>OX352772.1:214758221-216147622 GCA_947095535.1 Poecilobothrus nobilitatus
AATTTGTCTCTAAGTTAGTTTCTATTTTAGTAATGTTTAATAATTTGAATTTTGAGAATTTTCAATTTTCTCAAATGTGCTGAGTTTCCTTTTTGGGGCCAGATCTCTTCAAACTATATATTGACGATCTGCCACGTCTTGCTTTAAAGATGAAATTGCAACTATTCGCAGATTATGCAATCATTAAATATTCCGAAAAAAACGAAATAGATTTAAAGAATACAGTACTTATTGACCTCTGTATTCATTAATTAACATTTTCAATATAAAAATGAATAGATTGAAATTGTAAAGCAGTTCAGCTACGTAGGCTTAGTTATTGATTCCAACCTAAAATGGGAGGAACAAATTAACTATGTTGTAAAAAAAAATGGCTGATTATGTTTACATCCTAAAACGTATAAGGAAGGATAATTTCTCACTTCTTATATGTCATATAATTCTTGAATTGCCTCAAAATATAATATATTTAAATCTATTATGGAGCAGGTTTATTCTGTAAAATATTTAAGCTTTGAGAATGTATGTAAAAAAGAGATATTTTTTAGCTTTCAAAATATTTTTTAACTAGTAAAATATTAAGCTTTGAGAATGTATGTAAAAAAGAGCTATAGTTTTTAGCTTTCAAAATAGATAATAACCTTATAAAACATAGTTTTATATTAACAAGGAACATTGATATCCTTTCATATAATACACTTAATAAATCAAATTTTTGTCTTTCACTCTTTAAAATCGATAGAAAACGGTCAACTTGTTTATGTAAGAGATTAAAAATTTTAACGATTTGTCCACTTTTTTAAAATCAATTGATAGCATATAATAATTAAAGAGGAGAATTGTTGAGTACCTTTTTCCACCCACAACTGCCATGATCTACGGGAAGTTTTTCATAATGCCAAGAGACATTAAGATTCTCTTATTTATTTCTATTACTTGATTATCTTAATTAAAGATAAATTGTTCAATATATAACTGATTACTGAATTGGTTTATTTTTCATAGATCAAAATTAGTACTTTATTGTTTTCCATTTTCTTTCTGTTTTTGCATTATCTATTATTTATAAGCTGTGTTTGTGGAGTATAGTGCTTTTTTATAGTATTTGGATATACATAATGTATAATATACTTATGTATATAAATTTATTTAGATGTATGTATGAGAAATGTGTACATATTTATTTTTCATATTTTTTTTAAATATGGTGATCAGACAGTTTCGGTTAGGTCTTTCCAAAAAAAAATAAATGACTTTTATATATATGTATTAATTGTATATACTACTATTAAAATTATAATTAATTTTGTTTAGGTACTTTTATTTTTTAAGTTTTCTTAAATAATTACTTTTTGAGTATAAGATAGGAGTTACTTCCATATAGGGGGGTGGAGTTACGTAATGACGTCATAACTTAACAGTACTGTATTATGTCACGTTTCCGAATATATACGTCATTGGTTGCGGAAACGCCATCTAATGGCGAAAATTTAAATTTTCTTAACAAATTGTACTAATTTAATTAAACTGTTACATTTTTCCGTAAGACAATAAAATGGAACAATTTTCTACAATATTCTAGAGTATAATACTGTAGTTAATATATATCTTGTTTCATCTTAATCCGTACTTTCGTTTTTGAGATATTGTAGTTAAAATTGGGAATTTAAAAAAAAAAAAATCAAACTTTCAAAAAAAATCGCATGCTAAATTTTCAAACACACCCTATATTCATTATTATACCATTAGAAAGGTTTATTTACTTTCTTTTCAACTATATATAACAAGCATGATATATATCGGCATGTAGTTTCACCAGAGGACACATTGCGAAACTAAAACAATAATTTTAATAAAAAAAAAAACAGTTTCATACATTATTTTTCATACATTTATTTTGCCTTTTTATTTTCTTGTTGAAATATGCATGTAAAAATGTAAATAAAATGACCTTTAAAGTTGGATCCAATATCAAGTTGGATTTTGATAATTTGTTTAGGGGGGAAACCTCTACAATTTTAAAAGTTTTGTTAGTAAATATGTATCTAAAACTTTAATTAGAAAGGCCTTTAGAGTTGGCTACAAAATCAGGACTAAGCGGTTTTTCTAAAATATTTATATATATATATGGATGTATGTACAAGCATCTGAAGTAGGAGGAATTTTAGAGTTGAATTAAAAGTCTAGATTCCCGGTTTTTCCAGAATATTTATATAAGAGGAGGATAGAACTTTAAATTGAAATGAAAACACATTAAAATGAAGATGGAAGCCAAATTTTTTTTTTATTTGATTTCAGTAACTATTGCAACAATGTTTACAAATTGTTGAAATTTATTTTTAAAATCAGTGTTCTATTCGCCAAACTTATAGGGCACTTCGTGAAACTTATGGTTAAATAATCGTCCATCAGAGCAGGTTATTCGTCGAACTATCGATAGATTTCGGACAACATTTTCTCTACACTATCCAACAACAACAACAAGATAAAGAACTGTACGTACAGAAGAAAATTTCCTTGGTGTAAGAGCTAGTGTTGATGAAGATTTAAATTTATCTATTCGTCGACGTACACAACAAGTTGGAGTGTGTGCAACCACCACATCGACAATTTTGTGTAAAGATTTTGGTCTACAACCATACAAAATTCAACTGGTTCAAAAAGCCACTTGATCATAATAAACAGCGTCCTTTGTTTGCTTATTAGGCCCTAGAACAGCATGAAATTGATCCACTTTTTTATCGAAAAATTATGCTTAGTATTGAAACTTATTTTTGGTTGAACGGCTACATAAACAAGCAAAATTGCCATATATCGAGTAAAAACAATCCTCATGAAATTCGGCAGGTTTCATTGAACCTGGAAAATGCACCGTATGCTGTGGTTTACAAGCTGGAGGCATCATCCCTCTATATTTCTTTGAAAACAATGATGGAGCTAATGTTCTAGTGAATGGTGCTCGTTACAGATCGATGGTCAATGATTTTTTCTGTCAAAATTCGCACGGTATTGACCTGGAAGTGTTTTGCTTTCAACAAATTGGCTGACTGCTACCGCAACAATTGATTTATTGAAAGAAAGATTTGGTGATAATATTATTTCGAGAAATGGTCCAAATAATTGGCCTCCACTGGATTATTTTCTTTGGGGATATGTGAAGAATTGGTTTATGCTGGATGGATAAACTAGAAACAATAGACACTTTAGAAGTCAACATAACCTGTATTATTGATGAAATAAGGGCTGAAGCACTCGAAAAAGTGGTCCAAACTTGACTGATCGAATGCGGTTCCTCAGAGCTAGTTGTGGTGCACATATGTCGGAAATTATTTTTAAAACCAAAATGTCATAAAATGATCTTTCAAATAAAAGAAAAATTTGGCTACAATCTTAATTTAAATAAACATTTAACGTAAAATTTAACTAGATTTATAAAATGAATTAAATATAACAAAATTATGGCCCACATGCGAGAGGAAAAAGGCCCTAAATTTTATTTGTAATATTTATATTATTAATAAAAAACTTTCTAAATCTAAATCTATAATAAAATTGACGAAAATTAAAAATAAAAAATTTGTTTTTTATTCTTTTTGCTTCAAAAATTAAAAATTGTCGTAAGCCCGCTAAATGAATTACTTAATAAATTTTTAACTAATAGAGTTGATTAATTGTTTATATGCGTTATGTAAATATTGTGTGTCGGTTTTGAAATTTGTTGTTGTCTTTCTGTGCATTTGTATGTTGAGAGCTTCTATATTTTTCTTTTTTGCGAATTGTGTTCAATGTTTTTAATATAAAAGTAAACATTATAATATTTATATCACCTGACCATAGTATAGATATGCATTAATATATAAGTATATATACTATTTATAGTATTTATACCGTCCTAAACCAATCGCTAAACCAATTATTGAAACCCTGATTTTGAATCCAACCGTAAAATTCTTCGGAATTACCTTTTTCCAATGTCTATTACAAAACAAAAAAATTTTAGGTAGTTATAAATTTAATAAATAATTTAAAAGTAATAAATTTTATATAGTCATTTTATATTATATAGTTATAAACCCCCGCTAAACTAATTATTGAAACCCTGATTTTGAAACCAACTCTAAAATCGTTCGCTTGTATTTTTTTCCCATGTATATTTCAAAACAAAAGCATATAATTGAGGCTGCTGCCTCCAAACCTCCACTAAATCAATTATTGAAACCCTGATTTTGAAACCCACACTAATATCCCTCCAAATTATTTTTTTTATATACATATTTCATGTTTCGTAATAATTATGTCAGAACAAAGTACTTAAAATAAAATATTTAATAATATATTTTCATATAAACTGGAACATAAAGTACGAAATGGTTGTTTATATTAAAATTGTTGGTTCAATTTCACATTTTTAATCCTAGCTGGGACTTATTATCATCACCTACCATACTTATTATATACCGCTAGAAAGAGCGCAAATGAGCCTTTCTAACAGAGTAATAATAAATACATAATGCCTTGAAGATTTTAAAAATATGAGCGTTTCTAGAAGTCTGAAAACATTTTTTTTCTATAGCCAAATTTTCTATTTTGAACTGCAATATCTCTCAAACGGTAATACCAATGTATTAAAAATGAATAAGAGATTCATATTAAAATTTGGAGTATTCAGTACAATTTCGCATCTAAATCGATTGTATAAAATGTTGTAGGCAAATTATATAACTGTTTTAGTAAAATACTGCAAAATTTTGAAATCACGAATTTTACCTTTAAATCACCTTTCCGCAACCAATGACATATAAATTCGGAAGCGTGACGTTATACAAACGTTACATGATGAAGTCATTACGTAATTCCTCTTCCCGTTGCGTTCAGAAATCTTACCATTTCGGCAGGTTCCTTAACCGCTAGATCACTAAGATCGTTGGGTTGATGGCTACCCAGAGTTTCTCTTCTGGCCCTACCCAGTGCTGGGTACTTACAGATGAAGTGTGTATTCTTTCTCATTCTGTTCACCACAGCTGCGACATGATGAATAGAATGGGATATCATATATGTCCCATTCTATTCATCTGACGATCATAGATGTTATTATTGCAGAGTTGAGAGCCGCAGTTGCTGCTTGGCTGTCCGTAACTATTGTAATGCTTCCTCACTGAGAAGTATTGTTCCCTAGTATTTGTTATGCTTTCCAGATTCCTAGTATTTCAACTTGAAATACACTCGCTTTATTTGGAAGTCGGAAAGCATGTTCTATTTTTTTTTTTTTCTTTTTTAAAATTTTTTTTTATTTACATACTAAGTGATTTGTACATATTTTTTTATTGTATTATAATCATTTTATTTTTAGACCCTAGCCATTAAGTGGGTCGTATAGATAGTTTAATAATTATCAAAAAAAAAATATATCATTAATCACAACAATTCTGAAATTCCTAAATTTCATTTTCTTAAATAACAATAATTTAATGTTCCTCTTTAATTATCAAAGTATATTCTTAAAGCTACATTTTAAATATACTAGAATTAGGCTATTAGTTTTTTTTATTTTTTTTTTTTACAATTATAACAAAATCTCTAATTTTCTTTTCAAATAAGCTGTAGGAAGTTAAATTTTTTAATTCATCTGTTAAATTATTATAAGCCCTTAAACTATTATATACACAATTATTTTTTTTTTGCTTATCTGTTCGGAACAAAGAAAGATAAAAGTTACTTCGGTTTCTAGTATTATGATTATGTCTATGTCAAAATTACGATTCATAAAAAAGTTGTTTTTAATTAAATTGTTAACTATTTTAAAAGCTAGAAATTACACTTCTCTCTTGCAAATATTTTCAAAGCTTAAATATTTAGGCGAATAAATTAAACTTGTGGGATATCTGATTATATCTAATTTTTTTATATAGATTTGTGAAGTTTTACTCCATATGGGATTTAAGTAGATTAAATTTGAACAAATATAGGACGAATATATAATATATAATGTTTTTTTTATTTTCTTAATTTTTTTAAGATAAAAACATATGGAACAACCATCTTAATAATGTGATTTATATGTTCTAGCCATCTAAGTTTGCTATCGATAATGAGTCCTAAATAGTTAAAATTCTTTACTAAGTCAATTTGAATATTTTTATAGATAATGCTAGTGAAACTAATAAACTTATTTTCAAATATTAAAATTTTTGACTTGTTAATATATTGTAATGACATTCTGTTTTTTAGCAGCCACTACTCAATATAACCCAAGTCATGTATAACTAAATCCCTTATTTCTTGTTCGCTACCTGAAGAATATTTTATTACTGCATCATTAGCAAAAAGCTGTAACGATCCTTTTAATTCTAGTCTGGCTATATCATCTATATAAATTTTTAATAATGTCGGCCCCAAATTTGACCCTTGGGGACATCTTTTTTATATGCTTTATATCGCTGTATGTGTCATTACATCGCATGAGCAGCTTCCTATTCGATAGGTATGATCTGAACAGATTAATTAAATCTTGAATTGATCTGAACTTTAATTGATTTAATTTGAAGAGAAGTATATAATGATCTATGCAAGCAAAAGCTTTTTGCAAGTCCAAAAATAAACAAGCTGTATATTTTCCGTCATCTATACTCCTTGATATAAAATCGGTTAGAGCTAAACAAGCGGCAGTAGTGTTAGAGTTTACCTCAAAGCCATATTGGTCTTTATGCAAGATGCCATTTGCATTTATGAAGTGGGTTAGCCTGCTTTTAATTATTTTTTCAAAGACTTTAGACGTAGAACTCAAAACTCATATAGGTCGGTAGTTTGAGGGATTTGTTTTTTCGTCTGCTTTAATTATAGGTATAACAGTAGCAAGTTTTAAAGATTCAGGAAAACTACCAGCCTCTAAAGCATTATTAATAAATTGTACTAGTACTGGGCTAATTTGATCAAAAAATGTTTGTAATATTTTAGAAGATATATTATCATAACCGCTTGCGCTACCTAACTTTATTGCATCTATAGTATTTCTAACTTCTTCTATATTGGTGGGTGTTAAAACTAAATCCTCGTAAATATTTTTTGAAAAAGACGCTAAGTAATTTTCATCAATAGGGTCTGTTGAGATATGTAAAGTTTTTGTGACATCTATGAAATATGTACTCATTGTATTTGCGATTTCCAAAACGTTAGTTATTTTAGTGTTATTGTAGTCAATTTCGGTTAAAACGAATTTATTATCATTACTACTATTATTGCACATTATTCTTTTGTAAAGATTCCATAGTTTTCTAGAATCGTTGGGATGACTAGCTATGATATTATAATAGAAATTATTCTTAGAAATTATGTTTAATTTCTCGTTTTACTGAGTCCCTGTACTTCTCATATAGCTGTTTAACCGTCCTATCATTTGGATATTTTTTTTATTATTTTATTAAGATTCGCGAATTTTTATATTACGAATTATATCACTATTTATACACTCATGTTTTTTCCTTACTTTTTTTGGCGAAATCACTTCTGTATATTTATGTACTTTTTTCAGATAATGCTGCTCTAATTCTACTAATTCTAAAAACCTTGGATATTTTTAATGATTTCCATCTTTGAATCATCGGTGAAGATTGGGATTAATACTACTAGATCTTCTGCATATGCGATGGCTTTGATTCCCTCATCCTGAAGATCTTTAAGAATTCAGGTCATTACTAAAAGCCACAGTAGTTGTAATAACACCTCACGCTGGGGTGGACACCTGCTTACTCTTCTAGTAATCTTATGGTTACCGAGTTTCGACTGAATCTCTCTTGATTGCAACATATTAATAATTTTAATAATATTTTTGGAAAATTACCATCCAAACCTGCAGTTTTGTACCGAGAAAAATTATCAATTGCCCATGCAACCTTTTGCTCCGTTATAACTGAGTTAACCCATTCATCAGGGCCTCTTCGGACCTTTGTGTTAATCGCTTGGTTAATAACATGGGCGTCCTTTGTGCACGCTGGAAAATGAGTACGCACTAAAAGATCTAAGGTTTCAGCAGTTGAGTCGGTCCATGTTCCTTCCACGGTTCTGAGGAAGGATGGATTGGAATGTTTTTGGATAAGACATTGCTAAGTCTAACTGAATCCCTAGTTTTCTCTATGGATTCGCAATAATCTTTCCTTGACCGTGTCTTGGCCAATCGGATTTCTCTCTTATATTTTCTAAGTTGGTCCTTGTAGAGTTGGCAATTATTCTCCTTGTAGGAGATGTTATAGGCGACTCTAGTCTTCTTCCTTAGGTTAATTAAATTTCATTCCGCCAGACCGGAAATATTTTTTCTACGTTTGAAAGGACATGACAACTTAAATGAGACCTTCATGGCTTTTGTAAACATGTCAGTCCTCTTTTCTAACTCATTCACATTCACATATCTGAGTTAGCTACTTCCAAAAGTTTTTTCTTGCTACTTTTCTGAACTTTCTCCAATTAGTAGCCCTAGGGTTTCTATAGAGCTGAGGATTTTCAGACTTATGATTGACATTGAAGAGTATCCAGCTGTGATCCGAATAAGATCTCTTCTCGGATATTGTTAATTTTTTATTTTTAGGACTTCATAGGTACCTATACATGTAATATCTATCACATTCACCCTGCACGAAAAGCTATCCGAGGTTGGGAGTGAAAATGTGGGGGTACCTCCCCTAATGTATATATTAAGATTAGCGTTTAGAATAAAAGCGACCAATGACTGAGCTCGTTCATTTGTTTCTGAGCATCCTCATATGTTATGCCGAGCATTAGCATCGCAGTCCACAATCAGCTTGCCGCCTGTGGCACTTACCATATACTAAAAGCAGGTCGGTGGAGCGGGTTAATCATATGCATGTACACAGAACTTATTTACATGCTCACATCGTTCTTCATCTTCAGTTTGACAACTGTCAAATCTTCGTAACTGAAATTAGAACAGAGATGTGCATTGATGTGTTTTTTGACCAGAATACAAGTTCTTGGCTTCGGTTCGTTACTTTTAATAATTTAATATTTATATTTATTTACTTAATAAGTGCTGAGAGAATCAAATTATTATTATTATTATTATTATAATATTTCTTTGATTAATTCGAGTTCGCCGTATTTAAATTAGATAAAAATAATCATATTTTTTGCTAATTATGTAACTAAATGTTTTTGTATTAAATTGTATTAAAATTTGTATTAAAGTCAATAAACTGAATTATATTTTGTAAATGTAATTAAAAATTGCATTGTAATTAAATTGATAATTTGTATTGTAATAACGAAATGTTTCATTTATAATTTGTAACAAATTGTATCAAATGAAAATTCAGAATAAAAGTAATATCGGAAGCAAAAGGTTGTGTTTTGCTTTATTGTTCAATATTCTCTTAAAACAAATTTGAAAGTAATTTGTTAATTTATACATTTTAGCTTAATCATTAGATCTCAAATAAATGTATAAAAAGAAATTTGAGTTTTGAGAATTTTGAGTTTCCTCAGAGGTGCTGAGTTTCCTTTTTGGGGCCAGATCTTTTCAAACTATATATTGACGATCTGCCACGTCTTGCTTTAAAGATGAAATTGCAACTATTCGCAGATTATGCAGCCATTAAATATTCGAAAAAAGGAAATAGATTTAAAGAATACAGTACTTATTGACCTCTGTCGCATTAAGCATTGGTTAAACAAATATAGGATCAAAGTGAATATAAAAAAAAAAATTTTGCCATTTGAAAATAAAGTATTCATTAATTCACATTTTCAATATAAAAACGAACAGATTGAAGTTGTAAAGCAGTTCAGCTACGTAGGCTTAGTTATTGATTCGAATCTAAAATGGGAGGAACATATTAACTATGTTGTAAAAAAAAATGGCTCATTATGTTAACATCCTAAAATAAGGGAGGATAATTTCTCACTTCTTATATGTCACATGTAGTCTATAATTCTTGCATTCCCTGAAATATAATATATCTAAATTTATTATGGAGCAGAGCTTCACAAATATTTCTTCAAAAATTATAATATTTTGAAGAAATAAATAATAATAATAAATAGCACAAAAAAGCTATAAAAGTTATACATAATTATCCTTCTTTGTATCCTACCAACATGCTTTATTCTGTAACATATTTAAGCTTTGAGAATGTATGTAAAAAAGAGATATTCTTTAGCTTTCAAAATATTTTTTAACTAGTAAAATATTTAAGCTTTGAGAATGTATGTAAAAAAGAGCTATATTTTTTAGCTTTCAAAATAGTTAATAACCACAGTTTTATATTAAAAAGGAACATTTTTATCCTTTCATATAATACACGAAATAAATTAAATTTTTGTCTTTCACTTTTTAAAACCGATAGAAAACGGTCAACTGCTTAAATAAGAGATTAAAAATTTTAACGATTTGTCCACTTTTTTAAAATCAATTAATAGCATATAATAATTAAAGAGGAGAATTGTTGAGTATCTTTTTCCACCCACAACTGCCATAAACTACGGGAAGTTTTTCATAATGCCAAGAGACATTAAGATTCTCTTATTTATTTCTACTACTTGATTATCTTAATTAAAGATAAATTGTTCAATATATAACTGATTACTGAATTGGTTTATTTTTCATAGATCAAAATTAGTACTTTATTGTTTTCCATTTTCTTTCCTTTTTTGCATTATTAACAGCTTTTTATTAACTTGGTATATGTGCTATTTATGTATGAAGTTATAGATTTATTAGTTTTTAATATGTAGGCAACAGTTATATTTATATGAATAGACTGTAAACATAAACGAACAAAAAAAAATTTTATGTATACATATGAATGGACGGTAAATATAAACGAACAAAAAAAAAATTCAGAATGTTCTATAGGTTATAATTTATATTTTTTAAATAGAATGCATGTGTAATTTACAAAAAAAAAAAAAGAAATACTTAGCGTACCTAAATAACAGAAAACAAAAAAAAAGGAAAATGTAATACTGGAAGAAAAATAAAAACGAATAGAAAAAAAAGAGAACAAAAAATGTTACTTTGATTGTTTTTAAATATTTTTAAAGTCTATTTCTTATGTATATGTGCACATCTGATATTTACCCACATAACAGATAGAAAAAAAGAACTATTAAAATATATGATTTTAAAAGAAAGAAACATACGTTTCATATTTCCGTACACAACAGATAAAAAAAAAAATATTAAAATGTTATGTTATGAAAAGTAAGAAAAAACAAGGCAGTGTATAAATCAAAGTTTTTAAAGGGTCGCATTTTTAAGTGGAAATAAAGAACATTATAAAATTGCAATAACAATTTTATTTAAATTTTTAATTTTGCTATGCAATGTTTCCCTAATTTGTTAAAAATCTTGCCACAATATATAATACATTATAACAATCAGAAGTTCAGATCATTATATAGTACCCATACTACTATAATATGAATATGAATGAATATATCAGTATATATGTGTGTAGTTATAGCTTCATTATTTTTTAATACCAACAATTATATTTATATGAATGGACGGTAAACATAGACGAATACAAAAAAAAATTTTATTTTTGCATATGAATGGACGGTTAACATAAACGAACAAAAAAAAAATTCAGAATGTTCTATAGCTAATAATTTCTATTTTTTAAATAGACTGTATGCATAAATTTAATATTAAAAAAAAAAATAAGTTCTTAGCGTACCTAAATAACAGACAAAAAAAAGTAAAATGTAATACTGGAAGAAAAATAAAAACGAATAGAAAAAAAAGAGAATAAAAAATGTTACTTTGATTGTTTTTAAATATTTTTAAAGGCTATTTCTTATGTATATGTGCACATCTGATATTTACACACATAACAAATAGAAAAAAAGATATATTAAAATGTCATGCTATAAAAGAAAGAAAAAACAAGGCAGTATAATAAATCAATGTTTTTAAAGGGTCACATTTTTAAGTGGAAATAAAGAACATTATAAAATTGCAATATTTTTATTTAAATTTTGAATACTTATATTTGTCGTTACTAAAAAGAATAAAATAAAATAAATAAAAAAAATTTTTAAAAAAACAGCTTTTTTGAACTAAAAAGTAGAAAATAAATTTTTAATAGCAAATTTTTCTGTAATTTTCTAAACTATATTGTTACAATCGAGATTTCTTTGAAAAAGTTTATTTCAATATGACAAATATGTATATAAATATAAGTATATATAAGTTTTAAAGTCTGTGAAATTAAAATAAAAGCTGGAGGCAACCAACGCATAACTATAAACTTATATTTTTAAATTTTGCCTCCAGCTTTTATATTAATTTCACAGACTTTAAAACTTATATATACTTATATTTATATATATATTTGACATATTGAAATAAACTTTTTCAAAGAAATTTCGATTGTAACAATATAGTTTAGAAAATTACAGAAAAATTTGCTATTAAAAATTTATTTTCTACTTTTTAGTTCAAAAAAGCTGTTTTTTTAAAAAATTTTTTTATTTATTTTATTTTATTCTTTTTAGTAACGACAAATATAAGTATTGAATTGATATTTTCTTTTTTCCTTGTTTAATTTTGAATTTTTACAGTTGCCCTCACAGTCTGTAAGTATATTATTACCTGTTATAATATAGAATATATTGAATTTTTTTATTATTAATTTATTGTGGCAAAATTTTTAAAAAATTAAGAAAACGTTGCATAGCTAAATTCAAAATTTAAATAAAAATATTGCAATTTTATAATGTTCTTTATTACCACTTAAAAATGCGACCCTTTGAAAACTTTAATTTATATACTGCCTTGTTTTTCTTTCTTTAAAGCATGACATTTTAATATTTCTTTTTTTCTATCTGTTATGTGTGTAAATATCAGATGTGCACATATACATAAGAAATAGCCTTTAAAAATATTTAAAAACAATCAAAGTAACATTTTTTGTTGTATTTTTTGTCTATTCGTTTTTATTTTTCTTCCAGTATTACATTTTACTTTTTTTTTCTGTTATTTAGGTACGCTAAGAACTTATTTTTTTTTTTAATATTAAATTTATGCATACAGTCTATTTAAAAAATAGAAATTATTAGCTATGGAACATTCTGAATTTTTTTTTTTTTCGTTTATGTTTACCGTCCATTCATATAAATATAATTGTTGGTATTAAAAAATAATGAATCTATAACTACACACATTTATACTGATATATTCATTCATATACATTTTATAATAGTATGGATACTATATAATGATCTGAACTCCTGATTGTTATATTGTATTATATATTGTGGCAAGATTTTTAAAAAATTAAGGAAACATTGCATAGCTAAATTCAAAATTTAAATAAAATTGTTATTGCAATTTTATAATGTTCTTTATTTCCACTTAAAAATGCGACCCTTTAAAAACTTTGATTTATACACTGCCTTGTTTTTTCTTTCTTTTCATAACATAACATTTTAATAGTTCTTTGTTTCTATCTGTTACGTGGGTAAATATCAGATGTGCACAAAATATACATAAGAAATAGACTTTAAAAATATTTAAAAACAATCAAAGTAACATTTTTTGTTCTCTTTTTTTTCTATTCGTTTTTATTTTTCCTCCAGTATTACATTTTCTTTTTTTTTTGTTTTCTGTTATTTAGGTACGCTAAGAATTTCTTTTTTTTTTTTTAAATGTTTAATTTATACATGCATTCTATTTAAAAAATATAAATTATAACCTATAGAACATTCTGAATTTTTTTTTGTTCGTTTATATTTACCGTCCATTCATATGCATACATAAAATTTTTTTTGTTCGTTTATGTTTACCGTCCATTCATATAAATATAACTGTTGCCTACATATTAAAAAATAATACATCTATAACTACATACATAAATAGCCATATATTCATTCATATACATATGTCTCTATATTATGAGCTGAACTTCTCAGTGTTGCATTATATCATAATGCGGCAAAATTTTTAAAAAATTTAGAAAACGTTGCGTAGCTAAATTCAAAATTTAAATAAAAATATTGCAATTTTATAATGTTCTTTATTTCCACCTAAAATGCGACCCTTTAAAAACTTTGATTCATACACTGCCTTGCTTTTTCTTTCTTTTCATAACATAACATTTTAATATTTTTTTTTTTATGTGTTATGTACGGAAATATCAAACGTATGTTTTTTTCTTTTAAAATCATAACATTTTAATAGTTCTTTTTTTCTATCTGTTATGTGGGTAAATATCAGATCTGTACATATACATAAGAAATAGCCTTTAAAAATATTTAAAAACAATCAAAGTAACATTTTTTGTTCGCTTTTTTTCTATTCGTTTTTATTTTTCTTCCAGTATTACATTTTACTTTTTTTTTTCTGTTTTAGGTACGCTAAGAACTTATTTTTTTTTTTTTTAATATTAAATTTATGCATACAGTCTATTTCAAAAATAGAAATTATTAGCTGTAGAACATTCTGAATTTTTTTTTTGTTCGTTTATGTTAACCGTCCATTCATATGCATACATAAAATTTTTTTTTGTTCGTTTATGTTTACCGTCCATTCATATAAATATAACTGTTGCCTACATATTAAACGAGGAAGAATACAGTTGCCTTTGTCAACTCTTAGATACCCGTACGAACCGTTAGTATGTTCACAGCCTGTCACTCTGCTCACAATATTATTTTTTTAATATTTTAGTATTTTCAAATAATTTGGGTGAATTTTATAATTTCTAGAACTATGGGTTGTACATATATTCAAACTATATGTTTATATGTACATTCTTCAAAAGCAGATTCTAACCTTTCACATAACGATTATCAATCCAAAACTTTTTCAAATATTCTATAGTACCATTTAATACTAAGCGGTAAATGTATATTAAATTTACTTAGTACAAAATAGTAAATATAATTTTATATATTATATTATATTATATTTAAATATTCCATTGGCAGAATAATTTCTTATTAGTACAATAAAATACATATATGTATGTAAATACGGCGCTATATAATATACATCTATACTCTTATCATTCATTCACTAGTGACATATACGATATGTAAATAAACATGATATTATATAAGTATGTATATATATTAATATCATATAAATAAAAATTCTTCAAGCAACCGTTATGTTGTTTATTTATTTACATTTTTATGTACTACGCATTATATCCTCAGCAATTTCAAATTATCGAGTAAAACAAAATGGAAAAAATTCGTTAAAGAAATTTGTTAGAAAATTTGAAAAAATCAAGTAACACTTTCGTCAATTATAAAGTAACCGTACATTAGTAAAAAAAGTCATTAACAGAAATAAGAACATAATGTTGAAGCTTTAATTTTTATGTATTACTTCAAAAAAATTTTAACAGGTGTTCAAGTTACAGGTGTTTAAAAATAGGAAATTTTCAGTTTTTGACCCCTTACAGCTCCTAAACGGGGAATGATACAAAAAAAATTTCTGAAATGACTCATACTTATTTTCAAAGATCTAACTTCTGTAAAAATTCCAAGTTTCCAAATTAAACCGTTTAGAAGATAGAAGGATTAAAGGATTTTGCAAAATTTGAGTTTCACATAACGGTACATTAAGACACCCTATGCTACAAATATATATATATTGTATATACAATTTTAAAGCTAATAAAAGTAGTAATCGTTTGGCGTTTTCAAAATGAAGATATACCTTATAAAACTTGTGCTATAACAATTTAAATATAGAGCTTTTTTGAACCTCTGGGGAGCTGTACCTCCGTAACGGGTGGGGGTACAAAAAAAATTTATTAAAAATAAAATTAATATTTTTATGAGATCTATCAGCAGTTAAAATTTCATAGCTCTATTGCAAAAAAAATGTGGGGATCTAAAAGTTAGGTGTTCGAGAGCTACCCTAAGGCTTGGTCCAAACTCAACCAAAAAAAATAGGGAACCTACAAATTACTCCCAAAATATTTTGTGTAAATTTCAAGATTCTAGCTTTCTTAGTTTTTGAGTTAGCGTGCTGACGGACGGACGGACATGGCTCAAAAGTCTTAGAATTTTTTTCTGATCCGATCCATACCTTTGAAGGTATATCTAGCTCGCTTATTTCGAGGTGTTACAAACGGAGGAGTAATTTTATTATACCCGATCCTATCGTACGGGTATAAAAATAATAAATCGATAAATCAACTAAATAATAATAGTTGGGAATTTGGAAATTTGGTGTGACTGTGTTAGCAGATTTTTAATAGTATGTACATAAAAATATGAATACCATTTTTGTACATGTTTGTACCTACATACGTATGTAGTAAAAAAATTTGGTTTTACAAGTATGTAATTGAGAACATATTAAATTGCTTACTTCTAAATGATGTTTTTGAATTAAAAAAAATTATTTTGCTTTTTCTAGACGATGTACATAACATATATTTTATGATTAATTCATAATTATTGTTATTGAAAAGAAAAATATTGTTGTTATTTACTATTTTTAAAAAAGACTGGATTTCTTATTTTTAATATATTCTTTTTGTTGTTTAATGTTTTTACATAATTCGAAATATATTCTTAGTTTTTATACTTCAGAAAAAGGCATTAGTGGTGCAGATCATTATTCCCTAATAGATCTTAATTTAAAGGCAGCTCCCAATTTTGATATCAATGTTAGGGCCATAATATGCGATTTTAATATGTTAAGAGTTTCGAAAGAAAAGCCCTATTTAAATTATAATTAAGAAAGGAAAAACACATATCTATATAAATATTATAAATAAACACATTGCTTTTATAAATAAAAATGTATACTAAAAACCAATTGATTTGATGAAAAAAAAACTTAAATTTAACACTTGCTAACTAAATTTTAAGTAAATGCATATTAAGTTTTACACTGTGTTCTCAAGTGCGGCACATTAATTTGTTTACACATTCATATCTTTCAAATGCATCGCTTTCAAACTAAAAATATTTTCGAAGCACATATTATTACATATTTTTAAGTACGTACCTACGTATATGTACACATACAATGCAATGGTCTACATAAAAAACAATAGTCTTTTATAGAAAAAAAAAACATTTATGTATTACGTATACATATTGGTATTGGCATTGGTGAGTTTAGTAAATTTAGATAAAATGTTTTATTTTGGTTCTGTAATAATTCTGTTAAAAATTCTGTTATATCTTTGTATGAAAATTTAATTTTGAAATTAAGCTAATTTCTCTAATGTTTTTCGATATTATTATTTTAAAATCATGTATTGTCATCGGGATCTGATCTAATGAAGAAAATTTCAAGTCTCTAGCTCAACTGGAAGTGTGTTTAAAATGCCTTCTAAGATTCCATCCTTTACCCAACCAAGTTAATAAAAAGCTGTTAAAAAGTTTTAATTTTGTATTTCAAGTTTTGATACATTTCACTTAAAAATTACAACTTTAATAATTTGATTTAAATTGATACAATTTGATTTTTACTTAATTTTAAGTTTGGTAGTTTCTTTTTTTTAATTCTTTTGTTTTATAAATTAATTTGCTTTTTACTAAATATAAAATAAACCGATCTGGGCGATAACATGTTTCTGAATGAATCTTCTTTTTTTAATTTTGATCTTTTTCATTTGCTCCTAATCCAAAGTATCGTATGTTATTGGAAAAGAACCGTTGGTCAAATAGAGACCACAAATTGAGAGAGTTTCTCAACTGTACTTATCATTGACCAATAGTGATTACTATAGTAATGAAACTATATAATGATTAGTATAGTAATGAAACATTAATTTATTTATTAAAAATTATGTATAGGGTGATTTGAGAATTGTGACAAGGTTAGTGAACTGGGTCACTACATACATATCGAGATTTATCCAGTACCTATATAAAGTTTAAAGGTCAAATATTACAAAAAGATGGATCAGTTTGAAGTGCAACCGATAAAATAGGAACCGGAACTAAAGCAAGGGCAGCTCCACAGCCCAATGTTGTAAATAATTTATTACACTCTTTAATTAAACAATGTAATGTAACTCTAAACGGAAAAAACATCATTCCTTCAGATTCATTATACCATTATAAAGCATACATAACTACTTTACTAAATTGTGGTATAGATTCCAGTCAAACACATCTGGAAGCATCTGGTTGGGAATTGGATAAGCCAAATGTCAATGATTTCAACAATTCTGGTTCTAAATCAACACAAAAATCATACAACAATTCTGCAATAGTAGAATTAATGGGAAAATTACATGTAGATTTCTTCAATACTTCCAAATTACTTTTAAATAATGTTGACATTCGCATTTCTTTAGCATTAGAGAAACAAGATTTTTATATTTTCTTTAACGATAACGATGAAAGTTATTTAAAAATTAAAACAGATAAAAGCTCTTGTATTTTGTATGGTTAATAATGAAAATTTTAATGGTAAAAGATCGAAAAATCCATACCATTTCGATCATCAAAATCTCACACAATTTCAATTATATGTGAATGGATTGCCTACACCAAACCCTGCAATTAAAACAAGTTTTACATCGAATAATCTTTTTGATTCTCGTGCATATTTAACTATTCAGTGAAACTGGCATACATCACTCTGATAGAGTGCATCAAATTTCAAAAGAACTTTTTCCAAAAGTTTATACAATTCTAGCTTTTGATTTATCACCAGACTGCTCGAGAACTGATACATGTCAGAGTTTATTAAACCATGGAGTAGTAATGATTGAAGCAAGACTCAGTGCGCCATTAACTTCAACATTAACATGCATTGTACTTGTAGAATTCGATGCCAATTTGAAAATTGATAAAAATCGTAAAGTATACGTAAACATATAAAAGGAAGTTTAATGGATCATTTCTATTCATTTGAAAATGGCATGTGCTCTAGTAGATTTATCGTTCTGTACGGACAAAAACAATACAATATTTGTAAAAAATATTACTGTGGCTGGCATAAATAATTATGGTAACGAAGCAATAATGTAAAAACTAAATGAAATATTATGGAAAATAAATTCACAAGAAAACCAATTAACTGATGTAAGAAGGAATGTTAAGGAATTAAAAGATAAAATTAACTCCTTATTAGATGAAAATATAGTCTTAAAAAATGAGAATGAATTCCTAAAAGAAAGAATCGATTACAACCAAATTGAACTCGAAAAATTGAAACAAGAAAAAAACAAAAATATGCTGGAACTATCAGGAATTGATGAAGTTCCAAATAAATCGGCAGAGGATATTGCTAAAGCAGTTTTTTCTAAATTGGAGATTAACGTGAAACATGATGATATAAAATGCTCATATAGCCAAAAAAAGGCTCAAAAAATTCTGGCTAACCTTCAAAATGGTAATCCAAGTAAATGAAAATCTGAAAAATGAAATCATGCAAAAAAAAGCGTTCAATTAAATATGTCGATATTTCAATCAACCTCAGAAACACAAAGCACTAGCTCAAAAGCAACAAAGAAGGCAATATTCATCAGCGAACCGCTAACATATTTGAGCTTGCTATTCAAAAAAGCTAGAGATTTAAAAAGGAGTAAGATTATTCAGTATGCATGGGTAAAAGATGGTAGAATATTAATTAGAAAGACTGGAACAAGCAAAGTTATCACAGTATTAACAGAAGAAAACTTGAATGTCAATTAATGAAAATTTTATTTTACCAATCAAAATCCATGTAAACAATACCTGTGACTACGTTTCGCAAATTAAATTTCAAGGTGCTAACTCACTCAAAATTCTTTATCTTAATGCTAGAAGTTTAAAAAATAAAATTGAAGATGTGTCACTATTATTGGATGGATTAAAAACTGAAATACACTTAGTGTTAATTACCGAAACATGGCTTGAAGAATCTGAAACTGTTTTCGTCAATATTGAAAATTACATAAATTCGTTTTCATGCAGGAAAACACGTAAAGGTGGAGGTGTAGGTATATTTATTCACAAATCTTTAAATTATAAAATACAAGAAAATTATTGTGATGAATATAATAGCATAATAAACATTCTACTTCAATTTAATAAAAAAACATCAACATCTCAGCAATATATAGACCACCGGAAAAAGAAAGAGAATTAATCAACAAATTTAGTGATATATTGGAAAGAAATCTCAACACACTTTTTAGAAATCATATCACATATTATAGGTGACTTGAATTACAATATTATTGATGAACTTAATCCAAATGTTGAAGTATACAAATCAATTGTTGAAAATAATGGCTATTTCTTCTGTGATAACTCAGTGACGAGTCCAGAATCCGGTACCTGCATAGACCATATAATCACAAATAATTCAAACGTCAACATGAATGTAACTCACCTAAATTCAGATATTTCGGATCATCAGGTTTTAATAATAGAATTAAATAACTATTCTACTACACCACAACTTGAAAAAAACATGACTAAAATAAATTGCATTAATGTCAACAAAATAAAACAACAGCTGATAAATAATCCAATAATAAATACAAGTAATGGTGTCATCATAAAATGTTTACTAGTGATAATAAAAGAAGACAAAATAAAAACTTTGTAAAAACAAAATAAAACCCACTGCCCCATATCAAAAAATAGAGTCAAATAGTAATAAACCCCTACCAAATTGGTTTGATTCAGAATGTTTAAAACTTAACAATATACAACAATATTGGCACAGAAAACTCGTAAAAAATTATAATAATGAATATATTAAAAATAAATATAAATACTAGCTAAATAAATATACCTTATTAAAAAGAATAAAAAGAGCGAATTATGATAAACAAGCATTTAAAAAAGTAGAAGGAAATCCGAAAAAAACTTGGAACTATATAAAACATTTAATAAACAACAAAACTACCAACCAAAATAATTTCTTTTCGGATCGAGAACTATCAAAAATCAATACTAATACAAATAGATAATTTTAATGAGTATTATGCTAAAATAGGCCGTAGCTTGGCACAAAATTTTGATACTATATATGTACCAAATAAAAGAAGCTCAAATAGATTCAGTTTCAAAATGATTAATATCTATGAAACAAAAAAATTAATAAATAAATTACCAAACACGGGTGCAACTGGACATGACGGTATCCAAACAAAAGTAATCAAAACATGACAAGATGAATTAGCACAAATTATAACCGATTAATTAACGAATCATTGAAAGAAAGTGTTTTCCCAGAGGTGTTAAAAATAAACAAGGTAATTCTCATAGGTATATAAAGGTAGTGGAGATAAAAATAACATTAGTAACTACAGGCCGATATCAGTAGCGTCCATATTCAGTAAAATCATAAAGCCATATGTAAACACCCAGCTAACTCAATATATAGAAGTCAATAATTTAACTGATAAATGACAATATGGGTTCAGAAAAGGTTCCAATACAAATTCGGCTTTATTTGATCTGATTACATGTATTCAAAAAGGAATAAACAACAAGAAAAAAGTGTCTATAGTATTTTTCGATCTCACCAACGCCTTTGATTGATTTTTCGATCAACGGTGGAAAGGAAAATTTTATTACGCATCTTATCTGAATATGGAATTGTTGGAAGAGAATATATGTGGTTCAAAAGCTATCTAAGTGGAAGAAAACAATACGCTGAGTGTGACCAGTTTAAATGCCAAATAGCAAAAATAGAATATGGAGTTGTCCAAGTTAGCTCCTTAGGGCCAACTTTATTTTCATGCTATATAAGTAGTTTTTCGAAATTAAAACTTCTTGGCAAAGCTTTTCTATACGCAGATGACTTAGCGATGATATTTATAGAAAATACATACACAGAATTGAAAATAGCAATGAATAGAGATATTCAATTAATTAAAAAATGGATGAGTGAATTAAAGTTAACTCCAAATATAGGGAAAACTAAATACATGGTTATAAAAAATTGTTTAAAGGCACCTTTTAATATAATGTTTGGAGGCACAAAAATTGAAGAAACAGAAAATTATAGATATCTGGGAGTAACTCTAGACTCAGAATTAAACTGGAACCTACAATCTACTGAACTAACAGCAAAAGGTAGAAGAATTGCTGGAATATTAAAACATATTCAAAATAGGACTCCGCCAGAAATTAAAATATCTATATACTATATCTATATCTCTCTTTCACTCTGTTACATACGGTATCCTAGTATGGGGAAATACATATTTAAAAAATTTAAATACAATTCAAAGAATTCAAAATAGAGCAATTAAAAACCCCTTTGGTTTTGAAAGAAAAACATCTACTACGGAGATACATCAACAACTAAAAATATTACCTATAGAACTTCACGCAAAAATGACCCAAACATTACAAATATATAATATGCAAAATAAAATAATTATTTCAAATACAACGATGACGCATAATAAAGAATTACATTATTACAATACCCGCACAGCCAGTCTAATTCGCAATATACATCGAAAAACTAAATTCAAAGAGCTTGACGGAATCTACTACACGTCCATCAATATATTCCATAAATTACCAAATGACATAAAAACATGTGACACGTCATTGATTAAAAAAAAATGAAAACATATTTCTTAGAATTAATAAAATAATAAATAAGACTACAAATCAAAATATAAATATAAATCAAAATCAAAAAAATTAAAAAATACAAAAAAAGAAAAAACAAAAAAAAAATATTTAAATATAATAAAACATGAATTAAAGAAAAGAAAAGCAAAAACTTTTATATTTAAATATAAGGGTATAAAACAATATGAATTATAATAAACTAGGTACTTAAGCATTATATTAACACAACACAACACAATATTATATTTTATTATATTATTATTATGTACATATTATTATTATATACATATAATTATATTATTTATACTTATTGCTTTTAAAAAAGATTGTTATTTGCACTGATGTTTTGAATTAATCTTTACTTTTGTTTTTATAACTTTATTACTTTTTACCTTTTAACTTTATTTACAAACTCTGTACGAGCTTATGCTCTTTTAGAGTTAATAATAAAATAAATAAAATAAAAACAAATAAAAGAAAAATGTTAAACTACTGTAAAAGAATTAAAGTATAAATTTCCTGTCAGAGATTTAAAAAGAACAGACATTGACAATTACTGTTTTGAACATATCGATGACGAAAAAATAACTAATAACTTAACAAATTTGCTTAAAAAATTCGATATAGTTTTAACAAATGGAAAACTTAAAGCAGAATTTTTAACAACATTTGTATGAGGAAATACTAGACTAATTGATATTTCCCTCTTGCAAGAAAATGAATACACTTCAGATTTCAAAGGTGCTGAAATGTAATAGCTTAACACATAAAATATTTAGAGGCGTTTTTGCTCTTGATCAATTGCCAAAACAAGTTTCAAAACCTAGTATTTTGTTGGTATATACTGATACTTCTAATGAAAAGGGAACACATTGGCTAGCAAAATTGGTTCCAGTTCAAGGGTGTGCAAAATATTTTGATTCATTTGGAAATCCACCATTTCACAATGAGATTATAAAATTTCTACAAAATCAATCGAAATGTTTTGTTTTCAACAATAAGCGTTTAGAAAGTGATTTAACATCTGTTTGCGGATAATATTGTTGTGTATATCTATGGATGTGAAGTTCATGTAAAAGCATGAAATATTTTCTTAATTTATTCGACACATCATCCCTACTTAAAAACGATAAAAAAATACAAAGAATATTTTGAAAAAATTTTAAAAAATGTGGGAGAAAAATTATAAATACAAAATTCGAAAATAAAATTCATCAGTTAAAACAAAAAAGATCGAGCAATCAACAAATTCAGAAGTATTTGAAACACAAAAAGGTGAGACAGCGCAGATATACAATAAATTTAGATTGGAACAAGAAGATTTCTACATTCCAATGAATTTACACATAGCTCAGTGTAACTATTCCAGACTTTTTTATGAAATACCTATGTTTTTATCAGAAAAATTTTTTTGGTCAACAATAAATAAAACAAATATTTTTTAAAACCAATTATTTTCTTTTATTAAATACATATAATATATAAATTCATACAATTTTTTACTGCACATTCCGTAATGTGATGGTGTGGACAAATGGTGGTGAAATTCCTTAGTTTCTGAAGAGATGGAATGTCCTTATCTAAATTGATAATTTCTACTGAACTCGAAACAAATTTATCTAAAAACTCCTTTTTCTGGTATCCCTTTACATAAACGACATCGAATGAATTTAAATGTTCCTTTAAAATATTTTTAATTTCTAAATATTCTATAAATCCATCATCACAGCCAAGACCATTTATTTGCATTTTATTGAATTTATTTTGCTGTTTAACATCGCTATTTAACTCTTGGAATGAATAAGGTGCTTTAAACATAAACGGCATCGGTGTCAGTGACCCATCAGCTATAAAAAAAATTCTTTCAAGAAATCTTGCTTATTATTTCCAACAATAAATTGTAGACCGCAGGTAGCGGTGATAATGGCAGAAAATTGTTACGTGCAGAAAAGATACCAATTGAACACGATTTGGATGTGCTCATCAGACTTGCAAGGGGAAGATGCCTGCTGAGACCGACCTAAAATTAAAATAATAAAAAAAGTAACCTGAAAAAATATAAATAAAAAAGGCGACATGGAAGAAATTAAAAATTTTATTAATTTAATTAAATAAAACCTGAAAAGTTGAAAAATTTAAATAAAAAAGAAAATATTTAATTTGTAAATTTTTTATTTTAACTTTTTTTTGTTTTTTTATTTATACAATTTTTCTCGCGAGTTTATACTCGTATTTGGAATTAATTCAATAAATCTGAAAAGTTAAAAAATTTAAATAAAAAAGAAAATATTTGATTTATAAATTTTTTATTTTAACTTTTTTTTATTTATACAATTTTTCTTGCGAGTCTATACTCGTATTTGGAATTAAGTCAAACAGAGCCATATTCCACCTATTAGAATCCCGTGCCAAAAATAAAAGCCCTTCCTGTCCAGTTGATTTAATTTTTCTCCGACACAACTTTTTTGGAGAACTGCTCCGGCATAAAAAAAGTAATGCTTTCAGATGAATCTTCAATTAGGCATGTTAATTTACATAGAACCAGCTGCTGACGCCTATTGGTCTTTAGAAATTTCCATTCTTCTACCTCGTACGTCACGCCCTTCACCAGTGCATCTATCGTTTTGTAGCTCTCTTGCTCCCCTTTTCCGATTGCTATGAGATTATCTACAAATTCCTAAAGGAAAATAAAATATAAAATAAATAATTAAAAAAAATGTAGGATAATTTGAAAATTTTGAAAAAAACATTATTAAATTTTTTTTAAATTTAGAAATTACTTACCATTATTTCTTGTGGTACTGCTATTAGTACTGTTCTTTAAATTAAGTTTTGTGTAGAACTCAATTGATGGAAATAAAAGTTTTATCTTTTCTTTTTTACTTTTTCTAACATAGTTTAAATTACTTTAATAAATACCATAAATTATTTAACAAAGAACTAAACATTTGAACACTTCTAAATTCCTTTGTTAGAATAATAAATCTTTTTTTAAGCAACTCAAGAGCTCTTTTTAATAATAAATACCATTAACTATTTAACAAGGAACTAAACATATAAGGGAAATTTAAACACTCCTAAATTCCTTTGTTAAATCATAATTTTTTCTAACAATTATTTCTAAATTCATATTGTTGCAATCTTATAAACACACCTATAACATGAACATGACCATGATGGAATTTAATTTTAATCTTATTAAATTTCCTTATTCTATAGAACTATTAGATTTTCTCGTGCTTAATCCTTGATTCAATTAAAAAGTCTTTGTTCTTTGTTATTATATATCAAAATGTTGTAAACTTGAAGTAAAAAATTTAAACAGTAAAACACTTTTGACCGGAAAACAATATTTGCGTGATAAAACTTACTAAAATGTCGAAAAAACTTCTTTTAAAAAAATTCCACTACTACAAGTAATGAAGATTTGTTGTAGTGGTTTAAAGATGCGATACACGAAATTGTAGAATATTCACTCTGGAACGTTAACGCAGATCATCTAGTTGGAATAACATCTTTTGGACAAAATTTTCAAGAACGAATACCGGGTTGGATTAGCAACAAACCAGCAAACAATTTTAAAATATTAATTTATAAAATATTTCAAAGTAATTCCTAGGGATTGCACACTGATTCATTTGGGCTTACTACTACTATCGTTGCCCACAGGAACCGACCGAGGTAAAAAAGATTTTACGTTTGGAGAAGATGGCTTGAAACGAAAAGGAGTGGCGACTATTAAAAACAAGGACAATCTATGTCTGTATCGGTCTGTAGTTGTTGGCACAGCTTTTGCCGACAAAGCCGTCAATTACAAAAAAATAAGAGACAACAATCTAAAATTGCAAACGATCTTAGCGATTGAGCTAGTACAGAAAACCCAAGCAGATATAACAAAGAGTGTGGGAATTTTAGAATTAAAAAAAATACAGGACCATTTCGGCGATGAGTACAATATTGTACTGTACAGTTATGGCGACAATAAAAGTGAGTTACAGCAATAAAAATTCTCATAAATGTGGTGGTAAATGTCGTTGTTGTCATCAATCTTCCCTGTGTGACAAAATACTTGTAGATGTATCGTGTAACAAATATAAGCGCTCTTTTAGAGGAGAAAATTGCTTTAGATACCACTCTAATACTATTTGTTCACAAGTTCATAAATGCTTAAAATGCTTTAAATTATATTCAACTGGATCTTTACACACATGCGATTCTGTTTTTTGCAAACATTGTTACAAACTTGCAAAAGAAATCATTTTTGTTTCATTAAGGTTGACGCAAGAACGCCAAATGTCGAAAATTTTGTTTTTGTATTTTTTGATTTAGAAATAATGCAGGAAACAACACTGTACCAAAAGCAAAGTTACCATGTTAAATTACACGAACCAATCCTGTGTGTTATATTAACAAGATGCCATTGTTGCATAGATGAGTCTAAGTTGTACTTTTGCTTACGATGTGATTATAGGACAAGAATTTTAAAGACAAATGTAATTTCAAGTTTTGTTGATTATATTTTAAAATTGGCAAACAAGTTCAAGAAGTTACTGTTTTGGCTCATAACGGACAAAGCTTTGACCATCAAATCATTTTAAATGAATTATTGAATAAATTATTAGAACTAAAATTACTTATGAGAGGAACAAAAATCATTCAAATGAAAATAAATAACATCAAGTTATTAGATTCTTTAAATTATTTGCCAATGGCTCTGGCTCAACTTCTAAAAGCTTTTGAATTACCGGTTAACGTTAAAAAAGATGACTTTCCACATTTATTTAATACTAGAGAAAATGCTAATTACAACAGATTCAATGAAAGAAGTAGAACGTAAAGAATTTTTGGATTGGTATAAGCAAAACAAGCAAATTGAATTTAATATGCAACATGAAATAGAAGATTACTGTAAAAATGATGTATATATTTTAACAGAAGCTTGTATTAAATTTAGAAATCTTATGTTAAAAGAAAGCGACGTATGCCCTTTTACTGAGGTCACTACTATAGCATAATCCTGCAATTTAGTGTTTTGTAGAAACTTTTTAAAACCAGACACAATTGGGCTAATACCGAAAGGTGGTTACAGACTTACAGATATTCAAACAAAAATTGCTATCCAATGGTTGATTTGGGAAAAAGATCAGAGAAGTATCAATATTTATCACGCATGTAAACGAAAAGAAGCAATTATACATGGTTTAAAAGTAGACGGAATTTGTTTCGAAACAAAACAAATATTTGAGTTTCATTGGTGTTAATATCATGGACACCCTAAATGTTTTCGATATAGACGTAACAAACAACTTGAAACTTTCGAATTTGATACAATGGATGCTAGATTTGAATCTACAAATTGCAAAAACGAGCGATTAAGATCTTTCGGATAGGAAGTTATTGAAATGTGGGAGTGCGATTTTATACAACAAATAAATGAAAATGAAGAAATGTCATATTTATTAACTCATCATAAAATTAAAAAATACTCCTTTAAATGCTCGAGATGCTTTTTACGGTAGACGAATGGGAAACACAGTTTTACATTACACACAGTTTTACATTTCTCCTAAAGAAGGAGAAAAAATAAAATATATTGATATTTGTTCGTTATATCCTTTTGTGTGCAAGTATAGAAAATTTTCAAAAGCACATCAAGAAGTTATAGGTGGGCACGAAAAATGCTCCAAACTTAATTTAGAAACAATTGAAGGCTTAATTAAGTGTGAAATTCTTCCACCTTATGATTTATTTCATCCAGTTCTTCCAATAAAACAAAATAATAAATTGATGTTCACACTATGTTTTACCTGCACCTCGGAAAGCAATCAAAATGAGTGCACGTATTCGGAAGAAGAAAAAACATTATTAGGAGCTTGGGTTATAGATGAGGTAATGAAAGTTGTCCAGAAAGGTTATAAAATAATTGAAACATGAAATATGGAGTTATGATATACAGCAAAATGATAAAATTTTAAACAAACAGGGATTATTTACTGAAATGATGGACAAATTTTTAAAAATAAAGCAAGAAGCTTCCGGCTGGCCTAAAAAATGTGTTGACGAACAATCAAAACAAAAATATGTGCAAGAATTTTTTGAACAAGAAAATATTCAACTAAATGCTGAAAATATCGTGAAAAATTCAGGTTTGCGATCTTTTGCTAAAATTACACTAATTTCATTTTGGGGGAAATTTGGTCAGAAAGAAAACCAAACAAAAACAATAATACTTAAAAATCCAACAGAATTTTATTCTTTCGATCCTAGTAAAGATGTTGTGCACATAATGATAATTAACTCGAAAACACTTTTGGTAAATTGGAAATATAAAAATGATGAAGGAGAATTTCTGAACACAGTCAACGTTGGCATAGCCTGTTATACAACAGCACAAGCTCGCCTAAAATTATATAGCTTTCTTGAAAAATTAGAGAAACGTGTTTTATGTTACGATACCGACTTAGTATATATGTTTAAAAAGAAGGTGAATACGAGCCTCCTACTGGAAACTTTATAGGAGATATGACAGATGAGCTTGAGTCGTTTGGAGTAGGAAGCTATATATATTACGGAATTTGTTAGTGGAGGACCTAAAAATTACAGTTACAAGATATTTTCCACTAATACTCAAAGTGAAACGGCTGTTGGTAAAGTAAAAGGAATAAAATTAAATTACGATTCTTCAAAAATAATTAATTTTGAAAAAATTAATGAAATGATTTTAACAAACAACAAGGATGGCATTTGTATATTATCAAAACATTTTTGGAGAACAGATGCAGACCAAGTTCTGACTGTACCAGAATATAAAACATATAAGATAAAAGCTGAAAAAAAGAAAATTTAATGACGATTGTTCCTCTGTACCGTTTGGATTTGTAAAGAAAAACAAGTGAATGTAACAGTAAGTCGAAGCAACCGACTTATTAATACCCTACACCTGAATAATTGGGATTAAATTAAAAATTCATAAGTTTTTTTGGCAGCTGCTTGAACTTCTTCCCTTTTTTGTCTTATTCAACTCGAATTTCAGGAACGAAAAAGAGGCATCCTCTTGGGATATGTAAAAAATTTTAAGTTTGTATCTTTATTAATTTCAAAGATTGTTAGTCCTTGGGAGGTGTGTGTCAGGTACCCGAATTGCCACTCCAATTCATCGAATCCATCTCAGGAACATGAGGACAACATGCTAGAACACCATTGTACTAAATTTAAAGGTTCTACTTTTGTTGGTTTTGGAGATATGCTCGTTGCTCTTGTGCTCGTCCCGAAGTTTCTAAAATACGAACCCATGGTTCAAATTCTTTCAAATGTCAGTTTCCAATTTTATAGAAAAGGAAACATAACAGCACACTCTTGTACTAAAAATATAGGTTCTATCTTTGTTGGTTGTGGAGATATACTCGTTTGCTCTGGGGCTCGTTCGGAAGCTTCCAAGATAAGAACCCATAAACCAAATCCTCTCAAATTTCAGAGACTTAAATAAAACATGAAAGAACACCACTCTGCCAAATTTAAAGGTTATATCTTTGTTGGTTTTGGAGATAATCTCATTTGCTCTGGTACTCGTTCGGAAGCTTTCAAAATCCAAACCCATGGACCAAATCCTCTTAAATTTCAAAGACATAAATCGAACGGGATGGAACATCATTGTACAAAATTTAAAGGTTCTATCTTTGTTGATTTTGGAGATAATCTCGTTTGCTCTGGGGCTCGTTCGGAAGCTTCCAAAATCCGAACCCATGGACCAAATCCTCTCAAATTTCAGAGACTTAAATAAAACATGAAAGAACACCACTCTGTCAAATTTGAAGGTTCTATCTTTGTTGGTTTTGGAGATAATCTCGTTTGCTCCGGAATCATTCGGAAGCTTCCAGAATCCGAACCCATGGACCGATTTTGTCCAGATTCGAACTCCTTCCTTTCGTAATTAGTAACCTACTATATACATTTCATCAAGATAGCTTTATTAGTTTTTGAGTTATCGTGCGAACGGACGGACGGACATCGTTAAATCGACTCATCGTTAAATCGTGATCCTGATTCAGAATATATATACATGTCCATATCTAACTCGCTTCCGTTTGGTGGTTACAAACACCATACCAAAGTTAATATACCCTATACTTTAGGTGTAGGGTATAATAAAATAAATTTAATATACTATAACAACAACATAATTAAGAAATCAGGTTTTTGTTAAATGGTTAGGTTTTGATAAAGATCACAATTCTTGCGTAAATGAAAACGATATTATATGAAACTTATTTTATATTATTTTATTTTTTTATTATTTAAAAATGTCTTTTTAAATTATTTTTCAATTAAACATAACAACTTTTACATAATTCAACTTTTTTTTTTTCGTCACGATTTTATTTATACACACAACCTTTATTTTAAATTAATTTAAAACTAAGATACAATAAAAAGGTCAATATCTGCATTTTATTTATCTCATATATAACAATTGCATTTTTGCCTTAACATTAAATTACAATATCTGGTTGACCGTAAAAAAGCTTTTTATTTAAAAAATAAATTAAATTCTTATTGTTCACAATAATCTATGTTACTATACCATCACAACAAGATCATTGTACTTACTTGTTCTACATTTATCTTGTTTACCTTGTCTATTATTTACAAACACACCGTAAAAGCTTTTTTTGAAAAACAAAATAAATTCTTGCATATTATTTACATAGTCTATGTTATTATAGTACAATACCTGTTTTTAGATCAATATAAAACATAAAACACATCATTGCACTTACTTGTTATACATTATCTAGTTAACCTTCTATAGTTTTTACAAAAGCGTTTCTGGAAAAATATAAAACATAAAACACATCATTGCACTTACTTGTTATACATTATCTAGTGAACCTTCTATACAATTTACAAAAACTTTTCCGGAAACTAATTATGCAAGCGCCAATCACGACATCTAATTTGCATAAATATTTCTACAAACAACATACCTTAAAAGTTCAAACACCTTTGTCGTGAACTCATTTGCATAACTATTGCTACCTCTTTCTGGCAAAAAATTTCCAAGCCCAAGTGCAACATATACCACTCAAAATAAAATAAAAAGAAAAAGGAGAACTCAAAAATTTATATATTTTTACAAAATTATAATTTATACAAAAAAAAAATATTTAAATAAATAAAAACTTTAACAAATAACATCTTTTAACTAAAACTAATATAATTAATTAAAAGCTAAACTAACAAAAAAAAGAAATTGAAATCCTTGTGAAAATAAAAGATTTTTTGTGACCATCAGTCAGCCAGAGTATAAAGGGCAACAGCAAACCAGACCAGCAATGTTGATTCAAAGTTTCATCCTGAGCCAGAGACTTCATACTCAGCATTTACACCTTTAAATTTCAAAGTGAGCTTGTTTTAATTTTTTTTATTTCTGTTCAAATCTTTAAGTATTAGTTTGCAAATAAAAAAAAAATTTATATAAAGAAATTTTTACATTATTATATTGCAATAAGTAAAATAAGAAAGAATAATAAGAAAAAAAATAAGAAAAGAATATATAAAATATATAAAAAATTCATATAATTTGCAACTTATCTAAAAGAAAAAGAAAATACATTACCAATATAGAGAATTCTCTTTTATATGCAGTATTATATTACAATAAATAAAAAAAAAAAAAATTATAAGAAAAAAAAATATATATAGAAAAAAAATTATTGTTATATTTTAAGAAATTATATAGTATAACATTTTTTTATTATATTACATTATTAAATAAATTACTTATTAAATAAAAACAGAAAAATATAGAGAAATTTCCTTGATATAATAATTTCAATATTGGTAAATCTTTAGTTCTACTTGGATTTTTGAAAAATAATTGAGAAAATTTTATCGTAATAAATACATCTATAATATGTTTTTTGTTTGAATACTAACTTAAAAAGTAATTAGTAATTCATAATAAAATCTCTATTATCAGTACCCGTACCCGGAAGTAGGTCAAACTGTAATTAGGTCAGACAGAAGTAGGTTAACGACATAAAATTAGGTCAGACAGGCGGCGGCGACCGTCAGACAACTCTTGTTGTTTATAACGATTGTATACTTGTTTTAAGTAATAGGTAAACATGGAAAAACAGTAAGAAAAATATTTTTTTTATGCTTGCAAATTTTAAGATGTTGTTGTTTGTTGTTTTTTTATTTGTTGTTTTTTCTTTCGTTTTTTTTTTATGAAGTATTTAAAGAAGAATGTTATGTAAGAATGTTGAAAAAAAAAACAAGAAATCAAAAATATCTAACGTGGTACAGGTCTACTTCTTATTGATGTATACTTGGCTTAAGTAATAGGCGCATATGAAAAGTAGAAACAAAAAAATGGTTAATGAATGTAAAAGGAAAAAAATAAAAAAAGTTTAAACGTACAAGATAAAACAATTTTAAAAGGTACAACCCATCTTTAAAATTCATAAAGAAAAAGTGCAAACCTGTTTTTCTGTCTACATAATGATCAAACCATTGAAAAAAAAATTATGCGTTTTTAGATGTACCTAACTATTTGTGTTGTTTGTTTTTTTTTTTTTTCTACTTTAACTATTTAAAGAAGTTAAAAGAAAAAAACTAATGATTATTGTCGGTGTGTCGTGTAAGATATTTTTTGTTTGTAAGAATGTTCAAAAAAAAATATGAATGAAAAGAAGACAACCAGGAAATTAAAGCTGTGGAAGTACTTAACGACTAACATGTTGCTTAAGTGCATTGTATGTTGCATAATCTGCGAAGAATAAAAAAAGAAAGAATTTCAAGTAGGTTAATTGCATTTGTCACCTATTTTGAAAACAAGAATATAAAAATAAAACAGATTTATTCTGTGTTCAAGAAAAAAATATGAATAAAAAGAAAACAACAAGAAATCAAAAATATCTAACGTGGTACAGGTATACTTCTTGTTGATGTATACTTAGCTTAAGTAATAGGCGTATATGAAAAGAATAAGAAAAAATACTTTATAAAATTTAAAAAGAAAAATGAAAACAGAACAAAAAGATGTGTAACTACGTTTCTTTAAAATTTTAAAACTAATTTTAAAAAAATTAAAAGAAAAAGTGCAAACTGGTTTTTAAATGTTACATAAAGATTCAACCTTGACAAAATTGATGCAATTTTGAGATGCTTTTATTTCTTCTTGTTATCTTTTTTCTATGAAGTATTTAAAGAAGAGGAAAAAAAAAAATTCTTAGTATCACAGTATAAGATTTTATTATTATGTAAGAATGTTGAAAAAAAAAAAAAAAAAAAACAAAGGAATAAAAGCGATTCAAAATAAGTTACGAGTAATTGCTTTTTTTAAAGTAACAAGCAAGACATTATGTATAAATTGTGTAAAAAGTTAAAAAATTGTTAATAGAGTGAAAATTCTAGGATTAGAAACGTTCGCGATCGGTTGTCTTAATAAAATAAAAATCGGAAATTAAAAAAAAAAGAAATTAAAATGAATACAGAAAAATTCACAATAAAATCAATAAAATCAGTGAATGTAAAACGATTCAACATTTTTGGAAAAAAATTGGAGTTTATAATAAATGCAGTACCAGACAACAAAGATCCAATAGATTGGATTAAAACCGGTATTAAAGAATTATTCAGCAATTTACTTGAAAATGTTGATCCTACTGACAAAATTGGTGTCACTTTTGGATGCCAAAGTTTTCATGAACGTGGTCCAGCCTGGATCAATTTTAAAGAAGCAAAAGATCTTGACATTTCGGAAATTTGGGAAGTTATTTCAAACATTTTTCAAAGCAACTCCGAAGGATTATCTACAGTTACATAATGTCTACAATAATTACAATAAAGTTTATATAAATTAATTTAATTTACAATGACCCCATGCAAGGGTATGAATTTTATCATGATATGTATATCTCTTATTATCTAAAGAACTTAAAGCTATTTTATTTAAGTTTTGAGGGTAAATTACATGTAAATATGATTTAAAATTATTAATTTCTCTATATATAATTTTATTTTTTAATAGACAGTCTTTATAATTATTTAAATTTAGGTCATTTACAACATATTTTTTCACACCTTTTACCTCTTTTACCTGATCACCCTGAAACGATTCAAGGTAATACATTTTTGATCTTAAACCAATAAATTCAGAAACAATTCTACCGTTGAATTCATCTTGAAATAATCCTTTAATAAATAATAATTTAAATAATAAATTTAATTAAATTAAATTTTTTTATTTAATAAAGGGAATTTGTATGAGTTTTCAGGGATATAATCAGAAGTATCAAAATGTATGGCTAAATCTTTATGTATATCAGAATAAAAATCATCTGTTTGTATAGTATAAATGAAACTGTTGGTATCAGTATAATTTAAAGAAACTCTGTTACCATATTTTGGTTTAATATAATTATAGTGAAAATCATACATTAGAATTTTGGATTGTTCTAACACACAGAAACCTAAATATATCGGTTTGTTATAAAGAACTTTGGATTTATTAAGTTGAATTGCAATTAAATTTTCATCAAATCTAGATGAACTATGGTAATTAGGTTTTGCTATTAGAGCTCGAGCACTCAAATGTCTCCCTTCACTTTCCTATGAAGTAGCTATTTCCACATTGACTCTCTTGTCAATATTCTCCATAGTTTTTCCGAAAACGGCATTATTCATTAATTTAAAAAAGTCTTTCTCAAAATTATTTAATGCATTAGTTCTGTGCATGTTATTTAAATCAATGTACTTTTTCAACCAATCATATTGCTGAAATTTTAGAGCTCTATGAACTTTTTGAAGTACTATACCATTTTGAAGGCATTGTTTTAAATTTCGGTAATGAATAACATATTTATATTTATTATTTAGATCAAGCAACAATTTTCGTATTTTGCTACCGATCGGAATTTTATTTTCTGCACAAAACGGAAAATCATTATGCAGATCATGAAGATTCTGTGGATATTCTAAATCTACTTCTAAAACATACCCTATTTCCGAATCATCTGGAATTTCTATTACATTAATACTATCGGGATTGTCAACCCACTGAAAACTTTTATATGGTACATATTGAGACATTGCCCAGCCATATAAATTATTTGCATCTAAATAAACAATATATGTTAAATTTTCTTCTTTTTTATAATATTCCCCCATATATTTATTGTTGGCTTTTGAATGGCTTAAGGAACATTGACTAATACCACCACATATTGCTTTTTGGAAAAAATTGTACATATTAATATCAGTTAATAACTCTAACTCAACACCTGTATATTTTAACATAGCAGCCCAAGTAAGGCCCGGTGCAATGTAAAAATTAGTAGGATTTAGTTCATAAATTTTTCTACATATTTTTCGGAAATTTTCAAAAACATCTGTCAATATTAACACAGTTTTTAAGTATATTTTCATGTATTCCGTGAGATTTTTACAATTAAATGTGTGCCACACGGTAGTTGCGTGATTATAGTCAGTATTAGAACAAGCGGTATTTGTCATTCGGTTCTTAAATGCTGTGGTAAACATTCCTCATAAAAACATTCCTTTTTCTATCGAATCAATGTATTCTAAGGGTAAACTCCTTTCCGTCTCATTAATTCAAATTTTTCCTCAGAATCAAATGCTTTTCTGACGTGTTCTAAATTCTCTTTATTTAAATTCCTACATAATGAGTCAAGGCTTGAGGGCATAAATCTAAAACTATCAAGAAAACGTAAATAAAAATGATTGTCTCCATCAAGACTAATTTGTTTGGTCAGTGAAATGTAAAGTTCTTTATTTAAAGGAAATACAGCAATATTATCTTTAATTTCATTCAAGGCCCTAAACAATAAATGACAATCGTATTTTGAAAGATTATGGAAAAATATAGGAAAAAAATTAGGTCGTCTATACAATATGTTACAAGAAAAATGTGCAGGGCCTCTATATCTACCTGAAAAATGACAATGATCTCTTACTCTATCAATATAGTCTAAAGACTTACTACAAATGTGACAATTCCTCTCTGTTAATTGGTGTAATTCTTCGTCCAATGTTAGATTTGCCATTGATTTCGGTGCCATGTGATGATTTTGAAATATGTTTGTGCATTTATTTACCAACGATGTTATAAACACCTTAGCACAATCAACTCCTACAAACTCCTCGTAACGACTCAAAGAATCATCGAAAGTACATTTAAAATAATATGAAAATGCTATTGGTACATGCCTATGTATATTTATAGTTGATGAAATTTCTGGATTAGGGTTACATGTGGAAATTGGTGATAAAATACTTTAAAATACTCAGCATCAGCTTCCATTTATTGTTGGTAATTTTTATATATTAGAGTGTTGTTGTCTTCAGTAGGAAGTATCGCAACAATTTTCTTACACTTCTCCTTGTGTATAATAAGCTGTTGAGGATCATAGAAATGTTGCAAACAAGAATTACATATGTATATTTGATGTTCATGATATGTTATAGACCTCCGTAATAACTTCGAGATATGCTTTATATAAACAAAGTGGAAGTTCTCATCTTTTTCAAGTAATAGTAGATTTACATGATTTAGTTTTTCTTCTTTGGTTATATAAAAAGGTCCAACAATTTGATGTTCTGCATTCTTATACTCCAATCCAAAAACATTAATGCTTATATCATCATTAATTTCTTCAAAAATAGTAATTCGCTTAACTGTGCTGGAAATGACATACCCTCAAAATGCAGTTGACGTACATAACCATATTCTAAATCAACAGTTGGGGATGTTATATCACTAATTTTATACGATGATGTTTCATATTCACTAGATTGTGATGCAAATCGTTGCATAGCTGATATCATACTCCATTTGAAACAGTATACGTCTTCATTTCGTGCATTTATACAGGCTCTCCTTCTAATAATTGATCTTGGGAGAGCGATATATGATGATTCACGGATTGGTTGATATTTATTTATATTTATTTCAACCCGCTAAATTTGTATTATCGCCCAACCGCTATCTTTTTCCTGAAATTCTTCAGCTGGTTGTTGGATCTTCTCTATTATATTATCATATATAGAAGAAAGATCATCCGCACGTGTAGCAATTTTCATTTGGGTTTGAAAAGATTTGGTTGATAAACTTTCTGTATCATCATCAATCGGCTTTATATAATCTCCAAAGAGTTCAAGATTGAATTTTATAGTATTATGCTTTCTTACTGAGCATTGTAGTAACTCAATAATCTCATTTTTGATACAATCGAGAAACTCTCTGGGATTTAAAATCGCCTCATTTTCATTATCGCGCAGGTATATTTCCAATCTAACATCAAAAGACTGGTTAATTTTCCGTAAATTTTTAGTAAGATGTTCAGCTGAATTCATTTTATGTGAATTTGTACGCAGATGTGCAGCTTGGAACTTTTTAGAGATGTATTTTCCACAGGGGGTGCAAAACAAATCTTCTTTTTCAGCATTATGTACCAATTTCAAGTGTTTTTTCAAGCTATCAGCTCTTGTGAATTCCTTCGAACAGATTTCACAAGCTAATTTTGATCTCTTGTTTTGTGAGTTCATTTTTTTTTGTTTTTGTTTTTATAAAAAATAACTTTATGTTATGCTATTAATATAACTTTATGTTATGAATCGATTTTAAATTACACAAATTCTTTTATGCTTTTTTGAAATTGTTATAATGGATTTATTAAGATTTAAAAATAATACAGTAAGTATGTCATAATGTTAATTTTTAAGATTTTTTTATGTAATTCATATATGTATACATAAACTATAAAAATAATACATTTGGAATATTTTTATTTCACTTGAAATTAATTAATAAAATAAAAGCGGAAGTCATAAATCAATTTATAATAATAGAAAAATGTTACAAAAGTCCTTGACAACTTTTCAAATACTAGGACAATGTTGCATCATATTAGATATTGAATTTATTATAAATTAAATTATATGCTACAAATTTTAGGTGTGTTTTTAAAAATAAAATGAATAATGATTAAACAAATTAAATTTAAATAAATGCAACAATGTAATGATTAAGTAAAAAATGTTTTTTTTTCATTCTGTTAAAAATTAATTGTTGCATTGACAATTCCATGTGTTATTGAATTATTATCTACTCACGATTATTTAATCAATATATATTTTTTTTTTTTTTTTTACTACATTGTATTATTAATTTTTTTTATTTTTATATCAAGTTTGAGATGTGTCACGTATTGAAGTCAATGTTCAAAACGCAACTTGTAAGTTAATGAAAAGATTTATTGTTTTCACAAAAGAATTTATGAATAAATTTAGTTTAGTTCTTGGTTGCTATAAATAATAATTCAAGGTACATATATGTCTTGCAATTATTTAAGAAATTACATGATAATTGACGTAGTTCTATTGCATTAGATAATATAAACTATTAATTACTTAGTTTATGCAGTTTTTTTTTTTTTTTAATTAATCAGAATAAAGAAACTATGCATGCATTATATATTTCTAAAAAAAAAAAGAAGTAGTGGGTATTTGCTTTTAAACAGTATGTATATAATGCTTTGAAAATTCAAAATAGTTCTTTACTTTACTTTGAAAAACGAATAAATTTAAAATCAAATCCAATTCAAAATATAAATTGAAAATGGTAAGATATTTTTTCAATCAATATTATTTCTGTTATCCTTATTATTTTCAACATTCTAGGTTTTCATTAATGAATTAATAGCATTAGGAAAGGGTGAACAAGAACTTTTTAAAAATATTGATGTCCTCGCCATAGACAAGATGTATGAAGTTATAACGTTTAAATTTTTAGATACAAAACGGGGGCAAAAAGCACTACTTTGTGAGGTAAAGGATCCGTTCGATAATGAAAAAATAACGTTTTACATGCCGGATAGATTTAACAAAAAAGTGTCAACAGATTCTGAATTAAGCGAATTAAACAAAGTACGTTTCTATATTAAGTTTTTGGGAAGAGACGAACCCAGATGGAACATGGCTCTATTCGAGTTAATACCAATGACTAGTATCGATTCCCAAAAGAAACTATTGAAATAAAAAAAAAAAAAACAAAGACCGTACTATTTAATAAAAGAAAAAAAAAAAAAATTTTAAATTGTAATATTGTTTGTATTTTATATTTCTCGAAACAAATATTTTTCAGGTTAATCCATTTAAATCAACCTTTGTTTCTAGAGAGCCGATATCCGGTCCGAAAAAGTGCAATATCGGTCCCCAGAGGTTTGGTTCCCTTTAAAATGGGGCCTAATTCTGGCGATCCCCCTCTCTTGATTCTGCATAGGGTCCTCAGAGGTCCGAAATATACCCCCCAAGGTCCGGCATCGGTCATTGAGGGTCCGGTATCGGTTTATGCTTTTGCTAATGGCTCCCTTCCCATAGGGGCAAGGGGCCAAGGGGCCCTAGGGGATCCCTCTTTATTTCCTCTCTTTTTAAAATCGTATTAGGTATAAATTAGAGGTTTTCAAGTTATTTTAATATAGTAAGACACAAAATGAGAAGCAGGAAGGCAGTAGTTGATATACAGTTTATTGTTGGAAATAATAAGCAATATTTCTTGAAAGAATTTGCTTTGATAGCTGAAGGGTCGCTGATACCAAAGCTGTTTATGTTTAAGGCACCTTACTCGTTCGAAGAGTTAAATAGTGATGTTAAACAGCAGAATGAATTCAATAAAATGCAAATAAATGGGCTTGACTGGGATGATGGATTTATAGAATATTTAGCGATTAAAAATATCTTAAAGGAACATTTCAATTCATTCGATGTCGTTTACGTAAAGGGGTATCAGAAAAAGCAATTTTTAGATAAATTTGTTTAGAAGTTATCAATTTAGATAATGACATTCCATTTCTTCAGAAACTAAGGAATTTCACAACCATTTGCGCTCACCATAACATAACTGAAAATTTAAAAAGATGTGCTGAAAAAAATTGTATGAATTTGTATATGTATTTAATAAAAGAAAATAATTGGTTTCAAAAAATATTTGTTTTATTTATTGTTGACCAAGATAATTTTTCTGACAGAAACATAGGTATTTCATAAAATAGTCTAGAATAGTTACAATGAGCTATGTGGAAATTCATTGGAATGTAGAAATCTTCTTATTCCAATCTTAATTTATTCTTTGCGATACATCTATCAAAATATTTGAATACATATTCTCGTATATTAAGTTCAGCTCCATTGTTATATGACATCACTGCTTGTATAAAATCTAGCATGAGACAAAAACGAGTGTACTCATCTAGCTGCAATGTAAGTTTTTTAGTGTGCTCTGTATGATTAAATGTTAACGAAAATCCTTTTGAATTTAATTTTGCTTGACTGTTTTTAAAATCATGATAAAATGTATACCATTCCAAATAATTCATTTCGCTTATAAATTTGTTTTGTCGTTGGAAAATTATTGATGCAGCAAAATTTTCAATATTAAATCCGATTTGAATTTTTATTGTTTGTTTTTTATCCAAAAAATAAATATAGCTTAATAAAAGGTTCTGCGGTGGCTTAATAAAAGGTTCTGTTTTAAATACTTCTGAATTTGTAGACCGCTCCATTTTTTTTTTTTTGTTTTAACTGAAAAAATTTAGAATTTTCTATTAATAGGTTTTCTTCCACATTTTTTAAAAATTTTTCGAAATATTCTTTGTATTTTTTTATCGTTTTTAAGTGGGGATGATGTATCGAATAAATTAAGAAAATATTTTATGCTTTTACGGGAACTTCGCATCCATAGATATACACAACAATAATGTCCACAAACACATGTTGAATTACTTTGTAAACGCTTATTGTTGAAAACAAAACATGTTGATTGATTTTGTAGAAAGTTTATAATCTCATTGTGAAACGGAGGATTAGAATTATTAGAATTATCGGTATTTACCACCAAAATACTAGGTTTTAAAACTTTTTTTGGTAATTTACCAAGAGCATAAACGCCCCTAAATATTTTATGTTATCAATATGTCCAAAAGAGTAATTCTCAATATCTGTTGTTTTCAAATCTCTGACAGGAAATTTATACTTTAACTCTTTTACAATAGTTTTACATTTTTCTTTTATACCAGCTACAGCAATATTTTTTACAAATATTGTATTGTTATCGTCCGTACAGAACGATAAATGTACTAGAGCACATGTCATTTTGAAATGAATAGAGATGGTTCACTGAACTTCATTTTTTTATGTTCACGTAGACGTTACGATTTTTATCACTTTCCATATTAGCATCGAATTCTGCAAATACAATACAAGTTAATGTTGAAGTTAATGGAGAGCTGAGTCTTGCTTCAATCTTTTCTACTCCCTGGTTTAATAAACTCTGACATGTATCTGTTCCCGAGCCGTCTGGTGATAAATCAAAAGCCAGTATTGTATAACCTTTTGAAAATAATTCTTTTGAAATTTGATGTCCTCTATCAGAATGATGTATACCTGTTCCGCTAAATAATGTTAAATATGCTCGAGAATTACAAGAATTATTCGGTGTAAAACTTGTTTCAATTGCAGAGTTTGGTGTAGGCACTCCATTCACATATAATTGCAATTGTGTGAGATTTTGATGGTCGAAATGGTATGGATTTTTTGATCTCTTACCATTGAAATTTTCATTATTAACCATACAAAATAGTAGAGCTTTTGGTATTTGCCCTATAAATATATTATCCAATGATATGTTAGATGTGTTAGCTGGAATTGTAAATGTTTTGATTTCACTTCTGGTATAAAAATATTTCGCGTTAGCCTTTTCCAATACAGTATTATGTGCCATCAATATACTAGGATTAATTGTTAAATGTTTCATTTATAACGTAGCTTCGAACATTTTTAAATAGCTTTCATCGGCATCGTTAAAGAAAATAAAAAAATCCTGTTTTTCTACGGCTAAAGCAATTCGAATGTCAACATTATTTAAAAGTAATTTAGGAGTATTGAAGAAATCTACATGTAATTTTCCCATTAATTCTACTACTGTAGAATTGTTGTATGATTTTTGTCTTGATTTAGAACCAGAATTATTAAAATCATTTACATTTGGTTTATCCAATTCCCAACCAGATGCTTCCAGATGTGTTTGACTGGAATCTGTACCATAATTTAGTAAAGTAGTTAAGTATGCTTTATAATGGTATAAGGAGTCTGAAGGAGTGATGTTTTTTCCGTTTAGAGTTACATAACATTGTTTAATTAAAGAGTGTAATAAATTATTTACAACACTGGGCTGCGGAGCTGCCCTTGCTTCAGTTCCAGTTCCTACTTTTTCATTTCCATCTGATCCATCTTTTTTTTATATTTGAACTTTAAATTTTATATAGGTTGAGGATAAATCTCGATATGTATCTCCATTTCCAAGTGAAACAAATTAAATAGTTGACGGTGATGCCTCTAAAGAAGCTAAAGGATTGTATGCTACCTCTTCTGAACGCAAAATACTTGTTTGTACGGGTAAAGACGCAAAGAGATCAAGTTCATATTTCATACATTCCATATTTAATTGAATATGTCGGAGGTTTTACTTTGCTTTTTTCGTCGTTTCGACTTCAAATGTGCCTTTTTAGAAACTGTTCGTCTTTTAATAGCTCTTTGTCTTTTTATAGTTCTTTGTCTTCCACCATACATCGAATGTAGTTGGTTAACTACTGATTTCCGTAAATTTTTTATACCGCCTTTGCTTTGATCAATTATAGCTTCTTTTATGTTCGCACCAGATGCTATATCATTAAAAATATTTTTACTTGTGTTTGCAGCCTCTTTTTTAATTAAGTCCCAACCTGATGTAAAAACTGGCTTTAAGTAACGAATTAAACTTCCGAATATATTTTCAAAACCACGACCTCTTTGTATAGCTGGATAAAATTGTAATAAAAGCCCAATATCGTTGACTCCTCCACCTACTGGAGAGGAATAATATCTCACGTTTGATAGGATACCATATTTGAGTGGTAGTATTTATATTGTTTTTGGGGAATCAATGCTTTTTAAAGTGTAATACAATTTTTGTTGGATAGTAACTGGAAACAAAATTTATTTCATCACCGTATTGGTTACAAATTTTAATTGCTATTGTTTCAAAACAATTTTTTTCTATGGGTATGTAATGAACATTTTCAAATTCAATATTTGTAGATATTCTACAATTTTCTATGTTGATAGCTCTCAACGCCCGCACCTTGCTACTTCCAAAAACAGATGATTGAATGATATCTGAATTATTCATCACCATTCCATTCAAGTCATCTTTATTATTAGCAACAGCTAATTTGAATAGTTCAGGTAATTTTGTTTTAAAATTTTTTATATTTTTTTTTTGTTGAAATAATTCAGTTAGTAATGTTTTTACATTATAACTTTGATTAACTTTTATATAGAAACTGTCTTCATCAAAAGTCTGCGATATTTGAATTAAATCTCCTCGGTTAGATTCTAACACTTTTTTAAATATTACATCATCATAATATTTAGGAGTAGAGATATATGTCAAAACTTCATTAAAAAATTCTTTGAAAACTTGATTTCGAGTAAACCCGGGATTAGGAGTTATATTTTTAATAAGTTTAGGCAAAAAATTAAACTTCCAATCATCCAACTGTAGTTCTGAATCGTCATATGAATAATATGTGTAGCCTATAGATTTGGTTACTTTAATTTTTTCTAGAGGTTTTTCAATATTTGTTACATAAACATTATACTGTCCAATATTAATAAAAGTACATTTCTCTTTGTTAAATTCTTCTATTTGTAGGAAATCGTTCAGATATATTTCTGAAAGACCAACTTTCCAATTTCCATTTCTTAAATCAAAGTGAATAGGTAATTTATTTTCGAATGAAACTAAAGTGTTATCTGGAAACAGTGTTAAATTATCATTACTAAACAATGTTACATAGAAGTCATCTTGACTATCCATCTTTGTTAACTTCTACGAAAGCATAAAATGTTGAACTATTTATATGTTGTCCATTCCGGTGTTAATGAAGTTCTTAGTTTTGGACTTCTTAGTAAAGGTTTTAGTTTTTGTTTTTTTGTTTCAGGAAACTGTGAAAGTATAGTTGAGGAAATTGAACTACCGGCCGATCTTAGTGTCTTCTTTTTTTCAGGAGATGGTACAGCAACGGTAATTACATCACCACTTGGTGTTTCAAACATTCGATAATCAGAGCTTAGAGATGGTCTTTCGACTAATTTTTCATCTTTCAACATTTCAGTTTGAGCTAATTATACCCGTACGATAGGATCGGGTATAATAAAATTACTCCTCCGTTTGTAACACCTCGAAATAAGCGAGCTAGATATACCTTCAAAGGTATGGATCGGATCAGAAAAAAATTCTAAGACTTTTGAGCCATGACCGTCCGTTCGTCCGTCCGTCCGTCCGTCAGCACGCTAACTCAAAAACTAAGGAAGCTAGAATCTTGAAATTTACACAAAATATTTTGGGAGTAATTTGTAGGTTCCCTATTTTTGTTGGTTGAGTTTGGACCAACATTTAGGGTAGCTCTCGAACACCTAACTTTTGGATCCCCACATTTTTTTTTAAATAGAGCTATGAAATTTTAACTGCTGATAGATCTCACAAAAATATTAGTTTTATTTTTTATAACTTTTTTTTGTAGCCCCACCCGTTACGGAGCTACAGCTCCCCAAAAGTTCAAAAAAGCTCTATATTTAAATTATTATAACACAAGTTGTGTAAGGTATATCTTCTTCTTGAAAACGCCAAACGATTACTACTTTCATTAGCTTTAAAAGTATATATACAATAAATATATATTTGTGGCATACGGTGTCTTAATTTACCGTTATGCGAAACTCAAATTTTGCAAAATCCTTTAACCCTTCTATCTTCTAAACGGTTTAAGTTGGAAACTTGAAATTTTGACAGAAGTTAGATCTTTAAAAATAAGTATGAGTCATTTCAGAAATTTTTTTTGTATCACCTTCCATTTAGGAGCTGTAAGGGATCAAAAACTGAAAATTTCCTATTTTTAAACACCTGTAACTTGAACACCTCTTAAAATTTTTTTAAAGTAATACACAAAAAATAAAGCTTCTACATTATACTCTTATTTCTGTTAACAACTTTTTTTAATAATGTAGGGTTACTTTATAATGGAGGAAAGTGTTACTTGATTTTTTCAAATTTTCTAACAAATTTGTTCAACAAATTTTTTGCATTTGTTTTACTCGATAATTTGAAATTGTTGAGGATATAATGCGTAGTACAAAACATTGTAAATAAATAAACAACATAACGGTTGCTTGAAGAATTTTTATTATTATTTATATGATATTGATATACACACATACTTATATAATATCATGTTTATTTACATATCGTACATGTCATTAGTGAATGAATGATAAGAGTATAGATGTATATTATATAGCGCCGTATTTACATACATATATGTATTTTATTGTACTTATAAGAAATTATTCTGTCAATGGAATATTTAAACATAATATAATATAATATTTAAAATCATATTTACTATTTTGTACTAAGTAAATTTAATATACATTTACCGCTTAGTATTAAATGGTACTATAGAATATTTGAAAAAGTTTTGGATTGATAATCGTTATGTGAAAGGTTAGAATCTGCTTTTGAAGAATGTACATATAAACATATAGTTTGAATATATGTACAACCCATAGTTCTAGAAATTATAAAATTCACCCAAATTATTTGAAAATACTAAAATATTAAAAAAATAATATTGTGAGCAGAGTGACAGGCTGTGAGCATACTAACGGTTCGTACGGGTATCTAAGAGTTGACAAAGGCAACTGTATTCTTCCTCGTTTTTTAAATGAATTTTCATCATCTAAATCATAATGTGTTAAATCGATATTCATACTTGAATTTTCTTTTTTAGGACCAAATTCAAACACATCATCAGTAACTGATGGTAAAAAATCGTCTGTGCTGATGTTGATTTGTATTTAGGTAATTCAGTTTCTGTATATGCATTTCGTTTAGAAAAAAAATTTGTTTGAGTGCCTATATCAAATGTAAGATTATTAGCCTTTTCTGGTAATTTTTTTTCCGTGTCTTTTCTTAATTCCATATTTGAAGAGATTTTGCCGATATAAGTACCATTTTTGCAATGGTTTTAATTTTTTGTCATATAAAACTTTTTTCATTTTTTGATCTAATAAATCCAAGTTTTTATCATCTTGAAATAATTTACTAAAATTTCAAAATATTTCTGGTGACATAACAATCATTCGCTGCATTATGTCTTACTGAGCAATTTTTCTATTACACCAGATAATATAGTACCGATTAAAGTTGGTAAAAATCCACCATGTTGAACTAATATTTTTCGTTTGGCTTTTATACTTTTCTTTGCACAGGCTAGGAATCTTAATTTTTTTTATGTTTTTTTAATTTTGCTTTTTTTGCTGCTGAAATTTTATTATTATCATTTAATATATTGATTGCAATTTCAGCAATAGTTTTTATAATATCATCATCACATCACCTAGTACATGTAATATATGTTTTTCTTCAATCGTTTCATACTTTTGACAATTGTTCAAATCACTCGTATCACAGCAGCATATGCAATATTCTTTTGAAAAAATATTAGTTAATATTAGTTAAGTTAAAAAATATTAGTTAGTTAAAAAATATTAGTTAATAATACGAAACAAATCGTTAACGTCTTGTGTTAAATCCAACACAATATAACCATGTGGACTTGAGATTGATTCATTATATACCCCCAGGAAACCTTTTATATTTTCCGGATATAGTTGTCTAGCAAGAGGGAAAATCTGTGATTTGTCTCGAGGGTTTTTGAAAAGCACTAAATATTTACAATTTAATGAAATATCTCTTGAGAATTTCCCCTGATGAAAAACGTTTTGCGTTAACAATACAATAGATAAATTACGATAAATAGATAAATAGATAAATAGATAAATAGATAAATAGATAATTATAGATAAATAGTTAACAATGCAATTATGGTGCGAACCTTTAGTAAATAATTCGCATACCTGTTTATTTGAAGAATCTAACATTAAATCATCTAAAACAATTAAAGTGGGTCTATTTTCATTCCCACTAAACTCTTTGGGAATACTGGTATAAAAGTCTATATCAGGAAAATCTATATTTTTCGGAACAGCAGATATTTCTGGGTTACACCATATTATTTTTTCAATTTTCGGATAAATCAATCTGTCTATATTTCCAATTAAATTATATACAAATGTTGTTTTCCCACAACCAGATGGTCCCGCAATCATCATTGTAAATGGATGAATAAAGTTAATCATTTTTGATCTGTGTCTGATAAGAAACTAAATTTAAAATACAATTGAGAAATTATATAAAAGCAGCGAACATATTCTTAGTACAGTCATTTTGAATTATGAAAGTAGAGGAGTTCTTAAATATTTATTCCTCCGTCTTATTAGATGATCATAAGAAACTAATATTACATCTATACACACACATTAAAAATTATTCTGGAGTAAATAAGTACACTTCAATTTATGGTACTTATTTTACCCTTTGTCCATGGGCATATGATAATTCTACTTCTGGACCGGACACATGTGAATGTCATACAATAGAAAATTATAGCATCACTTTGGAAAATTTAATTAAATGGTACGAAAATAATGTCAAGATTACAAGTTGTATCAGAAATTCATAGAGGTGATAGAAGAAAATTTACGCGAAGAAAATTTATTCAAAAGGGTTTAAATGATACTTGGCAAATTGATTTGGTTGAAATGATTCCATATGCAAAATTCAACAAGGGATATAAATATTTATTAACAGTAATTGATACATTTTCAAAATTTGCGTATGCTGAACCAGTTAAAAACAAAAGTGCTGATAATGTTTTAATCGCAATGAAAAATATTTTTAAGCGAACTGGTAAAAAACCAAAAAATTTACAATCTGATCAAGGTATGGAATTTTTCAACAAAAAATTTCAAAATCTAATGAGGAAAAATAAAATTAACCATTATCATACATATTCAGAACTAAAAGCATCAATTGTAGAACGTTTCAATCGTACGCTAAAAAACACGATGTGGAAACAATTTAGTTTACAAGGCACATATAAATGGTTAACTATTCTACCATAGCTAATACAAAAATATAACTCAACATACCATCATACAATTAAACTTCCACCTAAAAAGGTTACAAAGAAAAATGAGAAATTATTATTAAAAACTGTATTCAATAAATTAAAAGTATTCCGAAAAGCAAAATACAAAATTGGAGATTTTGTTCGTATAAGTAAATTTAAAGGTATATTTGCAAAAGGTTATCAACCTAATTGGTCAACAGAAATTTATACCATAGCAAAAATAAAAAGAACTGATCCAATAACATACAATTTACTCGATTACACACAAAAACCAATAAAAGGCACAAATTACACACACAAAAAGGAAAACAAGGATTACACACAAAAAAGGATTACACACAAAAAGGAAAGGTTTTTATGAACCTGAACTTACATCTGTTAAATTTCCTAATGTTTACCTTGTAGAAAAAATAATAAGAAAAAAAGGAAATCAAGTTTTGGTTAGGTGGCTTGGTTTTGATAAAAAACATGATTCATGGATAAATAAACGAGATATTATTAAATTTATAAACTTTTAGTAAAAAATGCAATGCTGTTATTTAATATTAAAAACAACTTTTTAAACCCAAGTTTTTTTTCATTTTTTTTGTTTACTTTTAACTTGAACTTGATCATGTTTTCAATTTGTATTTCATAATCACAGCTTATATTATTAACAATATAATTTCAACCGTTAACTCAAAGCTTTTATTAAAGTAAAAACATATTTACCAAAAGTCTAATTTACATTGTATTACAAGAATAACAAAACTTTCCATTTAAAAATTATTTATATTTATTATATTTTATTATTTTTATATTAGCTTTTAAACTCTACATTTTCTTAAATATCATTTCAAAACAACATGGGTTTTTGTTTACGAAAAAAGAACTAGTCAACAGAATATTTTTATAATAATTTTATTTTTATAATACATTCTATATTCTATATTTAAACCAAGCTTTATTTTAATATACTAAATTTTTAATGAAGTATTTAAACCAAATTTAAAAAACTTTTCAAAATGAAGTGCTTGAATTTATCTGAATATTTAGCAATTTTAAAGCTTGTCAAAGATAAAAATAATTCAACACTTTTTAATCCAGCTTTAAAAACTTTTTATATAAATATTAACTTTTAATAAAATAAAAACTTTTATTAATTAAAATTATTAAGCTTCTTAAAGATAATAAAAATTCAACACTTTTTAATCCAGCTTTTTATATAAACTTTTTATATAAATATTAAATCAAGTTTAAACTTAAGTTCCAAAATCAATAAAACTTTTATTAATAAAAATTATTAAGCTTCTCAAAGACAATAATAATTCACGAAATTTTAATCCAGCTTTAAAAACTTTTTTTATATAAACATTAAATCAAGTTCAAACTTAAGTTCCATAATCAAGAAAATTTTTTTATAATAAAAATTTTAAAGCTTCTCAAAGATAATACCAAATTTTAATCCAGCTTTAAAAACTTTTTTTATATAAACATTAAATCAAATTTAAACTTAAGTTCCATAATCAAGAAAATTTTTTTATAATAAAAATGATTAAGCTTCTCAAAGATAATATTAATTCTACAATTTTTAATCCAGCTTTAAAAACTTTTTTAAATTTTTTATATAAACATTAAATCAAGTTTAAACTTAAGTTCCAAAATCAATAAAACTTTCATTACTAAAAATAAATCTTTAAATAAATTTAAAATATCAAACACATAAGCCTTTTATTCATACTTTACCGCTTAAAAACTCCGTTGCAGCCACAGTACCATTGTTTTGCTCCTCTCCACATTATCATGCGCTTAAAAACTCCGTTGCAGCAGCAGCGCCATTGTTTTGCTCCTCCCCACATGATCATGTAAAATATCAAAAACAAAAATCTGTTACTCGTACTTTACCGCTTAAAAATTTTGCCGTTTAAAAGTTCCACCATTTGCGCCGCCATATATTTACCTGGTAAGCTTTGCTGATTAAAAGCTCCGCCATTTGCACCGCCATATCTTTACCAGGAAAGCTTAAAGCTCCGCCATTTGTACCGCCATATCCTTACTACTATTATCTTTTTTTGAGTGATACTAGTTGAGTGGCAAGTTACTTTGTTGACAGGTTGGAGAATTTTTGAGTTAAATGTTATTGTATTGTAAGGTATAGTGTTGTTTTTAATTTTTTTACTCTAAATTTGTTTATATGTAGGTTGGTTATCAGTATCATTAGTGGATATTGGATTTGATGTGAAAGAAGGGAAGAAATTATGGTTTGAGTATTTGTGGTTGTATTATTACTATTGTTTTAATTGAATTAGTATTTTCTTTTATTGAAGAAGATGAGGGAAGAGGTATTATTGTTTCATTATTTAAGTTTAACATTTTAGCTGATTGTTTTGAAATTAAATTATTTTCATTTGGAGTTTATGTATTTTTTACAACGGAAGAAAAATTTTGGATATTTGCTGATAAACTTGGATTTTTTTGATTATATATTTTACGAGCTTCGCCAAAAGTACATTTATTTTGCGTTTTCATTTTTAGAATTTATTTTTGTTGTACGTATGTTGGACCGTAATTGGAGGAAGATAGATGTTCTCCTAAACAATTTATACAAGTTGTTCGCGTACTATCTAATGGTGAATATGGCGGAAGCTTGCAATTTACACAATTTGCCGAGTTTGTAATACTGCCAACAGTATGTCCAATAAGTTGGCAATTTTTATACCTCATAGGATTTGAGAAGTATTCTTATATTTTTACTTGATACCATGCGATGTCAATTTTAAAAAGTTAAGAGTATTAAGCCGTTATAATTTTTTTTTACCATCAATTGTTTTAGAAAATTTGTAAGCACTTGTTACACCTTTGTGTTTTAGGTCCTGTAAGATTTCTTGTTTACTAGTTGGAATTAAGTTTTTATCAAAGAAGGTTTCTTTTGTTGAGTTAAGTGTTTCATTATATTTGACTGAAATGGTGCACAAACCACCAAAATTTTTAGTTCTGATAAATTTATCAGCTATTTTTTGTGTTTTAGTTGAGTAGGTTACAATCTGAAGCTGACAGAGTCAATTTCTGTGCTTCTGGCATTATCTTTCTATAACGACAAATTTTGGATTTTCTTAGTGAATATTTACCTGGGTTAAAGCTAGAAAAATATCATTGGTAATATTTTGACCTCTTCCTCTTTTAGCTCTAAGGTTAAATAGACGCCCCCGAAAACCGAATCCCCAGAGGGATCGGCCTATCGCCTTTCATTGTTCACTCAAACAAATTTTTTAATTTTTTATTTTTTTTTTTTAGTTTATATATTTTAATGACTATGTAATTATTTCTTTTTAGGTTATCATATTTAATATGTGAGAAAAAGCGAGATAAAAGAAAAAGCAGAAAATAATACAATTAGCAAAAGGAAAAGACGAGAAAAATTTAAAAAAAAGATCGAAAAAGTACTTTATATTTGTCTACTCTGAACGGAAGTTAGGCGAAGACTGTCTTATTAAATCTTTTCATAAGAGTTTTTCCCTACTCAATAGTATACAGTATTTTTGTTTTGTTACAGTCGTTTAGTCCTAAGTTTAGTCTAGCCCTAATAAATAGAAATAAATAAAAAGTAAAAAACAAATAAAATATTATATAGACCCTTCAGCTATACTGTACTTCATGAACATTGTTGGATAGTAACAGTCAAATAACCATTGGAAATTTATTTTTTTTATAATTACCCTTGAACTAACAGGCCCCTTCCCTGTATTTAAATCCGAGAACCAACTTAACCTAAAGTATTCCCAATTCATATTTTGTGTAAAATAACTACCCCGAAAACAAATTAAATTTTATAACTCAAAATGCCTTAGTTTTCTAATTGCATGCGTTATGGACATTTTATTACGCTCGGTGAACATCTTAAAAACAATTGCTATGATTTATATGGTTAATATCACAATAGATTACAAATAAAATTAACAAAGGCACTAAACAATTAAGCAATTAAATCTCAAATAATTTGGAAGTGGTTAGTAAAACTATACAGCTTGCCAACAAACAATAAAGTATAATAATATACAAAGGGAAATTACGAAGCGGATCCAAGTGCGAAAGGAGAAACTGCAACTCTTTTAGCAGGTCCGGAATATTTTAGTTCATAGTTAACCACGAAATAAGAGAAGCACTAAAAATACTAAAGGGGAACTGTAGGACTATACTATGAAATGAAAAAACCAGGCTCAGACAATCTAAGAAACTTCTTGGAAACTAAAACTCGAAAAGATATGAAAAAGCCATAGGATCCCGTAAAAATAAACTGAGAACTGCACCTGGATTCCTGTCGGGAGAGTGCCGCCTAAAGAGCACTTAAAAAAATTGAAATAGAGAATGACGGAGAAGAAATAGAAGAGACGCACATATTCAAAAACTGTTGAGCTTTCCTGTTATAAGTGACAACGCAAACAACCCTCAAAAACCTAAAACGAGAAGTATAATATAATACTTCTAACATAAAAATACTGTTCTTACTTTTTTACCGTTATTACGTTTTACTCATACTACGAACAAAATTAAAAACAATTAAAAGAAAAAAACCTTTTCAAGTTCGAGTACTTGAAAGGTATAAATAATATTTTTTTGCTTATTGCTATTTCAAGCCACACGAACATTTTTTTGCTTAATGCAATGTATGAAGAAAAAGAAAAGTAATAAAACATGTGGTCACCACATTGCTCTTACTTTGAAGTATATACTTTAATATTGAAAAAAAGAAAGTGAAACAAATTAAATTTTTTTTATATTGATTCCGAAATCATTTCAGATTTCGAAACCAATATTTTGCCAACAATAAAAATATAATACATATGTATATACCTTAAAGCGTCGCGTTGTCGATATAAAAACTGGCGCACTCGGTACGATGTGTCAAGTGAAATATAATAATTATAAAATTAATTCTTCCCATAATTTAAGAAAATTAACGGAAAATTCTTATAAACTTTCACCTATGTTTTTACATTTAATGACGCATACAAAGTGATAATAAATTACCACAAAAAGTGGTTAAATCAAAAAAAAAACATTTACATTAAATCTTTTTTGAAAAATAGCAGTGATTAAATTATCTAAGAACAATAAAAATATAATAAAAAACTAATATATAAAATTGTAATAAAAATTTAATTAAAAAAAAGAAAACATAGTTTAATAAATAAAAAAAAAAAAAAAAAGTAGTGTATGTGGTACTCGGCCGTGAGGATTTTGCGCCAGAAAGAGATAGCAATAGTTATGCAAATGAGTTCGCGACAAAGGTGTTTGAACTTTTAAATAATGTTGTTTGTAGAAATATTTATGCAAGTTAGATGTCGTGATTGGCGCTTGCATAATTAGTTTCCGGAAAAGTTTTAGTAAATAGTATAGAAGGTTAACTAGATAATGTATAACAAGTAAGTGCAATGATGTGTTTTATGTTTTATATTTTTCCAGAAACGCTTTTGTAAAAACTATAGAAGGTTAACTAGATAATGTATAACAAGTAAGTGCAATGATGTGTTTTATGTTTTATATTGATCTAAAAACAGGTGTTGTACTGTAATAACATAGACTAGCTATGTAAATAATGTGTAAGAATTTGTTTTGTTTTTTTAAAAAAACCTTTTACAGTGAGTAGTATGTATATGCCGTTTCAGCGCCAGGAGGAGCTTTTTTAAAGCTTTTATTATGCCGTTTCAGCGCCAGGAGGAGCTTTTATTCAACAGTTCTCTTAAATGTATGCAATAAAATTGTGATAAGTAAAAAGTTTTATGCTTTTGAGTATTTTAAATTAAGCTTAGCGGTTAGAATATCAGTTATGTTTAAATTTCAAATTAAAACAGTAATAAGCTTAAGATATTGTGCTTACTGTTCTTAATTAAATATGAAAAGTTTTTAAAGTTTGGGTTGTTTAAATACAAAGTTAAGCTTGATTTAATATCTGCATTAAAATTGAAAAAAAAGATTTATAAATTAAAAAAAAAAAGAAATAATTTTAAGCTATTGTGCTGAAATTCCAAAATTAGTTATAAAAAGTTTTTAAAGTTTGGTTTATATTCAAAGTTATTATTATCATATAGTTTAAGCTTGATTTAATATTAACTTACCAAAAAAATTTAAATATAAAACTTTTTATATTTAAAACAATAATAGGCTTAAGAAGTTAAACTGTAGTGCTGAGTATTAAAAAGATAATATGAAAAGTTTTTAAAGTTGGGTTTAAATACAAAACTATTATTAGGAAAGTTTAAGCTTGGTTTAAAATTTACTTGAAATTATTAAAGAAAAGTTTTTTAAATTAATAATAAGCATAAGCTATATAGTGCTATTGAAAATTTTAAAATAGATTTGAAAAGTTTTCAAAGTTAATATTATTAAAGTTTAGATTTGAAAAATTAAAAGTTTTTTATGTTTTAAAATTTTAACAAAATTATTATTAAAGTTTAAATTTGATTTACTTGAAAATTAAAAAAAAATTTTAAAAACTTGATTTGAATACATAATAATTCTTCAAATGAAATGTTTTGTAATGTTTTTACTTCATTAAAAGCTTGATTCAAATAATTGAAATTATATTGTTAATAATATAAGCTATGAAAAAACGTGATCGAGTTCAAGTTGAAAATAAAAAACTAGTTTTATAAAGTTGTTTTTATTAATAAATAACAGCATTGCATTTTGTCTTTTGTTTTTTGTTTTTTTGATTTTAATTAAATAATATCTTGTTTATTTATCCATGAATCATGTTTTTTATCAAAGCCAAGCCACCTAACCAAAACTTGATTTCCTTTTTTGTTATTATTTTTTCTACAAGATAAACATTAGGAAATTTAACAGATGTAAGTTCAGGTTTATAAAAACTGCCTTTTATTGGTTTTTGTGTGTAATCAACTAAATTGTATGTTATTGGATCAGTTCTTTTAATTTTCGCTATTGCATAAATTTCTGTTGACCAATTGGGTTGATAACCTTTTGCAAATATACCTTTAAATTTACTAATACGAACAAAATCTCCAACTTTATATTTTCCTTTACGAAATACTTTTATTTTATTGTAGACTGTTTTTAATAACAATTTCTCATTTTTCTTTGTAACCTTTTTAGGTGGAAGTTTAATTGTGTGATGACATGTTGAATTATATTTTTCTATTAATGGTGGTAGAATAGATAACCATTTATATGTGCCTTGTAAACTAAATTTTTTCCACATCGTATTTTTTAGGGTGCGATTGAAACGTTCTACAATTGAAGCTCTGAATATGTATGATAATGGTTAATTTTATTTTTCCTCATTAGATTTTGAAATTTTTTGTTAAAAAATTCCGTACCTTGATCAGATTGTAAATTTTTTGGTTTTTGACCAGTTCGCTTAAAAATATTTTTCATTGTGATTAAAACATTATCAGCGCTCTTATTTTTAACTGGTTCGGCATACGCAAATTTTGAAAATGTATCTATGACTGTTAATAAATATTTATATCCCTTATTAAATTTGGCATATGGAATCATTTCAACCAAATCATTTTGCCAAGTATCATTTAAACCCTTTTGAATAAATTTTCTTCGAGTAAATTTTCTTCTAGCTCCTCTATGAATTTCTGACACAACTTGTAACCTCGACATTATTCTTGTACCATTCAATTAAATTTTGCAAAGTGATTTTATATTTTTCTATTGTATGACATTCACATGTATGTGGTCCAGAAGTAGAATTATCATATGCCCACGAACAAAGGGCAAAATGAGTACCATAAATTGAAGCGTATTTATTGACTTCAGAAAAATTTTTGATGTGTTTATATAGATGTAATATTAGTTTCTTATGATCATCTAATAAGCCGGAGGAATAAATACTTAAGAACTCCTCTACTTCCATAATTCAAACTGTACTAAGAATATGTTCGCTGCTTTTATATTATCTCTGAAATGTATTTTAAATTCAGTTTCTTATCAGACATAGACCAAAAATGATTAATTTTATTCATCCATTTACAATGATGATAGCGGGACCATCTGGATGTGGAAAAACAACATTTGTGAGCAACTTAATTGAAAATATTGATAGATTGATTTATCCGAAAATTGAAACAATAAAATGGTGTAACCCAGAAATTTCTGCTATTCCAAAAAATCTAGCTTTTCCTTATATAGACTTTTATACCAGTATCCCAAAAGAATTTAGTGGTAATGAAAATAAACCTACTTTAATTGTTCTAGATGACTTATTGTTAGATTCTGCAAATAAACAGGTATGTGTGCTATTTACTAAAGGTTCACACCATCGTAATTTATCTATTTTATTGTTAACGCAAAACGTTTTTCATCAGGGAAAATTTTCAAGAGATATTTCATTAAATCGTAAATATTTAGTGCTTTTCAAAAACCCTCGAGACAAATCTCAGATTTTTCCTCTTGATAGACAACTATATCCGGAAAATATAAAAGATTTCTTGAGAGTATGTAATGAGTCAACATCAAAACCTCATGGTTATATTGTGTTGGATTTAACACAAGACATTAACGATTTATTTCGTATTAGAACTAATATTTTTTCCAAGGAATATTGTATATGTTTCTGTGATACGGGTGATTTGAATAACAGCAGATATGAAAAGTATGAAACGATTGAAGAAAAACCAACATATACCTATTACGTGTACTAGGAAAGTGTAACAACAAGAAATTTTGTAAAAATATTCTTAAATATTGTGATGACGATATTATAAAAACTATTACTGAAATTGCAATCAATATATTAAAAGGTAATAATAAAATATCACCAGCACAAAAAGCAAAATTAAAAAAACATAAAAAACAATTAAGATTTCTAGTCTGTTCTAAGAAAAGTATAAAAGCCAAAAGAAAACGAGGAAGAATACAGTTGCCTTTGTCAACTCTTAGATACCCGTACGAACCGTTAGTATGTTCACAGCCTGTCATTCTGCTCACAATATTATTTTTTTAATATTTTAGTATTTTAAAATAATTTGGGTGAATTTTATAATTTCTAGAACTATGGGTTGTACATATATTCAAATTATATGTTTATATGTACATTCTTCAAAAGTAGATTCTAACCTTTCACATAACGATTATCAATCCAAAACTTTTTCAAATATTCTATAGTACTATTTAATACTAAGCGGTAATTGTATATTACATTTACTTAGTACAAAATAGTAAATATAATTTTAAATATTATATTATATTATATTTAAATATTCCATTGACAGAATAATTTCTTATAAGTATAATAAAATACATATATGTATGTAAATACGGCGCTATATAATATACATCTATACTCTTATCATTCATTCACTAGTGACATGTACGATATGTAAATAAACATGATATTATATAAGTATGTGTGTATATCAATATCATATAAATAATAATAAAAATTCTTCAAGCAACCGTTATGTAGTTTATTTATTTACAATGTTTTGTACTACGCATTATATCCTCAACAATTTCAAATTATCGAGTAAAACAAATGCAAAAAATTTGTTGAACAAATTTGTTAGAAAATTTGAAAAATCAAGTAACACTTTCGTCAATTATAAAGTAACCCTACATTATTAAAAAAAGTTGTTAACAGAAATAAGAGTATAATGTTGAAGCTTTAATTTTTGTGTATTACTTTAAAAAAATTTTAACAGGTGTTCAAGTTACAGGTGTTTAAAAATAGGAAATTTTCAGTTTTTGATCCCTTACAGCTCCTAAATGGGGGGTGATACAAAAAAAATTTCTGAAAAATTTCTTCAAGTTTCCAACTTAAACCGTTTAGAAGATAGAAGGGTTAAAGGATTTTGCAAAATTTGAGTTTCGCATAACGATAAATTAAGACACCGTATGCCAAAAATATATATTTATTGTATATATACTTTTAAAGCTAATGAAAGTAGTAATCGTTTGGCGTTTTCAAGAAGAAGATATACCTTACACAACTTGTGTTATAACAATTTAAATATAGAGCTTTTTTGAACTTTTGGGGAGCTGTAGCTCCGTAACGGGTGGGGCTACAAAAAAAAGTTATAAAAAATAAAACTAATATTTTTGTGAGATCTATCAGCAGTTAAAATTTCATAGCTCTATTTAAAAAAAAATGTGGGGATCCAAAAGTTAGGTGTTCGAGAGCTACCCTAAATGTTGGTCCAAACTCAACCAACAAAAATAGGGAACCTACAAATTACTCCCAAAATATTTTGTGTAAATTTCAAGATTCTAGCTTCCTTAGTTTTTGAGTTAGCGTGCTGACGGACGGGCGGACGGACGGACATGGCTCAAAAGTCTTAGAATTTTTTTCTGATCCGATCCATACCTTTGAAGGTATATCTAGCTCGCTTATTTCGAGGTGTTACAAACGGAGGAGTAATTTTATTATACCCGATCCTATCGTACGGGTATAATTAGCTCAAACTGAAATGTTGAAAGATGAAAAATTAGTCGAAAGACCATCTCTAAGCTCTGATTATCGAATGTTTGAAACACCAAGTGGTGATGTAATTACCGTTGCTGTACCATCTCCTGAAAAAAAGAAGACACTAAGATCGGCCGGTAGTTCAATTTCCTCAACTATACTTTCACAGTTTCCTGAAACAAAAAAACGAAAACTAAAACCTTTACTAAGAAGTCCAAAACTAAGAACTTCATCACCACCAGAATGGACAACATATAAATAGTGCAACATTTTATGTTTTAGAAGAAGTTAACATAGATGGATAGTCAAGATGATTTCTACGTAACATTGTTTAGTAATGATAATTTAAAACTGTTTCTAGACAACACTTTAGCTTCTTTCGAAAATAAACTGCCTATTCAAGTTGATTTAAGAAACGGAAACTGGAAAGTAGGTCTTTCAAAAATTTATCTGAATGATTTCCTACAAACGGGAAAATTTAACAAAGAGGATTGTGCTCTTATTAATATCGGGGAGTATAATGTGTATGTAAGAAACTTTGAAAAACCTCTTGAAAAAATCAAAGTAACCAAATCTATAGGTTACACATATTATTCATATGACGATTCGGAATTACATTTGGATGATTGGAAGTTTAATTTTTTGCCAACACTTATTAAAAATATAACTCCTAATCCAGGATTTACTCGAAACCAGGTTTTTACAGAATTTTTTAATGAAATTTTGACATATATCTCTAATGCAAAAAATTATGATGATGTAGTATTTAAAAAAATGTCAGAATCTAATCGAAAGGATTTAATTCAAATATCGCAAACTTTTGATGAAGATAGTTTCTATATTAAAGTTAATCATAGCTATAACGTAAAAACATTACTAACTGAATTATTTCAACAGAAAAAAAATATAAAAAGTTTCAAAACAAAATTACCTGAATTATTCAAATTAGCTGTTGCTAATAATAAAGACGAATTGAATGGAATGGTGATGATTTATTCAGATATAGTTCAATCATCTTTTTTCGAAGTAGCAAAGTGCGTGCATTAAGAGCTATCAATATAGCAAATTGCAGAATACCTATAAATATTGAATTTGAAAATGTCCATTACATACCTACAGAAAAAAATTGTTTTGAAACTATAGCGATTAAAATTTGCAAACAATACGGTGATGGAATAAATTTTGTTTCCAGTTACTATCCAACAAAAATTGTATTACACTTTATAAAGCATTGATTGCCCGAAGACAATATAAATACTACTACTCAAATATGATATTACATCAAACATGGAAAGAGCTTACGTGAGATATTGTTCCTCTCAAGTAGGTGGAGGAATCAACGATATAGGACCTTTATTACAATTTTATCCAGCTATTCAAAGAGGTCGTGGTTTTGGAAATATATTCGGAAGTTTAATTCGTTACTTAAAACCGGTTTTTACATCAAGTTGGGACTTAATTAAAACAGAGGCTGTGAACACAAGTAAAAATATTTTAAGTGATATAGCATCTGGTGCAAACATAAAAGAAGCTGTAATTGATCAAAGTAAAGGTGGCATGAAAAATCTACGAAAATCCGTAGTTAACCAACTGCATTCAATGTATCGTGACGAAAAGCCATAAAAAGACGAAGCGGTATAAAAAGACGAACAGTTTCTAAAAAGACACATTTAAAGTCGAAGCGACGAAAAAAGCAAATTAAAACCTCTGATATATTCAATTAAATATGGAATGCATGAAATCCGAACTTGATCTTTTTGCATCATTACCAGTACAAACAAGTATATTGCGTTCAGAAGAGGTAGCATACAATCCTTTAGCTTCTTTAGAGGCATCACCGTCAATTATTGAATTTGTTTCGCTTGGAAATGGAGATACATATCGAGATTTATCGTCAACCTACATCAAATTTAAAGTTCAAATATTAAAAAAAGATGGATCAGCTTGGAGTGCAAATGATAAAGTAGGAACCGGAACTGTAAGAGCAGCCCCGCAGCCCAGTATTGTAAATAATTTATTACACTCTTTAATTAAACAATGTAATGTAACTCTAAATGGAAAAAAGATCACTCCTTCAGACTTCTTATACCATTATAATTTATGATACAGATTCCAGTCAAACACATTTAGAAGCATCTGGTTGGGAATTGGATAAACGAAATGTAAATGATTTTAGGAATTCTGGTTCTAAATCAAGACAAAAATTGTAGAATAATTCTACAATAGTAGAATTAATGGAAAAATTGCATGTAGATTTCTTCAACACTTCCAAATTACTTTTAAATAACGTTGACATTCGAATTGCTCTGGTATTAGAAGAACAAGATTTTTTTATTTTCTCTAACGATAGCGATGAAAGTTATTTAAAAATTCCACAAGCTACATTATACATGAAACATTTAACAATTAATCCTAGCATATTAATAGCACATAATACTGTTTTGGAAAAGGCTAATGCAAAAGATTTTTATGTTAGAAGTGAAATTAAAACATTTACAATTCCAGCTAACACATCCAACATATCATTGGATAATATATTTATAGAGCAAACACCAAAAGCTCTTATATTTTGTATGGTTAATAATGAAAATTTTAATGGTAAAAGATCAAAAAATCCATACCATTTCGATCATCAAAATCTCACACAATTTCAATTGTATGTGAATGGAGTGCCTACACCAAACTCTGCCATTGAAACAAGTTTTACATAGAATAACAATTGCAATTCTCGTGCATATTTAACATTATTTAGCGGAACAGGTATACATCATTCTGATAGAGGACATCAAATTTCAAAAGAACTATTTGCAAAAGGTTATACAATACTAGCTTTTGATTTATCACCAGACGGCTCTGGAACTGATACATGCCAGAGTTTATTAAACCAGGGAGTTGTAAAGATTGAAGCAAGACTCAGTTCTCCATTAACTTCAAATTAACATGCATTGTGTTTGCGGAATTCGACGCCAGTATCGAAATTGATAAAAATCGTAACGTCTACGTAAATATATAAAAGGCAGTTTAGTGAACCATTTTTAATCACTTGAAAATGACGTGCGCTCTAGTAGATTTATCGTTCTGTACGGACGACAGCAATACAATATTTGTTAAATACCTTGCTGTGGTTGGAATAAAAGAAAAATATAAAACTATTGTAAAAGAATTAAAGTATAAATTCCCAACCAGAGACTTAAAAAGAACAGACCTCAAGAATTATTCTTTTGGACATATAGACAATGAAAAAACAACTAATCAAATAATAAATTTGCTTGAAAAATTCGATATAGTGTTAACAAATGGAAAACTTAAAGCTGAATTTTTAACAGCATACATAAGTGGAAATACTCAACTAATTGATATTTCTCATTTGCAAAAGAATGAACACACTTCAGATAACGAAAGTTCTGAAATGTAATAGTGCAACACGTAAATTATTTAAAGGAGTTTTTGCGCTTGATCTAATACCACAAAAGATTTCTAAACCAGGTATTTTAGTAATAAACACTGACACTTCTGCTAAAAAAGGAACACATTGGTTAGCAATTTTCGTGCCAGTTCAAGGTTGTGCAGAATATTTTGAAACATTTATCAGAGATAATGATGATGAAGGCATATTAAACTCATCACAATTTTTAGAAAAGGCTCAAACCGATATAATTGAATTGTTGAGACAATCACTAAAAAAGCACAATGCCATTAAGGTAAATCTTGAACTTTTCGGCAAATGTATAAAACCAACAGAAAAAGAGTTTGAAAATATATCAGTCAAATCTTTTCAAACTCGAATGTTTAGCATTACACAGACAGACGATGTTAATGATTTTTTTGAAAATGCTAAAGAAGTTATTCAACAACAAGTAGAAGATTTCCAAGAACAGGATAGTGGCTGGGCGTTGATTAGAATTTTACATGTGGAAATAAATATTAATAAATATGAACCAATCCGCGTTTCCAGTTATATTAAGTTACCAAAAAACATAGAAGATAAAAAAGCCTGCATTAATATCAACAATAATGATAACTTCTGTTTTAAGTGGAGTTTGGTATCAGCCTTACAAACTTGTGCTGAACATGCAAAACGAACATCTTCATATAAAATTAGTGACATTTCTCAACCCATAGTCAAGCTTGAGTTTGGCGATGTTTTACAACTTAATTTTGGTAATATGCAATTTCCAGCTAAATTGTCTGAATTAAATTTATTCGAAGAACTTAATAATGACATAAGCATAAATTTGTTTGGACTGGAAGTCATTAATAAGAAATATGAGGTTGTAGGGCCATTTTATTTAACAAAATGTGAAAAAAAGTTTCATGTCAATTTATTGCTTTTAGAAAGGGGTGAAAAATTTCATTTTGTTTACATAAAACATTTATCAAGATTGATAAGTTGATCTGTAACAAAGAATACTCATCAAATTTATATTTGTAATATGTGCTTGCAACATTTTCATACATTACAACAACGTGACTTACACATACTCGAATGCAATAAAGTAGTTACAAAGCTTCCATCTGTTGAAAAAAATACACTAGAGTTTAGGAATTATCAACAACAATTGAAAACACCTTTTGTTATTTATGCTGATGCTGAGAGTATTTTACAGCCTGTTGCAACATGCAATGCTGATCCCATGATGTCTTCAACAACAAATATTCATCAACATGTTCCAGTAGTTTTCTCCTACTACATTAAGTGTTCTTTTGATGATAGTCTAAGCTGTTTCAAAGAATTTGTTGGAGCTAACTGTGCTAAGGAATTTATCCAATCATTGACGGAAACATGAAGTGAATCATATTTAACCTTCTTTATGAGTTCAAAGCCGATGAATCCACTAACACTGGATGAGCAGCTGCAACAATTGGTTTAAGAAACGTGTTACATATGTGGTAAGCATTTAGATTTTAATAATAGAATTAGAGACCATTGTCACTTTACTGGTAATTATAGAGGTCCTGCTCATTCTTATTGCAACTTATTGTATAGGCGATCAAATTTTTTCCCAATATTCGTTCACAATTTTTCCGGCTATGATTGTCATCTTTTATTTAAAGAGCTAAACGAAGTGAATGGAACGAAGCTAAACGAATTGGTGTCATTCATTTGAATAAAGAACGTTATATTTCATTATCTAAAAAAATTACCATAGATAATAATCATTCATTTTATTTACGATTTCTTGATAGCTTCAGATTTATGGCTTCTAGCCTTGATTCATTGTGTAAAAATTTAAATGAAAACGATTTGTTTCATATAAAAAAAGAATTCAATAATAATGAAAAATTTATACTTATGACTCGAAAGGGGGGTTTTCCCTATGAGTATTTAAATTCCATTAAACGACTTGACGAAACATGTTTACCGTCACAAGACAAATTTTACCAATCAAATGACAAAGACACCATGTTCCGATGAAGACTACATTCATGCAGTTAATGTATGGAATACGTTTAAATGTCAAAATTTATGGGACTATCTTAAACTTTACCTTAAAACAGATGTACTTATTTTGACTGATGTTTTTGAAAACTTCCGAAAAATCTATTCTTTAGATCCTGCAAATTTTTACACTCCACCAGGTTTGTCATGGGAGGCTATGTTAAAATACACTGATATCAAGTTAGAGTTGTTAACTGATGTTGATATGTATAATTTTTTAAAAAAGGGATACGTGGTGGAATTAGTCAGTGCTCACTTAGACATTCAGTAGCAAATAATAAATTTATGGGGGAATCTTATAAAAAAAATGAACCTTCTAAATACATAGTATATGAAGATGCTAACAATTTATATGGGTGGGCAATGATACAATATTTACCACATAAAGATTTTCAGTGGGTTGATACTCCTGAAAATATTGATGTGATTTCAGTTGCCGATGATTCGTAAACTGGTTACGTTTTAGAAGTGGATTTAGATTACCCTCAACATTTACATGATTTGCACAATGATTTTCCTTTTTGTGCTGAAAACAAAGTTCCACCGAAAGGTAAAATTCCTAAACTGTTAGCTGACTTAAAAAACAAACGAAAATATATTATCCATTATCGAAATTTAAAACAATGTCTTCGAAACGGCATGATTCTCAAAAAAATTTATAGAGTACTAAAATTCACACAAAGCAATTGGTTAAAAAAATATATTGATTTAAATAACGCACACAGGTCAATGGCTGAAAATGTTTTTGAAAAAGATTATTTTAAATTAATGAATAATGCTGTTTTCGGTAAAACAATGGAAAATGTAGATAAAAGAAAAAATGTCAAAATAGCTACGTCTTGGGAAAGTCAAGGAAGACATTTAGGTGCTCGAGCGCTAATAGCAAAACCAAATTATCATAGCCACTCTAGATTTACTGAAAACTTGATAGCCATTCAGCTTAACCATACAAATATATATTATGACAAACCTGTATATTTGGGATTTACGGTACTCGAACAATCTAAAATTCTTATGTATGATTTTCATTCTGATTATATTAAACCTAAATATGGTAGTAAGGCTTTATTAAATTATACAGACACTGACAGTTTTATTTATACTATACAGACTGATGATTTTTACACTGACATATTTAATGAAATACCAAAACGTTTTGATACATCAGATTATCCATCCGACAATTTATTTAATTTTCCTCTAATGAATAAAAAAGTTCTGGGTCTTTTTAAAGATGAATTTAATGGAAAAATTGTTTCTGAATTTATTGGATTAAAATCTAAAATGTATTTCCTTCAAACATATGAAAATAAAACTATTAAAAAAGCTAAAGGAATAAAGAAATATGTTGTCAATTCTTTAACATTAGATAATTATAAAAATTGTTTGTTAAAAAATGAAACTTGTTTAAAATAAATGAAAATATTTAGATCACATTTACATACAATTTATACACAAAATTTAAATAAAGTAGCTTTAAGTTCATTAGATAATAAAAGATATGTAACTGAAGATAATATAAAAACATATGCTTAAAACATATGCTATTGCTCAATGGCATAATGCCCCCGTATATATGGGGGCATTATGCCATTGAGCAATAGTTGTAAAAAACAAAATAAAAAAATCAAATTTTTGTTAGCTTAATATTAATAATAAAAATCACAATTTAAAGATGTTTAAAAAAAAAAATATTATACACACATTAAAAGTGTCTTTCAATTTTTTAAAAACTTTTTTTTTAAATTTTTCAGATAAATATTAAACCAAAAGCTTTAACTTTAATAATTGCTTAAACAAGACTTTATAAACTTTTCATATCTTCACTTTAACCAGCTTAACTTTTAAAATTAAACTTTTAAAAACATTACAAAACATTTCATTTGAAGAATTATTATGTATTCAAATCAAGTTTTTAAAATTTTTTTTTAATTTTCAAGTAAATCAAATTTAAACTTTAATAATAATTTTGTTAAAATTTTAAAACATAAAAAACTTTTAATTTTTCAAATCTAAACTTTAATAATATTAACTTTGAAAACTTTTCAAATCTATTTTAAAATTTTCAATAGCACTATATAGCTTATGCTTATTATTAATTTAAAAAACTTTTCTTTAATTTTTCAAGTAAATTTTAAACCAAGCTTAAACTTTCCTAATAATAGTTTTGTATTTAAACCCTACTTTAAAAACTTTTCATATTATCTTTTTAATACTCAGCACTACAATTTAACTTCTTAAGCTTATTATTGTTTTAAATATAAAAAGTTTTCTATTTAAATTTTTAGGTAAGTAACTATTAAATTAAGCTTAAACTTAATGATAATAATAACTTTGAATATAAACCAAACTTTTAAAACTTTTTATAACTAATTTCGAATTTTCAACACAATAGCTTAAGTTTTTTATGGTTAAATTTTTAAAACTTTTTTTCAATTTTTCAGGTTAATATTAAATCAAGTTTTAAACTTTGATTATAATAACTTTGTATTTAAACCAAACTAAAAGCTTGAAAAATTTTTCATAGCTTCCCACATATAAAAATATTTCAGCAATTTTAAATCAAGTTTTAAGTTTCATAACCAAGAGTTTTAGAAGAAGAAGAAGAATTTTAACATTGATATTAGTTTTGTATATTAACTTTGTATTTAAGTCAAAACTTTAAAATCTTTTCATATCTAATTAAGAATATTCAACACAATAGCTTAAGCTTATTTTTTATTTTATAAAACTTTTTTTAATTTTTCACGTAAATATTAAATCAAGCTTAAACTTTAATAAACTTTTCATATCTAATTAAGAATATTCCGTTCAATAGCTTAAGCTTATTTTTTATTTTAATTTATAAAACTTTTTTTTCATTTTTCACAGAAATATTAAATCAAACTTAAACTTTAATAATATTAAAAATAAACCAAACTTAAAAAACTTTTCATATCTAATTAGGAATATTCAGCTCAATAGCTTAAATTAATTTTTTATTTTAATTTATAAAACTTTTTTTTCAACTTTCACGGAAATATTAAATCAAGTTTAAACTTTGATAATATTAACTTTGTATTTAAACCAAACCAAACTTTAAAAACTTTTCATATTTAATTAAGAACAGTAAGCACAATATCTTTAGCTTATTACTGTTTTAATTTGAAATTTAAATTTAAACATAACTGATATTCTAACCGCTAAGCTTAATTTAAAATACTCAAAAGCATAAAACTTTTTACTTATCACAATTTTATTGCATACATTTAGGAGAACTGTTGAATAAAAGCTCCTCCTGGCGCTGACACGGCATAATAAAAGCTTTAAAAAAGCTCCTCCTGGCGCTGAAACGGCATATACATACTACTACAGTGTGTTTGTAAATAATAGACAAGGTAAACAAGATAAATGTGGAAGAAGTAAGTGCAATGATCTTGGTGTAATAGTATAGTAACATAGATTATTGTAAATAATAAGAATTTATTTTAATTTTTTTTAAATAAAAAGCTTTTTTTACGGTCAACCAGATATTGTAATATAATGTTAAGGCAAAAATGCAAGTGTTATATATGAGATAAATAAAATGCGGGTATTGACTTTTTTTATTATATCTTAGTTTTAAATTAATTTAAAACGAGGAAGAATACAGTTGCCTTTGTCAACTCTTAGATACCCGTACGAACCGTTAGTATGTTCACAGCTTGTCACTCTGCTCACAATATTATTTTTTTAATATTTTGGTTGGTTGGTTGGTTTACGTGGCTGATGCTGTCAATCATGACAAGACCACAATTAGCGCGTTAGCACCGTTTTGCTAACACCTCCGTGACCACAAGGCTTAAATTTAGGCTATAACGGATTTAGTTTCAGATCCATTTGGCGGCATTCAGGAACCTTACCATATCTGCAGGTTGCTTAGCCGCTAGATAGCTGAGATCGTTAAATTCATGGCTACCCAGAGCCGCTCTTCTGGCCCTGGCCAGCGCCGGGCATTTACACGTGAAGTGTATAATGGTTTCTTTCTCATTCTGTTCACCACAACTACGGCATGATGTGTTGAATGGAATACCTAATCTGGCCGCATGTTCGCCAATTGGCCAGTGTCCCGTGAAGACACCTATTGCTCTGGCTATGTCCCGCCGAGATAGTTTCAATAGGTTGTCCGCATTTCCTGACAAGCTTGGATGTTATCATCGCAGAGTTAAGAGCCGCGATTGCTGCTTGGCTGTCAGTGGCAATGGCAATGCTTCCCCCCAGAGAAGTATTGCTCCTAAGTATTTGGCATGCTTTCCAGATTCCTAGCATTTCAGCTTGAAATACACTGGATTTATTGGGAAGTCTGAAAGCATATTCTATTTTGAGTTTTTCTGAATGATACCAGCACCGACACCGCAGTCCATTTTAGACCCATCAGTGAAGAGTGTGATGTCTACTTCACCCAAAGGATTTCCTTGTCTCCATTCTCTTCTTGATGGAATCTTTACTTTGAAATTCTTGACAATTTCCAAACTTGGAATAGTGTAGTCTGTGGAATCGGTCGAGCTTAGAATACTGCTATGTCCATAAGGTTTTGTGCGCCAGTGCCCATTTTCTCTGAGTCTGACCGCACTACAACAGCCTAGAAATTTTATATGGAGGTCAACGGGGAGGAGATAAAGAAGTGCATCTAGTGCATTACTTGGTTTCGATCTCAACGCGCCCGTAATGCTTATACATGCACCTCTCTGTACCTTACCAAGTTTGGTTCGGATATACTCCTTCTCCAGCGCTGGCCACCAGAATAATGATCCCTAGGTAAGAATGGGGCGTACTATAGCTGTGTACATCCATCAAGCCATTCTTGGCTTTAATCCCCATTTTTTACCTAACATTTTCCTACAAGAATACAGGGCTACACAGGCCTTTTTGGCTCTTTCCTCACTATTAAGTCTCCACTTCAGTTTCGTATCAAGTACCACCCCTAGGTATTTGACACTGGGGGCTAAATTCATATATACACCATCCAGTCTAGGCTCGGTGAATTCCGGTATCTTTGTTCTGTCTGTGAATAGCATTAGATCGGTTTTGTTCGGATTGACGCATAGGCCACATCCATTGGCCCATCTACTAACCCTTCTTAAAGCTCTTTCCATAATTACACTAATTATGTCAAGAAACTTTCCAGACACTAATACTGCTAGATCATCTGCGTATGCAATGGCTTTAATTCCCTCATCTTGAAGTTCTTTCAGTATTCCATTCATTACTAGAAGCCACAGTAGTGGTGATAGCACCCCGCCTTAGGGTGTGCCTCTGCTTACTCTTCTAGTAATTTTATGGTTACCAAGTTCCGATTGGATCACTCTTGATTGCAACATATTAACAATCCACTGACTAAGGACATTTTCTGCCCCTAGTTCTTCCAGTGAATTTTGTGTGGCCGCTACATGTCCATTATTGAAGGTTCCTCCTATGTCTAGAAAGGTAGCTAATGTATATTCCTTATACTGAAGCGATTGCTCCACGTCCCGCACTAGTTCACTCAGTGCAGTCTCCGTTGACTTGCCCTTACAATAGGCATGTTGGTACTTACATAGCGGAGTACTCTCTAGTACTCTTCTAAGCTCTAACTCGAGTGTTCTTTCGAGAGTTTTCAATAAAAAGGATGATAGACTGATCGGTCTAAAATCTTTAGCTTTTTCGTGCCCCCTTTTACCAGCTTTTGGTATACAGATCACATTCACCCGCCTCCATTGCAGGGGAATATGACCAAAAGTGAGGCTGCTTCTGAACAGCTTAGTAATTAATGGAACTACAAGCCCCTTCATTTCTTGCAGCATTTTAGGAAAAATACCGTCTAATCCTGCGGCTTTGTATGGGCCGAAGTTATCAATTGCTCAGGCAACCTTTTCCTCCGTTATAACTGAGTTAACCCATTCGTCAGGGCCACTTCGGACTCTAGTGTCAACCGCTTGGTTAATCACATGAGCATCCTCAATGCACCCTGGAAAAAGGGTAGACACTAAAAGATTTAGGGTTTCAGCGGCTGAATCAGTCCAATTCCCTTCCGCAGTTCTCAGGAAGGAAGGATTTTAGTGTTCTCTAGATAAAACTCTGCTAAGTCTAGCTGAGTCTCTAGTACTCAATTGATTCACAATAATCCTTCCATGATTGGGTTTTAGCCAGTCGGATTGGTCTCTTATATTCCCTAAGTTGGTCCTTATAGAGTTGCCATTTATTCTGCCTGTAGCAGATATTGTAGGCGTCTCCAGTCTCCTTTCTTAGGTTACTTAAGTTATCATTCCACCAGATCGGGTATGTCTTTTTACTACGCTTGATTGGACATGCCACTTTGAATGAGACCTCCATGACCCTTGTAAACATCTCAGTTCTCTTTTCTAACGCGTTTTCAGTTGCAATATCTGAGTTAGCTATTACTAAAAGTTTTTTTCTGGCTACTTTTCTGAATATCTTCCAGTCGGTAGCCCTGGGGTTTCTGTAGGGCTTGGGATTTTCAGGCTTAATATTGATATTGAAGAGAATCCAATTGTGGTCCGAAAAGGACCTTTTCTCGGATACTCTCCATTTCTCTGTATTTAGGGTTTCGTCATTAGTAATGCATGTAATATCTAACACATTTGCCCAGCCTGGAAAACTATCCGAGCTTGGAAATATGAAAGTAGGGTTACTGCCCCTGTTGCATATATTTAGATTGCTACTTAAAATAAAATCAAATAATGACTCACCTCGTTCATTCGTTTCCGAGCTACCCCATAGGGTGTGCCGAGCATTAGCATCACAGCCTGCGATCAATTTGCCACCTGTGGCAACTACCAACTGCTGGAACCGGGGCGGTGGAGCAGGTTCGTCATGTGACATGTACACGGAACTTATATACACGCTCACATTGTTCCTCATCTCCAGTTTGACAACTGTCAAATCTTCGTAACTAAAATTAGAACAGAGATGTGTACTTATATGTTTTTTAACTAGAATACAAGTTCTTGGCTTACCTATTTCTAAATCTACATTCTTGTAGAATAGATTATAGTTACAGGCGTTAAACCATCGCTCTTGTATGAGGGCTATATCTAAGTCCTCCTCACCTAGGAGAACTAGCAGATTATCCGAGGCGCACTTCGAGTGCCTTAGGTTAATCTGCACCTCCCGCATCGCTTACACAACGAGCTGCCGTAGACTCCTTGTCTATTGCCAAGTCTCCCAGCAGCCCGCTTGCTTCGTCCAGGTCGTCTATGTCTGGACTCCCTGGCTTGAATATTTTTAGTTTGGTATGCCTTATACCAAACCTCAATTTGTTCCCCATCTTCTCCAGAGGACCCAGACTTTCCTCACTGATAAGAAGGAGAAACGATATACTGTTTTTCTGCAGTTCATCTGACGATTTCTCCTTCATTATCACCGACCAGTTCCCCATTGGAACTGTCGGGTTATGCATGCGGAGACACTCGAGGAGCTTTTCCCCGCTTATCTCCATCCAGGGCAACCAGATACGGGCTCTAGGTCTCCTAGAGATTTCGCTAGCTGGGATTATTCCAATTTTGGCTTCCTCCCAAGCATTGCCAATCTTAGCAATGCTTTTGCTAAAGAAATCCAAGGAGAACTGATACCCGCATCTGATTACCCTGTAGCCCCTGACTACGTCGGATGAATCAAAGCAAGGGAGTTGTCCCCCTCACCTCCTAGGATGAACTCATTGACGATCTCGGAAAGTTTCGCCTCAAGCTTGATCCACAGATCATTGGAAACTTTCCTGTCACTGGCTCTCTCGTTGGCAACTGCAACACATAAACTGTCTTTTACAATATCGTTGTAATTTTTATGTGCTACAGTTTTCGAACTGCTATGAAGATTCATCCTAGGCACCTTAGTTCTCTCTGCGCCAGGACTGGTCCCATCCTGAGACCTATTACTTTTTGACGAATCTTTTCCGGAATTGTGCGATTCAAACAGTCGCACAATCTCGCTATATTTCTTTTTATCTTCTGGATCCCTTTCATTAACAATACTTTTGGCTTCGTTCTGGGCTATCTTGCCCAATATAAACTTAGCTTTCTGGTATTGTTTCTTCAAAGCCGATCCAGAGCTTCTATTTGATTTCTTTTTAGTGGTGGCAATACTATGACTGGTATTACCACTACTATTTGAACCTGATGGCTTTGGAGTACTATGACAGGTGCTTCCTCCACCAACAGGCACTAAAACTTTTGCAGGACCTTGGCTGAGTCCTGGTTTCGTTGATGAGGGGTACTCTGGCTAGTACCGATAATAGTCTCCTGACTGGAGGCAAGTAACTCATCTTCAGAAGATGAGTTGATGTTTGTTTGTTTTTTCTTTTTTAAATTTTCCATTTTGTTCTCACGAGTTTGGCGAGAAAGGACGGTCGACATATGCAGAGCTCCCATACATATGCAAGGCTACTTACAATGGGGTGGCGCCTGGTGCCCCAAGCAGACCGTTACCGTTAATATTTTAGTATTTTAAAATAATTTGGTGAATTTTATAATTTCTAGAACTATGGGTTGTACATATATTCAAACTATATGTTTATATGTACATTCTTCAAAAGCAGATTCTAACCTTCCACATAACGATTATCAATCCAAAACTTTTTCAAATATTCTATATTACCATTTAATACTAAGCGGTAAATGTATATTAAATTTACTAAGTACAAAACAGTAAATATAATTTTAAATATTATATTATATTATATTTAAATATTCCATTGACAGAATAATTTCTTATAAGTACAATAAAATACATATATGTATGTAAATACGGCGCTATATAATATACATCTATACTCTTATCATTCATTCACTAGTGACATATACGATATGTAAATAAACATGATATTATATAAGTATGTATATATATTAATATCATATAAATAAAAATTCTTCAAGCAACATTTTTATGTACTACGCATTATATCCTCAACAATTTCAAATTATCGAGTAAAACAAATGCAAAAAATTTGTTGAACAAATTTGTTAGAAAATTTGAAAAAATCAAGTAACACTTTCGTCAATTATAAAGTAACCCTACATTATTAAAAAAAAGTTGTTAACAGAAATAAGAGTATAATGTTGAAGCTTCAATTTTTGTGTATTACTTTAAAAAAATTTTAACAGGTGTTTAAAAATAGGAAATTTTCAGTTTTTGACCCCTTACAGCTCTTAAACGGGGGGTGATACAAAAAAAATTTCTAAAATGACTCATACTTATTTTCAAAGATCTAACTTCTGTCAAAATTTCCAACTTAAACCGTTTAGAAGATAGAAGGGTTAAAGGATTTTGCAAAATTTGAGTTTTGCATAACGGTAAATTAAGACACCGTATACCAAAAATATATATTTATTGTATATATACTTTTAAAGCTAATGAAACTAGTAATCGTTTGGCGTTTTCAAAATGAAGATATAGCGCATACAACTTGTGCTATAACAATTTAAATATAGAGCTTTTTTGAACCTTTGGGGAGCTGTAGCTCCGTAACGGGTGGGGCTACAAAAAAAAGTTATTAAAAATGAAATTAATATTTTTGTGAGATCTATCAGCAGTTAAAATTTCATAGCTCTATTTCAAAAAAAATGTGGGGATCTAAAAGTTAGGTGTTCGAGAGCTACCCTAAGTGTTGGTCCAAACTCAACCAACAAAAATAGGGAACCTACAAATTACTACCAGAATATTTTATCTAAATTTCAAGATTCTAGCTTCCTTAGTTTTTGAGTTAGCGTGCTGACGGACGGACGGACATGGCTCAAAAGTCTTAGAATTTTTTCCTGATCCGATCCATACCTTTGAAGGTATATCTAGCTCGCTTATTTTGAGGTGTTACAAACGGAGGAGTAATTTTATTATACCCGATCCTATCGTACGGGTATAATAAAGGTTGTGTGTATAAATAAAATCGTGACGAAAAAAAAAAGTTGAATTTAGTGATTAATCGTTATGTTTAATTGAAAAATAATTTAAAAAAACGTTTTTAAATAATAAAAAAATAAAATAATATAAAATAAGTTTCATATAATATCGTTTTTATTTACCCAAGAATTGTGATCTTTATCAAAACCTAACCATTTAACAAAAACCGGATTTCCATTTCTTTTCAATATTTTTTCAACAAGAAAAGTGTCAGGATTTTTGACTCGAGTAAGTTCAGGCTCGTAAAAAGAACTTGAAATCGGTGTTTTTGTATAATCAACTTAGTTGTAAGTAATCGGATCTGTGCGTTTTACTTCTTTAATTGTAAATATTTCTGTTGACCAGTTAGGTTGATAAGCTTTTGGAAAGTTTGCTTTGTATTTACTTATGCGTACATAATCTACAACTTTATATTTTGCCTTCTGATAAAACTTCTGTTGCATGTAAATGTTCTCAAAATATATTTCTCGTTTGTTTTGTAACTTTTTTTGGATGAAGTTTAATTGTACGGTGATATTTTGAATTGTATATCTCAATAAGTGAGGGTAAAATTGATAAATAAATAAAATAGATAGATAAATTACCCTGAAAACTGAACAGTTTCAACATGGAATTTTTTAAAGTATGGTTAAAACATTCTATTATGAATGCTTTCATTCCAGAATATGTATGATAATGATTAATTTTTTTTCTTTCCATAAGTTTTCTAAATTCCTTATTAAAAAATTCCTTCCCTTGATCGGATTAAATATTTTTTGGGTGTGTTCCAGCACGTTTAAAAATGTTTTGCATGCTAAGTAAAATGTTATTAGCATTTTTAGTTTTAATTCGTTCAGCATAAGCATATTTCGAAAAGATATCTATTACAGTTAATAAATATTTATTTCCTTTGTTAAACTTTGCATATGGAATCATTTCTACTAAATCAATTTGCCAAGTATCGTTTAAAACTTTTTGAATGAATTTTCTGCGACGAAAGTTTCGTCAAGCTGATCTATGTATTTCCGTTACTATTTGTTCCCTCGACATTATGCTTGTACCATTTAATCATATTTCTCAATTCTATTCTATAATTTTCTATAGAGCAACAGTTACATGTATCTGGCCCAGATGACGAGTTGTCGTAAGCCCAAGGACAAAAAGCAAACAGAGTTCCGTATATTGATGTAAATTTTTCTATTGTTGAAAATTCTTTAATGAATTTATACATGTGAAAAATACGTTGCTTATGCTCATTTAATAACACTGAGGAATATGATTTTGAAAACTCTTCCACTTCTTTCATTTCCATCTTATAAAATGAGAATAATTATACATCTTTCACCTTCATTGAGAGATAAGCTGAGAATAAGCTATAATAAACTTTTGCTGCTTATATATATATATATATATATTCCAAGACGAAACTATTTGACCTTTTAATCATTTTTAAAACATGAAGCGATATGGATATATTTTAATCATCCTTTTACGATGATGGTAACGGGACCATCTGGATGTGGGAAAACAACATTTGAATGCAACTTAATCAAAAATATTACTAGATTGATGCATCCCATAATTGAAAAAATAAAATGGTGTAACACAGAAATTTCTGCTGTTCCAAGAAATATAGATTTCCCTGATATAGATTTTTATACCGGCATTCCGGAAGAGCTTAGTGAAAATGAAAATAAACCTACTTTAATTGTTTTAGATGATTTAATGTTATATTCAGCAAACAAACAAGTATATGAATTTTTTACTAAAGGTTCGCACCACCATAATTTGTCTATTATACTATTATCGCAAAACATTTTTCATCAGGTGAAATTCTCACGAGATATTTCATTAAATTGTAAATATTTGGTACTTTTTAAAAACCCTCGAGATAAATTACAGATTTTTCCTCTAGCTAGACAACTATATCCGGAAAATATAAAAGGCTTCCTGGGGATATGGAATCAACATCAAGCCCACATTGTTATATTGTTTTAGATTTAACACAAGCCATTAATGATTTGTTTTGAAATACAACCAACATATTCTCAGAGGAATATTGCGTTTGTTTTTGTGCTACCAAAGATTTAAACAATTGCTGAAAATATGAAACGGTTGAAGAAAAACCAACATATTTTACATGTACTAGAAAAATGAAGCAACAACAATTTTCGTAAAAATATTCTAAAATATTGTGATGATGATATAATAAATACTATTGCTGAAAACTATTGATGAAAACTCCTCAGTAAGACATAATGCAGCGAATGATTGTTATGTCACTAGAAATATTTTCAAAATTTAGCAAATTATTTCAAGATGATAAAAACTTGGGTTTATTGGATGAAAAAATTAAAAAAGTTTTATATGATAAAAAATTAAAACCATTGCAAAAATTGTATTTATATCGTCAAAACCTTCTCAAATATGGAATTAACAAAACACATGAAAAAAGATTATAAGAAAAGGCTAATAATCTTACATTTGATACAGGCACTCAAACAAAATTCTTTTTTAAACGAAATGCATTTACAGAAACTGAATTACCTAAATACAAATCAACATCAGCACAGACCGATTTTGTACCATTAGTAACTGATGATGTGTTTGAATATGATCCTAAAAACGAACAATCAAATATGGATATCGATTTAACACATTACGATTTGGATGATGAAAATTCATTTAAAAAATTAGCTCAAACTGAAATGTTGAAAGATGAAAAATTAGTAGAAAGACCATCTCTAAGCTCTGATTATCGAATGTTTGAAACACCAAGTGGTGATGTAATTACCGTTGCTGTACCATCTCCTGAAAAGAAGAATACACTAAGAGCGGCCGGTATTGCCATTTCCTCCACTATAGTTTCACAGTTTCCTGAAACAAAAAACGAAAACTAAAACCATTACTTAGAAGCCCAAAACTAAGAACTTCATCAACACCGGAATGGACAACATATAAATAGTACCACATTTTATCTTTTGAAAGAAGTTAACAAAGATGGATAGTCAAGATGACTTCTATGTAACATTGTTTAGTAATGATAATGATAAAACTATTTCCAAACAACACTTTAGCTTTATTCGAAAATAAATTACCTAATCACTTTGATTTAAGAAATGGAAATTGGAAAGTTGATCTTGAAGAAATATATCTGAACGATTTGCTACAAACAGAAAAATTTAACAAAGAGAAATTTGCTTTTGTCAATATTGGGCAGTATAATGTTTATGTAAGAAACATTAAAAAACCTCTCGAAAAAATTAAAGTAATCAAATCTATAGGCTAATTAAATCTATAGGCTCTTTAATTAAACAATGTAATGTAACTCTAAACGGAAAAAACAAGATTCCTTATACATAACTATTATATTTTTTTTTTTTTTCCTAAGGGAGGTGGGAATCTTCCAAAGACACCAAGAATTTCCCCTTGGTAGTGTCAGATTCTTACTGACTAAACCCACCTCCCCCTTTAGCCAATATAGTGGGATAAAACCCTTACCTGCGAACGCAGTATATTGGCTAGGGAGTAGGGATAGGAAAGGATAGGAAAATGGATACGGAAACATTGAATTGGGAGTGGGACTGTAAGGAAACAATGAATCCGCCTATTATTATTATTTTGCTAACAGTGACTAAAGCCGTCACAATAGTTACAACATGTAGTAGTAGTATATACTACTACATGAGGCAACTATTGAAGGCAACCCCCACTGTCACTGTAGCGGCTGTTATTATTGGTATTAATATTTTTATTAATAATATTATTATTTTACTACAGAGGCAGCGCCATCAGTGGATTATAACGTGCAGCAGTATATAACATCTTACTTGCATAATATAACCAAAGATACCCCCACTGTAGTAGCTATTATTATTATTACTATTATTATTATTATTACAATCATTGTTATATTATCATTGTACTATTTATTATACTATTTAATTGTACTATTATTATTATTATTACTATTATTATTATTATTATCATTATTTTACCACAGAGTCAACGCCATCCGTGAATTACAACGTGCAGCAGTATACAACACCTTACTTGCATGATATAACCAAAGATGGCTCTACTGTAGCAGCTACTATTATTATTATAATTTGTTTTACTAATTACTATTACTATAATTATTATTATTATTATTATTATTATTATTATTATTATTATTATTATTATTATTATTATTATTATTATTATTATTATTATTATTATTATTATTATTATTATTATTATTATTATTATTATTATTATTATTATTATTATTATTATTATTATTATTATTATTATTATTATTATTATTATTATTATTATTATTATTATTATTATTATTATTATTATTATTATTATTATTATTATTATTATTACTATTATTATTATTATTACTATTATTATTATTATTACTATTATTATTATTGTTATTATTTTACTACACAGTCAGCGCCATCCGTGAATTACAACATGCAGCAGTATATAACACCTTACTTGCATGATATAACCAAAGATGGCTCCACTGTAGCGGCTATTATTTATTTTAATTATTATTAATATTATTATTATAATTATTATTATTATTATAATTATTATTATTATTACTATTATTATTATTATTATTATTACTATTATTATTATTATTGTTATTATTACTAATATTAATTATACGATATACATTATTACGATATAAAAGTACTACATATTTTTTATTTATGACCTGACCGGGGTTTGAACCCAAGACTATTCGATTGAAAGGTTGGCAACTTAACCACTGCGCCATGAGTCAGATAAATAATATAAAGCATACATAACTACTTTACTAAATTATGGCACAGATTCCAGTCAAATACAACTGGAAGCATCTGGATGGGAATTGGATAAGCCAAATGTCAATGATTTTAACAATTTTGCTTCTAAATTAAGACAAAAATCATACAACAATTCTGCAATAGTAGGAATTTTGCAGAATTCATGGGAAAATTACATGTAGATTTCTTCAATACTTCCAAATTACTTTTAAATAATGTTGACATTCGCATTTCTTTAGCATTAGAGAAACAAGATTTTTATATTTTCTTTAACGAGACCGATGAAAGTTATTTTAAAATTAACAAAGATAAAAGCTCTTGTATTTTGTATGGTTAATAATGAAAATTTTAATGGTAAAATAACGAAAAATCCATACCATTTCGATCATCCAAATCTCACACAATTTCAATTGTATGTGAATGGAGTGCCTACACCAAACTCTGCAATTGAAACAAGTTTTACATAGAATAATCTTTGTAATTCTCGTTCATATTTAACTGTTCAGTGAAACTGGCATACATCACTCTGATAGAGTGCATCAAATTTCAAAAGAACTTTTTTCAAAAGGTTATACAATACTAGCCTTTGATTTATCACCAGACGGCTCGGGAACTGATACATGTCAGAGTTTATTAAACCATGGAGTAGAAAAGATTGAAGCAAGACTCAGTGCGCCATTATCTTCAACATTAACATGCATTGTACTTGCAGAATTCGATGTCAATATCGAAATTGATAAAAATCGTAACGTATACGTAAATATATAAAAGGAAGAGCAATCAACAAATTCAGAAGTATTTGAAACACAAAAAGGTTAGTCAGCGCAGATGTTTTGGATAAAAAACAAACCATAAAAATTCAAATTGGATTTAATATGGAAAATTTAGCTGCTTCAATAATTTTCCAACGACAAAACAAAGTCATAAGCGCAATAAATTATTTGGAGTGCTGTACATTTTATTAAGATTTTAAAAACAGTGAACAACATTAAATTCAAAAGGATTTCCACTAACATTTAATCACGCAGAGCGCACAAAAAAACTTACATTGCAGCTAGATGAGTACACTCGTTTTTGCCTCATGCTAGACTTTACACAAGCAGTGATGTCATATAACAATGGAGCTGAACTCCATCGCAAAGAATAAATTTAGATTGGAACAAGAAGATTTCTACATTCCAATGAATTTACACATAGCTCAGTGTAACTATTCCAAACTTTTTTATGAGATACCTATGTTTTTATCAGAAAAATTTTTTTGGTCAACAATAAATAAAACAAATATTTTTTAAAACCAATTATTTTCTTTTATTAAATACATATATAAATTCGAACAATTTGTTGTCACATTCCGTAATGTAATGGTGAGGGCAAATGGTGGTGATATTCTTTAGTTTCTGAAGAGATGGAGTGTCCTTATCTAAATTGATAACTTCTACTGAACTCGAAACAAATTTATCTAACAATTCCTTTTTCTGGTATCCCTTTACATAAACGACATCGAATGAATTTAAATGTTCCTTTAAAATATTTTTAATTTCTAAATATTCTATAAAACCATCATCACAGCCAAGACCATTTATTTGCATTTTATTGAATTTATTTTGCTGTTTAACATCGCTATTTAACTCTTGGAATGAATAAGGTGCTTTAAACATAAACAGCATCGGTATCAGTGACCCACCAGCTATAAAAGAAAATTCTTTCAAGAAATATCGCTTATTATTTCCAACAATAAATTGTAGATCTGCTACTGCCTATAGTATGTTGCATAAAAAGTATAAATTGATTTGAGTTTTCAATTTTTTTTTTAATTAAAATGGAAGTACAGGAGCCGTTTGAAAAAATAATTGGAAAATGCCATATTTTCCAATTAAAAAAAACATTAACATTCAATTACGAAATTGAATTTAAGGACCTTCCTAGAGGAGCAGCAAGTAGCAGTGATAAATGCAGAAAATTGTTATGTGCAGAAAAGATACCAAGTGAGCACGACTTGGATGTGCTCACCAGACTTTTTTGCAAGGAGAAGATGCCTGCTGAGACCGACCTAAAATTAAAATAATAAAAAAAGTAACCTGAAAAAACATAAATAAAAACGGCGACATGGTAGAAATTAAAAATTTTAATAATTTAATTAAATAAAACCTGAAAAGTTGAAAAATTTAAATAAAAAAGAAAATATTTAATTTGTAAATTTTTTATTTTAACTTTTTTTTTGTTTTTTTATTTATACAATTTTTCTTGCGAGTTTATACTCGTATTTGGAATATTAATTCAATAAATCTGAAAAGTTAAAAAATTTAAATAAAAAAGAAAATATTTGATTTGTAAATTTTTTATTTTAACTTTTTACTATTTATACAATTTTTCTTGCGAGTCTATACTCGTATTTGGAATTAAGTCAAACAAAGCCAAATTCCACCTATTAGGATCCCGTGCCAAAAATAAAAGCCCTTCCTGTCCAGTTGATTTAAGTCTTTCTCCGAAACAACTTTTTTGGAAAACTGCTCCGGCATAAAAAAAAGTAACGCTTTCAGATGAATCTTCCATTAGGCATGTTACTTTACATAGAAGCAGTTGCTGACGCCTTTTGGTCTTTAGAAATTTCCATTACTCTACCTCGTACATCACGCCCTTCACCAGTGCATCTATCATTTTGTAGCTCTCTTGCTTCCTTTTTCCTATTGCTATGAGATTATCTACAAATTCCTAAAGGAAAATAAAATATAAAATAAATAATTAAAAAAAATGTAGGATAATTTGAAAATTTTGAAAAAAAACATTATTAAATTTTTTTTTAATTTAGAAATTACTTACCATTATTTTTTTTGGTACTGCTACTAGTACTGTTATTTAAATTAAGTTTTGTGTAGAACTCAATTGATGGAAATAAAAGTTTTGTCTTTTCTTTTATACTTTTTCTAACATAGTTTAAATTACTTTAATAAATACCATAAATTATTTAACAAAGAACTAAATATATGAGAAATTTGAACACTCCTAAATTCCTTTGTTAGGATAATAAATCTTTTTTTAAGCAACTCAAGAGCTCTTTTTAATAATGAATACCATTAACTATTTAACAAGGAACTAAACATATGAGGAAATTTAAACACTCCTAAATTCCTTTGTTAAATCATAATTTTTTCTAATAATTTCTAAATTCATATTGTTGCAATCTTATAAACACACCTATAACATGAACATGACCATGATGGAATTTAATTTTAATCTTATTAAATTTCCTTATTCTATAGAACTATTAGATTTTCTCGTGCTTAATCCTTGATTCAATTAAAAAGTCTTTGTTCTTTGTTATTATATAACTTGAAGTAAAAAATGTTTATATAACTTGAAGTAAAAAATGTAAACAGTAAAACACTTTTGACCAGAAAACAATACTTGCGTGATAAAACTTATTAAAATGTCGAAAAAACTTCTTTTAAAAAAATTCCACTACTACAAGTAATGAATATTTGTTGTAGTGGTTTAAAGATGCGATAAACGAAATTGTAGAATATTCACTTTGGAACGTTAACGCAGATCATCTAGTTGGAATAACGTTTTTTGGACAAAATTTTCAAGAACGAATACCGGGTTCGATTAGCTAGAAACCAGCAAGCACCATGAAGTTGGAAGATATATGGGAATTAATTTATAAAATATTTCAAAGTAATTCCAAGGGGTTGCACACTGATTCATTTGAGCTTTCTACTACTATCGTTGCCCACGGGAACCGGCCGAGGTGAAAAAGATTTTACGTTTGGTGAAGATGGCTTGAAACGAAAAGGAGTGGTGACTATTAAAAACACGGACAATCTATGTCTGTATCGGTCTGTAGTTGTTGGCACAGCTTTTGCCGACAAAGCCGTCAATTACAAAAAAATAAGAGACAACAATCACAAATTGAAAACGATCTTAGCGATTGAGCTAGTGCAGAAAACCCAAGCAGATGTAATAAAGACTGTGGGAATTTCAAAATTTAAAAAAATACAGGACCATTTCGGGGATGAGTACAATATTGTAGTGTACAGTTATGACGACAATAAAAGTATTATCTTTAATGGACAAAACAATGGCAAGAGAATTAATTTGTATTATTACAATAACCATTTTAACGTGATTACTTCACTTACATCAATTTTCTGCTCAAGTTATTATTGTCAAAAATGCAATGTGAGTTACAGCAATAAAAATTCTCATAAATGTGGTGGTAAATGTCGTTGCTGTCATCAATTTTCCCTGTGTGACAAAATACTTAGATGTATCGTGTAACAAATGTATAGATGTATCGTGTAAGAAATGTAAGCGCCCTTTTAGAGGAGAAAATTGGTTTAGATACCACTCTAATACTATTTGTTCACAAGTTCATAAATGCTTAAAATGCTTTAAATTATATTCAACTGGTTCTTTACACACATGCGATTCTGTTTTTTGCAAAAATTGTTACAAACTTGCAAAAAGAAAACATTTTTGTTTCATTAATGTTGATGCAAGAACGCCAAATGTCGAGATTTTTGTTTTTGTATTTTTTGATTTAGAAACAATGCAGGAAACAACACTGTACCAAAAGCAAAGTTACGATGTTAAATTACATGAACCAAACCTGTGTGTTATATCAACAGGATGCCATTGTTGCATAGATGAGTCTAAGTTGTACTTTTGCTTACGCTGTGGTTATAGGACAACAATTTTAAAAACAAAATGTGTAATTTCAAGTTTTATTGATTATATTTTAAAATTGGCAAACAAATTCAAGAAAGTTACTGTTTTGGCTCATAACGGACAAAGCTTTGACCATCAAATCATTTTAAATGAATTATTGAATAAAAGTAATTTAGAACTAAAATTACTTATGAGAGGATCAAAAATCATTCAAATGAAAATAAATAACATCAAGTTTTTAGATTCTTTAAATTATTTGCCAATGGCTCTGGCTCAACTTCTAAAAGCTTTTGAATTACCGGTTAACGTTAAAAAAGGTGACTTTCCACATTTATTTAATACTAGAGAAAATGCTAATTACATTGTACCTTTACCTGCACTAGTGTAGTCCAGATTCAATAGATTATAGTCCAGATTCAATGAAAGAAGTAGAACGTAAACGATTTTTGGATTGGTATAAGCAAAACAAGCAAATTGAATTTAATATGCAACATGAAATGGAAGATTACTGTAAAAATGATGCATATATTTTAACAGAAGCTTGTATTAAATTTAGAAATCTTATGTTAAAAGAAAGCGACGTGTGTCCTTTTACTGAGGCCACTACTATAGTATCAGCCTGCAATTTAGTGTTTCGTAGAAACTTTTTGAAACTAGACACAATTCGGCTAATACCGAAAGATGGTTACAGACTTACAGATATTCAATCAAAAAGTGCTATCCAATGGTTGATTTGGGGAGAAGTATCAATATTTATCACGCAGGTAAACGAAAAGAAGCAATTATATATGGTTTAAAAGTAGACGGAATTTGTTTCGAAACAAAACAAATATTTGAGTTTCATTGGTGTTACTATCATGGACAGCCTAAATGTTTTCGATATAGACGTAACAAACAACTTGACACTTTCGAATTTGATACAATGGATGCTAGATTTGAATCTACTATTGCAAAAACAGAGCGAGATCTTTCGGATATGAAGTTATTGATCTTAAGATCTTTCGGATATGAAGTTATTGAAATGTGGGAGTGCGATTCGGGACCTACTCAAAATACTTAAAAAATAGTAAATTCATATTAAAAATAATCCAACAAAAGGTTCAAATAAATCAGAAAGCTGTTATCCCACTTTTTAAAGAACTCGGTAGATATATGATGGTATAATAGGAAACAATATTTTAATACCACTTAAGGCAAAAATAGATTACGAAAAAAAAACTCTAATATTAAATGATAACAAAATAAAATTAATTTTTTCTGATGAACAAGAAAATTTTAGCTATAAAATAGAAACGAAAAGAAATTACAAATGATCTATACCAGCCCAACAAAGATAAGGACTAGCTTATCTAAAGGAGCAGAAGTCTATAGATGGCCCTAGATAGATGGCACTGTGGCCCTTTGTGATGGCATTTATAATTTTGAAAACTATAAACTAGAAGCTAATTTTAATGTCAATAATAATAATGACAATTTTATCAATACAAAACCCATAAAAACCCAAATAGTAAAATCCGAAAATTTCAATGTAATCGAAGAACGTGAACACAATAATACATTTGACCAAATAAGAATTGAACATCTAAATAGCCAAGAAGTTCAAGCACTATACAATTATTAAAAAATTCTCAAAAATCTTTTACCAGGAAGAGTCAGATTTATCTTTTACAAATGTTATAAAACATGAGATTCGCACAATAAATAATGTCCCAATCTTTGCAAGATCATATCGGTACCCACAGATTCATAAAAAAGAAGTACAAAACCAAATTTCAAATATGTTGAAAAAAGGTATCATAAGTTCATAAGACACAGTCCCTGTATAGATAGTAGCTCACCCTACTCAGTGGCGACTCGTCATCCACTATCATAAGCTAAATGAAGTTACGATAGATGATATGTATCCCAACATAGATGATATCCTAGGATGATGTACTTATAGATAATATACTTATAACCGTCTCGTTATAATTAATTGTTCAATATTTATTTTAACCGGTATTAAACTTTTGACCTAATTAAATCTTTTAATTTAATTTTATAAAAAGCAATAATATTGATTGAATCAAAGTGCATTGCATTGTTATTAACTCTTATTAATTTAAATTTTTTAATAATTTCAAAGTATTAGCTTTTTTCTTACATATACAAAATTTTAATTTTATTAATACTTTTTAATATATTTCTAGATATAAAATAATAAACTATAATGGAATTTAAATGTAATGCTACTAACTGTGCTGTTTTCGATAATCGATCTAAAAAAGTCTGTGATATGTTTTGTATCTATTAAAAATTCCCTAAAGCTCCTTATCCTGTGAGATAGTGAGCATAGCTTAGATGCTCACTAAATTACGGATGCAAAAGCTTCTTCTGTTATTTTTATAGCAAGAAGAATTTGCTGGTTAACAGGCAGCAACTATCAACTTAACTATATTTTATTATTTTTATATTTTGTTATATTATGGCGGCTAATCATGCAAATATATATATAGCAAATATATATTGCAAAATACACTTGCTATCATACAAATATTATAAACAGATGTTTCCACTTGAAAGTTTGACCTAACAAAAATGTTATGTCAGCATTTATATTTTTAGTTTGTTTTTAGTACGTGAATTTATATTTTGGTGATTAACAATATTGTGGAAATAATTTTATGAATAGGTCAAGATATACTACAAGTCACATGTCGTGCATTTTGCAGAAGAAAATTACATGGAGTATGCATAGGAGCCCATAGAGATTGGCATTATCCATTTCTGGAAAATGGTTCATCTGCACTGAATGTCAAAACCATGTATCACTTCTTCGTACGATGTCCGACAAAATTATCGCTGGAATAAATAATCTTAATGACATCAACACAGGAACGATTTCAAAAACTACTGGTGTAATAAACTCTAACAAGGCTATTTTTACGGAGTTCTGTGACTCATTTGGTACCTGTATTACCCAAATGACACAATTTTTTTCGGTACAAAAAAAAGTCGTAGAAGCAGCTCTGTCATGGGTAATGTTAGATCTCAAAAAAGATATGACAGATTTTTTAGAATGCAGTTTAACGAATTTACTAAAAATATAACAGTAAATCTTAACAAAAATACAAATATTAGTAATATTGATTTTAATAATGACATTATCATCCAACCCATAGCTGACAAAAATGAAGTAACTGCAAGAATTAACGAGTTATATATTCATTATAATGAAGCTACTTCCAATTGTAGACAAATTGTCACTGAGGAGTTTAGGCAACTAAAAGATTCCATTTCTTCTTCAACAACTTTCTCTAAAAGCAAAAATCTTGATGAAGAATTAATCAAAAGCGGCACTACACTTCAAATAGATTTTAACAGCAGTCAAATTATTAACAATCAACTTAACAATCAGCTTAGCATCAACCATTCTATCACAATCCAATCCACTAGCAGTCATTCCATCGCCAGCAAACATAGTACCAGTCAATTCATCACCGGCAACCCAGCCCACTTGCTAATAGCCAATTCATCACCAGACAACCCAGCCCACTTGCTAATAGCCAATCCATCATCACTTAAAGTTATGGTACCTCAGTCCAAGGTTAACGATATACTTCCTCACATACAATGGGAAAAGAATACCATAATACACCATTTTAAATATTTTAATACTCAAAAAGCTCACATTAACACTGTAGACAATAAATCAGACACAAATTTAACAAATCACTCTAAAATCATTACTAAAAAATTCAAATAAAAAAGTTTATTACAATGTACAAACCGATACACAAATACTAGTTAAGCTAAAATATAAGAATTTTGTACAAGGTGAAACACTCAATTCGGGAAAAAGCCGGTTCAAAAATAATAATAATAAAAGTAATAATAATAGTAATACTGATAATAATAATGGTATATTATTATTATTACTATTATTAATAATATATAATAATTAAAATATATAATAATTTATTATTATAATGATAATAATAATAATAATAATAATAATAATAATAATAATAATAATAACAACAACAACAATAATAATAATAATATTAATAATAATAAAAATAATAATAATAATAACAATAATAATAATAATAATAAAACTAATAATAATAATTATAATGGTAATAGTAATAATAATAATAACAGAATAAAAAAACATATCGCATTAAACCCGGCATTACAACCAATTGTTAGAATGACACAACAATCTCTAACTGAGGACTGTATTTATGCATTTTCTAGATTTAGGGATGAGAAAATTCTAAACTATGTAAGATTATTCCTTGCCTATTTACATGACGATTCTTACAATTATGTCATTGAGGGTAAAACGAGAACTAGCGTACTTGTGCTGATACATAATGAAGGTATACCATCAAACTATAAATAGTCTTTATTTCGAGTATCATAAAAATATTGGTTTTACTCAGAAACAGATCGAAGAAAATTTTAGAGCTTTTCGCAGTTACTGCAATAGTAACTACTACAATCACCTATACCAATCACGTGAGAACTACAATAAGTTTTTTCGGCCTAGCTCCAACTAATAATTCAGCTAATAATTAATCTCAATACCATTTCTTATACAAATTAAATTTTAATAGCATTGTATAACTTTAATACAAATAATAATAATAATACAAATAATAATAGCGTTAATTTTTGTAATAATATTAAAGTTTGTTATCACATTGCAGTGGCATGAGAGGTAAGCTAAAAAACTTATTTATGGATAATAGGTCATGTGATTTCAGTGTGTTAACTATTACTGAAACAAGTCTAAATGGTTCGTTTTACTTGGGCTCTATATTGGAAAGGTCGAGACTAGCTGACTACAAATTGTTCCCGAGGAGTAAGTGGTGAGGATGATTGTATTTTTATTTTTAAGGATTTTAATCGCCTTCCTCTTTCTTTTATTGTCGACGACTCTGATAATTTATTACTACCAATTACCTTTCAGGACGAAATATATTTCGACCTTATTAGTACATTCTATGGTAATGATTTACAACAAATTTTCAGTTTTCCCAATAAAAATAACAAGTGATTAGACCTTGCATTTTCGAATGCATATGATAGCATTGTGATAAAGCTCGCTGATGATGCAGTAAATCTTTTCACTAATACCTCTCATCATAAAGAAGTCATCTTCGAAATGGCCACGTCTATACCACTTTACACTAAATCGGACAATAATAATATAGTATATGATTTTTTTAACGCTGGTTATGATAGCATTAACAATGCTTTATCAATCATCAATATGGACGAGGTGTTAGCACAATAGGACATTGATTCATTAATATTTATCTGCTATATGAAAATTTTTGATATAATCAACTCCTTTGTGGGAAAAATTCGTAAAAAAAACAACTCAACAGAACCTTGGCACGATAGAGAACTTAGTACATTGCCAAACCAACGCAACAAATTGTACAAAAAAAATCAAATTATCAAAGGAGTCTAATATCAATGTGTTGAATATGCACAAGGATCTTGCATTTGAATTCAAACAAAAATCTAACTTAGCATACGATAATTATGTCACAATTTCAGATCCAAAAAAATGTTTTGACTTTATAAACATTAAGCGTAAAAGTTACGGCTATCCAAACTCAATGTCGAAAGACAACACTTCCTTACCACTTTCTTACCCTAATGTAATCTGTAATTTCTTTGCTGATTGTTTTCAAAAAGTTTATCATCCACATGAATCTTCTATAAATGTTGATCTTTAAAATCGAACAAATAACTCAATAAAATCGAACAGTAGCATGGTCGTAAACACAATTACACCCATCATAAACACAAAATTAAATGAACAGTAGCATGGTTTCAGAAAAGGTCGTTCTGCCTCAACAAAACTTTTGGTTTATACATCTGAAATCCTTAATGAAATCGAAAATGAGCAAGTTGATGCTATAAAGTATCAGTAGTAAAGCATTTGATCGTGCCGAACATATTATTTTGCTTAACAAACTTGTTGCTTTAGATATTTCGGGTACATTTCTTACATGGCTGTACTCTTACCTAACAATTAGAACTCAAAATATTAAATTTCAAGATTTTTATCTAACACAATCAATTTTACTTCAGGAGTACCACAAGGTAGCCATTTAGGTCCACTCCTATTTAATGAATTAATTTCAGACCTTCCGGCAAAACTAGTGGGTGTATCATATATTGTATTTGCCGACGATCTTAAAATTGAACATTCAGAAATACAATCGATTATTCTATTGATAATGTAACTCTAGAAAAGGCATTATGATGAGTATGATCGATCTAGGGATTCTCTTGGATAATAAGCTTAGCTTTCATCTTCACTATGAGTATATGATTTCCGAGGTAAATAAAATGGTGGGATTCATTAAAAGAAGAGCTAAATAATTCAGTAACATAGCGGTGACAAAATCTCTCTACTGTTTTTTAGTACGATCTATTCTAGAATACGGCAACATTGTTTGGAATCCTGCATTTCAAATACATTTCGATGGAATAGAATCTGTTCAAAAACAATTCTTATTATTTGCTTTGAGAAATCAATATAATCCTATTGACTATTCAATTCTACATAATTATAATGTAAGATTAAATTCATTGAACATGTTAAATTTATCTCCACGCAGGCAGATACTTTCATCCTGTTTTACTTTTGACGTTTTATATCAAAATATTGACGTTCTGTTTTTGATAGATAGATTTACATTAAACAATGAAGCTAGAGTTACATGAAACACTAAGTATTTAATTGAAAATACTCGTAGAACTGAATATGGAAGAAATTAACCAATTAACAGATTGTTGCATTCAACAAACACAGTAATCTTTTTTCAACACAAATATCAAGGCACACATTTCAAACAAAAATTAATACAAACATTTGTTATTAACCTTACACAATAATTTTAACATTCGTAATATTATATTACACTTCATATCGTACAAATTATTTTATTTTTACCTAACGAGTTATTTTAATTCAATTTTAACTGTGTTTTCGCTTTGTTTACCATATATGTTAATGTAATAATTTGTTTTTTTGTATGTACTATGTATCGTATTTTATTTTGTTCATGTTATTATTAAGTTTTAGCTGTAAGAGTTTGTTTGTAAAAACCATGTTTTGGTTATAATAATAAATAGATGGACACTACTGTACGAATGCCATTCGAGTTGAAAACAGCCCCGTCAACATTCCGAAGGATAATAAACTATGTTCTCAAAGATTATATAAATAAAATCTGTCTTGCATACATGAACGACATTATATTTTTACTTCTTCACTGGACGAACACTTAGAAACCTTAACAAAAATTTTTAAAAGATTGAAAGAAGTGAATTTAATGGTACAACTAGATAAATCTGAATTTCTTAAAAGAGAAACAGAATTCTTAGGGCACGTTGTCACTTTAGAAGGGATATGACCAAACTCTAGGAAAATATAATTCGTGAAAAAGTTCCCAATTCCGAAAACTACGAAACAGAAAAAACAATTTATTGGTTTAACAGCCTACTATAGAAAATTTATAAAAGACTATTCGAAAATAGCTAAATCCATTACAAAATATCTCAAAAAGAACTCAAAAATAAATGTCGATTACACAGAATTAAATCTAGTTTTGAATTGCTGAAAAAAAATGTTGACAAATGAACCACTTCTTAAATACCCAAATGTTAGCACGTTATTGTTCACGATCACAACGGATGCGAGTCAGTATGCTTTAACCTATATGTTACGCAAGTCGTACGTTTAACGACCACGAATTACATTATAGTACCATTGCAAAAGAACTGTTAGGTGTGGTATGTCCTACAAACTACTTTCGCCCAAATATATTCGGTCGTAAATTCTTTATAGAAATCGACCACAGGCCATTACAATAGTTATTCTCAATAAAAGAGCCAAATTCAAAACTCGTGAGGCGTTTTAATTTATCAGAATTTGGCGTCTTAAACTATCAGAGTTTGACTATGAGATAAAATATAAAAAAGGAACTCAGAACGGAAATGCGGACGCATTATCACGTATCGAAATCAATTTAACCGAAGAAGCTAATGAAAATAATTTTAATTTAAGTAAATTTGCTTTAAAATTATTTAAAAGACAAATAATCATTCAAAAAACTAATTCAGGGTCCTTAACAATAAAAAACTTAACAATTTTCAATAAATTTAGAAAATAATCTGTACTAAAAATGTAGATAGAGAAACCACAATAACTCTACTTCAAAATCATTTTGACCCTAAGTTGTTAAATGCAGTATTACGCTAAGTTGTTTATGCAGCATCAAACCGAAACTTAAAATTATGGAAACACCTTCACGTCCCAACCAAATAGTACATATCGATGTTTTTTATAGTTTAGATCAAACGTTATTTGTAACTTTGATAGGCAAGTTTATTAAATTTGCACAAGCAAAAAATAAACTCAAGAACTTGGGAATTTAAGAAAGCGATGTTACAATATCTGTCAATTGCTGGAAACATAAAAAAGATTGTAGGCGAATATGAAAAGATAAGTCTTACGGCCCTTCCGTTCAGAGAATTTTTGTGTAACTAACTGAAATTCATTATACATCCAACAGCAACTAAACATCGAATTTGGAGATTGAAAGACTTCATAATACAATTAACGAGCATATAAGATTACTTAGACATGACGATAGAGTTGACGTTGACACAGTAGAAGAGAAAATATTAAGAACTATAACTGCTAATAACAATACTATCCATTCAACGACAAACGTTAAGCCAAAAGATTTTATAAATGGGAAAATAATAGAAACAGAGTATGTAGATATCTATAATAGAATTCTAATGGTAAAAGAAAGAACTATAAATTCTATAAATAAAAACAGGCAAGTAATAAAGATAGAACCAGGCACTGACATAACATTTATTAAACGCACTCGGGGAGGTGAAAACCATTTTAAATTCAGAAAAATAAAAAATTGAAAAAAGCGACGACGACCATAACCATAACGACCATAAAACACACCTTAAAAGAAAAGGAAATTTCAAAACATCAACGCACCCACCATAAAAGCAAAAATCAAACCTAAGAAAAAATCTAAAAAGAAATCTATTTCTCTTTCAGAGCAAGAAGTTACTCCTAACATTAATGCAGCTTCTTGTTCTACAACCATTCCAAGTGCAATACCAAACAATTGAACTGCAGAATTTAAATGACAACAATCGTAACACAACTATAAAATTGGAAGACATCAGAATAATAAGAAATTACAAAAAAATGCTACACACCATCAATATTACAGAATATCTAAATGCAAAAGACATAATTTACAACAATATTATATTGATAAGAGATCAAACAAACCCTATAACTCCAATATACAATACGCTAAGACATAACTGTCATGCTCTAGAGCAGAAAAGAAATAATATAGGACCGAACCAAAGACAAAAGCGTTTCCTTATTAATGTCTTAGGTACTGGACTAAAATTCTTAACCGGCACAATGGACTACAACGATGAAATCGAAATAAAATCCAAACTAAAAACCTTAACCAAAGGCAATACCGACTTCATAACAGAAAGTAACAAACAAATCCTAATAAACAACGAAATCTCCAACCAAATCAAAATATCACCAACCACATAAATTTCCAACAAAACTTTATTGCCCAATATTTAAATAATTTCAACGAAAATTACGAAAACAAACTTATAGATAGAAGACGAAATTCAATCATTACAAAAAATCTATCAAATAAAATTATGACATTGTATACTAACAAGACATGGTATACTAACAAGAAATATACTATTGGAACAGAAAATGGATCTAATTCCTTATTTCGAAAGTTTTGAAGATATAAAAATTGCCTTTTATTTAGACCACCTCATCATTATATTACAAATACCAGAATAAAATGAAAAACTATTTTCAAAAATCCAAATAGTACAAATCCCAAATAAAAACAAGTAAAAGTAACAGTAAGTCGATGCACCGACTTATTCATACCCTACACCTAAAAAATTCAAATTAAATTAAAAATCCATAAGTTATTTTAGTTAAGTATTTAATATAAATGAGCTAAAAAAATAAATGCTTTTACAACCTTTGTACAAAATTTCAGATTTCTATCTTTAATAAATTCGAAATATGATTGTTAGGTTTTGGGAAGTGTGTGAAGGCACGCGGAGCGTCACTCCAATCATCTCAAATTTTAGAGACATCAACTCTACCCTGTTGATGTCTCTAAAATTAAAATATTCTCATATCAAATTTTAAGTTTATATATTTATTAATTTCGAAGATATGCTTGTTTGGTCTTGGGAGTTGTGTGGCGAACAACCATTCTAATTCATCTTAAATTTTGGACAAATCAGGGATTCAGGAAACAACACCCTAGTACCAAATTAGAAGTATCTAATCTTTATTAGTTTCGCATATATGCTTGTTCGGTTTTTGAGATTTGTATGGGAGGTACCCGAACAACCACTCGAATTCATTTCAAATTTTAGATATATCAGGGATTCAGGAAAACAAACCCTCGTACGAAATTTTAAGTTTCTGTCTTTATTAATTTCGAAGATATGCGTATTCGGTTTTGGGAGTTGTACGGGAAGTACTCGAACGCATGGTCCGATTTCGCCCATTTACAATCCCCGCCTTACCTTAGTCATTGTTAACCTACAGTGTAAATTTCATCAAGATAGCATCATTATTTTTTGAGTTACCGTGCGTACGGACGGACGGACATCGCTAAATCGACTCAAGAGGTGATCCTGATTCAGAATATATATACATGTCTATACCTAACTCGCTTTCTTTTGGTGGTTACAAACACCATAACAAGTTAATATACTCTATACTTAATGTGTAGGGTATAATAAGAAAGCTATATTAATTAATGAAAATATTGTTCTAATAGATTATAAAAACAATGTTTAAGTTAACTATGTTAATAATATTCAATACTAAAATATTATAAAAATTCCATAAATAAAAATTATCTAGCAAAATTCTAAATTTTAAATAACAAATAAATAATTTTCTTTATTCTTTGAACTTGAATTATTATATCATAGTATTTTGCTTAATTAGCATTTAAGTACTTGAATGAAATTACTATAAGAAATTACTATAAAATACAAAGAACAGCAATTTTAAATAAAAATGTGTTCAAACAAATTGTAATTTGACACTTTAAAGAAAAACAATAAAAAACTATTATTTTTAAAGGTTCTCATTATGATAATGTTTAAGTGTTCTAAAAAGAAAGTAGGTTTTTATTCTTTAACAAGAATTTGTTATTAATAATTGTGTACGTTGTTTTGCCTGATAAGCGAAATTTGTATTATAAATTTAAAGTAAAATTCGGCTTGATAAGAATTCCGCTTATTAGTCAGAATAACATTTTATTAGACCACCAAAGAAATAATGTAATTCTAAATCTTATTGAAAAATCTAGACTATCAGTACTAGGAAATGTAATGATAATCTAGATAAATCAATGTAATAACAATGTAATAAATTACTAACCTAAATTTATAAGAAAAAACTGTTAAACTGTAAAAAAAACAAAATTTTTACTATAAATAGTCGAAGAATAATTCAAAAAAATCATTATTATTTTGTTAATAAACCAAGGAGGATTATGTCCTTTTAAAATGTAATATTTCGTTGTTTTTTATTTATTTTATTATATTTAGAATTTGAAAATTTTATATTTATTTATTAGACTAGTTTTATTCATAATTCTTTCTAGATTTAATTAAATTGTTATTATGTACAGTTAATTTTTTATTACCTATAATTATTGTACTATTTGGACCTTCTTGTGATATATATTTTTTTCAAGATTTAAATAGTCTTTTGCTCTTTCATGAGCATGTTTTAAATTTACTTTTAATTGGCTTAAATAGTCTTTTATAATATATATACAATCTTTTTTATTTTTTAATATTTCACACGAAAGAGTACTTATTTTACCATAAACCAATTCGTAAGGTGTGTATTTTGTCGTACAATGTGGTGTTGAGTTGTAAAAATACGTATAGTAGGGTAAGTATTCATCCCAACTGTCTTGTTCTTCTAAACTCATAAAATAGTCATTTAATACCCGATGATTTCGTTCGATGGAACCTAATGTTTCGTGATGATAAGGTGTTGATGTTACTTTTTCTATATTTAAAATTTTGCAAATGTTCTTTAACAATTCATTTGTAAATTCTGTGCCTTTATCTGTCTTTAATTTCTTGAAACATCCGTATTTTAGTATAAATTTCCCGACAATTGTTTTTGCAACTGTTATACCATTTTTGATTCTAAGGGGTAAGCTTCAACATATTTTGTTAATTCACATTGCAAAGTAAGAATATATCTCTAATTGTTGGATGGTCTTAATGGTTCAACTGTATCAATGGTTATAATTTCAAATGATGTTATAGGTGTGTCTGTAATTACGTAGTTCTCTTTTGTATACTTCGTTATTTTTATTTTGTTGCAGATTTCGCAATTATTTATATAATCTTTAACCATTTTATTTATATTTTTCCATACATATTTTTACTTTAATTTACTGATGCATTTACTTATGCCACAATGTCCACCATATAATGAATCATGATTCTCTTTTATTAATAATTTAAACATTCTTTCTTTATATATTATTTGTATTGGAGGTTCATATAATATTATTTTTAAACAATCCTTATTTTTAGATTTGTTTTGCAGCTCATTGAATATATTTGTAAATTCATATATATTTATATTTTCAAATATTTTATCATCGTTGGCCAACGCTAATTTTTTTATATTTAAATTGCTTGTTTTGAACAATAGCTTCCTCAAAACCAATTTTATCTCTGGTAAAGATTTTTCGCTATATTCAGCAATTATTTCATTTTTTGCTACTATAAATTTAATTTTATTTTCATAAAATTCATTTTATTTTTGACATCAGTTCGTTTCACATTTTCATTCATTTCAAATTTTAGTTTTGTTATAAACCTTATGTCTGATATTGATGTAGCATTCCAAATGTGAAGGTGATCAGTCTCCATACTTGTATGTAAGGTTTTAGTGGTGGTCATGTTTTCATTTCTTTTATTTTGTTTCTTGCTTCTTTTTGTTTTTCATATTCCTTGTAATTACGTTTATATCATTTTTCGGTATCATCTCTATAAGTTTGGTAGAATCTAGTTGTATCCTCAAAAGTGCATCAGCGTTAGTATTCATTTTGTCTTGCTTAAATATTATCTCAAAGTTATAGTTCATTAAATCCACACGTATTCTCGTTAATTTAGAAGATGGATTTTTATGGATGAACAAGCTTACTAGAGGTCTATTGGTCAGTATAAATTATGAATTTTTTTACCAAAAAGATATGGTCTAAAATAGTTAATACCCCAATGTATTGCCAAAAGTTCTTTCTGAATTATTGGCTTGTTTAGTTCATGCTTATTCAATGATTTACTAGCATAGGCTATGGGTTTATCATTTCCTATAGCTCCTTGCGATAATACTGCTTCAAGCGCATAATTTGATGTGTCTGTTGTTAATATGAATGGTTCTGAAAAATTTGGATAACTCAGTATTGGTGGATTTATTAATTTTTGTTTAAGTGTTTCAAATGCATTACCTGTTCTTTTTCCCAATTAAATATTTGTTTTTTTTTTTTTAAAGTTGGTTAAGTGGCTTAGCTATCTCCGCAAAATTTTTGATGAATCTTCTATAGTAATTGCAGAATGCTACAAATCTTCTCACTTCATCAGCATCTTTGGGTGTTGGATAATTTTTTATAGTTTGGTATTTATCTAGATCTGTTTTAATCCCTTCTGATGTTATATGATGTCCTAAGTATACCACTTCTGGTTTCAAAAAATTACATTTTTCTGGATTTAATTTTAAATTGTATTTCTGTAAACGTTCTAAAACTTTTACTAAATTTTCATTGTGATCTCTTAAATTTGATCCAAATACTATGATCAACATATAGAAATGCAGCTTTTGTAGTCCGCTTAACGCGGTTGAAAGCATTCGCTGAAAACTATTCGTAGATATTTTTGGTCCAAATGGTTAACCCTTGAATTGATAATGCCCTTTGTCTGTTGAAAAAGCTGTCATTTGCCTAGATTTGTGATGTAACGGAATTTGATGAAAAGAACTTGTCATATCTAGTGTTGAAAAATATTTAGATTTTCCTAGTTTGTCCAATACGTCATCTAATCTTGTTAAGGGAAATGTGTTATCTACAATTTTTTTATTGAGTGCTCTAAAATCTACTACTAGTCTCCACTTCTTTTCTCCATCTTGACTTTTTTTGGTACTATGGTGACTTTGGTACTTTGGTACTATGGTGGTACTATGGTACTATAGCTATGGTGAGTTATATGGACTTGTAGAATGTTCTATTATGTCATCTTTCATTAATTTAGAGACTTGTTTTTTCATTTCGTCTAATTGAACATTTGGTTGTCTTGGTAATTTTCTATATACACACACTATATGCCATCGAAATTGTTTGTTCATAAAAATTATTTATTGATAATGGTTCATTTTCAAGATGAAAAATATTTGAAATCTTTTGCAAATGTTTAAAATTGAATTTTTTGCTAATTCGTCTAAATTATCTACTGTTAAAATTTTTTTAATTTTGCAAATCTTTCGGAATTCTTATTTTCATTATGTTTTAAAGATAATATACTGTATTCTTTTAATGGTTGAACTTCTATTTCTGTTGTTTTGATTGTTACTGGTCTCTCTTGTGTTCAAAATTTTTACATGCTTTATAGCTTTAGCTGGTACAATTGAATTTGCTAAAAATACACCTTTTATCATTTCTTTACCTACAACTAAACTGTCTTCTTCTATATCTATTTTTATTCTTAAAATTGTTTCCATTCGAGGTTGTATCATGATGTTTGATATTGTTCTGATATTCATACTCATTGGCAATATAATATCTTCATCTTGATGAGATATTATTAGTGTGCATGTCTCATAATCTATTTTACATTAATTGTTGTTAAATAAGAAATCTCTACCTAAAATACCGTCTGCTTTAATGTTAATTTCTTCTTCTATAACATGGAAATCATGGTTAATTAATTGTTCTTCAAATATTAATTCTAAGTTTATAACACCCTTAGTAAAAAAATTCTTGCTTGTTATGCCATTTTTTTGGCAAATTTCATTTTCTAAAATTTCTTGGTTAACAATTTTGTTTTTAATTATGGATATATCTGCTCCTGTATCTATTAATTGAGTCAGATAACCTTTTTTATTTTTGGTTCTTACTTTGATGATATTTGTGGAGCTTTTATCGTTGTTTAAATTAAGTATCTTCTATTGTTGAAATTGTTTTGCGTATTTCTTTGCATGTTGTTTACATGCTCCGGGTTTCTTCGACGGGGGCCGCTGAAGTTTCCCTGGTTGTTTTTTAATTCTATTATTATTGTTGTTATTATTAAAGTTGTTATTTCTATAATTGTTATTGTAGTTATTTCTATTGTTGTAGTTATTATTGCTGTAATTATTATTGTAATTTCTTCTAAAGTTGTTTTGTCTGTTATATTGGAATCTAAAATTATTTGCTCTAAAATGCATTATGTTATTTGGCCTTGTATTGCTATCTGATGCTAATTGAATAGCCTCTGCTAAACTCTTTGGTTCTGCTGGTAAAACTATTGCTCTGTGAATCTCATTCAATTCATTTTTGAATGTGTTTAGACATAATTGGTCATTCAATTTTATTATGATATTTCTGTGATTTTCACCTTGTTCGGCTATTTGTAATTCAATTGGGCAATGAGTGTCTCTAGTTTTGTTGCAAATGAATTAACATCTTGATTACCTTTTATCAATCTTGTTAATTCATTTTGAATTTTTGCCGGATTCTTATTTGATTTAAAATTTGTAGTTAGTGTTTCCTTTAATTTATTAATGGTGTTTATCTCTACTTCTGTTATTAGTCTGTTTTTTACTCTGCCAGATAATTTGGTAGCTAATATAAATTTTAATAGTTTTCCTTTCTCATCATCATCTTTCAATGTATCAGCATAACATTCTATAAGGCCTATAGAATTAGAAAGATGTTTTATCTCTCCTTCGAATAATGGCACAGTCTTTATTGCTGTTGTAAGTTCAAAGTTTGCCATGTTTTTTTTTATTTTAATAAACATTTAGGTTTTAAATATGTCTTTATCTCTTTTATTAATTTTCTTAGTTTGGTGGCTGTTTCTATTTGTAGGTCACCCTCAAAATATTCCCAGACTTCTCTTATTTCTTTCGCCGATGCAAGTTTGTGAGTAAATTCTAGTCGGATTTTTCTTTAATAATTTCAATAAATCTGTCAATTTCTTTAGTTGCTCTAAGTCCATAAAATTGGTTTATGAAAAGAAAATATATTGATAGGTATAATATGCTAACTTATTTTATTTTGTATGTTTAAAGATTACTTCAAAAACAATTTTTTTCTTTTTATATTTTTAAGGCATAGATAGAATTTAAAATTTATATATAATATACTTTTTTAAAAAAAAAATTTTTTTTTTTTAATTTAATTTTTATTTTTAACAGAGCTAATTTTTTAATATTTCCTTTTGTATGTAATATGTTTATAAAGTAATTTGTTTATAAACTTGGTGTGAACTTGTTGTTGCGTTGTTCGCTGCACTTTATTCCAGGCTAGTGCAGGGTCGCCATGTGATATGTTTTGTATCTATTAAAAATTGCCTAACGCTCCTGATCCTGTGAGATTGTGAGCATGGCTTAGATGCTCACTAAATTACGGATGCAAAGCTTCTTCTGTTATTTTTATAGCAAGAAGAATTTGCTGGTCAACAGGCAGCAACTACCAACTTAACTATATTTTATTATTTTTATATTTTGTTATATTATGGCGGCTAATCATGCAAATATATATATAGCATGATTCCACCAAAATAAAATTATTAAAATAATCCTTTATATTAAAATATAATATCCAGCAAATATACTGCAGGATAGAATAAAAATAAAGATTACTTAATTCTTTTCGAGTATGAGTAACTCTGATTTTATTTAAAAAATATCGGTTCTTATATACTAATTTGGATTCTTCCAAATTCATACAAAATAATCTAAGACAATAAATTATATTAATTTATTGCTTAGTTACTTAGAAGTCTATTTGGGTTAAAAGAATGCATTACAATATTTACTGACCTAGTTCTTCTCCTTACTATGTTAATCATATAAAAATCATGGACCAAAAACATTAACCAAAATATATTAATCATTATCATTTACTATTAACATTACATTCCCAAAAATATTAATAAAACAAAAAGAATGTAATTTGTTACTTAACTTTATAAAATACTATATTTGTATCATACAATGCAAAATGCACTTGCTATCATACAAATATTATAAACAGATGTTTACACTTGAAAGTTTGACCTAACAAAAATGTTATGTCAGCATTTATATTTTTAGTTTGCTTTTAGTACGTGAACTTATATTTTAGTGATTTACAATATTGTGGAAATAATTTTATGAATAGGTCAAGATATACTACAAGTCACATGTCGTGCATTTTGCAGAAGAAAATTACATGAAGTATGCATAGGAGCCCATAGAGATTGGCATTATCCATTTCTGGAAAATGGTTCATCTGCACTGAATGTCAAAACCATGTATCACTTCTTCGTACGATGTCCGACAAAATTATCGCTGGAATAAATAATCTTCATGACATCAACACAGGAACGATTTCAAAAACTACTGGTATAATAAACTCTAACAAGGCTACTTTTACGGAGTTCTGTGAATCATTTAGTATCTGTATCACCCAAATGACACAATTTTTTTCGGTACAAAAAAAAGTCGTAAAAGCAGCTCTGTCATCGGTAATGTTAGATCTCAAAAAAGAAATGACAGATTTTTTAGAATGCAGTTTAACGAATTTACTAAAAATATAACAGTAAATCTTAACAAAAATACAAATATTAGTAATATTGATTTTAATAATGACATTATCATCCAACTTATAGCTGACAAAAATGAAGTAACTTCAAGAATTAACGAGTTATATATTCATTGTAATGAGGCTACTTCCAATTGTACACAAATTGTCACTGAGGAGTTCAGGCAACTAAAAGATTCCATTTCTTCTTCAACAACTTTCTCTAAAAGCAAAAATCTTTATGAAGAATTAATCAAAAGCGACAATACACTTCAAATGGATTCTAACAGCAGTCAAATTATTAACAATCAACTTAACAATCAACTTAGCATCAACCATTCTAACACAATCCAATCAACTAACAGTCATTCCATAGCCAGCAAACCTAGTACCAGTCAATTCATCACCAGACAACCCAGCCCACTTGCTAATAGCCAATCCAACATCACTAATAGTCAACCTGACATCAACCAACCTACTTTAGTCGAGAATGGTAAAGCCGTTAACTTTGCTTTATACTTTTCAAAATTTTCAGTCTCTACAACAGTAAGTAGCTTGAGAAATAATTTAAAAATAAATTCAAGTGCAATAGTGTTAGTGTAGTTAATATTACACCTAGAAATTTAAGATCCAAACCAAAGTACAAATCATTTAAAGTTATGGTATCTCAGTCCAAGGTTAATGATATACTTTCTCACATACATTGGAAAAAGAATACCATAATACAACATTTTAAATATTTTAATACTCAAAAAGCTCACATTAACACTGTAGACAATAAATCAGATAAAAATTTAACAAATCACTCTAAAATCATTAATAAAAAATTAAAATAAAAAAGTTTATTACAATACACAAACCGATACACAAATACTAGTCAAGCTAAAATATAAGAATTCAATTCGGGAAAAAGCCGGTTCAAAAATAACAATAAAAAAAGTAATAATAATAATAGTAATAATGATAATAATAATGGTATATTATAATAATAATAATAATAATAACAATGACAACAACGACAACAATAATAATTTATAATTATAATTTAGTAGTTTTCAGCTACGCACAACGTATTACGAATTCCCTTTAAAGCTTTAAACATCAGTAACTACATATTTTTTATCATTTTGCTACTATGAAACCTATACGTAATATTAATAATAAAACATAAACAACACATTTCATATACTTATACATTTTACATTACATAGAGTAGTATGGTTCCTACGATAGTCGGTAGTAGTAACAAAACGTACACAACAGAATAACAAAAAAAAACACAAAATTATAAGAGACATTCTCACTTACTCTCTTTAAAATTGTGTTTTTTTTTTTCCTCTCGAGTCTCGAGTCGACTCGACCTCAACGGCTCAACTATTCTCTGGCTATGTACGTAATGTAGTAGATGTAGTTTGACTTATGCATGTATAAAGAAAAAAATTTAAAAATTGATAAAAATCATTATTTAGCACAATATATATTGAAATTTTAAATATAATGATGAATGATGTTGATCTGATATTAATAATCAATATGTATCTAAGTATGTACTTATGTATGACCAGCGGGCGGAGTCTCTTTAAAATAATATATAATTGTTTTGGTTTTGTACTTTTCTATTAATTTGTTGCATTTATGTATGAATGTTTGTATATTATTTGAAGCAATTAGAAGACTTTTCTAATTGTATTCTTTTTAGCGCATTTCCAAAAATATTTTGAAAAAATGTGCTTATTAGTTTCACTCTGTCCGTCCGTCCGTCCGTCTGTTTACAAAACTTCTACACCGTTAAAGATAGAGAAAAAAATTTTTAACAATGGGTAGGTCTCATAAAAAAAATAATTTTGTGGAACAACTTTTTCATGTAGCCCCCCCCATTACGGAGCTACAGCCCCTCAAACTTTGAAAAAGCCCTATTTTTAAATGCATACATCTTATGTTCTGCTTAAGATTTTTTCAATCTGAAAACGTCATTCGACAGGTATTTCTTTTATCTTTGTAAATTAATATCAAAATTATACAATTTTTTTAAATTTAGTATTTAAATTTACCGTTATGTGAAAACCAAATTTTGCATGATTTTTCTACTTTCATAACTCCGGCACGCTTCTAGATAGAAGCTTGAAATTTTGAGGCAAGAAAGAACTTTTAGAATTAGTATAAGTTTGCTCAGAAATTTTTTTTGGACCACCCCCTGTTTATGAGCTATTAGGGCTTAAAAATTAAAAATTTGCTATTTTTAAACACTTGTAACTTAGGAACCTGTACACATTTTACTTCTGCAAGATATAAAAATTAAAGCTACAATAATATATTTTTACGTGTGTTAAAGGTTTATTTTAATTATAAAGGGTTCCAAAGTTGCAGCTCTTCAAAATTGCGAAAAAGCCCCATTTTCAGATGTATATATATCGGGCTCTGCGTAATAATTTTGCAATCTAAAACCGCCAGAAAATCGAAAATTTTATTATCTATATAAAAAAATATTAAAATTATGTAATATTTTGTTATTTACTATTTAAATTTACCATTATGTGAAAACCACATTTTGCATGAAATTTCTTTTTTCATAACTCCGGCACCCCTTTAGATAGGAACCTGAAATTTTGAGACAAGAAAGAACTTTTAGAATTAGTATAAGTTTCCTCAGAAAATTTTTTGGTAACAGCCCCTCTTTAAGAGTTATTACGCCTCAAAAATTGAAAATTTGCTATTTTTAGACACCTGTAACTTAGACACCTGTACAAATTTTTCTTCGGCAAGTCATGAAAATTAAAGGTTTAATAATGTATTTTTACGTGTGTTAACGGCTTTTCTTAGTTATATAGGATTCCGGACTTATAGCTCCTCAAAATTTCAAAAATGTCCTATTTTCACGTTTTTCCTTATTACATGAAATTTTCAAATTTTTGAGCAAGTCACACTTCTAAACAGTTTGTATTGAGTTTTGGAAATGTGCGCTTTTAAAAACCGTTGGTTTACATTCTACCTTGTTTGAATTAAATTTCTTCTCATATAAGTACATAAATTTTACTATACATAATATAACTGTTCTTACAACCAAAATTAAATTTGAATAATTTTTTATTTTTACATATTTTGTATGTCAATTTTATGCAGGGTTACCATTTGTACAATTGTGCTAATATTTGTACGGTCTTCTCATCCTCCTATAGACAACGTGGTCTATAAAAAATTTAACTGAATTTTGCTCCAAACTTTGTTTGTGCGTTTTACGAATGTTTTACGCATACCTATTCTGTTTTCCCCACGTACCCTTAAAACATTTATTTCGAACTCGATAAATAAATAGACATAATAGTCCTCACTCACAATACCAAATAATCTAAATATACGTACACCAAATTTTCATTTTAAAAATAAATTTCTCGTTTTACTTTTTTTTCGTTCTAATTAGGTGATACGAAATATAATAATACATTGCCTACTTATATTGAATCATCTATTCTAATTTTTTTTTTTTTATATGACTCTCTAAAATAGTCAAATACCTCTCACAGAGCTTAAACTGAAAAGCCTGAGAAAAAAAAAATGTAAATAAAATGCAAACGTTTTTTATTAAATATAAGTAATTACTTTCTCTTTATTAAATTTTTTTTTTTAACATCTATTATTTATAATTAAAATATATAATCTAAATAGCTGTAAAAAAAGAAAATTTAAAAGCAAAAAAAAAAAGTGTAAAGTAAAATACAGAATTTTGTTTTTTTTATTAAATTTTTTTTATTTATTAATTTTATTTTTATTACAATTTTATTGATTAATTGCTAAATGTTTATTGCTTGTTTCATCAAGCAGTTTTAAATTTTCAGTGCTATCTCTAATTAAATAGAGATCGCCTTTTAGAATTTCCTCCCGGAATTTCTTATCTTCCAATAGGTCCAGATAGGTTTTTGGTATGAAAATTATGTAATTTTCTGTTTCAAAAACCCAAGATGGTTCATTAACTGTTGGTAATAGTTTAACTTTTTTAATTGTATAGAGCGCATCTGGCTCCATATCTTTTACCTTTAAAAAAGTTTTTCTTTTTATTTTTGCATTAAATGATTCCAAACATCTTTTTCTTTTTGGTCGCTCATATGATTGTTGTTGTTCGTTGTTGTTGTTGTTGGGATTATTGCTGGTGCTATAATTGTTGCTGGTGCTGTAATGCTTGTTGGTGTTGAGGTTGTTGCTGATGCTGGGATTTCTTCCTCTTCGGTGGAAGCACAACCTGTGTTGGTTGTGTAAAGAAAAATATGTCTTCAGTGTTGTTGTCCATGCTTGATTATGTTGTTTACTTTGCTTGACTTTAAGTAAGACTATGATTTCTTCTATAAAATTCTGCAGTATTTATATTAAATAAAATTGTTAGAAATCTATAGAATTTACCAAAGCATATTAATTAAAATTTTAATTTATTGTAACTGCTTTCGGCTTCATAAATCAAACTACATTGTTGAAATATTTTCTATTTCAAAGAAAGATTCAAAAAGATGTAGGTAGTTTTAATTAGAAAAAAAAAAAGAAGATATAATTTATTAAAAATACAATGTTGCAAATACTTTGTTTGAAGATAGGTGTTTACTGTAAAAACAAAATATTTGTGTTTAAACCTGAATCATTTCTATAAATTCAATATATCAAATGCAATTGCATGTAATATATACAATCTACAAACGTATATTTAATTAAAATTGAATTTATTGTAATTACTTTTTTAGAATTCATACATCTTACAAACATTGTTGCAAATATTTGCTTGAAGAAATTTTTTTTTACTTTAAAAACGAAATATTTAAATTAGTTTTGGTTAGTTTGGTCAAATAGCTATAGCAAGCGAGTCAATACAAAAAAAAATAAAAAATGTCAAAAAAAATTTTATTAGAAAGATTTTTTAATCATTCACCGGAGATAAAATCACTTCCTTATAGGATTGAAAGTGATTCAGCATCAGTAGTCAAACGTTTTAACGTACGCGGACGTAAAGTCAAGTTTATAATTAATTCAGTTCCTAATAACGTAGAACCGGTTAACTGGATAAAAAACGCATTGTATAAAATAATTCAATATGTTACAACTGATTTGCACCCTCTAGATAAGGTAGGATTAACATTCTGTGGAGAAAGCTTCCAGCAACATGGTCCTGGATGGCTAAGTTTTAGAAATGCAGGCGATCTAACATTTTCTGATGTATGGGAAATGATATCAAAAATTTTTCAAAGTAATTCTGAAGGTAACTACTAAATAAATACTTCATTATTATTTTTATTATTAATACTTTTATTTTGTTTTTATGTTACAGGTTTAAGCACAGATACATTTTGTCTTTAAGTTACTTCTGTAAGGCTACCATTTGGGGGAGGAAGATCACAAAAATATTCATCATATGATGAGGAAAGCTTAAAGCGAAAGAGAATAATTTGGATTAAAAACAAAAACAATTTATGTCTACCTCAGGCCTTAATTGTGGCAATATCACAAACTAAAAATGATAAGAACTACAAACACAAAATTCGTAATGATACAGGAAAATTACAAACTTTAAAAGCTATCGAACTAACTAAAAATGCAGGAGTAAAAATTCCAAATAAAGGTTGTGGAATACAGGAACTCAAAAAGTTTCAAGAATATTTGAAAAATTATAAAATTGTTGTGTACAAATGGGGAACAAGAGGCAGAGAGGTAATATTTGTAGGAATTGGATCTGAAAAACGGCAAAATTTGTTGTTTTATAAAAATCACTACAACGTAATAAAATCGTTGACTGCAACCTTTTGCGCCAGTTATTATTGTGAAGATTGCCACATTCCATACAACAACAAAAGTAATTATAGATGCACAGGAACATGTCCATGCTGTCAAAATTCTCCACCAAGTCTTAATAATTTAAAACAAATTTTATGCAATGATTGTAATCGTTCATTTCGAGGTCGAATGTGTTTAGATAACCATAGGGAGTCAAGTTCAAAACGCAACAGTATTTGTGACGAAGTTAAAAAATGTTTGTCTTGCTTAAAACTTTATAGAGCCGACAGAAACCATGTATGTGGTGAATACTTTTGCAAGATTTGCAGTTACTATGTTCCTCAGAATCATAAATGTTTTATTCAACAAAACAAAAATCAACCTAAACTAAAAAATTTTATTTATATATTTTACGATTTGAAAACACAACAAGAAAAAGCTTTTGGAGAGATAAGCAATTTCTGATGTACATAATGGAGATAAGAAAAGAATTCAAAACTGTCGTGGTAATAGCACATAATGGACAATCTTTTGACCATCAATTTATTTTAAATATTATATTAGAAAAAACCTCTTTAAAAACTGAACTAATTATGCGAGGTTCAAAAATTATCATGATGTTATTAGATAACATAAAATTTATAGACTCAATTAATTACTTTGCAATGGCATTATCAAAATTACCAAAGGCTTTTGATTTACAAATTGATTTGAAAAAAGGATATTTCCCGCATCTCTTCAATACAACGGAAACTAAAAATTATATTGGACCATTTCCACCTGTTGAATATTATAACCCAGATACCATGAAAACTAACGAATGTGAAGTATTACTGAAATGGTATGAAGATCACAAAAATGTTGAATTCTATATGGAAAATGATATTGTAAAATATTGGATAAATGACGTTGCAATACTAACGCAATCATGCTTAAAGTTCAGAGAATTTTTCTTAGAGAATGTAACTTTGAATCTTTTCTAGAGGCCACAACTATAGCGTCTGCTTGTAATCTTGCATTTAGACGTAATTTTTTAAAACCAGATACGATTGGTTTAATACCCAAAAACGGGTATAGGTATTCGGATAACCAATCAAAGGCAGCTATTCAATGGTTGGTTTGGGAGGAGGAAAAACGGAATATTAACATTAGACATGCTGCTAAACAAAAAGAAGCTGTCGTAGCCGGTGTAAAAGTTGATGGTTTTTGTTCAGAAACTAATCAAGTTTTTGATTTTATGGATGTTATTATCACGGTCATCCTAACTGTTTTCCACGTAATCGTAATTCATATTTATATGATGATAAAAATGATACAATGAGTGAACGATATGATAGAACTATTAGAAAATCTGATAGGTTGAAAAGATTAGATTACAATGTAATTGAAATGTGGGAATGTGATTTTTATTCTCAAATAAGTAAAAGCAAAATGAATTACTTAAATAACCATCCATAAGTACAACTTTCACCATTAAAACCTCGGGATTCTTTTTATGGTGGTCGTACAGATAATGTTTACAACTACTACAAATGTAAAAAAGGAGAAAAAATAAAATATATAGATATTTGTTCTTTATATCCATGGGTTTGCAAATATGGAAAATTTCCTGTCGGCCATCCAGATGTTTATGTAGGAAACGTTAATTGTACTAAACAAAATTTAAAAGATTTGAATGGACTTATAAAATGTAAAATTTTACCACCAGAAAATCTTATACATCCAGTATTACCTGGAAAACAAAACAACAAATTAATGTTTTCCTTATATCGCACATGTAGTGAGGAAAAAAACCTAAATGAATTTTGTTTACATAATGATAACGAAAGAGCTTTACTTGGAACATGGATTATTGATGAAGTGTTAAAAGCTCTTGAATTGAAATATAAAATATTAGAAATTCATGAAATATGGAGTTACAACATATGTCAATACAATGGTGTAACAAAAACAGATGGTCTTTTCACGCAAATGATGAACAAATTTTTAAAAATAAAGCAACAGGCATCGGGATGGCCTAGTAACTGTATAACAAAGGAAGAGAAAGAGAAGTATATAACGGATTTTCTTAGAAATGAAAATATTCAACTAGAATTTAATGAAATTGTAAATAATCAGGGACTACGATCTTTTGCAAAATTAATGCTTAATTCTTTTTGGGGTAAATTTGGACAGAGAGAAAACTTACAAAAAACAATAATTATTAATCAACCTAAGGATTTATATGACATGTTAACAAATCCATCTACAGACGTTTGTGGTATTCTTCCAGTAAGTGAGGAAAACATTATAGTTAATTGGCAGTACAAAGAAGAAGCAGGTGAAACATTATAGTTAATTGGCAGTACAAAGAAGAAGCAGGTGAATCATTATCTACTGTAAATGTATGTATTGCAGCTTACACAACTACTCAAGCTCGATTAAAATTATATAGTTATGTAGAAAAACTAAAGGATAGAGTTTTATATTATGACACTGATTCCGTAATATATATAAGTTGTACAGGAGAATATGAACCCCAAACAGGGGATTTTATAGGAGATATGACCGATGAACTAGAATGTTATGGTGTTGGAAGTAACATTACAGAATTTGTAAGTGGAGGCCCGAAAAACTATGCATATAAAGTTCACAGTACGAAAGACAATGAAGAAAAACTAGTTTGTAAAGTTAAAGGAATTTGTTTAAACTATACAGCCTCCCAAAAAATTAATTTTAATACAATTAAAGAAGCGGTGCTAAATGAGAAGGAAGACAACGATATATACATACTTTCACAAAATATTCGACGTAATAAAGAGCATAAAGTTATCACAGTTCCTGAAATAAAAAAATATCAAACTAGGTTAGAAAAACGCAAATTTATGGAAGATGGTAGTTCATTTCCCTATGGATATAAAAGATCTAATGTTAATAATTAATTAGAAATATAATGTTTATATTTTCATTTAAAAATTTTAGTATAAATAGCACAAATAAATATCAAATATGTTCAAATTTATTAAATACTATTTCTTTTATTAATACAAGTATTATGGTCATCATTGAACCCTAACCATTTAACAAAAACTTTATTACCTTATTTTTTAATAATTTTTTCTACCAGGTAAGAATTTGGATATTTAACAGGAGTGAGTTCCTCTTTGTAGAAACCACCTGAAACAGGATTATTTTTATAATCTGATAATTGATATGTAACTGGATAGGTATTATTGATCTTATCAATTTTAAATATTTCAGTTGACCAATTTGGTTGATAGCCTTTTCGAAGTGACCTTTATATTTACTTATTCTTACATATTCACTAACCTTATATTTACTTTTTTGAAACATTTTAGGTTGCATATATATATTTTTTAATATATTTCTTTCATTTTTTCGCGTAACTTTTTCAGGTGGAAGCTTTATTGTAGAATGTTTTCTTGAATTATAATCTTTTATTATTGATTGCAGAATAGATAACCATTTATAATTTCCATTTAGACTAAATTTTTTCCACATAGAATTTCATTGTACGATTAAATCGTTCAACAATTGATGCTTTTAATTCACTGTATGTATGATACTGATTGATTATTTTTCTCTCATATAGTTTTGGAATTGTGAATTAAAAAACTCTTTGCCTTGATCAGAGTGAATATTTTTGGGTATAACTTTAGCGCGCTCAAAAATTGATTTCAGGACATTTAAAACATTTTCAGCATTCTTTGTTTTTACAGGTTCAGCATATGCGTATTTAGAAAATATATCTATGGCAGTTAACATATATTTAAAGCCATTATTAAACTTTGCGTATGGTATCATTTCAACTAAATCAATTTGCCAAGTATCATTTAAACCTCTTTGTAAGAATTTCCTTCTAGGATATCTACGCCTTGCTGGTCTATGAATTTCCATTACAATTTGAGCTTTTGACATTATGCTTATACGATTTAATTAACTTTTCTAATTCTTTGTTATATTTTTCTACAAAATAGCATTCACAAGTGTCAGGCCCTGACGTACAATTATTATAAGTCCCAGGACAGCAACTAAAATGTGTACCATATTTTGAACTTTACCAACAAATTTTTCTAAATAATTGTATAAATTTGAAATATAAATTTTGTGTTCATCTAATAATGTAAATGAGTATTTTTCTAAGAAATCTTTCACATCCATTCTTAAAATAAATACCAATAAAGATAATACATTCTTTTTATACCTTTTCAAAATTTGAATTTTTATTCAGTCAGTTGTCAGTTCTAATCTTAGAAATACTGCAAATTAATAAAAAAAATACTTAATTTTCTCAAAAAGTCTGGTTATTCAACATTTTAACATTTCAAATGGACAGTAATTTTGTAGAAAGAGGGCAAGTTTTTGAATCTTTGGACAATGATAAAGAGAATTTGAAACCAACCACATTATATCCGTATTATTGTAGATGTTTAATATTATTTTTTACATTTTTGTTTATCTATTGTGTTGTTTTTGCTATTGCCATATTTTATTGTAATTGTAAAAACAAAAGTAAATAAAGTTTATTTAAAATTTTTTATTATAAATTTATTTTACAGTTTAATCTTATTCTAACATTTTATTCTCTTGATTTATGTTTAAATATTTATCTATTAATTCTTTTAATAAAAATGGAATCTCAAAAAATAATCTAAACCGGTTTAATGGAATGTATATTTCATCTTTTAATATAGTTTGCTGGTTTTCCACGCATGTTCTAATATATTTTCTTACGTATTGTTTTACACATCCTTCAGCATTTTTGTTGTAAACCATTACTAAGTGGATAAAATTAAATAGATTACGAAATTTATCAATTTCCTCATCTTTTAGTACAAATGACCGTGGTTTTCCAGCTTTTATACCAAATTGTAAGCAGGAAACTTTATTTTTAGGATGTAGATGATATTGCTGATATTCCAACCAATCTTCATAATTAATAAACATTAATTTTTTCCCAATGCGGTGTAATGAAATTGTTGCTTCTATTAATTATGTATGAAAACCAACAACAATTTTTACCGTATGTGCTTCGTTTAAAAAGTAGGCATAGGCCAATAATATATTGTATATGATACTATTCCTCACACAGTTGTTTTAAAATGAGTTAAAAAACCGCAATATTTTAGATATATATATATTTATATTTTTTGTTTAGAAATACAGCTCTGAATATACTTTTTCCCAAAAATACTGTTATAAAGTTTTAAAATTAAATTATCATTATGGATATAACTAACACTACTAAATTGTGTTAAAAATTTATTCATACTTATATTATTACACTTACACCAAGCGTAAACACAACAATATTGTCCACATACATCTGAAAAGTTACTTTGTAATTGTCTATCATTAAATATTATGCATTGGTTTTTTAAATAATTAAGAACTTCTGATTTATCTGGTGTGCCACCGTAAGAATCAAAATATTCTATACAACCATCTTTTGGAATAAAAATAACTAACCAGTGTGTTCCAGGATCTTTGGCTTTATCAGTGTTTACAATCATGAATGTTGGCCTTTCAACTATATTAGGTAATTTATCCAAAGCAAAAACTCCGTTCAAAAATTTGTTTGTGTATTTGTTACATCTTCATATATAAGTTAATTCTAAAGTATTCAGGAATCAAATTTACTTAAATCATACACTTTACTTATTTCGTTAGTGTAATTTATTAAGAAATCTTTTTTTATTTTTTCATTTGTTATAATAATATCAAATTTCTCCAATATCTGTCTAAGATCGTTATATATTTTATTATTGTGAACAGTTCCAAAAGTATAATTTTCAAGATGATAATTTAAAAGTTCTTTTGTTGGAAATTTGTATGTAAACTCTTTTATTAATTTTTTACAAGGTTCTTTAATTCCAAGTAAGCAAATATCTTTCACGAATAAGTTGTTTTTATCACCACAACAAAATGTTACAGCTACAAGTGCACAAGTTAATGACATCTTAACAAATACTCAAATTCAAGTCTTAAGTAATCTATTTATAGATTTGTGAACACATTTCGATTTTTATCAATTTGTAAACTTGCATCAAATTCATAAACTATAGCAGATAGAGTTAATGGAAGCGGTTTTGATAGCCTTGCTTCAATTCGGACAGTGCCTTGATTAAGTAATCCATGACGCACTTCATTTCCTTCAGTTAAATCGAAAGCTAATATAAAGAATCCATTACTAAACACAGATTTTGTTATCTGATGACCTTTATCATTATGATATATGCCTGTATCAGAAAATAGCGTATGATATGCACGTGCATAACAATTATTTTCTTCCGTAAAACTGGTTTCAATTATTGTATTAGGTATTTGTACTCCATTTACATATAACATAAATTGAGAAATATTAAAGTGTTTAAAATTAAATGGATTTTTTTATCTTTTTCCAGAGTAACCGGCATTCTCTGTCATACAAAATAATATCGTGTTTGGTAACTGCCCAATAAATACATTATCAAGCGAAATAGTTGTACTATTAGAAGCAATCGTAAAACTTTTTACTTCTACCCGTTTATAATTATATTTGGCGTTCGACTTCTCAATAACAGCATTATGTGCTAATAATACACTAGGATTAATAGTTGCATGTCTCATAAACAATGGTGCTTCTACAATTTTTAATTGAGATTCATCAGAATCATCTCCGAAAAAGAAAAAATCTGGTTTTTCTAATGTTAAAACTATTCTAACATCAACATTATTTATCAGAAGAGTTGGCTGATTGAACATATATACATGTAATTTGCCCATAAGCTCTACAACATTGCTATTACAACATTGCTCTATAACATTGGTAAGCTTTTTGGCGTTCCTTTGAACTAACATTATCAAATTTTGCTATATTTGGTATATCCAGATTCCAACCGGCACATTCCAAATGTGTTGTTGCTGCATCTGTACCATAATTTAATAATGATTCAATGTAAGCTCTGTAGTGGTAATTACCGTCTGAGGGGGTTATATTTTTACCATTTAACTGTACATTACATTGTTTTATTATATTAACAACACTTGGTTGTGCTATTAGTCTTCCATCAGTTCCTTTATCATTATTCCAATGAGTTCCATCTTTTTTTTAAAAATTGTACTTTTAATCGTAAATATACAGAAGATAAATCTCTATATGTATCACCATAACCTAATGATAGAAATTCGATTGTTGACGGATTGTCTAGGGAAGCAATTGGATTGTAAGAAACCTCCTCAGATCGTAAAATACTGAATTGAATAGGTTGAGTTTTAAAAATATCTAATTCAGATTTCATACATTCCACCATGATTAGTTAAAAATATCTTTTAGTTTCTTTTTCTTATTAATTTTACGCCGTTTTGACATAGAATAATTTGAATTGCTAATGTTAAGTCTTTTTATAATTTTCCTTTTTCTTTTACCAGATCCATACATTTCATTAAGCTTCCTAACAGCTCCGCGTCTTACATTTCTCATAATTTCTTTACCTCTATCTTGAACAACTTCCTTTACATTTACCCCTGATGCAATATCAGATAAATACCAGAGTTAATGACCTCTTTTTTAAATATATTAGCACCTGAAGCAAATATAGGTTTCAAATACTTAAAAAGACTTCCAAAAAAACTTCCTAATCCGCTACCTCTTTGGTAAGGTATGGTAGAATGCAATAAAGGCCCAATGTCATCAAGACCTCTTCCGGATTGTACTAAATAATATCTGTAATACACTTTCTCCATTACGTTTAAAATAAAATTAATATTAAAATTTACAAACTGACATTTATTTATACTTTTTTAAAATGTAATACAATTTTTGTAGGAATACTACTATCACTAACATTTATTTTATAACCATATTTATCACATAAGAGCATTGAAATACTATCAAATGATTTTTCAACATTACAATATTGAATTATGTTAAGTTATTTTACTGTGTTAGTAAAAGCATTTTCTGTATTAACAGTTCTTAAACATCTTACATTTTTACCACCTATATTTTGTGGTTCAATAATATCAGTGTATATAAAAAACATATCTGGTTTCTCTACAGGAATTAAATTCATGCTGTTAATAAACAATTTAAAAGCTTCAATTACACGAGGTTTATATTTTTTAGGGTCAGTTAATTTTACGAAAGCTTGATCAAAACATGTTTTTAAAAGTCCATCTAAGCTGTAAGTGAAATTTGTTCTTAATTTGATGTTAACTTTTGGCTTACTTAAACAGATAGTAGTGTATAATAAAGTTTTTGGAAACTCCTCAGCTTTGTTTGGTATTACATAGTTTGTATCGTCATTTATAAAGTTAAAAATACCCCAAATTAGTTGACATAAAACTTCTTTTCTTGAAAATCCTAATAATGGTCGAATATTTTGAATTAAAGTAGGAAGTAACAGAACCTTCCAATCGCATATCATTTGATCGTTACTATATGGTATATAAGTAGTCCCAACACCAATACGGTTTGTCTGCATACCAGTGATATATATTTGAGTACTTTTTTCCCATTCCTCACCATAGACATTTGGAATAAAATCATTAGCATATATTTCAGATACACCAACTTTCCAATTAGAATCGATCATATATTTATCCATTTTATTCGTAAAAGTTGATAATGTGTTTTCGGCGTAAAAATTCATAGATGAATCACTGAGTAATGTGACGTAAAATTCATCATTTACTTGTACGTTATCCATGAACTTGTAGATTTATTTTTACGAATTGGAAAATTAAGTTGTGTTTGAGTATCACCTACTTTCGCTGATCGCAATAAACGTTTTGGAGATCTATTTATAGTTTTTCCTTTTTCGTTGGTGGACTTGGACTATCTAATGGAACTGTTATTATATCACCAGTATATGTTTCAAATATTTGAACATTTTTACTCCTAATTGATTTTCGTTTTCTTAACCGTTCCCCTGCTGTTGCAGCAGACATTGCTTTTGATAAAACATTTTCTTCATTTTCTTCGTCTTCAAACACATTATCAGGGGTATCCTCATATATTTCTTCCTCAGGGAATTGTATTTTAATGTCTCTACATTTAACAGAATCTGATTGTACCTTTGCATCTTTAAGTAATGGTTTTACACGTGTTTGAGTACTTTTTGATTCCATTCGTATCGTTTTTCCTTATTCTCTGTTTTGTGGAAGAGTTCTGCTCTGATTTTGTTTTTTAAACAAGTTTTGCCGTAAAAAATACCATTTCTGGATATCAGTCAAATGCTTATTTAACATAATTTTTTTAATATTTTTATCCAACTGGTTAATTTCAAGATTAGAATTTTGTTTAAGTGTTTCATATATTTCCGGTTTGAGAATTATTATTTTATTAAATGATGAATTATTCATTTTATAAGATTTCCAATCAACCCTGAAAGAACTGCATTAAGAAGAGTAGGTAAAAATCCCCCTTTTTGAACAATAATTTTTCGTTTATTATTTATTGATTTTTTATAACAAATGAGTGTTCTTAACTCCCTTTTATATCTTTTTAATTGATTTTTTGTTTTTTTATTCAACTTACAGTTACCATTTAAAATATTTATCGATATTTCACAAATTGTTTTAATTACATCTGGTTCACAATGTTTTATAATAACTCTTTGGAATTTCGGTTTAGAATTTTTTAACAGGTGCAATATATGTCGGTTGATTTTCAATCGTTTCATATGCTTTTGCATATTGTTCCAACTGATTTGTTGTACAATAACACAAATCTTGCTCGAAAATGTCACTTCTCAATCTAAATAAATCATTAACTTCTTGAGTAAGATCTATTAATATATAACCATATGGCTTAGATGTCACTTCATTATATACTTTCTCAAATTCCTTGACCTGATTCGGATATATTTGACGGGCTAATAGTAATATCTGTGATTTATCTCTAGGATTTTTAAAAAGAATTTTGTATTTGCAATTCAGTGAAATATCTCTGGAAAATTTACCTTGATGAAATATATTTTGGGTTACAAATATTACCGATAAACTTCTATGATGCGATCCTCTAGTAAATAGTTCGCAGACATGTCTATCATAAGAATTTAACATCATATCATCTATCACAATTAATACAGAGTTTCTATTATCACTAAAATCAGGAATACTGTTGCTATACTAAAGATCTGTTATATCATTCGGTACTGCATTTTTATCTGGGTTACACAAAATAATTTTATTGATTTGCGGATGTATGATTTTATTTTTTAATTTTATTAGCTTATGAATAAAAGTAGTTTTTTCACAACAAGTTGGCCCAGCCACCATCATTGTAAATGGGTAAAAAAAACATAATTAAATAATTAATTATTCATGATAGCAAACCTATATTTATACCAAAATGTACACTCAGAAAGAGAATATATACATACACTCAGAAAGTCCTGCTTCATTCACTCAAAAGGTTATTCATTCATCAACATTCATAATGGATAACCAACAAATTTTCATTGTTGACTTACACTTTGTACAAGTAAATGAAAAGCAATATTTTATAAAGGAATTGGCTATTCTTAAAAAGAGGAGTTTGATTCCAATTGTATATCATTTTAAAGCGCCTTACCCTGAAGAAAAACTTAATCATCAAACAAAATACAATATTCAATATTCTGAAAATAAAATAAATGGATTAAAATGGAATAGTGCTACAGTAGAATATTTATGTTTGAGGGATATACTTAAGTACTATTTACAATCAGCTGATATAATTTACGTTAAAGGAAATCAGAAAACAAATTTTCTTGAAAAATACATAGATAGTACTAAAATAAATGATTTAACCAATACAATGCCATCATTGTTAAAAATTGAACATTTTAAATCTATGTGTCCTATTCCAACACATAATGTAAGTTCAAGTTAAAGATGTGCAATTAAAAATAATTTTAATATCTATATGTACTTACTTAAAGAAAACGTGTTAAAATAAAAAAAAAATAAAAAAAAATAATTTTTATTTGTAACATAAATATATAGATCATATGGAATTAAATAATCCAACTAGAAAAGTACGATTTAATTCAACTTTACAAATTAAAGTTATGTATGTATGGAGCTTTGCTTACAATTCTTCTCGGAAAAATCATTGGCAACAATATGCAATTGATAGAATGAGATTTCAAAGCCGAATAAAGATCATTGAACCCATCATATCTACAATTTTAAGTAGTAGTCATAGTAAAAACATATTCAAAAAGAGATTTTTGTAATACTCTAAAATTAAATTCACTTTATATTTTGTACATTAAAGTTAATAAAGTTTGAATTTCTTTTTAACCTTTTTATATGCAACATATATATGTAGATATATATTCTACGTTCTTACTATACTATACCAATCTATTTGCATTCAACTTTTCTTGCCTCTTTCTTTTTCTACCTTTTTAAAATACTACATAGTAATCTAAACCAGATATTCTGCTAAAAAAAAAAAAAAAAACGAAGATGCTAATTGTTATTTTGTATTTCTTCCTATAGTAAACCAACACAAAACAAAACACGCATTCCTTAAAGATACACTTTAAAACTAGTTCACCAACATTAAATAACACGTGCTTTAATATTTACATATAACAGTTTTGCTAACTATTTTCATGTTGACCTATTATAATACACAATCAAAGAGCTCTAAAAGACTTGTTTTACCGACCAATTCTAATAGAATCCAGGTCACAACAATTCCGGTTTCTCTAAAACTTAAGGTCATTCAAATATAGGTTAATTTGCGTGGTCGTGCGATATGGTTTATTAAAAACTAGGTCGTGCGATATGGGCTTATTTTTTCCCATGCCAAAGTGCCCCTATACCTACTTACGGCTATCCAAACTCAATATCGAAAGACAACACTTCCTCTTCTTGCCCTAATGTAATCTGTAATTTCTTTATTGATTGTTTTCAAAAAGTATGTCGTCCACATGAATCTTCTATAAATTTTGATCTTTAAAATTGAACAAATAACTCTAATTCAATTATTACGGATTTATATCTTACTGAAAATGAAATATTTGAAGCAATCATTAACATCGAAACTAAAAAAGGTGTAGGACCTGACTTAATCCCGTCGATTTTTTTATACAATGGTGTCAGTTATTTGACTTATCCGCTTCATCTTATTTTTAATAAATCACTTTCCTCAGGTTTTTTCCCATATGCTTGGAAATCGTCTTATTTAATCCCCATCCACAAAAAGGGCGACAAAGCTCACGTCGAAAATTACCGTGGTATAGCTTATTTATCGACTATTGCTAAGTTGTTTCAAAAAATGGTCGTAAACAAAATTACACCCATCATAAACACAAAATTAAATGAATGGTAGTATGCTTTCAGAAAAGGTCGTTCTACCTCAACAAAACTTTTGGCTTATACATCTGAAATCCTTAATGAAATAGACCTTAATTAAATAGATTACCTAACAAATAGAACTCAAAATATTAAATTCCAAGATTTTTATCAAACACAATCAATGTTACTTCAGGAGTACCACAAGGTAGCCATTTAGGTCCACTCCTAGTAAAGTATTAATTTCAGACCTTCCGGCATTCAGACATTCAGAAATGCAATCGATTATTCTATTGATAATGTAACTCTAGAAAAGGTATTATGATGAGTATGACCAATCTAGGGATTCTCTTGGATAATAAGCTTAACTTCCATCTTCACTATGAGTATATGATTTCCAAGGCAAATAAAATGGTGGGATTCATTAAAAGAAGAGGTAAATAATTCAGTAACATAGCGGTGACAAAATCTCTCTACTGTTTTTCAGCACGATCTATTCTAGAATACGGCAACATTGTTTGGAATCCTGCATTTCAAATTCATTCCGATAGAATAGAATCTGTTCATAAACAATTCCTGTTATTTGCTTTGAGAAATCAATATAATCCTATTGATTATTCAATTCTACCTAATTATAATGTAAGATTAAATTCGTAACTTTATCTTCACGCAGGCAGATACTTTCATCCTGTTTTACATGAATGACATTATATTTTTACTTCTTCACTAGACGAAAACTCAGAAACCTTGACCAAAATTTTTAAAAGATTAAAAGAAGTGAATTTAATGGTACAACTAGATAAGTCTCAATTTCTTAAAAGAGAAACAGAATTCTTAAGGCACGTTATCACTTTAGAAGGGATAAGACCAAACTCTAAGAAAATATAATTCGTGAAAAAGTTCCCAATTCCGAAAACTGCGAAACAGAAAAAACAATTTATTGGATTAACAGGCTACTATAGAAAATTTATAAAAGGCTATTCGAAAATAGCTAAATCCATTACAAAATATCTCAAAAAGAACTCAAAAATAAATGTCAATGATACAGAATTAAATCTAGTTTTGAATTGCTGAAGAAAAATGTTGACAAATGAACCACTTCTTAAATACCCAAATGTTAGCACGTTTGTGTTCACGATCACAACGGATGCGAGTCAGTATGTTTTAACCTATATGTTATGCAAGTCGTACGTTTAACGACCACGAATTACATTATAGTACCATTGAAAAAGAACTGTTAGGTGTAGTATGTGCTACAAACTACTTTCACCCAAACATATTCGGTCATAAATTCTTTATAGAAATCGATCACAGGCCATTACAATAGTTATTCTCAATAAAAGAGCCAAATTCAAAACTCGTGAGGCGTCTTAATTTATGAGAGTTTGGCGTCTTAAACTATCAGAGTTTGATTATGATATAAAATATAAAAAAGGAACTCAGAATGGAAATGCGGACGCATTATCACGTATCGAAATCAATTTAACCGAAGAAGCTAATGAAAATAATTTTAATTTAAGTATATTTGCTTTAAATTTATTTAAAAGACAAATAATCATTCAAAAAACTAATTCAGGGTCCTCAACAATAAAAAACTTAACAATTTTCAATAAATTTAGAAAATAATCTGTACCAAAAATATAGATAGAGAAACCACAATAACTCTACTTCAAAATCATTTTGACCCTAAGTTGTTAAATGCAGTATTACGCTAAGTTGTTTATGCAGCATCAAACCGAAACTTAAAATTATGGAAACACCTTCACGTCCCAACCAAATAGTACATATCGATGTTTTCTATAGTTTAGATCAAACGTTATTTGTAACTTTGATAGGCAAGTTTATAAAATTTGCACAAGCAAAAAATATACTCAAGAACTTGGGCCGAATTTAAGAAAGCGATGTTACAATATCTGTCAATTGCTGGATACATAAAAAAGATTGTAGCCGACAATGAAAAGATAAGTCTTACGGCCCTTCCGTTTAGAAAATTTTTGTGTAACCAACTGAAATTCATTATACATCCAACAACAACTACACATCGAACTCGGATATTAAAAGACTTCATAATACAATTAACGACCATATACGATTACTTAGACATGACGATAGAAGTGATGTTGACACAGTAGAAGAGAAAATATTAAGAACTATAACTGCTTATAACAATACTATCCATTCAACAACAAACGTTAAGCCAAAAGATTTTATAAATGGGAAAATAATAGAAACAGAGTATGAAGATATCTATAATAGAATTCTAATGGTAAAAGAAAGAACTATAAATTCTATAAATAAAAACAGGCAAGAAATAAACATAGAACCAGGCACTGACATAACATTTATCAAAGGCACTCGGGGAGGTGAAAACCATTTTAAATTCAGAAAAATAAAAACTGAAAAAAGCGACGACGACCATAACCATAACGACCATAAAACACACCTTAAAAGAAAAGGAAATTTCAAAACATCAACGCACCCACCATAAAAGCAAAAATCAAACCTAAGAAAAAATCTAAAAAGAAATCTATTTCTCTTTCAGGGCAAGAAGTTACTCCTAACATTAATACAGCTTCTTGTTCTACAACTATTCCAAGTGCAATACCAAACAATTGAACTGCAGAATTTAAATGACAACATTGGTAACACAACTATAAAATTGAAAGACATCAGAATAATAAAAAATTACAAAAAAATTCTACACACCATCTATATTACAGAATACCTAAATGCAAAAGACATAATTTACAACAATATTATATTGATAAGAGATCAAACAAACCCTATAACTATACACTAAGGCATATATACCAATATACCAATATACAATACAAACCAATATACAATACGCTAAGACATAACTATCATTCTCTAGAACAGAAAATAAACAATATAGGACCGCACTTTATTATTTAAATAATTTCAACGAAAATTACAAAAACAAACTTATACAGATAGAAGACGAAATTCAATACATACAAAAAATCTATCAAATAAAATTAGGACATCGAGTTATTAAAAAACCATATAGAAAAATTTAAGATATAGTACTCCCAAGCAAACTAGGTATACTAACAAGAAATATACTATCGGAACAGAAAATGGATCTAATTCCAGATTTCGAAAGTTTCGAAGATATAAAAATAGCCTTTTATTTAGACCACCTCATCGTTATATTACAAATACCAAAATAAAATGAAAAACTATTTTCAAAAATCCAAATAGTACCAATCCCAAATAAAAGTAAGAAAGCTTTATTAATTAATGAAAATATTGTTCTAATAGATTATAAAAACAATCTTTAAGTTAACTATGTTAATAATATTCAATACTTAAATATTATAAAAATTCCATAAATAAAAATTATCTAGCAAAATTCTAAATTTTAAATAACAAATAAATAATTTTCTTTATTCTTTGAACTTGAATTATTATATCATAGTATTTTGCTTAATTAGCATTTAAGTACTTGAATGAAATTACTATGAGAAATTAGTTTAAAATATAAAGAACCTGAATTTTAAATAAAAATGTGTTCAAACAAATTGTAATTTGACACTTTAAAGAAAAACAATAAAAAATTATTATTTTTAAAGTTTCTCATTATGATAAGTCCAAGTGTTCTAAAAAGAAAGTAGGTTTTTATTCTTTAACAAGAATTTGTTATTAATAATTTTGTAAGTTGTTTTGCCTGATAAGCGAAATTTGTATTATAAATTTAAAGTAAATTCAGCTTGATAAGAATTCCGCTTATTAGTCAGAATAACATTTTTTTAGACCACCAAAGAAATAATGTAATTCTAAATTTTAATGAAAAATCTAGATTATCAGTTCTAGGAAATGTAATGATAATCTAGATAAATCAATGTAATAATAATATAAATTCTTAAGAAATACTAACCTAAATTTATAAAAAAAAACTGTACTTTTAACAAAATTTTTACTATAAATAGTCTAAGAATATTTCAAATAAATCATTATTATATTGTTAATAAACCAAGGAGGATTATCTCCTTTTAAAAATGTAATATTTCGTTTTATTTTCTATTATGTAAAATAGATTAACTGCTGCCCGAGCAGGGATCGTTCGTTAGCAACTAGAAAATTCGGTAAATCATTTTTGTAAAATAAGGTCTATTCTAATCGTTGTATTGTGATTAAGCCTACAAAATACCTAGAGTGAGGCTGCTCTAGGTACAATATAACAAGTTGACTAGTTTTTTTTTTTTTGAAAAGAAGAAAAATAAAAGTAAAAACATTTTTTCTCGCTCTTACGCAAATCGGTCAATATAAAGTATTTAAAATATTACTCAAGATTAACTGGCTTTAAAAAAAATAATACAAAATAAAACAAAACACTGTTTTAAATACTAAAAATAAAAATTTTTCTTTAAACAATAAACTGAAAAATAAAGAAAATAAAAGTGATTACAATATTGGTGCAGTGAAAAACGAGATTCTTTGCTGACAAGTGCATCTGGCTTGGTTACTCCGAAACGGAAAAGAGACAAGGAACGAGGCGCCCTGGTAGTTGATGAACAAACGGGAGCACCAGTGATACAGTAACTCAAAATCACTGTTGCAGCCACTTTGTCTCGTAAACCAAGAGGATCACGATGGTGCCGAAAATGATGAACATACTCCTCATGAGTGAGTTTCTTGAATTTTCGTGTGAGTTTATAAATTTGTTTCTTTTTTTTTAAGAAAAATTTCACCTTACGTTTTTATCCTAAAAAGGTTACGAAATTTTCTATTAGATAAAGCTTTATTTGTCATATACTCTTCCTTTATTTTATCTAACTTAACATATCTTCATCCAATTTGGAGTGGTTCTTCTCAATATCTTTTAAGAAAGCTAGATATTTTGAATAAGAAGGCTATCAAAACAATACACGGATTGCCAATAAGTTTTCCTTCAGCATCTCTTTACTATCGCAGATATCTAAGTTTTGCTAATATATGTAAAAAAGAATTGTTTCTCAAAGCTTTTAAAATAATTAACAATAAAATAAAACACCAATCATTCTTAACCGTATGATCGATATTCATAATCACAATACGAGAAATAAAACTAACTTCTATTTATCAATTTTTAAAACTGAACAACAAAAGAAAAATTGTCTTTATAATTGTTTAAAAGCTTTCAATGAGTTGCCTTTAGCAATAAAATCTATCAGTGAAATATGTGTGTTTAAAAAAGAAATAGTGCAATATATTATAGCAAATAATCAGTTGAAGTTGCATTACTTTTTTTTTTACGTAATTTTTTATTACGTAAAATTTTTTTTCTCATTTATCTTTTTTTTTGATTTATCAAGATTAATTTTTATATTTAGAATTTGAAAATTTTATATTTACTTATTAGACTAGTTTTATTCATAATTCTTTCTAGATTTAATTAAATTGTTATTATTTACAGTTAATTTTTTATTACCTATAATTATTGTACTATTTGGACCTTCTTGTGATATAATTTTAAATGGTCCTTTAAATGGATAGTCTAGTTTTTTTTTTACATACTTTCATGTATACATAGTCATTTACCTTAAATTTAGCTTCATTTATAATGTCCTGTTTTAATTTTTTATTATTTTTTTCAACATTTAAATAGTCTTTTGCTCTTTCATGAGCATGTTTTAAATTTACTTTTAATTGACTTAAATAGTCTTCTATATTATATATACAATCTTTTTTATTTTTTAATATTTCACACGAAAGAGTACTTATTTTACCATAAACCAATTCGTAAGGTGTGTATTTTGTCGTACAATGTGGTGTTGAGTTGTAAAAATACGTATAGTAGGGTAAGTATTCGTCCCAACTGTCTTGTTCTTCTAAACTCATAAAATAGTCATTTAATACCCGATGATTTCGTTCGATGGAACCTAATGTTTCGTGATGATAAGGTGTTGATGTTACTTTTTCTATATTTAAAATTTTGCAAATGTTCTTTAACAATTCATTTGTAAATTCTGTGCCTTTATCTGTCTTTAATTTCTTGAAACATCCGTATTTTAGTATAAATTTTTCGACAATTGTTTTTGCAACTGTTATACCATTTTTGATTCTAAGGGGTAAGCTTCAACATATTTTGTTAATTCACATTGCAAAGTAAGAATATATCTCTAATTGTTGGATGGTCTTAATCGTCCAACTGTATCTATGGTTATAATTTCAAATGATGTTATAGGTGTGTCTGTAATTACGTAGTTCTCTTTTGTATACTTTGTTATTTTTATTTTGTTGCAGATTTCGCAATTATTTATATAATCTTTAACCATTTTATTCATATTTTTCCATACATATTTTTACTTTAATTTACTGATGCATTTAGTTATGCTACAATGTCCACCATATAATGAATCATGATTCTCTTTTATTAATTTAAACATTCAAACACAATTCATATATATTTATATTTTCAAATATTTTATCATTGTTGACCAACGCTTTTTTATATTTAAATTGCTTGTTTTGAACAATAGCTTCCTCAAAACCAATTTTATCTCTGGTAAAGATTTTTCGCTGTATTCAGCAATTATTTCATTTTTTGCTACTATAAATTTAATTTTATTTTCATAATATTCATTTTACTTTTGATATCACTTCGTTTCACATTTTCATTCATTTCAAATTTTCGTTTTGTTATAAACCTTATGTCTGATATTGATGTAGCATCCCAAATGTGAAGGTGATCAGTCTCCATATTTGTATGTAAGGCTTTAGTGGTGGTGTTGTTTTCATTTCTTTTATTTTGTTTCTTGCTTCTTTTTGTTTTTCATATTCCTTGTAATTACGTTTATATCATTTTTCGGTATCATCTCTATAAGTTTGGTAGAATCTAGTTGTATCCTCAAAAGTGCATCAGCGTTAGTATTCATTTTGTCTTGCTTAAATATTATCTCAAAGTTATAGTTCATTAAATCCACACGTATTCTCGTTAATTTAGAAGATGGATTTTTATGGATGAACAAGCTTACTAGAGGTCTATTGGTCAGTATAAATTATGAATTTTTTTACCAAAAAGATATGGTCTAAAATAGTTAATACCCCAATGTATTGCCAAAAGTTCTTTCTCAATTATTGGCTTGTTTAGTTCATGCTTATTCATTGATTTACTAGCATAGGCTATGGGTTTATCATTTCCTATAGTTCCTTGCGATAATACTGCTTCAAGCGCATAATTTGATGTGTCTGTTGTTAATATGAATGGTTCTGAAAAATTTGGATAACTCAGTATTGGTAGATTTATTAATTTTTATTTAAGTGTTTCAAATGCATTACCTGTTCTTTTTCCCAATTAAATATTTGTTTTCTTTTTTTAAGCAGCTCTTTTTAGAAGCAGCTCTGTCATCGGTTATGTTAGATCTCAAAAAAGAAATGACAGAATTTTTAATTTACTAAAAATATAACAGCAAATCTTAAGAAAAATACAAATAATAGTAATATTGATTTTAATAATGACATTATCATCCAACTTATAGCTGACAAAAATGAAGTAACTGCAAGAATTAACGAGTTATATATTCATTGTAATGAAGCTACTTCCAATTGTACACAAATTGTCACTGAGGAGTTTACGCAACTAAAAGATTCCATTTCTTTTTCAACAACTTTCTCTAAAAGCAAAAATCTTTATGAAGAATTAATCAAAAGTGACAATACACTTCAAATGGATTCTAACAGCAGTCAAATTATTAACAATCAACTTAACAATCAACTTAGCATCAACCATCCTAGCACAATCCAATACACTAATAGTCATTCCTTCGCCAGCAATCCTAGTACCAGTCAATTCATCACCAGGCAACCCAACCCACTTGCTAATAGCTAATCCATCATCAATAATAGTCAACCTGACATCAACCAACCTACTTTAGTCGAGAATGGTAAAGCCGTTAACTTTGCTTTATACTTTTCAAAATTTCCAGTCTCTACAACAGTAAGTAGCTTGAGAAATAATTTAAAAATAAATTCAAGTGCAATAGTGTTAGTGTAGTTAATATTACACCTAGAAATTTAAGATCCAAACCAAAGTACAAATCATTTAAAGTTATGGTATCTCAGTCCAAGGTTAATGATATACTTTCTCACATACATTGGAAAAAGAATACCATAATACAACATTTTAAATATTTTAATACTCAAAAAGCTCACATTAACACTGTAGACAATAAATCAGATAAAAATTTAACAAATCACTCTAAAATCATTAATAAAAAATTAAAATAAAAAAGTTTATTACAATACACAAACCGATACACAAATACTAGTCAAGCTAAAATATAAGAATTCAATTCGGGAAAAAGCCGGTTCAAAAATAACAATAATAAAAGTAATAATAATAATAAAAGTAATAATAATAATAATTGTAATAATGATAATAATAATGGTATATTAACATTATTACTATTATTAATAATATATTATTGTTATTATTATAGTGATAATAATAATAATAATAAAAATAATAATATTAATAATAACAATAATAATAATAATAATAAAAATAATAATAACAATAATAATAAGGATAATAATAATAATAATAGTAATAAAAATAATAATAATAATAATAGCCAATCCATCATCACTAATAGTCAACCTGACATCAACCAACCTACTTTAGTCGAGAATGGTAAAGCCGTTAACTTTGCTTTATACTTTTCAAAATTTCCAGTCTCTACAACAGTAAGTAGCTTGAGAAATAATTTAAAAAATGAATTCAAGTGCAATAGTGTTAGTGTAGTTAATATTACACCAAGAAATTTAAAATACAAACCAAAGTACAAATCATTTAAAGTTATGGTACCTCAGTCCAAGGTTAATTATATACTTTCTCACATATATTGGAAAAGGAATGCCATAATACAACATTTTAAATATTTTAATACTCAAAAGGCTCACATTAACACTGAAGACAATAAATCAGATACAAATTTAACAAATTACTCTAAAATCATTAATAAAAAATTAAAATAAAAAAGTTTATTAAAATGCACAAACCGATACACAAATACTAGTTAAGCTAAAATATAAGAATTTTGTACAAGGTGAAACACTTAATTCGGGAAAAAGCCGGTTCAAAAATAATAATAATTAAAGTAATAATAATAATAATAACAATAATAATAAGAATAACAATAATAATAATAATAATAGTTATAAAAATAATAATAATAATATTAATAATAATATTAATAATAATAATTATAATAATAATAATAATAATAATAATAATAATAATAATAATAATAATAATAATAATAATAATAATAATAATAATAATAATAATAGTAATAAAAATAATAATAATAATAATATTAATAATAATAATAATAATAAAACTAATAATAATAATAATTATTATAATAGTAATAGTAATAAGAATAATAACAGAATAAAAAAACATATCGCATTAAACCCGGCATTACCACCAATTGTTAGAATGACACAACAATCTCTAACCGAGGACTGCAATTTATGCACTTTCTAGATTTAGGGATGAGAAAATTCTAAACTATGTAAGATTATTCCTTGCCTATTCTTACAATAGTGTCATTGAGGGTAAAACGAAAACTAGCTTACTTGTGCTGATACATAATGAAGGTATACCATCAAACTATAAATAGTCTTTATTTCGAGTATCATAAAAATATTGGTTTTACTCAGAAACAGATCGAAGAAAATCTTAGAGCTTTCCGCAGTTACTGCAATAGTAACTACTACAATCACCTGTACCAATCTAAGGTACAGGTGATTGTAGGGCCGACAATAAGTTTTTCGGCCCAGCTCCAACTAATAATTCAGCCTTAAATCTAAATACCATTTCTTATACGAATTAAATTTTAATAGCATTGTATAACTTTAATTTAAATCTATAATATAATACACAAGATGTTGGCGAGACCTTGCCAACATGTAAAAAAATATATTTTATATCTATAATAAAACATTCACACTGAATGTAAACTAAACTGGCAATGATGATATTTTTGTATATTTATTTAATAATTTAAAATTTTATTACCAGAGACACAAATTTTTGACTCAAAGTATTATCAAGAGACACAAACCGTTCATTAAATATATAAATAAATTTAGTTAATATTATTAGTGACCAAATTTTCCGCTAGAAGTATTATCAGAGACACAAACCCTTCATTAAAAGTGAGTACAGTCAAAAAAGGAAAAGTACATACTTAAAAACACATTTTCAATCAAAATAAATTCAGCAAATTTTTAATTTTTAAATTTGACCGCTACGTCCATTATGAACTGGTCGCAGCGGTAAATTAAAAATAAATTATTAATCTTCTGTTGGCATTTTCAATCTTTGTTTTGGAAAAAAAAAAATAAAAATAGGTACTCTTAATAAAATTAAAACGCCTGAAAGTGAAAAAGTGAGAGTGAGCAGTTTAAGTTTATAGTAAACCTCATATTTATAAGAAAAAAATAATAGGCCGATTTTATTCTTGATTTTGTTTTCATTAGTATAAAAGCTGGTGAAAGCTTCGTAACGTACTTTAAAATAGTTTTGTTTATTTAGGTTGAAATTTAGATTTTTAAGCTAAATTTTCGGTAGAACTGGTATAACATAAAATATTCGAAATTTTTTTATTAATGTAAAATTCGACTGACTTAAATAATTATATTTAATAACAAAAGTCAGAAACTTACTAAATATTATAGAAACAGATATTTTTCTTAAAAAAAAAAGAAAAAAATAACATAGAAAATATCATTTTAGAAGCCTTCTCTCACAAAAAATTCATAATTTTGTACTAGAACTAGACCATTAATAATATTGTTAGCCATGGAAAAAAATAAGATTTATTAATCAGATCAGATTATAATACCTGAAATTAATGATTGAATTTCTGATAATGTACACAATATAATGATAAGACCTTGCCAACATGTAAAAAAAAAAATATTTTATTTCTATAATAAACCACTCACACTGAATGTAAACTAAACTGGCAATGATGATATATCTATATATTTATTTAATAATTTAAAATTTTATTATCAGAGACATAAATCTTCGACTAAAAGCCTTATCAGAGACACAAATGTTTACTTTTTAAAAAGTACTTTCGACACAAAATTTAAAGCAAATTTTTAATTTTTAAATTTGACCGCCACATCCATTATGAACTGGTCGCAGCGGTAAATTAAAAATAAATTATTATTCTTCTGTTGGCAGTTTTCAAATGACTCTTTGTTTTAAAAAAAATAAAAATACTCTTAATAAAATTAAAAGACCTGAAAGTGAAAAGAGCAAAGTTTATAGTAAGCCTTATATTTATAAGAAAAAAATAATAGGCCGATTTAATTCTTGATTTTGTTTTCACTATTATAAAAGCTGGTAAAAGCTTCGCAACAGACTTTATAGTAGTTTTGTTTATTTAGGTTAGAATTTTGATTTTTTAAGCTGAATTTTTGATATAACATAAAATAATTGAATTTTTTTTATTAATATAAAATTCGGCAGACTTAGCTAATTATATTTCATAACAGAAATCAGAAACTTACTAAACATTATAGAAATGGAAATTTTTCTTAAAAAAAAAAAGAAAAAATAACATAGAAAATATCATTTTAGAAGCCTTCTCTCACAATAGATTCATAATTTTGTACTAATTTATTATTAGACCATTAAATTAAAAAGCTGTCGAAAACGACCGTCACAAAAAAAAAAGACCCCGAAAATTTATGAAATTACATTATCAGAGACATGAATCTTTTATTAAATATACCAAAGACCTCTTCCAAAGTACATTTAAATAAAATAAATTCAGCAAATTTTTTTCAAGCAAAAAAAAAATAAAAGCAAAAGTCTTGAAAGTAGTTTTGGTAATTGAAGTAATTTCGCGGCGAAAACAACTGTTTTTCATCGACATAAAATTTTTTTTTTAAAACTAAAGAAAAATAGAGAGTAAAATTTTAACAAGTATTAAAATTATTTCGATTATTGGGAGTGTTTTAAATGTAACACAAAATAAATGTCGTAGCGGTTGGTGTTGGTTGGTTTTTCGCCGGTTTTTATTGTGCACTTTATACATGTGTTTCAAACAATTTTTGAGATATCGGCACGAACTTTTACCCTGAATGTGTTTTTAGCTTGGACCATTTTTTCTCAATAATTATAAAAACTGTCAAAAATTATCGCCACGAAAAAACGGCGAGAATAAATTAATAAACTGTACCTAACATTTTTAATTTTATGTGTTTAGATTTGTTTTATGTTTTTTTTCTATTACAAGTAAGTAAGTGATTTCAACGTTTTTTTTAATGGTGCTGATGTAAAAATGAAATTTTTAGGTAGTTTATTAAGGGAGTCAGTATGATAACGTAAATGTTTTTGAATCTATAGAATTTGTGCAATTGCACAGGGGATTTTCTAGTAATAATATAAATAATAATAGAGTTAATTTTTGTAATAATATTAAAGTTTATTATCACATTGCAGTGGCATGAGAGGTAAGCTAAAAAACTTATTTATGGATGCTAAGTCATGTGATTTTAGCTATTACTGAAAAATGTCTAAATGGTTCGTTTTTAAACGAAGAAATATTAGACAGTACTTGGGCTCTACATTGGAAAGGTCGAGACTAGCTGACTACACATTGTTCCCCAGGAGTAGGTGGTGAGGATGATTCTATTTTTATTTTTAAGGATTTTAATCGAGCTTCTCGTTCTTTTATTGTCGACGACTCTGATCATTTGTTACTACCAATTACCTTTCAGAACGCAATATATTTCGACCTTAATAGTACATTCTATGGTAATGATTTACAACAAATTATCAGTTTTCCCAATAAAAATAACAAGTGATTAGACCTTGCATTTTCGAATGCATATGATAGCGTAGTGATAAAGCTCGGTGATGATGCAGTAAACCTTTTCACTAATACCACTCGTCATAAAGCAGTCTACTTCGAAATCGCCACATCTATACCACTTTACACTAAATCTGATATATATGATTTTTTTTAACGCTGGTTATGATAGCATTAACAATGCTTTATCAATCATCAATATGGACGAGCTGTTAGCGCAACAGGACATTGATTCATTAATATTTATTTGCCATATGAAAATTTTTGACATAATAAACTCCTTTGTGGGAAAAATTCTTAAAAAAAACAATACAACAGAACCTTGGCTCGTTAGAGAACTTAGTATATTGCCTAACCAACGCAACAAATAGTACAAAAAAACAAATTATCAAAGGAGTGTAATATCAATGTGTTGAATAAGCACAAGGATCTTGCATTTGAATTCAAAAAAAATCTAACTTAGCATACGATAATTATGTCACAATTTCAGATCCAAAAATTTGTTTTGACTTTATAAACATTAAGCGTAAAAGTTACGGCTATCCAAACTCAATGTCGAAAGACAACACTTCCTCTTCTTGCCCTAATGTAATCTGTAATTTCATTGCTAATTGTTTTCAAAAAGTTTATCATCCACATGAATCTTCTATAAATTTCGATCTTTAAAATTGAACAAATAACTCTAATTCAATTATTACGGATTTATATCTTACTGAAAATGAAATATTTGAAGCAATCATTAACATCGATACTAAAAAAGGTGTAGGACCTGACTTAATTCCGCCGATTTTTTTATACAATGGTGTCAGTTATTTGACTTATCCGCTTCATCTTATTTTTAATAAATCACTTTCCTCAGGTTTTTTCCCATATGCTTGGAAATCGTCTTATTTAATTCCCATCCACAAAAAGGGCGACAAAGCTCACGTCGAAAATTACCGTGGTATAGCTTATTTATCGACTATTGCTAAGTTGTTTCAAAAAATGGTCGTAAACAAAATTACACCCATCATAAACACAAAATTAAATGAACAGTAGCATGGTTTCAGAAAAGGTCGTTCTACCTCAACAAAACTTTTGGTTTATACATCTGAAATCCTTAATGAAATGGAAAATGGGCACCAAGTTGATGCTATTTACACGGATTTTAGTAAAGCATTTGATCGTGTCGATCATAGTATTTTGCTTAACAAACTTGTTGCTTTAGGAATTTCGGGTACATTTCTTACATGGCTGTACTCTTACCTAACAAATAGAACTCAAAATATTAAATTCCAAGATTTTTATCAAACACAATCAATGTTACTTCAGGAGTACCACAAGGTAGCCATTTAGGTCCATTCCTGTTTAAAGTATTAATTTCAGACCTTCCGGCCAAACTAGTGGGTGTATCACATATTGTATTTGCCGACGATCTTAAAATTTACCACGTTATCAAAAATATTTCTGATGTTGCATTTCTTTACAAGAATGGTGCTTTTCCAACAAGTTAGAGCTGAACATTCTGAAATGCAATAGAGTATTCTATTGATAATGTAACTCTAGAAAAGGTATTATGATGAGTATGACCGATCTAGGGATTCTCTTGGATAATAAGCTTAACTTCCATCTTCACTGTGAGTATATGATTTCCAAGGCAAATAAAATGTTAGGATTCATTAAAAGAAGAGCTAAATAATTCAGTAACATAGCGGTGACAAAATCTTTCTACTGTTTTTTAGTACGATCTATTCTAGAATACAGCAACATTGTTTGGAATCCTGCATTTCAAATACATTCCGATAGAATAGAATCTGTTCAAAAACAATTCCTATTATTTGCTTTGAGAAATCAACATAATCCTATTGACTATTCAATTCTATCTAATTATAATGTAAGATTAAATTCATTGAAGATGTTAAATTTATCTCCACGCAGGCAGATACTTTCATATTGTTTTATCTTTGACGTTTTAAATAAAAATATTGACGTTCAGTTTTTGATAGATAGATTTAAATTAAACAATAAAGTTAGAGTTACACGAAACACTAAGTATTTAATTGAAAATACTCATAGAACTGAATATGGAAGAAATGAACCAATTAACAGATTGTTGCATTACATTCAACAAGCACAGTAATCTTTTTTCAACACAAATATCAAGGCACACATTTCAAACAAAAATTAATACAAACATTTGTTACTAACCTTACACAATAATTTAAACATTCATAATATTATATTACACTTCATATCGTACAAATTATTTTATTTTTACCTAACGAGTTATTTTAATTCAATTCTAACTGTGTTTGCGCTTTGTTTACCATATATGTTAATGTAATAATTTGTTTTTTTTGTATTTACTATGTATCATGTTTTATTTTGTTCATGTTATCTTTAAGTTTTAGGCGTAAGAGTTTGTTTGTAAACATCTTGTTTTGATTATAATAATAAATAGATGGACAATACGTCTGTATGAATGCCATTCGAGTTGAAAACAGCCCCGTCAACGTTCTCAAGGATAATAAACTATGTTCTCAAAGATTATATAAATAAAATCTGTCTTGCATACATGAACGACATTATATTTTTACTTCTTCACTGGACGAACACTTAGAAACCTTGACCAAAATTTTTAAAAGATTGAAAGAAGTGAATTTAATGGTACAACTAGATAAATCTGAATTTCTTAAAAGAGAAACAGAATTCTTAGGGCACGTTATCACTTTAGAAGGGACAAGACCAAACCCTAAGAAAATATAATTCGTGAAAAAGTTCCCAATTACGAAAACTACGAAACAGAAAAAAACAATTTATTGGTTTAACAGGCTACTATAGAAAATTTATAAAAGAATATTTCAAAATAGCTAAATCCATTACAAAACATCTCAAAAAGAACTCAAAAATAAATGTCATTGATACAGAATTAAATCTAGTTTTGAATTGCTGAAAAAAAATGTTGACAAATGAACCAATTCTTAAATACCCAAATTTTAGCACGTTAGTGTTCACGATCACAACGGATGCGAGTCAGTAGGTTTTAACCTATATGTTACGCAAGTCGTACGTTTAACGACAACGAATTACATTATAGTACCATTGAAAAAGAACTGCTAGGTGTGGTATGTGCTACAAACTACTTTCGCCCAAATATATTCGGTCGTAAATTCTTTATGGAAATCGACCACAGACCATTAGAATAGTTATTCTCAATAAAAGCGCCAAATTCAAAACTCGTGAGGCGTCTTAATTTATCAGAATTTGGCGTCTTAAACTATTAGAGTTTGGCGTCTTAAACTATTAGAATTTGCGTCTTAAACTATCAGAGTTTGACTATGAGATAAAATATAATAAAGGAACTCAGAACGGAAATGCGGACGCATTATCACGTATCGAAATCAATTTAATCGAAGAAGAATGAGAATAATTTTAATTTAAGTAAATTTGCTTTAAATTTATTTAAAAGACAAATAATCATTCAAAAAACTAATTCAGGGTCCTTAACAATAAAAAACTTAACAATTTTCAATAAATTTAGAAAATAATCTGTACCAAAAATGTAGATAGAGAAACCACAATAACTCTAGTTAAAAATAATTTTGACCCTAAGTTGCTAAATGCAGTATTAACCTAAGTTGTTTATGCAGTATTAAACCGAAACTTAAAATTATGGAAACACCTTCACGTCCCAACCAAATAGTACATATCGATGTTTTCTATAGTTTAGATCAAACATTATTTGTAACTTTGATAGGCAAGTTTATAAAATTTGCACAAGCAAAAAATATACCCAAAAACTAGGGCCGAATTTAAGAAAGTGATGTTACAATATCTGTCAATTGCTGGATACATAAAAAAGATTGTAGCCGACAATGAAAAGATAAGTCTTACGGCCCTTCCGTTTAGAAAATTTTTGTGTAACCAACTGAAATTCATTATACATCCAACAACAACTACACATCGAACTCGGATATTAAAAGACTTCATAATACAATTAACGACCATATACGATTACTTAGACATGACGATAGAGTTGACGTTGACACAGTAGAAGAGAAAATATTAAGAACTATAACTGCTTATAACAATACTATCCATTCAACAACAAACGTTAAGCCAAAAGATTTTATAAATGGGAAAATAATAGAAACAGAGTATGAAGATATCTATAATAGAATCTAATGGTAAAAGAAAGAACTATAAATTCTATAAATAAAAACAGGCAAGAAATAAACATAGAACCAGGCACTGAATAATAAACATAGAAACCATTTTAAATTCAGAAAAATAAAAATTGAAAAAAGCGACGACGACCATGTGATAGATGAAAAGTCATGCTTAAAGTACTATAAAACATATCTTAAAAAGAAAAGGAAATTTCAAAACATCAACGCACCCACCAGAAAAGCAAAAATCAAACCTAAGAAAAAATCTAAAAAGAAATCTATTTCTCTTTCAGGGCAAGAAGTTACTCCTAACATTAATACAGCTTCTTGTTCTACAACCATTCCAAGTGCAATACCAAACAATTGAACTGCAGAATTTAAATGACGACAATGGTAACACAACTATAAAATTGGAAGACATCAGGATAATAAGAAATTACAAAGAAATGCTAAACACAATCAATATTACAGAATATCTAAATACAAAATACATAATTTACAACAATATCATATTGATAAGAGATCAAACAAACCCTATAACTCCAATATACAATACGCAAAGACATAACTATTATTCTCTGGAACAGAAAATCAATAATATAGGACCGCAGCAAAGACAAAAACGTTACCTTATTAATGCCTTAGGTACTGGACTAAAATTCTTATCCGGCACAAAGGACTACAACGATGAAATCGAAATAAAATCCAAACTAGAAGCCTTAACCAAAGGCAATACCGACTTCATAACAGAAAGTAACAAACAAATCCTAATAAACAACGAAATCTCCAACCAAATCAAAATATCTCCAACCACATAAATTTCCAACAAAACTTTATTGCACAATATTTAAATAATTTCAACGAAAATTACAAAAACAAACTTATACAGATAGAAGACGAAATTCAATACATACAAAAAATCTATCAAATAAAATTAGGACATCGAGTTATTAAAAAACCATATAGAAAAAATTTAAGATATAGTACTCCCAAGCAAACTAGGTATACTAACAAGAAATATACTATCGGAACAGAAAATGGATCTAATTCCTGATTTCGAAAGTTTCGAAGATATAAAAATTGCCTTTTATTTAGACCACCTCATCGTTATATTACAAATACCAAAATAAAATGAAAAACTATTTTCAAAAATCCAAATAGTACCAATCCCAAATAAAAGTAAGAAAGCTTTATTAATTAATGAAAATATTGTTCTAATAGATTATAAAAACAATCTTTAAGTTAACTATGTTAATAATATTCAATACTTAAATATTATAAAAATTCCATAAATAAAAATTATCTATCAAAATTCTAAATTTTAAATAACAAATAAATAATTTTCTTTATTCTTTGAACTTGAATTATTATATCATAGTATTTTGCTTAATTAGCATTTAAGTACTTGAATGAAATTACTATCAGAAATTAGTATAAAATATAAAGAACCTGAATTTTAAATAAAAATGTGTTCAAACAAATTGTAATTTGACACTTTAAAGAAAAACAATAAAAAATTATTATTTTTAAAGTTTCTCATTATGATAAGTCCAAGTGTTCTAAAAAGAAAGTAGGTTTTTATTCTTTAACAAGAATTTGTTATTAATAATTTTGTAAGTTGTTTTGCCTGATAAGCGAAATTTGTATTATAAATTTAAAGTAAATTCAGCTTGATAAGAATTCCGCTTATTAGTCAGAATAACATTTTTTTAGACCACCAAAGAAATAATGTAATTCTAAATTTTAATGAAAAATCTAGATTATCAGTTCTAGGAAATGTAATGATAATCTAGATAAATCAATGTAATAATAATATAAATTCTTAAGAAATACTAACCTAAATTTATAAAAAAAAACTGTACTTTTAACAAAATTTTTACTATAAATAGTCTAAGAATATTTCAAATAAATCATTATTATTTTGTTAATAAACCAAGCAGGATTATCTCCTTTTAAAAATGTAATATTTCGTTTTATTTTCTATTATGTAAAATAGATTAACTACCGCTCGAGCAGGGACCGTTCGTTAGAAACTAGAAAATTCGGTAAATCATTTTTGCAAAATAAGGTCTATTTTAATCGTTGTATTGTGATCAAGCCTACAAAATACCTAGAGTGAGGCTGCTCTAGGCACAATATAACAAGTTGACTAGTTTTTTTTTTCGAAAAGAAGAAAAATAAAAGTAAAAACATTTTTTCCCGCTCTTACGCAAATCGGACAATATAAAGTATTTAAAATATAACTCAAGATTAACTGGCTTTAAAAAAATAAAAAAACATAAAAAAAACACTGTTTTAAATACTTAAAATAAAAATTTTTCTAAACAATAAACTGAGAAATAAAGAAAAAAAAGAAAATAAAAGTGATTACAATATTAGTGCAGTGAAAAAGGAGATTCTTTGCTGACAAGTGCATCTGGTCTGGTTAACTCGAAACGGAAAAGAGACAAGGAACGAGGCGCCCTGGCAGTGGATGAACAAACGGGAGCACCAGTGATACAGTAATCAAAATCACTGTTGCAGCCACATTGTCTCGTTAACCAGGAGGATCACGATGGTGCCGAAAATGATAAACTCACTCATGAGGAGTATAATTTTCATGTGAGTTTATAAATTTTTTTCTTTTTTTAAGAAACAAAAAGAAAAAAATTCAGAAAAACTAAGATTATAAAAAAATAATCCAAAGAAAATAAATAAATAAATATTTTCAGAAAGAAAAAGTAAATTAAATTTAAGACTTTTTAACTTTGTTCAAGAAAAAGCAAAATAAAGATTTCTAATAGGAGTAAATTGAGGCAATTCTCAACGAATTCAACCTCACTTGGCAAAGTTAATTTAAGTTATACTTTTCTTCTCTCTCCAGAAGACTTGTCAAGAACAAGTATTTATTTTTAACAAGGAGAAAATTGGGGCAATTCTTAACAAATTCAACCTCACTTGTCAGGGTTATTATATTTTTTTCAATGTCCGATTTAAAAATAGAATTGTTAGAAAACTCTGTTACTGAAGACTTTTCTGCACATTTCATAAATTTAAGACGATCAGAATGGAAAAAATACAATAAGAAATTTATTGAGAGAAACGTTAAAATTCAAATATAGAAATTGAATATTAGAAAAGTAAACTAAGCAAAGCGCAATTAAACATATTAAAGAATTATAAGAAAAACAATTTTGGGCCCAAACAAAATAAAAAAATAAATTTTTAGGATCTAAAAAATTTTTTTTTTAAAGTACTATTGTCTTATTATATTTATCTTTATTTTAGTGATTGTTTCTAGTAGTTGTTTCTTATAAAATAAATAATTTTTTTTTCCTATCTAGTTGGAGCTACATTTATTTCTTATTATATTTTTTTTTTGTTTTGTAAATTTTCATCGTTTATTTTGGAAAAATGTTGTTTTTTTTTATATTTTTTTAACAATGGCTGATGATAATTCTAGCAATGGGGCTATTATTAATAGCAAAGTACCCCCACAAATCCACACTATTTCCGTAGATGCCTCAGACTTAAAAGGCATTGTTGCAAACTTAGTTGAAATTAAGAGGAAGAAAATTCAGGAAAGGGAGCAAACACAAGCTCAGGTTCGAACTGAAATTGAAACCCAAAACATACAACCACAAGTTCAAGCGATAGGGCACAATTATTATGAGAGATTTTGTCAGGATTTAAAAACACCTGAAATTGTAAAAGATTTAAAAGAGTTTTTGGGGAAAAAAGGGGAATATGATTATTGCAAATAAGATGTCGAAGACGCATTGAACATGTTTGAAAGGAAAACCAAAAAACCAAAGGAAAACCAAAAGGAAACCCATAAAAACTTATACCCCTGGGAAAATCTTCTATGTTAAACATAACAAGAGATTAGGCTCTATACTTACCCATAGGTACAAAAAGGAACTCGTTAAAGAAGATAAAAATACAATTGGTTGGTTGCAAAATCAATATTTCTGTTGGCAAAGCATAAATACCAATCAAAAGGCTTAAAAAATTCATTTAAATCTTCCCAGTTAGCATGGCTATAACGCCATACTATTTTTTTTGGGACAGGTCTTTAACTGGTCTGAATGCTAAGCTCGAAGCTAGTATTAATCAAGCAGTGGTCGCAACAACCAAGAGGAGAGCTAACTGAGACCTTGTATTTCTCAGGATGTGTGGTCAGAAACCAGTCCAGGAGATGACCAACCTGGTCTTAACGGTCAGGAATTCTAGTGGGATTTTGAACAAGTTGAGTAAGATGGAATATGGATGGATGGAATTTCTATATTGAAATCACCAGCCACAACAATTTCAGATTCTGGATTTAATTCCAAAATTTCATTAATCTGGTTGAAGAGATTATCAATCTCCGAAATAGACTCCAGTCCACTAGAATTTGGAGACCTGTATAAATAAAATAAATGAATGACGTGCCTAACAACAATAATTTTTATCGAAATGAGAGACAAACGAGTAATTGTCAACGACAAAGTTGTCGTCCTGGCCAATCACTTGGGTCTCATATAATGCTAATATTGCTGGTTTTTCTGAATTAAGGTGGTCTTGGACGGCAAGAAAATTTGACTGCAGACCACAAACATTGCAAAAATTTACGCTAAAATTGGCAATGATTAATAGCAACAATGGATTTGAAAATATATAAATAATATTATCAGAAAAAGTCCATAATTTAATTCTAAAATTATTTAAAAAAGAGGTTTGATTTTTAAATAGTAAATGAAAGTACATATTCATAAGTTGCAAGAAGCCGTCGTATATTGCGAACCAGAAGTCGGACCCATGTGAAGTCCCCGATTCTATAATAGAAATTAAAAATAAAAATGAGAAATGTACCAAAAAGTAGCACCTTATTGTTTGGCGGCTATTTTTTTGGGCGGGCTTGTCGAAATTTTTTATTTTTTTTTATATTTTAATTCTACAACAAAATCAGGGAGTACTAATTTGCAAGATACGGAGGCTTTTTGCAACTTATAACTATGTATGTACTCCGATGCTTGTTCAATATATAAAATAAAAAAACAATTTTTTTATTTGTAAAATATACTAAACAAAAACAACATTCACTAAAATACTAATTTATTTTTAATTATACATACATACTTCCTTTCCATTCTACCCATTCTTATATCTTTATTTAAACTTAGACTAAACTAAAAACTAAAAAAAAATACTTAATTCCTAAGAATTGCTTAAAAGTAATATTTATCGTACAAGAATTTTGCAGTGATAAAAAATGACTATCGCTTCCTAGGAAAAGTCTTCCAGAAACACCACACACGATACTTTTGACATTTAATATCGGGTCAAATTGAAAACATAACTTTAGAGTCTTGCAGAATAACAAATCATCGCGTTAGTGATACTCTTCGTATGATAAGTCTAAGGTGAATATTTTAACTATTTATTTGCAAAGGCGTGGACGAATAATTTTTTGTCATTAGTTTCATTTACTTCTTCCGCATACTCATTTTTTACAACTTCTTAAAATAACTCTTTGCGCTGAACTCTTTACAGATCAGGTAAAATTTTTAAAGACTTAAGTGAAAGGAGTACTCCTCCTTATTAAAGAGGTATTTTTTGATCGTTATTTTTTAAAATCAAAACGATAATTTACAAAAATAAAAGGTACATATTCTTATTTTTATTAAATGCTGTTGTATATATTGTATTAAAAATAATTTAATTGAACTTTTAAAATTAAAACTAGATAAATATACAGGTAATAAAATACTTTGTTATTATAAATTTGCTCATTATCACCAATAATGCTTTTACGAAAAAAAGGGGTAAGGGGTATTAAAGATGTAAAAGGTATAATGGTATAATATATACATACTTATATTATTATTATCACGTTACCCATTACTCCCCATATACAAAGAAAAAATATTCAGTGTACTCACTGTATAAATCAAATGAATCAAATGGTTTTGTTTTGAATACAGTTTGCCAATGAGTACACTATATTCTATGTTTTGATTTTATTTTTTTTGTACAAATTGAGTACTCAAAATTTTCTCCCACATATTATTTACTCAATTTGAAAATTTCAAAATAAGTATACACAACATTTGTTTAAATATGAATGAATTAGAATTTTAGAATCCATTTTTTTGAAAAATTTTATTTTCTGATTTTGTTTTTTTTTTTTTCAAATCCATCCAAATCCAAAATCAAATCCATACTTATATGCATTTGGTGATTTAAAAAAAATAGACACTGTTTATTTCTATAGGTACAAAAAATTAAATTCGTAAATCGTAATTTTGATTTAAAACACTCCCCAAAAATTTTATGCGACCAAATTTACAAAAAATAAAACGTACAAACATATACATATGTAGGTATGTATGTATTATATAAATAGCTTATGACACTTTTAATTTACGAAATTTATTGCAAATTGAATCTAGAAACATAATACTTTATATACTACTTACATGTGTTCATATATTATGTCTGACAATTAAACTAAATTTAACTATTATAATTTTATTTATTTATATAATTAACTATATAATTATCTATTATAATTTTATTTTAACTATTATTAGTTTAGATTATTATAATAATATCAGTGTACTAAAAAAAAAACTGCTACCCATTTCATACAAAACTTCCAAACAATCTTTTTAAAAAATTAAAATATAATAAATCCACCAATCCAATCCAATTTAAAAATTTTTACATCCTCATATCATATGCATATAATCATATTCATATTCTATACTAACTCAGTGTAAATATATAACACTAAATCATACATATATATGCGATAGGCAAATACAAATATATATTTACATTCTGAAATATAAATAAGTACCTGCCTCAAAAAAATACTACTACGATTTACCAACTAATAAAAAGCAAGTACCAAAAAGAAAGAAAAAGTTTATATGTTAATACATAGAAAGTCGTGTAAAACAATGCATGTGGCAAGAAATTTTGATAAGCTGTATTTCCTAAACTACCACCCCGACCGAAAAGATAAAAACATATTTTGTTTTTCCTCACCTCATTCTTTCTAATGATATATTAAATGAAATAAAACCTATTCGGAAAAAAAGGTTACTTCATTTCTTAGGTTCCACCTGGTTCCACCTGATCATGACGATTTTGTCATAATAAAGAAAAATGTAAATAATTTGCTAGAGAATAATAATAAACAAGTAGTAATAAATAATCTTTACAATAATAAATTAAATAATATAACTAATATTACTAACGCAATATTAGAATCAATTAAAGATAATAATATTATTGACAATCAAGCTATATTTAAACTATATTTAAACAATATAAAATCAAATTATTAAAAGAAGAAATTATTAATATTAAATATAGTATTCATTGGGCTAAACTAGGTATGATTAATTACTTTTTAGTATCAGAAGTAGAAGTGGAAACGATTACTAAATTATTAAATAATGAACAGCTTCCTTATGCTACAACAGAAGAAGCTTTAGATTTTACAAATATTAGAATTATAACTAATGGTACTAGTTTATTGTACGTATTAGAAATTCCTTTAACTAAATTAGAGACTTATAATAAATTATTAATAAAACCAATTAAATTTAAAAATGTTATAAATGAAATAGAATTTAAGGAAATACTTTCAGATAATAAAAAAATTTACTGAATAAAAGGAATTTGTAATAAAATAAATGATTAACAATTTGTAATAAAAAGAATATTGTTAACATAGAAAATTCCATTTGTATTAAAAATCTATTTAAAAGCAAAAACTTAATATACAACACCACCAACAACCACCGCCCACCACATACCAACCATAGAGGAGATGCAGTAAGGCATAATTTTACTAAATCATTTTAACGGTGAAATCATCATAGGGAACGAAATACGCAACATGACTGGCACATATCTTATAAAGTTTCACAACACCACAATTTCAATAATGGGGAACACATTTACTTCAAAAGAAATAGTAACAACAGAAACATTACCTCCCATCCTTCAACTTAACTCAATGATTTTGGTGAGGACTTATCTCTCGAATTCTTGAAAGAAGTTCACATCAATAATACCAAAGAAATAGAGCTCCTACAAGCAGAAAAATCATTCAACGAAGCAATCAGTTATGGATCATCAACAACAGTAGTTATAGTATTAATCATCATGATCATTAACACAATATTTAAAAAACGACGTGGTGTAACAATCAAAAACATAACCAATAAACAAACCACACAAGAGAATACAGCTATTCAACAGGAGCAAAAACAACCACAGATAATTTTAAAATTAACATCAAATGAGGACATTTGAATTTAAAGATGGAGAAGTTAACTACGTTAATAATATTCAATACTAAAATATTATAAAAATTCCATAAATAAAAATTATCTAGCAAAGTTCTAAATTTTAAATAACAAATAAATAATTTTCTTTATTTTTCGAACTTCAATTATAATGTCATAGTATTTTGCTTAATTAGCATTTGAATGAAATTACTATAAGAAATTACTATAAAATACAAAGAACCTCAAATTGTAATAAACAAGAATTTGTTATTAATAATTTTGTAAGTTGTTTTGCCTGATAAGCGAAATTTGTATTATAAATTTAAAGTAAAATGCTGCTAATTTTTTTAGACCACCAAAGAAATAACGTAATTCTATATTTTAATGATAAATCTAGATTATCAGTTCTAGGAAATGTAATGATAATCTAGATAAATCAATGTAATAATAATATAAATTCTTAAGAAATACTAACCTAAATTTATAAGAAAAAACTGTACTTTTAACAAAATTTTTACTATAAATAGTCTATGAATAATTCAAATAAATCATTATTATTTTGTTAATAAACCAAGGAGGATTATCTCCTTTTAAAAATGTAATATTTCGTTGTTTTTTATTTTCTATTATGTAAAATAGATTAACTTATACAATAATAATGTAAAAGATAAATTAAAAAATCAGCTATCTCCACCACAGGACCGACCACCACTACACGAAAAGTACAATGCCAAAATTTATAGATTTTTTACATAATAATTTAGGTAAAATAACAAAGCAAAATAACTTCTAATAATTTCACAACATTTTGTTTTATTCAATACCAATAATAAGCAATGAAATCGTAAAAATATATGTATGTGCATTTATTCATACATCCATTTACATTATTATGTAATGTAGGTACATGATTTGTTTTCATTCAAAAATATTAGAAGTAAAACATAATAAAAACTGTCATCAACAAAAGAGTAATATGCATAGATATAAGTATATAAATTTTTAGAAATATAAAAAAACAAAAAAAATTGTTCAAATAAATTCATATGGAGTGTTCAAATTCATATGTATGAAATTTGGACTTAGCAAAAAAAATTAAATAAAATTTAAAGTTAGTCGGATCAAAAAATGTTCAATGCCAAAGTTGTTGCTCTTTACTTGCGTAACAACTTTTTCTTAATAATTTTTGTCATAAAATTTTTCTATTACGAAATATTCGTAAGAAACTTAGAAAGTACACTAGTAAACTACCATTTGCGGTTGTCCGATTTGCTCCAAAAGCTTATCAATCCGAGATATTTACGTAAAAACCTTAAATATGAAATTGCAAAAAATTCCGCTCAGCCGTTTAAGTTGTACACGTGCCGACAGACATACCCACACACACACACAAAGACATCATGCTAAAAAAAAAATTAAAGCCTTTTCCAAACCGGAGTAGTAAATATTAGCCAAAATCTCGGGTACAAATTTTTAGTATGAAAACAATACCTATCTTATACATTAATGTTTGCGGTCGGTAAAAAGAATCTTGTTGAAATTAAAGATAATTGCATGTTGAAATTAAAGATAATATGAAATTTGAAGATGCCTATTGCACAATGTAAACTTTCGAAAAAACAGAAATAAAAGAAATTATTACAGGTATTATCATAACTAAAAATGTAAAGAAATTAAATGTATCCCAAACTTGCAATAATCAAATATTCAATATAATGGGAAACTACTTAATAAAATACGAAAATTGCAAAATTAATTTGATACATCTTAAAAATATTACTTATAATAGAAATAAAATTAATAACATTCTGAATAAAAAAACAGAAAACCTTTTGATAAAAGCATCAATAAATTTTATAATAATTATACTTGCAATAGCTATGTTATTTGTTTTTAAAATATATAATACATAAGAAAATAAAAATTGTAATAAATACTTCGTCGGAGCCTCAGACTAATGGCGGGGGTGTTATAAGTGACAACGTAAAGAACCCTCAAAAAACTTAAACGAGAAGTATAATATAATACTTCTCTGAATACTTCTAATATAAAAATACTGTTCTTACTTTTTTACCGTTCTCATACTATGAACAAAATTAAAAAACAATTAAAAGAAAAAAACATTTTCTAGTTCGTGTACTTGAAAAGTATAAATAATACTTTTTTAATAAAAATATAATACATATTATATACCTTAAAGCGTGGCGTTACATAAAAAAGTATTATATATAAGAAAGTAAGAAAACACGCGGCATTAGAGTTCTATATTACCAGTTAGTCTGAGGTGCGAAAATATTAAAATAAATTATTAAAAATTGTAATACAGTTATACATAGTGTAATAAAATATATATATAAAGAAAAAAAAAAAGAAAGAGTTTTTTTTTAAATAAAACTCCTTCCACTGAGCAAAATATGTGTATCTAGGAGGATTTTGCTTTGCCTTAGGAGAAACGACATCAACATATCGTCTACAGATCTATACTTTCTTAGAGGTAGTACGACTGACAAAAGTATTACTGACTGGAGCAAAATAAATCCACTCAAAAAGGTCGCAGTGTTACTAACACCGCTTACACAATAATAATCAATAAGACATAACAAATGTCCTTAACACTGACAAATTATTTTTATTTTCTTTGTTATTTTTTTACGTATTTAATAAGTTTTAGTTTTTAGCAAACAATATTTTTATTTTATAATATTATAATATTAATTTAAATATATGATTTTGGAAGAAAAAATTCGATGCTTAACCTAGTATTTTATAATTACTTGTTTTAACAAAACAATAATATTTTCTATTAAGGTGCTATACATCGAAAAAATTTCTATACAATTGCATTATTGCTATACATTATGCCTGTCAAGGATTTTTAACGTTGGGGAAGCAGAAAATTTAATCTGGTTAACGCTTCAAAACTTTAAGGAACCCTAATAAGATTTTGATGAACAAAATTTAATTTAACTAATTTAATAACAAAATAAATATTGTTTATTGAAATTAAAAAATATTTTTTATATTCTTACTTGTAGTTCAAACATTTCCTTTTGTTGCAACTTTGAGTTTAATATCTCCTTCGCAATTTTCTCCTGTAATTCTTGAAGAACTCCAGGTTTGAAGTACTTCATGCTATTTTTATTATTATTATTATTATTATTATCATCACTTTCTAAAGATTTAATTAAAGATGAGCTTCTATTTTTGTTTGATCCAGCGTTTAACTTTTCTATGCTTTTGGAAAGAAATAATTCGTGTAAATTAACTTTTGGTTGGGATGACATTGGTATCTCTTCTAAAATAGCACGCTTACGATCCTTTTCTCTAATATCTACGAAATTCTGGGCAAATCTGAAATTTTAAAATAATATTACCTTTGAGTGATTATATATCTAAAAATGATAAAAACTGAAATATTCTTAGTTCCTTAAATATTTATTTATTTATTTATTTATTTTACCCCCATTACCCTGTAATTAGGGTAATGAGGGTAAAATGGGGGTAAACCTAATAGACAAAGTGTTTATGTTTATGAAAACTTTGTATATTAAGATTGTGCGTTAGTTGCTCTGTTTTATTCTCTATCCCCGAATGAATGTAGTTGAAGGATACAATAAATAGTCACTATGTTTGTAATCACTACGACCAGTGTTCGTGACCAGTTTCAAAATAGCATTAATTTTTCTTAGGAAAATATCTAAATTATCAAATTTCTTATTATCTGGAAATGGATTTCTGATTGGGAAAAATTAAACTTTCTTTTTTTTTAGTAAATTAGTAAAGAAGATTGCTTTCGTTTTGGCACCATTAACTTTGATATTCTATCTTAGATGGATTAAAGCCGGTTTTGATTTTCTTTATTATGTTTTCAAGTTATTTTGATGATGAGTAACACCACGTCGTAAATTTAAAAGCTTATAACAAGGTACGGAATATCACAATTTGCAGTATCAAAAAAAACATGAATTGAAGGCATTCTTAACTAAAATATAGATGTATGGCTTATCACAGAAACAAACTTCACAACCAAGTTAAGTTTGCAAATAAAGGGATCTGAGATACAAATTGTACAACTGAACATACTCAAGCACCCAGGGAAAAGGTGTACTGCTATGACAGTTAAAGATACTCTTAGCTGTCATGAAATATCTTAAATAAAATCTGAAGAAATGCAATTTTTTTTTTTCTTTATTCTTCGTATTGTTCTTAATATACAAATCTTACAAGTTAATTTATCAATATATTTTAGTAATTAAGTATTGCAATATACATATAAAAAAAGTTTAATTTAAATTTTTTTTTTTTATTACATTGTATAATTATATTAATTTATTTATGGCCGTAGCTTTTTTTAGCTGTCTCGCCTTATAAAATAAAGTAAATATTTTGACATTTTCCCTTTATATACGTACACAAATAATATAAATTTTCAAAGCAAAATGATATGAAGTTATCTTTTTGCCCTTATCAATTTTATTTATGGCCGTAGCTTTTTTTAGCTGTCTCGCCTTATAAAATAAAGTAAATATTTTGACATTTTCCCTTTATATACGTACACAAATAATATAAATTTTCAAAGCAAAATGATATGAAGTTATCTTTTTGCCCTTATCAATTTCTTTTTACAATCTTCAACATATAAGTTACCAAAATTAACCACAATCTCCTAATCTAAAATTTCAATTATATTACTTATAATAGAAATAAAATTAATAACATTCTGAATAAAAAAACAGAAAACCTTTTGATAAACGCATCAATAAATTTCATAATAATTATACTTGCATAAGCTATGTTATTTATTTTTAAAATATATAATACGTAAGAAAATAAAAATTGTAATAAATACTTCATCGGAGCCTCAGACTAGCGGCGGGGGTATTATAAGTGACAACGTAAAGAACCCTCAAAAACCTTAAACGAGAAGTATAATATAATACTTCTCTGAATACTTCTAACATAAAAATACTGTTCTTACTTTTTTACCGTTCTCATATTACGAACAAAATTCAATCAAGTAAAATTATCATATTTCTTTTTATTGCAAAATGCATAATAAACAAAAATGTTTTTAAAAATTAAATTAGAACAAAGAACTCTGTAATTTCAAAATATCAACTTTTTATTTTATCAGTACAAAAACGCAAAATGCGCTTTGTAACCATTTTTTATAAATTGACGCTTTCAAACAAGAAAGTAGAAGTACAAAAATAAAATTGTGTTTTTAGTCTTAATATTATTGTCGTGAAATAAAGACCGATTTTATAACGAAGACGAAAAAATCTTTTTAATTATTTTTTCTATATCAACCAAATGAACTTTCGTTCCAACCAGCAGCAAAATTAACTGGCGCCTGAGCAGGGACAGGGGATGTATCAGCAGCCGCAATCGAGTGATGATCTGGGAATTATTAAAAACAATTAAAAAAGGACACAAAATACAAGAATTGAAATATCTTGAAATTTTTTAATATAAATCTACAAAAAATACTTATAAAAAAAATAAAAATAAATTAAAAACAAAAAATATATTCTTTTAGTTAAAAGCAAAATTTCAAAAAGATCAAAGGTTCCTTTTGTGGTTTCGAGTGGCAAGTAGGGAACTAGAAACTACCCTACCCTAACAGGAAAAGAGGCCCCTTAGTAGCGCGAGCAAAAAGGAGCTGAGTGCAGAAATTGTAAGCAGCAGCCGCCTGTTTAGCCAGGATTGAAAATGCTGATCTGGTTAACTGTAAGTTAATTTTCTTTAATTATATCTAAGGAAAAAGAAAAAAAAACTAGAAAAGTTTTGATTCTTAAAAAAAAAAAGGAGGACAAAAATTGAATTTAAATCAAAAATTTTTATTAAAAAAAAATAAGGAGCAGCTTATAAAGAGTAAGCAAAAGAAAAAATTATAACAAAAATTAATCCTCTAAATTCTTGTATCATTTGAAAATCCTATTAAGGATTAATATTAAATATTTCAAAAAAAATGCAAATAAGCAAGCAAATTTTTCTTTGTTTGGCAAAAAACCTGTAACGTTACAATAAAAAAAAAATATATATATATGAAAATAAAAATATAAGAAAATCAAATGCATAAAATATAAATAAATAAAATAAATAATAATAAATAGTATATTTTTAATGGATCCCTAAAACAAATCAATTAATTGATATATCAAAAAGTATTATTAAATAAAATATAAGTGATTTATGTGAAAATTATATTTAATGTTTTTTAAAAAAAAAAAAAAAGAAAGAAAATTGTTTAGTATCTAAGAATTGCTACTAAATCACTTATATATAATATAAATTGAAATCATAAATATTTATATAATAATTATTAATTTTTTAATTTTTTATGTTAATTTTTTATGTAACAGATGCTTGTTAAAATTTTTATCTTTAGATATTATCAAATGATAATATCTATTTTTGAAGTAAAACGCTATAATATATAAAAGTTATAGTGATTGATTATTTATAAATTTTTTTTTGCTAAATCTTAAGAAAAATCTATACTCAAACCTTTTATAATATTTAGTAATATTTAGATATCGCTTTTAAGAAAACTCGGCATAGATATCTGCATTTTTTTTTATTGATAATTTGTGAAACCTCAACACCCGTTCGTAATATCTTTATTCTTATTATCTCTTCATTCTAAAATCAAATTTAACTAAAATATTCTTGAAATTATTACGACTGAAAATATTTATTCTTTTGTGAAATTATTGTTCTTCTTTACTCGAAAATTATTTTTACTTTTAATAGTAGATTATTTGTGATTGTGTTTGCAAATTTCTATTTTTTTACTAATATTCAACAAACTCAATAACAATTTGGGATACCAATAAATCGCTGAATCATATGAAGATTCGCCTTTGAAAGCCACTGCATATTATTGTTATTGTTATTCTATTAAATTTATTCTAAAATTAATTTTATTATTTACTTTTGTGTTTAAAGTGTTTAAAATTGAAGCGAAAAAAATTCAATATTTTCGCAATTCTGTCTTTCTTAACTCTAACTTAACTTTATTTTATACTTTAAATATTTTAGTTGCAAGTTGCGGTAAAATTAATCTTTTGTTCATTATCTTTAAATTACATTGAGGTATTAATTTTGCTAATTATTTTCAATTTATGAAAAAAAAAACTTTATTCATTTTCTTTTATCTTGATTAACTAATTTTTGGACAGTTTTGTTTTTTTCTACTATTGTTGTCATTTGATAATCTAGAGTGAGAGTTTAGACAGTTGTGTTTTTGAACTATTGTTGTCATTTGATACAGTTTTGTTTCCTTGGATTATTGTTGTCATTTTATAAACTTTCACTTGTAATTCTATAAAATCTTCAACATGACACAACGGTTAAATTGGAATATGGTAGGTTCACCAGAACCAAAACCAAACCCTTCACCAAGAACAGGTACTAGCACAAGCGCTAACCAGTTGCCTGTAATTCCGGAAGAAGAGTCATTAAGACTCACTATCTCTGAAATAATCCAATCTGAACTTAAAAGAATTTTCAAAAGTAGACAAAATGAAAGTTTCACAAACAGAAGTCAAACAGACGAACAATTAGACCAAACTATAAGTATCGATTATAGAAATTCGTCCGGTATGATAAAATACGAGATGTTGTTAAAAGTCTAGGAGAATTTTCCAGGGATAATGGTGAATTCGGGTCATGGAAGAAAAGCGTCGAGCGAATACTAACAACGTATGACAACTTGAAGGGTACTTCAAAATATTTTGCCATCCTCAGTGTAGTCCGTAATAAAACGAAAGAGCTGACGTCGCCCTTGAATCTTATAATACCCCACTAGATTGGAAGCAAATAGTAAAATGTCTTAATATTCACTACTCTGACAAACGAGACTTGGGTACGTTAGAATATCAAATGACTATGTTAACACAGAAAAGTAATAGTATTCAGGAATTTTATCAAAAAGTGTACCACCACCTCACACTAATCTTGAATATAATTTCTTCCATGGATTTGAGTCAAGAATCTTTAAGAACAATGACACCAGCATATAGGGATAAGGCTCTATATACTTTTATAAGGGGTCTTAAAAGAGATCTTCCACGCTTGTTAAGTATGCGTGAACCCGAAGATTTACCACAGGCTCTCTATTTATGTCTAAAGTTATATAATGTAAATTATAGAATGAATGATAGTCAAAATAATATGAAAAGATACCAACCAGCTACTTCACACCCACAGGCAAAAGTTAACTCACGGTTTATTTCAAAACCAAATTACAATTTTCAACACTAATCTTATCAAAATCCTCAGCTTTACCAAAAACTAAACTTTCAGAAACGCTTCCACTCAAATCTGCCAAATCGCCCTAAACCAAATTTTCAAAATTATTCCCAACTAAATACGCAATGCCATAATAACAAAAAATTCTACCAAAAACCTAGAATAGCTCCAGCGAACATTGAGCATTCTAAACATTGAAGAATAAATAATTACCAGAATAGATTTAATCAAACTTCGGGAAATTTTTCTGCTAACGTTAATATCAAACAACCATCAGTTCAACAGTCTCATGAAAAGGATAAATTCCAAAAAAAATTTTATATCGAACCTAAAACTATCAATCAACAACCTCCGCAAACTTGTAGTAAATGTAAAGGTTGCTAATTTAAATCACCGATGACGATAATAATGGCAATTTTTTAGACTAAACTGTTCTTCATTACCCTACATAGAACATCAAACGAAGAACGGAGAAATTTTAAAATTCCTAATTGACACAGGCTCGAATAAAAACTACATTCAGCCACGTTTAAGCAAAAATCATATCCCGAATGAACAAAATTTTTACGCTAATTCAATTGGTGGAAGCACCACTATAACCCACCATTCTTATTTAAATCTATTTGAACCTAACACCATGCAACTTAAATTTTATATCTTAGCAGAATTAACATCCTTTAACGGTATAATAGACAATGATAGTCTAAAGGATTTGAATGCCATAATTCATGCAAATGAAAATTTCTTAACTATTAAACCAAATATAAAAATCTACTTAAAACAATTTACCTCTGATTCAGTAAATAGCATTAATATTAGGACATCTCATCTTAATAAAATGCAAGAAGAAAAACTTAACCATCTTATAAAAAATAATCTACACTTATTCGCTGATCCTAACGAAAGTCTCACTTACACAACTATAGTTAAAGGTGAGATTAGAACAACTACTAATGAACCAGTATATTCAAAAAGTTACCCCAACCCAATGTGTTTGAAACATGAAATTGAAAAACAAATTCAGCAACTCCTAGATGACGGTATAATAAGGCAATCAAGATCATCTTATAACTCACCTGTATAGATCGTTCCAAAAAAAGAGGACGCATCCGGCGAGAAAAAAATACAGAATGGTAATAGAGTATAGAAAATTAAATACAATTACTATAGCTGAAACTTAAATACAATTAAATACCCGATTCCAGAAATAAATGAGGTCCTTGCCAACCTTGGGCAAAACAATTCTTTTTTAATCATCAATCTGAAAAGCGGTTTTCATCAAATACCTTTAAAAACCTGCGATATTGAGAAAACTACATTTTCAGTGAACAATGGAAAGTATGAGTTCACTCGACTTCCATTTGGATTGAAAAATGCACCTTCTATATTTCAAAGGGCTCTGGATGACATTCTCATAATAAATACTTCGTCGGAGCCTCAGACTAACGGCGGGGGTGTTATAAGTGACAACGTAAAGAACCCTCAAAAACCTTAAACGAGAAGTATAATATAATACTTCTCTGAATACTTCTAATATAAAAATACTGTTCTTACTTTTTTACCGTTCTCATATTACGAACAAAATTCAATCAAGTAAAATTATCATATTTCTTTTTATTGCAAAATGCATAATAAACAAATATGTTTTTAAAAATTAAATTAGAACAAAGAACTCTGTAATTTCAAAATATCAACTTTTTATTTTATCAGTACAAAAACGCAAAATGCGCTTTGTAACCATTTTTTATAAATTGACGCTTTCAAACAAGAAAGTAGAAGTACAAAAATAAAATTGTGTTTTTAGTCTTAATATTATTGTCGTGAAATAAAGACCGATTTTATAACGAAGAAGAAAAAATCTTTTTAATTATTTTTTCTATATAAACCAAATGAACTTTCGTTTCAACCAGCAGCAAAATTAACTGGCGTCCGAGCAGGGACAGGGGATGTATCAGCAGACGCAATCGAGTGATGATCTGGGAATTATTAAAAACAATAGAAAAAGGATACCAAATACATTGAAATATCTTGAAATTTTTTAATATAAATCTACAAAAAATACTTATAAAAAAAATAAAAATAAATTATAAACAAAAAATATATTCTTTTAGTTAAAAGCAAAATTTCAAAAAGATCAAAGGTTCCTTTTGTGGTTTCGAGCGGCTAGTAGGGAACTAGAAACTACCCTACCCTAACAGGAAAAGAGGCCCCTTAGTAGCGCGAGCAAAAAGGAGCTGAGTGCATAAATTGTAAGCAGCAGCCGCCTGTTTAGCCAGGATTGAAAATGCTGATCTGGTTGAAACTGTAAGTTAATTTTCTTTAATTATATCTAAGGAAAAAGAAAAAAAAACTAGAAAAGTTTTGATTCTTAAAAAAATAAAAGGAGGACAAAAATTGAATTTAAATCAAAAATTTTTATTAAAAAAAAATAAGGAGCAGCTTATAAAGAGTAAGCAAAAGAAAAAATTATAACAAAAATTAATCCTCTAAATTCTTGGATCATTTGAAAATCCTATTAAGGATTAATATTAAATATTTCAAAAAAAATGCAAATAAGCAAGCAAATTTTTCTTTGTTTGGCAAAAAACCTGTAACGTTACAATAAAAAAAAATATATATGAAAATAAAAATATAAGAAAATCAAATGCATAAAATATAAATAAATAAAATAAATAATAATAAATAGTATATTTTTAATGGATCCCTAAAACAAATCAATTAATTGAAATATCAAAAAGTATTATTAAATAAAATATAAGTGATTTATGTGAAAATTATATTTAATGTTTTTTAAAAAAAAAAAAAAAAAGAAAGAAAATTGTTTAGTATCTAAGAATTGCTACTAAATCACTTATATATAATATAAATTGAAATCATAAATATTTATATAATAATTATTAATTTTTTAATTTTTTATGTTAATTTTTTATGTAACAGATGCTTGTTAAAATTTTTATCTTTAGATATTATCAAATGATAATATCTATTTTTGAAGTAAAAAGCTATAATATTTAAAAGTTATAGTGATTGATTATTTATAAATTTTTTTTTGCTAAATCTTAAGAAAAATCTATACTCAAACCTTTTATAATATTTAGTAATATTTAGATATCGCTTTTAAGAAAACTCGGCATAGATATCTGCATTTTGTTTTATTGATAATTTGTGAAATCTCAACACCCGTTCGTAATATCTTTATTCTTATTATCTCTTCATTCTAAAATCAAATTTAACTAAAATATTCTTGAAATTATTACGACTGAAAATATTTATTCTTTTGTGAAATTATTGTTCTTCTTTACTCGAAAATTATTTTTACTATTAATAGTAGATTATTTGTGATTGTGTTTGCAAATTTTTATTTTTTTACTAATATTCAACAAACACAATAACAATTTGGAATACCAATAAATCGCTGAATCATATGAAGATTCGCCTTTGAAAGTCACTGCATATTATTGTTATTGTTATTCTATTAAATTTATTCTAAAATTAATTTTATTATTTACTTTTGTGTTTAAAGTGTTTAAAATTGAAGCGAAAAAAATTCAACATTTTCGCAATTCTGTCTTTCTTAACTCTAACTTAACTTTATTTTATACTTTAAATATTTTAGTTGCAAGTTGCGGTAAAATTAATCTTTTGTTCATTATCTTTAAATTACATTGAGGTATTAATTTCGCTAATTATTTTCAATTTATGAAAAAAAAAACTTTATTCATTTTCTTTTATCTTGATTAACTAATTTTTGGACAGTTTTGTTTTTTTCTACTATTGTTGTCATTTGATAATCTAGAGTGAGAGTTTAGACAGTTGTGTTTTTGAACTATTGTTGTCATTTGATACAGTTTTGTTTCCTTGGATTATTGTTGTCATTTGATAAATTTTCACTTGTAATTCTATAAAATCTTCAACATGACACAACGGTTAAATTGGAATATGGTAGGTTCACCAGAACCAAAACCAAACCCTTTACCAAGAACAGGTACTAGCACAAGCGCTAACCAGTTGCCTGTAATTCCGGAAGAAGAGTCATTAAGAATCACTATCTCTGAAATAATCCAATCTGAACTTAAAAGAATTTTCAAAAGTAGACAAAATGAAAGTTTCACAAACAGAAGTCAAACAGACGAACAATTAGACCAAACTATAAGTATCGATTATAGAAATTTGTCCGGTATGATAAAATACCAGATTTTGTTAAAAGTCTAGGAGAATTTTTCAGGGATAATGGTGAATTCGGGTCATGGAAGAAAAGCGTCGAGCGAATACTAACAACGTACGACCACTTGAAGGGTACTTCAAAATATTTTGCCATCCTCAGTGTAGTCCGTAATAAAATTATCGGAAGGGCTGACGTCGTCCTTGCATCTTATAATACCCCACTAGATTGGAGGTTAATAGTAAAATGTCTTAATATGCCCTACTCTGACAAACGAGACTTGGGTACGAATATCAAATGACTATGTTAACACAGAAAAGTAATAGTATTCAGGAATTTTATCAAGAAGTGTACCACCACCTCACACTAATCTTGAATATAATTTCTTCCATGGATTTGAGTCAAGAATCTTTAAGAAGAATGACACCAGCATATAGGGATAAGGCTCTAGATACTTTTATGAGGGGTCTTAAAAGAGATCTTCCACGCTTGTTAAGTATGCGTGAACCCGAAGATTTACCACAGGCTCTCTATTTATGTCTAAAGTTATATAATGTAAATTATAGAATGAATGATAGTCAAAATAATATGAAAAGATACCAACCAGCTACTTCACACCCACAGGCAAAAGTTAACTCACGGTTTATTTCAAAACCAAATTACAATTTTCAACACTAATCCTATCAAAATCTTCAGCTTTACCAAAAACTAAACTTTCAGAATCGCTTCCACTCTCATGATCATCATCTAACTCATGGCGCAGTGGTTAAGTCGCCAACCTTTCAATCGAATGGTCTTAGGTTCAAACCCCGGTTAGGTCATAAATAAAAAATATGTAGTACTTTTATATCGTAATAATGTATATCGTATAATTAATATTAGTAATAATAACAATAATAATAACAATAATAATAATAATAATAATAATAATTATAATAATAATAATAATAATAATTAATAATAAATAATAGCTGCTACAGTGGAGCCATCTTTGGTTATATCATGCAAGTAAGGTGTTATATACTGCTGCATGTTGTAATTCACGGATAACGCTGACTGTGTAGTAAAATAATAACAATAATAATAATAATAGTAGCAGATAATAGTAATAATAATAATAATAATAATAGTAATGGTAAAACAAATTATAATAATAATAATAGCTGCTACAGTAGAGCCATCTTTGGTTATATCATGCAAGTAAGGTGTTATATACTGTTGACTCTGTGGTAAAAATAATAATAATAATAATAATAATAATAGTAATAATAACAATAATAATAATAATAATAGTACAATTAAATAGTATAATAAATAGTACAATAATAATATAACAATAATTATAATAATAATAACAATAGTAATAATAATAATAGCTACTACAGTGGGGCTATCTTTGGTTATATCATGCAAGTAAGGTGTTATATACTGCTGCACGTTGTAATCCACTGATGGCGCTGACTCTGTAGTAAAATTATAATAATATTAATAAAAATATTAATACCAATAATAACAGCCGCTACAGTGACAGTGGGGGTTGCCTTCAATAGTTGCCTCATGTAGTTAATATATACTACTACTACATGTTGTAACTGTTGTGACGGCTTTAGTCACTGTTAGCAAAATAATAATAATAGGCGGATTCATTGTTTCCTTACAGTCCCACTCCCAATTCAATGTTTCCGTATCCATTTTCCTATCCTTTCCTATCCCTACTCCCTAGCCAATATACTGCGTTCGCAGGTAAGGGTTTTATCCCACATATTGGCTAAAGGGTGAGGTGGGTTTAGTCAGTAAGAATCTGACACTACCAAGGGGAAATTCTTGGTGTCTTTGGAAGATTCCCACCTCCCTTAGGAAAAAAAAAAAAAAAAAACTCAAATCTGCCAAATCGCCCTAAACCAAATTTTCAAAATTATTCCCAACTAAATACGCAATGCCATAATAACAAAAAATTCTACCAAAAACCTAGAATAGCTCCAGCGAACATTGAGCATTCTAAACATTGAAGAATAAATAATTACCAGAATGGATTTAATCAAACTTCGGGAAATTTTTCTGCTAACGTTAATATCAAACAACCATCAGTTCAACAGTCTCATGAAAAGGATAAATTCCAAAAAAAATTTTATATCGAACCTAAAACTATCAATCAACAACCTTCGCAAACTTGTAGTAAATGTAAAGGTTGCTAATTTAAATCACCGATGACGATAATAATGGCAATTTTTTAGACTAAACTGTTCTTCATTACCCTACATAGAACATCAAACGAAGAACGGAGAAATTTTAAAATTCCTAATTGACACAGGCTCGAATAAAAACTACATTCAGCCACGTTTAAGCAAAAATCATATCCCGAATGAACAAAATTTTTACGCTAATTCAATTGGTGGAAGCACCACTATAACCCACCATTCTTATTTAAATCTATTTGAACCTAACACCATGCAACTTAAATTTTATATCTTAGCAGAATTAACATCCTTTAACGGTATAATAGACAATGATAGTCTAAAGGATTTGAATGCCATAATTCATGCAAATGAAAATTTCTTAACTATTAAACCAAATATAAAAATCTACTTAAAACAATTTATCTCTGATTCAGTAAATAGCATTAATATTAGGACATCTCATCTTAATAAAATGCAAGAAGAAAAACTTAACCATCTTATAAAAAATAATCTACACTTATTCGCTGATCCTAACGAAAGTCTCACTTACACAACTATAGTTAAAGGTGAGATTAGAACAACTACTAATGAACCAGTATATTCAAAAAGTTACCCCAACCCAATGTGTTTGAAACAAGAAATTGAAAAACAAATTCAACAACTCCTAGATGACGGTATAATAAGGCAATCAAGATCATCTTATAACTCACCTGTATAGATCGTTCCAAAAAAAGAGGACGCATCCGGCGAGAAAAAAATACAGAATGGTAATAGAGTATAGAAAATTAAATACAATTACTATAGCTGAAACTTAAATACAATTAAATACCCGATTCCAGAAATAAATGAGGTCCTTGCCAACCTTGGGCAAAACAATTCTTTTTTAATCATCAATCTGAAAAGCGGTTTTCATCAAATACCTTTAAAAACCTGCGATATTGAGAAAACTACATTTTCAGTGAACAATGGAAAGTATGAGTTCACTCGACTTCCATTTGGATTGAAAAATGCACCTTCTATATTTCAAAGGGCTCTGGATGACATTCTCAGAGACCATATAGGAATACGTTGCTATGTCTATATTGATGACATTATTATTTTTAGTAAAAATGAAGAAAATCACTTTAAAAATCTCAAAACTATCTTTGAAACTCTTGAAAAGGCAAATATGAAAATACAACTCGATAAGAGCAAATTCTTGAAAAATGAAGTTGAATTTTTAGGGTTCTTAGTAACCGGGGATGGAATAAAAACTAAACCTAAAAAGGTACAATCTATATGTGATCTACCATTCCCGAAAACACTAAAAGATTTGAGATCGTTTCTAGATCGTCAGGGTACTATAGGCTCTTTATCCAAAATTATGCAGGAATAGCTAAACCCCTGACATTCCTTCTAAGAGGGGAAGGAGCTCACCTATCAAAAACTAAATCTAAAAACGTATCTATAACGCTTAATGAGCAAGCAAAAAAATCTTTCGAAGCATTAAAAAACTCTCTAATTTTAAAAGAAGTTATTTTGACTCGTCCTAATTTTTCCAAAGTTTTCCAACTTGCAACAGACGCCTCCTATTACGCGATCGGTGCTGTACTTTTGCAAGAAAAAAAACCTATCACCTTTATTTCAAGAACACTTACCAAAACAGAAGAAGGATACGCCACAAATTAAAAGCAAATGTTGGCAATCGTATGGGCTTTGACTTCCTTACGAAATTATCTGTACGGCTCAAGACGATTAACGATTTTTTCAGACTATCAACCTCTCACGTATGCAAAAAGATGGAAGGCAATAGTCGAATACAACTATGAGTTAAAATAGAAACCGGGTCTCATGAATGTAGAAGCCGATACGTTATCAAGGCTTGTTCCTACCACACAAACCAACACTTTGACTTCGACTCAACACAGTGCCGATAGTTCATCCCATAATTGTGTTATTTTCACTGAAGCTCCTTTAAATGTATTTCGTAATCCAATAATATTACAGTTATCTAATGAGAGTAAATATGAAACGACAAATCCCTTTCCAAACTTTAACAGACATACAATAACAGTACCAGACTTTTCTGAAACAAATTTGATTAACATTCTTCAAAAATATTTAAATTGTGAACAGAACGAAATAGTCGCATCAACACACCGTTGCGCTCACAGAGCTGCAGCAGAAATCAAAATACAAATATTGGAAAGATATTACTTCCCAAAGCTAACTAGCAAAATAAACAATTTTGTAAAAAATTGCTCTATATGCCAACAAAATAAATATGACAGAAATATTACTAATCCAGAAATACAAAGTACCCTATTCCAATTTGCGAAGGACACACACTTCACATCGATATCTTTTCGACAGAAAATTAGTTTTAACTGCAATAGATAAATTAACCAAATTCGCACAAACAAGAATTATTCAAAACCAATTGAACATATCCGGCTCCCATTGAGAGACATCTTATTTTACTACTGTATACCTGAATGGGTTGTCATAGATAACCATGTCATAGATAAGAGAAAAATCTCTTAACTTAAAGGTTAGAAATAAACAGTTAAAGGATGTGAAATTACATAATTTTAAAAGAAAAAAATTAAAGAATTATAGGAGAGGCCAAACAATTTACGTAAAACACAACAAAAGATTAGGTAGCAAATTAACAATAAGATATAGGAAAGAAATAGTTAAAGAAAATAGAAATAGTGTAGATAGTTATAACAGAATCTGGAAAAACAGTTCACAAGTCTAACATTAAAAACTAAATTCTTTTAGGTTTTTCCTTCACATAGCAGTATGTGAAGTCCAGATACTAGACTATTAAAAATCACAGCTAGTCATCATACAATTAGGAAAAGCAAAAATTCAGGAAGGGAAATTTAAATTAATCCATATTACCGAACTATCAGCATTCCAACATGCAGCAGATGAAATTACCAAAGCTTTCGAAACACATATCCTTACTTCTCATCTACTCTATCCCTATCTAAAACATGAATCAATACAAATACAAGATTTCTTAGTTGAACTTAATCCAAATCGAAAAAAAAGATCCATTGATTTTCTAGGAACAATCTGGAAATGGATCGCTGGTACACCAGATCATGATGATCTTATCATGATTAAAAGGAAAATTAACAATATTTTAGAGAATAAACTAACAAACAGGTGATCATCAATAATGTTCACAATGAAAGAGTCAATAATCTAACTAAAATTACAAATGAAATTCTAAATATCATTAAAGAAGAAAACTTTCTCCATAATCTATCAGGATTTAAATTACAATATATATTGAAATTATTAGAAGAAGAAATTTTTAATATTAAATACGCCATACATTGGACAAAGCTAGGCATTATAAATTCTATGTTACTTTCCAAAGAAGAAATAAAGGTCTTAACAGACGTATTGGATAAGGAAAATTTTCCATATTCCACTCCAGAGAAGCTCTAAACTTCTCTTAAGTAAAGGTAATTACAAATGGGTACTACTTATTTTATGTTATAGAGATACCTCTAACTAATACAGAAATTTATGAAAAATTTTTAATAAAAATTGTAAAATTTGATAATATTGTAAATCAAATTGAATATGAAAACATTCTGTTAAATAATAATGAAAAGGATACTATACTTTTCATTATTATTTAACAGAATTTTTTCATATTCAATTTGATTTACAATATTATCAAATTTTACAATTTTTATTTTTATACAATTGCAAAACAATTAACTCTATATCAATCTGTAACAAAAACAAAATTGTAAATACCTCTACTTGTCTTGCAAATTTGTTAGATAGTGAAAATTCGAAATGTAACGTAATCAATAATCAACATATTCCTACTGTGGAAGAAATATCCGAAGGCATCTTACTTCTAAATCAATTCAAGGGTGTTAAACTTGATGACAATCAACAAAATCTTTCAGGTACCTATCTAATGAAATTTCATAACTCTACAATTTCAATTGGTGACAAATTATTCACATCAAAAGAAGAATTATCAGTTAAAATACTACCACTTGTACTTCAACCACCTTCAATTAAGAAACAATTTAGAGAACATCTATCATTGGAATTTGTAAGAGATATTCACATGAATAACACCAAGGAAATTAAAACAATACGCTCTAAAAATGTTACCGATCAACTCATAAGCTATAGTTCAACAACAGTAATCATAATTACTCTATTCATAGTAATTCTGCTCACGAGATTCAGAGCCAAGTTTGTTATTAGAAATAAATCGCAAAGTACAGCAGTAATAGAAAACATCATACCAATCAATGAGCAAGAAGATTCCAGTAAATCATCATCATCATCATCATCAAAGTCGACATTAAACAACCAAATCCATCTTTATCTTCACAGGGCCACCATACTGAAAAGGAAAGTTCTACAAATACTACAATAGATCTAACACTATATCACAAGTCAGAAATTTCAAGAAAGAAGTTCTATGACAGCAAACTGTTCTAAACCAAATGAGGACATTTGAATCTAAGAGGGGAAGAGTTACCAAAGTTAACTAAAATCTCCTAATCTAAAATTTCAATAATAATTTTATCAAGTAAAATTATCATATTTCTTTTTATTGCAAAATGCATGGTAAACAAAAATGTTTTTAAAAATTAAATTAGAACAAATAACTCTGTAATTTCAAAATATCAACTTTTTATTTTATGAGTACAAAAACGCAAAATGCGCTTTGTTAGCATTTTTTATAAATTAACGCTTTCAAACAAGAAAGTAGAGGTACAAAAATAAAATTGTATTTTTAGTCTTAATATTATTGTCATGAAATAAAGACCGATTTTATAACGAAGAAGAAAAAATCCTTTTAATTAATTTTTCTATATAAACCAAATGAACTTTCGTTCCAACGAGCAGCAAAATTAACTTATACAAGCATATAAGATATATGTACGCATAAACACAAAAAACAAAGTTTTCCCAAGAGCAAGAACAATTTTATAGACCAAGTAATCAGAACATAGAGAAATATTATTTATTAACTACAGTTATGATTGAGTATGTGATGTACAATATTTTTTTTAAACAGACATATTAATATTTTCAATTTCTATTGGCAATTCATTGTAAAATTTTAAGCAGTTATATAGTCAATTTTGTTTTTGTGTTCTAAAAAGTGACAAGTAGAAGTTATATTTATTTCTCGTGTTGTGATTGTGAATGTCGATCATTCGGTTTAAAATGTAATTATGCTTAATTTTGTTAAAGGCTAAGATAAAAAGTTCTCGCTTACATACGTTTGTAAAACTTAAGTACCTCCCTCCATAAAGTGTTGCCGTTGGAAATCTTATCGGATGTATATTAATTATTTTAATGGCTTTTTGATTCAAGATATCTAATTTATCTAAATGAAGCATCTGCTCCATATCGGATTTAAATAGGTTAAATTGAATAAGATATATGAGGAATAAATTATGGATCTTAAAAGAGTTTTCTGCGTCAAGAAGTTCCGAAGTCAATTCAGGGTCAAAACATACGATGAAATTTTTGCACTTATATGATTTGTATGTTCATTCCATTTTAGACTTTTATCAATACTAGGTCTAAATAATTAAATGAATTAACTACTTCAAACGGAGTGTTATTAAAAGTGAAGTTAGTGTTAGAAAAGGTTTTGCTATTTAATAGCAATATCTTAGTCTTATTAACGTTTAACTGAAGTTTATGTTTTACCAAACATTCGTTAATTAATGCATGCCTGAATTGAATTTTTACTGATGTTCGTTATCAAATGATTATTTTATAACTGCATCATCAGCATATAACTGTATAGCTCCTTTTAAGTTAAATTTGATTATGGTTGATATAGATTTTAAAAAGATCCGATCCTAATGATCTTTGGGAGACCCCTTTTTTACAGTTTTAACACTACTGAGATTATTATATACTCGAAGTTTTTGTGTTCGATTTTGCAAATATATCCGAAAAATTCAAGTTGATCTAAACTAAAATTTAATTTAGAAAACTTGTGTATTAGAATTTCATAATCAACACAGTCGAATGCTTTTTGTAAATCGAGAAATATAGATTCAATATATTTTTCAGCATCCATACTTTTACTGACAAAGTCAGTTAAACTTAAACAGGCGGCAGCAGTATTGGAATTTGTTTCAAACCCAAATTGTTCTGGGCTTAGAATATTATTTAATTTCATAAAATTGTTTAAACGACTTTTAATAATTATTTCAAATATTTAGCAAAAACTGGGAAGGATCGATATTGGACTATAGTTAGATCGATTGGTAGCTAAGTCACCTTTGAAAATAGGAGTAACTATTGCCGTTTTCAAGCAATCAGGAAATTTATTTGAGCTAAACGATAAGCCCTTTCATCAATCTTTATTTAATTTTCTGGGGACGAACAAATTTACAAATGGGTAACACAATTTAATAAAAATAAAGTAAATATTTTAAACAGCAATAAAAATTTATTGAAGTTTTTTAAACAATAAACCACATTTTAGTTAACCTTTTTATCTTTGAAATGTAATATAATATAATATATAATATAAATATAATATAATGTTAAACATTCAGTCGATGTAACTAAAATTAAAAAAGTTCATACTAAATTTTACAAAAAAATAAAACAAAATAAGTCTCTTCATGACTAAAAATAATTAAAAAAATTAAAAGAAAATAATAAGTCTTCTTGACCATATTTATAACAAATAATGATAAATAATAATCTAGTTCCCACAATGATACTGTTTAAAACTTTTTATTTGGGAACAAAACAAAGATGAATTTTGCACTTTCCACAATATGCAATTAATGTTTTTTTGCTGCAGTTTTTATATTTGCACCTTGTTCCATCTTCGTTGCTATCATAGTCCGGTTAATGTCCTATATTGCCTCTCGAAATTTTCAGATATGGTTGAACTTCAGTTTCTTTTCATTTTGGAGTTGATCACGATGATGAAGAAGATGGTCTTCCCCTTTTAATAGTTTGAACAGGCTTATTTAGTACTATTAATTGCTTGGCTAATCGCATCCTAAACATCATTAAGTCCATAATTTCCTTTGGACTTTTACAGTTATTTTTATGCAACTTTACAGTTATTTTTATATTCCAGCCAGCTATTACGGATACTCATATCCAAAGCATGAGTAATAACACGCGGGGTCACCTTTTAGACTTTATAAGTATTCTATAAAAACTCATAAGCTGGTCGAATTTGTCGACACCGCCCATAGTTTCATTATATAGTTTAATTGATTCTGGCCTATTAATATTTACATATCTTTTTTTAATTTTGTCCCACCATTCAACTTCATCTATTTCGCCAATACCAATAAAATTAGAAGCCAAGTGTACTTCCTTGTTATCTTTCTACTTCATCAAAATAATTACTTCATTTAAATCTACAACTTAAGGCGGATTCGAAAATGGGGCGAACTTCGGTAAGTTTATCATTTTCGTTTTTAATTTCTAAATTATTTACGAAGTGTAAATTTTGGCGTAAAGAATAAAATATATTTATACTCATCGTATTTTTAACTATATCAACCTTAAAATTTCCCATTAGAATATGAAGTCCAAATAGATTTTCAATTTCATTAGCATCCATTGGTTTGAATTTTGCTCCATCTGTTCTTGATCTTTGAGTTGCATGTAAGTTTGTATAATATGCCGTGTTTTCACATAATTGTTTCGTTATGTATTTTTGAAAATATTCTATTGGAAGTGAAGGATTTGAATTGGCACTTCCAGATAATAGTTATTAATTAATTTTGCCTTATAATTAAATTGTAAGTCAAATGGTTTATTGCGCCATTTAATATTATCTTTTGAAGTAAATTTAATATTATTGTTTACCTCTGGCAAATTTTCTTTAATCGGTAGTATGTTATCAGTATCACCAATATTATCACTTTCAGTTTCAAGTAAATTTATTTCATCAACCATACTCATACAATACAACATCTAATTTTTTCAACATCTAAATTTCTACCATACAACATATAAGTTTTTTTTGTAGCCATTTTTATATAAATAAATTAAATTTTTTCTAATACTGAAATAATAGAAATGTTCGCCCTGACGATCAAATTTTTTTGTAAATATTACCCTTATCACATTTTCTTCGTTATACGGCGAACATGGTATTTTGGTTGTATTTTTTCTTATCTTTTCAATAAATTATAACTAAATAAGTACAAAAGTTTAAAGTATAACTCTTTTACTTTTATTTTAAATATATATATATATTTTTTGGTTTGAATTTATTATAAATTTGAACAAAATCGCACCGGCAACTTTTTCAAAATTTTTATGTTTTGAAAGCACTTGACAAAGCTAATGTTAAAAAGTTATTTTTAAAATACAAAAGATGTCTCGTCTCTTGCTAAATTACTAAATAAATAATACTTAAACTAAAATAATTTGCAGAAATGAAAAATAATTATTTATTTTGTCATAAGATGGTTTCAAAATTTATGTTCGCCCAGACGAACACCGTGAATGAGAAGATGAAATAAGTTAATACTAAGTTTAGGCTGCCAGTTTAGTCTTTTTGTATAAATTTCGATGGGATGTTATCAAATTCTGTAGCTGATAAGAATTTAAGCATTTTTATTGCCGAATTAACTTCTTCTCGGTTCGTCGGATTCAAAATAATATTGTGTGAAATAAGCTGAATTTATATTGTATTGAAATTGATCTAAGTAATCATAATCGATATTTTCTGTTGAAGTATGTAGGTTTTCGGTAACATTTATAAAATAGTCATTAATAGTATTGTCTATGTCTTGATCATTAGACTAGATCTTGCTATTATTTTTAATAGTTTTAGTAGAATTATTTCTCTCGTTCGGATTCGTATTAAGCATAATTTCCTTATACAAACTCTATAGTTTTTTTTCCATTACTCGGATTTTTCAGATTTGTCGAAATTGTTATTCTAAATGTGGTTTCTTTACATTATAATCATGGAAATATTTTTTCTTAAATTTTAAAAAAGGATCGCGAGTTTTCATATTTTCCTTAATTTCATCTGTCATTCATATGTTCATATTGTTTTTATGTTTTAACGATATTTTTCGCCTCTGTAGTTATGTGTTCTATTTCCAAAATTTCTCTTATAATCATGTTAATTAAAGAAATTATTTTCATTTTCATGTAACCAAATTTCCGACAATACAATCACATCTATATCTATAGCATATGAATTTAGTAAAGCTTCCAAATCATAGAGTTTGTTTCTTACATTTCGTAAGTTCAAATTATGTTTATAAATATTGCCTAATATTTTGATCACCTCTACATCAATATCATTTCTCAACTCAAATAAATAATCATTATTTGTTGTCTCCATTATTAATGAGATGAAAATTAAATAGAGGGAAATAGATATAGAGTCGTATTTCCTAAGTTAAGATAGAGGGTATATTTAAAGTTAAGATAGAGAGAAATAGATATAGAGTCGAATTTCCTAAAATATTTAGTTTTTTTTTAATTTTGGAAACTGTACAAACAGTTTCTTTCGGATTATGATTAGTATTAAGTGTAATATTGTTGCAGAAAAAATTATAAAATTTGATTATAAAAATTAGATGAAATTTGATTAGCATAGGATTTATTTATTTATTTATTTATTGTCTGTAAATATAAATATTTGCACACAAATTTAGGACCCTTTGCCAGGTTGGCATGTGAGCCAGCTTAAGGATTTTGTTTCTTACTGACTAGGTTTAGATTATTTGTTACTTCATCTCTAATATTTTTAATTATTATGTTTATTATTCTGTATTTTCTTGTGTTGGTTAATTTTATAGTGTATTATTATGTGCTTCTGGTTTAATTATAATTTTTTTGTTTGTTTTATTTTGTTTGATGTAAATGGAGTCTGCCTATCGACGAGAGCCTGGGTCGGTGCCCACCGCGACTCCATTTGTTTGTTCAGCATATTTACTATGTTATACGTAGTTTGAGCCAGGCTCGCTACTCGCTGTCGTGTTTTGCCCCTTTGAGGCGTATGTGCCTTCTTAAGCTGTAAATTTCTTTAGTTTTCAGTTTTCTTAAATTATGAGTTTGAAGATAGCGTACTTATTCTACTTATTTTAATGCCTTTTTTTCTAGAGAATTTGAACAAGTGTGTCTCAGTTAAGTCTGGGCTATGGTGGTTCTAAAGGTGCGTGAGTTGCTGTAATTTCTTTGTCTTCTTTTTCGGGTTATTTCTTCTATTTTATGATATGCAAAAGATGTAAATAGTGATTTGATGATTAAAGTGATATCGGTTATGGGTCGTTTGGCGTCGTATGGGTCTAAAATGTTTGCGGGGATCCCCATATGACCGGGGTTCCAGGTAAGCCGAATTCTACCATTGGCTGCTATTTTCTTGCTCCTGATATCTATTATGGCTGGGGTTAGGTTGTTTGTATTTTCGGCTGAGTTTATTGAACTTAAGCTATCTGTATATATGATAATTTTTCCATTAATATTGTTGGAAAGTTTAAGGGCTTCCCAGTTTGCCATTTCCTCTCCTGTGTAAACTTGGCATAGTGATGGGAGTATGCCAATTTTTATGAGTTGGGTAGCAATTGTTATTGCTATACCCACTCCAAGTTCTATTTTTGAGGCATCAGTGTAAATTTCTAATCTAATATTGTGTTGTTGTTGGATTGCTGTAAAAAGTTGTTTATATTGCTCCGGATTAGTGTCCTTTTTTTGTTTGCTGGGATAAGCTGTCATCGACGAAACTTATCCAGGAGCTCCAAGTGTGTTTTACATTTTTCCGTTTTGTGATTGGTTTTGCTGTGTCTATTGAAAGTTTGTTATATTGGATGAGCGACATGTTCAGTGCGGAGTTTTCGTTAAGCTGTTTGGTTTTGCTTGTTTTGTAGTTGACTATCTTGTGGAGTGGGTGGATTACTGATGTACTTGCCCTCCCTCTGAGCTTGATAGCAGCCGCGTCATCTTTGCTTATTTTGGTGGCTGTTTTTGTTGGTAGTCCGTGGTTTTTGCGGCAGATCATTTTTAGCAGGTTGTTCGTTCTTTTTAGTGACTTGTTGAGTGTTTTTATGTGCTCGTTGAACTTCAGCTTTTTACTAAAAGTGACGCCTAGCAGCTTGATGTTTGCCTTTGGAGGGAATGTCGTTTCTCCTTTTGTGATGGCGGATCTGTTACAATTTCTTTTCCTGCAGAAATGTATCGCTACAGTTTTTGAGGCTGACACTATAGCACCGTTATGGTTGGCCCAGTTTTCTAAATTTTGAAGGGCCTGATTGAGTGCGCGTATGTATTGTGGACCTTTGCTTGCGAGCATGATGTTGTCCGCATAAATGTAATTTTTAACGTCTTTAATATTTTTTAGTTGTTCCGCAAGTGAAGCGATGTGGGTATTGAACAGTTGAACGGATAGTGAAGAGCCCTCGGAGCCCATTTTTCAGATTTTTGTTCGGCTCGTATATTCGTTTATGGTGACAGCAATTTTTCTGTTGGTGAGGAAGCTCTCGATGAAGTTGACTAGCTTAGCGCCGGTGTTCCACTTGGCTAGTTGATCATTTATTGTGACTTTCTTAACCCTGTCGAAGGCCTTTTCAAGGTCAAATATGGCGTGGTTCTTTGCTGTTACCGCTGTGGCTACATAATCTTGCATTTCCAGGAGGAGAGTGGTCGTGCTAGCCTTTTTCCTGAAATCGTGTATGGACGGATCCAGTTTCTTTTCGATCCACCAGCTAAGTCTTTTGGACACAATTTTTTTCATTATTTTGGACATGATGCGAAGCAGTGAGATATATCTGTAGCTGCTCGCCAATTCTGGGTTGTTTCCTTTCTTCTTAAGCGGGATCAGGTTTGTCATTCTCCACGCTCGGGGTATGACCCCATTGTTGAAGATGTCGTTATATAGTTGAATCAACCTGGCGTGGAAAAGTGGGCCGGCTTTTTTGATCAGACCGTAAGTTATGCTATCCATCCCTGGTGTGGTGTCTTTAAAGGATTTCAGGGTGTCGACCATCTCCTTCATTTTGATTTTTCTGTGGGTTTGCTCGAAGAGATTGGAATTGTGTCGTTGACGACGTTGGGAGTGTCCCCCGCGGTGTTGATGTTGGAGTATTCCCCGTTTATGTTGGCAAGGTTATCGTCTATGTTTATGGCAATTATTCTCTTGGGAGATTTTTTGTTCAAAATCTTTTTTGCCTTGTTCCAGGTGTCTTTATTATTTTCATCTGGTTGGCGAAGTCTTCCCAATTTTCTTTACCGATCTTACCTCTTTCCTGAGTATGGCGTTCTGTCTCTTGCGATGACAAAAAAGATGGGGCTGGTTAATTTTTGTTTTTGCTTGGTGCAGTTAGAGGGATAGTTCCGTCAGCAGCTTCTCTGAGAATCCTGGTGAGGGTTGCTGCCTCTTTGTTGATGACGTTAGACTGCGGTCTGGAAATGAGAAATTGATTTATTTTGTCTCTGTATTTGGCCCAGTCTGCCAAGTCCTCCTTGTATCGCCTTTTATGTTTTGATTTTTGATTTAGTCAGTTTGGGTTCTGGATTACTATAGGGTGGTGGTCGTAATATTTTGGATTGTGTCCTATCCTCCAAAGGCAATTATTTACGATGGATTGGTGCGCTATTGACAGGTCCGCAACCGTTTGATTGCCGGTTAGACTAATGTAGGTGGGCGACCCGTCGTTTAGGAGCTGTAGGCTTTGATGATCATTTAGCCAGTTTTGATTGAGGTGCCTCTATTGTTGGTGTGGTGATCTCGCCACATCGAACTTCTGGCGTTGAAGTCGCCTAGAAGTATGTATGGTGGCGAGATTTAGGCAAGAATTTGTTTTAGATCTGCCCTGGTAACCACTGCGGAACTTTGCAGGTATGTGTTTACCACTGTGATGTCACGTACTATCCTCGGTAAGCTAGTTTTGATGGACGATAGTGTCAGTTGCAGGGGGATACTATGTTGATGATGGTGTAGTGTATCCCATTTTTTATGAGAAAGCCCATTCCTCCTATTCAGTTTGCAATCCTTGGAAGCATTAGTTTGTACCCATATAGGTTCTCCGGAGGGTTGTCCCTATGGTCGTTTGTCTCCTGTAGAGCTTGCAGATCTGGCGTATATTTTTGTTGAGGATTGCTAAGGTCTATTAATCCAAAAACCTTGTATATTCCATTATAGTATGGATGCCTTGAGGGTTCTTGAGTTGTTGTTGTTATTGTTATTTCTACCATTTAGTATTGGTTGTGTGTATTGTGGTGGGCGGTTTGTTCGCCGGGTAGAAGTGGGCGTTCGAGGGTTCTGGGACCTAATTGTTTGTACTATCATTCTCTTCTCCTTCACTCTCCTGCACATCTTCATCTTCGTTTTCTTTCTTGTTAGCCAAGATAGCTGCCAAGTGCAGCTTCAAAAATTTGTTGCGCTTGAATTAGTTTTGTTGTTAGGTGCTTGAGTTGAGGGTTTTTGATTTGTGGTTCTGGTGGTGTTTTTAGATGATTGAGTTAGTTATATTGTAGGTGTGGGACTGGAGGATTGTATATTTTTTGTGATTTTTCTCTGAATGGGTTGTGCGCGGGTTTGCTTTTTTTCTTTGTTTTGAATTGTGTTTGTTGGCCCTTGTGCCTCGGCCAAAATTTCCTTAAAGGTGTTATCCGAGGGGTTATTTTCGGAGGTTATGGTGTTGTTTTTGTGAGCTGTATTGTTTTTCTTTAGATTGCTCGCCATGATATCGGCATAGGATGTGGTCTGACGTGCTGGAGTGGGAATGTAGTGTTTTAGCCTCTGTCGCTCGTTGAAAGGTTTGACTGCGTCTCTGCGGCTTAGTTTGTCATCCGTTCTGATATGGAGTATGACTTTTTCTTTATTGTATGCCGGGCAAGCGCCGTCAGTGGGGCGTGGTCGTCTCTTAGTTGTAGTGTTGCGCAGTTGATACATTGGGCGCCCGCTCACTACTTCTGATGTAGGCAGATCTCCTCACTTGTTTTTTCAGCCGAATATTTGCTGCATCTTGGGAGGCTACGACAGAACTTCTCTCTGTGATTCAATCTTTGACATTTGCGGCATCGTATCTGGAGAGGGTAGGGTTTCCTCACTTCGGCTCGGAGAAAACCTATGGACCTTCCCTGGCGGTTCCAGGCTAGCGAAAATTATCGTTGTTGAGGTTGTTGGTAATTCTTTCTTTAAATCTGTATATCTTGATAATTCCGGAATTCACCTTCTTTAATCCTTCGAGGATTTCGCTATCGACAAGAGTGTTGAGTTCGGGACAGAAGACAGTGCCTTGAGATCAGTTTAGGTTTGTATTGTATTCTGCAGCTACTTGTATTTTGTCAAGACATTTGAGATTTTTGAGGAATTTTTCTGGAATTTTTCTGTTGGGCACTTCTAGAAGTAATCCTTCTCAGCTGTATTGTGCTTTAAACGTTGTGGCGATGTCTGATAATTGTTTCTCTATAATAAAGATGTTGCATTTACGTAGTTCGTTTATATTTGGGACATGGTTTGTTGCCTTGATATTTAAAAGTTTTCATAAGCGGGATCAGGTTCGCCATTTTCCTTGGGGTATGACCCCATTGTTGAAGATGTTGTTTGCACCGTCGTTTTTGTCAAAGGTGGGTACTAAAGTGGGGAAGTCGCTTATTTTGTCTATTTATTTGTTTTTCCAGGTTGGTCCCTCTTTTATTTTGCTTGGCCCTCTTGTCTGGGATGGGTTTACATTTTCAAGCCAGCTGAACCTGTGGTGCCACCCGCGGGTGGTTCCTTGTTTGTAACCCTTTCTATCCTCTTTTGTCTTTTGTTCTCTTGTGTTTGAAAATAATGCAAATATCTTTGTTATGTTACCAAGAATTTGGGTTTTGATCCTTCACTCGTTTTATAAATTATGTATGTATGTATTTCGAATTTCGAAATTTTTAAAAATGATTTTATGGTTAGATTTTATTTTTAAAAATGATTAAAACTTTGGGATTACAATTATAAAATCGGCTTAATTAATGAGTAATACAAGTTAATTTTTAAAATTTTATATCAATTGTTTTTTAATTTTCACAAAATTTTGAAAACAAAATTTATAATTTCAAAATTTTTTTATTTAACCGTAATGATTAAAAAATCATGGCAAACTCTTTAGGATAGGAAAAAATATTATAAGCAAAAAAGTTTGAAAAGTTTTTTGAATAATTAAAAAAATTGTTTTTGTTTAAAGTTAAATTGTAATTCTGTTATTTTTTCGTTGTAAATAAAATAGAAATATTGAAAAAAAAACTTGTAATGCATAGATAAAATAAAATAAAATTGTAAATAAAATAGAAATAAAATAGCCCATTTTTCAGATTTTTTGTTTGTCTCGTATATCCGTTTATGGTGACAGCTATTCTTCTCTTGGGGAGAAAGCTCTCGATGAAGTTGACTAGCTTAGTGGCGGTGTTCCACTTGGCTAGTTGATAATTTGTTGTGACTTTTTTAACCCTGTCGAAGGCCTTTTCAAAGTCACAGGAGACAAGTGTGGCGTGGTTCTTTGCTGTTACCGCTTTGGCTACATAATCTTGCATTTCCAGGAGGAGAGTGGTCGCTGACCTTTTTCCTGAAACCGTGTATGGACGGATCCAGTTTCTTTTCGATCCACCAGCTAAGTCTTTTGGACACAATTTTTTCATTATTTTGGCCATGGTGGGAAGCAGTGAGATGTATCTGTAGCTGCTCGTCAATTCTGGGTTGTTTCCTTTCTTCATAAGCGGGATCAGGTTCGCCATTTTCCTTGGGGTATGACCCCATTGTTGAAGATGTTGTTATATAGTTGAATCAACCTGGCGTGGAAAAGTGGGTCGGCTTTTTTGATCAGACCGTAAGTTATGCTATCCATCCCTGGTGTGGTGTCTTTAAAGGATTTCAGGGTGTCGACCATTCCCTTCATTTTGACTTTTCTATCTGTGAGTTTGCTGGAGGAGATTGGAAGTGTGTCGTTGACGACGTTGGGAGTGTCCCCCGGAGTGTTGATGTTGGAGTATACCGCGTTTATTTTGGCAAGGTGGTCTGCTATTCTAGTCGGAGCTGTAATTAGGTTGTCGTCTAGGTTTACGGCAATTATCCTGTTGGGAGATTTTTTGTTCAAAATCTTTTTCGCCTTGTTCGAGCAGTCTTTATTGTTTTCATCGTCCATGTGCTTAGCGAAGTCTTTCAAACTTTTTTTCTTTGTCGATCTTACCTCTTTCCTGAATATGGCGTTCTGTCTCTTAAAACTGACCAAAAAGATGGGGCTGGCTTATTTTTGTTTTTGCTTGGTGCAGTCAAAGGGATAGCTCCGTCAGCAGCTTCTCTGAGAATCCTGGTGAGGGTTGCTGCCTCTTTGTTGATGATGTTAGACCGCGGTCTGGAAATGAGAAATTGATTTTTGTGTATCGCCTTTTATGTTTTGATTTTTGCCTCAGCCAGTTTGTGTTCTGGATTACTATAGGATGGTGGTCGTAATATTTTGGATTGTGTCCTATCCTCCAAAGGCAATTATTTACGATGGATTGGTGCGCTATTGACAGGTTAGGAACCGTCTGGCTGCCGGTTGGAATAATGTAGGTGGGCGACCCGTCGTTTAGGAGCTGTAGGCTTTGATGATCATTTAGCCAGTTTTCGATTGAGGTGCCTCTATTGTTGGTGTGGTGATCTCCCCACATCGGACTTCTGGCGTTGAAGTCGCCTAGAAGTATGTATGGTGGGGAGATTTGGGCAAGAATTTGTTCTAGATCCGCTCTGGTAACCACTACGGAACTTTGCAGGTATGTGTTTACCACTGTGATGTCACATGGCATCCCTGGTAAGCCTGTCAATTTTGATGCCTGGTTTTGATGCCTGTCAGTTGCAGGGGGATACTATATATGTTGATGATGGTGTAGTGTATCCCGTATGTAGAGAAAGCCCGTTCCTCCTATCCGGTTTGTAATCCTTGGAAGCATTAGTTGGTGCCCATGTAGGTTATCCGGAGGAATGTCCCTATGATTGTTTGTCTCCTGTAGAGCTATCAGATCTGTCCTATATTTATGTTGAGGATTTCTTGGTAAGGCTTAATAATGCAAAAACCTTGTATCTATCATTGCAGTATGGATGCGTTGAGGGTTCTTGAGTTGTTGTTGTTATTGTCATTTCTACCATTTAGTATTGGTTGTTTGGTTTGTTCGCTGGGTAGAAGTGGGCGTTCAAGGGTTCTGGGACCTATTTCACTCTCCTGCTCATCTTCATCTTTGTTTTCTTTCTTGTTAGCCAAGATAGCTGCCTAGTGCAGCTTGTAAATGTCAGTGTTTTGCATGTTTTTTTCTCCTGAGATCTTGATGTTGTTGTCTGGGTATTTTGTGGTGTTTGTGGAGCTTTTTAGTTTGTTTTCCGCTTTTAGTGCTTTTGTTTGTGTTGTGTTGTGGGTATCGGTTAGGTTTCTGGTGTGATTTTCTGTGAGGTCGACTATAATTGTTTCCTGAGTTGGGGCATCTACTTCCATATCTGTATCTTTGTTGCTGAAGCTTGTTGGTGTATAATTTGCTGCGTTTGAATTGGTTTTGTTGTTGGTTGCTTTAGAAGTTGAGGGTTTTTGATTTATGGTTGTGGTGGCGTTTTTAGATGATTGAGTTAGGTATATTGTAGGTGTGGGGCTGGAGGATTGTATATTTTTTGTGATTTTTCTCTGAATGGGTTGTGCGCGGGTTTTGCTTTTTTTCTTTGTTTTGAATTGTGTTTATTGGCGCTTGTGCCTAGGCCAAAATTTTCTTAAAGGTCTTAACCGAGGGGATATTTTTGGACGTTATGGTGTTGTTTTTTTGAACTGTATTGTTTTCCTTTAGATTGCTCGCCATGATATCGGCATAGGATGTGGTCCGACGTGCTGGAGTGGGAAATATAGTGATTTAGCCTCTGTCGCTCGTTGAAAGGTTTGACTGCGTCTCTGCGGCCTAGTTTGTCATCCGCTGTGATCTGGAGTATGACTTTTCCTTTATTGTATGCCGAGCAAGCGCCGTCAGTGGGGATGTGGTCGTCTCTTAGTTGTAGTGTTGCGCAGTTGATACATTGGGCGCCCGTGCACTTCTTCTGATGTGGGCAGATCTCCTCATTTTTTTTTTCAGCCGAACATTTGTCACATCTTGGGAGGCTACGACAGAACTTCTCTCTGTGATTCAATCTTTGGCATTTGCGGCACCGCATCGGGAGAGGGTAGTGTTTTCTCACTTCGGAAATGCTATCGAAAGTTATCGTTGTTGAGGTTGTTAGCAGTTCTTTTTTTAAATCTGTATACCTTGACGATTTCTGAATTCCCCTTCTTTAATTTTTCTAGGATTTCGCTATCGACACGAGTGTTGAGTTCGGGACAGAGGACAGTTGCTTGAGAACAGTTTAGGTTTGTATTGTATTCTGCAGCTACTCGTATTTTGTCAAGAAATTTGAGATTTTTGAGGAATTTTTCTGCAATTTTTCTGTTGGGCACTTCTAGAAGTAATCCCTCTCGGGTGTATTGTGCCTTAAGAAATGCGGCGATGTTTGATAATTGCTTTTCTATAATAAAGACGTTGCATTTACGTAGTTCGTTTATATTTGGGACATGATTTGTTGCCTTGATATTTAAAAATTTCCGGTTTACACCGTCGTTTTTGCCAAAGGCGGATACTAAAGTGGGGAAGTCGCTTATTTTGTCTATCTGTTTTTCCAGGTTGGTCCCTCTTTTATTAAGCTTGGCCTCTTGTCTGGGATGGGTTCATCATTTTCAAGCTAGCTGAACATGTTGGTGTCACCCGCGGGTGGTTCCATGTTTGTTACCCTTTCTACCCTCTTTTATGTTATGTTCTCTTGTGTTTGAAAATAATGCAAATATCTTTGTTATGTTACCAAGAATTTGGTTTTTGATCCTTCACTCGTTTTATAAATTATGTATGTATGTATTTCGAATTTCGAAATTTTTAAAAATGATTTTATGGTTAGATTTTACTTTTAAAAATGATTAAATGATTTATGGTTAGATTTATTTTAAAATGATTTATGGTTAGATTTTATTTTTAAAAATGATTAAAACTTTGGGATTACAATTATAAAATCGGCTTAATTAATGAGTAATACAAGTTAATTTTTAAAATTTTATATCAATTGTTTTTTAATTTTCACAAAATTTTTAAAAAAAAAATTATAATTTCACAATTTTTTTATTTAACCGTACCGATTAAAAAATCATGGCAAACTCCTTAGGATAGGAAAAAAAAAAATAAGCAAAAAAGTTTGAAAAGTTTTTAGAATATTTAAAAAATTGTTTTTGTTTAAATTTAAAGTGTAATTCTGTTATTTTTTCGTTTTAAATAAAATAGAAATATGGAAAAAAAAAAACTTGTAATGCATAGATAAAATAAAATAAAATTGTAAATAAAATAGAAATGTGAAAAAAAAATTGTAATGCATAGATGAAATAAAATAAGATAGGTTATGGGTTAGAAAAAGGGTAATAAAGGTTAAATAATTATTGTTTATTATTATTGTGTTTTGTAAATAATAAATGGAATTCATTATAAAAAAATAAGGGATTAAAAATGTAAGAAATACTAATTTATATTTATTAGTGTTCATGTAGTGAAAATTAGCATACATGGAGGGAGATAAATAGGATTTCTTGATTTAGTAATATCAATAGTTCTATATATGTTTTTCTTTGGATTTTTGTTAGTTGTATCAGTAATAAGTTTAAGATTAATGTAAAAAAAACATAGGAATTGATTAAGGTAAAAAAGATTAAATTAAATACAAATTTGATAAAAACATAAAATAAATAATATTATATTATATAAAAATAATTTCAAATATGTTTAGAAAATTATTAATTAAGTTGTTTTTATTTAAATATAAGTAATTATTATAATATTTTTGTCGTATAAAAAATAAGAAACAAATGTGAAAAATTTATTATGATAAATGAATTGAAATCAGAAAATTTAATAGCAGAAAAAAGCAAAACAAAAAATTACAAAAACATATATTACATTACTTTGGATTAAAATAAAAAAATAAAAAATTAGTTTTAATAAAATAAAATTGTGTTCAAAAAATTATATTAATCCACGTAGACTCCTTTAAATTATAAAAAGTTTAATTTTTAGAAAAAAACATCTTATTGATTCTACAATTTCAAATTATTTTTATTACAAAGTTTTCAATTAAAACACAAATAAAAATACTATATTTATGAATGCATTTCGATCAACGAGATCATCTTCAGCACTAACACGATTACCTATTTTAATAATGAAAATTCCTGTAGGAGGAAAAGAGATAAAAAATCAATTAATAACTAATTAAATTTGAGAATAGAAATAAAAATAAAATTTCTTATCTTTGATAAATTGATATCAAAAAAATCAGAAAAAGAAAAAAGTTAATTTTAATTATATTCCGAAAATTACAAATAAATTAGAAACCACTAATAAAAATTTGATTTAGATATAGTTTATGAAAATAATTATAAATTGTGCAATATACTGGGTTCTACAAAAGATAAAGACCAACCTTTAACCAAATCAGGTATATATAAAATACAATGTAATGAATATAATAAGAATTATTATGGTCAAACCAAAAGGAACATAAAGACTACATTCAAAGAGCATCAAAATTGCATTAAAAAGGGACAATATATGAAATCGGGTCTGTCATTACATGCAAAAGAAAAACTACATCTAAACTTGACATCATATGAACCTTATCTAATAAAATCAATAAATAAAGAAAGAAACTAGACGTTTATGAAACATATTTCATCCCTAAAGATACAAATGACTTAAATATTGACAATGGAAAATTTTCAATTATCAAATTTTGTCAACAATAATAATTTTTGTTCTTGTTTTAATGTTTTAATTGTTTAATGTTTTTTTTTAAATTTTTTAAAATTTTTAAAATTTTTTTATTATTAATTTTGTATAATCTTTTTCATGTTTTTCGAAGTTATTTATTTTTTATTTTAATTTTAATTTAGTTAAAAGAAATTTTATTTTTATTTCTATTCTCAAATTTAATTAGTTATTAATTGATTTTTTATCTCTTTTCCTCCTACAGGAATTTTAATTACTAAATTAGGTAATCGTGTTAGTGCTGAAGATGATCTCGTTGATCGAAATGCATTCATAAATATTGTATTTTTATTTGTATTTTAATTGAAAACTTTGTAATCAAAATAATTTGAAATTGTAGAATCAATAAGGCGTTTTTTCTAAAAATTAAACTTTTTATAATAAGATTGTGTATTAAGAATTTAAAAAATATCTTTGTTTTTTTTTTTTAATTACCATGTGCTTTTGAGAGATCTTCGTTACCTATTCGGTGCAGAATATTAATTTTGTTTCTTGAATTAATCTTATAAACTTTACTGGTTTGTTTTTTCGAATAAAAATGGTATTATAGTTGACCCATAAGAATTGGAATTTATGAGCAAGTTTAATTTCTTGCGCTTCATCGTAAAGCTTGGACTGCAAAGGTGATAGATGGTGACGAAAAAATATTTCCTTATTTCCATTACCAGCCATATTTAATTCTGCAATAAATAGATGTTTGTAGGAGTGTTTTTTCTCATTAATTTGTATAACGTTTTCTGTTGCATTTGCAAGAATTGAAGGTAAACCTGCTGTAACAATATTGTTCTGTAAGCCAGCTTGTGTTGGTTTATCAAACAAAAACTCCAAGTTATTCACTTTAGTTTTCAAAATGGAATTATTTTCTTAAAAAACGTATTCTCTTTTTTTAATTCTTTGTTTTGTTTTATTATGTCATTCATTTGATGTGTTAATATATTTTGCCCTCTATGAATATCTAATATTACTCCACCTCTTTTTTTTAGAAAAAGCCTCATTTTGGGTAATGTACAATTTGTGTTATCAAACGACATTAATTTCTCTTCCAAGTTATGGTTTAGTGTAGGATAAGTATCACTAATTACATTTGTTACATTCTGGTGTGTATCAATGGTATCATCAGAACTATCAGTGGTATCATCAGTGTCGTCTTCTTCTTCATCTCCAACAATCACTGAAGATTCATTTGATGTAGAAGGACAGTTTATGCATTTCCATTTTACCAACTCTGATTTAATTTCATCAAAAAGCTCATCGGATATTTTAACACAATTAGAATGATGCCTTTTATTAAACGTACCGCACTGTATTCCTTTCGTTTTACTAGTCATACGTTTTTTACAAGTACTGTAAAGACTTTGTTTTTGTTTATTATCTTATTTTTTAAATATTCAGCTTAAGTTAAACGAAATGTATATGTTTATTTTATGGATTGATATATTTGTTTTAAATTGTTAACAAGCAGTATATGCACTTTGCGCGAAATTTTATCATATATCGGCCAAATTATTATCTTTCTCTAAAGTATAAGTATTATTTGCCTTCAATTTCCTTAATCTTAATTAATCTTAATCTTAATTTTAGAAATAGAGCACTTTTTTTTTTTTTAATTCATTTCTCTGCCACATAAATGTGGTCAGGAAATTACACAGCCTTTCCTGTTCAGGCGTGGCTGTAAATGTCGTAAGGGGGAATAACTCTTACGACACGTGTGGGATTCGAACCCACAATCCTTCGGTGTTTACAGCGTATTTTATACGGTCTTACCCACTAGAACATCTGTGGACCCTAGAGCACTTTTTTATTAAAACTATTAAATCTTAATTTAATTTAATGTAGAAATTAAATTAAATTTTAATTTTAATTTAGAGCGAGCATTTTTGTATCTTTAAACATCAAACGTCAAAACTTTTTTTAATTTTTCAATTATCATTGGTTGAGTTGCACAAGACAAAAAATTAATTGCGGATATTTATGGAGCAAATATTTATGGATATATTCTTGAAAATTTTTGAAAGATTTATCATAGTGTACAAAGCATACAATACAAATTAGGGAGCGAGACTAACAACAACTTTAAGAAAAGAATTAAAAGATGCAATTAGTAAATCAGTTGTTATATTTTTGTTTGGAATCGTATTTATTGGCCCACAGTTTCCAACAAAACACTGAATCTCCTTTATTTCTTCTTTACTAAAAAAGTTCAAACTAATTTTGTTTATATTCCGCAAAGTTACGACTTAAATTTAAATGACTTAGCAGTAATAATGGAATTAAATCGAAAAACTGTTAGCAAAGTAGAAAAGGTTACTCTTACAAATATAGCACCCAATTGTGGAAATTTTAAAATAGAACTAGAAACAAAATAAATTTAAAGTCCAGCAAATATTTTGTTTTTTTTTTCATTTTTTTATTCAAGATTACAAATTGTGTAGTTTATAAAATTAAATTGTGACTTTATCGATCTTAGCCTAAGCTGTATAATCTTATAAAAGTTTATGATATAATTAAATTTTTTTATTTCAAGGATAAAAGCTAAGGAAGTATTATTTCATATGTAGGTACATAATATATTTAATTGTACATATTCAAATCAATATTACAAAATATTATAAAATCAACGTCGAAAAAGCGCATTTTTTTATCAGGGCAAGCATTAAGCATAATATTTAATCTGTAAATCATAAAATTCGAAAGATTAAAAAAAAATATTCACAATTATGTATAATACATACTTATATTATATTTTTATCCAAATTCACTTTGTTCTTTACATTTAAATTCAAGTAAAACATAAACAACGCAAAAAAAAAAGAAAACAAAAACAAAAGTTCGGTAGTTTGTTTCTACATTACAGAATTAATTACATACATTTTAAACTAAAACCATAAAATGATGTATGCGGAATGAGAATTTGCTTAAAAAAAGAATATTAAGAAAATACTATTGCTAAATGCTAATATTGCAATCGTATTATAACATAACATTATACAATCGTATTACAGAATCGTATTATTATAACATTATCGAATTCTAATATACTTACATCGCATGTAAACAAAAAATCCATTACTCTTAGTAACGTAAATATCTACATACGTCACACAAGCATATAATGCAACAAACAAAAATTTTAAAATAATTGCTCTTTCTTTGTTTGCGTGTTTTATGAAAAAGAAAAATATATAAACTAAATGTATAAATTTATATATTTTTTTTTATTTACTTATTCATTTATTTAGTAATTATTATTTCTTACAAAATGATTTGATTTTTCTTTTTTTTTCCCTTTCTTTTTAAATGAATTTAGCATAATTTTATGTATTTTTTATAAATTTTAAAAGTGTTTGTTTAAATATTGTAAAATTATTTTCACTTTTTATAAATGTAGATAACTCATTAAAAAGTTTTAACACATTTTACGTTAACATTTTTTTGCAATTTTCCCTTTTAAAAAAAGGTAATCTAATATCTAATATATCTCTTAATTGGTAATTGTGTACATCATAGATAATTTGATCACAAAGATACTTTGGATATATATTATTCTTTATTTTAAAACGAGGAAGAATACAGTTGTCTCTGTCAACTCTTAGATACCCGTACGAACCGTTAGTATGTTCACAGCCTGACACTCTGCTTACAATATTATTTTTTTAATATTTTAGTATTTTAAAATAATTTGGGTGAATTTTACAATTTCTAAAACAATTGGTTGTACATATATTTAAAATATATGTTTATACATTCTTCAAAAGCAGATTTTAACCTTCCACATATATCAATCCAAAACTTTTTCAAATATTCTATAGTACCATTTAATACTAAGCGGTAAATGTATATTAAATTACAAAATAGTAAATATAATTTTAAATATTATATTATATTAATGCGTGAGTTACGTATGTTACACATACATATGTCTATCATAACACATGCCGAGGTCAACCGAGAGTTCAACAACTTACCTTTGCTTATAAGAATCATTGCAAAACACTTTTTCCATAAAATTCAATTAATAAACAAGTTACCTAATAATGTACATTTTTATTTAAATTATATTAAATTTCATAATTGTCAAAATAGCTTAATTAGCATAAATTTTATTATTTAAACCTGTAACAAATCAATTAATAAATCAATATATTTTGTATCTTTAATAAAGAATTTACTTTTACTTTCAAACTAAACATAAATTGTTTGTTTTTTATGTTTTATTTGTGTAAATCACATAATTGGCGCAGTCGGTAGGATCAGGTGACGATCCTCGTGATATCAGTGTAAAATAAAATATCGACGGTTTATCGAAAAATTTTATGTGAATTATAAAATAGAATCTAAATTCGAAGGTTTATCGAAGAATATAACTAATATATAAAAACTAAAATTTTAAATTTTACAAACTCAAAAATTCGACGGTTAATCGAATAAAAACATTTTATGAACAATAATAAATTTGAGTGTTTGGCCAATTACAAACGAAACTATTGTTAATAAAAAAAAAAAAAAAAAAAATTTTTATTCAACCTAATTATAAATAATTAAAAACAATATAAGAAATTAAAGAAAACTTTATTAAGCTGATCAATTTACAAAATAAACAAAGTGCTAAAGTGTAATCAAACTTGGAAAAATCACCACTGGTATCCCGGATTGGATTGGTAAATTTAAATTTTTTACACCTGATCAACAATGTTAAAGATTTTCATGTTCATAATCATTACAAAGTAAGTCAAATTTTTTCATTATTTTATTGTATAGTGTTTTCATTTGAAATGTATAGACAAAATCCGTATACAAGATTTTTAAAAATAAGAAATCTAATTAGAAATAGTAGATATTTGAACAATTTAGAAAATATTGACGATAATAATAGTATTTTAATTAATAATCCTGTAGATAATTTACAAATTAATATTTCGCAAAATAATACCGAATATAACAATATTTTTGAAAGTAATTCTGATAATAATACTTCACCAGAACATATTTGTCCATTAGACGATAATTCTTCTTTTTTAAATAATTCAATAAATTCTAATTCAAATATGGCTCGACCAAATGTTGTAAATACAACAGATATTTTCAATTCTGTCCGTATTCCCGATGCTATCAAAGACTTACCTCACTTTGACGGCAACTCTAGGTTGTTATTCGACTTCCTAGCAAACGTAGACGTAGTACTTGAATTAATATCAGTTACAAGTGGTACAAGTTACGGACAGCTTCTTTTGAGAGCAATACGTAATAAAATAGTAGGACCCGCGCACGAAGTACTTAACATGTACGGAACTCCATTAGTGTGGGATAACATTAAAGAAAACCTAATCCTACACTACGCGGACAAATGTAACGAAACATCTTTAATCCGTGACCTAAATAAACTGAAACAAAATAATGCAACGGTAATAATGCAACAAAAATTTTATAGTGACGTGGTAGAAATATTCTCGAGTATGATTAATCATATAAAAATTCATGAAACAGTTAATCATGTGGTTAACGCAAAAAAGACTCTTTACGCAGAAATCCTCCTCAAGCAGACCTGCTTTTGAAACAAACAGACCACCTTTTCAAAATAATAGACGTCCTTTTCAAAGAAATAGACCCACTTATCAAAATAATAGAGATCCTTTTCAAAACAATAGACCCTTTTTCCAACCTAGACCGCCTTTTCAACAAAATCAATTCAAACAACAAAACGAACCAATGGACGTTGCAACGGGTGGAACTATTCAGATAAGAAATAAAGAGTTATTTCATATAACTGAAAAAGATTAACAAAATTCGGTTACTTCATATCAAAATTCCCAAAATTTCGAAACTGTATACAATAACAACAATGATGAAATATATGATTCACAAAACAAGTACCAAAATTTAGACGACTACTATGACTATGACTTTAATAACTATAATGATTCTAATAACTACGAAATATATGAAGAACAATATTATAGTAATTAGTTAAATTTTACCACGGAAGCCTCTATGAACCCATCGGATACGTAGACCTCAACAAAAACGGAGAATCGCTTCCATATATATTAATAGCATCTACGTTTGGTCGCCCGTTAAGATTCCTAATCGACACAGGCGCATCCGCTTCATTTATTAATCCCGAATTCACCAAACTTTCCAAAATTATAGAAATAAAACCTATAACAATTTCAACAGCTTTTAACCACCATAAACTAAACCAAACAATTGAACTTCCCACTTTCAAGGAATTTAACCAAACAGGATCAATTCAATTTCTAATTTTCCGATTTCATGCTTACTTTGATGGATTGATTGGGTTTGATACCCTTCAAAAATTAAAAGCTAAAATCGATTTAAGTAACCATGCTCTTTTAACTGAAAAATCAAAAATACCGCTTCACTTTAAACTCAATTTAATATCAGAAAAATATGTTATACCAGCCAAATCCAAAACTAGAATAAAATTACCAGTTGATAAAAAAAATATTTTCATAAAACAAATTTTTTTAAACCCCCACTTAATTATTTCGGAAGGGATATATCTTGCTGAAAATTGGTTTAGCTATATAGAAATAACAAATAGAAATAATAATGATCAAACTATTTGAAACTATACGAAATCGTATAGATACCCATTCGTGCATATGCAAGAGGTAAAAAGACAGATAAATGAAATGCTTATACAAGGTATCATAAGGCCCAGTTATTCTCCCTGAAGCTCACCAGTTTGGGTAGTTCCAAAGAAAGGCGATGCAAGCGGTAAGAAAAAATGGAGGCTTGTTATCGACTATCGCAAACTGAATGAGAAAACTGTGAGTGATAGGTACCCTATCCCAAACATCACAGAGATCCTTGATAAATTGGGAAAGTGTATGTACTTTTCTACTCTAGATATCGCAAGTGGGTTCCACCAAATTGAAATGGATCCTCCCGATGTTTCAAAAACAGCATTTACAGTGGAAGGTGGACATTTTGAATATGTTCGCATGCCTTTTGGCCTAAAAAACGCACCTAGTACATTCCAACGGGTTATGGATAATGTCCTTAAAGAACTGCAGGGAACAATATGTCTCGTCAACTTGGACGATATCATAGTGTACTCTACATCCTTACAAGAACATATGGAAAGTCTGAAAAAAGTATTTAGTGCTTTGAAAAAGGCAAATTTGAAAGTACAGATGGACAAATCAGAATTTTTCCATAAAGAAATCGAATTTCTTGGGCATATCGTAACAACTGAGGGCATAAAACCCAATCCCTCGAAAATAGAGGCAATAAAAAAATTTCCATTACCTAAGACCCAAAAGGACATAAAAGGTGTTTTAGGACTTTTAGGTTACTACAGGAAATTTATTAAAGATTTTTCCAAACTTACAAAACCATTGACGGAATGCCTTAAAAAGAATAAAATTGTAGTCTACAACGAAAATTTCTTAAGAACGTTTGAACCTTGTAAACAATTGCTGATAAACGATCCGATTTTGCAATATCCGGATTTCGAAAGACCATTCATACTAACAACGGACGCCAGCAACTTTGCATTAGGTGCCGTTTTATCCCAAGGAACGGTTGGCAATGACAAACCAATTTGTTATGCAAGCCGTACTCTTACTGAGTCGGAAATAAATTATTCAACGATAGAAAAAGAACTTCTAGCCATAGTCTGGGCTACGAAGTATTTCCGTCCTTACCTTTTTGGAAGGAAATTCCAAATCGTGACAGACCATAAACCATTAACTTGGATTATGAGCCTGAAAGATCCAAACTCAAGATTAGTGCGTTGGCGTCTCAAGTTGGAAGAGTATGACTACGAAATTGTCTACAAAAAAGGAACTCTGAATTCTAATGCTGACGCTTTTAGCCGAATTCGGACCGAAATTAATATAAACGAAACTGGTCCAAGCTCCTGTGGAGCTACGGTACATTCAGCCTTAGAAGATATGGGTGATGGGATACCTATATCCGAGAGACCATTAAACGAATTTTCATTACAAGTAATAATCGAAAAATCAGACAATAACCACTCCTCACTAAAAATGCTTTTTAAAAACAACCAAAGAAGAATTATCAAACTCAATAGCCCAAATGAATCAACCATAGCAGAAATATTAAAAAAGTTTTTAGCACCCAATAAAGTAAATGCCATATATACCGATGACGACACATTTAAAGTTGTTCAATCTTGTTTTTCTAAATATTTTTCGCAATCAAAAATTTTCAAAATAATAAGATGCATGGACATTTTAGAAGACATACTTAACGAAGATGAACAAGACCATATTATAAACCAGTACCATTCTAACAATAATCACCGCGGAATAAATGAAACATTACTGCACTTGAAAAGAAAATATTTTTTCCCATTAATGAAAAATAAAATCATGAAAATTATCAATAATTGTGACATTTGTCAAAGCATGAAATATGACCGGAACCCACCGATTATTAAACATATGGTTCCTGAAACTCCAAACAAACCATTAGATATTGTTCACATTGATATTTATGCCATAAACAGCAAACAAATACTCACCATTATAGATAAATTCTCTAAATTTGCAGCCGCATACACCATTGAAAGCAGAAATAGCCTAACAATCATAAAACACGTTAAACATTTTATAAGCCTACACGGCATACCAAAAAAACTGGTTACTCCGCTCTAGAATTCACTTCTACAATATTCAAAGATTTTTGCAACCGATATTCAATAGAACTTCATCATACCTCTATACAACAGAGTAGTAGTAATTCACCTGTAGAAAGACTACATTCCACTTTAACGGAAATCTTCAGGGTCATAAACGACAAACTAAAAAATAGAAACCATGATGAAATCCTTTCAGAAACATTAATCACATACAATAATGCCATCCACTCAAGTACACAACATACACCTTTCGAAGTATTGTACGGTAAAACCCATCAATTTGAAAAAATTAATCACCAAAATATTCATGAATACCTAAACAAACTTAATGAATTTCAAACCCAATTCTTCCCTACAATAAAACAACGACTTGAACAAAAAACTAACAGAAATATTGAAAAATTAAATCAGAATAGAAATGATCCGCCTAAGTCTGAAAACGGTGATACAATTTTTAGAAAAGAAAATCGTAGGAACAAATTAAAACCCAGATTTTCAAAAAATAAAATTAGATCAAATAACTATATTACTCTTATTACCCGCAAATACCAAAAATTTCACAAAAGTAAAATAAAAACTAAACGTAAATTTCAGAATAACAATAGAACAGAAAATAGAGATACAGGACCTAACTCAGAATAATGGGATACTACCTATGAAACTCGGAACAGCAAAACTTATACAAGGACATACTAACTTTCTTCACGTAATAAGACTCGAACAATACAAAAACAGTCTAGCTCAAATTGAGGAGTCCCTACGAATCTTTTCCGCCACATCAATTATAGAACATTCAGTAAATATTACAAAACTTAGACTGAACGAACTAAAAATTAAATACGAATCACTTGAACCCAAATTTAGGATAAAAAGAGGACTAATTAATGGACTTGGAACTGTAATTAAGACGATCACAGGTAATATGGACGCCAATGACGCAATCAAAATAAACCAACAAATCGAAAATTTGCTCTACAATGACAATATCTTAAAAGACCAAGTAAACTATCAGACCTTAATAAACAATCAGATGATAGAAAGATTTGAAATATAACTGACCATATTAATAAACAACAACAAACTATCGCAGAAAGCATAAATGATTTACAAAACAAAATAGAAAATAGTATTAGACGCGAAGAATATATTTTCAAAAAAATACAATATCTGAACGAAATCAACTATCATATTGACTTATTAAACATTCACCTGAGTGCCGAAGCCATAATCCTAGCAAAACTTAATATTATACCAAAACAGATCTTAAACCCAATAGAACTCTCAGAAATACTTTCAAATTTGATCGAACAAAATTTTACTATAACATCTACGGAACACCTTTACGAATTATTGAATCTTCAGACTTATTATAATAATACAAACATAATTTTCAATGTTCAGATACCTATAATTTCAAAAATATCCTACCTTATACCACATTATAACCCATCCAATTAATAATACTAACCAAATAATTACAAAACCATATCTTTTGACAAATGGTAACACTATGCAATATTTTAATGAAACATGTCAAAAAATCGAAGGCACATACTTAGGTGATGGACATGTAGAATCGACTTATGGTCTAAATTGCATTGGACATTTAATAAAAAACCGATCAGCAAATTGTGAACTAGAAGAAATCGAAAATTCCGTGGAAATCTACCAACTAGAGCCAAATTTCATTATACTTGTCAATATCCCGCACACCACCATAACAACAACATGCGTATTAGTACTTTTTATCACACTACTTGGATTTCTTCAAATTTATATAAACAAAACATTCGTGAAACAAAACTCATACAATACCAGAGGTCAAAACCCTGCAATAACTACCAGAAAAATTACAAAACCACAATTTATTTGGCCGTAATCTGAAACTAATGGGGGAGGAGTTACGTATGTTACACATACATATGTCTATCATAACACATGCCGAGGTCAACCGAGAGTTCAACAACTTACCTTTGCTTATAAGAATCATTGCAAAACACTTTTTCCATAAAATTCAATTAATAAACAAGTTACCTAATAATGTACATTTTTATTTAAATTATATTAAATTTCATAATTGTCAAAATAGCTTAATTAGCATAAATTTTATTATTTAAACCTGTAACAAATCAATTAATAAATCAATATATTTTGTATCTTTAATAAAGAACTTACTTTTATTTTCAAACTAAACATAAATTGTTTTTTTTTTATGTTTTATTTGTGTAAATCACATAATTCGTGCATAGTATATTTATATTGTTATAAATATACTGATAATATATAATATTATACATATACAATATAAATATATTGTTTCTTTAAAAATATTTCCATTCATAGAATAATTTCTTATCAGTAAAATAAAATACATATATATATGTTAGTACGGCGCTATATAATATACATCTATACTCTTATCATTCATTCATCAGTGACATATACAATATGTAAATAAACATGATATTATATAAGTATGTACGTATATCAATATCATATAAATAAAAATTCTTCAAGCAACTGTTATGTTTTTTATTTGTTTACATTTTTTGTACTACGCATTATATCCTCAACAATTTCAAATTATCGAGTAAAACAAAATACAAAAAATTCGTTAAAGAATTTGTTTAGAAAATTTGAAAAAATCAAGTAACACTTTCGTCCATTATAAAGTAACTCTATATTATTAAAAAAGTTGTTATCAGAAATAAGAGTATAATGGTAAAGATTTAATTTTTATGTATTATTTCAAAAAAATGTTATCAGGTCTTGAAGTTACAGGTGTTTAAAAATAGGATATTTTCAGTTTTGACCCCTTATAGCTCCTAAACAAAATACATACAAAAAAAATTTCTGAAATGACTCATACTTATTTTCAAAGATCTAACTTCTGTCAAAATTTCATCATTTTCAATTTTTAAACCGTTTAGAAGATTGAAGGGTTAAAGGATTTTGCAATAATTCAGTTTCGCATAATGGTAAATTAAGACAACGTATAGCACAAGTATATATTTATTATATGCATGTATGTAAAGCTCAAAATAGCACCTATGGTTTGGGATTTTCAGATTGAAGATATACCTTATATAACTTGTGTTATAACAATTTAAATATAGAGATTTTTTGGGGCTTTGAGGGGCGGTAGCTCTTTCACGGGTGGGGCTACAGAAAAATTAATATTAACATAAAATTAATATTTTTATGATATCTATCAGCAGTTAAAACTTCATGGCTCTATTTCAAAAAAATTGTGGAGATCTAAAAGTTAATTGTTCGGGAGCTACCCGAAGTTTTGGTCGGAACTCAACTAAAAAAATAGGGAACCTAAAAATTGATCCCAGAATATTTTGTGTAAATTTCAAAATTCTAGCTTTCTTAGTTTTTGAGTTAGCGTGTTGACGGACGGACGGACGGACATGTCTTATTTCGAAGTGTTTCAAACGGAGGAGTAATTTTATTATACTCGATCCTGACGTACGCGTATAAACAACAATTAAGACATTATATTTTATTCTCTGAGATATATTTAAAAATTTGTTGATCAAACGAATAGCTCTGTTTTGCACATTATCTAAATAACCCAGTGCTGTTATAGGCCCTGCAGCCCAAATGTGTGCATTATACTCCATTTTCGGCCTAATGTACGTTTTATAAATATTGAGAAGATCAGATGCGGAAAAGTAAGTTTTGCAGCGATACAAAAAACCCAAACATTTAGCTGCATCCTTAGCTATACAAAAATTGTGATTTGACCAAGTCAATTTCTGGTTTAACCCTATGCCCAGCATGTTTAAATCCGTTGAATGCTGCAAGACTTCTCCCTGAAATAGTAGGTTTAGAACAGTAGTGGCAATTTTCCGCGAGATCAGACAGCATTGTGTTTTTTTGGTATTGAACTCAACTCTGTTGACTTCACCCCATTTTTGAATTTTAGCTAAATCGTTATTTAGCTCACTAATAGTGAAATTTTTTGCTGTTGTATTAATCTGGTGATTAATGTTACAGCGGCTATGAAACTCATAGGAAGCTACAAGGGTGTAGTCGTCTGCGAAATTATGAACCGGATTGTAGGTAATGAGAGTAGGTCATTGATAAATATTAAGAAGAGAGTTGGGGATAAAACTGATCCTTGGGGGATACCAGCATTTATTTTGAATTTGTCAGATGAATATCCATCGATCAGTACACGAATCGTGTACAAGTCTCGATTAACACTTGTTCCAAAGAAATAAAACAATTAATGCCACCACTCAAAGTTTTCCAACGAGAAACAAGGAGGGCAACAGATGCTCATACCTACCATGTTGAGTTATCAAGATGGCGAAATACATCTAATAGAAATTTGTTTGTCATGCGCACGTCCCGTTTGTGGAACCATATACCATCGCATGTGTTCCCTAAAGTTGGTAATTCATATGTGTACGATTTACTTAAGTTTAAGAAGAACATTAACATCTTTCTTCAAAGTGTCTCTCCAAATTTTCCTACCTATCCCCCATAATCCAAATTTCCCAATTCCAATTTCCCCAATTATCCTTCCCACGTCCCTATCCACAAAACCATACTGTACATTTGTATTAAAGGTTCCATCCTAAAGTTTGGTTTTAAAAGGTGGTCGGTTTTGGTTGGTTAAAGTTCAACACTACCCTGAGGAAGCACGTGCAGTTCCTCTTAGTGACTTTCGAGTTTTCCACCAACCCTCGTACAAAAAAAAAAAAAATCTAGTTTAAGTAATTGGTTTGAAATGAACAAATTAAAATTAAATATTGCAAAAACTAAATCCATGCTGTTGAACAGTAACTTAGAAAATGGAATAAAAATAAATAATAATGAAATAGAAATAGTAGAAGAAATTAAATACTTGGGATTAGTTATACACAAAAAATTAAATTTTAAAGCTCATATAAATTATATATGTAAAAAATTAGCAAAGAAAATTTTTTTCTTTTCAAAAATTAGGCAAAAGTATCATTATCTAGTGCAAAACGAATTTATAATGTGTTAATTAAACCGGATTTTGAATATTGTTCAACGATATTATATACTTGTACAAATGAATTATTAAATAGATTACAAAAATTATAAAATAAATATATGAGAATAATATTAAAAGTAAATTGTTTTGCTTCAATAAAATGTATGTTAGATGCATTAAAATTTTTAAATATATCTCAGAGAATAAAATATAATGTCTTAATTCTTGTTTTTAAAATAAAGAATAATATATATCCAAAGTATCTTTGTAATCAAATTATCTATGTTAATGATGTACACAAGTACTAATTAAGAAATATATATATAGATATTAGATTACATTTTTTATGGAGGGAAAATTGCAAAAGAATGTTAACGTACAATGGGTTAAAACTTTTTAATGAGGTACCTACTATTATAAAAAGTGAAAATAATTTTACAACATTTAAACAAAAACTTTTAAAATTTATAAAAAACGCAGAAAATTATTCTAAATTAATTTAAAAAGAAAAGAAAAAAAAAAGAAAAATCAAATCATTTTGTAAAAAATAATAATTACTAAATAAATGAATAAACAAATAAAAAACAAGTAAATGTAACAGTAAGTCGATGCAACCGACTTACTAATACCCTACACCTGAATAATTCGAATTAAATTAAAAATCCATAAGTTTTTTTGGGAGCTGCTTGAACTTCTTCTCCTTTCTGTCTTATTCAACTCGAATTTCAGCAACGTAAAAGAGGCATCCTCTTAGGATATGCTTGACACAGATATGCTCGTTGCTCTTGTGCTCGTTCGGAAGTTTCCAAAATACGAACCCATGGTTCAAATTCTTTCTAATGTCAGTTTCCAATTTTATAGAAAAAGAAACATAACAGAACACCTTTGTATTAAAAATAAAAGTTATCTTTGTTAGTTGTGGAGATATACTCGTTTCCTCTGGGGCTCGTCCAGAAGCTTTCAAGATTTGGATCAGATGATGGACCAAATCCTCTCAAATTTCAGAGATCTAAATCAAACATGAAAGAACACCATTCTGCCAAATTTAAAGGTTATATCTTTGTTGTTTTTGGAGATAATCTCATTTACTCTGGGGTCGTTCGGAAGCTTCCAAAATCCAAACCCATGGACCATATCCTCTTAAATTTCAGAGACATAAATCAAACGGGAAGGATCATCATTGTAAAGACTTTAAAGATTCCATCTTTGTTGGTTTTGGAGATAATCTTGTTTGCTCTGGGGTTTGTTCGGAAGCTTCCAATATACGAATCCATGGTTCAAATTCTTTCAAATGTCAGTGTCCAATTTTATAGAAAAGGAAACATAACAGCACACTCTTGTACTAAAAGTGAAGGTTCTATCTTTGTTGTTTGTGGAGATATACTCGTTTGCTCTGGGGCTCATTCGGAAGCTTCAAAGATCCGAACCCATGAACCAAATCCTCTCAAATTTCAGAGACTTAACTAAAACATGAAAGAACACCACTCTGCCAAATTAAAAGGTTATATCTTAGTTGGTTTTGGAGATAATCTCATTTGTTCTGGTGCTCGTTCGGAAGCTTCCAAAATCCAAAACCATGGACCAAACCCTCTTAAATTTCAGAGACATAAATCGAGACAAGATAGCTTTATTAGTTTTTGAGTTATCGAGCGAACGGACGGACGGACGGAAGGACATCGTTAAATCGACTCAGGAGGTGATCCTGATTCAGAATATATATACATGTCCATATCTAACTCGCTTCCTTTTCCTGGTTACAAACACCATACCAAAGTTTATATACCCTATACTTTAGGTGTAGGGTATAAAAAAAATATATTATAATATAATTTTATACATTTAGTTTATACAGTTTTCTTTTTCATAAAACACATAAACAAAGAAACGGCAATTATTTTAAAATTTTTGTTTGTTGTATATGTGAGATATGTAGATATTTACGTTACTAAGAGTAATGGATTTTTTGTTTACATGCGATGTAAGTATATTAGAATTCGATAATGTTATAATAATACGATTCTGTAATACGATTGTATAATGTTATGTTATAATACGATTGCAATATTAGAGTTTAGCAATAGTATTTTCTTAATATTCTTTTTTTAAGCAAATTCTCATTCCGCATACATCATTTTATGGTTTAAGTTTAAAATGTATGTAATTAATTCTGTAATGTAGAAACAAACTTTTGTTTTTGTTTTCTTTTTTTTATGTTGTTTATGTAAGTGAATTTGGATAAAGATATAATATAAGTATATATTATAAGTGTGAATATTTTTTTTTAATCTTTCGAATTTTTATGATTTAAATATTATGCTTAATGCTTGCCCTGATAAAAAAAAATGCGCTTTTTCGACGTTGATTTTATAATATTTTTTGATATTGATTTGAATATGTACAATTAAATATACTATGTACCTACATATGAAATAATATTTCCTTAGCTTTTATCCTTGATATAAAAAAAATGTAATTATATTATAAACTTTTATAAGATTATACAGCTTAGGCTAAGATCGATAAAATCACAATTTGATTTTATAAACTATACAATTTGTAATCTTGTATAAAAAAATTAAAAAAAAAAACAATACATTTGAAATATTTTTAAAAACAAAAATTTTACAAATATTAATTAATAGTTAATCTTTTATCACTTTTATTACATTAGCTTTATTACTTAAAATTTTTTTAATCTTTATTATATTGGTATTGGTAAATGTTTATAACGCTTAATAAAAGATTTAAAGGCTTTCACGGTTAAAAAATGATGGCTATCATATCATAAAGGTAGGGCACGATATTGCTGAAACACATAAATCTTAGCCAAAAACAAGGAAATGTAACAGTAAGTCGATGCAACCGATTTATTAATACCCTACACCTGAATAATTCGAATTAAATTAAAAATCCATAAGTTTTTTTGGCAGCTGCTTGAACTTCTTCCCTTTTCTGTCTTATTCAACTGGAATTTCAGGAACGTAAAAGAAGCATCCTCTTGGGATATGCTTGAAACCTTTGTAAAAAATTTTAAGTTTCTATCTTTATTAATTTCGAAGATTGTTAGTCCTTGGGAAGTGAGTGTCAGGTACTCGAATTGCCACTCCAATTCATCGAATCCATCTCAGGAACATAAAGAAAACATGCCAGAACACCATTGTACTAAATTTAAAGGTTCTACTTTTGTTGGTTTCGGAGATATGCTCGTTGCTCTTGTGCTCGTCCGGAAGTATCGAAAATACGAACCCATGGTTCAAATTCTTTCAAATTCCAATTTTACAGAAAAGGAAACATAACAGAACACTTTTGTACTAAAAATAAAAGTTCTATCTTTGTTGGTTGTGGAGATATACTCGTTTGCTCTGGGGCTCGTCCGGAAGTTTCCAAGATTTGAACCCATGGATCAAATCCTCACAAAATTCAGAAACATTAATCAAACATGAAGGAACACCATTCTGCCTAATTTAAAGGTTATACCTGTGTTGCTTTTGGAGATAATATCATTTGCTCTGACCCAAGCAGAACAATTATGTCAAAATTACGTTAATGCGCCGTAATTGAAGTCATAATTGCATTGTGACCAATTCGAGATTTAGTTCTAATTACCTTACAGTGACGTAAATTTCACGTAAGTGGAGAAAAATTCGACATTTTAGTGACGTAAATAATAAGGAAAATAGCATGGATTTGCCTTGAGGTAATAAGGAATATATCCTAAATTAAGCAAATTTAACTTATAATTAATATAAAACATACGTGAAAGTTCTTCTAATTTTACTTCTTTTTACTATGTATGTATGTAAGTTTTTAATGATATTTTTTTCTCGAAGTTATTTTTATTTTCCTTATTTAGTAAAATAGGTTTCATAATAAATAATAGCTATAAAGTATTTTAAATTATGTATACATATTATTGTAAAAACTTATATAAATTACATAAATTTTAAGACTTTATTTTACATTTCCAGTAAACAAAATTTACATGCCCTTCAAATTTTTTCGAATAAAAACCAATTTTAGCTCGAAAAAAACATATATCTTTCAAAATAATGCTAATTTATAAAATAAAATAAAATTTAAATTTAAAATCTTTATGATTTTTAAATTTTTACTAGGTATATGAAGTTCAAATTTATTTTATACAAAGCCCTATACTATGAGAAACCTAACTGTGCATTCATTTTGTTGTAATAAAAAAAATTGGTTAGTATATTTCAATTTAAAAATTTCAAAATGTCACAAAAATATTTTGCCAAAAATTAAAAATGTCCGTAAACACGTACTTTTAACTTAATAGTTAAGTTTGCCTAAAATTTTTACTTTCTAGAAAATTTTACTTTTAGGCAAAAAAAAAAACGTAATTTTTTAATATTTGAGTGAAGTTTCCTAATTGTAACCTCAAAGTTAAAATTATTTTCGTTTTCAAAGTTATTTTAACGAAAATTTAGGAATTTTACTACCCAATTAGTTTTTCTTTTCCTTCTAAGGTAAAGCAAACCCAATTTGATAATTATTCCTAAATAGGGTAATTATTTGCCCTGAATAAGGAAATATGATTAAATAAACTATGTTAATTGTTATCATTGTTTCTTTTGACATATTATTGCTCATAGTAGGATGTGCAATGTAGTTACTTTTGAGTATTCGTAAGTACTCGTTACTTTCTCTGTTAATACTTTTATTCGTTATTTCTATACCTTCCTAATATAATAGCTTATTTTAAATTAAATTAAATTTCTGTAAAAAAATTATAAATGTATATTTTTTTAATTTTTAAGATAATATATTTTAACTAAGTTGAGATATATCGGATTTTTATTTTATGAAAAATATTTAAATAGAAACAAAACGAAAAACAATTAATGTTTTCAAAAATTAACAAAATAAGCTGGAAATATGCTCTATCAAATGAAACATCCCAAAACGCTCTAACAAACGAAACAACCATAATAAATCTTTCTATAGAATGCTTATATTGTGTCGCTTTCTAATTCTTTTCTTTAGTCGTAACAAAAGAAATATGAAAATGCATATTTTTATTTGCCCTAATGATAACAAATACAAGTAACTTTTTTCATAGTTATAAAAAATAGATCTACTAATAGTTCCTTGAATTTATTCATATATTTAAAAAAAAATTCAAGTTATTCAAATTCTTTTACTTAAAACAAAAATGAAACAAATATGACATAATATAAAACTTGTAAAAATTAATGAAAATAAAACTTCTTCATTCATACGTATTTAAAAAAATTAGTTTTATACTATAGAATAAATAAAATAGAATACATATTAACATTAAACACATTATTTTATATTACTATTATTGTTTGAATATAAGGTTCGCCGGTGTAGTGTACTTTACTGACTAATTTCTTCTGAAATTTTTTTTGGGAGGAAAGAGTAAAATTTGATGTTTTCTCATTTTATACCCATTTATAAAGAAAAGTACCCAATACTTTTTGGAATAAAACTGAAAAAAAATGTACAATTTGGCACAATATATATCATTATGGTATATACCTATATATTATGATTATGGTTTACTTTTAGAAATAAAAATAAAATCGTATCAGAAATTTTTATTTTTAAGATTTTAAATGAATTTAATTTAAATTAAAATACAAGCGCTTACATATGACTTTTCTTCTTATAATTTTTAGTTTTCGTATGTTTGTAACGATATTTATAATTGAAAATTATAAAACCTAAAATTTTAAATTCAAATTTAAACAAAATATATTATGTTTTTGACGCTTAAAAAAACTTCATAAAATTTAAAAAGAGAAGTGTGTCACGTGATCAATATTTTTAGTAAGAGAATAGTCAGTCTCAGTACGGAGACGGTTTTATTATTTGTAAAAACTAATGTTATAAAACACAATACACATTTTAAATCGAATCGTAACCGAACATTAGATTCGAAAATTATTTTTTTTCAACAATTTATTATTATTTCATACGTAAGGCTAATAATAGAAATTAATAAAACATTGCTTAATAATTGAAATTTAGAATAATAAAAATCTCGAATCCGAATATCAGACTCGAATAGAATATTATTATAATACATACTATACTCCATACTTATACGGATCTCAATATTATCCAAAGAACACGAATTTTGTTTACAGAATACAGAAAGATTACGGAGTAGGTATATGGAAATTAATAAAATTGCTTTGCTATACAAATTCAAATATGATGATCGTATTTGCATTTTGCAATATGTATATATTTTTTTTTTTTGCATCGCACTGCATGTATTGTAAGAATAAACAGAATAAACAAAAAAATTAGACGAAAAAAAAACAAATTCAAAACTATGAAAAGTGTGTGTGTGTGTTAATAGAAATAGTAATAAAAATACCATACGAAAAATAATTTTTTTAAGTAAATAGTATATCGAGTAACGAGTATTATTTTAAAAGTATTCGTTACTTCGGATCATCTCAAGTAACGGATAGTCACATCACTAGCGCATAGTGTTTAATCAATTGTGTTTGTTATATATTATTGTATACGGTTAAGTATTAAGCAATTTTAAATTTAAACATTGAAAAATGACAGATTTTGGATTCAAAATCGTTGCATTTTTTAAAAAAAGACATAATTCTGTAGTAATGGAATATGCATATATACCACATGCTTGGGAGGTAAATGGAGCTGTGTTTTGGCCTATTTGTTATTTCTACTGCTCTGGGCGTTTTTAATAAAGTTTTACTACTTTTAGGAACATGATCCAAACCATTTGATCTTAATATATTTAATAAAGCCGTAACTGATGAATGTGTCAATTTATATACCAATGCCCATTCTTTTAGCTCATTTAAGAACGTAATTTGGTTATTTATTACTAGCAGCTGCTCATCTTGAATAATTGTTTCGTTTTCAGATTCATGGCTTTCAGAATCGTGTTGAAAAATGTTACAATCGCTGATCCGGTCAAAATCAATATTATGTTCCTCGGCTTCATCATGGGTTAATAATTCTAAACGTACCGACGTACTAGGTATTTTTTCTACTTTGCTCTTATTTATTTTCAGTTTCTTACATTTTCTATAAAAATCGGATGTATACCGATACGGTGTTACTTTTATTTTACGTTTATCCATTTGTTTTTATTACTTTATTTTTGTATAATAATATTAAAAATTCACACTGTTTAACTGAGTTTTTGTCAATCATGTTTGACAATTATAACCGAATATACTTATAACTTCAAAATAAAAATACATAAATTTGCCTTGTAAGACAGTTTTGGAACAAAATTTTTGGTCGTTTTAACTACGAAAATTAGTATAACCGACTTATAGGAAATTAGTAATACTCACTCAACGAAATTAGTATAACCGACTTATAGGTTGAAATATAATTTCCTTCAAAGGATTTTTTTGGTATAGGTTATTTATTAGATTAAAATAGGTTAGAATTACAGTTTAAAATTCAAATATTCACTAAATTTTGACGTATTAAACAAGGTTATAGTACGTTAAAAATAAGAAAATTTTAAGGTTTATTCGGGAATAATTCCTATCGTCTTGGCTAATTATTACTTTACGTACTATTAGGGTATTTTGTTGGACAAATTTATGAAAATATTATTTAAAAATTTCTTTATAAGTTTAAGGAGAATTTAGCCAAGAAAATAAGTAAGGATGAAGTAAAAAGTTCTAAAATACATACTAATAGGTTAAATAGACTTTATATGACATTTTTTAGAGAAACATTACGAAAACTTTACTTGTTCATAGCCCAATAGGAAACTCTGTCAATAAAAGACAACAAATAAGTATATATTACGTAATTTTAACCAAAATAGGTTAAGTAGACATAAACATTAGTAAAATCGACTTATATTCTTGGGGAGGCACGTTCGGAAGCTTTCAAAATCCCAACCCAAGGACCAAATCCTCTCAAATTTCGGAGACCTAAATCAAACATGAAAGAACACCATTCTGCCGAATTTAAAAGTTATATCTTTGTTGTTTTTGGAGATAATCTCATTTGCTCAGGGGCTCGTTCGGAAGCTTCCAAAATCCAAACCCATGGACCATATCCTCTTAAATTTCAGAGACATAAATCAAACGGGAAGGAACATCATTGTAAAAAATTTAAAGGTTCTATCTTTGTTGGTTTTGGAGATAATCTCGTTTGCTCTGGGGCTGGTTCGGAAGCTTCCAAAATACGAATCTATGGTTCAAATTCTTTCAAATGTCAGTTTCCAATTTAATAGAAAAGGAAACATAACAGCACACTCTTGTACTAAAAATAAAGGTTCTATCTTTGTTGGTTGTGCGGATATACTCGTTTGCTCTAGAGCTCGTTTGGGAGCTTCCAAGATAAGAACCCATGAACCAAATCCTCTCAAATTTCAGAGACTTAAATAAAACATGAAAGAACAACACTCTGCCAAATTTAAAGGTTTTATCTTAGTTGGTTTTGGAAATAATTTCATTTGCTCTGCTGCTCGTCGGAAGCTTCCAAAATTCAAACCCATGGACCAAATCCTCTTAAATTTCAGAGACATAAATCGAACGGGAAGGAACATCATTGTACAAAATTTAAAGGTTTTATCTTTGTTGATTTTGGAGATAATCTCGTTTGTTCTGGGGCTCGTTTGGAAGCTTTCAAAATCCGAACCCATGGACCAAATCCTCTCAAATTTCAGAAATCTAAATCAAACATGAAAGAACACTATTCTGTCAAATTTAAAGGCTATATCTTTGTTGTTTTTGGAGATAATCTCATTTGCTCTGGGGCTCGTTCGAAAGCTTCAAAATCCAAACCCATGGACCATATCCTCTTAAATTTCAGAGACATAAATCAAACGGGAAGGAATATCATTGTAAAAAAATTAAAGGTTCTATCTTTGTTGGTTTTGGAGATAATCTCGTTTGCTCTGGGGCTCGTTCGGAAGCTTCCAATATACGAATCCATGGTTCAAATTCTTTCAAATGTCAGTTTCCAATTTTATAGAAAAGGAAACATAACAGCACACCCTTGCACTAAAAATAAAGGTTCTATCTTTCTTGGTTGTGGAGATATACTCGTTTGCTCTAGGGCTCGTTCGGAAGCTTCCAAGATCCGAACCCATAAATCAAATCCTCTCAAATTTCAGAGACTTAAATAAAACATGAAAGAACACCAGTCTGCCTAATTTAAAGGTTATATCTTTGTTGCTTTTGGAGATAATATCATTTGCTCTGAGGCTGGAGATAATATCATTTGATTTCATTAATCTGGTTGGTGAGATTATCAATCTCCGAAATACACTCCAGTTTACTAGAGTTTGGAGACCTGTATAAAAACAAAAATGAATGACGTGCTTAGCAACAATGATTTTTACCCAAATGAGAGACAAACGAGTAATTTTCAACGACAAAGTTGTCATCTTGGCCAATCACTTGGGTCTCAGATAAAGCTAATGCAGGTTTTACTGAATTAAAGTAGCCTTGGACGGCAAGAAAATTCGACTGTAAACTACGAACATTGCAAAAATTTACGCAAAATTTAGCAACGATTAATAACACAATTGGGTTGGAAACTATATAAATATGAAAAAAAAAAAATTTGAAAAATTTGGATTGAAAATTGCTCCATCAACGTTTCAACGGTTGAAGAACAATATCTTAAAAGAGCTTATTAATAAACTATGCGTGGTTTGTCTCGATGTTATCTTGATTTTCTCCACAAGTTTTGAAGATCTGTTAAGAGAAACTAATTTAAATATTCAAATTGCTAAATGTAAATTTCCTAGTAATTTTACTAATTATCTAGGTCACATATTTACCGATAAAGGTATAAACCCAGATAATGGTAAAATTAAAGTTATTTAGAATTTTTCGGTCCCTACAACTATTAAAGGTACCCGACAATTTTTGGGCATAACTGTTATAGAAAGTTTATAAAAGATTATGCCAAAGTAGCATACCCAATTAACAAAGGAAAAAATAAATCCCAAAAATCTAAATTATATTAAGGCATTTAACATGGTAAAGGCACTCCTTATTAGTGATCCCATACTAAAACCACCTAACTTTGAAAAACACTTCACATTAATCAAATCAATCAAATTATTACAAATTATCCCATATGTTAAGCTTCGAGAACCTTAACGAGCACGAAAAACGCTATTCCACTATAGAAAAAGAATTGCTAGTGGCAGTGTGGGCGGTTAAATGTTTCAGGGTTTATTTATGTGGCAGACATTTTACTATCTGCACTGACCATGAAACGTTAGTTTGGCTAAGTAATATCAAAGAACCAAATATGAAACTTTAGAGATGGAAAATGCAATTAAATAAATATGATTTCCAAATTTCTTACCTAAAAGAAAAAGAGAATGTTGTTGCAGATAGCTTAAGTAGATTCGTTTCAGAAAATGAAAACGGTATACGTTTAAATATTTTATTCAATAACAACGATGTTAATATCGAAATTTAATTGAAAATATAGTCCATCGAAATTGTTGGTGAAACTAAGCTAGCAAAAAAAACCAGTAAATCTTTACAAAAATCAAATCTATTTATACAAACGTTCAAAAAGAAGAATAGAAAAAGGAATTAAATTAATATAATTAAAATAATTAGTAACAAAGTTCAAAATCCCGTTACTTTAGAAGAAAATAGTAATTTTTATGACTTATTAAAAATACTGTTGAAAGATAAAGGGGTTATTTATGTTTATTCAGAAAAAGAAGAATTTTTCGATCATTTTCAAAATACTTATGAATAATATTACAGATACAGATGATTAAATCGCATGATGAAAAAGCATGTTGAAAAAGTATTGTATCACTGATTTTTATAGTAAGGGATCATAAACGCTGATTTTATATCAAGGGCTTAAAACAGCTTTCTGGGCCCAAGCAGAGTATCCTAAAACCAAAGTCCCGAAAGAAAAGTTGTTAAGTTCGCCAAGAATTTTTAATGATACGGCACATGATAATATACAGCTTACTTTTATATTAAGGGCTTATAAAAGGTCTCAGGGACCAAGAAAGGCATCCTAGAATACTGGTTTCCAAACAAAAGTTGAAGAGCTCACCAAGACCTTTTCAATGATACCCCATATGATGATATTATGTTATAAATATCGAAATCCTCATACAACATATAACGCGCTAAAAGGGCTCCTTTGAAACCAAAAGGATGTATATTCAGATTTTTCTGGATGGTTTCACACCAAACTCTATCAAATGCCTTTTGCAGCTAGTCTTTAGCACGTCTAGAAGTGCTTCATCTTTTTGATACGAAATGAGTGAGTGGTTTCATGCTTTTGTTAAGAACCTTTATATATATAATATTAACCCTCATTAAAGAAGAACATCAAAGTTAAAATCATCGAGGAGTTTGTGAAGTTTATAATGAATTAAAATCGTAATATTGTTGGCTAAACCTATTAGAAACAATAACAAAATTTATTAATAATTGAGAAGTCCGTCTCATAGCAAAATATGACCGACATCCTGTGAAAATACCTTTCCAAATTTGTGAGACACCTCGGAATTTTAATGAGATTGCAGTTTTGATATTAATGTAAATAATTCTAAATTTTTTATAGTGCAACAGAATATTAGAAGTATGAGAAAAAATTTTGATTCCTTTTTGTTTAATCTTTTGGCAATTGAACATTTTCCAAATATTATTTTTTTAAGTGAGATTTAAGTGGATTTTTGAAGATGAGATAACGAATTACAATATTCCTAACTATAAATTTTTTGCTTGTTGTAATAATTCTTATTCTTCTGGTGTCGTTGGTGTGTTCATTCATAACAATTTAAATTGTAAAGTGGATAACTATAATTCTATTAGTGCGGGTTTTATTAAGATGGTTTGCGAAATCAATAGTGATATCTATTGCTTTTTTTGCGTATATAGGTTTCACAAAAATAACATTGCTTCATTTCTAAATGATCTTGATAATTTATTTAAAAATATTTATTATATGAATTGTATTGTAGTAGGGGATATGAATATAGATATACTATCATCTTCTAATGAAATAGATGAATACTTATTTGTTATGTCGTCTAAAGGTTTTGAGTCGGTACAAAATGACCCAACATCATCAAGCTCAACGTGTTTAGATCATGTTTTTTTGAGATTTATTTAAATGTGCGTTCTGAAATTTTTGTTAGTGAGACTCATATATCTGATCATTCTTTAGTAAATATATACATTTTTAATTCATTCGCTAATAATGTACCTAAAGAGAAAGTAAATTCAGATATTAAATGTATAAATTTTTATTAAACGTATACGTATTTCTTATTTTTTTTTTCTAGTTACAAATTTTATTTTAAATCTGCTTTTACTGTAACTTTTTTGTTTATCTTAAAATAATTTTTAATTTGTTCTCTCTTTTTTCTTTTTTAAATTTTTAAAAATTTTTTTGATATGTTGCTAATTAATTTCTTCTTATTATAAGTAACCCCACTTTATACTATTATATTGTGGAATATATTATCACTATTTCCAATTTTTTTTTTTGGAGTGATCCTATACACTGTTTTTTTAACATTTAAACACATAAGATCACTAACTATTCTCCTGTCTAAAAAACTGGAAGAAGAACATTATGTATCCCAACTACTTAAAGAATCTACTACTGAATCTCAACTATATTCATAACCTGCAACTTAATAGTACAAATCATATTCAATCATTTTTACCATCATTATATTATTATCTTCACAATATCAAGGAAAATTAAAGAAACCGCCAAGCCAGATCTTAAAGAAATAACCTCAAAACTTGAAAGAGCGAAAACTTTAACCATGAAACCTCTGAAACTTAAAATTGATCTGCGCGACGCAGATCTTTAAAGGGGGAAGAGTTAACAACGTATCAAGTTACCAATATCCACATTTTAATAATGTTCCTATAAGTGTTAATGGAGAATTATGTTCTCACCAAAAATTGCTTATCCGGCATTTATCAACATTTTCCATGGTCCCACAAGCCTACAACGAAATTATTGTCTCACCAAAAATCGCTTATTCAGCGTCTACCGAATTATCAAGGTTTTTTCTTTTCCATCAAGAAAATTTATGTGTCCCAACATTCATCAAAATTAGTATATAAGTTAATGCATTTTAGAATATTTTTTAGTCTTAATTAGAATACGGATTAATAAGCTAATTCTTAATTGCTAAGAATAAAATTGAATTGTAATAAGTAATTTTAAATGTAAACGTAAAATGTAAAATGTAAAATGTAATGAAAGAATTTAAATGTAAACGAGAAAATTTGTCTTTGTCAAATTTTAGAGACCCGTACGAACAGTTAGTATTTTCACAGCCTGTCATTCTGCTTACAATTATTTTAACATTTTAGTATTTTAAAACAATTGTGAATTTTATAATTTCTAGAACTATGGGTTATACATATATTCAAACTATATGTTTATACATTCTTCAAAAGCAGATTCTAACCTTCCACATAACGATTATCAATCAAAACTTTTTCAAATATTCTATATTACCATTTAATACTAAGCGGTAAATGTATATTAAATTACAAAATAGTAAATATAATTTTAAATATTATATCATATTAATGCGCACATAATATATTTATATTGTTATAAGTATATCGCCATACATTGCAATATTTCTTTAAAAATATTTCCATTCATAGAATAATTTCTTATAATTACAATAAAATACATATATGTATGTAAAAACAGCGCTATATAATATCTATACTCTTATCATTCATTCATCAGTGACATATACGATATGTAAATAAACATGATATTATATAAGTATGTATGTATATCAATATCATATAAATAAAAATTCTTCAAGCAACCGTTATGTTGTTTATTTATTTACATTTTTTTGTCCTACGTATTATATTCTCAACAATTTCAAATTATCGAGTAAAACAAAATGCAAAAAATCCGTTAAAGAAATTTGTTAGAAAATTTGAAAAATGAAGTAACACTTTCGTCAATTATAAAGTAACCCTATATTATTAAAAAAAACTTGTTAACAGAAATAAGAGTATAATGTTGAAGCTTTAATTTTTATGTATTACTTCAAAAAAATTTTAACATGTGTTCAAGTTACAGCTGTTTAAAAATAGGGAATTTTCAGGTTTTGACCTCTTACAGCTCCTAAACGGGGGGTGATACAAAAAAAATTTCTGAAATGACTCATATTTATTTTCAAAGATCTAACTTCTGTCAAAATTTCAACTTAAATCGTTTAGAAGATAGAAGGGTTAAAAGATTTTGCAATAATTCAGTTTCGCATAATGGTAAATTAAGACACCTTACAGCACAAGTATATATTTATTATATACATGTTTGTAAAGCTCATATTAGCACCTATCGTTTGAAATTTTAAGATTGAAGATAGACCTTATAGAGCTTGTGTTATAACAACTTAAATATACAGATTTTTCGAACTTTCGGTGGCTGTAGCTCCTTAACGGGTGGAGCTCCAGAAAAATTAATGTAATCATAAAATTAATATTTTTTGATATCTATCAGGAGTTAAAAATTCATGGCTCTATTTCAAAAACATTGAGGAGATCTAAAAGTTAGTTGTTTGGGAGCTCCCTGAAGTTTTGGTCTGAACTCAACCAAAAACAAAAGGGGAACCTACAAATTGCTCCCAGAATATTTTGTGTAAATTTGAAGATAAGATATATAAAATAATATAATATAAGATATATAATATAAAATCTTATATTATAATATAATATAATATAATATAAGATATATAAAAGATAATATAAGTTAATTCACTTCTTAATTTATTTTTATATTTTTTGTGCCCGAGGCAGCCTTATCATGGGTATATCAAAGAAAAAGGATTGATTCACAAGAAAGTATTTTAGAAATAAAACAATTTAATTTGTTTATAATCTATTTAATTCTGTTCGTACTAATTAACTACAGTTATATTTATATTAAAATTAATGCCGATTAGGTATTATTACATTTTTAGTTAAACTAAGTTTTAAATATAGTTAATGCAAAAAATATAAAAAAGCTTTAATTGAAATATGCTATATTGGTTTTTGGTTGGAGATTTTATTTAGGTTTTATATTAAAGTTTTATATAAGTTTTTTTTTTTTTTTTGATTAGTGTTTTTATTTTTGTTAGAATGCACTTATTAGGTAGGTTTAATATTATGTTTTTTTTTTTTTTAAATTTTTTTATTTTATTTTGTTATTTGGGTTTTTGATAGTTTGATTTTTTTTTGATTAGATTTTTTAATGTTATTTTGTTTTTACTATTGGGTTTTGTTATTAGGTTTTATTTGTACTATGGTTTTGTTATTCTTAGGTTGTTTCTATCTTGCGTTAGCCTGCCATTAAATGTTTTGCCAGATTTGGTGCAATTTTAGCAGCTCTATGATGTACCCCCTTTTGGCGGATGTGTCCAGGGCCAAAGTGTGCTCTGCCGAGTGCTGGTATTTGTAATTAATGTTTGTGTTGCTACTGCATTCGGCTATAGAATGCTTGATTGTGAGTGCCTCGTTACAATGTGAACATTGTGGGTTGCTTTCTTTGTTAAATAGATGTTTATGTGTGGCCAGTGTGCACCCAAGCCTAACTCTGGTAAACTTGAGTAAGTAACCGTTTGTAATTTTAATTTTTTCATTAATTACCAAATATATAGGTATTTTAATTTTTTTTATAAGTTTACCCTACACACAGTGGATGTGAATCAATATACTAAGAAAAATAGTACCTACTTTTGCAAATAGACTTTTTTGTTGGAGAAAAATGCACTAGTATTACTGAAAAAGAGTGCAACTCAAATATGTGGTTTAATAATGTCAATGTAATTAATTATTAACTATTATTTAACTGCATATACATACATATTATATACATATTATAGAATTAATAAAAAGGATGGAATTTTGACATTTTGACATTAGTTATTTTATAATTAGGAACACTTATTACAATTCTACGATAATTTATTTTTATTTTTTGCAATTTAGTTTTTTATTTTTTTATATAAACAACGACGCGTTTCGCTTTGTAAGGGCATTATCAACGTACTAAAATTATTTTTATACAAACTCAATAATAAAATTACTAATATTATAAATATATACATTCAAACATTAATTAGATACATATGTATAACATATAATGAAAGAGAAAGAAGTTAACTACCTTACATATATGGAATTACATAATAATTCAATAATTAATTCCATATAATTAACAAATCAAAAATTACGTCTCTATGTACTTAATATGACAAACATAAGTATTTACATAAAGTAAGGAAATATTTGAAAATAAATTAAGATTGTACTTGTATATTATACAAAGTAGAAGAAAAATACATATTATAAAAGATAATATAAGTTAATTCACTTGTTAATTTATTTTTATATTTTTTGTGTCCGAGGCAGCCTCATCATGGGTATCTCAAAGAAAAAGGATGAAAAAAAAAATTAATCTTGACTTACATTTACATGGATTCGATCGGGGATACATTAACGAAATGGACTGACTGCTGGATGATTAACTGCTCCTTGGACGAGGATCTGTATTAACTCCGCTAAAGCTTGGGTGTTTTGTTCTCTGGATCTTGAAGAAGTATATCTCCCTATACCGGTATTTTTTTTATTGACTCATTATTTCACACTTTTTGCCGCTTATTTAGTTTTTCGCACTAGGCCCCACGTATAGTGTCAGTATAATAATGTAATTAATTACGGTTATATTATACAAAAATTAATGCCGATAAGACATTATTTTATTGTTAATTAAACTAAGTGTTTCCATTAGTGTTATGAAGTTGTTCGAGTGCGTCTGTTAATTTATGCAATGTTGTTGTAAACATAATAGCGGATTATCGTTTAATAATTCTAACTGGTTGTTTGCAATTTCTCTTTTCTTCCTTTTGCCTTATTTATTTCCAATATTTCATACTTATCCAGAAATCCACCAGCACTTAAACTATGTAATAATTTTATACATGTTATATTACTTTATTGCTACTATTATTAATTACAAGTGCTGAGAGAGTTCAGAAATAGCATTTTCTTTTACAACACCTTTTTGGTGTTGCAAAAATTTAGTTATACCAGTACAATAAATATTGGGTGTAATAAAATTACTCCTCCGTCCGTTTCCGTTACTCCTCAAAACCAGCTGGTTAGATATATCTTTAAAGGTATGGATCGGATCACAATTAAATTCTGAGTCGATTAAACTTTGTCCGCCCATCCTTCACCTCGATAATTCAAAAACTAAGAAAGCTAGAGTATTGAAAGTAACACAAATATTTTCGGATCAATTTGTAGGTTCCCTTTCTTTGGTTCACATTCAACCAAAAGTTCGGGTAGCTCTCGAGCAACTATCTTTTTGATCTCCACATTTTTCATACAAATTTTTTAAAAGTTCTACATCGTTTGAAGTAGAGCCGTCAAATTTTAAATGCAGATAGATATCGTAAAAAAATTAATTTTATTAACAACCTTTTTCTGTAGCCCCAGCTGTTACCAAGCTACAGTCTCCCAAATTTCGAAAAAGCTCTATATTTAAAATGTTATAACATAAGTTCTGTAAAATATATCTTCAATCTAAAAACACCCAAAGGTAGCTGTGGTTATGAGCTTTACAAATATATATAGTAATATAGACCCTAAAATTTAAAATAAAAATTTGAAAATTCTATTTTCAAAATCATTATTATCTTTTAAATTAAGTATTTTCCATAAAAAGATAAAATAAATAAATTATAAAAATTGTATTATAAAATTATGACCTACTTGAGAATGATTCTTTTTTACAATGTAATGTCCAAGTGCAACGATAACAAAATTCGTTTTCAATAATGACTTGTATTTATAGGAAATCGCAAGAAAGCAAATTTCTTTAATATTGTAGTGTTGAGTAATATTCTTAAGTGGAATATTCATAAACTAGATTATTTATTGAAGTTACTGATAAAGCAATATCGGTTCAGTTCGATCTTCCTAGTTTAATAATTTTTGTATTTAAGTAGGTAATGATTTTTTTTTGTAAATTCGAGTTTTGTTTAAGTTCTTGGCGAGTTCATAGATAAGAATTAAAAAAGTTGTATTAAATAAAAAAATAAATAAATGTTGTTTTTTCATTTAATTAAATAAATAAATGTTTTATTTTCACGACATAAATAAATTAACGAGAAAAATAAATCCAATTGGCGCAGTCGGTGGGATAAACTAAGTAACTTATTCTTGATATTGCAAAAGACACAAACGCATAAAGTTCAATTGCGTCCGAATGAATGATATCAAACCGATATAACTTACTCGCGTTTAAACGCTTAATAGTGTATCGTTAGTACATAAAAAGTGAAACACTCTGTGTGAAAACATTAAAGATAAATAGAAGAGATTAAAAGTAAATTTTAAATACGTTTAAAAATAAAAAGAAACATTGAACAAAAAAAAAATCAATGGAAAAGATTGAAATAAAGTAAAACTTAAATTAAAAAAAAATTACCTGTCTCCACCACAGGATACAAGAAAAGTACAATGCCAAAATTCGTAGATTTTTAATAATATGTATTAGAAAAAAAATTAAAAAAAACCTTAAAGTTGGTCGGATCAAAAAATGTTCTATGACAAAGTTGTTCGTCTTTACTTGTGTGAGAACTTTTTCTTAATAATTGCTCTCTTAATATTTACCTGTTACGAAATATTTGTAAAAAACTATATAACATAATATACATAAATATAAATATAAATATAATAATTTTAATTTTTTTTTGGCTAAATAAGTTCAATTCCATTTTTTTTCAAGTTCAATTCCATTTATTTGCTAGTTAAAGGAAAACTTTTATTTATTAGTTACAAATTTTGGTACATATAATGTGTGTTTTTCTTTGTCGTTCCTCGCCTTTTTTTTATAAACTATGGACGCCCAAACACTCCAGATAGTAAATTTGCTATCAAGTAATTTTATTAATATTACTTACTTTAATGGAGAAAAATTTGCCCTGTCAGGTTTTCTCTCACGATTGGATATGTTAATACCCACTATGAATTCAAGTAGAGTACCTATGAGAGAGCTGGCTCATTACGCGGTATTATGGAATTGAATTTTGGTTTGTAAGGGTGTTATGAAATAGAATTAAGATATATAAGAAAAACATAAAAACAAAAGAAAACATAAAAACAAAAGAAAACATAAAAAACAAACATAAAAACAAAAGAAAACATAACAAAAACAACAAAAAACAATAACAAAATAAATAAAAAAACATAAAAACAAAAGAAAACATAACAAAAACAACAAAAAACAATAACAAAATAAATAAACAACAAATAAAAATTTATATATATGCCATAGCTATACTAGTAAATATAATCGCATATAATTAAATATAATTAAACAACAAAAAAGAAATACAGTTTCAGTTTTAAAGCTTATAAAATTTGGATGGAAATTTACTCAAAAGTAGTATAGCTTATTTATCTTTTCAATTGTCTTGCTTAATTGATAACCCTATAGTTGTAAGCAATGTTAAAAATTATTATAAGCCTACACAAATTTTAAAAAAAAATTTTTTTTCTGTGGTCACTTGAACTGTATAATGAATTATGATAAGAAAAGAAAATATATATATATATATATATATTTTTTTTTTTTTTTTGAATTGTTTAATTATACGGATTTCTTAAATTGAAATTTCTTTATAATTTTTAGTTTAAACCTTTATTTTAAAACTTCAATAAAAAAGAAAAAATGAAAATAATAGAAAAAGACAACAAGAACAATCATTTGAAAAAATTAAAAATAAAAAAATTAAATTAAATTTTAATATTGAAAATATAAATGAATTAATAAATTTAAGTGAAGATGAAGTTAATAATAAAATAATACAAATAAATGATTATATAAAAGAAATAAAAGAACATTTAACTAATTCTACAACAGTTGGTGAGAAAAGACATTTTGAAAGTGAACTTTTATGGTTAGAAAGTATTAATTCAAAACTAGAAAATTTATCAAATTCAAAAACTTTTTTTGGTGTAGGATTAAATGAAAATAATAATAACAATGAAAATATAAACGGTGTTGGATGGGTTGAAATTGAATCAGCTTTTCATTGTAGACTAAAAACAGGTGTTATTATTAATTATGAACATAAGGATTCTATGAATTTTTTAATTGAAGCTAAGAAAATGTTTAAAAAAATTTTAAAAAAAGAATTTGGAAAAATGAAATCTGTATGTTTCAAAATAAATACCAATCTTTGTGGAGAATTTATAAATAAAAAAGCTGATGAAGTTATTTTAGAAAAAAATTTTTTTTCAACTCCTAATAAAATTTTAGATAAATTTGATGATTTAGATGAGTGATTTCAAAATAATGTAAATGATGAAATATTAGTAAAATTAAGTGAATTCCAAGAAAAAGATAGTGGATGGGCGTTATCATCTATTATTTATTTGAGTATAAATATTAACAATTATGAACAACTAGTAGGCTCATCATACATTGATCTTCCAAAGTTTATTAAATTAAAACATGCTTGTATAAATGTTAAAAACAATGATGATGCTTGTTTCGCTTGGGCAGTGGTATCCGCATTATATCCAGCAAAAGCAAATAGTAATAGGATCTCATCATTACCAAATTATAAGAATGTTTTAAACCTTAAAAATATCAAATTCCAAAATTTGAAAATTTAAATAATATTTCCATTAATATCTATGCTATCAAAAAGGAAAAAGGGAAAGATGTTATATTTCCATTAAAATTAACAAAACAAAAAAAATATGATAAACATATCAATTTATTGATGATTCAAGAGTGTTATGAAGATGAAAAAGAAATCGATCAATTTAATGATGATGATGATGATGATGATGATAATGATGATGATGGTGATAATGAACAAGAAAATTTAGTAAAATATCATTTTTGTTGGATAAAAGATTTATCAAAACTATTAACAAAACAAGTTTCTAAACATAATGGTAAAATATACGTTTGTGATGGATGTTTTCACTATTTTTATTTCAAAGAAAAACTAGATTTACATGCAATTGACTGTGAAAAACAAAATGATTGTATTGTTTCAATACCAAAAGAGAAAGACTCAGTTTTATTTTTCAAAAATTTTATGTACAAAGAACAAGTTTCATTTATTTTATATGCAGACTTAGAATCTATTTTGATACCGATGGAAGATAAGCGAACAGAAACTTTAATTTTGAAACAAAAACATGAAATTTATAGTATTGGATTTTATTTGAAATGTTCATATGATGATTCTCTATCCTATTATGAATCTTATAGAGGTCAGAATTGTGCAAAATGGTTTGCCCAAAAGCTATTCGAGATTGCTAAAAAGCTTGAAAATATTTATAATACATTAAAACCTTTAAATCCATTATCACAAGAAGAAATTGATTATTTTAAAAATAGTACAGTGTGTCATATATGTGAAAAAGATATTCTAATGGAAAATATTAAAGTTAAAGATCATTGTCATTTAACTGGGAAATTTAGAGGAGCAGCTCATCAAAGTTGTATTTTAAATTACCAACAAAACAAGAAATTCCAATTATTTTTTCATAATTTATCGGGATATGACGTACATTTTATTATTAAAGAAATTGCTACTGAGTTTGAAGGAAAAGTTTCTCTTTTGCCTATAAACAAAGAAAAATACATATCATTTACAAAAAGTGTTGTTGGAAATAAAATAAAATTCAAGTTTTTAGATTCATTTCGATTTTTACCATCATCACTAGATAATCTTTCTACTTTACTTCCTGAAAACGAAAAACAAATAACACATAGAGAATGGGGGAATATTTCTTATGAAAAGTTTCAATTAATTCTAAAAAAAGGAATTTTTCCTTATGAATATATTGATAGTTGGCAAAAATTAGAGTTAAAAAACTTGCCTATAAAAGAAGAGTTCTACAGTCATTTAAATGATAGTCATATATCCAATAATGATTATATGCATGCTAATACAGTTTGGGAAAAATTTAACATTCAAACTTTGGGGGAATATTCAGATATATATATGAAAACTGATATATTATTATTAGCAGATATATTTGAATCATTTCGAAACAAATCCATACAAATTTATAAACTAGATCCTGCACATTATTACACTTTACCTGGATTTACATGGGATGCTATGTTGAAAACTACTAAGGTCAACCTAGAATTGTTAACAAATATTGATATGATATTATTTATAGAAAGAGGTATACGCGGTGGAATAAGCCAGTGTTCTAATAGATATAGTAAGGCGAATAATAAATACATGGCAGACTATGATGCAAATAAAGAATCCAAATTCCTTATGTATTGGGATGTAAACAATCTATATGGATTTGCTATGTCAATGTTTTTACCAATTGGAGGTTTTAAATGGATGGGAAATAAAGAAATTCAGAATTTTGATGTTATGTCTGTAAATGATGAGAGTGATGTTGGATACATATTAGATGTTGATATAGATTATCCAGTTTTACTTCATGATAAACATAAAGACTTACCATTTTGTTCAGAACATAAAGTACCACCATTTAGCACAAAATATAAAAAATTATTAACAACACTTGAAAACAAAAAAAGATATATTTTACATTATCGAAATTTAAAACAAACCTTAAACCATGGACTGATATTAAAAAAAATACACAAAGTTCTTCAATTTAAGCAATCAGCATGGTTAAAACCTTATATAGAAATGAACACTAAATTACGACAAATGGCTACAAACGAATTCCAAAAAAATTTATACAAATTGATGATAAATGCTGTTTTTGGAAAGACAATGGAAAATGTAAGAAAATATCGAGATGTTAAACTGTTAACTAAATGGAATGGGCGATATGGAATTAAAGCAATGACCTCAAAACCAACATTTTATGATCGAACAATATTTAGTGAAAATTTAGTAGCTGTAGAATTAAAAAAAACTCAAGTTTTAATGAACAAACCAATTTATGTGGGAATGACTATATTAGATATTTCAAAAATACCTTTATATGATTTTCATTATGAATATATCTTATCTGAATTTGATAATAAATGTAAACTTCTTTATACTGATACAGATTCTTTGATATATGAATTAAAATCAAATGACATATACGATGATATAAAGAAAAATCTCCATAAATTTGATACAAGTGATTACCCTACAAACAATATATATAACATACCTTTACTCAATAAAAAGGTACCTGGGTTAATGAAAGATGAGATGAATGGAAAAATTATTACTGAGTTTGCAGGCTTAAGATCAAAAATGTATTCAATTAAAATTAATGGAAATGTAGAAGATATAAAGAAAGCCAAGGGAGTGAAAAAAAATGTTATAACAAAAAGAATAATATTTGATGATTACGTACGCTGTCTAAACGATGAGAAAACGATTGTGCAATCGCAGTTTATACTTAAATCTGAAAAACATCAAGTTTACACAATAAAGCAAGATAAAATAGCATTAAACCCATATGATGATAAACGAAAATTGTTAAAAGATTCTACAGATACTTTACCTTGGGGTCACTACAACATTTGAAAATTGACAAGATTAAAAAAATTAACAATAATTGAAAATTTTATTAAGATTTTGAATAAAAAATAATTTATTGACAATTTAGAAAGAATTTGATTATTTATTTTAATTAAAATGTCTCTGCAACCACTCCATATAGTATGGATCCCCTTGTTGATTGTGAATATCATAATCTATTTCTGCATTAACTATTTCATCACCATCACCATCAATTAGTTGTATGTTAAACTCTTCTTGGTGATATCTATCTAATCCTCTTCGTTCATCTAAAGGCCAGAGGATTACTGAACCTTCGAAATGTGTGCTCTGAACTTCTTCATCTAAGACAGTAGATGAGACATCCAAGCATCCAACATCTTGATTGTTACTGTTGTTGTTGTTATTGTTGTTGTTGTTCCCATTATTAATTTCATGAAATGGAAACGTAGTGGAATCTGCTTCTTGTTTCACAGTATCCATTCTAATTAATGCTTGAATATAATTATTATTCAATTGTATTTAATCAAACAAAACACTTTTTTATCATAGTAAAACATTCTAATTTTTTTCTTTACTAAAAAATAGAAATTTTAATAAAATATTTATTACTTATCATAAAACCACAAATTTTTTATAGTATGATGGAATATTAAATTTAAGAAATTTTGGTATTATAAAACCGAAAACATCCTCTAATAGTTAATAACATTTGTTTTCTTATGTAAGTATTATAAAACCGCAAACATCCTTTAATAGTTAATAACATTTTTTTATCTTTGCTCTATATTTGCACTATTAATTCAGATTTTTTGAGTATAAATAGCAAGAATATTATAAAGAAAATATTAATTGAGATTTAAAACTTGAACTAGAATAACCAGATAGACCTAACATACAAAAAAAATGGCAATAAGGAAAATGGATTTAACACACATTCAAGAAGAAGAAGAAGAATCTGATATTGAGATTGATGACTTGGAAGAATTCTTGCAGGATATCAATGAAGATGAACCAACCATTAGTTATTTAGCAATGAGTGGGATACCTATTGGAAAACATTTCGTCATCACATCAATAGAAGAAAAAGATTCTTCTTTTAAAAATGCTTTGGGCAATTATCAACGAAGTGTTAAGATAGCATGCGAAGCTTTTTACACATACTTACCCCACATATATGTTAAAAAGCATACTACAAAAATGATTTATAAATTAAATAAATCAATTTCTACAAATAAAATTAGTTATTCTTTTAAAATTATTTCAAAAGATAATAATAAATTAAAAATAAATTTTTTTATAACAAAAAAATAAAAAAAATAACATTACTTTTTTTTTTACTAAATTTTATAAAAATAATAAAACAAAGTTTCAAATAAATTTTTATTTTTTTATTTAACAAAATTAATTGTATTTTTATTATATATAATAAATTCATTTTATATTTACAGGTTTTAAGTGATGGTTTTTTACCACCCAATTTACATATACATTTTTTCTTTATTAGGTTTCATGTAATTTTATATGATGATGAAATCGAAACTCTCCATTTTTAAAAAAATTTTTATTTCTTAGTTTTTATTTTATCATTGTTAGAATTATTCTGTTTTTTTTCTTCCTTCCAACGTTTAGTTGATTCCGTTGAAGTATTAGCTAACTTTTCATATTTCTGTTTAGATGCTTTCTTAGTATATTTATCCATATTGTCGTGATAATTATGATTCGATCAATAACGTTTGATTGATCTCCTCACATTGATATCGAATGGAAATATTTTTCTCCTTAAATAGTATTATTTTGATTGATCAGCGTTTTTATTATTTGAACATTTTCAAAGGAACAAATTCCAACATGATTAAAGGAACATCTTTTTGTGTTAGAATGAATGTGCTGATCTTTCAATACTTTTAAACTTGTTGAATCATGTTCATTTAAATCGAATACATTATTTTGTTTTAAAATGCTTTCTATCCAGGTTTTTTTCTCATCTCCGTTAACATAAATTTTATTATTGTTTACGAATAACTTTAAGAAACTGATGACATCATGAAAATTTGTTTTGCCATCACTCCATTTGAACCCATGGTGATTTTTGGTTAGCCAATTGTTTGTTTGTTTTGCTTTGTTTGTCAATATTTGATATCCATAAGGAGGTTTAACAATGAAATGTTGAATTTCATTATTTGAATTAAGTATTGCGATTTCTTTCAAAATGAATTTTTGGTTATTATCATGAAAACCTTGTATGTCAATAATTGCATATTTCATTTTTACATTATATTTTTAGATAAATTGTATTGATTAAATTTTATATAAAAATACAGTTTATATGTTAAAAACTTGTTTTTAAAATGCTACTTCTTTTGTAGATAAGTTCATTTATTTTTTATTTAGAAATTTAAATAATTTTATTAACTTCTCCTGTTAGTGGTTTAAATTCAATTAAACGGTCATGTAAAATAAGACAATAAGCTGTAGTATTGTCTGGAATTTTTTTTAAAGTCTTTAATTCGATTTTAACATCAACTGGACCTATTTTAAGATTATCATTTTGATAACGAGTATCAATTATGAAGATTGGAGAATCAGTTCTAAAGTTTTCCCATGAAACTAAAGGTTCTGATGTTGAGTTATTATAATAAAAGCTTCTAAAATTCGAATATGCTTCATATGCTAAGGCATAACGATTTTTGGAAAAATCTAAACTCATATCTTCATATGGATATGATTCTGAATTTAAATGTACTTTTATATTTTCAATATCACAATTATTAAAATTTGAAGGATCTGCATCCAGTTTATTTTGTTTATCAGTTTGTAGAGCAAAAACAATAAAACGAGGTTTTTCAAGTTGTGAGGCTGTTTTAACATTCCAAATATGATGTGTAGTTCCTGCTGGTAATGTTGGATATTCATGTAATTCTCAATTTCTAAAAGGAATTTTCATAACCGAACCATTTCCAATACTTTGGTATACATTTAATTTAAGATTATCAGCTAAGTTAATATGTTGAACCTTCCAATATATTTTAGTAATATTAAGTTTTGGTTTTTCATTTGCATTATTACTGATACATAATAATGAATTATCATTTGTTCGGGAGCGAGTTAATATTAATTCATGTTTTGCATGTGGAATAATGTTTTTGTAATCTTCAGCAAACCCTATTAATCTTTTTAGAGGAATACAAAAATTAAAATATAAATTATTTATTTTAATTGATTCATCTGGTGACCAACTTCCATTGTATAAAGCTGTACTTTCATTCCGGTTGAGTGAGATATAGTTTTTTAATGTTGAAGTTATTCCAACATTACAATTATGATCAATTTCCTTACCATTAAGTTCATAGCGAATTTCATCAAATAGAAATGTTATAGCATTATTAACTAGATTAGTGTGAGTAACAGTTGTTCCATCATGTTTTGATACATAACCTTCAATGTAGATTAGACTTGTTGAGGGTAATATATATAAGTTTTGATTTTGTATTTGTATTCGTATAATATCACTTAATCCGAATGTGTTTAAGAATGGTGAATATGAATACCAATGAGCACTAGTTATAGTTTCATCAAAAATAGGATCATTAAAGAGTTCCATTTTAATTTACTTTTAGTAGATATCCAAGAGATTTTAAATATTCTTTATTTTCAAATGATAATAGTTTTTTGTATTTTAAATGTTGACTTCCTCCTCCTTTGACTAACTTTGATGAATTAAGGTGATGTTTAGCATTCTGTGAATGCATATTGGATTGATAATTTTGATTAAATACGATCATTCTGAAACTTTAAGTGCAATCTTATTGTTATTGTTTCTCCACGAAAATTTATTAAATTACCGTTTTGATCAAGGAGTTTTACAGTAATAGAACTTATCTGATTAATAGTTACCGGTAAATAAATTACATTCTTAGGAACTTCAATTATTTTATAGCCAGGACTGACGTTAATAGAGAATTCATGTAAAATGTGAGCCTCTTTTCCATTAATATAAGCTCCAGAAACAATATTGCATTCTACTCTTATTATATTTATTTTATTAATATCAACAAAAAAATCTGAAGTATGCCATTTATTGGCTAATAATTTCTTCTTACTGAAACCTAATAATCCTCCAATTGTATATTCTCTTTCAAAATCAATATCCTTATCTGCAAAAATTTCACACTTCAATGTATTATTATTTGCTCTTATAATTAATTTTTCCTTATCTGTTTTAGTTACATTTAACGTTTTTCTAAGAAATAGCTCAATATCCCCAATTTCATATGAACCTGTTGGAATTATAATAGGTTTATCATCAATAATAAATCTATTATTCTCCTCATCTATATTGGGTATTGAGTTATACGTTTGAAAATCTACTAAACCGCAGGTGTATTCGCCTCCCTTTAGATCTATAGGAGGAAAATAATTAGCTGTCAATATGGAAGAGTTTCCGTTTAAAGTTAATGTTATTGACATGTTTTTAATTGATACAATGAGATATTTTAGTAGTGTATTCTGTTTTTATATGTTTTTAAGGTTAATCCAAAATTCAATGATTTTAGATTTAAGGTCCATTAATAATAATATAATATATATACATACAAAGATCTTTCGTTTAAATTTCTTTTGTTATAACTAAATTCTAATTATTCTTTATCAGTTAGTTTTTTTTATTTCATTTACGTTCAAATATAGAGAAATAACCTTGAACTTCAACAAAATTATTAATGTAGGTCAGTTTAAATAAAGCTAGACTATGAATAAAATAAAAAATTTTTTATTTTTATTATGTTTTATTTACTGATAATATTTTTTTCTTAACAATGTGAAATAAAAATTCTAAACATAAATGCCCGCAATTGTAAGAATTAAAATTTTGATATTTATTATAATTATATGTAAGCTTATCTCCTAAATATTTTATTACTTCTAATGGTGGTCTTAAATTTCCAAAACTGTCAAAATAATGAGTTATTTCATCATTTTTAAAATAAGCTACCCAATGCGTTCCATCTCCAATAGAATTATCCAAATTTATTATACCACATTCATATTTCCAAGGTCTACGTATTGGCAAATTATCTCTCATAAAAACTCCTCGAAAATGTTTTAAGTATTTTTTACCAAAGTTTTCTAAATTAATATTTGTAAGAGCTCTATTGGGTAGCTTAGTTAATGGTTTTTTGGATTCAAATAAAGACCTAATCCTTTTTTATATGGTTTTAAATGCAATCCATTACCTCCTTTTAATGCTATCGCTTCCATCATTTTATTATGACGTTGACTTTCTTTTAACTCTTTATGAGCATTTTTAGCATCGTTAACAGCTTTAGTTATTCCTGCAGCACCGCCTGAAAGTGCACCAATAGCTGATAGACCTGCAAATATAGGGATTAAAGGCAAAACTCCTCCAATTTTTGGTACAGGAATTATTCGTGGAATGTTAATGTTTTTTTTCTGTCCTTTAGAAAAATTTCTAGCAGCATGCAAAGCAATTTTTATAATATTCTTAGAATTCGTTGGTTTTTTTATACATTTAACAGCTACTTTTGCTTCCTTTATAACATTTTTCAAGGGCTTTTTTCTCGGAGTTTTCTTGTTTTTCTTTTTTAAACCCATACCGAGTTTAACTTTAGCTTTCATTGTGTTTGTAACTAGATATGAATTTAAATGTTCACCAAAACTTGACGTTCACAGCTATATGACGTTGATTTTTATCAGTATTTTGAGAATATGCTATATCATGCTCTCGACAAGCCTCATCTAAACCATTAATTCCTTTGTCACCTCGTGATAATCGTTTTGCTAGTTTTGTTCGAGGGCCGCAATAGTTATAGCCAGGTAAATGTGCTTCAAATGGTAGTTTATTAATTAGAGAATTAACTACACCTTTTCCATTAACAGTTTTTTGGCTACTGATTGAGTATTTATTATGAAGAGACATATTACAACGATTAGTTTTAGATAATTACTGAAACACTAAGTACCTTTTAAGAAATGAAATTTGTAAAAGTAGATAACGTAGTTAAAGTAAAAAATTTTGATCGAAACTCAAAAAACAAAATAAAAAAAAAAAAACATGGCGAATGCTTTCCAGATAGTATAAGAGGACTAATAGTAGGACCTTCAAATTGTGGTAAAACTAATGTTATGTTGAGTATGCTTTTAGATCCCAAAGGGTTGAAATTTAAAAACATATATATTTACTCAAAATCATTACATCAACCTAAATATGAATATTTAAAAAAATTAATTAAACCAATCAAAGGAATGGGATATAAAGAATTTTCAAATAATGTTGATGTAATTGAACCATCAGCCTCACAACCAAACTCAATTTTTTATTTTTGATGATGTAGCTTGTGATAAGCAAGATAATATAAGAGCATATTTTTGTATGGGACGTCACCAAGAAGTAGATAGCTTTTATTTATGTCAGTCATATACAAGAATTCCAAAGCATTTAGTTAGAGGTAATGCAAACTTTTTAATTATATTCAAACAAGATGATTTAAACCTGAAACATATTTATAATGATCATGTTAATTCTGATATGTCTTATAATGATTTAAAAAAATTAAGTGCATGCTGCTGGAATGATAATTATGCTTTTCTATTAATCGATAAAGATAGCCGTTTAAATAATGGCCGTTATAGAAAGAATTTGGAAGAATTTGTTAAATTTTAGTTAACAAGAGATCAGCAGTTACTACCTGAACGGGTTATTTAGTGATTAGCAGTTAGCGATTAACAGTTATCAGTTAGCAAGAGAACAGTTCAGTCGATATTTTACAGTTAATAATGATCTAATCCACATTCAAAAAATGGATGAACAACTTATGAAAGATTTAATTAAAACTCGTAAAAATTTAAAAAGGAAATTTCAATCTTTAAAAGTTCAGAAGCTATCGGAAGACCATAATCGGAAAGAAGCTTTCACTCCAATTATAAAACCATTGAAAGAATTAACAAATGTTGTCAAACAACAACAACAACAATTTTCAAATAATGTTGTCAAACCGGAAATTAAATTGTCTGCTGGTGATGATAACACCTTAAAATTATTGAGATCATTTAAACCGGAAGTTAAAACCCCTAGCAACAAAAGTAATACTTACAGTAAATTTATAACTTCAACACCAAATACTCTACATATTCATAATGATGATAATGATGAATCATCAATTTCACAATTTCCTGTTCTTAACAAGTCACAACTTGATAAATCATATGGGCCCTATTTTGATGAGTCATTAAATGTTCGAAAACTTGGGAATGCTAATTTTGAAATAGATGAAATTACTAAAAATATTTTGATTGATAATGAAGTTTTTAAAGGAACTGATGGTCTATATGAATTGATATTAAAAAAAAAAACCTATAAACTATACTGAAAGTGATTTAAAAACATATCATCAAATACTTAACAAAACGAATGCACATAGAAGAAATTATGATCATTTAGAACAAATAAAAGGAAACAGAGGTTTTAAATACAAAAATATATTAAGAAAATTATATGAACATGATTATGACACTAGATATAAAAAAACTGGTTCAGGTTGTTCGACAAAAATTTTTACTAATTATTTTAATAAATCTTCTACACCGGAAACCCATTTAAATTATACAAATCAATCAAATCAGTTAGTTTATTGCGATGATCCTAATGAGTTAGTTGATAGATTAAAGCTTTTAATTGCGTCAGAAACAGCTGGTAACAATAATGAAATTGTGTCTATAATTGAAGAATTGAGAGAAGCAAATATAATTCACTAATATTTTACATAATTTTATATAGTTAGTAAAATGTCACTTGATAAGTTTGGGCGTAGTACAGCTTCTTCTTCTTACAGAAAACTACATATTCAAGGTACTGCAGGTATAGGTTTCAAATTAACTTCTGAAGGAAATTATGATATGCAAAATAAAAAATTAACAAGTCTCGATAAACCAATTGATGGTGATGATGCAGCTACAAAATTTTATGTTGACGATCAAAATTTAACAATGAAAATGTTAATTAAATATGAGTTAAAGAGAGATATTGAAGATGCGAAACTGACAATGAAAGAAGAACTAATATCCCCAAATATAGGTTACAAATTAACTTCTGAAGGAAATTATGATTTAGATAACAAAATTTTATCAAATGTTCAAGAACCAATTGATGGAAGAGATGCAGCAACACAAAATTTTGTAAATAATCATATTTTCTTTCAGAAAGAACTATTACAAAACGAGATGAGAGAAATGTTTAGAGACAACATCGTGCAGAGACATCAGTATCTAAAGAACTTAAATTAACAGAAGAAAAATAATAGAAGAACAAATGCAAGTTAGTTTAGAGGAAATCCATATCAAATTCTCGCAATTGTTAAATGAAAAATTTTCACAAATGAATGATTTTATTGAATTTCAAATCAAAAAACCAATTAAATTTATTAATGAGAGACTACAAAAAGCTGAAGCTCAAGCTCAATCTGCATTGGTTTTATTAAGTGATTTAAAACTTAAAAAAAAATAATTGAGATCAGTTTTCATTTATCATTCAAAATGGATATACATCAAATCGGATATACTTTAAATAATTTTTTAGATAAATATGAGGATATTTTATTGGAGGAACATTATGAACAATTAAAAGTTCACTTTCATTTTTTAAAATTATTTAAAAATTCTATACAAATTAAAACCAAGGAGTATGAATATCATTGGCATATATGTCCCTATACATCAGACAACATGACAACTGTTCCAGATACTTGTCCTTGTCATTCAGCAGAACATCATATGTTAAAATGTTCCAAACTAATGGATTTATATAAAAGAATAAAAAATAAATCATAATATAACTTTATATACATAAATAAAGAATATAAATTTTAAATACATTTTATTGTTTGCTTTTTATTATATATATATATTATATATTAATTATATACACACATTTTATTTAAAAATGAGTAAAAGAGAGGTAGTTGAAGAGTTGCATAAGTCTGCACGAAGAAATTTTAAACGACGTAGAGTTATAATTAAAGGATTTGATGATCTTTGGCAAGCTGATTTAGTAGAAATGGGTTCATATGCTAAAGAGAACAAAGGATTTAAATTTTTATTAACTGTGATTGACTGCTTTTCTAAGTATGCCTGGACAATCCCTATAAAAGCAAAAACTTCAGAGAACGTCACAAAAGCAATGCAAAATATTTTTCTAACTTCTAAAAGACATCCGCAAAATTTACAAACAGATGATGGGAAAGAATTTTTTAATAAAATATTCAAAAAATTAATGGATAAATATCATATAAATCATTATTCAACATTTAGCATATTAAAGGCCTCTATTGTTGAACGTTTCAATAGAACTTTAAAAGAAAAGATGTGGAAAGAATTTAGTTTTAATGGAAATTATAAATGGATTAACCTAATTCAAGAATTAACAAAAGAATATAACAACACTAAACATCGAACAATTCAAAAACGACAATCTGATATCAATAAAGATAATGCTGAAAATTTACTTAAAACTGTATATAACCATATTAAAATTTCACCGCCATATAAATTTAAAATTGGTGACTTAGTTCGAATAAGTAAGTATAAACATGTTTTTGAAAAAGGCTACACACCAAATTGGACAACTGAAATATTCAAGATAAGAAAAGTTCAAATCACTAGCCCTGGCACATATTTACTAGAAGATTATCAAGGTCAACCTATACAAGGAAGCTTCTATCAATATGAATTGTTAAAATCTAAACATAATAATATTTACCTAGTTGGAAAAGTTATTAAAAGTAAAGATAATAAGATTTTTGTAAAATGGCTTGGATTCTCATCTGACCACAATTCATGGATAAATAAAACTGATTTAATATAGAGAAAAACATTTTTTTTATTTCATATTATTTTAATTACATTTTTTTTTTGTTGTTTTTAATGAATTTTCATTTGATATGTCGGATCCTGTTTGATTGTTTGTAAATCAATTACAGTGAACTCAGATTTATATTCTGTATCTACCATCATAATTTTTTCTGCTTCTCCATCACCAGTAATTCTTTCAACTAATATTTCTCGATATTCATGACATTGAATTTTGAGATACTTTTTAATAAAAATGCTTTCATATTCACATCTCACTGTGAGTTTTTGATTCTCACCAAAATGCAATATAAAATGTCTATAAAATATATGTTCACTATTTATTATTCCACCAATATTCTGCTCTTTTAAAACTAACGCATTTCTAAAAGCTTTAATAGCATTATCTATAGATCCATACTGTGGTACTGAATCAGCTTTATCTGATAAAAATTGATCACCTGCTTGCAAAGTAGTTAATGGTTGTATTGTAGTTGTTGTTGTAATTTCACTAGTATTTTTTTCTGACGAGATTACATGTTTTAAAAATTGAACTGATAAATTTACTTTAACAGTCTCATTATTTGGAAGTAATATATTAAAATATGTGCTCCCAAAAGCTGATTCATCCAATTTAATATTAGAAGTTGGAGCTGAATTTGCTTGAATAGTTAACAAGCAAAATATTAATATAAAAAATGATTTCATTGTCACAAAAAAAACTTTGATCTATCTTCATTCAAGGTTTATGCATTAATGTGTTGATAAAAACTAATAATATATATATTTTACGCTTTTTATTTTCTAGAAAGTTCTTTATTATGTGCAAACTTTACTTGACTTATAATAGAACACACATACATAAAGAGCGGTAAAAATCTATCTCTTCCATCTGAATAAGCTTCCATATAATCTAAATATTCCTCTTTTAAACTTTCAAGTAATTTTCTAAAATTAGTTAACACATCACCAATTTTAGATTTTTTATTTTTTTCATTATATGTATTTTCTATTGATGCTATAAATATAATTCCTTCATCGATTCGTTTCCTTATCATCAACTTTTTCAATTCATTCTGATTTTCTTCATATTCATTTCTTGTTAGTGGTAATGAATCAATATGTTCAGTAATTTTATTCTTACCAGTTGGCATAATATTTGAAATATTCTTATCAATCATCTCCCAATCATCTTCTTCAGAAAATGGACAATCAACATGAAAATGATTAGGTGCTTGCTTTTTTTTATTTGTTAAACCTCTTATTTTACCAATAATGGATATATCACCACCATATACTTCTATTTTTAGATGTTGCCAATCCAAAGGAGATAAATCGAATTGGTTAGTAAATGATTCACTATTTCTAATTTTAAATAAACAAATTTTTTCACCACCGTCTGGAGTTATATATACCTCCAAAAAATCGTTAAATATTCTCCAATTAATTATTTTAATTGAAGCCCATTTCCTTCCACAAATACAATATTTATAACCATGTTGAATATTATCAGCCCAAAACATTATGTTGTTTATACTTAATAGTCTAATCAGTTTATGGTGCATTTTATGTTAGAATTAGTCTTTTATAGAATTTTGAGGGCTTAATTAGTTTTAATCGTATAATGGAGTTCGCAAGAACAATTCATATGTTTAATAAATTTTATTTAGAAAATAAAATAAATTTTAGAAAGAGATACAAGAAGGAAATTAAGTATCATATTAAGTTTCTGAAAAATTATGCTGATTCAACACTAATTCAATTTAATTCACTCAAAGAGGGTCAAGATGATAAATGGACGGATTTTGGTTACACACAATTCAACCAAATTTTTTAAAATATTTTTATTACGATTAGCTAATATCATAAAAAAATTTAAAGAAAATAATTATAAATATCGAAAAACGTTTAAAAATAAATAAATAAAAACTATAATATTAATATATTTTGTTTTTTCTTTTTAAATTATCAATAGGAATCCCCTGACGTCATTTTTTAACATTTAATTTTTTATTCTTAAAAATTCCTCAATTTTTAAAAATTTTAAATTTCTTATCAGTATAATTAAACAATTCAAAAAAAAAAAAAATATATTTTCTTTTCTTATCATAATTCATTATCACAGAAAAAAAATTTTTTTTTTTTAAATTTGCGTAGGCTTACAATAATTTTTAACATTGCTTACAACTATAGGGTTATCAATTAAGCAAGACAATTGAAAAGATAAATAAGCTATACTACTTTTGAGTAAATTTCCATCCAAATTTTATAAGCTTTAAAACTGAAACTGTATTTCTTTTTTGTTGTTTAATTATATTTAATTATATGCGATTATATTTACTAGTATAGCTATGGCATATATATAAATTTTTATTTGTTGTTTATTTATTTTGTTATTGTTTTTTGTTGTGTTTGTTATGTTTTCTTTTGTTTTTATGTTTGTTTATTTATTTTGTTATTTGTTTTTTGTTGTTTTTGTTATGTTTTCTTTTGTTTTTATGTTTTTCTTATATATCTTAATTCTATTTCATAACACCCTTACAAACCAAAATTCAATTCCATAATACCCCGTAATGAGCCAGCTCTCTCATAGGTACTCTACTAATTCACTAAATGTGAACTATATTCCAGTACTACTAGGATTTATAAAAGATAGAATTGTGGCATTTGTCGATAATGCTAGAGAACAATTATTTCAAGAGGGACCAACAACAACTTGGACTGCGTTTAAAGAAGCTTTAATTAGAAACCATGGGGAACGAAGTATTTCCATGATAAGGTTGGAATCGAAGTGTTTCTTTTTCGAGAGACTAAACAGCACTGAGTTTTCTTAGAGTTAAAAATATAAATAAAAAACACGAAAACCAAAAGATTCAAGTATTTAAAGAATTTGACAAACGAAGAGTAAATTAAAAAATTAATTGAATTTTAATATAGAGTGCAATGATCAATAAATAATTACTAACTAGCACTTAATTACCAATTAATTAATATTAAAAGGTAAATAATCAATATTAATAATTATAAATAATATTAAATAAAAATCAATATTAAGCATTAGTAATCACCACAGATAACAAAAAGTTTGCAAAATACTTTCAACAGTTTTTAATTCCTTATTAAAAGCAATTTCAACTCAAAGTCAACTACGAGTAATGTAAACGCGATACTTAAATAATGCTTAATGTAAACACAGCAAAATGAGCTAGAAAATTAATAGATTAACAAACAATATAGTCTATCACAAAAAATGTGAATGTATGAAAAGGGCGAAAATCTATTGTTTGATCATTTGAAGTGTAGTTCAGCCGCACGTTTGTAAACTAAAACAATATTTGTGATTTTAAAAAAATTAAAATTCGTAAAAATAAAAATTAAAATTAAAAAATTGAAAAATAAAAATTAAAGTTAAAATATTAATAAAATTGAACAATTATAATAAAAATAATTATGCATTGTTAGATTATAAGTTAGAAGGAATTATACCAAATTATGTACATATATTCCAAATGTGCTAAATTTATATATAATTACCAATTACTAACAAAATAAAACAAAAAATAAAAATAAGTTAAGTTTAAGGTACAACAAAGAAAAGAGTAAGTTAAGTTTAATTAGTTAATATTACAAAAAAAAAAAAAAGAAAAAAAGAAATGTATGAAGTTAATTTTAAGTTTTAAGAAAAAATGCAACAAAATTTTAATGTATATAAATAATTAAAATAGAAATAGTAAAGGAAAAAAAAAAAAAATTAATGCATTTAAATTACCTACTTCCAATAGAAAGCAAACAAACAAAGAAAAAATAAAATTTATATTATTCAAAAATTTACTTCAAAATTTAAAATTGTTGAGAAATAAAAAAAATAAAAAAAAAATTTTGTATTCTTATTTAATTTGAAAAGAGCGATTAACGAAAAAAAAAAACAATATTCAACAAATAAAATTTAGAGAAAGAAAATTTATTATTCGAGTAATCAGTAGATGAAAATTCAAATACACAGGATTTTGCTACTGCATCTAGTTCTCAATTTGTGACTAGTTCTAGTAAAAGAACTCATAAACGAAAACAAACTAATATAAAACCTAATAAAAAATGGAAAAAAATTAAATTAAATCCTAGTGTATATAATACTGTATCAAATGAAGAACATTCACCCGAAATAGTTCAGAAAATTATTGAATAAAATTAACCCCTATTGATTTATTTAAAATTATTTTTGTTGTTGATTTCATGAAGTTAATTCGCTCCGAAACAATTAAATACGCTTCATGTGAAAATTTTAGTGATATAACTGTGGAAGAACTGTATAAATAATTGGGTATATTACTTCTTAGTGGTTATTCTAAGGTAAACCAAAAATTACTTCTTTTGTAAAATATTTTTTCACTTTATTTAAATTTTGATACCAGGTGCCATCGCAACGAATGTATTGGGAAACAGAGAACGATGTTCATAACCGTTTACTAGCTTCATCAATGAGTCGCCATCGTTTTGAAAGAATACAGCGGTATATACATTTTAATGATAATACAACTATAGATAGCAGTGATAAAGCATATAAAATCCGACCTGTATTAAATTATTTAAACTCAAAATTACAAGATTTAGCAAAACCAATTCGATATGGTTTTAAACTTTGGTGCTTGACCACAACTGATGGTTATTTGCTACGTTTTAGTTTATATACTGGAAAAGGGGACTCGAATCCAAAGGAACCTCTGGGAATGAGTGTCACAAAAAAGTTATGCTATAATATTGTACCAGCTAATAGCACAGTCTATTTAGAAAACTATTTTAATTCTTTAAAATTATCAGAAGACTTTTCTGAAAAAAATCAAACACTTGTTGGAACTATTAGAAATGATCGAATTGGAAAGGCTCCGTTTACCGAGATGAAAAAAACTGCAAGAGGTAGCTATGAAGCTTTAATATCCAACAATATTATTCTTATCCGTTGGAAATATAATACTAAGGTAACAATGGCTACAAATTGTTCAAGTGATGATAGTGTTAAAACAAATCCTACTTGCCAACGCTGGGATTATAAAAAAAGAAAATTAATATTATTCAGCCAACTTTAATAAAAGAGTATAACAACCGTATGGGTGGAGTAGATTTATTTGATCAGCAAAGAGGTGTTTATCGTATACGAATTCGCTCCAAAAATGATACTGATCTATATTACGTTTTTGTTTGAACGGTGCTGTAGTAAATTTGTGGAATTTGTACCGAAAAGCAAATAAAAATACATCTCTATTGATTTTCCAAAGACTAGTGAAAAGTTTACTCTCTAGCGCTTCACAATTTCACGCCACACTAAAACGCAACAGCCCCACTAAAACGCAAAAAGGGTCTAGATATGAAATATGATGGCTTGGAACATTTTGTAAATTCTAATAAAACGCAACGTCGTTGTGGGTTTTGTGGTAAATGTACAAAATTTATATGTATGAAATGTAATGTTGGACTGCATCTGCATTGGACTGCATGAAATGTAATGTTGGACTGACAATCGTTTTTTAAATTTCCATACAAAGTAACATTCTATTATTATTTATTTTAAAAATATTGAAATTAAATTGATTTTTGTTTTTTTGTAAAAATATTAATTATATTTTTGTTTTATAAAAATGGTACATTTGAATTAAAAAAAATTTTATTATTTTGCAATCAAACACGTTTGTACGCTCAACGTATGATATATCATACGCTCCATATCTCTCACCCCCGTTAAAAGAAAAACGTGAACTAATTCGACTGAATAGTAGTGTATTTAAGAAAATTCCAAAAAACATAATTAAACACCTTCTAGAAATTTTGATTTTATTTGTGAGAATATTAATTCTGTGTTGATTTCTGTGATAATAAATCCAGAATTCAGTTTAAAACTTTTAAATTAAAATTTTTTAGAAATCATATGAAAAAAATATTTCTAAAAAATTTTCATAGAACTTAGTATATAATAAAGTTTTTAAATAGAAAAATAAAATTATAAATGGATGAGATATAGAAAACTATGTTGCATTATTTTCTTTTAATCGCGTTTAAACCATTTAAGAAATTAACAAATAAAAACTCAGATCATTAAGAAAACTAAAATCTACGCTATACCTAATGCTGTATTTTTGTAATATAACAATTAAGTTCTTATAGTATCTACTTATAATTAAATGATAAAATAAAAAATGTCTATTATAATTATCATGCTAATTAGTATAATACGAAATGAGCAACTAATAACTATAAAAACATATTGTCAATAACATTATTCGTTTTTAATTTTTCAAAACTAAAAAAAACGAGGAAGAATACAGTTGCCTTTGTCAACTCTTAGATACCCGTACGAACCGTTAGTATGTTCACAGCCTGTCACTCTGCTTACAATATTATTTTTTTAATATTTTAGTATTTTAAAATAATTTGGGTGAATTTTATAATTTCTAGAACTATGGGTTGTACATATATTCAAACTATATATTTGTACTATAGTTTGAACAAACTATATGTACATTCTTCAAAGAAGATTCTAACCTTCCACATAACGATTATCAATCCAAAACTTTTTCAAATATTCTATAGTACCATTTAATACTAAGCGGTAAATGTATATTAAATTTATTTAGTACAAAATAGTAAATATAATTTTAAATATTATATTATAATATATATATATATATATCATTGACAGAATAATTTCTTATAAGTACAATAAAATACATATATGTATGTAAATACGGCGCTATATAATATACATATATACTCTTATCATTCATTCACTAGTGACATGTACGATATGTAAATAAAACTGATATTATATAAGTATGTATGTATTTCAATATCATATAAATAAAAATTCTTCAAGCAACCGTTATGTTGTTTATTTATTTACATTTTTTTGTACTACGCATTATATCCTCAACAATTTCAAATTATCGAGTAAAACAAATGCAAAAAATTTGTTGAAGAAATTTGTTAGAAAATTTGAAAAAATCAAGTAACACTTTCGTCAATTATAAAGTAACCCTATATTATTAAAAAAAAGTTGTTAACAGAAATAAGAGTATAATGTTGAAGCTTTAGTTTTTGTGTATTACTTCAAAAAAATTTTAACAGGTGTTCAAGTTACAGGTGTTTAAAAATAGGAAATTTTCAGTTTTTGTCCCCTTACAGCTCCTAAACGGAGGGTGATACAAAAAAAAATTTCTGAAATGACTCATACTTATTTTCAAAGATCTAACATCTGTCAAAATGATGATAGTTTCATGTTTCTAGCTTAAACCGTTTAGAAGAAGGGTTAAAGCAGCAGAAGAATTTATTTCGTATGGGCGACCAGGTTTTCTTTTCATAACAGTTTTTTGGCCCTTACTAATGCGTCAGCAAGCCTTATACGAAAATGCAGCAAGTCAAGCTTATCTTTTTTAGTAATAAGAACCTTTTCAAAGTGTTTTCTATATTCGAACCAGCTATTTAGTACAGCCAGATCTACAGCATGAAAAATCATTCTTAATGTCCATTTTTTCGACATTATATAAATTCTATAATTGGAAATCATCTGGTCAAGTAAATCAACTCCTCTCATATTCGTGTTGTATAATTTTATAATTTGAGGTCTAACGACATTTACATATTTCTTTTCGTTTCTATCCCATTTCATTACTTCATCACTATTTCCTTTTCCAATGAAATTAGAAGCAAGAGAAACTGAGCGATTGTCTATCCATTTTACCAAAACTACATCCCCATCTGAACTAACTAATTCATTCATAGTGCCCCTACCTTTCTTTTTCAATTTTTTATCAGAAAGCAGTGGTTGATTTGAAAATCTATTTGTTCGTATTGTCCCTGCTGCCGAAATATGTTTTTGCTTTAATAGTTGTAATAGTTGGTAAGAAGAAAAGTAATTATCATAAAAAAGTTTATGCCCATTTGATGGAATAGTTTCACTCAAACGTAACACTACTGAAGCTCCAAAACCATAATTTTTAACATTTTCTTCATGTAAACCAGTTGTGGACCCTTGATAAATTAAAAAATCATACATTTGGCCAGAAGCAGCACAAAGTACAAACATTTTTATTCCCCAAGGAATTGGCTTTCCTTTTATGTACTGTTTAATTTCTAACTTGCCTCGAAAGGGCACAATTTGCTCATCAATAGATAAATTTTCTTCTTTTTTCAATTTAAGACATCGATCTCTAATTGAGTCATAAAGTGGCCGAACCTTATACAAACGATCCTTCGAAGTTCTATCTTCTAAGTTATTTACAATGTGTAAATTAGTCCTTAATTGGAAAAATCTATCATTTGTCATATTTTCCCTAAAAAGAACATTACCAAAGGGATTGTCCCAATACATCCTTACTCTAGGGTATTTAATAGTCCCCGCAGCTATATGTAACCCAAATAACGTTTTGATTTCAGCAGAGTCTGTTAGTTTAAATTTTGCATTATTACTTTGAAGAGCATACATGTTTGTATATTTCGCTATATCATCAAACATCTCATCTGATATATACTTTTCAAAGTAGTGTAACGTATTTTTTAAAGGTCCAACAAAATTTTCATCTGTACTTTCAAAAATAGGTATATTACTTTCAAAACTTTTTCGCTGCCACTTTATATTAGATTTTTTAGTTACTGCTGGTTCTGGTTCTTCTTCGATGTATTCTTCATCTTCTTTTTCTTCAAACATTTCTCGATTCGTCAACAACATCTCAAAATCATTATCTCTTTCAGCATCATCATCATCACTTAAATCTAAATCTGAATCTTCTTCTAACATTGATAAAATTCTATCTTCTTCTTTATTCGAATACATATTTGCCTATATACCATATTTTAGCAATTAGATATTTATTTCAATTTCATTTAATAAAGTTATTGGCATTTAGAGCCAATGTACAATTATGCACAACATAATTTAAAAGCTATTATATACAAATTTGTTGAGCATTTTACTTATAATTTTATATAAACATAATATTTAACATTTTATTTAACTATTTTTTACTTAATTATAGTAAATAGATAGCAAATTTAATTAAAATATTATTTAAAAAAAAGACTTACCTCTGCTTTTGAAACATCAATCAAGAAATGCAAAACTGAAGTTTTTAAAAATATATTTTTTTAAGAACTGTTTCATTTCAAAGGGTTCTGAGATTGAAAATCTCTTGTTAATAGGTTATTTTAATTTCTAAGAGATGGCGCATTAAAAAATGTGTAAAAATATTAATTTTAGAGGACTTTAAAGTTGTGTGCATAATTATGTGCATAATTAGGGTCTGAAAGCGTTAAATTATGTAAATAGAGGAAAGAGCAATTTATTTATTTTATGTATGTTTGAAGAAGAAAAAAGGTAAATGTGAGCAGATCAGATAATACTAACGTAAGTAAGTATAGCTGTAATAATCATTAGGTAGTGTTACCACTATCACTGTCAAAGAAAAAAAAACAGAAGACCAGGAGTGGCACATCTTTTTAGTTAAACACCAAAAAGTTGTTCATATAAAAATTGTATCAGAGACAGTAAACTTAATATATTAAGTATTAAACTTAATATTAATATATTAAGTATTAAACTTAATATTAATATTAAGTATTAAATATATAATTATTAAGTATTAAACTTAATATTAATATATTGAGTATTAAACTTAATATTAATATTAAGTATTAAATTGTATTCGCCCTGATGATGGCAGTGATGCCGAAATATATATAGGCTTTATAATAAATAAATATAATATTTTAAGACTTATAAAAAAATAAAATATTAATAAAATTATTTTGTGGACAAACAGTATAAATAAAAAACAATTTTTTACTCAATAAATCTAATTAAGATGTTCCACAAACTTACGGTTGAAAAAATTCAAGGAAAGATAAAAAATATTTTAAAAAGAAAAAATATATATAAATCAAATAAAAATAAATAAAATATTAAAAATAAATTTGATTAAAATTTTTAATAAAATGAAAAAGCCTTATACATGAGACAATTTTTAAAAATGAGTCGTAAAAATGAGCAAGTATTGAGTAGTACTGCTAACGTGGAGAGCATAGCTGCTGACGTCTCAAGGACTTTTGTGGAATTGGAGAGGCTTAGAGAGGAATTAAGAAGGAAGTCTTCAGTTGATGTTAGTTTGGCAGAAGCGAAGCCGCCAGACATCCGAAATCGAAATAGGCAGAGTACAAATCTACAGCCTGTAAATTTTCATCATAATAACTTACAATCCCACCAACACTCCTATGATAATAACAATCTTTCACATCCAATAAACAGTTTCAATAGCAATAGATCCAGATTTCCTGTTTCCCTAAAAGATATAGTGAATATTTTGCCAACATTTTCAGTAAAAACGAATACGATGTCAATAACTGAATTTCAGACATAGAAGATACGACATTTGACCTAGGTTGTTTTGAATTATAAACATTTCTATTACGCAAAAGATTGTTGTCGGCCTAGATGAAAAGACAATAAGAGTGAAATCAAATAGAACAACATAAAAAGGTTTTTGAAGGACGAATTCTCTGAAATAATTAGTTCGGCAGACGCTCGTAAGAAGCTGGCAAGTACGAAACAATAAAAAGGCGAAACCGTTTATGAATACCTAATCAACATGAGGGCCATAGGCGCCAAGCGTAACGTGGAAGACGATGCAATCTTAAGATATGTAGCTGATGCCATGTATGATTCTTCAGCAAATAAGCAACGGTTATATGGTTGCAAAAAGATTCAGCAGTTTAATGAGGAATTACGAGGATATTCTTAATGCAAAGAAGAACGGGAATGTATTAAGACAAATGCAAACTTCAGAAGAAACCCAGACGATATGAGCAATAAAACTCAATTAGGCTGTTATAACTGTGACATAAAAGGAATACAAAAGCGCGAAGTGTAGTGAAAAGAAACTGAAGTGTTTTAGATGCAACCAGTTTGTTCACATATCGAGAAATTGCACTCAGGATACCTCAGTTCCAGCAAAGACGAATTAGAAGCGCCACTTTAGAGGGAAATCAGAAAATTCCAGTTGAAAAACTTATTAAGATCAATGGCCATAAGATAGCAGCCCTGATAGGCACCGCCAGCCATTTAACGCTAATCAGATGTGATGAGTATATTAGGATTGGCGCGCCCGAGGTCAATTTATGAAAGTTAAGTGTACGGGGTTTAGCTAACGAGTCTGTGTTAACAATAAGATCATTTAACGCAATAATTGAAATAGATAACAACATACAGCACAAATATTCATATCATTTCAAAGAACGTTCTACAATTCGCCATGCCCATAGGAAAAGATGTAACACGTAACACCAAAATCGAGTTTAGCGATACATGAATCAATATAAGTAAATTGGAAGATTCACTGGTGAATTACTGCAATATAATGGAAGAAAAACATCATTGAAAGTTGGAAATAAGAACTATGAAGAAGAAGTCAGAACCTTGGATACAACAGGGACCCCGAATACTGGCTCAATTAAAACAAATGGTGGATGACCAAGTACAAGAGTGGTTGGAGAAAGGTATTATCAAACCCAGTAAGTTAGAGTTCGCAAACCCCATTGTTTTGGTGAACAAAAAGGATGAAAAAAAAGGCTATGTGTTAACTGAATTTACTAATGCGGAAAATTGTTTTGACTTATATTGACGACGTCATCATTCTGGCATCAAGTGACCAACAGTGTGTGAACCGTTTACAGCAAGTCCTAGAGATAGCAGAAGAAAATGGTTTAAAAATTAAGTGGAGCAAATGTCAATTCCTTTGTAGAGAGATCAATTACTTGGGGTATAAAATTTCGGAGCAAATGTCAATTCCTTTGTAGAGAGATCGATTACTTGGGGTATAAAATTTCGAATGATGCGTATTCATCTTCACCGGAAAAATCAAAGCCGTAAAAGAGTTCGCAACACCCAATAACATTAAAAAAGTGCAGTCATTCCTAACACTCACTGGGAACTTTCGGAAATTTATACCGGGATATGGAGTAGTTGCAAAGACGCGATTGACCACTAAGTAATTAAACAAGGACCAATGTGACACTCAAATTTAGACCAGAAGAAAAACTGGCATTTTCAAAATTAAAAGATTATTTATGCGCTGAACCAATTCTAAATCTATATTGCCAGAATCGCGAAACTGAATTACATACAGACGCGTCAAAATTGGGCCAGGGGGCTGTAGTACTACAAAAAAGCAATAATGGAAAATTTCACCCAGTATACTAATTTAGCAGGAAGACGAGCCATCGTAAGAGCTATATCACAGCTATCAGCTGGAAGTCCTAGCAATTATAGAAGCGGTGAAAAAGTTAAGGGTATTTCTACTGGGTATTAAGTTCAAAATAATAACGGATTGTGAGGCGTTCAAGATGACGACGGAGAAAAAAACTTTATCAAACATGGTAGCAGAATGGGCACTAGGAAATACAGGAAATTTTATTATCAACCAGAACATTGACGTAGCAAACAAATGAATCATGTGGACGCCTTATGCAGAAACCCTTTGGTTATATTACAATGTCGAACGATTTCGTAGAGCAAATAAAAACAGCACAAAGAAAAGACGAAAATTTAAAGCTGATAGCAATACTGATGCATCACGGACCTTATAAGGATTTTGTAACGAAGAAACATGGGTCAATTCGGTCAAAACAACAAAAACCGAAGAAGTGTTACAAAAACTAGAACAATAAAAAACTACTTTTGGAATACCACGACGTATAAAAACAGACAAGGGCACGGCCTTTACTTTCAACACGTTTGAATAATATTCCAAATCAGAAAATGTTCAACATGTACTTATAACCGCGGGCGTGCCTCGAGCCAATGGGCAAGTGGAACAGTTACATAGAATTATAATCTCAGTATTAACGAAATTTGCAATTGAAGACCAATCCAAATGGTATAAGCTCACCAATCAGCTTCAACGATGCATGAACTCGACGTATCAAAGAAGCATCGGAAGGTCGCCGTTCGAACGGGCGTGAAAATGAAGAAGTGTACGGATATCACGCTACCGCGAATTGTAAACGAAGAAATAATAAACGCATTCGTAGAAAATTGCGAAAATACGCGCGTGGAGGCTCGGAAGGCAATTCTTAAAACTCAACAGGAAAATTGCGAATCGTTCAATAAAAGATGTAAAGCGGCAAACAAATATGATATAGGAGACCTCGTCGCGATTAAACGGGTACAATTTGGTACTAATCTTAAAATTTTTCCCAAATTTTTAGGTCCATACCAAGTAGTGGAAAACTCAGGGAAAGACAGATATACAGTTCGTAAGGTTGGCAACCAAGACAGTCCAAAAAATACAACCACGTGCGCTGAGTTTATGAAAGGCTGGCAAAGCTGTGATAACCAACACGAAGAAATGAGCACATAAGACGATGATGAAGTAAAAACAAGCAATGAAAGCGAAAATTGAATCAAACGACGCAGACGAAAATTATCAGCTGCAATAAAAATAAAACTTACGAAGCAGAAAAATGTCAGCAAACATGAAAAATCACTATTAAAGACGATGGAAACGATTAAGGTGAAGGATGCAAAAAAGACGATTTATTAAAATACTGCAGACAATAATTACTAATTAAGACTAAAATCACCAGCTAAGATAAAATAAAACCAATGACGAAGACAAAAAGTACCAGTTGCAATAAAATTACTAATGATGAAGATGTAACCACCAACCAAGACAGAATAAAACCAACGACGAGAATCGCTAGCTACAATAAAAATAAAACTTACAAAGAAGAACCTAAATACCAGCCGTATCAAATTTAATTCCAAACTACAAATAAAATCACCAGCTACGACGAAAATTAAATTAATAACAAGAATCATTATTACTAACGATAAGAAAAGAATACTCCAATTGACGGTTTCCGAGGTCGTTGAAACCTGTTAGGATGACCGAGTTTATAGGATGTCAAAACCTTACATACATTAATGATGGAAGAAAATAACAGCACTCATGAAAAAAGAAAAAGAAGGGCATTCTGTATAAAGACGTTGTACAGTATAGTTGATTTTAAAAAATGAAGTTAAACAGTTGTAAAGTCCGCTATTAAATTAACATTTAATAATAATTTATAAAAAGAATTAAAACTATTTAATATTAAATAATATATTTAGCATTATAAAATAATATAAAATAGTACCTAATAACATAAAATAATATTGAGCAATAATAGTAGCTAATGGGGCACCTTGGCGTGGGAATTTTGTACGAGAAAGAGATAGCATGATAAAGGTGTTTGAACTTTTAGGGAGTGTTGTTGGCACGTGCACATAGGAATGTTATTAAGCTTTATGCAAATGAGCTCACGACAAAGGTGTTTGAACTTTTAAGGAATGTTGTTGTTTTAATGAATGTTGTAATGAATAGATATTTGTTAGTTTGAAAGCTTCTTTAATACAAAAATGCATTTGTTACTTATGAGATAAATAACATGCAGTTAGTGACCTTGACATCGTTTCTTAGTTTAAAGTAATTTAAAGTAAAGGTTGTATGTATAAAATCATGAAAAAAAAAGAAAAGTTGTATTAGATTAATTAAAAAGTTGTATTACAAAGATAACAAAATTGACTTATAAGTACATGTTATTATAGAACGAAAATTTAAGAACAAGTGGAGAAAAGTGAGGTGTAGTTTTTAGTTTTTTTTTTTTTTTTTTTAAATTATTAATTTAATGTAGAAAATATGTATGTATAAAATCGTAAAATAAAAAAGAAAAGAAAAAAAGTTGTATTTATTGATTTATAAGTACTTGTTATTGTAGAATGAAAATTTCAGATCAGGTACAGAAAAAAGAGGTGCAGTTTTTAGTTTTATTTTATTTTTTTGCATTATTAAAATGCTAGTTTGAAAGATTTTTTTTACCACCAAAATACAGTAGTTATTTATAAGATAAATAAAATGCAGGTATTGACCTTGATATTGTATCTTAGTTTTATGTATCATGTAAATTTGAGATATGTTATTGAAAACTATAAATGTGCAAAAAAATTTAATAATTAATTGTAAAAATAAAAAAGCAAATTAGTTACATATAATATCGTTTTTATTTACCCAAGAATTGCGATCTATATCAAAATCTAACCATTTAACAAAAACTTGATTTCCTAAATAATATGCCGATTCTGGCACAAAAGTCGTGAGGCGTCAGTATTTTATATGAAAAAAATTATTGTTTGTTGTTAAAAAGGTAATTGAAATAACGGAATTAAAATATATATTATGTGATTGAATGAAGGGTATTATGGATTTGAATTTAGGTTTAGAGTGTGATAATATGTGTTATGAAATTTAAAAATTAAATTATTAAGTGGGTTTAAAAAGTTTTAAGGGAAGGGGGTTTAAGCCTTTGGTACGATGTTATAAGCGTAGAAGCTTCAGCAAGTTTAGAGGTTTGGAAAAGGGAAAGTTGGAATTGTGCAGGTTCGGAGAATTGGAATAAGATCAAAAGGGGCCAAGTTGGGAGATTTAGGATCTCAATTTGGAAAGTTTGAATATCAAAAAAAATTGATGGAATTAGTGCTTTGGTAGTATGATTGAAAAGGGGCCCTTTGGCCATAGCAAGGACCGAAGCGAACCCTGCCGAAATTATTGGGAGCATGTATTAATGATCTTAGATTTTGAATAGACTATACATATTATATTGGAAAGATGTAGTATTATGAAATTATCAAAAATATCCTATAGTATGTAGTGAATGTTTTGGTCGTGCGATAAAAATTAAAAAATGTTTTTGCAAAAATGCACATTAACTTGATTACTTCAACCTATTTTAATTCTTTTTTTAGGGTACCTATGGAATGTTAAAGTAATATGAGAATTTATTTTCAATAATATGCATTAAGTGGTTAACCTTGAAATTAGTATTACTGCAAGTTAGGTATGTGTATTATATAAATGGGGTGAGGTTCATGAACAAAGAGCCGTTTGTTATTACATAATATGTTGTTTTAATAAAATGTGCTTACAATAATTTATTTTCGTAATAAATACATATATTAAATAGTAAATTGATATTACTCTGAACCAAAAATGTTCTTTTTTTAGTTTTAATTGGCTCACCATAAGCATACTTCGAAAAAGTGTCTATTACAGTTTGTAAATATTTATTTCTGTATCATTTAAACCTTTTTGAATAACTTTTCTAACGTGATGAAGTTCAAGTTAAAAGTAAACAACAAATGAAAAAAAACTTGGGTTAAAAAGGTGTTTTAAATATTAAATAACAGCATTGCATTTTTTACTAAAAGTTTATAAATTTTTATTCATTAAATAATATTTTATGATTTACTTTTTTTCTTATTTTTTCCACAAGGTAAACATTAGGAAATTTAACAAATATAAGTTCAGGTTCATAAAAACTGCCTTTTATTTGTTTTTGTGTAATCAAGTAAATTTTATGTTATTGGTCAGTTCTTTTTATTTTTGCTATGGTATATATTTCTGTTTACCAATCAGGTTGAAAACGTTTTGCAAATACCCTTTTAAATTTACTTATACGAACAAAATCTAAAACTTTATATTTTTCTTTTCAGAATACTTTTAATTTATTGTATACAGTTTTTAATAATAATTTTTCATCTTTTTAGGTGGAAGTTTAATTGTATGAGTGATATTTTTCTATTAGCGATGGTAGAATAGTTAACCATTTATATGTGCTTTGTAAACTAAATTGTTTCCACATTGTGTTTTTAGCGTACGATTGAAACGTTCTACAATTGATGCTTTTAGTTTTGAATATGAATGATAATGGTTAATTTTATTTTTCCTCATTAGATTTTACAATTTTTTGTTGAAAAATTCCGTACCTTGATCAGATTGTAAATTTTTTTCTTTTTTATCAGCCCGCTTAAAAATAATTTTCTTAGCTATTAAAACATTATTAGCACGGTTAAAATCAAACCGGTTCAGCATAGGCAAATTTTGAAAATGTATCAATTACTGTTAATAAATATTTATATCCTTTGTTGAATATGGAATCATTTCAACCAAATCAATTTCCAAGTATCATTTAAGAAAATTAGAAGAATTTCAAGAAAGAAATATCGGTTGGGTCTTATAAGCTATTAAAAACTTAACTATAAATATAAAGAAATTTTCACCATTTGTTGGATTTAGGACCGAATCGGACCCTGTCAAAGTTATTGGGAGCATGTATCAACGATCTTAGATTTTGAATAAACTATATTATATTGGAAAGATGTAGTGTTATGAAATTATCAAAAATATCCTATAGTATGTAGTGAATGTTTTGGTCTTTGGTCTTTGGTTTATGATTTTGCAATAAAGAATAAAAAATGCATTTTAACTTGATTATTGCAAGCTATTTTAATTCTGTTTTAATATAAAACATGAAACAGCTGTATTTTGTACGGTTCTATGATGTATAAAATCTTGACTAAAATTACTAATGAGTAATGAACTTAATCATGAACTTAATTTAATACAGAACATGCAAAATGAAAAAAGCTTTTTGAGATAAATGTATTTTATTAAAATCATATTATTAAATTTACTAAAATGAAAAAGCGAAACTAAAATGCACAAATGAAAAAATTAAAATATTTTAAATATGTGTAGTAATAGTAATGTCTTCTTTGTTTATCCATGAATTATGCTTTTTATGAAAACCAAGCCATCTAACTAAAACTTGATTTCCTTTTCTTTGGTGTTAATTCAGGCTCATAAAAAGAACGGGTTATTGGATTATTAGTGTTAATCAAATAAATTGTATGTTATTGGGTCAGTTCATTTGATTTTGCAATTGTAAATATTTCTGTTGACCAGTTGGGTTGATAACTTTTGCAATTCTATTTCAATTCTATTTTATAATTTTCTATAGAGCAACAGTTACATGTATCCGGTCCAGATGAGGAGTTGTCGTAAGCCCAAGGACAAAGAGCAAAACAAGTTCCATATATTGTCGTAAATTTTTCTGTTGTTGAAAATTCTTTTATGTATTTATACATGTGAAAAATACTGCATTTTGTAAATAGATTACTTGTAAATTTCAGGTGATAAAGTATTTAATTATAAGTAATATTATTCAACAAAATTTCTTTCATATATATATATATATATATATATATTGGTTTCCTCGTATAAATAATGCTAACATTTTTAACATTTTAATTATACTCTTGTAAATATTGCTATACAAAGGTTTTTAAATTAATTAAGAAAAAAATGCATGATATTGAGCGAATAATATACAACAAAGAAAAAACTCTGCCAAGAGAATTATTTCGTTTTATAAATACTATTCTCATCAATATTCCACATTTATTCGCAGGTAAGAATTAACAAATAAAATTTTTATTTACAAAATGCATATATATATATATATATATTTCTTAGGTGGTTTTACAGCATATATGGCAAATGCAACACACCATTTTGAGGACCTAGACATCTTTATTGAAGATAAAAATGGTGAAATTTTGAAGACGGTTAAAACCAGACTTTACAACAACCATGAAGAATTTGAAATCTCTGATGACAATGAAGAGGAGAGACCTGTTAATATTATGTAAGAAAATTAATAAAAATAAAAACACTTAAAATTTTACAGGTTTCTTTGTACTTATATTTCAAACATATTATTACATATTATTTACATTAATATACATATTATTTTATTTATCTTATAAATAACTATAACTGTATTTTGGTGTTAAAAAAAGCTTTCTAACTAGCATTTTAATAATGGAAAAAAAAAACTGTACCTCATTTTTCTAAACCTGTTCTTAAAGTAGGGCTTGCATCAAAAACGAGGTAGCTCCACTTTTAATAGTTTTTGGTAAATTAAAAAAAACTGTTAAAATATTTTTGGCTGATTTTAAATTGAGGTGCTTTAAGCAATATTGTTATCCGTGTTGTTACTCGTGGTTTGACACTAATTTTTAGAAAAAATATTATGTATTAAGGGCTGGGCAAGCTGTTTAATTTTGGAGCTACCTCGTTTTTGCTAAAATTTTTCAAGTTTTGTTAAAATTTACTTGCGAAAGTGTTCATCAAAGAATAAAAAAATAATAATAAAGTCATATAAAATTCTGTTTAAAGATATTATTAATATATGATAACAAAAAATATAATAATTCAACATCAAAATATAAAAAAAAGTAATAATTCAATATTAAATATAACAAAAAAATATTAATTTAACATTACAATATAAAAACGAAAATTATTCAATATTTAAAAAAAAAAACTAAAAATATAATATTACAAAATATTTACAAAAGTGATCTCTAATAAGACAAGCTAATATTCATTCAATAAAAGATTCTCCTTCGGTGAATTTTGCCTCTTTAATTGGTAATGATTCATTATCTGCTGGTTGAAGGTTGTCTAGTGTGACTGAGGCATTGTTTTTAATGTCTAAAATTTTTATATTTTGTTTTATCGGTATGTTAACCGTTTCACTGCATTTAATCATACCTTTTTCGAATTTTTTGCCACTTTTTCGAATAATATTTCCATATTCACTTGGTAAGAAAACTCTATCAGTTTTCAAGCAAAAGAAGCAAAATTATATACCCAACTGCCTTTTGTAAAACGCATCTCCTGAAGGTACTTTTGGTAAAGGTTTATTTTGTTGATAATCGAAGAATAAAACTTCAATTGCTTCGATCTCTATTGTTAATAATGTCTTTATTTTAATATCTTCGTAAAAAGATTCAGCCTTTGTTTGATGAAGGAACTTGGTTTTTTCTAGATTATTACGTTCTTCGTCAGATATAATTGGAGAGCTTAGTTCTTTAGCCATATTGTCACAAGTTGGACAAGTGTCAGATCTGGGATTTCCAAACCGGATATTAAAATTTGTTTTAAAATATCTGAAAGAGAAATCAAATGATATGACAGAATCTCGGTATTTTCTAAAAATAAACGGTGCATTTGTTTAACCGTTAGTTCTGCAGACAAATATTTTCTATTGGTGTTGTCTTTCCGACTATAATGTGATTCTCTTGAAGGAAAACTTTTTATGTGCTCATGCACTTTTTTCACTAATTCATCTGGTATTTTATTAGGTCGTATATTATGTTTTCCTCTCTGATCAGGCTTGGGTGTTATATTACCTGCAAGTGATAAATGTTTTGCTATTAGTTCAATTCTTTTTTGAGAAACACCATGAAGTGAAGCAAATGCTTTTTTACAAACTCGTATTGTGTTTCGATCTATCCGAATTTCTTCTCCGAATTAGTGCTTTGGTAGTATGATTGAAAAGGGGCCCTTTGGCCATAGCAAGGACCGAAGCGAACCCTGCCGAAATTATTGGGAGCATGTATTAATGATCTTAGATTTTGAATAGACTATACATATTATATTGGAAAGATGTAGTATTATGAAATTATCAAAAATATCCTATAGTATGTAGTGAATGTTTTGGTCGTGCGATAAAAATTAAAAAATGTTTTTGCAAAAATGCACATTAACTTAATTACTTCAACCTATTTTAATTCTTTTTTTAGGGTACCTATGGAATGTTAAAGTAATATGAGAATTTATTTTCAATAATATGCATTAAGTGGTTAACCTTGAAATTAGTATTACTGCAAGTTAGGTATGTGTATTATATAAATGGGGTGAGGTTCATGAACAAAGAGCCGTTTGTTATTACATAATATGTTGTTTTAATAAAATGTGCTTACAATAATTTATTTTCGTAATAAATACATATATTAAATAGTAAATTGATATTACTCTGAACCAAAAATGTTCTTTTTTTAGTTTTAATTGGCTCACCATAAGCATACTTCGAAAAAGTGTCTATTACAGTTTGTAAATATTTATTTCTGTATCATTTAAACCTTTTTGAATAACTTTTCTAACGTGATGAAGTTCAAGTTAAAAGTAAACAACAAATGAAAAAAAACTTGGGTTAAAAAGGTGTTTTAAATATTAAATAACAGCATTGCATTTTTTACTAAAAGTTTATAAATTTTTATTCATTAAATAATATTTTATGATTTCCTTTTTTTCTTATTTTTTCCACAAGGTAAACATTAGGAAATTTAACAAATATAAGTTCAGGTTCATAAAAACTGCCTTTTATTTGTTTTTGTGTAATCAAGTAAATTTTATGTTATTGGTCAGTTCTTTTTATTTTTGCTATGGTATATATTTCTGTTTACCAATCAGGTTGAAAACGTTTTGCAAATACCCTTTTAAATTTACTTATACGAACAAAATCTAAAACTTTATATTTTTCTTTTCAGAATACTTTTAATTTATTGTATACAGTTTTTAATAATAATTTTTCATCTTTTTAGGTGGAAGTTTAATTGTATGAGTGATATTTTTCTATTAGCGATGGTAGAATAGTTAACCATTTATATGTGCTTTGTAAACTAAATTGTTTCCACATTGTGTTTTTAGCGTACGATTGAAACGTTCTACAATTGATGCTTTTAGTTTTGAATATGAATGATAATGGTTAATTTTATTTTTCCTCATTAGATTTTACAATTTTTTGTTGAAAAATTCCGTACCTTGATCAGATTGTAAATTTTTTTCTTTTTTATCAGCCCGCTTAAAAATAATTTTCTTAGCTATTAAAACATTATTAGCACGGTTAAAATCAAACCGGTTCAGCATAGGCAAATTTTGAAAATGTATCAATTACTGTTAATAAATATTTATATCCTTTGTTGAATATGGAATCATTTCAACCAAATCAATTTCCAAGTATCATTTAAGAAAATTAGAAGAATTTCAAGAAAGAAATATCGGTTGGGTCTTATAAGCTATTAAAAACTTAACTATAAATATAAAGAAATTTTCACCATTTGTTGGATTTAGGACCGAATCGGACCCTGTCAAAGTTATTGGGAGCATGTATCAACGATCTTAGATTTTGAATAAACTATATTATATTGGAAAGATGTAGTGTTATGAAATTATCAAAAATATCCTATAGTATGTAGTGAATGTTTTGGTCTTTGGTCTTTGGTTTATGATTTTGCAATAAAGAATAAAAAATGCATTTTAACTTGATTATTGCAAGCTATTTTAATTCTGTTTTAATATAAAACATGAAACAGCTGTATTTTGTACGGTTCTATGATGTATAAAATCTTGACTAAAATTACTAATGAGTAATGAACTTAATCATGAACTTAATTTAATACAGAACATGCAAAATGAAAAAAGCTTTTTGAGATAAATGTATTTTATTAAAATCATATTATTAAATTTACTAAAATGAAAAAGCGGAACTAAAATGCACAAATGAAAAAATTAAAATATTTTAAATATGTGTAGTAATAGTAATGTCTTCTTTGTTTATCCATGAATTATACTTTTTATGAAAACCAAGCCATCTAACTAAAACTTGATTTCCTTTTCTTTGGTGTTAATTCAGGTTCATAAAAAGAACGGGTTATTGGATTATTAGTGTTAATCAAATAAATTGTATGTTATTGGGTCAGTTCATTTGATTTTGCAATTGTAAATATTTCTGTTGACCAGTTGGGTTGATAACTTTTGCAATTCTATTTCAATTCTATTTTATAATTTTCTATAGAGCAACAGTTACATGTATCCGGTCCAGATGAGGAGTTGTCGTAAGCCCAAGGACAAAGAGCAAAACAAGTTCCATATATTGTCGTAAATTTTTCTGTTGTTGAAAATTCTTTTATGTATTTATACATGTGAAAAATACTGCATTTTGTAAATAGATTACTTGTAAATTTCAGGTGATAAAGTATTTAATTATAAGTAATATTATTCAACAAAATTTCTTTCATATATATATATATATATATATATATATTGGTTTCCTCGTATAAATAATGCTAACATTTTTAACATTTTAATTATACTCTTGTAAATATTGCTATACAAAGGTTTTTAAATTAATTAAGAAAAAAATGCATGATATTGAGCGAATAATATACAACAAAGAAAAAACTCTGCCAAGAGAATTATTTCGTTTTATAAATACTATTCTCATCAATATTCCACATTTATTCGCAGGTAAGAATTAACAAATAAAATTTTTATTTACAAAATGCATATATATATATATATATATATATATATTTCTTAGGTGGTTTTACAGCATATATGGCAAATGCAACACACCATTTTGAGGACCTAAAAATGGTGAAATTTTGAAGACGGTTAAAACCAGACTTTACAACAACCATGAAGAATTTGAAATCTCTGATGACAATGAAGAGGAGAGACCTGTTAATATTATGTAAGAAAATTAATAAAAATAAAAACACTTAAAATTTTACAGGTTTCTTTGTACTTATATTTCAAACATATTATTACATATTATTTACATTAATATACATATTATTTTATTTATCTTATAAATAACTATAACTGTATTTTGGTGTTAAAAAAAGCTTTCTAACTAGCATTTTAATAATGGAAAAAAAAAAACTGTACCTCATTTTTCTAAACCTGTTCTTAAAGTAGGGCTTGCATCAAAAACGAGGTAGCTCCACTTTTAATAGTTTTTGGTAAATTAAAAAAAACTGTTAAAATATTTTTGGCTGATTTTAAATTGAGGTACTTTAAGCAATATTGTTATCCGTGTTGTTACTCGTGGTTTGACACTAATTTTTAGAAAAAATATTATGTATTAAGGGCTGGGCAAGCTGTTTAATTTTGGAGCTACCTCGTTTTTGCTAAAATTTTTCAAGTTTTGTTAAAATTTACTTGCGAAAGTGTTCATCAAAGAATAAAAAAATAATAATAAAGTCATATAAAATTCTGTTTAAAGATATTATTAATATATGATAACAAAAAATATAATAATTCAACATCAAAATATAAAAAAAAGTAATAATTCAATATTAAATATAACAAAAAAATATTAATTTAACATTACAATATAAAAACGAAAATTATTCAATATTTAAAAAAAAAAACTAAAAATATAATATTACAAAATATTTACAAAAGTCATCTCTAATAAGACAAGCTAATATTCATTCAATAAAAGATTCTCCTTCGGTGAATTTTGCCTCTTTAATTGGTAATGATTCATTATCTGCTGGTTGAAGGTTGTCTAGTGTGACTGAGGCATTGCTTTTAATGTCTAAAATTTTTATATTTTGTTCTATCGGTATGTTAACCGTTTCACTGCATTTAATCATACCTTTTTCGAATTTTTTGCCACTTTTTCGAATAATATTTCCATATTCACTTGGTAAGAAAACTCTATCAGTTTTCCTTAAATTTTTTTCGATAAGCCCGAAAGCCTGATCACAGGGCATAAAACTAAGTTCAGGTTCAGAATATCGATGAACAATCTTATTTATTCGTCCACTTTTAATTAAATAAAACAAGGATTGCATGGTTCTTATTTTGAGACACACAGTTGTCTGAAAATAAGTATAAAATTTTTACATCCTCACTTAAAATATTATTAATGTAGTGATGCAAAAAGCTAATTGGCTCATTTGGTGTCTTTTTCCTAATGGTTTCATCATAAACATAAAAGTGATGTGTTTTTAATTTACCAGATGAAATAGCAAAATTATATACCCAACTGCCTTTTGTAAAACGCATCTCCTGAAGGTACTTTTGGTAAAGGTTTATTTTGTTGATAATCGAAGAATAAAACTTCAATTGCTTCGATCTCTATTGTTAATAATGTCTTTATTTTAATATCTTCGTAAAAAGATTCAGCCTTTGTTTGATGAAGGAACTTGGTTTTTTCTAGATTATTACGTTCTTCGTCAGATATAATTGGAGAGCTTAGTTCTTTAGCCATATTGTCACAAGTTGGACAAGTGTCAGATCTGGGATTTCCAAACCGGATATTAAAATTTGTTTTAAAATATCTGAAAGAGAAATCAAATGATATGACAGAATCTCGGTATTTTCTAAAAATAAACGGTGCATTTGTTTAACCGTTAGTTCTGCAGACAAATATTTTCTATTGGTGTTGTCTTTCCGACTATAATGTGATTCTCTTGAAGGAAAACTTTTTATGTGCTCATGCACTTTTTTCACTAATTCATCTGGTATTTTATTAGGTCGTATATTATGTTTTCCTCTCTGATCAGGCTTGGGTGTTATATTACCTGCAAGTGATAAATGTTTTGCTATTAGTTCAATTCTTTTTTGAGAAACACCATGAAGTGAAGCAAATGCTTTTTTACAAACTCGTATTGTGTTTCGATCTATCCGAATTTCGTAAATGGTTGAAGCGGCTCTTGTTTTGCCTAATCCTGTTTTTGGTCTCTGTCTTTGAACAGCAGTAATATTTATAAGGCCGCTTAGATAAAGATCTTGTCTTTCTTTCTCCCCTAATTTTTAAAAGCATCAAGTAATTGTTTTTTCATCACACTATTAACTGCTGTAAAACATCTAAATTTACATTTGCAATCAGGTCCAGTAGTTCTAGCTGGAATCATTTTTTTAAGAACAGACAAGTAACTTTTTCCCTCATTTCTACATTGCTTCCTTATATTTCTTTTCCATTTTTTTCGGATAAATGTTTCCTTTTCTGCTTTATTATCACCGATGTATCACTTGAAACGCTTTTATTACCGCTGGGCACAAAAGGATCAGAAGATCCAGAACTAAAGTCGGCTAATTCTAGTGTATCGATACTTCTTTTTATTATTTAACAATATTGAAGAATAATAAGAAATACTGTATTAGCATATAAATATCACAGCCAACTGACCAACATATTATTTGATAGAAGAAATTTAAATAAATGCAAAAATATTAGCCTACTTATTCAAAATATTTCAAATTATTCGTTAAAACATAAAAAAAACTACATTATTTAACGTACATTTCACTAATATATATTTCAGCCTGTTACTCGAAATGAAAATATCGTTAAATTCAAATAAAATAAAACATATTGTTATTTCATTGTAATAGACATGGTTAATCTTGTAACAAAATTTGTAAACAACTCGTTTTTACCCCAAACTCAATAGAGAGGTATCTTCATTTAGTTATTTGTATCAAAATTAAGATTTATACGTACATCGTTTTTGCACAAATCGAAAGAGCTGATTTTTCTGAACAAAATAGAATGTATAACAAAAAATGTGATAAAAGTGGAGCTACCTCTTTTTTGATGCAAGCCCTTCTTTTCGTTCTACAATAACATGTACTTATAAATCAATTTTTTTATCTTTGTAATACAACTTTTTAATTAATCTACTACAACTTTTTTTTCTTTTTTCACGATTTTATACATACAACCTTTACTTTTTATTACCTCAAACTAAGAAACAATATGAAGGTCACTAACTGCATGTTATTTATCTCATAAATAACAACTACATTTTTGTATTATAAAAGCTTTCAAACTAAAATTTTAATAATGCAAAAAAAAAAAAATTACTTTTCTATATGCACACGCGCCAACAACATTCCTTAAAAGTTCACACACCTTTGCCATATGCTATCTCTCCAAGCCAAGGTACCCCATTACCTTCTAATAATAAAATAATAACTGGAAAATATAATCATCTCCTACTAAAATTTTAATCTATAATAGCTTTATTATAGATTAAAATTTTAGTAACTGGCGTAAATTTAAAAAAACTTTAAATCAATTAATTAATTTAAATATTCTCAAAACTTAGATACATCATCAATTGTTACAATAAATAACTATATCAGTACTTTTACTAATATTTTAAAAACATCGGCTGAAGTTTCTATTACAAAAGTCAATGTGCTTTCGAAAAAAAAGATATAATAGTGAAATTCCATCTGAAATTAAAACATTAATTTCTCGTAGAAACTACCACAAACGTATTTGGCAAAGGACCCGCTCATTAATTGAAAAGGCACGATTAACAAATCTAAATTGTATCATAAGAGAAAAATTAGTTTCTTTACAAAATGTACAATTTCCAAACACAATTGGCAGTCTTACGAAAAATAGTAAACCTTTTTGAAATATTACAAAAGCGTCATTGGTCACATAAAGCGACTCCAAACCAAACAAAATCAAATTCTCAAAATGCTAAACAATTTACCCTTTTATTTCTCAACCAAGAAACTTCACAATCTGTCACGAGTTAAGTATTTATATGATTTAATAAATATTTACACCATTGATTTCAATATTAAATTTTTATTTATTTATTTATTTATTTATTTAGGTGATTTCTTCATTTTTTATGATAGCGAAAAATGAGGTGTCAATGTTGCGAGAGTACATAATCATGGCATTAGACATAATCATTAGCATTAAGATTCAGTCTATTCAAGTTCAACCAGAAAAGAATAGCACCAACACCATCATTAATATTGGCAATGCAGCTATTAAGCTTATCAAAGGGTCCATTTGTACAAAGTTGAGCGTCATCAGAATATAATCGGCATACAGGCACAATGGCAAGTTATTAATGTATAGGCTAAAGAGTATCATAAAATTTTTCGTAAATCCACAATTTTCGTACCACTTTTCTTTTAATAATTTATCTATTGGAAATCTGAAAATCCGATTATATCTATTAGAACCAAAACATGCATTAATACAACATTTTTTCAATTTAGTCATAGGTTTTTTAATATACTCATCTGGAATTTTTTTAAATTGTATTTCCCAATCAAAAATAGTAGGGAGCGCATTTTTTTTTAACTTTGTTTTACCTAAATAACACTTTTCAAAATGCGCAGTGCAAATAACTTTGTTTTTAAAATTTATATTTTCAAGTTTACAATAATTGTTCAACCATATATCGCAAATTTTGCTATTTTCTTTGGGGAACTTTATTAGTCTAATATTTGAAATTGAAATATTGCCTTTTTTATTAAGACAATTTAAAACACTACACTTAATAGAATTTTTCAATTTAGGATTTAAAAGTTTCACATTCATTTTTCATAAAACTATTTTACTATGGATTACCAACAAAATAAATTTAAATTACTTTACAAAAATTCTTTGTTAAATTTTATACCTTACACTAATTACTTTTCTAATTTTTATAACAGAAACAATATCAAAAAAATAATAATAAACAGAGAATAATAAAAAACAGCCAACTCAAATAAGAATTCTGTTATACTTTTTTTTTCTCTATACTATACAATTCACATTATACATATACATATGTAGCTAATTTAGTATAACAGGTTGTTAAAATATTTTTAGTGTACATACTCAATTTATTGTGTATTCATATTTTATGGTACCTAATGTCGATTGAAATATTGGAAATTTATTTTGCTTAGGACATCTATTAGTGTTTATACCCGTACGATAGGATCGGGTATAATAAAATTACTCCTCCGTTTGTAGCACCTCGAAATAAGCGAGCTAGATATACCTTCAAAGGTATGGATCGGATCAGAAAAAAAATCTAAGACTTTTGAGCCATGTCCGTCCGTCCGTCCGTCAGCACGCTAACTCAAAAACTAAGAAAGCTAGAATCTTGCAATTTACACAAAATATTCTGGGAGTAATTTGTAGGTTCCCTATTTTTTTTGGTTGAGTTTGGACCAAACCTTAGGGTAGCTCTCGAACACCTAACTTTTAGATCCTCACATTTTTTTTGAAATAGAGCTATGAAATTTTAACTGCTGATAGATGTCACAAAAATATTAATTTTATTTTTAATAACTTTTTTTTGTACCCCCACCCTTTACGGAGCTACAGCTCCCCAAAGGTTCAAAAAAGCTCTATATTTAAATTGTTATAGCACAAGTTGTATAAGGTATATCTTCATTTTGAAAACGCCAAACGATTACGACTTTTATTAGCTTTAAAAGTATATATACAATAAATATATTTTTGTGGCATACGGTGTCTTAATTTTCCGTTATGCGAAACTAAAATTTTGCAAAATACTTCAATCCTTCTATCTTCTAAACGGTTTGATTTAGAAACTTGAAATTTTGACAGAAGTTAGATCTTTAAAAATAAGTATGAGTCATTTCAAAAATTTTTTTTGTATCACCCCCTGTAAGGGGTCAAAACCTGAAAATTTCCTATTTTTAAACACCTGTAACTTGAACACCTGTTAAAGTTTTTTTGAAGTAATACACAAAAATTAAAGCTTCAATATTATACTCTTATTTCTGTTAACAACTTTATTTAATAATATATAGTTACTTTATAATTGCGAAAGAGTTACTTGATTTTTTTAAATTTTCTAACAAATTTCTTTAACTAATTTTTTGCATTTTGTTTTACTCGATAATTTGAAATTGTTGAGGATATAATGCGTAGTACAAAAAAATGTAAATAAATAAACAACATAACGGTTGCTTGAAGAATTTTTATTTATATGATATTGATATATATACATACTTATATAATATCATGTTTATTTACAATATATCGTATATGTCACTAGTGAATGAATGATAAGAGTATAGATGTATATTATATAGCGCCGTATTTACATACATATATGTATTTTATTGTACTTATAAGAAATTATTCTATGAATGGAAATATTTTTAAAGAAATATTGCAATGTATGGCGATATACTTATAACAATATAAATATACTATGTACGCATTAATATAATATAATATTTAAAATTATATTTACTATTTTGTACTAAGTAAATTTAATATACATTTACCGCTTAGTATTAAATGGTACTATAGAATATTTGAAAAAGTGGATTTGGATTGATAATCGTTATGTGGAAGGTTAGAATTTGCTTTTGAAGAATGTATAAACATATAGTTTGAATATATCTACAACCCATAGTTCTAGAAATTATAAAATTCACCCAAATTATTTTAAAATACTAAAATATTAAAAAAATAATATTGTAAGCAGAGTGATAGACTGTGAACATACTAACGGTTCGTACGGGTATCTAAGAGTTGACAAAGGCAACTGTATTCTTCCTCGTTTTAATCTATGCTATAGGTCTATAGTTTGAGGGTTCGCTTTTGTCACATTTTTTGGGAATTGGGGAAACATTAGCAACCTTGCACTGACTGGGATAGATACCAGTCGAAAACGAAAGGTAAAAAAGATTGCGCAGAGGTTTCAAAATGGAGAAGGCAGTATATTTTAGAACCATGGCGGGGATTCCATCAGGGCCAGTGTACTTTTTATCATTCAGATTTGCCAGTAATGATTAAATTTAATGCTTTAGCAAACTCATTTCCTACTCAAGTTTTAAACTATAATAAAGCTAACTGGCGTAAATTTAAAAAAAAATTTAAATCATTTAATTAATTTAAATATTCTACAAAACTTATATACACCTTCAATTGTTACAATACATAACTTTATCAGTACTTTTACTAATATTTTAAAAACATCGGCTGTAACAACGAGTAACAAATCTAAATTGTATCATAAGAGAAAAATTAGTTTCTTTACAAAATGTACAATTTTCAAACACAATTGGCAGTCTTACGAAAAATAGTAAACGTTTTTGAAATATTACAAAAGCGCTAAAAAATAAAAACTTAAACATACGCACACTCAAAAATAATAATATTTTAGCTTCTTTGCATCTAGAAAAAAGCAAATCTATTACCAGCATTTTTCTCCAATCAGCATAAATATACTCTAAATTATAGTGACATTAACACATAACAGAAAGTATTTAACTCTTTTAATGAATTAGAAAACAGTAGTAATGACCCTTTTAAACCGATCACATTGTATGAAATAAAATTGCATATTCGTTCAAGTACCAATAATAAATCTCCACCAGATCATCAAATAAAAAATCAGTTACTTTAAGATTTAAATAGAAAAACTTTAATATATATTTTAGGATACTTTCCAGAAGCTTGGAAGAAAGCTTCCGTAATTCCTATACCCAAACCTAATAAAAACAGGTCTCACCCATCTAGCTATAGCCCAATTAGCCTTCTTGGTGCTTTAAGTAAAATCTTTGAGAAAAGTATAAAAACCAAAATTAATGATTTTACTGACTCAAAAAATTTAATATCCGTAGAACAATTTGAATTTCGTGCTTCACACTCCACTTCACGCCAGGTATTACGAATTGATAATATGGTCAGAAGAAATTTAAACTCCAAAAAATCGACAGGTATGATTTCTCTGGATGTAGAAAAAGCTTTTAATTCTATGTAGCAAGAAGGTCTAGTGTATAAAATGAAAATGTTTAACTGTCCAATTTAGTTAATAAAAATTATTAAGAGTTTTTAATCTAGTAGAAAATTTTTTGTTCGCATTGGGTCTGAAAAAAGCGATAATTTGATATTGTTGCTGGCACTCGTTGCTGATATTGTTGCTGGCAAGGGTCTGTACTTTCATCAATTCTTTATAACATTTATATTTCAGATTTTCCTATGTCAAAAAGCTGCAACATTAGCTTATAAGCCGACGATACAGCTATTTTGCCGTCATCTAAGGATCCAACTAGAATTTTCAAAAATCTTGAGCAAACATATTTAAAGGTACAAAATTATTAAGTTAACTGGAAAATTAAGACTAGTTCTCACAAAACGCAAGCCATTATCTTTACAAGAAATAAGAAGTAACTATCATAGTAGTAAGGATATGGCGGAGCCGCATGGAGGAGCTTTTTTAAAGCTTTTTCTATGGCGGAGCCGCATGGAGGAGCTTTTTTACCGCTAAAATACACAATAAAAAAAAAAAAAAAAAATTGTCTTAACTAACAAATTTAGTATTAAATTATTTATATGAAAAGTTTAAGAATATTGAAATAAAAAAAAAAAAAAAAAATGTTTTAAATAATAAACTCAGAACTAAGCTTGATTTAAAGTTTATATGAAAAATTAAAATAATGGTTTTAAAAGAAAAAAAAGAAAGCTTAATGAACTTAATTTTAAACTTGTTTCAGAGTTTATTTTTAAAAATAAAAAAAGTGAAACTTTTGGTTTGTGTTTATACTATATTGTTGGAAAATTATAATTATTTGATAAAAAGTCTTTTCAACGGTTATGCTGCCTGCAGGAGCTTAAAAAATATATATTGATTATAAATTCTATTGTTTTAATTAAACAATTTTTAATTTTTTTAGAAAGCTTTATATTGAATTTAGGTTTTACAATGATTTGAGTAGAACAATTCAATGAATTATTTTTGTGGTTTTTTTGTTTTCTTTGAATAATAAACCTGAATAAATTAATGAATTAATGTGCGATTGAATCACAAAAGAAATAAACAGAAATATGTGTATGTGTGTGTGTGTGTGTGTGTGCACATGTAGATTTGTATCATTATAAATTATGAAATATTGTGGTGGTAACAGGTGCAAAAAATATACAAACTTTAAAATATCTAAAAACAAATAAATAGAAACCAAAAATGACGTTAGGGGATTCCTTTTGTTAATATAAAAAGGAAAAAAACCAAATATATACTACAAAGTTTTTTACATTTAATTTTTAATGATTTTCGATGTATATAATTTTCTTCTTGTAGATAGAAATCGGTCAGATATTAGGTACCTTTATGAATATATTATGGTTAGTTTAGGTTCAATCCCAATTCTTACCTGGATAAGTTTTTCTTAAGTTAATAATCTAAGTTAATTTAAGGTAATAATTTAAGTCTAATAATCTTATATGTTCAAAATTGTATAAAAGGTTAATCTTATGATTAAAATGTGTTATAACACGATAAGTTTAGCAAGTAAAAGGATCATAATGTTTTGGGCTGATAACATTTTACATGGTTATAAATATTGCATTTGCGGGATGAAATGGGCTTCAATTAGAGTAATTAATTGGAAAATATTTCATGATTTTTTGGAGATATATATAACCCCAGAAGATGGAGAAAAGATATGTGTTTTAAAAATTAGAAATGGTGAGTCAATAAACAGTAAATTATTTTTATCTCCATTGGAATGGCAACATATAAAAATTGAAGTATATGGCGGTGATATTTCTATTATTGGTACAATTAGACAATCATCAATCAAAAATAAAGTAACAAACAGTTTCGGAGATGATTGTCCATTTGCTGAAGAGGATGATTGGGAGTTGATTGATAAGAATATTTCAAATGTATTACCAAAAGATAAGAATAAAAGAATTTCACAACATATTGAATCATTGTCGATGAAAACAAATGAATATGAAGAAAATCAAAATGAGTTAAAAAAGTCGATGATAAGAAAACGAATTGAAGAGGGAATTATATTTATTGCATCAATAGAGAATATGTATAATGAAAAAAATAATAAATCAAAAATTGGCGATAAGCTAAGTCATTTTAGAGAATTACTTGAAAATTTAAAAGAGGAATATTTAGATTACATGGAAGCTTATTCAGATGGAAGAGATAAGTTTTTACCGCTTTTTATGTATTTGTGTTCCATTATAAGTCAAGTTAAGTCTGTACACAACAAAGAAATTTCTAGAAAATAAAAAAGAAAAAAAGATTTGTATTTTGAAATTTCTAATAAAACATTACTTCGTTAACCTTTAAACAAGATACATCGTACATTTTTTGATTAACTATGAAAAGATTTATATTTTTCATATTATTTTTGTTAACCATTCAAGCAAATTCGGCTCCATTTTCTAATATTAGATTAGATGAATCAGCCTTTGGGAGCACATACTTTAATATATTACTTCCAAGTAATGAGACTGTGAGAGTAAATTTATCAGTTCAGCTATTAAAACATGTAATTTCACCAGAATTAAACAAAACAACAACAAATGCTGTAAAAACTACAACCATAGAATCAATAACTACTTTACCAGATGAACAATTACCAAAAGATAAAGCTGACTCAGCAAAAATATTTAAACAATATCCTATTTGATGTATATCCATTTTGGAAGTTAAATGAAAACTAATCACAATTAATTTATTGAATTATTAATTAAATCCAGCGCTGATTGAGCTTTGGCTTCAGCGTTTTGTAGTCGTGCATTAATAAATCCAATTGGTTTTTTAACTTGAAATTCAATAAAATCATTAATATTTGAAAATTTTTCATTTAACATTGCAGAAAATTTGATATGGATTTGCTCTAAACTATCTTGTATTTTTTCTTCTAATATTCTTAATTTTTCTTCTGCTAATTTAAGTTCTATAGACATTGCTGTCTCTGTATGATCAAACATTTCTTTTATCTCGTTTTGTAATAGTTCTTTGTGAAAGAAAATTTGGTTATTCACAAATGTTTGTGTTGCTGCATCATTTCCGTTAACTGGATCTTGAACATTTGATAAAATTTTGTTATCTAAATCATAATTTCCTTCAGAAGTTAGTTTGAAACCTATACCTGGAGGACCCTGAGTATGTAGTTTTTTAAAAGAAGCTGCACTACGTCCAAACTTATCAAGTGACATTTTGATTTTTACTGATTGCTAATGTAAAATACTATTGAATTATATTTGCTTCTCTTAATTCTTCAATTATAGATACAATTTCATTATGAAGATTATTGTTACCAGCTGATTGTGATGAAATTAGAAGTCTTAATCTATCAACTAACTCATTAGGATCATCCCAATAAACATATTGATTTGATTGATTTGTATAATTTAATTGGGTTTCTGGCGTTAAAGATTTATGAAAAAATTGAGTAAAATTTTTTTTCAAATAACCTGATCCAGTTTTTTTATGCCTAGTGTTATAATCATGTTCATATAATTTTCTTAATATATTCTTGAATTTAAAACCTTTGTTTCCCTTTATTTGTTCTAAAGGATTATAATTTCTTCTATGTGCATTCGTTTTGTTAAGAATTTGATGATATGTACTTAAATCACTTTCAGTATATTTTAGAGGTTTTTTTTTAAATATTAATTCATATAGACCATCTGTACCTTCAAAAACTTCCTTATCAATCAAAATATTTTTATTAATTTCATCTATTTCAAAATTAGCATTGCCAAGTTTTCGCACATTTAATGATTCATCAAAATAGGGTCCATATGTCTTATCGAGTTCGGACTTGTTTAGAAAAAATTGTGAAATTGATGGTGGTTCATCATTATCAAATTTTATAGTATTCGGTGTTGAAGTTTTAAATCCATTGTAAGTATTACTTCTGTTGTTAGGTGTTTTAACTTCCGACCTAAATGACCCCATTAATTTAGAATGTTTATCATTATCATCAGCCCATTCAATTTCCGGTTTGATATCTGAAATTCGTTGTTGTTTAACAATATTTGTTAATTCTTTTAATGGCTTTGTAATTGGAGTAAAGTTTTCTTCCCGATTATGATCTTCTGAAAGCTTCTTAATTTTTAAAGATTTAAATTTTCTTTTTAAACTTTTACGAGTTTTAATTAAATCTTTCAATTGAAATTTTGTTTTTAAACTTTTACGAGTTTTAGTTAAATCTTTCATAAGTGATTCATCCATTTTTAAATGGAAAGTAATCTGTTCAATTATTAACTGCAAATTAACGACTGAATTGTTCTATAGCTAACTGCTAACTGGCAACCGCTAACTGCTAACTGCTAAACCGCTACCTGATAACTGGTAACAACTAATTTCTAACTGCTAACTGCTAACAGCTAATTGCTAACTGTCAACTGCTAACTGTTAACAGCTAATTGCTATCTGCTAAACGATCCGTTCAGTTAATAACGAACGGCTAACCAATCTCTTGTTAACTAAAATTTAGCAAATGTATCAAAATTTTTTCTATAACGACCATTATTTAAATTGCTATCTTTATCAATTAATAGAAAACCATATTTATCATTCCAACAGCATGCACTCAACCTTTTAAAATCATTAAAAGACATATCAGAATTTACATGATCATTATATATATGTTTTAAATTTAAATAATCTTGTTTGAATATAATCAAAAAGTTGGCATTATCTCTAACTAAATGCTTTGGAATTCTTGTATAAGACTGACACAAATAAAAGCTATCCACTTCTTGATGTCGTCCCATGCAAAAGTAGTTTCGTATGCTATCTTGCTTATCGCAAGCTACATCATCGAAAATAAATATTGAGTTTGGTTGTGAGACAGAAGGTTCAATTACGTCAACGTTATTTGAAAATTCGTTATATCCCATTCCTTTGATTGGTTTTATTAATTTTTTCAAATATTCGTATTTAGGTTGATGCAATGATTTCGAGTAAATATATATGTTTTGAAATTTAAGCCCTTTAGGATCTATTAGCATACTTATCATAGCATTAGTTTTACCACAATTTGACGGTCCGACTATTAATCCTCTTATACTATCTGGAAAGCATTCACCATGTTTTTTATTTTTTTTCTTTAAATTTCGATCAAAATTTTTAACTTTAACTGCGTTATCTACTTTTATAAATTTCATTTCATTAACTTAGTAAAATATTTTTTCTTTTAAATGATTATGATAAGTTTTAAAAGGTGATTAGTGTTTGATTGACTTTCTTAAACTAAACTGCATATTATGCTTTTTCGAAATAAATATTTAAATAGTGATAAAAAAACTGTTGAAGGAAGAGGAGTTATTAATTCATTAATTAATAAATTACCAATTGAAGCACATTTACCTGGTTATAATTATTGTGGACCGGGAACAAAATTAACAAAACGATTAGCTCGTGGGGATAAAGGGATTAATGGTTTAGATGAAGCTTGTCGAGAGCATGATATAGCATATACCAAAAGTTCTGATCAAAATCAACGTCATATAGCTGACAATATACTAGCAGAGAAAGCTTGACAAAGAGTTAAAGCTAAAGGCGCAAGTTTTGGTGAAAGGTTAAATTCATATCTAGTTACAAACGCAATGAAAGCTAAAGTTAAACTCGGAATGGGTTTAAAAAAGAAAACAAAAAAAGTTCAAAGAAAAAAACCTTTGAAAAATGTTATAAAAGAAGTTAAATTAGCTATTAAAACTACAAAGAAACCAATGAATGATAAAAATATTATAAAAATTGCTTTACATGCAGCTCGAAAGTTTTCTAAGGGTGAGAAAAAAAAAATTGATATCCCTCGAATAATTCCGGTACCAAAAATTGGAGGAGTTTTACCTTTAATCCCAATATTTGCTGGTTTGTCAGCTGTTGGAGCACTTTCTGGCGGTGCTGCAGGTATAGCAAAAGCTATAAATGATGCTAAAAGTGCTCGTAAACAATTGTATGAGAGTGAGCGTCATAATAAAATGATGGAAGCAATAACATTAAAAGGAGGAAAAGGATTACATTTAAAACCGCATAAAAAAGGTTTAGGTCTGTTTTTGAATCCAAAAAACCATTAAACGAGCTACCCAAAAGAGCACTCAACAATTATGAGATAGAAGAATTTGGAAGAAAATATTTTAAATATTTCCGTGGAGTTTTTATGAGAGATAAATTACCGGTACATAAACCTTGGAAATATGAAACTGGTATAATAAATTTGGATAATTTTATTGGTAATGGAACGCATTGGGTAGCTTATTACAAGAAACCACAAATTGTGCAATATTTTGACAGTTTTGGAAATTTAAAACCTCCATTAGAAGTAATTCGATATTTAGGAGATAATCTTGTGTACAATTACAAAAAATATCAAAACTTTAATTCATATAATTGCGGTCATTTATGTTTAGAATTTTTATTTCATATTGTTAACAAAAAAAATAGCAGTAAATAAAACATGAATAAAACAAAAAAAAAAAAAAAATTCTTTATTATTAGTCTAACTTAATTAAAAAACTAATCTACCTTAATAATTGTATTCAAGTTCAAGGTTAAAAGAAACAAAAAGTACTGATAAAGAATAGTTAGAATTTATTCCAAAAGAAATTTAAAGAAAAATTGAATTGAATTGAAACATATTATATATACATATGCATATTTTTATTGTGATGAATCAACCTTGAAAATCTATAAAAGCAGAATACATTTCTAAAATATCTCATTATTTCAATTAAAGATATGTCAATAACATTAACTTTAAACGGAAACTCTTCTATATTGTCAACTAATTATTTTCCTCCTATAGACCTAAAGGGGAAAGAGTATACGTGTGGTTTATCAGATTTTCAGACATATAATTCAATACCGAATATAGATGAGGAGAATAATAGATTTATTATTGGTGATAAATCTATTATAATTCCAACAGGTTCATATGAAATTGAAGATATTGAAACATTTCTCAGAAGAACGTTAAATATAACTACAACAGATAAGGAAAAATTAATTTTAAGAGCAAATAATAATACATTAAAGTGTGAAATTTTTGCTGATAAAGAAATTGATTTTGTAAGAGAAGATACTATTGGAGGATTATTAGGCTTCAGCAAAAAGAAATTATCAGCTAATAAATGGCATACTTCAGATCTTTTTGTTGATATTAACAAAGTAAATATTGTAAGAATAGAATGTAATATTATCTCTGGAACGTATATAAATGCAGAGGAAGCATGCATTTTACATGAATTTTCTATTAATGTCAGTCCTGGCTATAAAATAATTGAAGTTCCTAGAAGTGTAATTTATCTACCAGTAACTGTTGATCAGATAAGATCTGTCACTATTAAATTACTCGATCAGAACGGAAATTTAATTAATTTTCGAGGAGAAACAATAACAATTAGATTGCATTTAAAAGTTTAAAATGTTAGTGTTTAATCAAAATCAAGATTCTTATATATATTCTCAGAGTCGATCTTCATATTTCAATGTATTAAAGTCAGCAGGAGGAGAAAGAAGGCAACCCTACAAATCAAACAAAAAATTAACTGTCGAAAATCAGCAATATTTAAAATTACTTGGATACCAATTAAAATGAACCTAATGAACCTTTTTGGTGAACCTGTTTTTGATGAAACTATAATTAGTGCTCACTGGCATACATATTATCCATTCAACATAACCAATACCAACACCAATAGTAATATAAGAATAGTAATACAAAATCAGAATTTAAATATATTACCTTCAACAAGTCTTATTTATATAGAAGGATATCTATCCAATCATGATAGAACGACTCTTAAAAATACTAAGCTAGTTAATAATGCTGCACCATTTCTATTTGAGAGAATTGCTTATACGCTTAATGGTAAGGAAATTGACCATAATAATAGGGTTGGTATAACTTCAACATTAAAAAATTATATTTCACTTAATGAAAACGAAAGCAGTGCTTTATTTAATGCAAGTTGGTCTCCAAAAACATCAATTCAGTTGGAAGAGCACTATTTCAGTTTTTACATTCCATTAAAGAGATTATTAGGATTTGCGGAAGATTATAAAAACTATATTCCTAATGCACAACATGAATTGATATTAACACGCGCTGGAAGCAACAACAATTCATTAATATGTTCCAGTGCTACTGAGAAGCCTGATATTACTATTACAAAACTAGGCTGGAGAGTTCAACATGTTAATTTGATGGATGAGCCAAAAAACAAATTATATAAAAGTATTGGTAATGGTTCTGTTATGAAAATGGGTTTTAGAAGTTGGGACTTAAACGAGAATCCATCATTACCGCCAGCAAATCACTTCATTTGGAATGTTAAATCATCTTCACAATTAGAAAAACCTCGTTTTATTATTTTCGCTCTACAAACTGATCAACAAAATATCGAAGAAAATCTTTCAAAAGACCCTTCAAAATTTAATCATTGTGATGTTTCTAATTTTAAAGTATATTTAAATTCTCAAGTATATCCATATGAAGATATGAATTTAGAGTTTTCAAAAAATCGTTATGATTTAGCATATGAAGCATACTCAAATTTTCGAAGTGCTTACTACAATCATCAAACATCAGAACCTTTAGTTTCGTGGGAGAATTTTAAAAATTCATCTCCAATTTTTATAATTGACACCCGTTACCAAAATGAAGATCCTAAGATGGGTCCAGTTGATATAAAAATTGAACTGAAAACTATCAAAAGAATTCCAGAAAAAACTACCGCTTACTGTCTTATTATTCATGATCGCCTAGTAGAGTTTAAACCGTTAACAGGTGAAGTAAATACAATTATTTAAATTTCGACTCGACTTATTTTTCGACTCGAAATAAAATAAATGATCTACAAAAAAAAAAAAAAAAAAAAAAAAAAAAAAAAAAACGAAACATTAAAAACTTGCTGTATTTTTAGAATTTCCCCCATTTATTGGTGGGATAATTTTTATGATTGCGTTACACTGTATAAGTTTTTAATTTACAAACTTTATACTTATATATATTAAATTTAATCAATTTAATTCTTCTTAAACAAAAAAATGGAATATGTAATAATTGATATACAAGGTTTCCGAGATAATAATAATAAATTTATTTTAAAAGAAATTGCTTTCCTTTCATCAAATGATGAAATTGAACATTTCATAATAAAACAGCCTTATGGTTATCATTATTTGAATACAAAAACAAAATACACAAATAAATGGCTTACTAAAAATCATCACGGCTTACAATGGCCTGACGGTAAAACCCATTTTTCTGATATCATCAATTTTTTAAAAATTTTTGTATCCAATCAAACAAAAATTTATGTTAAAGGAGAAGAAAAAAAACAATGGATTTCTAGTATTTTAAATGAGAAACATAACATAATCGATTTAAATGAACAAGTTTCAACAAGTCTTAAGATATTAATGAAACAGCAAAACAAAAAATTTCAACGTTGCGCATTTAATCATATTGGATGCTGTTCTTTAGAAAATGTTTACTTAATAAAATCGATGATTTAAGCAATTTGAAAGTATTTAAGAAGAAAAATTATTAAAATTTATTCATTTTACTTCTAACAATAAATTAATATGGATAAAATAAAAAAGGCTTTGAATAAAAATCAATCATCAATTACTTATACAAAATTAGTTAACTCATCATCGGAATCTACAAGGAAATGGAGGGCAGAAATCAAAAATGAATATCATAAAAAAAATTCAATGAGCAGTACAAAAGCAACCTAAATAACTAAACCTGTAAAGCTATTAAAAGCTACAAAAATTAACCTATAAAAAAACAAACAAATTTTAAGTTTTAATTTTTTTTTATTAAATGAAATAAAAAACATAATATAAAATAATTTTTTTATTCCATAATGCTGCTATCATCATCATCATCATCATTATCATCCTCATCGTCACCTTCTTCTATATTAATAAACTTTAGATTGTAGGATTTTCCTGCGGGGCCAAGATTAATAACTCCATATCTGGAATTACTCAATTTAAGTAAGTCCTCATCATTCAATTTATTATAGCGAATTGGTAAAAATATTTTAAATTTTTCCAATGTCGCTATGACGCGTTCTCCAAATTTGGTGTTGCATTTTTTCAATCCTAGCACTCTATAACATTTATGTAATTTCATATCACCAACTTTGATAGTTGGTGTTGCTGTAAATCTGCTGTTAATAGTATTTAAAAAATCCATTTTTTATTATTTTATTTAATTGATTTATTGATTACTTAAACAATTATGTGATCTATAAAAAAATATTGCCCCTTTTTATATAAAATTAATTATCATTTTATGTTAATTTTAAAATTAAATATTCTAATCTTTAAAATTTTCCTAGTTATTTTAAATTTTAAAAAATGTGGTTTCCAAAATTTTATATAAATAAGCTTACTCATTGAATTAAAAAGCAAAACATTTGTATACATATTTTTTCCACTTTTATATAAAGTATACTAAAGAAAAAGTATAGTTACAAAAATGAGCATTGAAATAGCTGAAGCAGATTCAACTTCAGGTTTTGAAGTTATTGAGAGGGACCAGATTAGGCACGATATGCAAATTCAATGTCCTACGGTTGATTCAACAGTTGAAGATTGGGAGATAGCGTCAACGCACATCTCCTCAAATTTATTACAGCCGCATTTAGATGAAAATTTCGAAGAGCAAGAAGGAATAAATAATGAAGAAGAAATAAATAAGGAAGAAGAAATAAATAATGAAGAAGAAATAAATAATGAAGAACAACAAGAAAATGATTATGATGATGATGATGATATTTTATTATTCAATAATCAACAGGGTGAGCCATATTACCTAGAATGGCTTCAACGACATTTAAATTTAAATTTTCAAAATTAATGTTACCCTTTTTTTCTTTTTAAATAAAATTAAACAATTATACTTTTTAAAATGTTTTATTTAACTTATTATTTATTAAATTAAAATTATATATGTAATTCTATATTCAGAAATTTTTAATTATATAACAAACAGCACAACAATTTTCATTTTTTTGTATTACATTTCTGTGCTGATATGAACAGAAATGTTCTTCATCATCTTCACTCATTAACATTTCCTCATAACATTTCAAATCTATTCCTGCTGTTGTTGTTGTTGTTGTTGTTGTTGTTGATGTTGTTGTGGGTTTTTCTTGGTTTTCTAAATTTGATATTTCTTCTTTTATATCTCTTAGAAAAAGACTTCTAATTTCTTCATTCTCCCAAATGATTAGATCCCACAGCTTTTGAATATTATCCATCTTACGTTAAATATTAAACTTGCTTAACTCAAATACGCTGATTTTATTGAATACTCATATATATTTCTTTATATATATATATATATATGATTTTTATTAAATAAAAATTAAAAACAAAAAAATAAACACTAGATAGGTACAATAACTCATATTTTCATAAAACTTAAAAAACCGCAATAATTAAATCAACAACCTGTGAAACTATTACAACATATAAAAATTCACCTGCACTCGTAATTTTTAATTAAATATGATAAATAAAATTAAGGGAACCGCAATAATTGTATAAAAAAATAACCTAGTTTCATATTGACTCACCATTTTTTTCTTTCATTTCAAACATATACAATCATTCATCTTCAAATTTCTCTGACTCAACCCATGCTGTTTTCAAATTTCGATAATAAAACATTAACCACAAACTTCTTTCTACATTAATATAAATTAAAATTTCTCTGACTCAACCCCTGTTTTCATCACCTTCAAATTTCTCTGACTCAATACCTGTTTCTAAATATCAATAATAAACATTAATCACACCTCAATAATATTGAATTAAAACTCATAATACATAAAAACCACAAACCTGATTAATATTCATAACACATCCTATACTCGCTAACATACCGTGGGAAAAAAACACACTAATTACTCCCATTATGCCAGAAACGGCATTTCTATACTACTTACACTATTCAGTTTATATAGAACCGTTTTAACAAGAACCAAAAAACAAAAATTAAAAAAAAAAAATGAGTTCACCAAACAAAAAATTAAAATTAACATGTGAAATATGTTCGAAGGAATTTACGAGAGCAGATAATTTAAAAAAACATAAAAATATTATACATAAAGATAAGGAAGAATATTTTTTTTGTACCTACTGCAAAAAATACGTATCCAAAAAGTTTGAAGCTGCACATTTACGTACTAATATACATAAAATAAATTCAGCTAAACGTGTGTCAGACAATTTAAAAACAATTAATCAATCTTTTTGTAATAGATTGGAGGCATACCTGCGTGAGAATGAAAATGAAGCCATTTTAGATCCTAAAGAGTTTCTTGATGGTATCAAAAATGAGGTTGTTCAATTACTAGAACAATCAGTAAGAAAGCATAATGTCATTAAATTCAATCTTGAACTTTTTGGAGATTATGTAAAGCTCAATGATGAAAATATAGAGAACTTATCAACTAAGTCTTTTCAAACTAAAATGAAAATTGCTACACGTTCAGATAGTCTTTCTTGTATGTATGATGATGTAATAGAAAAAATCCAACAACAAGCGGAAGATTTTCAAGAAAAAGATAGCGGTTGGGCAATAATACAAATTTTGCGGGTTGAAATAAATATAAATAAATATGAACCAATCCGTGGATCATCACATATTGCCCTTCCATCATCAATTGAACAAAAAAGAGCTTGTATTAATGTACGAAATGAAGACCTTTACTGTTTCAAGTGGAGTGTTATATCAGCAATGCAACCATTTCCACCACAATATAACGGATATAAACCATCGTTATATAAAATTAATGATATAACATCAACAACTATTAATTTAGAATTTGGACTTGTAAGCTCTATTCATTTTGAGGGTATGACATTTCCAGCAGAGTTGAGCGATTTACATCTATTTGAAGAGCTTAACGAAAATTTAAGCATTAATGTTTTTGGTTTGGAGTACACAAATAAACAACATCAAGTTGTAGGACCTTTTTATATAACCAAAGAAGAAAAAATACATCATATTAATCTCCTCCTACTTGAAAAAGATGAAAACTTTCACTTTGTGTATATAAGTAATCTCTCGAAATTGTTACGCAGTTTTATTACAAATCATGAACATCAAATATATATATGTAATTCTTGTTTGCAACATTTTTATGATTCACAACAGTTTGTTATTCACAAAGAGGAGTGTAAAAATATTGTTACAAGACTTCCTACTGAATATAACAACATACTAAAATTTAGAAACTATCAACAACAAATGGAAGCGCCCTTTGTGATTTATGCAGATGCTGAAAGCATTTTATCACCTATTGCAACATGTGATCATAATCCAGAAATTTCAACAACTACAAATACACATAAACATGTTCCAATAGCGTTTTCATACTATTTTAAATGTTCATTTGATGATTCTTTGAGTTGTTATAAGCAGTTTACAGGAGTGGATTGTGATAAGCAGTTTATAGAATCATTAGTTATTAAATGTACTAATATTTTTCAAAATCATCATATGCTACCAAAATCAATGGAAAAGCTAACATTGGATGAAGAATTACATCAATTAACAGAGAGGGATTGTCACATTTGTAGTAAGTCTTTAGATTATATTGATAGAGTAAGAGACCATTGTCATTTTACAGGCAAATATAGAGGCCCTGCACATTTGTCGTGTAATATATTGTATAGGCGACCCACTTTTTTTCCCATATTTTTTCATAATTTTTCAAAATACGATTGTCATTTGTTATTTAGGGCATTGAATGAAATTGAAGGTATCATTACTGTATTACCTTTAAATAAAGAACTTTACATTTCACTTTCTAAACAAATTAAAATTGACAGAGATAACCATTTTTATTTACGCTTTCTTGATAGTTTTAGATTTATGGCTTCAAGTCTTGACTCATTGTGTAGGAATTTAGATAAAGATAATTTAGATCACGTTAAAAAAGTATTTAATTCTGAGGAAAAATTTGAATTAATGAGACGCAAAGGAGTTTTTCCTTATGAATACATTGATTCAATAGAAAAACTTTATGAGGAATGTTTACCACCTCAAGAAGCATTTAAAAACCGGATGACAAATATGGCTTGCTGTAATTCTGACTATAACCACGCAACAACGGTATGGCATACGTTTAATTGTCGAAACCTTTGGGATTATATGAAATTGTACTTAAAAACAGATGTGTTAATATTGGTAGATGTTTTTGAAAACTTCCGAAAAATATGTAGAAAAATTTATAAAGTAGATCCTGCTAATTTTTATACTGCACCGGGTCTTACGTGGGCTGCAATGTTAAAATATACAAATATTGAATTAGAATTATTAACTGATATCAACATGTATCATTTCTTTCAAAAAGGAATACGTGGTGGTATTAGTCAATGTTCTTTAAGACATTCAAAGGCTAATAATAAATACATGGGTAAATCTTATAGAAAAGAAGAAAATTCTAATTATATTGTATATTTAGATGCAAATAATTTATACGGTTGGGCAATGTCTCAATATGTACCATATAAAGGTTTTCAATGGTTTGACACTCCCGAAAGTATTAATGTAATGGAAATTTCAGATGATTCAGAAATAGGGTATATTTTAGAAGTAGATTTAGAATATCCACAAAACCTTCATGATTTACATAACGATTTACCATTTTGTGCAGAAAATAAAGTTCCCATCGGTAGTAAAATACCAAAACTATTGCTTGATTTAAATAATAAACATAAATACGTTATTCATTACCGAAATTTAAAACAATGTCTTCAAAATGGTTTGGTACTTCAAAAAGTTCATAGAGCTCTAAAATTTCAACAATCCGACTGGTTAAAGAAATACATTGATTTGAATAATATGCATAGAACGAATGCATTAAATAATTTTGAGAAAGACTTTTTCAAATTAATGAATAACGCCGTTTTTGGTAAAACTATGGAGAATGTTGATAAGAGAGTCGATGTGAAAATTGCCACAGCATGGGAGAGCCAAGGGAGACATTTAGGTGCCCGTGCTTTAATAGCAAAGCCAAATTATCACAGTTCTTCAAGGTTTACTGAAGATTTAATTGCTATTCAACTAAATAAATCTCAAGTTCTTTATGATAAACCAATATATTTAGGATTTACGGTACTTGAACAATCTAAAATTCTGATGTATGATTTTCATTATAATTATATTAAACCTAAATATGGTAATAGAATTTCTTTAAATTACATTGATACTGACAGTTTCATTTATACCATACAAACAGATGACTTTTATGCCGATATAGAAAAAGATTTAGCTATACACTTTGATACTTCGGATTATAATCCTCTTAATCCATACAAATTCCCTCTAATAAATAAGAAAAAACTTGGGTTATTTAAAGATGAATTCAATGGTAAAATTGTTTCTGAATTTATTGGGTTAAGGTCAAAAATGTATTACCTTGAGTCGTTTCAGGGTGATCAAGTAAAAAAGGCTAAAGGGATAAAAAAATATGTTGTAAAAGAATTGGATTTAAATCATTATAAAGACTGTTTATTAAATAATAAAATTCTCTTTAGAAAAATGAACAATTTTAGATCATACTTACATGTAATTTATACACAAAATTTAAATAAAATAGCTTTAAGTTCATTAGATAATAAAAGATATATATTAGATGATAAAATTCATACACTTGCATGGGGGCATTATAAATTAAATTAACTTAAGCTTAATTGTAATTATTTGTATAAGTAATTAAAAAAATAAAAAATAAATATTTTAAAAATTTAGTAGTGTTTTATTGTTTTATACATAACAAAAACTATTTTTTAATTTTTCGGATATTTCAGATTAATAAACAAACAAGATATTATTTAATCATAATATGATACAGGTGCACGTAAAAATTAAATGTAAAAAACTTTGTAGTATATATTTTGTTTTTTCCTTTTTATATTAACAAAAGGAATCTTATATTAAAAAAGGAGATATTTTAAAGTTTGTATATTTTTTGCACCTGTTACCACCACAATATTTCATAATTTATAATGATACAAATCTACATGTGCACACACACACACACACACACATACACATATTTCTGTTTATTTCTTTTGTGATTCAATCGCACATTAATTCATTAATTTATTCAGGTTTATTATTCAAAGAAAACAAAAAAACCACAAAAATAATTCATTGAATTGTTCTACTCAAATCATTGTAAAACCTAAATTCAATATAAAGCTTTCTAAAAAAATTAAAAATTGTTTAATTAAAACAATAGAATTTATAATCAATATATATTTTTTAAGCTCCTGCAGGCAGCATAACCGTTGAAAAGACTTTTTATCAAATAATTATAATTTTCCAACAATATAGTATAAACACAAACCAAAAGTTTCACTTTTTTTATTTTTAAAAATAAACTCTGAAACAAGTTTAAAATTAAGTTCATTAAGCTTTCTTTTTTTTCTTTTAAAACCATTATTTTAATTTTTCATATAAACTTTAAATCAAGCTTAGTTCTGAGTTTATTATTTAAAACATTTTTTTTTTTTTTTTTTATTTCAATATTCTTAAACTTTTCATATAAATAATTTAATACTAAATTTGTTAGTTAAGACAATTTTTTTTTTTTTTTTTATTGTGTATTTTAGCGGTAAAAAAGCTCCTCCATGCGGCTCCGCCATAGAAAAAGCTTTAAAAAAGCTCCTCCATGCGGCTCCGCCATATCCTTACTACTTATCATTACCTTAACGAAATTTAATTATATATTCTGACTATTTTTGCCTGGTAAAATTGAATTAAATATCTTGGCGGTTTTACGGTTAAAAAACTAATATATAAAGATCACATTGCTCAAACATTCATAAAATGCAACAATATTATTAAATTACTTTATCCATTAATCCATAGAAAATCTAAACTCAATATCGCTAATAAAATTATTATTTTTAAAAAATTTTTTCAAAGAGTAATGCTGTATGGCTGCGTAGTATGGGGTAAATACGGAATTAGTCACATAAAGCGACTCCAAACCAAACAAAATCAAATTCTCAAAATTCTAAACAATTTACCCTTTTATTTCTCAACCAAGAAACTTCACAATCTGTCACGAGTTAAATATTTATATGATTTAATAAATATTTACACCATTGATTTCAATTTTAAATGTAATAATTCATATAACGTTCTTATAAAAGATTTAGTTTAGGTGATTTGTTCATTTTTTATGATAGCGAAAAATGAGGTGTCAATGTTGCGAGAGTACATAATCATGGCATTAGACTTAGATTTATTAAGATTCAGTCTATTCAAATTCAAGCAGAAAAGAATAGCACCAACACCATCATTAATATTGGCAATGCAGCTATTAAGCTTATCAAAGGGTCCATTTGTACAAAGTTGAGCGTCATCAGAATATAATCGGCATACAGGCACAATGGCAAGTTATTAATGTATAGGCTAAAGAGTATCATAAAATTTTTCGTAAATCCACAATTTTCGTACCACTTTTCTTTTAATAATTTATCTATTGGAAATCTGAAAATCCGATTATATCTATTAGAACCAAAACATGCATTAATACAACATTTTTTCAATTTAGTCATAGGTTTTTTAATATACTCATCTGGAATTTTTTTAAATTGTATTTCCCAATCAAAAATAGTAGGGAGCGCATTTTTTTTTAACTTTGTTTTACCTAAATAACACTTTTCAAAATGCGCAGTGCAAATAACTTTGTTTTTAAAATTTATATTTTCAAGTTTACAATAATTGTTCAACCATATATCGCAAATTTTGCTATTTTCTTTGGGGAACTTTATTAGTCTAATATTTGAAATTGAAATATTGCCTTTTTTATTAAGACAATTTAAAACACTACACTTAATAGAATTTTTCAATTTAGGATTTAAAAGTTTCACATTCATTTTTCATAAAACTATTTTACTATGGATTACCAACAAAATAAATTTAAATTACTTTACAAAAATTCTTTGTTAAATTTTATACCTTACACTAATTACTTTTCTAATTTTTATAACAGAAACAATATCAAAAAAATAATAATAAACAGAGAATAATAAAAAACAGCCAACTCAAATAAGAATTCTGTTATACTTTTTTTTTCTCTATACTATACAATTCACATTATACATATACATATGTAGCTAATTTAGTATAACAGGTTGTTAAAATATTTTTAGTGTACATACTCAATTTATTGTGTATTCATATTTTATGGTACCTAATGTCGATTGAAATATTGGAAATTTATTTTGCTTAGGACATCTATTAGTGTTTATACCCGTACGATAGGATCGGGTATAATAAAATTACTCCTCCGTTTGTAGCACCTCGAAATAAGCGAGCTAGATATACCTTCAAAGGTATGGATCGGATCAGAAAAAAAATCTAAGACTTTTGAGCCATGTCCGTCCGTCCGTCCGTCAGCACGCTAACTCAAAAACTAAGAAAGCTAGAATCTTGCAATTTACACAAAATATTCTGGGAGTAATTTGTAGGTTCCCTATTTTTTTTGGTTGAGTTTGGACCAAACCTTAGGGTAGCTCTCGAACACCTAACTTTTAGATCCTCACATTTTTTTTGAAATAGAGCTATGAAATTTTAACTGCTGATAGATGTCACAAAAATATTAATTTTATTTTTAATAACTTTTTTTTGTACCCCCACCCTTTACGGAGCTACAGCTCCCCAAAGGTTCAAAAAAGCTCTATATTTAAATTGTTATAGCACAAGTTGTATAAGGTATATCTTCATTTTGAAAACGCCAAACGATTACGACTTTTATTAGCTTTAAAAGTATATATACAATAAATATATTTTTGTGGCATACGGTGTCTTAATTTTCCGTTATGCGAAACTAAAATTTTGCAAAATACTTCAACCCTTCTATCTTCTAAACGGTTTGATTTAGAAACTTGAAATTTTGACAGAAGTTAGATCTTTAAAAATAAGTATGAGTCATTTCAAAAATTTTTTTTGTATCACCCCCTGTAAGGGGTCAAAACCTGAAAATTTCCTATTTTTAAACACCTGTAACTTGAACACCTGTTAAAGTTTTTTTGAAGTAATACACAAAAATTAAAGCTTCAATATTATACTCTTATTTCTGTTAACAACTTTATTTAATAATATATAGTTACTTTATAATTGCGAAAGAGTTACTTGATTTTTTTAAATTTTCTAACAAATTTCTTTAACTAATTTTTTGCATTTTGTTTTACTCGATAATTTGAAATTGTTGAGGATATAATGCGTAGTACAAAAAAATGTAAATAAATAAACAACATAACGGTTGCTTGAAGAATTTTTATTTATATGATATTGATATATATACATACTTATATAATATCATGTTTATTTACAATATATCGTATATGTCACTAGTGAATGAATGATAAGAGTATAGATGTATATTATATAGCGCCGTATTTACATACATATATGTATTTTATTGTACTTATAAGAAATTATTCTATGAATGGAAATATTTTTAAAGAAATATTGCAATGTATGGCGATATACTTATAACAATATAAATATACTATGTACGCATTAATATAATATAATATTTAAAATTATATTTACTATTTTGTACTAAGTAAATTTAATATACATTTACCGCTTAGTATTAAATGGTACTATAGAATATTTGAAAAAGTGGATTTGGATTGATAATCGTTATGTGGAAGGTTAGAATTTGCTTTTGAAGAATGTATAAACATATAGTTTGAATATATCTACAACCCATAGTTCTAGAAATTATAAAATTCACCCAAATTATTTTACAATACTAAAATATTAAAAAAATAATATTGTAAGCAGAGTGATAGACTGTGAACATACTAACGGTTCGTACGGGTATCTAAGAGTTGACAAAGGCAACTGTATTCTTCCTCGTTTTAATCTATGCTATAGGTCTATAGTTTGAGGGTTCGCTTTTGTCACATTTTTTGGGAATTGGGGAAACATTAGCAACCTTGCACTGACTGGGATAGATACCAGTCGAAAACGAAAGGTAAAAAAGATTGCGCAGAGGTTTCAAAATGGAGAAGGCAGTATATTTTAGAACCATGGCGGGGATTCCATCAGGGCCAGTGTACTTTTTATCATTCAGATTTGCCAGTAATGATTAAATTTAATGCTTTAGCAAACTCATTTCCTACTCAAGTTTTAAACTATAATAAAGCTAACTGGCGTAAATTTAAAAAAAAATTTAAATCATTTAATTAATTTAAATATTCTACAAAACTTATATACACCTTCAATTGTTACAATACATAACTTTATCAGTACTTTTACTAATATTTTAAAAACATCGGCTGTAACAACGAGTAACAAATCTAAATTGTATCATAAGAGAAAAATTAGTTTCTTTACAAAATGTACAATTTTCAAACACAATTGGCAGTCTTACGAAAAATAGTAAACGTTTTTGAAATATTACAAAAGCGCTAAAAAATAAAAACTTAAACATACGCACACTCAAAAATAATAATATTTTAGCTTCTTTGCATCTAGAAAAAAGCAAATCTATTACCAGCATTTTTCTCCAATCAGCATAAATATACTCTAAATTATAGTGACATTAACACATAACAGAAAGTATTTAACTCTTTTAATGAATTAGAAAACAGTAGTAATGACCCTTTTAAACCGATCACATTGTATGAAATAAAATTGCATATTCGTTCAAGTACCAATAATAAATCTCCACCAGATCATCAAATAAAAAATCAGTTACTTTAAGATTTAAATAGAAAAACTTTAATATATATTTTAGGATACTTTCCAGAAGCTTGGAAGAAAGCTTCCGTAATTCCTATACCCAAACCTAATAAAAACAGGTCTCACCCATCTAGCTATAGCCCAATTAGCCTTCTTGGTGCTTTAAGTAAAATCTTTGAGAAAAGTATAAAAACCAAAATTAATGATTTTACTGACTCAAAAAATTTAATATCCGTAGAACAATTTGAATTTCGTGCTTCACACTCCACTTCACGCCAGGTATTACGAATTGATAATATGGTCAGAAGAAATTTAAACTCCAAAAAATCGACAGGTATGATTTCTCTGGATGTAGAAAAAGCTTTTAATTCTATGTAGCAAGAAGGTCTAGTGTATAAAATGAAAATGTTTAACTGTCCAATTTAGTTAATAAAAATTATTAAGAGTTTTTAATCTAGTAGAAAATTTTTTGTTCGCATTGGGTCTGAAAAAAGCGATAATTTGATATTGTTGCTGGCACTCGTTGCTGATATTGTTGCTGGCAAGGGTCTGTACTTTCATCAATTCTTTATAACATTTATATTTCAGATTTTCCTATGTCAAAAAGCTGCAACATTAGCTTATAAGCCGACGATACAGCTATTTTGCCGTCATCTAAGGATCCAACTAGAATTTTCAAAAATCTTGAGCAAACATATTTAAAGGTACAAAATTATTAAGTTAACTGGAAAATTAAGACTAGTTCTCACAAAACGCAAGCCATTATCTTTACAAGAAATAAGAAGTAACTATCATTACCTTAACGAAATTTAATTATATATTCTGACTATTTTTGCCTGGTAAAATTGAATTAAATATCTTGGCGGTTTTACGGTTAAAAAACTAATATATAAAGATCACATTGCTCAAACATTCATAAAATGCAACAATATTATTAAATTACTTTATCCATTAATCCATAGAAAATCTAAACTCAATATCGCTAATAAAATTATTATTTTTAAAAAATTTTTTCAAAGAGTAATGCTGTATGGCTGCGTAGTATGGGGTAAATACGGAATTAGTCACATAAAGCGACTCCAAACCAAACAAAATCAAATTCTCAAAATTCTAAACAATTTACCCTTTTATTTCTCAACCAAGAAACTTCACAATCTGTCACGAGTTAAATATTTATATGATTTAATAAATATTTACACCATTGATTTCAATTTTAAATGTAATAATTCATATAACGTTCTTATAAAAGATTTAGTTTAGGTGATTTGTTCATTTTTTATGATAGCGAAAAATGAGGTGTCAATGTTGCGAGAGTACATAATCATGGCATTAGACTTAGATTTATTAAGATTCAGTCTATTCAAATTCAAGCAGAAAAGAATAGCATCTAGACCATCATTAATATTGGCAATGCAGCTATTAAGCTTATCAAAGGGTCCATTTGTACAAAGTTGAGTGTCATCAGAATATAATCGGCATACAGGCACAATGGCAAATTATTAATGTATAGGCTAAAGAGTACATTGATCCACATTGTAAATCTAAATAGATAGAAGCAACACAATTAGCAATAACAAATTGCCTTCTACCAGGGAAATAGTTACGCAATATGGTAATAGCTGAGGTATGAAAATTAAACGTGAATTATAATTTATGACAAAGACGATTATGGTCAATGCAATCAAATGCCTTAGAAAAGGTGTGAAGGTGGAAAATGGTTCCACATTCGCAATGTTCGTACTACAAACGAATTCCATAAGCCAAATTATGCCTTCTGGGAATTTGAACTACATAGGGGTGGGGAACTACACTAACAAGTTTTTCTTTGGAATGTTTTGAGAGAAGGCATCAATCTTTTAATCTTCTTAGAACAAGAACCTAATCTATAAAACAGAAACACTTACCTGTTACGGGACGGAGACCGAGTGGAGAGAACGTAGAGGTGACATGGGGATCGTTTATTAGACGAATTGTTCTGTTTTGCACTTTATCGAGAAATCCAAATCCAATGGCTTTATATATGTGTTATACATATTAAGGAGATCAGAAGATTAAAAGAATGCTTTAAAACGATACAGGAAACCCATACACCTAGCTGCATCTGTAGGTGTACAAAAAATATGATTGGAACAACTTAATTTTTAATTTAGCTCCATGTCCAAGATGTTGAGCTCATCCGCATGTTGCAAAAGTTCCCCTTGAAAAGTTAAAGTTGGGATCGTAGTGTTTGTTTTCCGAGAGACTAAACAGCAATGAGTTTTCTTAGAGGTAAATTCGACTTTGTTAATTTTGCCCCAATTTAAAATTTTGTCCAAATCGAGATTTAGAGTTATAGTTACTACACCCCTATATACTATAACATAAATGTTAAGATATTAAATCACTATAAAACATAAATGTTATAAGTATGCATGTATTTTTTTTTATACAAAATGTGTTTAATAATTTTATGTGAGGGTTATCATTTGTAAATTCTTTTAACGATCAAATTTCAAACAATTCTCTTTCACATGAAATTCTTAAAAGAATAAATTCCTAATTAATTATTACACGTGTTGCGAATATTCTATTTTTTTTATTAAGATACTTCTTTGCAATTTTATGCAAACAATTATTTCCAAATTCACGTAAATATCATATTTTATAAAAGTCAAATATGTAATTAGTTTTCACATAAAATTATCAAAGACAATTATTAAAATATTGCCTAATTCAACTTCCGTTCCCACGAATTAGCCAATATTCTAATAAAATATCGCAGACGCTAAGCCATCGATAATATATCTAGTATAAAACACCCATTCACCTGTTGGTGATCGTCAGTCAGTTTAGTAAATTCAATTAAGTGCTAGGAGGTTTTAAATAAATTAAAAATAAAAAGTTATATATGTAAAAAATTTTTTTTTGCTTGACCTTTGAAGTGACAACACTTCTTGTTTTTTAATTAAGCAAAAATAAAAATTATTTTTTTTTTGGTGTTAACTTTTTTTCTTTTTAATTTTATTTTTATTAATTATTTTTTTTTTTAAGTATAAAATTTAACAAGTGCACATTTTTTTTTTTAATTTGTTTTTGATTGATGTGATAAAATTTAATTTTGATTTTTAATTTGTTCCTGTTCTATGGCTTCACTCTAAGGGCAGCAAGATTTATATGATTTTTGTTTCTTTTCGGAATAGGTATATATTTAAATTATGATTTGTTTTTTAATTTTTAATTTTTAATTTAAGTTGTAATATTTAATTTTTAATTATACGCGCTCGGTTGGTTTTGTTTATATTAATTTACGTTTATTTTTTTTGTTTTATTTCTTCTCAATATCAACATGTGGTAAACAAACTATTATATATCTATTTCCCTTCCACTCGTATGATGGATGATGGTGTTCTTCTTTGACTCTCAATTCACTCAATTTTAAATACCACCATAGTTATTACCGTAATTTAATTTATTATTTTCTGGTTGTAAATTTTACTTTTCGTGGGTTTTTGGTTGTAGCTGCGTTCAATAAAGTCACTTAAAAGTGTATGTTTAGCAAGTGTATGTTAAAGCAAAATATAATTATCATTATTGCTATAATTATTGTTATTAATATTGATATTAATATCATAAATAATTTTGTTTTTGTTTTTACTTTATAGTGTTGTCAATCTCGGGTTATTTAAATCGTACAATTTTACTTTTCATTTCAAGTCTAATTTTGAATTTAACTACAATTTCACATCAGCAGCCATAATGATAACTTTAGTGTTACCCGCAACTCACTTATTTCACACTTCGTACCCAAAAGCGGTATCGCAATCTATCTAAAATCGCTTCATCGCTTTCAACACACTTCAAAATATAACTGTTCTAGCCCAACCTTCCACAATATTTGGTTCAAAATTCTCGTTTAAAAGCAAGTCATACATTTCCTATACAGATCGCTCAACTCAAATGAACAAGAAACTGCTATTGAAATCGAAAATCTATCGAACCAGATCAATGATATTTTGGACTAATCTCCAGAAACTGAAATTGTTCTGGTGGGAGATTTCAACATTTATAACAGGGACTAGCTTCATTTCTCTAGTAACACTTCTTCAAGTCAAAATTTAATTGAGAAACAAGTTGAACTATTCTCCTAATTGTTCCTTCTTTCTCAACTTGTCAAAAATCCCACTAGTATCCTGGACCGTGCTGATCAAGAAGGTCATCTCTTGGATGCCCTGAGAGGGTCGTGAGAGGGAGGAAGACGTGTGAGGGTCTTCTTTTCCACCACTTGTTTAAAACAATGGCAGAACCGTATCAGATTCTAAAGAGAAGGCGAACTTATTTGGGAAGCAGTTCGTTTCCAATTCGATACTGCCATAGTGAGCTCAGATGCCACCCTCCGTTCCAGAGGTTGGCTGCTCCTTCGGTAATATTTACTTTAGGTCAGGGTTACGTATAAACCTCCTAATGTAACGTCAACTAATTCAACTTCAGATTCCCCACCTGAAGTTGTAATAGAAGCTAAAACAACACCTATAAGAAAAAGTATATTTTAATTTTTTTTATTTATTTTTCTTTAATTACAAAACTTAACTAAAAAGTTAAAAATTTATGTTCATATGGAAAATTCAGTAAATATGTAAAAATGCTGAATCTATTATTTTTGTTTTTAAATTATAAAAACCTTGAACTCTTCAAGTTAAATGTTGTTTAAATTAATAATTTTACATTAGCATTTTTTTTTTAATGTGGGCAACAAAGTAAGTCAAAATAAAATTTAGTGGTTTATGTAGAAACGAACACAAATAAAAAAGAAAAAAATTTAAAAAAAATATACATAAGTATATAAATCAAAATTGATCGCCAAATACACAGGAATTTATTCGATCAATGTCGTAATGTCATGGCAGAAGCAGAAAATTCCAAACAACCAACCACAAAATTGGAGATCAAAAATTGAAAAAGAAATTCAATATATTCCAACTTTTAATGGTGAGCCAGGTACTTTACCAACTTTCATCGATTCTGTTACCAGAGTATTAGTTGATCATGTTGCGGAAGCTGACCAGGTTTTTAATATTATTTACAACATCAAAATCCAAGGAAGTGGAAAAAAATTTCTCAATGTCCACCATCCAGCAAATTGGAATGATTGTAAAATAAAATTAAAACAATATTACAGAGCATCAAAAGACCAGATGAAAATCACAAGGCAAATTGGAGTTTTAAAAGTAAATAGTATTAAAGATAATAAGTTAAGATTATTGATAGAAGATGTAACAGAATATGCTGCTTTTGTTGAAGATAGCCAAACAATAATTGATATATTTAGTGGAATGTTAGTTCAGAAAATTAAAGAACTTGCTTCAGGATCGTTTAGGAATATAATAAGGAGTTTTATAGATTTAGATGACAGTAATCTCAATTTATCTCATATAAATTTGAATAGAAATAGTGAAAAAAAAAACATTTTTTTAGGAATGATAATAAAAATATTTACAATTATAATAATAATAATAAAAATTTTAGGAATAAAAATGATGAAATTAGAAATAGATTTAACGGTGTTAATAATAATTCATTCAGTTATAACGGTGTTAATAACAATTCTAATTCGAATTTTAAAAATAATAATTTCCAATCCCGAGCAAACAATAATATTTATCAAACTAGAAATAGACCTTCTCAGTTTAACCGATATTATAATAGATATAATGACAGACAAGAAAGTAGACAAACTAGACCAATGGAAGTTGATCCAAGTAGACAAACTAGATCAATGGATGTTGATAACTTAACTAAAAATAATGAAACTAATACAATTGAAGAGAATTTTTTTATAAACTAGCCTCGGATCAAAATAAAATATTTACTATTTTAACAATAGAAGAAAAAAAATATTCAGCCTTGTTAGATACAAGGCTGCATATTTAGATAAGCATTTTAAACTAAAATAAAGTTTGTAGTTCTGAGTACACTGTAATAAATTCAACTGCAATATCCATCAATACAATTCAAAGAGAGGTAAGTAACCTAATAGAATTGTTGCTAGCTTATGTCCAACAGAATTTAAATATCCTAAAAATGCAAGAATGAAATGGATTGCTATGAAATTAAACAAGTCATATGACTTATTATTATGTATGGATTGGACTTATATGGATGTATGGATTATTATGTATGTATGGATTGACTTATTATTATGTATTATTATGTATTATTATGTATGGATTATTGACTTATTATTATGTATGGATTTATTATGGATGGATGGATTTGGATTATTATGACTTATTATTATGTATGGATTGGATTATGTATGGATGGTAAAAGATATCAACGTAGAAAATTAACAAATTAATATTACCAATGGAGTGAGTCTTCCATTCTTAACTAAAGTTATTCAAGCAGAAGTTAATGTATTAGAAGTAACTGAAGTTCAAAATCTACAATTGGATCATTGAAATGAAAATTAAATGAAAAAGAAAAACATATTATTAAAAGATTAGTTTCGAAATTTAGTAAACTATTATATAAAGAAGGTGATATTTTGAACAGCACAAATACAATGAAATTAAAACAACAACAAGCGAACAAATTAATTCAAAACTTTATCGATATCTACCTAAACATGAAACTGAAGTGAGGAATCAAATGGAAGAAATCGAAAAACAGGGTATAATTAGAAAAAGTCGATATAGTTCTCCGATTATAGTATCTAGTACCTAAAAAAAAAGATAATTCAGGAGTACAAAAATTTAGAATAGTGGTGGATTATAGAAGATTAAATCAGGTCACAATTGACAATAAATATCTTTTACCTAATGTCGATAGCATCCTGGATAAATTGGGAAAAGGCCAGTATTTCAGCACTTTAGATTTAGCTAAAGGTTACCATAATGATATTAGTAGCTAAAAAAGATATTGCTAAAACTGCTTTTGTTACTCCAGCAGGTTTATTTGAATATGTACGTATGCAATTTAGATTGAAGAATGCACCGGCAACGTTCCAGAGATTGATGAACGAAATTCTACGAAAATATATTAATCAAATGTATGTTGTATATCTTGATGATATATTCATTTTTTCGACAACATTAGAAGAACACGTCAATTCATTAACAAAAATATTTAAGACATTACAAGAGCACAAACTGAAAAATCAAGTGGATAAATGTAGTTTTCTTAAAAGAAATACAGAATTTAGGACATATTTTGACAAAGGATGGGATAAAACCTAACCCTGAAAAAATGAAGAATATTCAAGAGTTACAAATTCCAAGAACAGAAAAACAATTAAAGGGTTTCTTAGGAGCAACTGGATTTTATAGAAAATTCATCAAGGACTATTCTAAGGTTGCATATCCTATGATTAAATATTTAAAAAAAAAAACAAAATTAATATAAATGATCCACAGTATATCGCAGCATTGGAAAACTTAAAGAGCTTGATAACTTCACATCCAATTTTCATGATCATGCTATAGGTGCAGTGTTGCCTCAACAAGGACATCCAATTTGTTATGTTTCGAGAACGCTAAACAATCATGAAAAAAATTATTGTACTACAGATAAAGAGTTTTTGGCAATTATGTATGCAGTAAATTATTTCAGCCCTTATTTATATGGTAATAAGTTTAAAATCATAACAGACCATGTCTCAATTAAATATTTAAACAACAAATACAAAGGAAAAGAATTTTTACAAGGGCACCAAAGATGGCTGTTAAAACTTCAAGAATATAATTATGAGATTGAATATTTGCAGGGTAAAGAAAATAAGGTAGCTGATTATTTAAGCAGATTAGAAAATACAAAGAAAATTAATGAAGAAAATGATACAGTGTCCAATTTAGAATTATCTAATAATACAATACATTCTGCAGATGAAAATCAATTAGATCACATAGGAATAAAAGAGGATATCGTAAACAAATATAAAACACAAATGATACTCACTTACAGTCCTGAAGAGAATATAACACTTCACAATAGAAGAATTATTGAAATAAATCCGTTAGAAAATGAAAATTTAATTAAAGATATTTTAAAACGTTATATCAAGAAAGGATATACAAGCATTTATTCGGAAGTATCTGATACTGATTATCATAAAATACAACTAATTTTAATATCAATATTTCCATTCGATTCAAAAATAAAATTTATATGAAATACAAAAGGAGCAAAAGAAATAAAAACTGAAGAAGAATTACATAAACAACTATCGCTTTACCACAATAAAGAATCTATGCACAGTGGAATAAATGAATGTTACCACAATTTAAAGGACAAAATTTATTTTCCCAATTTAAAAGATCATATTCATTTAATTATTAATAATTGTGAAAAATGTCAACAAATTAAATATTATAGAAAACCAATAAAACCCAAATTTGCATTTACAGAAACACCGAAAGAAAAAAGGAAGTTATACATTTGGACATATTTCATTTTAAAAAACAATCCTTTGTTACTGTAATTTATAAATTAACAAAATTTGCTTCAGCATACGGTATAACAGATCGCAACTGGAGAGCAAAGAAAACAATTATAATGGAACATTTTGCAAAATTTGGAAAGCCAAAAAAAAAAAATTATGGGCAATGAATTTAGAGCTGAACAGCTAATTGAGTATTTAAATAGTGAAAATGTTGAAACTCATCTAACAAAAGCAAATAATCACTCTGGAAATGCTGATAAAGAGATACTACACTCAACCCTCTTAGAAAAAATAATAGGAATTGAGCATAGGGAACTTTCCATTGAGATGAAGATACAGATGGCTATAAGGAAGCTATAACGATCGCTATCTCTGAACAATAAAATATACACCTAGAGAAGCTAAAAAAAGTATAAATGTTAATAAATTGAAAATAAATATAAATAAAATGAAAACTCAAATTATAAATAAAAGAAACTCTAATAGAGAACATTATGTAGAAAATAGATCAATAGGAGCTATTAGAAATTATAAGAGACTTAGACATAAGGATGAACCATATTATAGACATAAGCCTTTATTAAATATGCATTATTCGAACATTAAAGAGCCTTTAAAAATTTTAGGGTTTCAACATAATAATATTGCTGTTAATAATCCTACCGACACAATTGACGGTGGGTCTACTTCAAGTCAATCCAATTCACGAAGAAGCCGGTTACATTCAATTAAAATTCCAACAGGTAAAAATAGTAAATAAAACTAATGCAATTTTACATATCATAAATCCAAAAGAAATAGATGATATGCTTACACAAATAGAAAATACTATACAAGAAGAAGAAATAGATAACAGAAATTTATTAAAAGCGGAAATTAAAACAATTAGAGCAAAAATTAAATCTATCATGCCAACCAAAATTAGAAAAAGGAGAGGTCTAATTAATTTCATAGGCAGTACTGAAAAATGGTTATTCGGCACAATGGACGATGAAGACCAAAAAGAAATATTAGAACATTTAAAAACTATTGAAGAAAACGATCACAACGCTATTACTACACTAAATCTAGAAATCTCAATAAATTCACATTTTAAGGAAACTATAACTTTACTTAAACAGACAATAGAGCAAGACAGAATTAAAAAAACAGAAGCCTTTAATGAAATACAAAAAATAGTGAACAATTTATAAGTATTCATTATACTTAGATCAAATAATAAAGTTAGGATTTTCAGAAAATAAGATAAACCAAATTCAAGACAATTTTACGTCAGCTAAATATAATTTAATACATCCTAGCATATTAACTGCAGAGGAAATAGAATTATACCAAATTGACTTTTATAAATTAAAATTAAGTAAAATAGGTATGATGAATTATAAAGATGAATTATTAGTAACTGCAATTAAAATTCCACTAAATTATATTCAAACAGATTTAAAACTTATCACTCCTTTGCCTAATAAAAAATATATAGAAATTGACGAAAATAATGAATATATTGTAGAAATTAAAAATAAAATTTTAACTTATCACGATGATGTTATGCTAAAAGATTTAAAACCTAATAAAAGCTGTATTTTGAATAACAAATGTAAATTTAGATATAATAACAACACTAAAATTTAAATTTTAGATGATGAAACTTTATTAATAAAAAATGCAAAAAAAAATGTATTAATACAAAATTGTGACGATAGAAATTTAACACTGAATAAAAACTATTTTATGAATTTTTATGATTGTGAAATTCAAATAGAGAATGAAATATTTTATAATCAAAAGAAAATTATTCAAGATAAATATTTTTACCCTAGCAAATATACCTATGTAAAACCAATTAATTTTAACGATATTGTTTTAAAAAACTTTGAAAATATTAAAGAAATAAACGAACTAAAATATCATAAATCCGTTTCATATGGAATAAATATATCTATTATTGTAGTTATAGTAAAAGTATTACTTTTGTAATATTATATTTAAGAAACAAAGGAACGAAAATAAAAATTGTAAATAAAGAAATTTCGGAGAATTACAACTCTTTATTATTATTTTATTATTTTTTATTTGTGAAAATTATTATTTGTGAACTAAAAATAAATTTTGGAAAATCCACTTATAGTAAGTTCCGCTTATTGACCAATATGATACTGAGATCGCTAACAATAACAATGAGAACAGATATTTTGTAATGCAAAAAATTATTTTAATGAATTCTTACCAAATGTAGATCAATAAATTATATTAAGTATTTATAAAGAAATTTTGTCATATTTTCATGTAAACCAATAAATTACATTTAGTATTTTAAAATAAGCAAAAATTTGTAAAGAAATTTTGTAACTTTTTACTATAAATATGTTAAACATTACTAGAAGAAATCACTATTAATTTTACGATAAACCAAGAAGAACATCTTCTTGAAAAAAAATTTTATTGTTTTATTTAAAATTACAAAAGTAAATTAACTGGCGCCCGAGCAGGGACCGTCAGTCGATAATAGTATCTTCGGTTTTAACTTAATTTAACTATTTTATTTTACTGTGATCAAGCCTATTTTCTTCGCCACCTAGAGTGAGGCTGCTCTAGGCACAGTAAATATAAAAGAAGTTAATTCAACAAACCTTTTTGTTTTAATTAATAAAAAAAAAAATATAAAAAAAAATAATAAAAAGTGAAATAAAAATTCTTTGATCACTAAAATTAAATTGATTAGTGGTTAAAGAAGAAGAATCAGTGACCAAAAATTATCTATTAAAAACCAAATAAAATACTTTATAATTTTTTTTTTAAAAAAAAAAGAAAAAAAAACAGTAACTGAGAATCAATTATAAAAGTTTTTTTAATAATAAAAATTAAAAATATTAAATAATTTTGGAAACAAAAAAAAACTTATAATTTAAAAGACAATAAAAAAAAAAATATTAATAATAAAGAATATAGTTATAAACCACAAAAAGGGTTCTTTAACGACGCGCATCGAGACTGGTCAACCCATTTTTGGAAAAAAAGAAAGAAACGAGGCCCCCGAGTAGCACCATCCAAAAAGAGTTCCAGTGTTCATTTCATCAAAGGCATTATGAACAGCCGCTTTCCTTGTTGACCAGAGAGACTGCAACGGTTCCACCATGCAAAAGGTTTTAAGTAAAATAATTTACATAAAATAATTTTACATTTACATTTAAGTGTCTCTTGTTTTACAAAGATCTCATAATTATTAAAGATCGCATAATAAAATTTCAAAAAATATAATAAAAGTAAAATTAAAAAAACAAAAAAATAATAAATATAAATTTTTGTAATGACCAAAGTAGTATCAGATAATTCTGATACTGAGGATTTTACTGCCCATTACAAACAATTAATAGGGCAAATCCAAAAAGAAAAAAACGAAATATTAAAAGAAAAAAAATTAAAAATTCGAATAAAAAAATTAAAATTATAGAGTTGTTAAATCACTCTTATTACTAAATTAAAAAAAAAAAAAAAGGCCAAACAAAAGTAAAATTAAAATTAAAACAATTAAAAGAAATAAAGAAAATAAAAGAGATAAAAAATTAAAAAAAAATTATAATAAATTTTTAAAGGAACAAGATTTTTTCTTAGAGTTTCCGTCAATAAGTATCCGCACCTGTACGGAGAAAAGGAAACGTTAATTAAAAATATCTTAAAATTAAAAGGCCAATTAGAGATAAAAAGTTTTTTACAAATCCATCCGCATTTGTACGGAAAAAAAAAGGAGAACACTAAAAAATTTTTATCCATAAAAAGCGCTATATAAAATTTTTTAAAAAAGGATCCGTAGTAATTAGTTCTATCTGTAGTTCTATTAAAACATAGTTTTACTAATTGATTAAAATAATTTAATAGGCCACTTAAGGCATATGGAGTATTCATATTAATAAAATTAGACTTTTTATAAATCTTATATTTTTTATCTCATAAGAAAATTTAAAAATTTAAATTTAATAATTAAATATCAATAATCAATAATTTAATTCAATTATAATAATATTCTTTTATAAGTCTTTATAAGGTTATTTTGTAGAATTTTTATAAAAATAATCTATTTTAGTACAATTTCGTGAAAAAAAAAAAGGAAAAAACTTTGGCCAGATAGAGCAAGCAAAATTTTTTTTTTTAAAAAAGAAAAAGAATAAACAATATAATAAAAAGAAAGAAAAATACATATTTTTTTTTGACAATACGAATATTTTTTATAAAATTTCTATAAACTTTTGTTTTTACTTATTGACAATTATTTTTATTCTAATAATATAAAATTTTGTCATTTTATCACATAAACTTTGTTTTTATCAAATTAATAGTGACAATTTAAATTTTTTGTCTAAGAGACCTATCTCTTAGTATCCTGTTGGTTTTTAGCTCTTTTCTTTTATCAAATAAAATATTAAAGAAACCCCATTTTTATTAATAAAAAAATATATAAAAATGTCAAGACCTATACCTTTTGGCAGGCAAGAACTAATTGTATCTACTCCCGAAAATGAAGACCCAAATTTAAGCCCAATTGAAGAAGAAGGGGGAAATGATCAAGGGAAACTTTCAAATTTAAGAGAAACTATCAAAGAAATAGTGCAACACGAAACGCAGAAAGCATTAGGAATCAATGATTTCCAAGAAGAAGAAGAGGAATTGGAAAATATTTTGGTGATGACTATAATTTAGAGGGAATGAATAAAATTCCAGATGTAGTTAAAAGTTTGCGACAATTTTCAGGTGAACCTGGCGAATACGGGTCATGGAAGAAGAATGTGGAAAGGATATTGAGAATTTTTAACCATTTGAGAAATACTCCCAAATACTATGGAATTCTGATCGCGGTACGTAATAAAATTACGGGAGAAGCTGATAACGCCCTAGAATCTTACAGTACACCATTATCCTGGGAAAGAATTGTTGATTGTCTAGATCTACACTATGCCGATAAACGGGACATAGGTACTTTAGAACATCATATGACTACAATGAGACTGAAAAATAGTACCTTCCAAGAATTTTACAAAGAAGTTTATCACAATCTTTCTATGATACTTGATAAACTTCCATCAATAGGATTAAAGCAAGAAGCTTTAATTGCTATGACGCGTTTTTATCGTGAACAAGCACTCGATACATTCATCAGAGGATTAAATGGAGACCTACCAAGATTATTGAGCATAAAAGAACCCAAGGATCTTCCTCAAGCATTACATATGTGTACGAAACTAGAAAATATGAATCAACGAACATATTTTGGGAATAAAATGGGCACACAACAAATTAATCAACCAGGAACTTCGCATTCTTCACTAAATGGAAATAACCCCCGCAATATCCAACAACAATTTGCTAAACCTTATAATAGAGGAAATTTTAATCGACAATGGCAGAATAACACATGGAAACCAAATTTCCAATCAAATCCTAATTCCAATTTTCGTAATAGTAAACCAAATTTTTAAACAAATTCCAATAAACAAAATTTTCAGTCTAATAAATTCAATTTACAATCTAATAAACCCAATTTCCAATCTAAATTCAATAAATCCAGTTACAACAGACCCAATTATCAACAAAACTTTACATCTGGTTCTCAACAAATAGGTAATTTAACCACACCATATGTTGGTCGCACCTACAATGAAAATAATAATTATCAAAACGTAGGAAATTTTAATAGACGATCTTCGTCATATCATCCGCAAAGACAAAACGATTCACAAAAAATTAATCACACTAATTCAAAGAAAGATGATGAATTAGAACAAAATCAAGACAAAGGAAAGGAAAAGGATAAAATTTCCTGTATTCAGTGCGCATCATGCAACTCCAACCTTAATCCTTTTTTAGATTAAAACATTCCTCGCTCCCATATATTGAACAATTAGTGGGGAATGGGAAAATAATTAAATTTCTAATAGATACTGGTTCAAATAAAAATTACATTCTAGACTGACCTAGACCTAGACTGATAAAACATCCAATACCCATTGAAAATAAATTTCAAGCTAATTCTATCGGTGGCGATGTAACAATAATACATCACGCTGAAATTGATCTTTTTAAAGGAAAAATTCCAAAAATTTAATTCTTCTTATTACAACATTTAACATCATTTGAAGGAATTATCAGAAACGATACCCTTAAAGAACTGAACGCAATAATTCATACTAATGATGGGTATTTAGAACTAGGAGATAAATTAAAAATTCCACTAAAACAGCATACTTCAGATTATGTTAATAATATTCAACTAAGAACTTCGCATCTCAATGAATTTCAAAAACAAAAACTAAATTCATTAGTAAATAAGCATAAAAATTTATTTGCCGACCCAAATGAGAAACTCACCTACACAACAAAAGTTGTGGCAGATATTAGAACAATAACGAGAGAACCTGTTTTTTCAAAATCATATCCTTACCCAATGGCTCTAAAAACAGAAATAGATAAACAAATCGAACAAGTGCTAGAAGATGGAATTATTAGAACGTCAAGATCACCATACAACTCACCGGTGTGGATAGTGCCAAAAAAAGATGATGCATCAAGAGAGAAGAAATATCGGATGGTGATTGACTACCGCAAGATTAACAAAATAACCATTGCGGATAAATATCCAATTCCGGAAATTAACGAAGTACTAGCAAATTTAGGTCAAAATAAATTGTTTTCTGTTGTTGATTTAAAGAGTGGATTTCATCAGATACCTTTAAGAGAAAGTGATATCGAGAAAACTGCTTTTTCTGTCAATAATGGAAAATACGAATTTAATAAACTTCCATTTGGTTTAAAAAATGCTCTATCAATATTTCAGAGAGCACTTGATGATATTCTCAGAGAACACATAGGTAAACACTGTTATGTCTATATAGACGATATCATAATCTTTGGGAAAAATGAAGAAGATCATTTTAGAAATTTAGAAAACATATTCCAAACTTTAAAAGAAGCCAATATGAAAATACAATTAGATAAGAGCGAATTTTTAAAGGACGAGGTAGAATTTTTAGGATTCGTAATCTCCGCGGAAGGAATTAAAACAAATCCAAAAAAAGTTCAGGAAATTTATGAAATGCCCATCCCAGAAAATTTAAAAGATTTGCGATCGTTTCTCGGTATGTCCGGATATTATAGAAGATTTATTTATGATTACGCAAAAATAACCAAACCACTGTCGCCGCTTTTACGTGGTGGAAAAGGACGTGTCTCAAAATTACAGTCAAAGAAAACACCCATTATACTAAACGAAGAAGCGAAAAAAGCTTTCATCATGCTAAAAAATACTCTTATATCCGAAGATGTCATTTTAACTTATCCTGACTTTGAAAAAGACTTCGAGCTTACAACAGCTGTCTCAAACGCAGCCATCGGCGCAGTTCTATCACAAGGAAGAAAGTTCATAACATTTTTATCAAGAACTTTGACCAAATCAGAAGAACCATATGCTACAAATGAAAAAGAAATGTTGGCCATCGTGTGGGCTCTTACATCTCTTAGAAATTATTTATATGGTACCAAGAAGGTAAGAGTCTTCACGGATCACCAACCCCTGACATATGCTCTTAGCAATAAAAATTCTAATAGTAAACTAAAAAGATGGCAGGCCGTCCTTGAGGAATACAATTATGAACTAAGATATAAGCCAGAGCAAACGAATGTAGTAGTGGATGCTCTTTCGCGAATAACACCGAAATCAGAAATAAATGCATTAACAATAACGGAACGTACTAGGAAAAGTTCATCATATCCCAACATATCCCATTCTTAGTAGCTCCTATAAATGCGTTTAAAAATCAAATAATCTTAAAAACAGGTAACGAAATTGAATACGAAATAAAAAATCCCTTTCCAAATTATGTACGTCATACAATAACAAGAACTAATTATTCAGAAAAGTGTCTCATAAATATTTTTAAAAAATATCTAAATCCTAGAGTGATCAATGGGATAATAGCAGAAGAAACAATAATGGGGAAAATACAAAAATTATATTCCGGTAATTTTGAAAATTATAAAATCAGATTTACTAAAATATTTGTACAGGATATTACACAAGAAAATCAACAAAATGAGATAATCATAGAAACCACTAGACGCGCTCATAGAAATAGTAAAGAAAACAAAAACCAGATAATTCAAAATGATTATTTTCCAAGAATGTCCAAGAAAATTTCTGATTTAGTAAAAATTTGAACCATTTGTAAAGAAAATAAATATGACAGGCATTCTAATAACCAGGAAATAAAATCAACTCCGATACCTAATTATGCAGGTCATACAATTCACGTATATATTTTTTCTACGGAATCTAAACTTGCTCTAACAGCAATAGATAAACTTACTAAATTTGCACAGGTTAGGATGATACAGAGCAGATCAAGCGATTATGTAAGATTAGCTCTTAGAGATATTTTATTCTACTATGGAATACCAGAGTACGTTGTTATCGATAATAAAAAATCCTTAAATTCTGCTACAATTAAATCAATGATGGAAGATGAATTGAAAATAAAAGTATTTACAACATCACCTTACAAGAGTGAACTTAATGGACAAATCGAAAGATTCCACTCTACTTCATCTGAAATCATGCGTTGCCTTAAAGCAGAAAAATTAGAACGTAATTTCGAAGAATTATTACAAAGAGCAGTTAACGAATACAACCACACCATACATTCGGTTACTGAAAAAAAACCCTTTGAACTTTTTTTAGGAAGAACACCCAACATCACACCAGCAGACTTTGAAAAAACTCGACTGACAAATGTTGAGAGACTAAAAGTAAAACAACTAAACGATTTAAAAAATCACAACAAAAAAGAAAACCACTAAAACAATACGAAGTAGGGCAAACAGTCTATGTCAAACACAATAAGAGATTAGGTTCAAAATTAACTTTCAGATATAAAAAAGAAATAGTGAAAGAAAATAGAAATACAACTATCATTACCTCAACAGGGAGGGTAGTTCACAAATCAAACATTAAATCTTAACAATTTCCAGGTTTTTACTGCAAATGGTGCTTGGAGATGAGTTTAACATACACTGAAAACCAAGAGCCATAAATGCGATCGGTACTGCCTGGAAATCAATAGCAGGTACTCCAGATCACGATGACTATATTATGATAAAGGAAAAAGTAAATAATATGTTAAATAATAATAACCAACAGGTAATAATAAACAAAACTTATAATGACAGGATAAATAACATTACTGAAATAACTAACAAAATTTTAGAAAATTTAAAAAACAAAAGTTTATTTGATAACCATTAGGTTCCGCAAATTCAATATAAATTGAAATTGATTAAAGAAGAAATAGTTAATTTAAAATATGCCATTCATTGGGCAAAATTAGGTGTAATAAATCCCATATTATTGTCAAAATCAGAAATAGAAATTTTAGTGGAAATATTAGATAAAGAAAATTTTCCTTATGAAAATGTTGAAGAAGCATTAGATTTTTCTAATGTAAAGGTTATAAGTAATGGTACTTGCTTGTTCTATCGCATTGAAATTCCTTTAAGTTCAAATGAAATATTTGTAAAATTATTAATTAAAGCAATGAAAATATAGTAGTAAAAATTGATTATGAACAAATTTTATTAAATAAAGAAAAAATATTAGGTATAAAATCAAAAAATTGTAAAGTAATTAATTCTATAACAATATGTAACGAAAATGAAATAATGGACATAACTAACTCTACCTGCATTCCGAACATCATAAAAGGCAAAAATTCAGCATGCAATATAACAAACAACCATCATATCCCATCAGTAGAACTAGTAGCAGAGGGCATATTATTGCTAAATCAATTCACAGGAACAGTTATCATCAATCATGAATCAAAATTTATAAATGGAACTTATTTAATTATATTTCATAACTCCACAGTAACAGTAAACCAAAAAACTTATTCTTCAAAGGAAATTCGAACAGACAAAGTATTGCCAGCTATTCGTCAACCTGAATTTATTAAAAAGGAACTACAAGAACATCTATCAATAGAACTACTCCGCCATATTCATATCAACAACACTAAAGAAATTAATTTATTAAAAGAAAAAACATTTACTGATCAAGTTTTGAGTGTCATTGTAATAGGACCAACAATGCTAATTACCTTATTATTAATAACAACAATTATCATACTAACTTTAAGGAAAAAAAATAATAAAGTAATCATTAATAACAAACATGGCGTAAACACCGCATCCGAAGAAGAAATACAATAAAAGAATTACAAGATCATACTCACATATCAATAGTCAAAGAAACCAAAACACAACATGAAAATGAAAAGCAATCATCATCTCCAATTCCGTTTACAACAAAAATTAAGCAAAATAAACAGACAATCGCTCCCAAAAGAAATTCATTCAAAACATCATTTTTTTTAAAATGCAGTCAAATGAGGACATTTGATTTTTAAGCGGGGAAGAGTTATGATAGTCCATTACATTAACCAATAAATAAAAATAAATTTATAATCATAATAAAAATAATAAATTTTTAACTAGCAAAATGCTATTTCTTTAACAAACAATTAATTGTTAATATTATTTTTGAACTTGAAATAATTCCTTATTTAATAATTTTTACTTAATAGGCATTTAAATAAAATTGTAAACGAATGAGTAATTATTAAAGTAAAGAACCTTAATTTATAAACAAAATAAATATTTTTAACCAAATAAAAAATTGTCATAAATTGAAATTCGAATACTTTGTTATTAAATAACTTTTAAACGAAAAGAAACAACAACAAAATTACTTTCTTATTAAAAAAAAAAGAAAAAAGGTTCTTACTAAATTATTATTTTTTTTATTATTGTTCCAAAAATAAAATACTGGTCTTATTACTTAATAAGAATTACACTTAAAAAATTTGTACTTTGTTTTGCTCAATAAGCGAAAATTATTATTTGTGAACTAAAAATAAATATTGGAAAATCCACTTATAGTAAGTTCCGCTTATTGACCAATATGATACTAAGACCACTAACAATAACAATGAGAACAGATATTTTGTAATGCAAAAAATTATTTTAATGAATTCTTACCAAATGTAGATCAATAAATTATATTAAGTATTTATAAAGAAATTTTGTAATCTTTTCATGTAAACCAATAAATTATATTTAGTATTTTAAAATAAGCAAAAATTTGTAAAGAAATTTTGTAACTTTTTACTATAAATATGTTAAACATTACTAGAAGAAATCACTATTAATTTTACAATAAACCAAGAAGAACATCTTCTTGAAAAAAATTTTTATTGTTTTATTTAAATTTACAAAAGTAAATTAACTTGTATAAACCTCCTAATGTAACGTCAACTAATTTTACTTCAGATTCCCCACCTGAAGTTTTAATAGAAGCTAAAACAACACCAATAAAAAAATGTATATTTTTATTTTTTTTTATTTTATTTTTTTTAATCACAAAACTTAACTAAAAAATTAATATTCATATGACAAGTTCAGTAAATATGGAAAAATGCTGAATCTACATTTTTTTTGCTTTTAAAATATAAAGACCTTGAACTCTTCAAGTTCAATGTTGTTTAAATTAATAATTTTACATTCGCAACTTAATTAATAAGAAATGCTTACTTTTTAGTTTTAGTAAGTTTAATTTAAGTAATGATAAAAAAAACAGTAAATAAAAATCAATAAGTTAGTTGGTAGCCATTGTTCGATAAATGAATATCAAATTAAATAAGTTAATTAAGTTTATTTTAAATAACGTATATTTTTTTTTGTTTTATTTGATATAAATAAAAACTTTTTTTTTGACAAAAAATATATTTCGGGCGGTGATGAAAATCTTGAAAAATCTTGATACAAATAAATTCGTGTACTGTTCAATGGATATTCATCTGACAAATTCAAAATAAATGCTGGTGTCCCTCAAGGATCAGTTTTATCACCCACTCTCTTCTTAATATTTATCAATGACCTACTTTCATTAACCTCAAAAACTTTTCATAGCTTCGCAGACAACAGAACTCTTGTAGCTTCCTATGAGTTTCATAGCCGCTGTGACATTAATCACCAAATTAGTACAACAGCAAAAAATTTCACTATTAGTGAGCTAAATAATGATTTAGCAAAAATCCAAAAATTGGGTGAAGTCAACAGAGTTGATTTCAGCACCAAGAAAACTCAATGCTGTCTGATCTCGCGAAAAATTGCCACTACTATTCCTAACCTACTATTTCAGGGAGAAGTTTTGCAGCATTCAACAAATTTAAACATTCTGGGTATCAAGCTTAACCAAAAATTTCCTTGGTCAAATCAAATTTTTGGTATAGCTAAAGATGCAGCTAAATGTTTGGGATTTTTGTACCGCAGCAAAAACTTCACTTCTGCATCTGATCTTCTTAATATCGATAAAACGTATATTAGGCCGAAAATGGAGTATAATGCACACATTTGGGCTGCAGGCCCTCAAACAGCGTTGGATTATCTTCGTAATGTGCTATTCGTCTTATCAACGACCCCAGAGCAACTTCAATGTTCACTCCACTCAGCCATCGCCGTACAGTTGGGTCACTGACCTTGTTTTATAGATATCTCGTAGGGATTAACACCTGTTCCAAAGAAATAAAACAGTTAATGCCTCCACTCAAAGTTTTCCAACGAGGAACAGGGAGTGCAACAGATGCTCATCCCTATCATGTAGAGGTATCAAGATGGCGAAATATGGCTTATGGAAATTCATATGTTATGCGCACGTCCAGTTTGTCGAATTATATACCATCACATGTGTTCCCTAAAGTTGGTAATTCATATGTGTACGATTTACTTAAGTTTAAAAAGAACATTAACATCTTTCTTCAAAATATCCCTTCAAATTTTCCTACCTATCCCCCATAATCCCAAATTTCTCAATTCAAATTTCCCCGACTATCCTTCCCACAGCCCTATCCCCAAAAAACCAAGCTGCACATTTGTATTAAACGTTCCATCCTATATTTTGGTTTTACAAGAGGGGTGGTTTTGTTTGGTTAAAGTCAAACACTAACCTGAGGAACCACGTGCAGTTCCTCTTGGTGACTTTCGAGTTTTCCAAAAAAAATATGTAAAAAATAATAAAAATAAATAAATAACAATAAATTGTGTCTAAATTTAAAAAGAAGGTTTTAAATAAATTAGCAATAAATTGTGTCCAAATGTAAATTTGTGTTTTTTATATTAAATTATTAAATATAAAATTTAATTGGCGACGAGAATAGGATGCTGAAATGTGTTTTCATGAGAAAATATAGTGATTATCAAATCTTAATTGAGCTTCTCGAACAAGTAAATTTGTATGAACCAATAAAACTACTAACCATTTAATATAATCTAATTTATTTTTTAAAGTTAAAATTACATTTGTGTCTTGTATATATTACAAAAAATTATGTACATACTATAATACAAAATACTATACTATAATACAAAATAAAACTAAAAATAATGATTTGCTAAAAATTATATTATATATATATATAATTAAAATTATAATTAAATTAAATTTAAAATAAAATATTAAATTTAAAAAAATAAATTTGTAACAAAAATTATCATTACTAAAACTGTTTGTGATGATAGTAGATGCCTTTGTCCCAGACGAAGACGAAGAAACCTTGCCTTATTGGGATCGCGAAACTTGAGAAGAATAAAATAAGACTTGCGAACTTGGAAGAATAAACTAAACAAAAATATATTATTAAACAAAAATCTACAAACAAATTAAACTAAAACAATAGTGGTGTTCCTGTGTATTTCTATAAGAAACTCCTTGTACATCTTCAACAACAATTCCATTTTGAAAAAATTTCATCCTAAAATCCAGTAATAAAAGTGTTCCAGTAATCCAGTTACCTATATGTATTTCAAACTAGTTTTCTTATTTAAGTAAATCTGTTCTTTTTGTTGTAACATTTGATATTTTTTTTGCTCTTTGTAAAATTCCAATATTTTTTTTTTTTCGAAAAAAAATCTTTGGAATAAAATTTTCTAAAAATATATATATATTTAAAAATTTGCTTTCCACATAGAAAGAAAAAAACTTTGTTAAAACTTTCATCATATAAAACTAATTATATTTCAAGTTGTGTTTTTACATCATTACTGAAACTTAAAATTAACATAAAATTTATTCTTCTCCTAAGCTCAACCCTAAATTCTATAAAAGCAGAAATGGCTAACGAAAAGAAACAGAAACACACTAACAATAGACTCCTTAATATACTTGGGTAACCTTCCCGAATTAATCGGCAGTTCAAGCAATCTCCAAAACTTTTCCATCTGGTTGAGAAAATAATTCGGATAATAGGAGTCGTATTTCTCTCTTTGAATAGAACACACTATAAAACAGCAAATTTTGTGCTTACAAAAAAAAATTAATAGAAATTATTTTTACTGTACTATTGTAACATACATAAGTTATCTGCTAATTCAAGTAGATAGTCAAATTAATAAACGTGGAAATAAAAGGAAATTTGCCTATGTAATGTCATAGCCTCAAGGCGATGGAAAAAACATCAGTAATCATACACCTCTTACCTGGTTCTGAATCATCATTAGATATGAATATCAAAGGGTACTTTGCTCCTCTGAGTCAACTGACAGATGACAACGAATATGACCCTAACAATGTGGTAAATCTTGAAATTCCAAAAGTGACTGCACTAGCTACTAATGATACCTCATCAAATAAGGTTCATTTGCCATTAATAATCATAAGTTTAAATACATACAACACTCCATTTAATGCTCTAGTAGACGCAAATAATAGAACTATTGATAATACATAAATTAAAATGAAAATTTTTCAGCTATGATATTAAATCTGAAATTCCAAATAAATTAGTTTTGCATGGTTTAGATTGAACTTGTTCATGTGATGAAATTAAAAATGAATTGATCAAGTCTGCTATAAAGTGTTTTGATAGGAAAGGATTAAATACTAAAAAAGCTAGATATAGCTAGATAGAGAACACATTTAATGTTTATTTGGAAAGGAACTCAATTAAATTATTTGAGCTAAAAAAAAACCAATGGCAATTAATCATACAATTGTAAAATGGAAATTTTATAAAATCTCAAACCGCATCATCATCAGATGTTTTAAATGTCAAACATTTGGATCTAACACTACCAATACTGTTGTAGATCGTACAAATATAAATACCAATAATAAGTTTTTTTTCATGTCAAGAAATGACAACAATTGTTATCGAATTACTAATTAGTTTAATTAATTGTAAAAATAAAATAGAACAAATAAATGTTTGGGCTCAAATAATTTTTAAGTATATATATGTAGATCAGTGAATTCTATTAATGCTAATAATTTTAATATTCTTTTCTGGAATGCACAAAGTATTTACAGAAAATGCAAACAAATTGAATTTTCAGATTTATTAAAAAATGACAGCATACTTATTGCAGCTATTACAGAAACCTGGCTAAATAATGATAATATTTTTAGTAGTAACGACTACAGTATTTACAGAAACGACTGAATTTCTGAAAAATGTGATGAAGTTGCTTTACTGGTGGATAAAACTATTTCTCATTTTACTTTACCTTTCTTAAGCACTAAAGTGTTCGAAATAATTTATATAATTAGGTTAAACACAAACAATGGTGAGTTAAATATATATGTAGTGTATTTTAGAGGGAGAAACTTAACAAAAACCATGCTGGGTATTTTAAACATGATTTAGAAATTTTTAATAAAATAAATGGTGACTGTAAACTGAAAACATTCAAACTGGAACTGTTTAAAAAATAACGCCTGGAGTAAACTTCTTAATAATAAACTTATAAATAGTAAATACTCAATTTTATTCCTACTTACTCCGACTTATTACTCATATAGCAACAAGCAAAACCCATCAACAATAGATATAGTTTTGTCAAATTATTCTCGATTTTTAGATGCTCCCGTTACTTTAAATAACCTAAACTCAGACCATTTGTTTTTTATTCTAAAACCACAAACTAGGAATATGATCCTTTGTACTTGAAGTAGTTGCGATTATATGGGATGGGAGAGAGTTGGAACAAATAAGGATAATGGGGAGTTGAGGGGTAAATTGGAGAAGAATCTATTGAGATTCTTACGTTTGATGTTTGAGGTTTGACGTATTAAGTTGGAGAGAAAATTAAGTAGTAATAAATACTAAAATTAAATTTTAATATTAAAGCAAATAGTCGAATTATTACAAAAAAGGGAATTATTTTGCACCATTGAGTGCTTGTTTTTTTTCAAAAGATGGCTGATAGTACATGTAAGACGTGTAAAAATGTAATACGTGGTGAGTCAGGTGTTAGGTGTGCAGGTGTCTGCGGTAAGCTATATCATATTTCCTTGAAATGTAGTGGATTGGATCAGTATAGTTGTTGAGTTTTAAAAACAAATGGTATGTTAAGGCTAATTTGTAATGACTGTATGGTCTATATTAAAAATGTAGATTCGGTATTAAAATAGATACAGAAGAGTGTAAGAAACAACAAAAGCTGTTTGAAAGAATATCGTTTTGAATTTGATATATCGCTGAAGAAAAATGAAGCGGAGATTAAGGGTTTACTTGAAGCAATAGAAGGTAGATATATGGAGAGATTGAGATCACTTAAAGTGGCATATGAAACCTGTGAAAAAAAAATTATTGATATTAAAAATATGAGTGAATTAGTAGAATGCTTTAAAGAACAAAATAAAAGGTTACTAAATAAATTAGAGAAATTTTTGTTGAAAATTTTAGGAAGGAGAATTTGGATGCAAAAAATATTGATGTAGATCAACCAAGTAACAAAGTTGTAACGTATTCTGATATGGTTAAAAAAACAAATGCTGGTAATAAAACCAAAAAGGGCGCAAACAGCTGAATTGACGAAATCAGATATTAAAAACAATATTGATCCGGTAAATTTTAACATACGAGGAATATCAAAAAAGAAGGATGGTACAGTAGCAATTTATTGTGAAGATAATGAAACTATTAGAAAGCTTGAAAAGGCGGTAAAAGGTAAAATGGAAAAGCAATATGATGTTATAGTACCTAAGGATATTAAACCAAAAACTTAGTTGTCGGCATGTCTGAAAATTATGAAAAAAAAGATATTGTGGAAAGAATAAAAAAGCAGAATAATTTGAAATTTGGTGAGGAAGTTAAATGTATTAGAACATACAAAACAAATAGAGAGACGTATGAATATAATGCAATTATGGAAATTAATTTTGAAGACTTGAAAAATATGAATATAGTTAATGAATCATTGAATTTAGATTTCAATATAGCACATAATGTTCTTGATAAAAATTGTCCAACATTACTGAGGAAAATAGAAATTGAAAAAAAAAAAAAATTTGCAATCTTAATGCAATCACACAATATTGAATGTTGATGTTTCAATAGTCAAAGTGTTGTACATAAGTGTGTAGAAATTAAGGCTTTAGTAAAACGAAAAAATGTGGATGTAATGTGCCTAACAGAAACACACTTAGTAGAGGATGATGAAGATGCAATAATTGAAATTAATGGTTACAATATTGTAAGAGTAGATAGTAATACTAGGCGTACCGGTGGAGTATTATTTTATTGTAAAAGGGATTGGAATATTGAAATTATTAGTACAATTTCTCTTAGAAATTAAATATGGATGTTAGTTAAATTACATAATAGAAGCTGCTATTTTCACTTAATAGGTTTATATAGATCGCCAAAATATTTATCTGAAAATGATGAGTTTTTTTGAGGAGTTTAATTTTTATATTAAAAGCCTAAAGGCAAAAAGTGAAATAATTAAATAATTATAATGGGGGATTTTAATATTAATTGGAAGAGTAATGATAATTGTCCAATGAAGTTAAATGAAATTCTTGATGAAAATTTGTTTAGACAAATAGTAAAGGAATATACTCGTGTGACAATACATTCAAAAACCATTATTGACTGGGTAATTACGAATTGTTATGAAAACGTGATTGCCAGTGTGGAACCCGAAGAAAAAATTAATGATCATGAAACTATTAGGATAATACTGAAATTGAAAAATAGAGAAAAGCAATTGAATGAAAATAAAAAAATTAAAGTATTGAAATATAATAAAAGTATTATTCAATCAATCAATGATTTTATGACAATATATTATTATGACGTAAATACAAAGGCGAGTAGATTCACCTCGTCCTTACATGAAATTTTCTGTCATTTATTGTAATGAAAAATGTAAATAATTTTGAAAGAAGTTGCTACACAAATGGCTTAAAAAATTTAAAACTGCAGATAGATTATCAATACAAAGTAGCAGTATGCAGAAATAATGATGTGGAGTGAAAAGAATACAAATCCATTAAAAATTTGTATATAAGTAGAATATTTTACATATATATTTATATATTTTACTTATATATTTGTATATAAGTAAAAATTTGTAATAAGTAGAAAATTCACATGACTAAAAAACGACGTGGGAAAATTTTAAAATACACATATTAAAAAAAAAAGTAGATGAAATAAATGAAATAATTTTTAATAATGTAGTAGAAAATAGTAAACCTGTAATAGCTAATAAATTTAAAAGGTATTTTGTAAATAGTATTAAGCAGAGTAATGAAGAAATGCCGTATATTCCGTATAATTCACTCATGGATGAAAGCGATAATATTTTTAAATTTAAATTTTGATTTAGGTGCATTGGAAAATGAATTGAAAAGTATTAATAAAAAAAAAAGATTATTATCAGGTGAATGTACAAATGCTGATAGATTCATTTAATCTTATTGGTCAAAATTTGTTAAATATAATAAATGACAGTTTAAAGACTGGGTCTTTTCCTGAATACGGGAAAGAAACAATAGTAGTTCCGGTTGAAAAGATTAAAAGGACATAAAAATCCGAAAAATTTCGGCCAGTAAATACCATTATGTTAGAGTCGAATATAATAGAAAAAATAGTAAATAATCAAAAGGAAAAGTTTAAATGCTATGGTGTTAAAGGCACTGAGTGTAAATGGTTTCAGTCATATTTAGCCAACAGAATGCAAAGAACAAGTGTTGGTGATGCTTTATCAGATCCAATTGAGGTAGAGCTGAATGTGCCATAAGGCAGTATCTTAGGTGTACTTTTGTTCCTGATATTTATAAATGACATACCTAAAATTTTCTAAAGGTCTAAATTAGTTTTATTTGCGAATGATGCTTTGTTATATGTAGCTGGTGATAATGTAAATGAATGTGTTGATGTATTGAATTTTGAACTAAACAACTTGTGTAATTGGTTAAAACAAAATAAACTTAAATTAAATATAAAACGACGAAGAATACAGTTGCCTTCGTCAACTCTTAGATACCCGTACGAACCGTTAGTATGTTCACAGCCTGTCACTCTGCTTACAATATTATTTTTTTAATATTTTAGTATTTTAAAATAATTTGGGTGAATTTTATAATTTCTAGAACTATGGGTTGTACATATATTCAGACTATATGTTTATATGTACATTCTTCAAAAGCAGATTCTAACCTTCAACATAACGATTATCAATCCAAAACTTTTTCAAATATTCTATAGTACCATTTAATACTAAGCGGTAAATGTATATTAATTTTATTTAGTACAAAATAGTAAATATAATTTTAAATATTATATTATATTATATTTAAATATTCCATTGACAGAATAATTTCTTATAAGTCCAATAAAATACATATATGTATGTAAATACGGCGCTATATAATATACATATATACTCTTATCATTCATGTACGATATGTAAATAAACATGATATTATATAAGTATGTATATATATCAATATCATATAAATAAAAATTCTTCAAGCAACCGTTATGTTGTTTATTTATTTACATTTTTTTGTACTACGCATTATATCCTCAACAATTTCAAATTATCGAGTAAAACAAATGCAAAAAATTTGTTGAAGAAATTTGTTAGAAAATTTGAAAAAATCAAGTAACACTTTCGTCAATTATAAAGTAACCCTATATTATTAAAAAAAAGTTGTTAACAGAAATAAGAGTATATTGTTGAAGCTTTAATTTTTGTGTATTACTTCAAAGAAATTTTAACAGGTGTTCAAGTTACAGGTGTTTAAAAATAGGAAATTTTCAGTTTTTGACCCCTTACAGCTCCTAAACGGAGGGTGATACAAAAAAATTTCTGAAATGACTCATACTTATTTTCAAAGATCTAACTTCTGTCAAAATTTCAAGTTTCCAGCTTAAACCGTTTAGAAGATAGAAGGGTTAAAAGATTTTGCAAAATTTGAGTTTTGCATAACGGTAAATTAAGACACCGTATGCCGCAAATATATATTTATTGTATATATACTTTTAAAGCTAATAAAAGTAGTAAACGCTTGGCGTTTTCAAAATGAAGAGACAACTTGTGCTATAACAATTTAAATGTAGAGCTTTTTTGAACTTTTGAGGAGCTGTAGCTCCATAACGGGTGGGGCTACAAAAAAAAGTTATTAAAAATGAAATTAATATTTTTGTGAGATCTATCAGCTGTTAAAATTTCATAACTCTATTTCAAAAAAAATGTGGGGATCTAAAAGTTAGGTGTTCGAGAGCTACCCTAAGTTTTGGTCCAAACTTAACCAAAAAAAATAGGGAACCTACAAATTACTCCCAGAATATTTTGTTAAAAAATTTCAAGATTTTAGCTTTCTTAGATTTTGAGTTAGCGTGCTGACGGACGGACGGACAGACGGACGGGCATGGCTCAAAAGTCTTAGAATTTTTTTCTGATCCGATCCATACCTTTGAAGGTATATCTAGCTCGCTTATTTCGAGGTGTTACAAACGGAGGAGTAATTTTATTATGCCCGATCCTATCGTACGGGTAAAAACAACACTTATTAAAATTAACTGTAATGAAAGTATTGAAATAAAAATTGATGATATATGGAATGAAGAAGTAAAAGAGATAAAATATTTGGGAATAATATTAGATAATAAGATGCATTTCAAAAGTCATGCAATTTATATTGATAAAAAAATTTCAAAAAAGTTATACTTTTTTTCAAAAATCAGGCGTATGATGTCATTTATGAATACAATAAAATTTATAATGTCATGATAAAATCGCATGATAAAACCTATACACAAATTATTATGTATACATATACAAGCCAACAAATAAATTAACATACAAAAATTTTTTTTTAATTTAAATTAAGAAATTTATTTTTATAATATGAAATAGGAGAAATAATATACTAAATCATTTAATTTTTCAATTAACGAAGAACTATTTTTAATCTCTCTTAAAAATGTTTTTGATGAGTTGAGAATCTACCATACCACAATTATCACTACATATTTCTCTTTCTATTTGTATATATATGGACTCCCATACATTTAATCTGTGGTAGCTATTTACCTCTTTCAACAAAGAAATCTCACCAATTTCATGTTTTTTTTGCTCTCCGCATTCCTCTACCCATTCTGTTATTTTCTTCCACCACATGCTTACAAAATGCACTTCTTTCGTATTTATTTCTAATATCTAATTGATGTTCTTTTAATCTCACTCGTTCTGACGTTCTTCTAATCTCACTCAAATTTCTAAACGTTTTACCCACATATACAACATTACAAGCTGTACAACTTAATTTATAATTACTCGATTTTTTCATTTTCTCTATTTTTTGCTTAGGGTATCCTAATAAATTTTTCCCTTGTTTCCCTTGTGATCTAACTTCTGTCAAAATTTCAAGTTTCCAACTTAAACCGTTTAGAAGATAGAAGGATTAAAGAATTTTGCAATAATTCAGTTTCACATAACGGTAAATTAAGACACCGTATAGCACAAATATATATTTATTATATACATGTTTGTAAAGCTCATAAAAGCACCTATCGTTTGGAATTGAATATTGAAGATATACCTTATAGAGCTTGTGTTATAACAATTTAAATATAGAGATTTTTCGAACTTTGGGGGGCTCCTTAATAGTTTTATGATATCTATCAACAGTTAAAATTTCATGGCTCTATTTCAAAAAAAATTGTGGAGATCTAACAGTTAGTTGTTCGGAAGCTACCCGAAGTTTTGGTCGGAGCTCAACCAAAAAAAATAGGGAACCTACAAATTGCTCCCAGAATATTTTATGTAAATTTCAAGATTCTAGCTTTCTTAGTTTTTGAGTTACGTGCTGACGAACGGACGGACGGACGGACATGTCTTAATCGACTCAGAATTTGATTCTGATCCGATCCATACCTTTGAAGGTATATCTATCTCGCTTATTTCGAGGTGTTACAAACGCGGGAGTAATTTTATTATACCCGATACTTATCGTATGATTATAAAAACGAGTGTAATTTTCTAAGGGTTGATAAAGGAAATTCGGTAGTTATACTAGACAAATGTGAGTATGATAAGGGTATGCAAAAATTATTACAAAAAGGTTCGTACGAAAGTTTCACAAAGAACCCAATCCAAAAAATGATTTTAGAAGTGGACAATGTATTGAAAAAATGGGAACATATGATTGAGGATGAATTTTGGAGGAAAAAGCTTAAAGTTTCGAATGCACGCCTTCCAAAGGTTTACCTAAGATTCATAAATCAGGGGAGGATATGAGACCGATAAACTGTTATCCCAATGGTTATTAAAGGAATTTTCGGCAATAAAAACCTCTTTGGAGTTTGTGGAAAAAACTAAGGAGCTAGTACTCCAAGAAGATGAAATTTTAGTTTCGTTTGACGTTAAATCTTTGTTTCCGAGTATACCGGTTAAAAATGCCATGGACATTTCAAGAAATTGGTTATTAAAAATCAAGGTACATCGCCAAAAAGTTGAAATGTTAATGGACCTAACTGGAATTTGTATAAAACAAAATATTTTTGAATTTAAAGTGGTTGTATATAATCAAATAGAAGCTTTAGCAATAGGAAGTTGTTTATCGCCATTGTTAGCTAATTTATTCATGGGACACCTAGAAACAAACTTAAGCTATTTAAATGATTTTCCAAGGGTGTGGATTAGATACGTGGCAATATAATTCCATAAAGTTAACAATTGAAATGAAAAAAAATGGAAAGCTACCGTTTCTTGATATAGAAATCACAACATACAATGATTCGCTAACATATAATGTCTACAGGAAAAAGACTCAGACACAAAGATTCATCACGTCAGACTCTTTCCATTGTTACTCACATAAGTATGCAGCTTTTAATTCCATGACTCGTAGATTAGTAAATTTACCATTGTCGGAAGAAAACTATAATAAAGAAGTGAGTTACATTTTTGAAACGGCTAGAATCAATGGATTGGATGATATTATAATTAACAATATCCTAAAAAATAAAAAAACAAAAATTAAAATTAAAAGACTGCAAACTAAAAAATTTATTAGGATACCCTAAGCAAAAAATAGAGAAAATGAAAAAATCGGGTAATTATAAATTAAGTTGTACCGCTTGTAATGTTGTATATGTGGGTAAAACGTTTAGAAATTTGAGTGAGATTAGAAGAACGTCAGAACGAGTGAGATTAAAAGAACATCAATTAGATATTAGAAATAAATACGAAAGAAGTGCATTTTGTAAGCATGTGGTGGAAGAAAATAACAGAATGGGTAGAGGAATGCGGAGAGCAAAAAAAAACATGAAATTGGTGAGATTTCTTTGTTGAAAGAGGTAAATGGCTACCACAGATTAAATGTATGGGAGTCCATATATATACAAATAGAAAGAGAAATATGTAATGATAATTGCGGTATGGTAGATTCTCAACTCATCAAAAACATTTTTAAGAGAGATTAAAAATAGTTCTTCGTTAATTGAAAAATTAAATGATTTAGTATATTATTTCTCCTATTTCATACTATAAAAATAAATTTCTTAATTTAAATTAAAAAAAAATGTTTGTATGTTAATTTATTTATTGACTTGTATATGTATACACAATAATTTGTGTATAGATGTATTAATTATTTATGCTTATTAATTATATAAAAAATTTTTTATGTTATGTTGGTGAAATGATGTTAATATTTTTTAATTTTTAATTTTAATTTTAATATCGTAAAATTTTATATTAATTTTATTTTTATTATTTTTTATAATTTAGGAGATTTTGACAAGGAAACTTTTTTTAAGCTTTAATAATTAAAATATTTTTAATGATTAATAACATAGGTATAGGAAAAAGAGACATATATATACATATGTATTTAATAATATATACAAATTAGATTATGTTTGTGATTGCAACAATTTTTTTAAATTAAGTTTTGTGTTCTAGAATTCTTTATCATTGTTAAACGTTTGGTGTTGTTATTATTGTAATTTGAATATATGTTAAATTTGAATAGTAGTAGCTTGAAAATGAGCAAATGAGCTCACAAACGCGTCGCTCAGTAAAATTCAAAATAATAAAAAGATTAATGAAACGAAGACTATAAGGTTGTTTGATTTAAAAACATATAAATTAAAAATAATATTGCATTAGTCTAGTTCGTTCTCGAAAAAACCCAAATTTTAATAAAAATAATTTTTATGCTTGAAGCCCTGGGTTGGACGCCAGTTTATCAAAGGATTGTCATGAACTGTTTATCATTGTTTTTAAAATGATAAATAAATTGTATCCTGATTATTTGTGCTATAGACTAGTATATAATGGTGATATTTATCATTATAATTTAAGAAATAGATTTAATTTTAGAGAGCACTTTTTTAGAGAAGAAAAAACGAAAAATACGTGGGAGTAAACTTGTATAACAATTTGCCTAATGAATTAAAATTTGAGAGTAATTTGGAAATTTTTAAAAGAAATATTATTTATTATGTTAAAAATAATTTTTAGAAAGTTGAAATAATTTGCTTTTGTTGTTAAAAAGTAGTAAAATTTTCTAAATAAATAAAAAAAAAAAAAAAAAGATTCTTTTTAAATTTGCACAAATTGTAAATACCAAAACCGCCAACTTTTGGGAATACGGATGATGGTTAGAAATTCCACATTTTTGCAGTTCTAACAAGAAACGAATTGCTATAACCAGTAGAGTACCACTTGGGTAGTTCCACATAGTAGGAATACGCATTTGCTGCCCGTCTGTGGTGCGTTGGAATTCTTTAAGAGGAGGCATCATGAATTTATTTTAACTGAGCAAGGGTCATTACTTACAAAATATCTATAAAAAAAAAGAAAGAGCTCCTATATTACGAGGGTTTTCAAGCGAGGTTATAGTATTACTCACTATGGGGTCATTAATTAGACGAATGGCGCCCTTGAAGAGAAATAAGATTTACACCGAAAGAGAAAACCCAAGCATTTTTTGCTATATCAAAAATATGATTATTCCACATCATTTTTTGATTTAGCTCCATGCCGAAAATTTTCAGGTTTCTGATCGGTGCACAATTTCCCGAAGAAACCTCAGATTGGGGTTATAATTTGTTTTTTTTTTAACTTTATCAGACAGCATTGGGTTTTGGAAGAATTAAACTCCACTCTGTTGTTGGAGCCCCAACTAGCGACTTTAGTTAGATCATCGTTAACCGTATTGGTCATAGACAGCCTAGCTATGTCAATCGCGGGGCACTTTCTCGGAAAATTATAAGATGCCACTAAAGTGCTGTCGTCGGCGAAACTGTGAATTGGATTGAAGGTTGAAGATAGAAGATCGTTGAAGGTTGATCGTGCAAAGACGGATCTTTTTGGAACGCCAGTGTTTATTTGTAATGTGTCAGATGTGTGGCCGTCGATCAGAACACGAATACAACGATTCGAAAGATAGTCTTCAATCCATTTGCAGAAAACCAAACCAAGACCTTGAGCTTGACATTTGTTCTACAGAGCACCATGCCATACTCGATCAAAAGCTTTCGAAATATCGAGAGCAACAACAGTACATTCACCAGAGTAGTGAATGCTGTTGTTAAGTTTACCACTGAGATATGTTATAAGATCACCAGTGGATCGGTTGCTTCTAAAACCGTATTGGAGATCATGTAAGAAGCCCCTATCGTATAAATATTTCTTGAGCTTAGAGTTGATAATAGTTTCCATAACTTTAGAAATGATCGAAATGATAGCTATAGGCATAGAATAATAAGTAATTGAAGAACATTCAACTAGAACAAAATAAAAAAATCAACAAATCGACATTAGGTACCAGAAAATATGAATATACCAAAAATGCTCTGTATATAATTTTAATATTATACAGTATACTAAAAAATAATATAACAGATATAACAGAAGTGCATGTTATTATAAATCAACATTTACTTATTTGAACTTTTTATTATTTGCTTTCTTTTTATAGTGGTAGTGGTAGGTTTTTAATATACTACATACATTACATAATTAATGCATGTGAATGTATTTATGTAATTATATATTATAATAAAAACGTATATTTCGTACGTAATATTAAAAAAAACAAAATATTAGAAATATCAAAACGTACATAAATATGTACAAAATTATTAGAAAAAATTTTAAAAATTATGTTTTTATGTCTTTAAACCGAAAACTACTTAAGTGTTAAAATCACCTTTAGTAGATTTTAAGTGCCTATATATTTTGTATACATTTTCATTAAATTTTGTATGCATACAATTCTGTATAAGAATAATATGTAAATACATATATGTTTATATCCCTATTTCCACACCACCCTGGAGGTAAAGGTTAAGGCGCGTTTTTTTAGTGTGGTATCCTAAGAGGCCTAATCAAGAAAAACAATTTTAAAATTAAAATGTTATACATTCAAAAAAAAAGACAATTCTTAATTCTTAAAAAAATATAAAATAAAAAAAAAGTGTAACATTAAAAAAAAATCTTATATGCTATATTGGATTGGAGTCTGCCGTCCTATACATGCCTGGGTCAGCATCCACCACGACTCCTACCCTTTTTACCCATTGATAAATTGTTAAACAAAAAAACTGACCCAGGCTCGTTTTCCGTTTAACATTAGATTATTTTTATTATTTTCATAACAATTAGATTATTCTTGCAAAATTCTTAGTTTTTTATTATTCGTTTTATTTTTTTTATCTTATTTTTCCAAAGGCAGTTTTTTTTTAGTAAAACTAAAATTATGTAATTAAGTAAATATTTTCTATATGTTACACATTCATTCGCGTCATCAAACCATCCCGGATGAAATTTCTTAGATTCCGTTTCACAATATTCAATAATTCTTGGTTTTATATTTTTTACATGCAAACAATTTTTGAAAAATTTTTCATAAATCTCGATATGTGATTTACAAATTTCAAAAAATTTATCTTTAAGCTTACATTCCCCATCACAAAAATAATTTTTATTTAAAATATGGTATTCGGAAGGCATATTTAACATTGAGAATGATTTTAACATATCTCTTTCACAACTATGACATTTGAATTTTTTAATAATTATTTTAAAGATAGCAAAACCAACAAAATATCTTTTAGCCGCCTCATCTACGTGAAATTTTTGTTGCATGTATCTATCAGAAAAGTAAGTTTCATCATCTAGTTCTTCATTTAATTCAACATTTAAATCAAATTCATTATAACTATTATAACTAAGCTCATTATTTTCTTCGTTTCTTATAGAATTATAGTTTTCCCAATCTAAAGTTTCATTATTGTCAGACTCACAGTTCTTACTTTTAGTTTTATCAACAAGTAATTTTAAAGATATTATGCGACCTATTGAAGAATTAAATTGATATACCGAAGGATTGCTGTTAAAGCCGCCTCGTCCTCTTACTTGAGAAAAAAAGTTCTCAAGAGGATCTTGATTGAATCTATTTGTAAGAATATAATTTAAATTGGAATGAAATTGTAAAATGTATTTACTGATAGAAAAAATAGCACTAATGTATTGAATTAAACCTGGAATGCAAAAGTTTATCGATTTCTTTGAGGGGGCGTTTTTGTTTATCAATTTTATATCTTTTAAATATTTAGATTGATCTTTCATGTAATATATTTCATTTTTGGTTCTTTTTTCGCAGTTCTTACAACAAATTGTAGAATAATCATAATAACTTTTAGTAATATGTTTTTTTAAGGGTGGAGATATTTCTTCAAACTCCTTGAATGTCAGATCTGTATTAATGTTCGGTATCATTATTTGGTTACTTTGGATATCGTTACTATTTTTTGCTGAATTAGTATTAGTATTATTGTTATTTTTATTAATTTCACTACTATTACTTTGTTCAACAGTAAGTTCATAAATAAGAGAGGGATTATTTAAGTGTAAGAGGGGCACTGAATTTTTTTTTAATTTCTTTTTGTACAAATCGCAAATACGAAAATGTTTGCCACATATATACTTATTCTTAGAGTTAAAATTTTTCGTAAATCCACAATTTTCGTACCACTTTTCTTTTAATAATTTATCTATTGGAAATCTGAAAATCCGATTATATCTATTAGAACCAAAACATGCATTAATACAACATTTTTTCAGTTTAGTCATAGGTTTTTTAATATACTCATCTGGAATTTTTTTAAATTGTATTTCCCAATCAAAAATAGTAGGGAGCGCATTTTTTTTTAACTTTGTTTTACCTAAATAACACTTTTCAAAATGCGCAGTGCAAATAACTTTGTTTTTAAAATTTATATTTTCAAGTTTACAATAATTGTTCAACCATATATCGCAAATTTTGCTATTTTCTTTGGGGAACTTTATTAGTCTAATATTTGAAATTGAAATATTGCCTTTTTTATTAAGACAATTTAAAACACTACACTTAATAGAATTTTTCAATTTAGGATTTAAAAGTTTCACATTCATTTTTCATAAAACTATTTTACTATGGATTACCAACAAAATAAATTTAAATTACTTTACAAAAATTCTTTGTTAAATTTTATACCTTACACTAATTACTTTTCTAATTTTTATAACAGAAACAATATCAAAAAAATAATAATAAACAGAGAATAATAAAAAACAGCCAACTCAAATAAGAATTCTGTTATACTTTTTTTTTCTCTATACTATACAATTCACATTATACATATACATATGTAGCTAATTTAGTATAACAGGTTGTTAAAATATTTTTAGTGTACATACTCAATTTATTGTGTATTCATATTTTATGGTACCTAATGTCGATTGAAATATTGGAAATTTATTTTGCTTAGGACATCTATTAGTGTCCTCCGACATCCTCCGTTTGTAGCACCTCGAAATAAGCGAGCTAGATATACCTTCAAAGGTATGGATCGGATCAGAAAAAAAATCTAAGACTTTTGAGCCATGTCCGTCCGTCCGTCCGTCAGCACGCTAACTCAAAAACTAAGAAAGCTAGAATCTTGCAATTTACACAAAATATTCTGGGAGTAATTTGTAGGTTCCCTATTTTTTTTGGTTGAGTTTGGACCAAACCTTAGGGTAGCTCTCGAACACCTAACTTTTAGATCCTCACATTTTTTTTGAAATAGAGCTATGAAATTTTAACTGCTGATAGATGTCACAAAAATATTAATTTTATTTTTAATAACTTTTTTTTGTACCCCCACCCTTTACGGAGCTACAGCTCCCCAAAGGTTCAAAAAAGCTCTATATTTAAATTGTTATAGCACAAGTTGTATAAGGTATATCTTCATTTTGAAAACGCCAAACGATTACGACTTTTATTAGCTTTAAAAGTATATATACAATAAATATATTTTTGTGGCATACGGTGTCTTAATTTTCCGTTATGCGAAACTAAAATTTTGCAAAATACTTCAACCCTTCTATCTTCTAAACGGTTTGATTTAGAAACTTGAAATTTTGACAGAAGTTAGATCTTTAAAAATAAGTATGAGTCATTTCAAAAATTTTTTTTGTATCACCCCCTGTAAGGGGTCAAAACCTGAAAATTTCCTATTTTTAAACACCTGTAACTTGAACACCTGTTAAAGTTTTTTTGAAGTAATACACAAAAATTAAAGCTTCAATATTATACTCTTATTTCTGTTAACAACTTTATTTAATAATATATAGTTACTTTATAATTGCGAAAGAGTTACTTGATTTTTTTAAATTTTCTAACAAATTTCTTTAACTAATTTTTTGCATTTTGTTTTACTCGATAATTTGAAATTGTTGAGGATATAATGCGTAGTACAAAAAAATGTAAATAAATAAACAACATAACGGTTGCTTGAAGAATTTTTATTTATATGATATTGATATATATACATACTTATATAATATCATGTTTATTTACAATATATCGTATATGTCACTAGTGAATGAATGATAAGAGTATAGATGTATATTATATAGCGCCGTATTTACATACATATATGTATTTTATTGTACTTATAAGAAATTATTCTATGAATGGAAATATTTTTAAAGAAATATTGCAATGTATGGCGATATACTTATAACAATATAAATATACTATGTACGCATTAATATAATATAATATTTAAAATTATATTTACTATTTTGTACTAAGTAAATTTAATATACATTTACCGCTTAGTATTAAATGGTACTATAGAATATTTGAAAAAGTGGATTTGGATTGATAATCGTTATGTGGAAGGTTAGAATTTGCTTTTGAAGAATGTATAAACATATAGTTTGAATATATCTACAACCCATAGTTCTAGAAATTATAAAATTCACCCAAATTATTTTAAAATACTAAAATATTAAAAAAATAATATTGTAAGCAGAGTGATAGACTGTGAACATACTAACGGTTCGTACGGGTATCTAAGAGTTGACAAAGGCAACTGTATTCTTCCTCGTTTTAATCTATGCTATAGGTCTATAGTTTGAGGGTTCGCTTTTGTCACATTTTTTGGGAATTGGGGAAACATTAGCAACCTTGCACTGACTGGGATAGATACCAGTCGAAAACGAAAGGTAAAAAAGATTGCGCAGAGGTTTCAAAATGGAGAAGGCAGTATATTTTAGAACCATGGCGGGGATTCCATCAGGGCCAGTGTACTTTTTATCATTCAGATTTGCCAGTAATGATTAAATTTAATGCTTTAGCAAACTCATTTCCTACTCAAGTTTTAAACTATAATAAAGCTAACTGGCGTAAATTTAAAAAAAAATTTAAATCATTTAATTAATTTAAATATTCTACAAAACTTATATACACCTTCAATTGTTACAATACATAACTTTATCAGTACTTTTACTAATATTTTAAAAACATCGGCTGTAACAACGAGTAACAAATCTAAATTGTATCATAAGAGAAAAATTAGTTTCTTTACAAAATGTACAATTTTCAAACACAATTGGCAGTCTTACGAAAAATAGTAAACGTTTTTGAAATATTACAAAAGCGCTAAAAAATAAAAACTTAAACATACGCACACTCAAAAATAATAATATTTTAGCTTCTTTGCATCTAGAAAAAAGCAAATCTATTACCAGCATTTTTCTCCAATCAGCATAAATATACTCTAAATTATAGTGACATTAACACATAACAGAAAGTATTTAACTCTTTTAATGAATTAGAAAACAGTAGTAATGACCCTTTTAAACCGATCACATTGTATGAAATAAAATTGCATATTCGTTCAAGTACCAATAATAAATCTCCACCAGATCATCAAATAAAAAATCAGTTACTTTAAGATTTAAATAGAAAAACTTTAATATATATTTTAGGATACTTTCCAGAAGCTTGGAAGAAAGCTTCCGTAATTCCTATACCCAAACCTAATAAAAACAGGTCTCACCCATCTAGCTATAGCCCAATTAGCCTTCTTGGTGCTTTAAGTAAAATCTTTGAGAAAAGTATAAAAACCAAAATTAATGATTTTACTGACTCAAAAAATTTAATATCCGTAGAACAATTTGAATTTCGTGCTTCACACTCCACTTCACGCCAGGTATTACGAATTGATAATATGGTCAGAAGAAATTTAAACTCCAAAAAATCGACAGGTATGATTTCTCTGGATGTAGAAAAAGCTTTTAATTCTATGTAGCAAGAAGGTCTAGTGTATAAAATGAAAATGTTTAACTGTCCAATTTAGTTAATAAAAATTATTAAGAGTTTTTAATCTAGTAGAAAATTTTTTGTTCGCATTGGGTCTGAAAAAAGCGATAATTTGATATTGTTGCTGGCACTCGTTGCTGATATTGTTGCTGGCAAGGGTCTGTACTTTCATCAATTCTTTATAACATTTATATTTCAGATTTTCCTATGTCAAAAAGCTGCAACATTAGCTTATAAGCCGACGATACAGCTATTTTGCCGTCATCTAAGGATCCAACTAGAATTTTCAAAAATCTTGAGCAAACATATTTAAAGGTACAAAATTATTAAGTTAACTGGAAAATTAAGACTAGTTCTCACAAAACGCAAGCCATTATCTTTACAAGAAATAAGAAGTAACTATCATTACCTTAACGAAATTTAATTATATATTCTGACTATTTTTGCCTGGTAAAATTGAATTAAATATCTTGGCGGTTTTACGGTTAAAAAACTAATATATAAAGATCACATTGCTCAAACATTCATAAAATGCAACAATATTATTAAATTACTTTATCCATTAATCCATAGAAAATCTAAACTCAATATCGCTAATAAAATTATTATTTTTAAAAAATTTTTTCAAAGAGTAATGCTGTATGGCTGCGTAGTATGGGGTAAATACGGAATTAGTCACATAAAGCGACTCCAAACCAAACAAAATCAAATTCTCAAAATTCTAAACAATTTACCCTTTTATTTCTCAACCAAGAAACTTCACAATCTGTCACGAGTTAAATATTTATATGATTTAATAAATATTTACACCATTGATTTCAATTTTAAATGTAATAATTCATATAACGTTCTTATAAAAGATTTAGTTTAGGTGATTTGTTCATTTTTTATGATAGCGAAAAATGAGGTGTCAATGTTGCGAGAGTACATAATCATGGCATTAGACTTAGATTTATTAAGATTCAGTCTATTCAAATTCAAGCAGAAAAGAATAGCATCTAGACCATCATTAATATTGGCAATGCAGCTATTAAGCTTATCAAAGGGTCCATTTGTACAAAGTTGAGTGTCATCAGAATATAATCGGCATACAGGCACAATGGCAAATTATTAATGTATAGGCTAAAGAGTACATTGATCCACATTGTAAATCTAAATAGATAGAAGCAACACAATTAGCAATAACAAATTGCCTTCTACCAGGGAAATAGTTACGCAATATGGTAATAGCTGAGGTATGAAAATTAAACGTGAATTGTAATTTATGACAAAGACGATTATGGTCAATGCAATCAAATGCCTTAGAAAAGGTGTGAAGGTGGAAAATGGTTCCACATTCGCAATGTTCGTACTACAAACGAATTCCATAAGCCAAATTATGCCTTCTGGGAATTTGAACTACATAGGGGTGGGGAACTACACTAACAAGTTTTTCTTTGGAATGTTTTGAGAGAAGGCATCAATCTTTTAATCTTCTTAGAACAAGAACCTAATCTATAAAACAGAAACACTTACCTGTTACGGGACGGAGACCGAGTGGAGAGAACGTAGAGGTGACATGGGGATCGTTTATTAGACGAATTGTTCTGTTTTGCACTTTATCGAGAAATCCAAATCCAATGGCTTTATATATGTGTTATACATATTAAGGAGATCAGAAGATTGAAAGAATGCTTTAAAACGATACAGGAAACCCATACACCTAGCTGCATCTGTAGGTGTACAAAAAATATGATTGGAACAACTTAATTTTTAATTTAGCTCCATGTCCAAGATGTTGAGCTCATCCGCATGTTGCAAAAGTTCCCCTTGAAAAGTTAAAGTTGGGATCGTAGTGTTTGTTTTCCGAGAGACTAAACAGCAATGAGTTTTCTTAGAGGTAAATTCGACTTTGTTAATTTTGCCCCAATTTAAAATTTTGTCCAAATCGAGATTTAGAGTTATAGTTACTACACCCCTATATACTATAACATAAATGTTAAGATATTAAATCACTATAAAACATAAATGTTATAAGTATGCATGTATTTTTTTTTATACAAAATGTGTTTAATAATTTTATGTGAGGGTTATCATTTGTAAATTCTTTTAACGATCAAATTTCAAACAATTCTCTTTCACATGAAATTCTTAAAAGAATAAATTCCTAATTAATTATTACACGTGTTGCGAATATTCTATTTTTTTTATTAAGATACTTCTTTGCAATTTTATGCAAACAATTATTTCCAAATTCACGTAAATATCATATTTTATAAAAGTCAAATATGTAATTAGTTTTCACATAAAATTATCAAAGACAATTATTAAAATATTGCCTAATTCAACTTCCGTTCCCACGAATTAGCCAATATTCTAATAAAATATCGCAGACGCTAAGCCATCGATAATATATCTAGTATAAAACACCCATTCACCTGTTGGTGATCGTCAGTCAGTTTAGTAAATTCAATTAAGTGCTAGGAGGTTTTAAATAAATTAAAAATAAAAAGTTATATATGTAAAAAATTTTTTTTTGCTTGACCTTTGAAGTGACAACACTTCTTGTTTTTTAATTAAGCAAAAATAAAAATTATTTTTTTTTTGGTGTTAACTTTTTTTCTTTTTAATTTTATTTTTATTAATTATTTTTTTTTTTAAGTATAAAATTTAACAAGTGCACATTTTTTTTTTTAATTTGTTTTTGATTGATGTGATAAAATTTAATTTTGATTTTTAATTTGTTCCTGTTCTATGGCTTCACTCTAAGGGCAGCAAGATTTATATGATTTTTGTTTCTTTTCGGAATAGGTATATATTTAAATTATGATTTGTTTTTTAATTTTTAATTTTTAATTTAAGTTGTAATATTTAATTTTTAATTATACGCGCTCGGTTGGTTTTGTTTATATTAATTTACGTTTATTTTTTTTGTTTTATTTCTTCTCAATATCAACATGTGGTAAACAAACTATTATATATCTATTTCCCTTCCACTCGTATGATGGATGATGGTGTTCTTCTTTGACTCTCAATTCACTCAATTTTAAATACCACCATAGTTATTACCGTAATTTAATTTATTATTTTCTGGTTGTAAATTTTACTTTTCGTGGGTTTTTGGTTGTAGCTGCGTTCAATAAAGTCACTTAAAAGTGTATGTTTAGCAAGTGTATGTTAAAGCAAAATATAATTATCATTATTGCTATAATTATTGTTATTAATATTGATATTAATATCATAAATAATTTTGTTTTTGTTTTTACTTTATAGTGTTGTCAATCTCGGGTTATTTAAATCGTACAATTTTACTTTTCATTTCAAGTCTAATTTTGAATTTAACTACAATTTCACATCAGCAGCCATAATGATAACTTTAGTGTTACCGGCAACTCACTTATTTCACACTTCGTACCCAAAAGCGGTATCGCAATCTATCTAAAATCGCTTCATCGCTTTCAACACACTTCAAAATATAACTGTTCTAGCCCAACCTTCCACAATATTTGGTTCAAAATTCTCGTTTAAAAGCAAGTCATACATTTCCTATACAGATCGCTCAACTCAAATGAACAAGAAACTGCTATTGAAATCGAAAATCTATCGAACCAGATCAATGATATTTTGGACTAATCTCCAGAAACTGAAATTGTTCTGGTGGGAGATTTCAACATTTATAACAGGGACTAGCTTCATTTCTCTAGTAACACTTCTTCAAGTCAAAATTTAATTGAGAAACAAGTTGAACTATTCTCCTAATTGTTCCTTCTTTCTCAACTTGTCAAAAATCCCACTAGTATCCTGGACCGTGCTGATCAAGAAGGTCATCTCTTGGATGCCCTGAGAGGGTCGTGAGAGGGAGGAAGACGTGTGAGGGTCTTCTTTTCCACCACTTGTTTAAAACAATGGCAGAACCGTATCAGATTCTAAAGAGAAGGCGAACTTATTTGGGAAGCAGTTCGTTTCCAATTCGATACTGCCATAGTGAGCTCAGATGCCACCCTCCGTTCCAGAGGTTGGCTGCTCCTTCGGTAATATTTACTTTAGGTCAGGGTTACGTATAAACCTCCTAATGTAACGTCAACTAATTCAACTTCAGATTCCCCACCTGAAGTTGTAATAGAAGCTAAAACAACACCTATAAGAAAAAGTATATTTTAATTTTTTTTATTTATTTTTCTTTAATTACAAAACTTAACTAAAAAGTTAAAAATTTATGTTCATATGGAAAATTCAGTAAATATGTAAAAATGCTGAATCTATTATTTTTGTTTTTAAATTATAAAAACCTTGAACTCTTCAAGTTAAATGTTGTTTAAATTAATAATTTTACATTAGCATTTTTTTTTTAATGTGGGCAACAAAGTAAGTCAAAATAAAATTTAGTGGTTTATGTAGAAACGAACACAAATAAAAAAGAAAAAAATTTAAAAAAAATATACATAAGTATATAAATCAAAATTGATCGCCAAATACACAGGAATTTATTCGATCAATGTCGTAATGTCATGGCAGAAGCAGAAAATTCCAAACAACCAACCACAAAATTGGAGATCAAAAATTGAAAAAGAAATTCAATATATTCCAACTTTTAATGGTGAGCCAGGTACTTTACCAACTTTCATCGATTCTGTTACCAGAGTATTAGTTGATCATGTTGCGGAAGCTGACCAGGTTTTTAATATTATTTACAACATCAAAATCCAAGGAAGTGGAAAAAAATTTCTCAATGTCCACCATCCAGCAAATTGGAATGATTGTAAAATAAAATTAAAACAATATTACAGAGCATCAAAAGACCAGATGAAAATCACAAGGCAAATTGGAGTTTTAAAAGTAAATAGTATTAAAGATAATAAGTTAAGATTATTGATAGAAGATGTAACAGAATATGCTGCTTTTGTTGAAGATAGCCAAACAATAATTGATATATTTAGTGGAATGTTAGTTCAGAAAATTAAAGAACTTGCTTCAGGATCGTTTAGGAATATAATAAGGAGTTTTATAGATTTAGATGACAGTAATCTCAATTTATCTCATATAAATTTGAATAGAAATAGTGAAAAAAAAAACATTTTTTTAGGAATGATAATAAAAATATTTACAATTATAATAATAATAATAAAAATTTTAGGAATAAAAATGATGAAATTAGAAATAGATTTAACGGTGTTAATAATAATTCATTCAGTTATAACGGTGTTAATAACAATTCTAATTCGAATTTTAAAAATAATAATTTCCAATCCCGAGCAAACAATAATATTTATCAAACTAGAAATAGACCTTCTCAGTTTAACCGATATTATAATAGATATAATGACAGACAAGAAAGTAGACAAACTAGACCAATGGAAGTTGATCCAAGTAGACAAACTAGATCAATGGATGTTGATAACTTAACTAAAAATAATGAAACTAATACAATTGAAGAGAATTTTTTTATAAACTAGCCTCGGATCAAAATAAAATATTTACTATTTTAACAATAGAAGAAAAAAAATATTCAGCCTTGTTAGATACAAGGCTGCATATTTAGATAAGCATTTTAAACTAAAATAAAGTTTGTAGTTCTGAGTACACTGTAATAAATTCAACTGCAATATCCATCAATACAATTCAAAGAGAGGTAAGTAACCTAATAGAATTGTTGCTAGCTTATGTCCAACAGAATTTAAATATCCTAAAAATGCAAGAATGAAATGGATTGCTATGAAATTAAACAAGTCATATGACTTATTATTATGTATGGATTGGACTTATATGGATGTATGGATTATTATGTATGTATGGATTGACTTATTATTATGTATTATTATGTATGGATTATTGACTTATTATTATGTATGGATTTATTATGGATGGATGGATTTGGATTATTATGACTTATTATTATGTATGGATTGGATTATGTATGGATGGTAAAAGATATCAACGTAGAAAATTAACAAATTAATATTACCAATGGAGTGAGTCTTCCATTCTTAACTAAAGTTATTCAAGAAGAAGTTAATGTATTAGAAGTAACTGAAGTTCAAAATCTACAATTGGATCATTGAAATGAAAATTAAATGAAAAAGAAAAACATATTATTAAAAGATTAGTTTCGAAATTTAGTAAACTATTATATAAAGAAGGTGATATTTTGACCAGCACAAATACAATGAAATTAAAACAACAACAAGCGAACAAATTAATTCAAAACTTTATCGATATCTACCTAAACATGAAACTGAAGTGAGGAATCAAATGGAAGAAATCGAAAAACAGGGTATAATTAGAAAAAGTCGATATAGTTCTCCGATTATAGTATCTAGTACCTAAAAAAAAAGATAATTCAGGAGTACAAAAATTTAGAATAGTGGTGGATTATAGAAGATTAAATCAGGTCACAATTGACAATAAATATCTTTTACCTAATGTCGATAGCATCCTGGATAAATTGGGAAAAGGCCAGTATTTCAGCACTTTAGATTTAGCTAAAGGTTACCATAATGATATTAGTAGCTAAAAAAGATATTGCTAAAACTGCTTTTGTTACTCCAGCAGGTTTATTTGAATATGTACGTATGCAATTTAGATTGAAGAATGCACCGGCAACGTTCCAGAGATTGATGAACGAAATTCTACGAAAATATATTAATCAAATGTATGTTGTATATCTTGATGATATATTCATTTTTTCGACAACATTAGAAGAACACGTCAATTCATTAACAAAAATATTTAAGACATTACAAGAGCACAAACTGAAAAATCAAGTGGATAAATGTAGTTTTCTTAAAAGAAATACAGAATTTAGGACATATTTTGACAAAGGATGGGATAAAACCTAACCCTGAAAAAATGAAGAATATTCAAGAGTTACAAATTCCAAGAACAGAAAAACAATTAAAGGGTTTCTTAGGAGCAACTGGATTTTATAGAAAATTCATCAAGGACTATTCTAAGGTTGCATATCCTATGATTAAATATTTAAAAAAAAAAACAAAATTAATATAAATGATCCACAGTATATCGCAGCATTGGAAAACTTAAAGAGCTTGATAACTTCACATCCAATTTTCATGATCATGCTATAGGTGCAGTGTTGCCTCAACAAGGACATCCAATTTGTTATGTTTCGAGAACGCTAAACAATCATGAAAAAAATTATTGTACTACAGATAAAGAGTTTTTGGCAATTATGTATGCAGTAAATTATTTCAGCCCTTATTTATATGGTAATAAGTTTAAAATCATAACAGACCATGTCTCAATTAAATATTTAAACAACAAATACAAAGGAAAAGAATTTTTACAAGGGCACCAAAGATGGCTGTTAAAACTTCAAGAATATAATTATGAGATTGAATATTTGCAGGGTAAAGAAAATAAGGTAGCTGATTATTTAAGCAGATTAGAAAATACAAAGAAAATTAATGAAGAAAATGATACAGTGTCCAATTTAGAATTATCTAATAATACAATACATTCTGCAGATGAAAATCAATTAGATCACATAGGAATAAAAGAGGATATCGTAAACAAATATAAAACACAAATGATACTCACTTACAGTCCTGAAGAGAATATAACACTTCACAATAGAAGAATTATTGAAATAAATCCGTTAGAAAATGAAAATTTAATTAAAGATATTTTAAAACGTTATATCAAGAAAGGATATACAAGCATTTATTCGGAAGTATCTGATACTGATTATCATAAAATACAACTAATTTTAATATCAATATTTCCATTCGATTCAAAAATAAAATTTATATGAAATACAAAAGGAGCAAAAGAAATAAAAACTGAAGAAGAATTACATAAACAACTATCGCTTTACCACAATAAAGAATCTATGCACAGTGGAATAAATGAATGTTACCACAATTTAAAGGACAAAATTTATTTTCCCAATTTAAAAGATCATATTCATTTAATTATTAATAATTGTGAAAAATGTCAACAAATTAAATATTATAGAAAACCAATAAAACCCAAATTTGCATTTACAGAAACACCGAAAGAAAAAAGGAAGTTATACATTTGGACATATTTCATTTTAAAAAACAATCCTTTGTTACTGTAATTTATAAATTAACAAAATTTGCTTCAGCATACGGTATAACAGATCGCAACTGGAGAGCAAAGAAAACAATTATAATGGAACATTTTGCAAAATTTGGAAAGCCAAAAAAAAAAAATTATGGGCAATGAATTTAGAGCTGAACAGCTAATTGAGTATTTAAATAGTGAAAATGTTGAAACTCATCTAACAAAAGCAAATAATCACTCTGGAAATGCTGATAAAGAGATACTACACTCAACCCTCTTAGAAAAAATAATAGGAATTGAGCATAGGGAACTTTCCATTGAGATGAAGATACAGATGGCTATAAGGAAGCTATAACGATCGCTATCTCTGAACAATAAAATATACACCTAGAGAAGCTAAAAAAAGTATAAATGTTAATAAATTGAAAATAAATATAAATAAAATGAAAACTCAAATTATAAATAAAAGAAACTCTAATAGAGAACATTATGTAGAAAATAGATCAATAGGAGCTATTAGAAATTATAAGAGACTTAGACATAAGGATGAACCATATGATAGACATAAGCCTTTATTAGATATGCATTATTCGAACATTAAAGAGCCTTTAAAAATTTTAGGGTTTCAACATAATAATATTGCTGTTAATAATCCTACCGACACAATTGACGGTGGGTCTACTTCAAGTCAATCCAATTCACGAAGAAGCCGGTTACATTCAATTAAAATTCCAACAGGTAAAAATAGTAAATAAAACTAATGCAATTTTACATATCATAAATCCAAAAGAAATAGATGATATGCTTACACAAATAGAAAATACTATACAAGAAGAAGAAATAGATAACAGAAATTTATTAAAAGCGGAAATTAAAACAATTAGAGCAAAAATTAAATCTATCATGCCAACCAAAATTAGAAAAAGGAGAGGTCTAATTAATTTCATAGGCAGTACTGAAAAATGGTTATTCGGCACAATGGACGATGAAGACCAAGAAGAAATATTAGAACATTTAAAAACTATTGAAGAAAACGATCACAACGCTATTACTACACTAAATCTAGAAATCTCAATAAATTCACATTTTAAGGAAACTATAACTTTACTTAAACAGACAATAGAGCAAGACAGAATTAAAAAAACAGAAGCCTTTAATGAAATACAAAAAATAGTAAACAATTTATAAGTATTCATTATACTTAGATCAAATAATAAAGTTAGGATTTTCAGAAAATAAGATAAACCAAATTCAAGACAATATTACGTCAGCTAAATATAATTTAATACATCCTAGCATATTAACTGCAGAGGAAATAGAATTATACCAAATTGACTTTTATAAATTAAAATTAAGTAAAATAGGTATGATGAATTATAAAGATGAATTATTAGTAACTGCAATTAAAATTCCACTAAATTATATTCAAACAGATTTAAAACTTATCACTCCTTTGCCTAATAAAAAATATATAGAAATTGACGAAAATAATGAATATATTGTAGAAATTAAAAATAAAATTTTAACTTATCACGATGATGTTATGCTAAAAGATTTAAAACCTAATAAAAGCTGTATTTTGAATAACAAATGTAAATTTAGATATAATAACAACACTAAAATTTAAATTTTAGATGATGAAACTTTATTAATAAAAAATGCAAAAAAAAATGTATTAATACAAAATTGTGACGATAGAAATTTAACACTGAATAAAAACTATTTTATGAATTTTTATGATTGTGAAATTCAAATAGAGAATGAAATATTTTATAATCAAAAGAAAATTATTCAAGATAAATATTTTTACCCTAGCAAATATACCTATGTAAAACCAATTAATTTTAACGATATTGTTTTAAAAAACTTTGAAAATATTAAAGAAATAAACGAACTAAAATATCATAAATCCGTTTCATATGGAATAAATATATCTATTATTGTAGTTATAGTAAAAGTATTACTTTTGTAATATTATATTTAAGAAACAAAGGAACGAAAATAAAAATTGTAAATAAAGAAATTTCGGAGAATTACAACTCTTTATTATTATTTTATTATTTTTTATTTGTGAAAATTATTATTTGTGAACTAAAAATAAATTTTGGAAAATCCACTTATAGTAAGTTCCGCTTATTGACCAATATGATACTGAGATCGCTAACAATAACAATGAGAACAGATATTTTGTAATGCAAAAAATTATTTTAATGAATTCTTACCAAATGTAGATCAATAAATTATATTAAGTATTTATAAAGAAATTTTGTCATATTTTCATGTAAACCAATAAATTACATTTAGTATTTTAAAATAAGCAAAAATTTGTAAAGAAATTTTGTAACTTTTTACTATAAATATGTTAAACATTACTAGAAGAAATCACTATTAATTTTACGATAAACCAAGAAGAACATCTTCTTGAAAAAAAATTTTATTGTTTTATTTAAAATTACAAAAGTAAATTAACTGGCGCCCGAGCAGGGACCGTCAGTCGATAATAGTATCTTCGGTTTTAACTTAATTTAACTATTTTATTTTACTGTGATCAAGCCTATTTTCTTCGCCACCTAGAGTGAGGCTGCTCTAGGCACAGTAAATATAAAAGAAGTTAATTCAACAAACCTTTTTGTTTTAATTAATAAAAAAAAAAATATAAAAAAAAATAATAAAAAGTGAAATAAAAATTCTTTGATCACTAAAATTAAATTGATTAGTGGTTAAAGAAGAAGAATCAGTGACCAAAAATTATCTATTAAAAACTAAATAAAATACTTTATAATTTTTTTTTTAAAAAAAAAAGAAAAAAAAACAGTAACTGAGAATCAATTATAAAAGTTTTTTTAATAATAAAAATTAAAAATATTAAATAATTTTGGAAACAAAAAAAAACTTATAATTTAAAAGACAATAAAAAAAAAAATATTAATAATAAAGAATATAGTTATAAACCACAAAAAGGGTTCTTTAACGACGCGCATCGAGACTGGTCAACCCATTTTTGGAAAAAAAGAAAGAAACGAGGCCCCCGAGTAGCACCATCCAAAAAGAGTTCCAGTGTTCATTTCATCAAAGGCATTATGAACAGCCGCTTTCCTTGTTGACCAGAGAGACTGCAACGGTTCCACCATGCAAAAGGTTTTAAGTAAAATAATTTACATAAAATAATTTTACATTTACATTTAAGTGTCTCTTGTTTTACAAAGATCTCATAATTATTAAAGATCGCATAATAAAATTTCAAAAAATATAATAAAAGTAAAATTAAAAAAACAAAAAAATAATAAATATAAATTTTTGTAATGACCAAAGTAGTATCAGATAATTCTGATACTGAGGATTTTACTGCCCATTACAAACAATTAATAGGGCAAATCCAAAAAGAAAAAAACGAAATATTAAAAGAAAAAAAATTAAAAATTCGAATAAAAAAATTAAAATTATAGAGTTGTTAAATCACTCTTATTACTAAATTAAAAAAAAAAAAAAAGGCCAAACAAAAGTAAAATTAAAATTAAAACAATTAAAAGAAATAAAGAAAATAAAAGAGATAAAAAATTAAAAAAAAATTATAATAAATTTTTAAAGGAACAAGATTTTTTCTTAGAGTTTCCGTCAATAAGTATCCGCACCTGTACGGAGAAAAGGAAACGTTAATTAAAAATATCTTAAAATTAAAAGGCCAATTAGAGATAAAAAGTTTTTTACAAATCCATCCGCATTTGTACGGAAAAAAAAAGGAGAACACTAAAAAATTTTTATCCATAAAAAGCGCTATATAAAATTTTTTAAAAAAGGATCCGTAGTAATTAGTTCTATCTGTAGTTCTATTAAAACATAGTTTTACTAATTGATTAAAATAATTTAATAGGCCACTTAAGGCATATGGAGTATTCATATTAATAAAATTAGACTTTTTATAAATCTTATATTTTTTATCTCATAAGAAAATTTAAAAATTTAAATTTAATAATTAAATATCAATAATCAATAATTTAATTCAATTATAATAATATTCTTTTATAAGTCTTTATAAGGTTATTTTGTAGAATTTTTATAAAAATAATCTATTTTAGTACAATTTCGTGAAAAAAAAAAAGGAAAAAACTTTGGCCAGATAGAGCAAGCAAAATTTTTTTTTTTAAAAAAGAAAAAGAATAAACAATATAATAAAAAGAAAGAAAAATACATATTTTTTTTTGACAATACGAATATTTTTTATAAAATTTCTATAAACTTTTGTTTTTACTTATTGACAATTATTTTTATTCTAATAATATAAAATTTTGTCATTTTATCACATAAACTCTGTTTTTATCAAATTAATAGTGACAATTTAAATTTTTTGTCTAAGACTATCTCTTAGTATCCTGTTGGTTTTTAGCTCTTTTCTTTTATCAAATAAAATATTAAAGAAACCCCATTTTTATTAATAAAAAAATATATAAAAATGTCAAGACCTATACCTTTTGGCAGGCAAGAACTAATTGTATCTACTCCCGAAAATGAAGACCCAAATTTAAGCCCAATTGAAGAAGAAGGGGGAAATGATCAAGGGAAACTTTCAAATTTAAGAGAAACTATCAAAGAAATAGTGCAACACGAAACGCAGAAAGCATTAGGAATCAATGATTTCCAAGAAGAAGAAGAGGAATTGGAAAATATTTTGGTGATGACTATAATTTAGAGGGAATGAATAAAATTCCAGATGTAGTTAAAAGTTTGCGACAATTTTCAGGTGAACCTGGCGAATACGGGTCATGGAAGAAGAATGTGGAAAGGATATTGAGAATTTTTAACCATTTGAGAAATACTCCCAAATACTATGGAATTCTGATCGCGGTACGTAATAAAATTACGGGAGAAGCTGATAACGCCCTAGAATCTTACAGTACACCATTATCCTGGGAAAGAATTGTTGATTGTCTAGATCTACACTATGCCGATAAACGGGACATAGGTACTTTAGAACATCATATGACTACAATGAGACTGAAAAATAGTACCTTCCAAGAATTTTACAAAGAAGTTTATCACAATCTTTCTATGATACTTGATAAACTTCCATCAATAGGATTAAAGCAAGAAGCTTTAATTGCTATGACGCGTTTTTATCGTGAACAAGCACTCGATACATTCATCAGAGGATTAAATGGAGACCTACCAAGATTATTGAGCATAAAAGAACCCAAGGATCTTCCTCAGGCATTACATATGTGTACGAAACTAGAAAATATGAATCAACGAACATATTTTGGGAATAAAATGGGCACACAACAAATTAATCAACCAGGAACTTCGCATTCTTCACTAAATGGAAATAACCCCCGCAATATCCAACAACAATTTGCTAAACCTTATAATAGAGGAAATTTTAATCGACAATGGCAGAATAACACATGGAAACCAAATTTCCAATCAAATCCTAATTCCAATTTTCGTAATAGTAAACCAAATTTTCAAACAAATTCCAATAAACAAAATTTTCAGTCTAATAAATTCAATTTACAATCTAATAAACCCAATTTCCAATCTAAATTCAATAAATCCAGTTACAACAGACCCAATTATCAACAAAACTTTACATCTGGTTCTCAACAAATAGGTAATTTAACCACACCATATGTTGGTCGCACCTACAATGAAAATAATAATTATCAAAACGTAGGAAATTTTAATAGACGATCTTCGTCATATCATCCGCAAAGACAAAACGATTCACAAAAAATTAATCACACTAATTCAAAGAAAGATGATGAATTAGAACAAAATCAAGACAAAGGAAAGGAAAAGGATAAAATTTCCTGTATTCAGTGCGCATCATGCAACTCCAACCTTAATCCTTTTTTAGATTAAAACATTCCTCGCTCCCATATATTGAACAATTAGTGGGGAATGGGAAAATAATTAAATTTCTAATAGATACTGGTTCAAATAAAAATTACATTCTAGACTGACCTAGACCTAGACTGATAAAACATCCAATACCCATTGAAAATAAATTTCAAGCTAATTCTATCGGTGGCGATGTAACAATAATACATCACGCTGAAATTGATCTTTTTAAAGGAAAAATTCCAAAAATTTAATTCTTCTTATTACAACATTTAACATCATTTGAAGGAATTATCAGAAACGATACCCTTAAAGAACTGAACGCAATAATTCATACTAATGATGGGTATTTAGAACTAGGAGATAAATTAAAAATTCCACTAAAACAGCATACTTCAGATTATGTTAATAATATTCAACTAAGAACTTCGCATCTCAATGAATTTCAAAAACAAAAACTAAATTCATTAGTAAATAAGCATAAAAATTTATTTGCCGACCCAAATGAGAAACTCACCTACACAACAAAAGTTGTGGCAGATATTAGAACAATAACGAGAGAACCTGTTTTTTCAAAATCATATCCTTACCCAATGGCTCTAAAAACAGAAATAGATAAACAAATCGAACAAGTGCTAGAAGATGGAATTATTAGAACGTCAAGATCACCATACAACTCACCGGTGTGGATAGTGCCAAAAAAAGATGATGCATCAAGAGAGAAGAAATATCGGATGGTGATTGACTACCGCAAGATTAACAAAATAACCATTGCGGATAAATATCCAATTCCGGAAATTAACGAAGTACTAGCAAATTTAGGTCAAAATAAATTGTTTTCTGTTGTTGATTTAAAGAGTGGATTTCATCAGATACCTTTAAGAGAAAGTGATATCGAGAAAACTGCTTTTTCTGTCAATAATGGAAAATACGAATTTAATAAACTTCCATTTGGTTTAAAAAATGCTCTATCAATATTTCAGAGAGCACTTGATGATATTCTCAGAGAACACATAGGTAAACACTGTTATGTCTATATAGACGATATCATAATCTTTGGGAAAAATGAAGAAGATCATTTTAGAAATTTAGAAAACATATTCCAAACTTTAAAAGAAGCCAATATGAAAATACAATTAGATAAGAGCGAATTTTTAAAGGACGAGGTAGAATTTTTAGGATTCGTAATCTCCGCGGAAGGAATTAAAACAAATCCAAAAAAAGTTCAGGAAATTTATGAAATGCCCATCCCAGAAAATTTAAAAGATTTGCGATCGTTTCTCGGTATGTCCGGATATTATAGAAGATTTATTTATGATTACGCAAAAATAACCAAACCACTGTCGCCGCTTTTACGTGGTGGAAAAGGACGTGTCTCAAAATTACAGTCAAAGAAAACACCCATTATACTAAACGAAGAAGCGAAAAAAGCTTTCATCATGCTAAAAAATACTCTTATATCCGAAGATGTCATTTTAACTTATCCTGACTTTGAAAAAGACTTCGAGCTTACAACAGCTGTCTCAAACGCAGCCATCGGCGCAGTTCTATCACAAGGAAGAAAGTTCATAACATTTTTATCAAGAACTTTGACCAAATCAGAAGAACCATATGCTACAAATGAAAAAGAAATGTTGGCCATCGTGTGGGCTCTTACATCTCTTAGAAATTATTTATATGGTACCAAGAAGGTAAGAGTCTTCACGGATCACCAACCCCTGACATATGCTCTTAGCAATAAAAATTCTAATAGTAAACTAAAAAGATGGCAGGCCGTCCTTGAGGAATACAATTATGAACTAAGGTATAAGCCAGAGCAAACGAATGTAGTAGTGGATGCTCTTTCGCGAATAACACCGAAATCAGAAATAAATGCATTAACAATAACGGAACGTACTAGGAAAAGTTCATCATATCCCAACATATCCCATTCTTAGTAGCTCCTATAAATGCGTTTAAAAATCAAATAATCTTAAAAACAGGTAACGAAATTGAATACGAAATAAAAAATCCCTTTCCAAATTATGTACGTCATACAATAACAAGAACTAATTATTCAGAAAAGTGTCTCATAAATATTTTTAAAAAATATCTAAATCCTAGAGTGATCAATGGGATAATAGCAGAAGAAACAATAATGGGGAAAATACAAAAATTATATTCCGGTAATTTTGAAAATTATAAAATCAGATTTACTAAAATATACAGGATATTACACAAGAAAATCAACAAAATGAGATAATCATAGAAACCACTAGACGCGCTCATAGAAATAGTAAAGAAAACAAAAACCAGATAATTCAAAATGATTATTTTCCAAGAATGTCCAAGAAAATTTCTGATTTAGTAAAAATTTGAACCATTTGTAAAGAAAATAAATATGACAGGCATCCTAATAACCAGGAAATAAAATCAACTCCGATACCTAATTATGCAGGTCATACAATTCACGTATATATTTTTTCTACGGAATCTAAACTTGCTCTAACAGCAATAGATAAACTTACTAAATTTGCACAGGTTAGGATGATACAGAGCAGATAAAGCGATTATGTAAGATTAGCTCTTAGAGATATTTTATTCTACTATGGAATACCAGAGTACGTTGTTATCGATAATAAAAAATCCTTAAATTCTGCTACAATTAAATCAATGATGGAAGATGAATTGAAAATAAAAGTATTTACAACATCACCTTACAAGAGTGAACTTAATGGACAAATCGAAAGATTCCACTCTACTTCATCTGAAATCATGCGTTGCCTTAAAGCAGAAAAATTAGAACGTAATTTCGAAGAATTATTACAAAGAGCAGTTAACGAATACAACCACACCATACATTCGGTTACTGAAAAAAAACCCTTTGAACTTTTTTTAGGAAGAACACCCAACATCACACCAGCAGACTTTGAAAAAACTCGACTGACAAATGTTGAGAGACTAAAAGTAAAACAACTAAACGATTTAAAAAATCACAACAAAAAAGAAAACCACTAAAACAATACGAAGTAGGGCAAACAGTCTATGTCAAACACAATAAGAGATTAGGTTCAAAATTAACTTTCAGATATAAAAAAGAAATAGTGAAAGAAAATAGAAATACAACTATCATTACCTCAACACAAAGTTAGTTCACAAATCAAACATTAAATCTTAACAATTTCCAGGTTTTTACTGCAAATGGTGCTTGGAGATGAGTTTAACATACACTGAAAACCAAGAGCCATAAATGCGATCGGTACTGCCTGGAAATCAATAGTAGGTACTCCAGATCACGATGACTATATTATGATAAAGGAAAAAGTAAATAATATGTTAAATAATAATAACCAACAGGTAATAATAAACAAAACTTATAATGACAGGATAAATAACATTACTGAAATAACTAACAAAATTTTAGAAAATTTAAAAAACAAAAGTTTATTTGATAACCATTAGGTTCCGCAAATTCAATATAAATTGAAATTGATTAAAGAAGAAATAGTTAATTTAAAATATGCCATTCATTGGGCAAAATTAGGTGTAATAAATCCCATATTATTGTCAAAATCAGAAATAGAAATTTTAGTGGAAATATTAGATAAAGAAAATTTTCCTTATGAAAATGTTGAAGAAGCATTAGATTTTTCTAATGTAAAGGTTATAAGTAATGGTACTTGCTTGTTCTATCGCATTGAAATTCCTTTAAGTTCAAATGAAATATTTGTAAAATTATTAATTAAAGCAATGAAAATATAGTAGTAAAAATTGATTATGAACAAATTTTATTAAATAAAGAAAAAATATTAGGTATAAAATCAAAAAATTGTAAAGTAATTAATTCTATAACAATATGTAACGAAAATGAAATAATGGACATAACTAACTCTACCTGCATTCCGAACATCATAAAAGGCAAAAATTCAGCATGCAATATAACAAACAACCATCATATCCCATCAGTAGAACTAGTAGCAGAGGGCATATTATTGCTAAATCAATTCACAGGAACAGTTATCATCAATCATGAATCAAAATTTATAAATGGAACTTATTTAATTATATTTCATAACTCCACAGTAACAGTAAACCAAAAAACTTATTCTTCAAAGGAAATTCGAACAGACAAAGTATTGCCAGCTATTCTTCAACCTGAATTTATTAAAAAGGAACTACAAGAACATCTATCAATAGAACTACTCCGCCATATTCATATCAACAACACTAAAGAAATTAATTTATTAAAAGAAAAAACATTTACTGATCAAGTTTTGAGTGTCATTGTAATAGGACCAACAATGCTAATTACCTTATTATTAATAACAACAATTATCATACTAACTTTAAGGAAAAAAAATAATAAAGTAATCATTAATAACAAACATGGCGTAAACACCGCATCCGAAGAAGAAATACAATAAAAGAATTACAAGATCATACTCACATATCAATAGTCAAAGAAACCAAAACACAACATGAAAATGAAAAGCAATCATCATCTCCAATTCCGTTTACAACAAAAATTAAGCAAAATAAACAGACAATCGCTCCCAAAAGAAATTCATTCAAAACATCATTTTTTTTAAAATGCAGTCAAATGAGGACATTTGATTTTTAAGCGGGGAAGAGTTATGATAGTCCATTACATTAACCAATAAATAAAAATAAATTTATAATCATAATAAAAATAATAAATTTTTAACTAGCAAAATGCTATTTCTTTAACAAACAATTAATTGTTAATATTATTTTTGAACTTGAAATAATTCCTTATTTAATAATTTTTACTTAATAGGCATTTAAATAAAATTGTAAACGAATGAGTAATTATTAAAGTAAAGAACCTTAATTTATAAACAAAATAAATATTTTTAACCAAATAAAAAATTGTCATAAATTGAAATTCGAATACTTTGTTATTAAATAACTTTTAAACGAAAAGAAACAACAACAAAATTACTTTCTTATTAAAAAAAAAAGAAAAAAGGTTCTTACTAAATTATTATTTTTTTTATTATTGTTCCAAAAATAAAATACTGGTCTTATTACTTAATAAGAATTACACTTAAAAAATTTGTACTTTGTTTTGCTCAATAAGCGAAAATTATTATTTGTGAACTAAAAATAAATATTGGAAAATCCACTTATAGTAAGTTCCGCTTATTGACCAATATGATACTAAGACCACTAACAATAACAATGAGAACAGATATTTTGTAATGCAAAAAATTATTTTAATGAATTCTTACCAAATGTAGATCAATAAATTATATTAAGTATTTATAAAGAAATTTTGTAATCTTTTCATGTAAACCAATAAATTATATTTAGTATTTTAAAATAAGCAAAAATTTGTAAAGAAATTTTGTAACTTTTTACTATAAATATGTTAAACATTACTAGAAGAAATCACTATTAATTTTACAATAAACCAAGAAGAACATCTTCTTGAAAAAAATTTTTATTGTTTTATTTAAATTTACAAAAGTAAATTAACTTGTATAAATCTCCTAATGTAACGTCAACTAATTTTACTTCAGATTCCCCACCTGAAGTTTTAATAGAAGCTAAAACAACACCAATAAAAAAATGTATATTTTTATTTTTTTTTATTTTATTTTTTTTAATCACAAAACTTAACTAAAAAATTAATATTCATATGACAAGTTCAGTAAATATGGAAAAATGCTGAATCTACATTTTTTTTGCTTTTAAAATATAAAGACCTTGAACTCTTCAAGTTCAATGTTGTTTAAATTAATAATTTTACATTCGCAACTTAATTAATAAGAAATGCTTACTTTTTAGTTTTAGTAAGTTTAATTTAAGTAATGATAAAAAAAACAGTAAATAAAAATCAATAAGTTAGTTGGTAGCCATTGTTCGATAAATGAATATCAAATTAAATAAGTTAATTAAGTTTATTTTAAATAACGTATATTTTTTTTTGTTTTATTTGATACAAATAAAAACTTTTTTTTTGACAAAAAATATATTTCGGGCGGTGATGAAAATCTTGAAAAATCTTGATACAAATAAATCAGCTGGTCGTACGATTCGTGTACTGTTCATGGATATTCATCTGACAAATTCAAAATAAATGCTGGTGTCCCTCAAGGATCAGTTTTATCACCCACTCTCTTCTTAATATTTATCAATGACCTACTTTCATTAACCTCAAAAACTTTTCATAGCTTCGCAGACAACAGAACTCTTGTAGCTTCCTATGAGTTTCATAGCCGCTGTGACATTAATCACCAAATTAGTACAACAGCAAAAAATTTCACTATTAGTGAGCTAAATAATGATTTAGCAAAAATCCAAAAATTGGGTGAAGTCAACAGAGTTGATTTCAGCACCAAGAAAACTCAATGCTGTCTGATCTCGCGAAAAATTGCCACTACTATTCCTAACCTACTATTTCAGGGAGAAGTTTTGCAGCATTCAACAAATTTAAACATTCTGGGTATCAAGCTTAACCAAAAATTTCCTTGGTCAAATCAAATTTTTGGTATAGCTAAAGATGCAGCTAAATGTTTGGGATTTTTGTACCGCAGCAAAAACTTCACTTCTGCATCTGATCTTCTTAATATCGATAAAACGTATATTAGGCCGAAAATGGAGTATAATGCACACATTTGGGCTGCAGGCCCTCAAACAGCGTTGGATTATCTTCGTAATGTGCTATTCGTCTTATCAACGACCCCAGAGCAACTTCAATGTTCACTCCACTCAGCCATCGCCGTACAGTTGGGTCACTGACCTTGTTTTATAGATATCTCGTAGGGATTAACACCTGTTCCAAAGAAATAAAACAGTTAATGCCTCCACTCAAAGTTTTCCAACGAGGAACAGGGAGTGCAACAGATGCTCATCCCTATCATGTAGAGGTATCAAGATGGCGAAATATGGCTTATGGAAATTCATATGTTATGCGCACGTCCAGTTTGTCGAATTATATACCATCACATGTGTTCCCTAAAGTTGGTAATTCATATGTGTACGATTTACTTAAGTTTAAAAAGAACATTAACATCTTTCTTCAAAATATCCCTTCAAATTTTCCTACCTATCCCCCATAATCCCAAATTTCTCAATTCAAATTTCCCCGACTATCCTTCCCACAGCCCTATCCCCAAAAAACCAAGCTGCACATTTGTATTAAACGTTCCATCCTATATTTTGGTTTTACAAGAGGGGTGGTTTTGTTTGGTTAAAGTCAAACACTAACCTGAGGAACCACGTGCAGTTCCTCTTGGTGACTTTCGAGTTTTCCAAAAAAAATATGTAAAAAATAATAAAAATAAATAAATAACAATAAATTGTGTCTAAATTTAAAAAGAAGGTTTTAAATAAATTAGCAATAAATTGTGTCCAAATGTAAATTTGTGTTTTTTATATTAAATTATTAAATATAAAATTTAATTGGCGACGAGAATAGGATGCTGAAATGTGTTTTCATGAGAAAATATAGTGATTATCAAATCTTAATTGAGCTTCTCGAACAAGTAAATTTGTATGAACCAATAAAACTACTAACCATTTAATATAATCTAATTTATTTTTTAAAGTTAAAATTACATTTGTGTCTTGTATATATTACAAAAAATTATGTACATACTATAATACAAAATACTATACTATAATACAAAATAAAACTAAAAATAATGATTTGCTAAAAATTATATTATATATATATATAATTAAAATTATAATTAAATTAAATTTAAAATAAAATATTAAATTTAAAAAAATAAATTTGTAACAAAAATTATTATTACTAAAACTGTTTGTGATGATAGTAGATGCCTTTGTCCCAGACGAAGACGAAGAAACCTTGCCTTATTGGGATCGCGAAACTTGAGAAGAATAAAATAAGACTTGGGAACTTGGAAGAATAAACTAAACAAAAATATATTATTAAACAAAAATCTACAAACAAATTAAACTAAAACAATAGTGGTGTTCCTGTGTATTTCTATAAGAAACTCCTTGTACATCTTCAACAACAATTCCATTTTGAAAAAATTTCATCCTAAAATCCAGTAATAAAAGTGTTCCAGTAATCCAGTTACCTATATGTATTTCAAACTATTTTTCTTATTTAAGTAAATCTGTTCTTTTTGTTGTAACATTTGATATTTTTTTTGCTCTTTGTAAAATTCCAATATTTTTTTTTTTTCGAAAAAAAATCTTTGGAATAAAATTTTCTAAAAATATATATATATTTAAAAATTTGCTTTCCACATAGAAAGAAAAAAACTTTGTTAAAACTTTCATCATATAAAACTAATTATATTTCAAGTTGTGTTTTTACATCATTACTGAAACTTAAAATTAACATAAAATTTATTCTTCTCCTAAGTTCAACCCTAAATTCTATAAAAGCAGAAATGGCTAACGAAAAGAAACAGAAACACACTAACAATAGACTCCTTAATATACTTGGGTAACCTTCCCGAATTAATCGGCAGTTCAAGCAATCTCCAAAACTTTTCCATCTGGTTGAGAAAATAATTCGGATAATAGGAGTCGTATTTCTCTCTTTGAATAGAACACACTATAAAACAGCAAATTTTGTGCTTACAAAAAAAAATTAATAGAAATTATTTTTACTGTACTATTGTAAGATACATAAGTTATCTGCTAATTCAAGTAGATAGTCAAATTAATAAACGTGGAAATAAAAGGAAATTTGCCTATGTAATGTCATAGCCTCAAGGCGATGGAAAAAACATCAGTAATCATACACCTCTTACCTGGTTCTGAATCATCATTAGATATGAATATCAAAGGGTACTTTGCTCCTCTGAGTCAACTGACAGATGACAACGAATATGACCCTAACAATGTGGTAAATCTTGAAATTCCAAAAGTGACTGCACTAGCTACTAATGATACCTCATCAAATAAGGTTCATTTGCCATTAATAATCATAAGTTCAAATACATACAACACTCCATTTAATGCTCTAGTAGACGCAAATAATAGAACTATTGATAATACATAAATTAAAATGAAAATTTTTCAGCTATGATATTAAATCTGAAATTCCAAATAAATTAGTTTTGCATGGTTTAGATTGAACTTGTTCATGTGATGAAATTAAAAATGAATTGATCAAGTCTGCTATAAAGTGTTTTGATAGGAAAGGATTAAATACTAAAAAAGCTAGATATAGCTAGATAGAGAACACATTTAATGTTTATTTGGAAAGGAACTCAATTAAATTATTTGAGCTAAAAAAAACCAATGGCAATTAATCATACAATTGTAAAATGGAAATTTTATAAAATCTCAAACCGCATCATCATCAGATGTTTTAAATGTCAAACATTTGGATCTAACACTACCAATACTGTTGTAGATCGTACAAATATAAATACCAATAATAAGTTTTTTTTCATGTCAAGAAATGACAACAATTGTTATCGAATTACTAATTAGTTTAATTAATTGTAAAAATAAAATAGAACAAATAAATGTTTGGGCTCAAATAATTTTTAAGTATATATATGTAGATCAGTGAATTCTATTAATGCTAATAATTTTAATATTCTTTTCTGGAATGCACAAAGTATTTACAGAAAATGCAAACAAATTGAATTTTCAGATTTATTAAAAAACGAGGAAGAATACAGTTGACTTTGTCACCTCTTAGATACCCGTACGAACCGTTAGTATGTTCACAGCCTGTCACTCTGCTTACAATATTATTTTTTTAATATTTTAGTATTTTAAAATAATTTGGGTGAATTTTATAATTTCTAGAACTATGGGTTGTACATATATTCAAACTATATGTTTATATGTACATTCTTCAAAAGCAGATTCTAACCTTCCACATAACGATTATCAATCCAAAACTTTTTCAAATATTCTATAGTACCATTTAATACTAAGCGGTAAATGTATATTAAATTTACTAAGTACAAAACAGTAAATATAATTTTAAATATTATATTATATTATATTTAAATATTCCATTGACAGAATAATTTCTTATAAGTACAATAAAATACATATGTGTATGTAAATACGGCGCTATATAATATACATCTATACTCTTATCATTCATTCACTAGTGACATATACGATATGTAAATAAACATTATATTATATAAGTATGTATGTATATCAATATCCTATAAATAAAAATTCTTCAAGCAACCGTTATGTTGTATATTTATTTACATTTTTTTGTACTACGCATTATATCCTCAACAATTTCAAATTATCGAGTAAAACAAAATGGAAAAAATTCGTTTTAAAGAAATTTGTTAGAAAATTTGAAAAAATCAAGTAACACTTTCGTCAATTATAAAGTAACCCTATATTATTAAAAAAAGTTGTTAACAGAAATAAAAACATAATGTTGGAGCTTTAATTTTTGTGTATTACTTCAAAAAAATTTTAACAGGTGTTCAAGTTACAGGTGTTTAAAAATAGGAAATTTTCAGTTTTTGACCCCTTACAGCTCCTAAACGGGGGGTGATACAAAAAAAAATTCTGAAATGATTCATACTTATTTTCAAAGGTCTAACTTCTGTCAAAATTTCAAGTTTCCAACTTAAACCGTTTAGAAGATGGAAGGGTTAAAGAATTTTGCAAAATTTGAGTTTCGCATAACGGTAAATTAAGACACCGTATGCCAAAAATATATATTTATTGTATATACACTTTTAAAGCTAATGAAAGTAGTAATCGTTTGGCGTTTTCAAAATGAAGATATACCTTATACAACTTGTGCTATAACAATTTAAATATAGAGCTTTTTTGAACCTTTGGGGAGCTGTAGCTCCGTAACGGGTGGGGCTACAAAAAAAAGTTATTAAAAATAAAATTAATATTTTTGTGAGATCTATCAGTAGTTAAAATTTCATAGCTCTATTGCAAAAAAAATGTGGAGATCTAAAAGTTAGGTGTTCGAGAGCTACCCTAAGGCTTGCTCCAAACTCAACCAAAAAAATAGGGAACCTACAAATTACTCCAAAAATATTTTGTGTAAATTTCAAGATTCTAGCTTTCTTAGTTTTTGAGTTAGCGTGCTGACGGACGGACGGACGAACTGACATGGCTCAAAAGTCTTAGAATTTTTTTCTGATCCGATCCATACCTTTGAAGGTATATCTAGCTCGCTTATTTCGAGGTGTTACAAACGGAGGAGTAATTTTATTATACCCGATCCTATCGTACGGGTATAATGACAGCATACTTATTGCAGCTATTACAGAAACCTGGCTAAATAATGATAATATTTTTAGTAGTAACGACTACAGTATTTACAGAAACGACTGAATTTCTGAAAAATGTGATTAAGTTGCTTTACTGGTGGATAAAACTATTTCTCATTTTACTTTACCTTTCTTAAGCACTAAAGTGTTCGAAATAATTTGTATAATTAGGTTAAACACAAACAATGGTGAGTTAAATATATATGTAGTGTATTTTAGAGGGGGAAACTTAACAAAAACCATGCTGGGTATTTTAAACATGATTTAGAAATTTTTAATAAAATAAATGGTGACTGGAAACTGAAAACATTCAAACTGGAACTGTTTAAAAAATAACGCCTGGAGTAAACTTCTTAATAATAAAACTTATAAACTCTTAATAATAATAAGTAACGACTACAGTATTTACAGAAACGACTGAATTTCTGAAAAATGTGATGAAGTTGCTTTACTGGTGGATAAAACTATTTCTCATTTTACTTTACCTTTCTTAAGCACTAAAGTGTTCGAAATAATTTGTATAATTAGGTTAAACACAAACAATGGTGAGTTAAATATATATGTAGTGTATTTTAGAGGGGGAAACTTAACAAAAACCATGCTGGGTATTTTAAACATGATTTAGAAATTTTTAATAAAATAAATGGTGACTGGAAACTGAAAACATTCAAACTGGAACTGTTTAAAAAATAACGCCTGGAGTAAACTTCTTAATAATAAACTTATAAATAGTAAATACTCAATTTTATTCCTACTTACTCCGACTTATTACTCATATAGCAACAAGCAAAACCCATCAACAATAGATATAGTTTTGTCAAATTATTCTCGATTTTTAGATGCTCCCGTTACTTTAAATAACCTAAACTCAGACTATTTTTTTTATTCTAAAACCAGAAACTAGGAATATGATCCTTTGTACTTGAAGTAGTTGCGATTATATGGGATCGGAGAGGGTTGGAACAAATAAGGAAAATGGGGAGTTGAGGGGTAAATTGGAGAAGAATCTATTGAGATTCTTACGTTTGATGTTTGAGGTTTGACGTGTTTAGTTGGAGAGAAAATTAAGTATTAATAAATAATAAAATAAAATTTTAATATTAAAGCAAATAGTCGAATTATTACAAAAAAGGGAATTATTTTGCACCATTGAGTACTTGTTTTTTTTCAAAAGATGGCTGATAGTACATGTAAGACGTGTAAAAATGCAATACGTGGTGAGTCAGGTGTTAGGTGTGCAGGTGTCTGCGGTAAGCTATATCATATTTCCTTGAAATGTAGTGGATTGAATCAGTATAGTTGTTGAGTTTTAAAAACAAATGGTATGTTAAGGCTAATTTGTAATGACTGTATGGTCTATATTAAAAATGTAGATTCGGTATTAAAATAGATACAGAAGAGTGTAAAAAACAACAAAAGCTGTTTGAAAGAATATCGTTTTGAATTTGATATATCGCTGAAGAAAAATGAAGCGGAGATTAAGGGTTTACTTGAAGCAATATAAGGTAGATACATGGAGAGATTGATATCACTTAAAGTGGCATATGAAACCTGTGAAAAAAAATTATTGAAATTAAAAACATGAGTGAATTAATGGAATGCTTTAAAGAACAAAATAAAAGGTTACTAAATAAATTAGAGAAATTTTTGTTGAAAATTTTAGGAAGGAGAATTTGGATGCAAAAAATATTGATGTAGATCAACCAAGTAACAAAGTTGTAACGTATTCTGATATGATAGGATAGAATAAAAAAGCAGAATAATTTGAATTTGGTGAGGAAGTCAAATGTATTAGAACATACAAAACAAATAGAGAGACGTATGAATATAATGCAATTATGGAAATTAATTTTGAAGACTTCAAAAATATGAATATGGTTAATGAATCATTGAATTTAGATTTCAATATAGCACATAATGTTCTTGATAAAAATTGTCCAACATTACTGAGGAAAATAGAAATTGAAAATAAAAAAAAATTTTCTTAATGCAATCACACAATATTGAATGTTGATGTTTCAATGGTCAAAGTGTTGTACATAAGTGTGTAGAAATTAAGGATTTAGTAAAACGAAAAAATGTGGATGTAATGTGCCTAACAGAAACACACTTAGTAGAGGATGATGAAGATGCAATAATTGAAATTAATGGTTACAATATTGTAAGAGTAGATAGTAATACTAGGCGTACCGGTGGAGTATTATTTTATTGTAAAAGGGATTGGAATATTGAAATTATTAGTACAATTTCTCTTAGAAATTAAATATGGATGTTAGTTAAATTATATAATAGAAGCTGCTATTTTCACTTAATAGGTTTATATAGATCGCCAAAATATTTATCTGAAAATGATGAGTTTTTTTGAGGAGTTTAATTTTTATATTAAAAGCCTAAAGGCAAAAAGTGAAAAAATAATTATAATGGGTGATTTTAATATTAATTGGAAGAGTAATGATAATTGTCGAATGAAGTTAAATGAAATTCTTGATGAAAATTTGTTTAGACAAATAGTAAAGGAATATACTCGTGTGACAATACATTCAAAAACCATTATTGACTGGGTAAATACGAATTGTTATGAAAACGTGATTGCTAGTGTGGAACCCGAAGAAAAAATTAATGATCATGAAACTATTAGGATAATACTGAAATTGAAAAATAGAGAAAAGCAATTGAATGAAAATAAAAAAATTAAAGTATTGAAATACTTATAATAAAAGTATTATTCAATCAATCAATGATATTATGACAATATATTATTATGACGTAAATACAAAGGCAAGTAGATTCACCTCGTCCTTACATGAAATCGTCAGTCATTTATTGTAATGAAAAATGAAAATAATTTTGAAAGAAGTTGGTACACGGCTTAAAAAATTTAAAGCTGCAGAGAGATTATCATTACAACGTAGCAGTATGCAGAAATAATGATGTGGAATGGAAAGAATACAAATCCATTAGAAATTTGTATAAGAACAGAATTAATCATGCTAAAAACAATTACATAGAAATAAAGTAGAAAATTCACATGACCAAAAAACATCGTGGAAAAATATTAAAATACATATATTAGAAAAAAAGTAGATGAAATAAATGAAATAATTTTTAACAATGTAGTAGAAAATAGTAAACCTGTAATAGCTAATAAATTTAAGAAGTATTTTGTAAATAGTATTAAGCAGATTAATGAAGAAATACCGTATATTAATTCACTCATGGATGAAAGCGATAATATTTTCAAATTTAAATGTATTGATTTAGGTGCATTGGAAAATGTATTGAAAAGTAAAAAAAAAGATTATTATCAGGTGAATGTACACAAATGCTGACAGATTCATTTGATCCTATTGGTTAAAATTTGTTAACTATTTGTTAACTAATTAAATATAATAAATGACAGTTTAAAGACCAGGTTTTTTTCCTGAATACTGGAAAGAGCCCCAACTAGTGACTTTAGTTAGATCATCGTTAACCGTATTGGTCATAGACAGACTAGCTATGTCAACCGTGGGGGACTTTTTCGGAAAATTGTACGATGACAGCAGAGTGCTGTCGTCGGTGAAACTGTGAATTAGATTAAAGGTTGAAGATAGAAGATCGTTGAGGTTGATCGTGCAAGAACTGATCTTTGTGGAACATCAGTGTTTATTTGAAATGTGTCAGACGTGTAGCCGTTGACCAGAACACGAATACAACGATTCGAAAGATAGTCTTCTAACCATTTGCATAAAACTAAACCAAGACCTAAAGCTTGACATTTGTTCAACAGAGCAGTATGCCATACCCGATCAAAAGTTTTCGAAATATCGAGAGCAACAACAGTACATTCACCAGAGTAGTGAATGCTGCTGTTAAGTTTACCACTGAGGTATATCATAAGATCATCAGTGGATCGGTTGCTTATTTCTTGAGCTTAGAGTTGATAATAGTTTCCATAACTTTAGAAATGATCAAAATGATAGCTATAGGTCAATAGATTGAGGGTTCACTTTGTCACATTTTCTGGGAATTGGGGAAACATTAGCAACCTTGCACTGACTGGGATAGATACCAGTCGAAAACGAAAGGTAAAAAAGATTGCGCAGAGGTTTTGAAATGGAGAAGGCAGTATTTTTTAGAAACATGGCGGGGATTCCTTCAGGGCGAGTGGACTTTTTATTATTCATATTTGCCAGTAATGATTGAAGTTAATGCAGTATCAAACTCATTTCCTACTCAAGTTTTAAACTATCATAAAGCTAACTGGCCTAAATTCAAAAAAACGTTAAATCAATTAATTAATTTAAATTTCCTTCAATACTTAGATACAGCATCAATTGTTACAATACATAACTTTATCAGTACTTTTACTAATATTTTAAAAACATCGGCTGAAGTTTCTATTCCAAAAGTCAACGTGCATTCAGAAAACAAAAGATATAATAGTGAAATTCCATCTGAAATTAAAACATTAATTTCTCGCAGAAACTACCACAAACGTATTTGGTAAAGGACCAGCTTATTAATTGAAAAGGCACGATTAACAAATCTAAATTGTATCATACGAGAAAAATTAGTTTCTTTACAAAATGTACAATTTTCAAACACAATTGGCAGTCTTACGAAAAATAGTAAACGTTTTTGAAATATTACAAAAGCGCTAAAAAATAAAAACTTAAACATACCCACACTCAAAAATAATAATATTTTAGCTTCTTCGCATCTAGAAAAAGCAAATCTATTACCAGCATTTTTCCCCACTAAGCATAAATATACTCTAAATTATAGTGACATTAACACAGAACGGAAAGTATTTAAGTCTTTTAATGAATTAGAAAACAGTAGTAATGACTCTTTTAAACCGATCACATTGTATGAAATAAAATTGCATATTCGTTCAAGTACCAATAATAAATCTCCAAGAGCTGATAAAAAAAAAAATTTACTTAAAAATTTAGAAAGAAAAGCTTTAATATATATATTTTAGGATATATATTATATATATTTTAGGATATTTTCCAGAAGCTTGGAAGACAGCTTCCGTAATTCCTATACCCAAACCTAATAAAAACAGGTCTGACCCATCTAGCTATAGCCCAATTATCCTTGTTGGTGCTTTAAGTAAAATCTTTGAGAAATGTATAAAAACCAGAATAAATGATTTTACTGATTCAAAAAATTTAATACCAGTAGATCAATTTCATGCTTCACACTCCACTTCGAGCCAGGTATTACGAATTGATAATATGGTCGGAAGAAATTTAAACTTCAAAAAATCGACAGGTATAATTACTCTGGATGTAGAAGAAGCTTTTGATTCTATGCGGCAAGAAGGTCTAGTGTATAAAATGAAAAAGTTGAACCTTCCAATTTACTTAATAAAAATTATTAATTAGAGTTTTTTATCTAGTAGAAAATTTTTTGTTCACTTTGGGTCTGGAAAAAGCTATAATTTTGATGTTGTTGCTGGCACTCCCTAAAGGTCTGTACTTTCACCAATTCTTTATAATATTTATATTTCAGATTTTCCTATGCCAAAAAATTGCAACATTAGTTTATAAACTGACGGTACAGCTATGTTGTCGTCATCTAAGGATCCAACTAGAATTATCAAAAATCGTGAGGAAGTATATTTAAAGGTACAAAATTATTACGCTAATTGGAAAGATAAGACCAATTCTCACAAAACGCAAGCCATTTTCTACACAAGAAATAGGAAGTCACTATCAATATCTCAACGGAATTTAATTATAAATAGTCACGATATTGCTTGGGAAATTTGTATTAAATATCTTGGCGTTTTTACGGATAAAAAACTAATATATAAAGATCACATTAATCAAATAATCATTAAATGAACAATATTATTAAACTATTTTATCCATTAATCCATAGAAAATTCAAACTCAATATTAAATATTATTTTATATATTATTATAATTTTATTTATTATAAAATTATTATAATTAAACAAATTTTTCAAAGCGTAATGCTGTATGCATGCGTAGTATGTTGTTAATGCGGAATTAGTCACATAAACCGACTCCAAACCAAACAAAATCAAATTCTCAAAATGCTAAACAATTTACCCTTTTATTTCTCAACCAAGAAACTTCACGATCTGTCACGAGTTAAATATTTATATGACTTAATTAATATTTACACTATTGATTTCAATATTAAATGTAAAAATGCACGTTCTTATAAAAGATTTAGTTAAGGTGGTTTGGGTATTCTTTATGATGTGCAAAGATGAGGTGTCAATGTTGCGAGAGTAAATAATCATGGCATTAGACTTAGATGTATTAAGTTTCAATTCATTCAAGTTCAACCAGAAAAGAATAGCATCAAGACCATCATTAATATTGGCAAAGCAGCTATTAAGCTTATCAAAGGGTCCACTTGTATAAAATTGAGCGTCATCAGAATATAATCGGCATACAGAGTTGAATAGGCACAATGGCAAATCAATAATGTATATGCTAAAGAGTGGGAGCCCCATTATGGACACCTGTGGAACGCCACATTGTAAATCTTAATGGATAGAAGCGACATCATTAGCAATAACAAATTGCTTTCTACAAGTTAAGTAGTTACACAACATGGTAATAGCTTAAACGTGAATTGTAATTTATGACAAATACGATTGTGGTCAATGCAATCAAATGCCTTACAAAAATCAAGTAAAAGTAGTACTACTGCATACTTTTTGTTAATCTCAGTATGAATGTTGTCAGAAATTTCAAGCGATGGATGACGTAACATAGTTGCTTATTTGATTACGCAATATGTATTCTGAAGTATGCGATAAACTAGATAAAATACTGATGCATCTAAAGTCATACAGTGTGGGTTATTTTTTCTTTAAAATGGGGGATCCCCACCAAAGGAAATGCATCTGTCGTTAAAATGCGGTGTTTTTTTTTTTGTGAGGGTAAGTGGGAATCATCGACAGACACTGTAGAGAAGTGAAAACCAGCACGATTCCTCTATGAGTCCCAACTTAGCCACTTAGCCCACCCACTTAGCATTATCTCCCTTTTTGACCAAACAATAGGTTATACGACCTTCAATACTAGTGTACTGCCTGGTCAGAGGAAGTTGAATTTGGGAATGTAGATTTTATAGAAATAAATTTCAAATTGGCAGGCATATTGTGAACAACGTTGTTAATATTCATCTTGAATCTTTGCACATTGTATATGTAATCATGACTAATTCTGGGGAACACATTAGGTGGAAGATGACTCCACATTCGCGATGTTCGTACTAAAAACGAAATTCCATAAGCCAAATTATGCCATTCGGGAATTTGAGCTACATAGGAGTGAGCAGCAGAAGTTTCTCTTTGGAATGTTTTGAGAGGATGCATTAAACTTTTAATCTCGTTAGAATAAGAACCCAACCCTATAAGATATCTATAAAACAGGAACACTTACCTGTTAGGGGACGGAAACCGAGTGTAGAGAACGTAAAGGTGAGATAGAGCTCGTTTATTAGACGAATTGCTCTGTTTTGCACTTTATCGAGAAATCCAAATGCCACTTTGGAGGCTGCCGCCCAAATATGTGTATTGTACTCCATCTTTGGTCTTCTATATGTTTTATATATATGAAGGAGATCAGAAGATTAAAGGAAAACTTTAAAACGATACAGGAAACCCATACACTTAGCTGCATCTTTACCTATACCAAAAATATGATTGGACCAACTTAATTTTTGATTTAGCTCCATGCCGAAGATGTTGAGCTCATCCGCATGTTGCAAAAGTTCCCCTTGAAAACTAAAGTTGGGGTCAAATTGTTTCTTTTCCAAAAAACTAAATAGCATTGAGTTTTCTTAAAGTTAAAATCGACTCTGTTGATTTTTCCCCAATTTGAAATTTTGTCCAAATCGAGATTTAGAGTTATAGTTACTACACCCCTGTATACTATAACATAAATGTTAAGATATTAAATCACTGTAAAACATATATGTTATAATAAGTATGCATGCATTTTTTTTATATGAAATATTTTTAATAATTTTGAAATATGACATTCTTAAACCAATAAAATTTCTAATTAATTATTACGCGTGTTGCGAATATTTTATTTTTTTTATTAAAACACTTTTGTGCAATTTTATGTGAAAACAATTATTTCCAAATTCACATAAATATCATATAAAAATCAAATATGTAATTAATTTTCACATAAAATTATTAAAGATAATTATTCAAATATTGGCTAATTCAACTTCCGTTCCCACGAATTAGCATTTATTCTCATAAAATAAAACGACGCAGAGTCAGCCGTAATATATGTAGTATAAAACACCCATTCACCTGTTGACGACCGTCAGTCAGTTTAGTGAATTCAATTAATTCAATAATATAGTGAATATACAATATAGTTTAGTGAATTCAATTTTTTTCAACAATATATGTAAAAAAAAATAATAATAAATAAATAACAATAAACTATTAACTATTTAATAAAATCTAATTTAAAGTTAAAACTACATTTGTGTCATATTACAAAAAATTATGTACATATTACAAAAAATTATGTACATACTATAATACAAAATAAAACTAAAAATATATATTTGTATACATATATAGTTAAAATTATAATTAAATTAAAATTAAAATAAAATATATTTAACTAAACTAATTAAAATAAAATATACACCACCTATTAATGATACCTCATCAAATAAGGTTCGTTTGCCACCAATAACAATATGCTTAGGACAGCGAAATTGGTGCGAAATTGAAAGAACTTCAATTGCGTGATTTCTACTTAAGAAATAGCAGCATTGGAACAAAAATTATTTCTAAGTTCAAATACATACAACACTGCATTTAATGCTCTAGTAGAAGCAAGTAAGAGCACTATTGATAATAAATTAAAATGGATGTTTTTCAGCCATGATATTAAATCTGAAATTCCAAATAAATTCGTTTTGCGTGGTTTACATGGTACTTGTTCAGTGTTGAAATTAAGGATGAATTGATCAAGTCTGGTATAAAGTGTCTTGATGTGAAAGAATTAAATACTGAAACAGCTAGATATAGCTAGATAGAGAACACATTTATTGTTTATTTGGAATGGAACTCAATTAAATTATCTGAGCTAAAAAAAAGGAAATTGAATTTTTAGATGCATTAAAAAATGAAAGCATACTTATTGCAGCTATTAAAGAAACCTGGCTTAATAATGATTTATTTTTAGTAGTAGGGACTACAGTATTTACAGAAACGACCGAATTTCTGAAAAAGGTGGTGGAGTTGCTTTACTGGTGAATAAAACTATTTCTCATTTTACTATACCCTTCTTAAGCACTAAAGTGTTCGAAATAATTGGTATTAGGTTATACAAACAATGGTGAGTTAAATATATATGTAGTGCATTTTAGAGGGGGAAACTTAACAAAAACCATGTTTGGTATTTTAAACATGATTTAGAAATTTTTAATAAAATAAATGGTGACTATTTAATCCTACTCCTAGTGGTGACTATTCTAATTAAAAAAACATATAAGTGCACATCTCTGTTAAAATTTTAGTTATGAAGATTTAACAGTTGTCAAACTGGAGATGCGGAACAATGTGAGCGTGTATATAAGTTCCGTGAACATGCCACATGACGAACATGCTCCACTGTGTAGGTTCCAGCAGTTGGCCACAGGTGGCAAATTGATCGCAGACTGTGATGCTAATGCACGGCATCCCTAAGGGGTGGCTCGGAAACGAATGAACGAGGTGAGTCATTATTAGATTTTATTTTAAATAGCAACCTAAATATATGCAGTAGGGGCAGTAACCCCACTTTCATATTTCCAAGCTCGGATAGTTTTCCAGCTTGGGCTGATGTGTTAGATATTACATGTATTACCAATGACGAAATCCTAAATATAGAGAAATGGAGAGTATCCGAGAAAGGGTCTCTTTCGGACCTCAATTGGATTCTTTTGAATATTAATATTAAGCCTGAAAATCCCAAACCCTACAGAAACCCCAGAACTACCGACTGGAGCAAATTCAGAAAAGTGGCTAGAAAAAAACTTTTGGTAATAACTAACTCAGATATCGCAACTGAAAACGAGTTAGAAAAGAGAACTGACATGTTTACAAGAGCCATGGAGGTCTCATTAAAAGTGGCATGTCCTATTAAGCGTAACAAAAAGACATACCCGGTTTGGTGGAATGAGAACTTAAGTAACCTAAGAAAGGAGACTAGGGACGCCTACAATATCTCCTACAAGCAGAATAAATGGCAACTCTATAAGGACCAACTTAGGGAATATAACGGAGCAATCCGACTGGCTAAAAACCAATCATGGAAAGATTATTGTGACTCAGCCAGACTTAACAAAGTTTTATCAAGAGAACACTCCAATCCTTCTCTCCTGAGAACTACGGAAGGGAATTGGACTGATTCAGCCAAGGAAACCCTAGATCTTTTAGTGTCTACCCATTTTCCAGGGTGCATTGAGGACGCTCATGTGATTAACCAAGCGGTTGACACTAGAGTCCGAAGTGGCCCTGACAATAAGGTTAACTCAGTTATAACGGAGGAAAAGGTTGCCTGGGCAATTGATAACTTAGCTCCATACAAAGTCGCAGGTTTAAACGGTATTTTTCCAAAAATGCTGCAAGAAATGAAGGGGCTTTTAGTTCCATTAATTACTAAGCTGTTCAGAAGCAGCCTCACTTTTGGTCATATTCCCCTGCAATGGAGGCGGGTGCATGTGATCTTTATACCAAAATCTGGTAAAAAGGCGCACGAAACCGCTAAAAATTTTTGACCGATCAGGCTATCATCCTTTTTATTGAAAACTCTTGAAAGAACACTCGAGTTAGAGCTTAGAAGAGTACTAGAGAGTACTCAGCTATGTATGTACCAACATGCCTATTGTAAGGGCAAGTCAACAGAGAGTGCACTGAGTGAACTAGTGCGGGACGTGGAACAATCGATTCAGTATCGATTTTAGACATAGAAGGAGCCTTCAATAATGTACATGTAGCGGCCATACAGAATTCACTGGAAGAACTAGGGGCAGAAACTGTCCTTAGTCAGTGGATTGTTAATATGTTGCAATCAAGAGAGATCCAATCGGAACTTGGTAACCATAAAATTACTAGAAGAGTAAGTAGAAGCAGACCCCAAGGCGGCGTATTATCACCACTACTGTGGCTTCTAGTAATGAATGGAATACTGAAAGAACTCAAGATGAGGGAATCAAAGCAATTGCATACGCAGATGATCTAGCAGTATTAGTGTCTGGAAAGTTTCTTGACATAATTAGTGTAATTATGGAAAGAGCTTTAAGAAGGGTTAGTAGATGGGCCAATGGATGTGGCCTCTGCGTCAATCCAGACAAAACTGATGAGCTAATGCTATTCACAAACAGAACAAAGATACCGGAATTCACCAAGCCTAGAATTGATGGTGTATATATGAATTTAATCCCTAATGTCAAATACCTAGGGGTGGTACTTGATACGAAACTGAAATGGAGACCTAATAGTGAAGAAAGAGCCAAATAGGCCTGTGTAGCCCTGTATTCTTGTAGGAAAATGTTAGGTAAAAAATGGGAATTAAAGCCAAGAATGGCTTTATGGATGTACACAGCTATAGTACGCCCCATTCTTACCTACGGATCATTAGTCTGGTGGCCAGCGCTGGAGAAGGAGTATATCCGAACCAGACTTGGTAAGGTATAGAGAGGTGCGTGTCTAGGCATTACGGGTGCGCTGAGATCGACACCAAGTAATGCACTAGATGCACATCTTTATCTTCTCCCCGTTGACCACCATATAAAATTTCTAGCCTGTTGTAGTGCGGTCAGACTCAGAGAAAATGGACACAGGCGCACAAAACCTTATGGACATAGCAGTATTCTAAGCTCGACCGCTTAGGATCTGCCAGATTCCACAGATTACACTATTCCAAGTTTGGAAATTGTTAAGAATTTCAAAGTAAAGATACCATCAAGAAGAGAATTGGGGGAAAGAAACACTTTGGATGAAGTAGACATCACACTCTTCCCTGATGGGTCAAAAATGGACTGCTGTGTCGGTGCTGGTGTTTATTTGGAAAAATTCAAAATATAACATGCTTTCAGATTTCCCAATAAATCCAGTGTATTTCAAGCTGAAATGCTAGGAATCTGGAAAGCATGCCAAATACTTAGGAGCAATACTTCATTGGGGGGCAGCTTTGCCATTGTTACTGATAGCCAAGCAGCCATCGCGGCTCATAACTCTGCGGTGATAACATCAGGGGCTCCAATCTGAATGCTTCACTGGAAGAACAGATGGATCCACTACTAAACAGCGTTAAAAGCGATATCTTTCTACAATTTTTATCCCTAGCGAAAAGAAGGTGGAAAGAATTAACCTCATGCCGTACGACCAAGACAATATGGCCGACGTACGACAGAAAAAGAACTGACAACCTTTTGAAGCTATCTCGGGACATAGCCAGAGCAATAGGTGTGTTCACGGGACACTGGCCAATTGGCGAACATGCGGCCAGATAAGGTATTCCATTCAACACATTATGTTGCAGTTGTGAGCAAGAGCAACTCTGGGTAGCCATGAATTTAATGATCTTAGCGATCTAGCGTCTAAGCAACCTGCAGAAATGGTAAGAATGTGTTTCGTGGTTCCAGAATGCCACGAAATGGATCTGAAATTAAATCTGTTATAGCCTAAACATAAGCCTTGTGGTCACGGAAGTGGTGGCAAAACGGTGCTAACGCGCTAATTGTGGTCTTGTCATGGTTGACAGGACCAGCTACGTAAACCAATTATACACAATTTAATCCTAGAGGATTTTAGCTCTAGACATTCAAACTGGAACTATTTAAAAAATAACTCCTGGGGTAAACTTCTTAATAATATATTTATAAATAGTAAATACTCAATTTTATCCCACTGACTCCGACTTATTACCCACATAGCAACAAGCAAAACCCATCAACAATAGATATAGTTTTGTCAAATTATTTGTCAAATTATTTTTAAATACTCCCGTTACGTTAAATAACCTAAACTCAGATCATTTGCCAATAATGATTAAAGTTAATGCTTTACCAAACTCATCTCCTACTCAAATTTTCAACTAACTGGCGTAAATTTAAAAAAACTTTAAATCAATTAATTAATTTAAATATTCTACTAAAGTTACACAATTGTTTCAATGCATAACTTTATCAGTACTTTTACTATAATTTTAAAAACATCGGCTGAATTTTCTCGGCATACAGAGTTGGATAGGCACAATGGCAAATCAATAATTTATAGGCGAAAGAGTAGGGGGTCCATTAAGGACCCCTGTGGAACTCCACATTGTAAATCTAAATAGATAGAAGCAATACCATTAGCAGTAACTAATTGCTTTCTACCAGTTAAGTATTTACACAATATGGTAATAGCTGAGGTATGAAAATTAAACGTGAATTGTAATTTATGATAAATACAATTATGGTCAATGCAATCAAATGCCTTACAAAAATCAAGTAAAAGTAGTACTAGTTCTTTTTATCAATCTCAGTATGGACGTTGTCAGAAATTTCAAGCAGCGCAGATGTTTAGGCATAATAAAGAAATAATAATTTTTTTATTCTAATAATAATTAATTGATATTATTTTTTAGGTGTTGATTGTTGGTTCCGTATATGTTGAGATCTTGGATGGTGTAACTCAAGATGACTTTAGATAATTATATTTACTTTATTTTTTTTTATTATATGATTCTCTGGGGTTGTTTTCAATCTCTTTTTGGGTAAACGGCTGCCCAAAACGTAACATACTCCTCCCCATTGGCATCGATGAAAGGGATGCCGATATATTTTGACAATTTTTTTTTTCGTATGATGACCATATTATCAGCTTGGATGATAACCTCGAGAAAAAAAACATGAAACGAGAAATAATTGGATCAGCAAACTGGTACATAGTTTTAGTGTTAGTTTTAATTTTAGCAAGTTTTTTTTTTAGATTTATTTTATAAGTGCTAGTTTTAAGTATTGCTAGTTTTTAAGTAGTGGTGTTTTAAGTAGGTTGTATTAGATTTTAGTGGTTTTGAATTATGTGTACGGTTTCCAAAAAATTAAATGCTTGTGTGACTGTTTATGTGTAGGTATAGGTAAAATACATAATTTTGCAAAGGGTCGTTTTAAAATCGAACCTTTTGTTTTTACGGTCACTACGCGTACTAATACGAGTGTGTAATTTCGTAATGCGAGCTAGTAACAAACGACAGGGTAGTAGGTTTTCATCTTTTAAGATGACTACTTCTCCAATTTGAACATCTTAAGTTTGTTTGTCTGGTTAAGTATTCAGCATTCCAGCGTTTTCAAAAATTTTAATATAAATTTTGTAGATGTTGCCATCGATTTAAGTGTGTCGTTTTGACATCTAATGTGGACGGCTTAGGTGGAGTCAGAATTGTGTCACCAATTAGACCAATTGCTCACTTCGCGTAGTGGCCGAGAATTTAAGCACGCCTCAATTTGGTGCAACACGGTTGTAAATTCTTCGTAAGTTAAAATGTAATTTTTCAAAAGTCTTTTGAGATGGTATTTTGTAGATCGTACGCCAGCTCCCCATGAAATGCGAAGCAGCAGGAAGATTAAAATGAAAGTTTACTCGATTGTTTCAATTGTTTCTGCAATTTCAATATTTATCTGATCTAGCATTATCTCTCTTTCCTTTGCCAGAACTTTACTCGCTCCAAAAAAATTCGACCCATTGTCACTATAGATGTCACTACAAATTCTGCGTTAACCTTCACTGGTTAAATCGGTAACTAGTTCCACATGTATGGCCTTTACGGACGTACATACAAATAAACGTATGTAAGCTTTGTATCTTTTTGCACTCCTTCCTTTATATGTTTTTAATTCAAACGGACCGCAATAACAATACCATTGTGTGAAAATGGATGACACATTTGTACTCTAAGTGGTGGGAGGTTGCCCATAAGTTGTTCTCTCACTTCAGCCTTTTGCCGGAAACATGTTATGCATTTGTAACTATGATGCCGTATTGTATTGCGGCATTTAGTAACCAATACTTTTGTTTTAGAATAGTTGCCATTAGTTGAAATCCTCCATGCAGAGTTTCTGTGTGAATTTTCCTTATGAGTAGCTGTGTGACGTGATCTTTGTCAGGAATGATTATAGGGTGCCTTTGATTGTATGATATAGACGATTGTTGTATTCTTCCGGTTACTCTACAAATTTCGTTGTGATCTAAAAAGGGAGTTAATTTCGATAAAGAATCGGTCTTCGGCTTATATATGGAGATTTTCAATCTGGATATCTCCTTTGAAAAGCGCCGGTTTTGCATACGTTTGATTAAAACCTGCAATGATGTTTGTATTTGGTGAGTCTTTAAATTGTTTGTCTCTTTCGATGTGGTTCTTTTACAATTTTTAGTAAACCTTATGCAGTAGGCGATCACCCTAAGTAATTTTGTGAACGAATAGAAATTTGTTTCAAAATATGGTCGTACTACATTGATATGGGTAGAAATCGTTTTTTGAGCTTCCATATTAGTTTCTAGATTTTTCTTGGTGGGCCAGTTTTCTTTTGATTTTCCAAGCCATTTAGGACCATGTCGCCATAGTATGTGTTCCTTTACCTGGGCAGGATACATGCCGTGAGAAGCGCAATCTGCTGGCTTCTGTTTTGAAGGAACATGATCCCATAAATTTTTTCTAAGCTGTTCATGTATGTGTGAGACACGATTTGCAGCAAAGGTTGTCCAACGAGTTGGATGAGCATTCAGCCATGCTAGAACAATTTCCGAATCTGTCCATGCGTGAATTATTATTGCTTGATCGAATTGAAACGCTTCCAGCGTTGCAGCGAAAAGTTCTAATCTTGGCAGAGAAATCGTTTTAATTGGTGCGACCTTGGTTTTGGATTCTACCAGGAGGGTTGATCTTTCGCCCAAGCTGTTGGTTATACAAATATAAACTACCAATGCATATGTCGGCATAACCATGAATTTCGATTTGAGAACTGTTGTTTGAATAATGAACCCATCTTTCTAAGGCGATTGTTTGAAATTCCAGAAGATGTAACAAATATTTTTTCCAGTCTTGCTCAATCTCCGTACTAACTTGTTCATCCAAATCAGAGCCACATAACCGAAGTCTTTGCATGAGTATTTTCGCTAATATGATTGTGGGTGATAGGCAACCAAGTGGATCAACAAACTTGGCGAGTTAGGACAGTATTTTACGTTCTGTCCATTTTTCAGAATTTTCATCCAAATTTACAGAATACATACAGGTATCTTTGTTCGAATTCCATGAGGTGCCAAGAGTTCGAACAGTTTTATTTTCCTCTAAAGACGAGAATAAGTTAACTTTATTGTTTTGTATTTTAAAAGGTTTCGTTAGTTCTTTACAAGTGGATGGTTAATTTAGGTATTTGATTTTTCAATTCGATGGCATCTTTGGGATAGTCAGCACATGATAGAAGATCGTCAACATAGAAATCACTTGCCGTTGTTCTTGCTGCTATATGGTTGTTGTAAAATATTTGTTGGTAAATAAGGAGCGCTTTTTGTACCAAAGCTAACCGTCAATAATTTATAATCTCTTATAGGTTGGGTTGAATTATCTCTCCACACTATTCTCTGGACTTCTGTGTTTGAATCTTCGACACGAATTTGGCGACACATCTTTCAATGTCCGCGGTAAATGCAATGCGATGTTTTCTCCAACGAATCAGAATTTTGACTAAATCATCTTGTACAACCGGACCCTTTAAAAGCATGTCATTTAACGACAATCCACTTAATGATGCTTTAGATGCGTCGAAAACTACACGTAGCTTAGTTGTGGTGCTCGTCTCCTTAATTACGGCATGATGTGGAAGGTAACAACAATTGTAATGGGTGAAGTTAGTTTTGTACGATGAGAGACTGTCTTCACCATTAGTTCACCATTCTTGTAAACATTTTTGATACTCCTTTTTTAGATCTGGATTTTTTTCAAATCTATGTTCAAGCTGATACAAACGGCGCATCGCAATTTCTCTTGATTTCCCTAAGTGATGTTGCTCAGTTATCTCTTGAAATGGCAATGAAACTTGGTATAGTCCTGATTTTAAACGAATAGTGATTGATTCAAAAAATTGTTCATATTTGATTTCTTCTGCTGATTGATTTTGTTGTTTCGGTAAATCCCTAATTTCCCAAAAAGCTTTTAATTGTTTATCGAGATCAGCACACATATGCAAATTTTTAACAGTAAGTTGTGGTTCTCCTGCACAATTAATGTTACGCGACAATATCCATCCAAAAATCGTTTTCTGGGCTGTGGGCGAACCCAGACTGCCTTTTCTTAGGCCCTCTTCTATTATGCTGCTAAACAATCTGCTCCAAGTAATAGATCAATTGGCCCAGATTGATTAAATTGTGGATCTGTCTGCTGTAAACCGTGTAAAAGTTCCCAATATTGCACTTTTATTTTTGAAGCTGGTTTGAAGTTAATGTTTTTAAAACGAGACTCTCGACTTCCAGCAAAGCTTCCTTGGTTAAGGTTTGAAGGCTAAATCTGACTCTAGAAGTAAGATGATGTATTTGACTCTTTTCTATCCCTTGCACAGTAGTACGGACTGGTTCTCTTCTTAAACCAAGCTGTTGAACAACTCGTTCGATGATGAACGAGGCTTGAGACCCTTGGCCAATGAATGGTCTAAGCAAGCTTTGTTTGCCTGAAGGAGCGACAAGAGTCTATATTTTTATGTAAAAGCGTGTGATGTTTCTTTTTGCAATATTGGCAAACTCTCGTACTGGGACAATTAACAACTCTATGCCCAAAACCTAAACAGTTGGTACGTAGATATTTTACCTTTATAAAGTCTAAGCATTTACCCTGATTTAGCTTTAGAAATTTATCACATTGCCGTATAGTGTGTTGGCCTTGACAAACGACACATGAAGTTGGAGTTGCAATGTGATACGAGTGTGTTGTAGTTTTTTTTCGATTAATGTTAAAAATGGTTGCTGGCTGTTTCTGTAATGCTATATATTTCTGTTCTGTTATATATGCTGTTTCTGCTATATATGGCAGAAAAGTCATGAGTTTCGGTTGGAAACTTGTTGGCAATTAAAAAAACTAAAATCGGGTCCCATTCTTTTTGTTGGGTATTTTTTGTAATCACCATCGAATTTATCAAGTGAAACCTTTGGTAACTTCAAGCCGCACTCCAGAGTGATTTTCGACTCATTGGATTGTATCATGCTGGTCTCAGTCTCCTTTGATGTGTTTTCCGCAAAGTCTGTTTCATATCGGCTTTCAATTATTTCGTAATTAGTGTTGAAATAATCTTCCACCTCAGCATAGATATCATCTTGAAAGTAACTATAACTTTTTGAGGTCCCCTTTTCCGATAATCTTTGAACTATTAATCTTTTATGCCCACTGACAAATGTATCCCAATGGCCTTGGAAAGCTGCTAACCTTCTTTGATAGAACCCTATAGTGCTTTATCCTTCCCCGTCTTTTTATAAATATTTAAGCAACTTTCAAGGATTTCATTTTGTGCCAACCGAGCATTTATTAAATCTTCCATCTTTCTTTTAATTATTTGACTCAACTGAAACACCCACCAAATTCAGATAAACTTTTTAGATAAAAAAACAATGTAACCCCTTGTACAAGCATTTTTATACCATTTACTGAAATTAATAGCAATTATTCGAAGCGGGTTCTGTTCAGAAATCAAAACCCTGAAGCAACTTCTTTTAAAAAAAATTTATTTATTATGTTCAAATAGGCATACCATTAAAATACGTATATAGATATATCTGACGTCATTGTACACTATATAAAAATAATGTTTAAATATCCAAAAAAACCAAATATAATAATCTGCAAAATTATGTATTATCCAAAAAAAATATTTTCAAATATTTTAAAATATATATATCCGTTTACTCACCCTAATTCTGCTATTCTGGAACTTAACGCGATTCGCGACATTAGCTATACGGTACCGAAGATTTTACAATTACACTACACTACGAACTGGGATGGTCTTAACTGCTTTTTCAGATACTTTGATTGGTCATTGTGCTTCCGCGATAAGAATGTCGACTTTGCTGCAAATGCGATTTGTGAAACAATTTTACTTGGAATGAGGTTATTTATTCCTCACTCCATGAGAACTATTAAACGGAAGTCCGAATCTTGTTTCAATCGCATTTGCAATGAAGCCATTTTTAAAAAGGAGGAGGCTTCTAAACTGTATCAAAGCAATAAGTCTGAGGCTCTCAGGGAAAACTATGGTGCCAGAGGGTTATCAACAGGCAAACAGCCGAAACAGGTGCAAGAGGGTTATCAACAGGCAAAAATTCTTATACAATCTAAAGTTGAAACGCAAACTGATCCACATGCCTAAGTATAGCAAATCCTTTCGGTCATTAGCAAAAAGTTTAAAAGAGGGCGCTAGCGGGTCTTATTTTTCTCCGCTTGTTTATATTAATAACATGATTATGTCAGATTCCAAAGAGAAAGCAGACTTGTTTGGCAAGCAGTTCTCTTTCAACTCGACACTGTCTCAGTCAACTTTAAAGCCACCAACTGTTCCTGAAGTTGACTGCTCCTTCGGTAAAATATATTCTAGGACGAGAGCAGTGATTAAAATCTTGAAAAATCTTAATGCAAAAAAATCAGCCGGTTCAGAAGGTATCACTACCAAGGTTCTTAAAAATAAATATTCAAGTATTTCAAAACCTCTACGCAACCTTTTTGATCTGTCCTTTACTTCGGGTATTCACCCTACCCAATGGAAGGTTGCGCATGTTTTCCCAATTCCAAAAAAGGTAATAAAATCGATCCCTCTAACTACCGTCCTATTGTTATAACCTCGGTTCTTTCCAAAGTAATGGAGAAAATAGTAAACCGGAAGCTTTTGAAATATCTGGATCGTAGAGGTTTGCTTCATGATCGACAATACAGCTTCATAGCCCGTCGTTCAACCGCTGATCTCATGACTTACTTTTGCGAAAAGTTGAATATCAGCCTTCGTCATTCTGGTGAGTCTGATGTAGTGGCTCTGGATATTTCTAAAGCGTACAACCGCGTCTGGCATGATGCATTATTAGAAAAATGCAAAGCGTATGCGTAAAAAATGCAAATGCAAAGCGGACTAGGTAGAGTCTTTTTAAAATGGATTGGAGATTTCTTTTCGAATTGCATTACCTCCAAGCCAAACCATACTTTCGCAGATGACAGCGCCCTTGTAGCTTCCTATGAATTTCATAGCCGCTGTGGCATTAATCGCCAAACTAATAGAACAGCAAGAAACTCTGTTTTACTATCAGTGAGCTAAATGATGATTTCGCGAAAATCCAAGTTTTCCAACATGAAACGAGGAGTGTAACAGATGTCAATGCACACACTGTCGAAGTGGCAAGATGGCGCAATACAGTATTCAGAAATTCGATTGTCATGCGTACGTCGCGTCTATAGAACCTTAAGCCCGAAGTTGGTAATTCATTTGTGTAGGATATATCGAAATTCAAGAAGAACACTAAATTCCTTCTTCAAAATAACTATCCAAATTTTTCCCTTCATCCTCCATAATCCCATTTATCCTACATCCAATTTCCTGAGTAATCCTTCCCTCATCCTTTTCCCCAAAACCAAGCTGAACATTATATTATTATGTGTAAAAGGACCCATCCTATAGTTTGGTTTTAAAGGGGGTGGTTTTTTTTTTTTTCTTTATTAATCCATTAAAGATATAAATTTAGTTCATTTTTACATAATAAGTACATATTTGAATAAATTTGGTATAATGGTAAAGTAAAAATGGTATAATTTATAATAATTAGATAATTTAAGTTTAATAATAATTTAATTATGACCTTAGCCAAAAAAGCTGTCTGATCAAAATATTTTAGAAAAGTTTTTATGTCTTCTTTGTTTTTTTAGTTTAGTTGTTATAATAGAATATATACCTATAGTGTAACACTGTTATTTTATGATGTAAATCATATTATATACTATATGTTATTATACAATACATACATTAATGGCATAGAATCGTAAAATTTTTAAAATTTACTGCTAATTTTCAATTTTAATTGATTTGATAAACTTGGTTAATATAATTTTAATGTTCCATCAACATTTCATTTTCATTTCTACTTTCTTTTTCTTTTTAGATTACCAGTTCATTTCTAGAAAAATATATTTTTTAATTAATTTTTTAAATATTGAAATATTCTCAACCTCTTTTAAATTACTTGGCAATTCGTTGAATTTTTTTAGGCAGTTGTATAAACAATTATTTTTCTGTCTATCAGTTTTAAATAAAGGAAGATAGAAATGTGCTTTATTTCTAGTATTGTGTGTATGAAGATCAATCATTCTTTGCAGATCGAAATTGTGCTTAATTAGGTTCTTAATAATTTTATATGATAAAATATACATTTCATACTCACAGAGTAGAGACGGTAAGTTATTTTTCTGAATATAATTTATTAGTGGGATATAATAATGGGTGTTTATGAATAATTTTAATCGATTTGTTGACTAGGATATCTAATTTATTAAGCATAAAATTTGGGGCGTTGTTCCAAATAGGATTTAAGTATATTACATTAGATAAGATATATGACGAATAGATAGAGAATAAAGCTGATTTTGATAAACAGTTGCGAAGTCGTTTTAGAATAAAAATGTATGGACTAGCTAGCAGATAGGTAGGCACTTGGGCCAGATAGGTCAGTAGGTCAAGGTCACCCGTAAGTAGGTCAAGGTCACCCGGAAGTAGGTCAAGGTCACCCGGAAGTAGGTCAAGGTCACCCGGAAGTAGGTCAAATTGTAATTAGGTCAGACAGGAGTAGGTTAACGACATAAAAGTAGGTCAGACAGGCGGCGGCGACCGTCAGACAACTCTTGTTGTTTGTAAGGATTGTATACTTGTTTTAAGTAATAGATAAACATGGAAATAGTAAGAAAAATGTTTTGTGTATACTTGCAAATTTTAAGATGTTGTTGTTTGTTGTTTTTTTCTTTCGTTTTTTTTTTATGAAGTATTTAAAGAAGAGGAAAGAAAAACCATTAATTAATTGTTATGTAAGAATGTTGAGAAAAAAAACAAGAAATCAAAAATATCTAACGTGGTACAGGTCTACTTCTTATTGATGTATACTTGGCTTAAGTAATAGGCGCATATGAAAAGTAGAAACAAAAAAATGGTTAATGAATGTAAAAGGAAAAAAACAAAAAAAAGTTTAAACGTACAAGATAGAACAATTTTAAAAGGTACAACGCATCTTTAAAATTCATAAAGAAAAAGTGCAAACCGGTTTTTCTGTCTACATAATGATCAAACCATTGAAAAAAAATTATGCGTTTTTAGATGTTAGACCTAACTATTTGTGTTGTTTTTTTTTTCTACTTTAACTATTTAAAGAAGATAAAAGAAAAAAACTAATGATTATTGTCGGTGTGTCGTGTAAGATATTTTTTGTTTGTAAGAATGTTCAAAAAAAATATGAATGGAAAGAAGACAACAAGGAAATTAAATCTGTGGAAGTACTTAACGACTAACATGTTGCTTAAGTGCATTGTATGTTGCATAATCTGTGAAGAATAAAAAAAGAAAAAAATTCAAGTCAGATTAATTGCATTTGTCACCTATTTTGAAAACAAGAATATAAAAATAAAACAGATTTATTCTGTGTTCAAGAAAAAAATATGAATAAAAAGAAAACAACAAGAAATCAAAAATATCTAACGTGGTACAGGTATACTTCTTGTTGATGTATACTTAGCTTAAGTAATAGGCGTATATGAAAAGAATAAGAAAAAATGCTTTATAAAATTTAAAGAGAAAAATGAAAACAGAACAAAAAGATGTGTAACTACGTTTCTTTAAAATTTTAAAACTAATTTTAAAAAAATTAAAAGAAAAAGTGCAAACTGGTTTTTAAATGTTACATAAAGATTCGAACTTGACAAAATTGATGCAATTTTGAGATTTATTTCTTCTTGTTATCTTTTTTTCTATGAAGTATTTAAAGAAGAGGAAAGAAAAATATTCTTAGTATCACCGTATAAGATTTTATTGTTATGTAAGAATGTTGACAAAAATATGAATAAAAAGAAAACAAACAGGAAATCAAAAATATCTAACATGTGGTTTAAGTAATAGGCGTGAATGGAAATAGTAAGAAAAAATGCGTTTTTATAAAATGTAAAGAGAAAAATTTAAACAAATTAAGTGTACCTATGCGAATTTTTAAAATTAAAAGAAAAAAGTGCAAAAAAAGCTGGTTTTTAATTCTGAATCAACCTTGACCAAATTGATATTTTGAGATGAATTTTTTTCTTTCTTTTTTGTTCTGATGAAATATTTAAAGAAGAGGAAAGAAAAAATTATTAGTATTTTTAGATTTTATTGATATGTAAGAATGTAGAACAAAAAAAGACATATTCCTATGTTGTGTTAAAAAAAAATAAAACAATTTTATTTATATGTTTGAAATAATTTTTTATTTAAAAATATTTTACAATTTTATAAAAATCTGTGCTGTTTTAATCTAACATTTTTTCTTTTAAAAGATACATATATACATTATAACAATTTTTAACAGCACATCTGAAATTGTTGTTTAATATGTGTACAGGACAATTTGATTTAAAGTTATGAATCTTTTATAATGACGGTAAGTTTCTGCTTAAATCTTCTATTTTATCACTGTCAATGTACTTTTGAAGAAATAGTTTTTTTTGTTCTCCTTTAACATAAATTTTTTCCGCTGAGTCTAAATAGTGTTTTAATATACATTTTACATCTAAATATTCAACTAGACCGTTATTCCATTTAAGTCCATTTATTTTATTTTCGCAATACTGGTTATTATATTTCATATCCGGACTAAGTTCCTCTGAGGGGTACGGTGCTTTGAAGTGATAGACAGTTGGAATTAAACTTTTTTCAAGTATGGCTAATTCTTTTCGGAAATATTGCTTTTCATTTCCTTGTAAAAATTGTAGGTCAACTATGAGAACTCATTTAACCATGTCGACGGTTTGTGTTAGAATACACATCAGAATAAATAAATTTACATTTATATTCACTTCGGCAAAAGAGCTTTTCATATAAATATAGGTTAATAGTGCTATTTTAACTAATACAACTATGCTATTTCATCCATTTACAATGATGGTAGCGGAGCCACCATGCTGTGGTAAAACCACTTTTATTCATAATTTAATAAAGTATAAAAAAGAAAATATACAACCACATATTAGATACATATACATATACAACCACACATACATAGAATTATTTGGTGTAATCCAGACAAAAATGCCGTTCCAAAATATTTAAAAGATGTGGAATATAGTAACACTATTCGGGGTTTTAATGACAATCAAGAACCTTTGTTAATTATTATCGATGATATGATGTTAAATTCCCATGATAAGAATGTATGTGATTTATTTACTAGAGGATCACATCATAGAAATTTATCTGTAATATTTGTAACACAAAATGTTTTTCACCAGGGTAAATTTTCAAGAGATATTTCGCTTAACTGTAAATATCTAGTACTTTTCAAAAATCCAAGAGATAAATCGCAGATATTACCTTTAGCTCGACAAATATATTTCAATCAAATCAAAGCATTTGAAAAAGTATATAATGATGTGACATCATTCCCATATGGCTATATATTAATAGATCTTACTCAAGACGTTAATGATATATTTCGATTAAGAAGTGATATATTTGGGAAAGGTTTGTGTTATTGTACGAGAGATCAATTAGAACAATTTGGGGAGGAATATGAAACGTTTGAAGACCAATCGACATATATTGCACCTATTAAAAACCTCTAAACCAAAATTCCAGAAAGTAATTATAAAACACAGTGACCCTGAAGTAATAAAAACATTTTGCGAAATCTCTTTAAATATTTTAAAAGGTAATTGTAATCTGAGTAACAAAGCAACAACCCAATTACGAAAGTATAAAAAAGAATTAAGATCACTTATTTGCCGGAAAAAATCTAATCTAATCTAAATACCAAAAGAAAAATTATTATTCAACGTGGTGGATTTTTACCTACACTTCTTGGTGCAATACTATCAGGGATAATAGGAAATTTTATAAAATGAATAATACAACATTTAATAAAATGATAATTTTAAAACCTGAGATTTATGAAAGAATGAAGCAAAATGCAGACATTGAACTCAATGAATTGGATAAAAATATGAAAAAAATATTGTTAAATAAACATCTTACGGATACTCAAAAATTGTATTTCTACAGACAAAATTTATTTAAAATAAGAAACAAAAAACGACAACTTCCTAGAAATAAAGACGAGAAAATAAAAATTATGGAAACAAAAGGTACTCAAACTTGTGCAAAACCAATGTATATAGATGCGGAAACTGAATCGCATTTTCCTGAATATGAGAATGTTGGAATACAAGTTGTTCCTGAAGAAGAAGAAGTATATGAAAAAGAAGCTGATGACGCAGTATTTTATGATGAAATTCAGGAAAATGTTTTAACAAAAGCATTGTCAGCTGCTTCAGTTGGAGAACGTCTTAGAAAAAGAAAATCAATTAGAAATCAAAATGTACACATTTTTGAAACTGATACAGGAGACATTATAAGTGTTTCTTTAGATAGCCCAAGCCCATCAACGAAAAAAGAAAAAAAACTATAAATAGCAAAGGGTTGAATAATTCATCAAGACGTGTTTTAAGGTCAACAGTAGGTAATACTCAAACAGAACTTAATTTTCCAATTCGTAAGAATAAATCCGCAAGCTCATGGACAACATACAAGTAAATGATGAATTTTATGTCACTTTACTCAGTGATTCATCTATCAACTATTATCCAGAAAATTCATTATCATCTTTTACAAATAAAATGAATAAATACATGTGTGATTCAAGGTGGAAAGTCGGTATTTCAGAAATGTATGTTAATGATTTTGTTCCAAATGTGTGTGGTGAAGAATGGGAAAAAAGTACTCAAATATTTATTAAAGGTATGCAGAAAGATATGATAGGAGTTGAAACATCATATATTCCATACAAAAAACAAATGATATGCGACTGGAAAGTTTTTCTACTACCAACACTAATTCAAAATATACGCCCACTTAATAGGTTTACAAGAAAAGAAGTTGAACGACAGTTTATTTGGAGAATTTTTAATTTTATAAACGATGAAGTTCATTATACACAACCAATAAAAGCTGAGGAGATGCCTAAAAATTTAAGTTACACCACAATATGTGTTACTAAGCCTAAAATAGATATAAAAATAAGAGCAAATTACGCTTATACCCTCGAAGGACTTTTGACAACATGTGTATCTTTTAAAGTTACAGATTTTAAAAAATATAAATCACGTGTAATAGAAGCTTTCAAAACTTTTATAGATAGTGTACAATTGATTCCCATTAGTAAACCAGATATGTTTTTTATATACACAGATATAATTGAACCGAACAAAATAGATGATAAAGATATAAGGTGTTTAAGATCTGTTAACATACAAAATTTTTTCACCGATACCGTAAAAGAATTCAGTAATATTCAATATTACAATGTGGAGAAATCATTTAATAACAGTTCATTACTTTTATGGGATAAATATGGATACAAAATAAACTTTTCCAATAGTTCAATTCCAACAAAAATTGTATTACATTTTAAAAAAGTATAAATAAAAGCGATTTTACAAAACTATATATTATTTTATTTTATTCATTATGGAGAGAGCGTACTACAAATATTATTTAGTTCAATCAGGAAAAGGTCTTGAGGATATTGGTCCTTTGTTACACTCAATTGTACCTTACCAAAGGGGATGAGGGTTAGGGAGCTTTTTCGGTGGTCTTTTTAGATATTTAAAACCAATATTTACGTCTGGAGCTAATATATTTAAAAAAGAGGTTATTAACTCTGGTATTAATGCATTATCTGATATTGCCACAGGTGCAAATGTAAAAGAAGTGGTTCAAGATTGAAGTAAAGAGATAATGAAAAATGTAAGACGAGGTGCAGTTCGGAAACTCAATGAAATGTATGGACAAGGCAAAAGAAAACGAAGAAAACCTATAAAAAGACCTCTCATTAATAATTTAAATTATTTTACGTCGAAGCGACGCAAAGTTAATAACAAAAACAAACAAAAGATATTTTTGAATAATTATGATTGAATGTATGAAATCAGAGCTTGATATTTTTAAAACACAGCCTATTCAGTCAAGTATTTTACGATCTGAAGAAGTTTCCTATAACCCTATTGCTTCTTTAGATAATCCATCTGTCATAGAATTTGTTTCACTAGGGCACGGTGATACATATAGAAACTTGTCTTCGACATATCTAAAACTAAAAGTACAAATTTTAAAAAAAGATGGAATTCAATGGAATAAAGATAAAAAAAACTGATGGAACACCTATACAACAACCAAGTGTGGTTAATAATATGTTACATTCATTAATAAAACAATGCAATGTTCAACTAAATGGAAAGAATATATCTCCATCAGATGGCAATTATCATTACAGAGCTTATATTGAATCGTTGTTAAATTATGGTACGGATGCCGCTACAACGCATTTGGAGTGTGGTGGATGGATGCTAGATAAGCCAAATATAAGAAAAACAGATAATAGTGGTTCAAAAGAACGTCAAAAATTATACCAAAATAGCAATGTAGTGGAACTTATGGGGAAACTACATTTAGATATGTTTAACCAACCTACACTTCTCATAAACAATGTCGATGTTCGAGTTGTCCTAACATTAGAAAAACCAGATTTTTACCTCTTTGCAGATGATACTGATGAATCTCAACTGAAAATTTTAGAAGCCACTTTATTTATGAGACATGTAACAATTAATCCTAGTGTGCTATTAGCACATAATGCTGTATTGGAAAAAACTAATGCCAAATACAATTACAAACGGGTAGAGGTAAAAACTTTTACCATTCCACAGAATAGTTCATCAATATCACTTGATAATGTTTTTATTGGACAGTTGCCAAACACAATCATTTTTTGCATGACAGAAAATATAGGTTACTCTGGAAAAAGGTCAAAAAACCCATACAATTTTAAACATTTCGATATTTCACAATTTATGTTAAACGTAAATGGTGTTCAAATACCTAATTCAGCAATTGAAACCAGTTTTTCAGATGAAAATAATTGCTGTACAAGAGCATACAGTACACTTTTTTCGGGAACTGGAATTTACCATAATGATAAAAGTCATCAGATAACAAAAACCATGTTTAGTAATGGGTTTGATTTAACTCCTTAACAGCTTTTGATTTAACTCCAGATTCAGCAGGAAATGAAGTGTGTCAAGGTCTACTAAATCAAGGTACAGTTAGAATTGAGGCAAGACTATCAAAACCACTTACATCTACACTGACTGCTATTGTTTATGGAGAATTTGATGCAAGTTTACAAATTGATAAAAACCGAAATATATTCTCAAACCTATAAATAGCATATATAAAAGTAAATTTGAATATTTGACAAAATGTCACTGTCTTGTGCACTTCTGGATGTAACATTTTGTAGTGATGATAATAATACCTTGTTTGCGAAAGATATTTGTAAAGTTGGTTTTAAAGAACCTTGTAAAAAGTTTGTAAAAGAGCTCAAGTATAAATTTCCAACTAGGGATTTTATAAATGATAATTTTGATAATTACTCTTTTGGAACTGTGTACAACGATAAAATATATAAAGAGCTCGGTCAAATACTAGAAAAATTTGATGTTATTATAACAAATAAAAAATCAAAAAAGAGTTTTTATCTAATTATATTAAAGAAACAACTAAAGTATATGAATTGAATCAATTTGATTGATGAATACCCTTGAGATAAGTGACGTATTAAAATGTAACAAACACACACGTAAATTTTTTAAAGGAGTTTTTGCTCTGGATCAACTCCCCAGAATAATTGAAAAACAAACTTTTTTAATTGTAAACACTGATAAATCAAAAGATCCGGGAACACATTGGTTAGCTATTTTTAAGCCAAAGAATGGCTGTGTTGAATATTTTGATTCGTTTGGTAGAAAACCAGATAAATTAGAAATTTTAAGTTACTTAAAAAATCAATGTATAATTTTTAATAAGAAACAGTTACAAAGTAACTATTCAGATGTTTGTGGGCAATATTGTTGTGTTTATACATGGTATAGATGTTGCGGTTATAGTATGAACGCTTTTTTAAAACAATTTAATAAAGAAAATCATATAGAAAATGACAAAAATATAATAAATACTTTTCACCATATATTTGAAAATTATAATATTTCTCAATCATGTCTTCCTAAGAGATATAACATTTAATAATAAACTTTAGTGTAATTAAAATAATGGAAGAGCAAAGTAGTAGCATTAATTTGTTGCTGAGTTATACATACTTTCTCAACAGAAGTCACACATTAAAAATAGTTGTCGGATTTGACACAGATTTTTTTGAAGTTGCAAGTGTTTTTCATTGGATTGGAATGAAACCAATTATTTTAAAATATCATGAATGGTGTAAATTTTATGACCTATTTCATAAAAAATTTTCCAAGCAGTCAATTAAAAATTCAAAGTTATGTTTACAAAGTGGATTAAAATCTACAGTAGGACAGAATCTTAGCATTAACAAAGAGGAAGCTGACGAGTTTTACAGTTTGATTGATTTCCTACATGCAGTAGTTGCATATAATAAAACTGCAGAGCCAAATGTAAAGGAATATGTTAAAAAATACATAAAGACCTGTGAAGAAAAGAATGTTGCAAAGTTGAAAGAAGAGATTTATATTCCGGTTCAAAAATTTAATTTTTCTCAACTCTTTTATGAAATACCTGTATTTTTACAAAAAAAGATATTAAATAAAACAATTTTGTAACTATATAATTTGTTATTTATTTCATTTTTTATAAATTAGGTATAATTTGTTTAAAAATCATGCCATGATCTAAAATAGTAAAAGAAATTTATATAGATCTGTAAAGAAAAGAATGTTACAAGGTTAAAAGTAGAAATTTTTATTCCAGTTCAAAAATTTAATGTATGATATAATTTTTCTCGGCTCTTTTATAAAATACCTGTGTTTTTACGAAAAAAATTAATTAAATCCATTTTATAACTACATATACATATTAACATTAAGTACATTTAAACATGAATCTGAAAAATAAAGCAACTAAATAAAAGAAATTTATACCTTTTTTGAAATTTATATTTATTTATGAATAATAAAAACTTATATAACTATAAACAAATTTACATCTTTTATTGGTAATTTGCACATATTTTACCAAACGACTCAGATATATCTATAATACTTAAATTTAAATTTTTATCTTTATATACAAAATGTTCTTTTTCTTTTATTTCTTTTATAAAATCAGAATTCTCAAAAATATCAGAATATTTTTGAGGTACAAATATAATTAAATTGCGGGTCTCAAAGACCCACTTAAGGTTGGTCATAAATGGTCTTTATTTGCTTAGCATTTATTATATGATATAGAGCATCTTGCTCCATATCTTTAGTTTTTAGGAAACTTTTTCTAGTTTCCACATTTTTGTTATTAAAAGCTTCTTTGAAGCTTTTTTTTGTTGGTGGTTCTTCTTCTTGAAGAAGAATGATTTCTTCTTGTTGTTGTTGTTGATGTTGTTGCTGCTGTGGTTGTTGTTGTTGTTGTTGTTGATGATGATGATGTTATTGTTGATGAAGTGTCTGCGATTCCTGTTGAGTTCTTATTCTTTTCCGTTTAATTGGGGCTAATTCCTGTGTTGGCTCTATTTGTTGAGCGTAGGCGAAAATTTCTGCTGTGTTTTGCATTTTGCTTTCTTTTTTTCTGTATTATTATGTTGAGCTCTGTCTTTGAATTCATATATCTTAAGAAAGATTCCACTTTATTTATACAAAATTGTATTATCAATGTTTAGAAATCAAAATCCTTAAGAAAACTAATTAAAAACAAAAAGTTGTAAAGTAAGTTGTTTATTAATGTAATAAATTCTAATTGATAATAATAAAACTATAATTTTTTTATATAAAATTTTTCGCAACATTGTTGCATTTAACAGTGTTCTAAATTTAAGAAAAATCTTCCACATAAATTCCAATTATACTTTTTTATGAAAGAATATTATTTTTTATTTACCTATTCCTAAATTATTTATTTTTATTAGTAAATATTTTTCTATTTTTATTTTTTCTATTAACATTTTTGCAAGATTGTTGCATTTAACAGTGTTCTAAAGTTAAGAAAAAATCTTTTACATAAATTCTAATTACACTTTTTTATGAAAGAATATTATTTTTTATTTACCTATTCCTAAATTATTTATTTTTATTAGTAAATATTTTTCTATTTTTATTTTTTCTATTACCATTTTTACAACATTTTTACAACATTGTTGCATTTAACAGTGCTCTAAAGTTAAGAAAAAATTTTCTACATAAATTCTTATTACACTTTTTTATGAAAGAATATCATATTTACTTATCCATTGATTATGACTATTATCAAAGCCTAAATATTTCACATATACTTTATTGCCTTTTCGTTTTAAAATTTTTTCAATTAAATAAGCATTGGGGTCTTTGACACTAGTTAGTTCCTGTTCATAGAAGCCACCACGAACTAATTTATTTTTATAATCTTTTAAACTATATGTAATCGGGTCTGTCTTGTTTTTGAAAGCTATTTTAAAAACTTCAGTTGAATAGTTAGGTTCATATCCTTTTTGAAAAGTACCTTTAGACCTTGCAATTCTAACAAAATCACCAACATTAAATTTTCCCTAATTAAATATTTTAGGGTAATTATAAATTGAACGAAGAATTTGTTTTTCATTTTGTGATGTAACTTGGTTTGGTTTTAACTTAATTGTACTATGTTTTGTGTTATTATATTTTTTAATTAGTTTTGGTAAAAATTCTATTCATTTAAAATTTCCTTGTAAACTAAACTGTTTCCACATAATTGATTTTAATGTTCTGTTAAACTTTCACAAGCACTAGCCTTCATTTCTGAATAAGTATGATAGTGATTTATTTTATAGATTTTCATTAAATTTTGCAATTTTTTGTTGAAAAATTCTTTTCCCTGGTCAGAATGAATATTTTTTAGAGACTTCCGCTCCCTTTTAAAAATCTTTTCCATACTTTTAACTACGTCATCTGCTGCCTTTGATTTAACTTTTTCGGCATATGCTTATTTTGAAAATATATTGATAACAATTAAGAGAAACTTGTATCCATTATTTACTTTTTGATAGGCCGACATATCTACAAGATCAATTTCCCATGTATCATTTAACCCTCTTTGATATATTTTTCGTCTCCGAAATCTACGTCTAACTTGACGATGAATTTCAGATACTATTTGTGCTTTTGAAATTATTATTGAAGAGTTAAACTGCAAATGTAAATTTGAATAAAATCAGTAAATATATATATATATATATATATATATATATATATACTGTTCTATGCTATTGTATATATATACTGATATATATATGTAAATAATTTTTTGGCTATATTCTGAAAATTAAAAACGGTAAAATTAAAAGATTTTTTTTAATGCTGTAATTTAATAGTTTAATACAAAATTTTTACAATATAAATTTTTTTCCAAAAATGTTGAGTCGTTTTACATTCACTGATTTTATTGATTTTATTGTGAATTTTTCTGTATTCATTTTAATTTCTGATTTTAATTTTATCAAGACAACCGATCGCGAACGTTTCTAATCCTAGAATTTTCAGTCTATTAACAATTTTTTAACATTTTACACAATTTATACATAATGTCTTGCTTGTTACTTTAAAAAAAAAGCAATTACTCGTAACTTATTCTGAATCGCTTTTATTCCTTTGTTTTTTTTTTTTTTTTTTTTCAACATTCTTACATAACAATAAAATCTTATACGGTGATACTAAGCATTTTTTTCTTTCCTCTTCTTTAAATACTTCATAGAAAAAAAGATAACAAGAAGAAATAAATCTCAAAATTGCATCAATTTTGTCAAGTTCGAATCTTTATGTAACATTTAAAAACCAGTTTGCACTTTTTCTTTTAATTTTTTTAAAATTAGTTTTAAAATTTTAAAGAAACGTAGTTACACATCTTTTTGTTCTGTTTTCATTTTTCTCTTTAAATTTTATAAAGCATTTTTCCTTATACTTTTCATATACGCCTAATACTTAAGCTAAGTATACATCAACAAGAAGTATACCTGTACCACGTTAGATATTTTTGATTTCTTGTTGTTTTCTTTTTATTCATATTTTTTTCTTGAACACAGAATAAATCTGTTTTATTTTTATATTCTTATTTTCAAAATAGGTGACAAATGCAATTAATCTGACTTGAATTTTTTTCTTTTTTTATTCTTCACAGATTATGCAACATACAATGCACTTAAGCAACATGTTAGTCGTTAAGTACTTCCACATCTCTAATTTCCTGGTTGTCTTCTTTTCATTCATATTTTTTTTTTTGAACATTCTTACAAACAAAAAATATCTTACACGACACACCGACAATAATCATTAGTTTTTTTCTTTTATCTTCTTTAAATAGTTAAAGTAGAAAAAAAAAAAACAACGCAAATAGTTAGGTACATCTAAAAACGCATAATTTTTTTCAATGGTTTGATCATTATGTAGACAGAAAATCCGGTTTACACTTTTTCTTTATGAATTTTAAAGATGCGTTGTACCTTTTAAAATTGTTCTATCTTGTACGTTTAAACTTTTTTTGTTTTTTTCCTTTTACATTCATTAACCATTTTTTTGTTTCTACTTTTCATATGCGCTTATTACTTAAGCCAAGTATACATCAATAAGAAGTAGACCTGTACCACGTTAGATATTTTTGATTTCTTGTTTTTTTTTTCAACATTCTTACATAACAATTAATTAATGGTTTTTCTTTCCTCTTCTTTAAATACTTCATAAAAAAAAAACGAAAGAAAAAACCAACAAATAAAAAACAACAAACAACAACATCTTAAAATTTGCAAGCATACACAAAACATTTTTTCTTACTATTTCCATGTTTACCTATTACTTAAAACAAGTATACAATCCTTACAAACGACAAGAGTTGTTTGACGGTCGCCGCCGCCTGTCTGACCTATTTTTATGTCGTTAACCTACTCCTGTCTGACCTAATTACAGTTTTACCTACTTCCGGGTGACCTTGACCTACTTACGGGTGACCTTGACCTACTGAACTGTCTGGCCCAAGTGCCTACCTATCTACTCTAGTTTTCTTTATTAAGTGATCAATATGCTCGAACCATTTTAATTTGCTATCTATGACCAACCCTAGGTAATTGAACGATTTAACAGATTCAATAATATAGTTGTTGTAAGAAATAGAAGAATTACAAAAATGTTTATTATCAAAAAATATTATTTTAGTTTTATTAATAGGTCTTGTATTATTGAGTTTATTAGCTCATTTTCATTACTCTGCGTATTTCAAAACAGCATCACCTTCACAAAGCTGGAGGGAACCCTTTAAGTATATACGAGTGTATATACGAGTGTTATATTTATGAGTGTATATTTTAAACAAGTCAGGACCTAGGATTGATCCTTGTGCTACTCCTTTTTTAATAGTCTTTGATTGACTTATTGTAGAATTAACACGTACTATTTGTTTCCTAATATTATACGATACGAATAAGTAGCTTTTAAAGAAGCTTATATGGTTTGCATTAATATTTAATTTATATAGTTTTAAAAGCAGAATATCATGGTTGACACAGTCAAAAGCTTTTTGGATGTCTAAAAATACGCAAGCTACAAACTTTTATTATCTGTGCTTTTTGAGATAAAATCAGTAATGGTGAGGCAAGCAGCTGTTGTGTTGGAGTATTTTTCAAATCCGAATTGTTCTTTTCTTAAAATTAGGTTATTACATAAAAATACTTCGAGTCGTTTCCTAATAAGGGTTTCAAATATCAGGTAAAGGTAAAACTGAGATTGGACGATAATTTGAACAAATATCTGTTCTTCCTTTTTTAAATATTAGAGTTACTATCTCAGTTTTTAAAGATTTTGGAAAAATTGAAGTTTGGAAAGCAGAATTAACAAATATAATTAAAATTGGGATTAATTTATCAGAATATTTTTTAATAAATTTGTCGCGGCATTGGGTTTTAGTTGCGATATAACGTCCTTAATTTCCTGATAATTAGTGTCATATAGATCAAAAGGTGACTGTATGTTATACGGAAATTGGTTAGAGAATTCTAAATTAATTTGAGTTTTATTTATTTTTAGTTCATCTGTTATGTTAATAAAATAATTATTTACTCTGCCGGCTATGTCTTGATCATTAAATTTAGTCAATTTTAGTCATTAGTCAATTCTTTTATTAAGATTCTCAAGAACTTTGATTTGTGTATTAGAATTTAGACTATCAGTATTTAACATAATTTTTTGTACACATTCCATAAGTGTTTACTATTATTTGGATTCCGTGATATTTCATTCGAATAAAAATCAATTTTTGCTTGCGTAATTAACCGTTTTACTTCAAGTTGACTTGCTTTATAGAGTTCAGAGATGTGTAAGTCGTTCGGATACTTCTTTTTGAACTTAAAGTAAGAATCTCTTATTTTAATTTTATTTAGAATATTGCTATTCATCTAGCAATTTTTCTTCTTATTGTTAGTTAATGGAATCGTTCGCGTATTATTGCGGATGATTGAACTAAAATCGGATAATATATCATCAAAGTTTCTATATAACTCTAATTTTGACCATATAATACTATTAGATATATTTTCATAATCCAATATGGTTTTGAACTTTATCTGTGTATTTTTACCAGGTTTATGATCAAAACTTATCAGACACATTTGGTGATCGGACAAAGGTGTGTCCAAAATATGAAAAAAATATTTATATATTATTAAGTCTGTAATAAAATGATCGATTATTGTGTTCGATGTATTGTCTTTACAAGTTTTATAAGGTTCAGAAATTTTATTATATATCAAATACCCATTACTAAGTAGATTACTTGAATAGACTTTGACATCACGATTGTTATGGTGTAACAGATTAATGTTAAAATTCCCAAAAATTAATGTGTTATTAAACCTGATTGTTATTTTATTTATTTTTTCTGCATTCACTTACACTTGTATCATGGGATCTATATTCAGACATTACATTTATATTTTCCTTCAGTATTTTGAATATTAAAATATTGGATTTACCTAACTTTTCTTCATAAATTGGAGTACTATGGATACTACTACGTATAAATATAGCGGTTCCACCATTAAGAATCAGAACGATTTGAGAAATGACTACAAAAACCTGGAATATTGAAAAATTTATTATCGTATTCATGCAACCATATTTCAATAAGCACAACTATGTGTACTTCAAATTTGTAATTATTTAAAAGTTGTTCTAAATCAAATAATTTATTTTTTAAGTTTCGTATATTCAAGTATACAACGTTGCAGTTATTAGAGAAATCACATATAGTTCGAGCATTATTCAACACTATGTAATAATTAACTTTCATACAATCTTCAATATTTACTTCTTCAGTCATTGAAAAATATTAGAGCAACTAATAATTGTTATACATATTGATTATAATTTCGATTATTCGAAGTAAAGAGATTGATTCAAAGTTAGTGTAGAGTTGATAATAACGGAAAACATAATATGGTTTGAAACCTTGATTATGAATTTTAGCTTTTAGAAAATAAATGCTATATAAACATAATTTGAATACTTTATCATCTAATTGCATTTTATAAATTGATAAATGAGATAATGTTAAAAGATAATTGTTATACTTATTGATCTTGTTTGTGGTGAATAAAGAGAATGATTGAATATGAGATTTTTTTATTTTATTGTAGAGAATAATTGAAAATATGTTGAATATTATTTAGAATTGTCATTTCTATTGTGTTCTTTGATATAAAAGTAGTTTTAAAATTATAATTAAAATGAAAAGTATAATAAAAATAGCAATTAAAATGAAATAGTATAATTAAAATGAAAGCAAAAAATGATATAAAATTATAACCGAAACGAAGACATATATAGTATATGTTATTGTATATGTTAAGTAAAAATATATTACAAGGTGTTGAGCGATAATTAGAATTATCATTTTTATAGTATTAATTGTGATTTTGCAAGTTTTTTTGTAATTAGCATATTTAAAATAAAAACAAATTAAAAAGAATTATGTAAAATTATAACAAAAGTTAAAATATTTATAGTGCAGCTTAAGTAAATATACAATGTAAGAAAGAAATATAATATTTTAGTAATATTACAAAAAATTTCTGAAAAGGGTGTTGGAGTTGCTTTACTGGTGAATAAATCTATTTTTCATTTTACTTTACGCTTCTTAAGCAATAAAGTGTTCGAAATAATTGGTATTAGATTAAACACAAACAATGGTGAGTTAAAAATATATGTAGTGTATTTTAGAGGGGGAAACTTAATAAAAACCATGTTGGGTATTTTAAACATGATTTAGAAATTTTTAATAAAATAAATGGTGACTGGAAACTGAAAACATTCAAACTGGAACTGTTTAAAAAATAACTCCTGGGGTAAACTTCTTAATAATAAACTTATAAATAGTAAATACTCAATTTTATTCCTACTGACTCCGACTTATTACCCACATAGCAACAAGCAAAACCCATCAACAATAGATATAGTTTTGTCAAATTATTCTCGATTTTTAGATGCTCCCGTTACTTTAAATAAACTAAACTCAGATCATTTGCCAGAAGATTCCCAATGAGTGTGTTTTGCATTGAAATCACCGCCTATCATAAATCTTTCTCCCATATCATCAAATAATTCTTTGTATCTTTCTGTTTTGATATTATGGTTTGGAGGGCTGTATAGGCTAGCTATTGTAATGTTATATTTGTTAGTTTTAACACTCACCGCCGTTGCCTGAATGTCTTCTGTACAAATTTTAACTTCTTCGAAATGACTAATAGTTTCTTTGATTATTATCGCGCTTCCACTCTTTGCTGCATTTTGGGGATGGATTATGTGGTAGACTTTATATCCTCTGTATTTAATAAATGACTGCTTCGTAAAGTGTGTTTCAGAGATTAAACATACATCGATATTGTTTGTGCAAAGGACTACTTCAAGTTCTTTTTAGTGGTTGAGTAGCCCATTTGCGTTCCAAATTATTATTTTTAATATTTTGCTCATTAGATTCTCTTAGGTTTTGGAGCAGCTTTTTTGTTGCTACTCTCGATTTTAGTTATTCTTTCTTTTAGATTCATAACTTCTTTCGAAATACGCTGAAGATATTGGTTTTGTATAGTATCGTCAGTATTTTTCGTATAAGTGTTGTTGTTGTTATTATCTTTCCAGGTTTCCGTCTTAACCACAGCCACAGCCACAGAAGCGTAAGTGGGTTTATCCTGGGTCATCATATTTTGATTTGTGTCTTGATTTTGTGTGTTTGTTTTTATTTGGTTATTTTTATTTGATACTGGTTTTTTGGTTCTTCTATCCTGTATACTTTTTAATAGTTCCTTAATTACGGAACATCCTCTATAATTGTCAGGATGATTTCCCTCACAGTGTACACATTTTGAAGATGAGTTCTTTTCTTTAGTGCATTGTTGTGTGTGGTATGGTCCTACGCATTTTACGCATCTTGCCTTTTTAGCACAGAACTTCTGAGTATGTTCAAATCCCTGACATCTTTTACATTGTGGTATTAGTTTAGGATTTTTTATTGGTTCAATCCTAATTTTAATCCAAGGTTAAAATGAATATATTTCAACGTTCTTTATTCTTCCATGATAATTTGTTTACAATAGAAATTACAGAGAATTTTTTTTTTATTAAATCCTCTTTAATGCTTTCTGTTCTGAACGATGGATGCAAGTTCACAGCCATAACTCTAATGGGTCTCGTTTGCTTGTTTTCATATGTATGGTGTTCAATTTTATTTTCGTCTAGAAATTACCTTTTACCTTTCCTTAGTATTCTATTGTCATGGGGTTTAATTTAATCTTTGTTGAATTGATAAACTTAATCTTTAGGTAATCTTCTGTGATATTAAGTTTGTCAACAAATTCTTAATAATCTTGTATACCTTCCACTATGATAGGTGGTGGTATTTTTTCTTTACATGTTTGATCTGATAATTTATTATTATCTTCGTCTTGCCGTATTGTTTTATCTTTGTTTGAAGTCGGAGGTGAGGGTGTTTTACTCATTTTCCTTTTTTTCCGTTTTGTTTAAATTAATTAATTAATTTAAATGTTCTACAAAACTTAGATACACCATCAATTGTTACAATACATAACTTTATCAGTACTTTTACTAATATTTTAAAAACATAGGCTGAAATTTCTATTCCAAAAGTCAATGTGCATTCGGAAAAAAAAAGATATGAAGTTAGAACATTGATTTCTCGCAGAAACTACCACAAACGTATTTGGGTCCTTTGCTCATTAATTAAAAAGGCACGAGTAACAAATCTAAATTGTATCATAAGAGAAAAATTAATTTCTTTACAAAATGTACAATTTTTAAACACAATTGGCAGTCTTTCCAAAAATAATAAATCTTTTTGGAATATTACAAAAGCACTTTCCCAAATCAGCATCAATTGACTATAAATTATATTAACACAGAACATAAAGTATTTACCTCTATTAATGAATTGGAAAACAGTAGTAATATTTCTTTTAATTCTATCACATTGAATGAAATAAAATTGCATATTCGTTAAAATGCCAATAATAAATCTCCAGGAGCTGATCAAATAAAAAAAATATTTTACTTAAAAATTTAGATAGAAAAGGTCTAATATATATTTTTGGATATTTTCCAGAAGCTTGGAAGACAGCTTCCGTAATTCCTGTATCCAAACCTAATAAAAACAGGTTTGACCCATCTAGCTATAGAACAATTAGCCTTCTTAGTGCTTTAAGTAAAATTTTGAAAGAAATGTATAAAAACCAGATGATTTTACTGATTCAAACATTTAATAGCCGTAGAACAATTTGGATTTCGTGCTTCACACTTCACTTCGCGCCAGGTATTACGATTTGATAATATGGTCAGAAGAAGTTTAAACTCCGAAAAATGGACAGGTACGGTTACTCTAGATGTAGAAAAAGCTTTTGATTCTAGTGGCAAGAAGGTCTAGTGTATAAAATGCAAAAGTTTAACTTTCCAATTTAATTAATAAAAATTATTAATAGTACGTTCACAAACACTTGATTTTGAGAAATTGAGATGATCTCGAAAATTGAGTTGATTTTCTCCTTTGTTTTCTTGATTTCCCATACATTTTTCAAAAATGTTTTTATCTATCAAACAAAATCAACTCGCTACTTGATTTTCTGGAAATCACCTCAAAATCTCGTCGTTCGTCCATGAAATTTCGATTTTTGTATTGATTATATAAAATTTTTTTTCCATAACCCTTGTTTTTTTTTAATTTGTCAAAATGAATATTGAAAATCATAACAATTAAAAAACTAAAATTTTCTATTTTATTTTTGAAATTATGTTTATTTATGTTTTGTTGTTGTTTATTTAAAAAAAAAAATAAATAAATTTATTTATTTACTTTGGATTATTTTTTATCGTTTCAAAACAATAATCAAATGTGCCAAAAATTACATTCTTGATTTTATAAAACGATTGTGAACTCTTGACATTTTACTTGATTTTGCACATGATAATCAACTCGATTTTGTGAACATACTATAAGAGTTTTTTATCTAGTAGAAAATTTTTTGTTCGCATTTGGTCTGAAAAAAGCGATAATTTTGATGTTGTTGCTGGCACTCTCTAAGGGTCTGTACTTTCACCAATTCTTTATAATATTTATATTTCAGATTTTCCTATTCGAAAAAATTGCAACATTAGCTTATAAGCTGACGATACAGCTATTTTGCCGTCATCTAAGGATACCTCAATTTTGAACACCCTTTAGAATTGTCAAAAAACTTGAGGAAGCATATTTAAAGGTACAAATTATTACGCTAATTAGAAAATTAAGACTAATTCTCACAAAACGCAAACCATTTACTTCACAAGAAATAGGAAGTCACTATCTTTACCTCAACGGAATTTAATTATAAATAGTCAGGATATTGCCTAGGAAAATTACATTTATAATTTTGGCGCTTTTACGGATAATAAACTATTATATAAAGATCACATTGATCAAACAATCATTAAATGCAACAATATTATTAAACTACTTTATCCATTAATCCACAGAAAATCTAAACTCAATATCGCTAATAAAATTATTATATTTAAACCATTTTTCAAAGCATAATGCTGTATGGCTGCGTAGTATGTCGTAAATGGGGAATTAGTCACATAAAGCGACTCCAAACTAAACAAAATCAAATTCTCAAAATTATAAACAATTTATCCTTTTATTTCTCAACCACGAAACTTCACGATCTGTCGCGAGTTAAATATTGATATGATTTAATTAATATTTACACCATTGATTTCAATATTAAATGTTTATTCAAATAACGTTGTTATAAAAAATTGAGTTAGTACTGTTACCTGATAGTATGCTTTCATTTAGTTTAGTTTAGTGTAAGCATAGTTGTAAGTTACGAAGAAAAAAAAACTTATATAAAAATTTAAATTAGAAATGTTTTTTTTGCCATTTTCGTTTTGCTAGTTAAATTAAATAATTATAAGATTATACTTTCAAAATTCAAAGTACAAACAATTCTATAGTTTGTAAAAGACTTCCTGTATCACTATATTGAAATGTCAAATTTAAAATGATATTATGAATATGAATTCAAGGCAAGTAAAATGAATAATTCTCATAATAGTGACAATTGAAGATGTTGCCCAAGCTGTAATGACGGATATAATTAAAAGCAAGATAGTCGGTAAGGCTAAAGACACGTTAGAAATGAATTGTTCCAGCCAGGACTAGGGCTGCAATTAAATAAATATTACAAAACAATCGGTGATCGATTAAGTTGCGAAGAGTTGTTTGACGCAATGAGAGGCGTCACTTTCAAAACAAATTGTTTAGACTTATTTAACGAAATTAAAATTAAACTGAGAAGGTTAAATAATAAAACCTTATTGACATGCTGAGTAGGAATGGTGAGCGACAAATTAGTAGAGAGAAATAGAAATTCTGCATTAACTACATTTACAAATACAATTCCTGAACCTATGAAATCGGTTCTTGTCTGTAGATATTCTACTAACTTAGAACACGGTATGGACATACTATGTCAAGCGGGATACGCTTATTCAAATATCCAATGTACAAATAAAAGACAAAGAGAAAATTTCAATCAAAATACTTCTAACCCCAAACGAAACTACAAACAAAGAAACAACTATAATAATAGACGTAATAATAATACCAATAGATATAGTAATAATAACAATAGAACTCAAAACCAAAGAGATAATAACATGTATAGAAATAACATTACTGATGCGCAATCTCGAAACTACCCCCCAAACCATTATAATTGACCTTTTGCCAACCAACAGCAGAATAATTACAACCACCTCCCGAACCAACAAGACCACGAAGCTATGGATACCTATACTCAAGATTTTTTTTTTGCGAGGGTAGGTGGGAATCGTCGAAAGGTGTGAAAACAAGTACGAGTTTCTCCTCTATGAGTATGTGGGACTTTAACCCACTAACACCACCTACCTTTTTTGACCAAACAATAGATTATACGACCTTTAGTACTCATGTACTGCCTGGTCGGAGGAAGTTTAGTAATAATGTAATAATTCACAAAATACAAAATAAAATTTTATTTTTTTTATTTTTTATTTATTTTTATTTAGTACAATATTAGTAGATTGCAATCGTTCACCATTTTTGAGTTCAATGTATTACAGTACATTTTAGTAAAAATAAATATGATAATACATTGTACGTAAGCATTAAAAATAAGTTAAATTATACATTAAAATTATTGGTTTATTACACCTTCCCTCATGGAAAAAAATTATTGAAATTTTTTTTCTTAACAATTAATTTCTAATAATCTTTTCTTTTCTAAAATGTAATAATTTTAATTTAGTTTCTTCTATAAAAACTGTTTGTTTTTATACCCTACACATTAAGTATAGGGTATATTAACTTTGGTATGGTGTTTGTAACCACCAAAAGGAAGTGAGTTAGGTATAGACATGTATATATATTCTGAATCAGGATCACCGCCTGAGTCGATTTAGCGTTGTCCGTCCGTCCTGCCGTCCGTACGCACGATAACTCAAAAAATAATGATGCTATCTTGATAAAATTTATACTGTAGGTTAACAATGACTAAGGTAAGGCGGGGATTGTAAATGGGCGAAATCGGACCATGCGTTCGGGTACCTCCCATACAACTTCTGAAACCAAACAAGCATATCTTCGAAATTAATAAAGATAGGACCTTCAAATTTGATACGAGGGTGCTGTTTCCTAAATCCCTGATTTGCCTAAAATTTGAGATGAATTGGAATGGTCGTTCGAGTACCTCCCATGCAACTCCCAAAACCGAATAAAGATAAAACTTGAAGTTTGGTACTAGGGTGTTGTTTCCTGAATCCCTGATTTGTCCAAAATGGTTGTTCGGGTATCTGTCACACAACTCCTAAGACCAACAAGCATATCTTCGAAATTAATAAATATATAAACTTGAAATTTGATATAAGAATGTGCTACCCCGTTGATGTCTCTAAAATTTGAGATGAATTGGGATGGTGGTCCGCGTGTCTCCACACATTTCCCAAGACCTAACAAGCATATTTTCGAATTTAATAAAGATAGAAATCTGAAATTTTGTACAAAGGTTGTAAAAGCATTTATTTTTTTAACTTAGTTATATTAAATACCTAACTAAAATAACTTATGGATTTTTATTTTAATTTGAATTTTTTAGGTGTAGGGTATAAATAAGTCGGTTGCATCGACTTACCGTTACTTTTACTTGTTTTAATACAAGTTATTTATTATTTATAATTTATATATTTGTTTAAAATATTTTGATTAAGATTTTATGTTATGTTATGTTATGTTAAATAATTTTTTTTTAATTTGAACAAGATTGTTTTTTTTTCTCTTATTATTATTATATTATTCATACAAAAAAAAATATTTGAAGTAATACAAGTAGATGCAATAAAAAATTTATAAATTGATATATACATATTTATTATACGTATTTGCTATGATTTTTCTTCTTTTTTTTCTTTTTAAATGATAGGTACTTTTGTACAAGTTATTTTGATATATTTATGGCCAAATTCATTATAATAAATAGAATGATTAAAAAAAAAATTATAATAATAATGTATTTTATGACACTCGTTTTATGAGTTTTTTCCTGAATTTGTTTTTCATAGTGTTCAATTTCCATTTTTATATCAATTAAACTTTTACTGAATTGCATTATTTTTTTGTTAGAATCAATTATGTTTTCTTGAATACTAGGAATTTTTACAATTTTGGATATATAAAATGAAGTTTAAGTGGATTGAGATTTATGAAATTGGTTTCTAATATGACTGTAGTGTAATTTAATGGCTCTATAATTTTTGTAATTAATTTAGTATTCTTTGTTTCTGCTGTACAAGGTGGAGACAAATGTATGTATCCACTATTTTTTAGCTTTACAATTTTGAAATAATTGGGACAATAAACTTTCAATGAAGTTTTAGATGCAGTAACGAAAATCCACGTATTTATTGCATTTAATTTATACCATAATTCGTTTTTTAAACAGAAAATTCGAATATCGCAAAAAGAGTTTAAATCTGGCTCACCATATATAGTCTTTTCTATGCAAGAGCTACTAGTTTTGGCTGGTATAATTGCACTGTAGAAAAACATTTTTAAAGAAAAATTCGGAAGATGGTTTAGCACTTTACAAAACGTTAAGTCTTCCTGATCGAAATTAATAAAAATATCGTGTTTTTGATTTATTGCAAAAGATTTTGTTTAAAATCAATATAGATTGCTGTTTCCTAATAAGATTGGTATTGGGTAAATTTTAAAAATAGCAAAATGTTCTCTAGCCATTAATGGTATTGAGATTTCGAATATAATCCGTTTTTGTGTATATTTTGCTCTGATTTCTTTGCAAATTGTAGAAGGTTATTTTTTGTTATTGGTAAAGGAAGTTCATGCATTTTAATTATTAACTGGATTTTTTCTAGAGATTCAAGCAAAATTTCTGGATGTATAGTTTTGAAATCTATTTCATTATTCAGTGATTTTCTTAATGAAACTAGAATATCATCTTGTCTTCTATCAAAGTTTTGAATGTAGGAAGTTAGGATGATTGAAGTTTCATCTAACTCATGTAAAAGTTGTTGATATATAGTTGTTGATATATATTTCAATTGGAAGTAAATTCTTTAGTAATTCGTTATTAATTTTTAAATTGAACGTAAAATTTTTAAATATTTCAATTTAATTTCTTAAAATTGTCTTTGTTTTTCGATTATGTGTGAGATAAATTTATTGGAATCATTTTGGTCGGAAATTTCTTTTTCTATGTATTCAGAATCTTTTGCATCTATTACATCAAATAATTGTTTTACACTGGGTGTTAGTAATTTTGGATAGTTGTGTAATTAAAAAATGAATAGTTAAAGAGCAATGATCCCTAGGAAATATTTTCTTTATTTCTTTACACATATGTTTTAAATTATCAAAATTTATTTGGATTTGATCCAGTTCAATTTTCATGTTTGTCAGATCATAATATAAAATTAATTTCCAATTTGATGAAGTAATTCGGTAGTCTCCCAAAGGTTTCAAGTATAAGCCAGAATTTTCATCGTGTTTCGTTATGTTGAACATCATTTGTGATTTTCCAGTGGAAATTAGAAAATTTAGAAATCTACAATATTAAAAAAAATAAAATCTAAATCTAAAGTCTCGTTTTAGTCAATAAACAGTTTTAAGAGATTGTTATAAACCATTTTAGTTTTCCTACCAATTTTGATAGTAGTGTTTTCTGGAGAATTTAGTTCCATAACTTCGTAAGGTCCTAGATAACAGGAGGTTAATTTTTATTTTTTCTTACAGTACCAAGTAACAAAACTTTATCTCCTATAATAACGTCTAATGTTTTCGTATCTTTATCATAAATTTTTTTATTATATTCTTTAGACTTTATTAGGTTATTTTTGGCTTCGTTGTAGATATGTTAAAGGCGTGATTTTAATTCGAGAACATAATCATCTATATTATATAATAGCTCGACAGTTCTAGTAATAGCTGATGGTAATTCTGGCTTTATGCCAAACAAAATTTCATACGGCGAAAATTTTGTTGAAGTACTAGGAGTTGTATTATGCGCGAATATTGCAAAATCTAACCACATATCCCAGTTATCAGAATCCTTATTCGCGTAACAGCGTAAATAGTTTCCCAAGATGCGATGTGCCCTTTCTAAGGAACCATTAGATTCTGGGTGATAACTAGTTGTGTGAATTTTCTTAATTTTGAACAATGTACAAATTCTTTTAAATACTTCACTCATAAAATTTGTACCTTGATCAGTTAAGAGTATTTTTGGCATTTTGGTATTGGCAACTGTGATAGCTTCCTGATTGGGAATCGGGATAGCTAATAAAAATTTAGAAAGTAAATCTTGAAAAGTTAATATATACCTATATATTACCTAATTCAGTACTAGATAGTGGACAAACTATATCTAGAGATACCTTTTGAAATGGTTTAGTAGGTGTATCGGTGACTTTCATGGGAATTTTAGTTTTAAAATTTAACTTGGTTTTTTGACATATTTCGCAAGATGATATATAATTGATTACATTGTTTTTCATATTTTTGAAAAAAAAAATTTTCCTTTAGTTTTTGAAGTGTACGATTTACACCTTGATGTCCACCAGCCGGACTATTATGATATCCTTCAAGAACAGTTTTTATTTCATTATTATCAGTAAGGGCAATAATTTTATTTTCAATTATATTTTGATTTGTAGTATTTATTAGATTATTATTTTGTTCAGAATTTTCATTTAAATTTTTAGAATGAATTAAATTTTTATTTGAAGAGCTTATAAATTTTAAGTTTTTATTTTCTAGTATATTATTCTGGTTGTGATTTTAAATAATTTTATTAGAATTTGCTATAGTGATAACATTTATATTGGCTATTTCTAATCTTGACAGTGCGTCTGCATTTGTGTTTAGACACCCCGATTTGTGAACAACACAATAATCGTATTCTTCCAATTTTATGCGCCAGCGCATTATTTTAGAAGTAGAATTATTAATGTTGAAAATCCAAACCAGCGGTTTGTGATCTGTAACAACTGTAAATTTTCTACCATAGAGATATGGTCAAAAATATGCAGTTGCCCAAACTACAGCTATCGCTTCCTTTTCAATTGTAGAATAGTTACATTCAGCTTTGTTTAACGTTCTACTTACATAAGCGATTGGCAAATCGTTTACTTTGCCATGTTCTAAAGTATCTTGCGATAAAACGGCGCCCAACGCAGTGTCACTTGCATCGGTAGCTAAATAGAATTATTTTGAAAAATTAGGATATTGTAACACTGGATGTTCTGTTATAGGTTTTTTTAAAGTTTTAAAGGATTCATCACAAAACTCATTCCATACAAATTTAGTATCTTTTTTCAATAAGTTATTCAATGGTTGAGTAATAGCTGAAAATTTTGGAATGAACTTACGATAGTAACCAATTAAATCTAAAAATGATTTTATGGCTTTCTGATTTTGTGGTATTTTACGGCTTTCTGATTTTGTTTTATTTTCTTTTCATCTGACTTAATACCTTTTTCGGTTATTACATGACCAAGATATAAAACTTCTGTATGTAAAAATTTGCATTTACTTGATTGTAATTTTAAATTATATTTCTTTAATGCTTCGAGTACGTCTATTAATTTTTGGTTATGATCAATGAGATTTTTACCATATATTACTATATCATCCAAATATACAAAGCAACGTATACCTTGACGACCAGTAAGTACTATAATCATTAACCTTTGAAAAGTGGGCGGTGCGTTCCGTAAACCAAATGGCATTCGTTTAAATTCGAAATGACCATAGGGTGTACTGAAAGCAGTTTTCTCACGATCTTTATCTTCTACCTCGATTTGGTGAAAACCATTCGCAAAATCCAAGGTTGAAAAATAATTAAATTCTACTAACTGACCAAGAATATCTTCAATATTCGGCAATGGATATGAATCGCATACTGTGATTTCATTTAACTTACGATAATCGACCCCGACACGCCATTTTTTATTACCAGTAGAATCGCGTTTTTTTTGGTACGACTAATAAAGGACTGTTCCACGCGCTTTTACTATGGTGGACTATTCCTTGAGTTAACATTTCGTTAATTTTTTTTTATTTCAGCTTTATGAACTTCAGGTAACCTATAAGGCTTAATGTTGACAGCTGATTTATCAGACAGAGTATTTATGTCGTGTTTAATAGCTCCTGTACAAGTTAGTAGGTCCCCGTCTAAGTAAAATAATTGATTATACATTCTACATATATTTATGATTGATTGTTTTTCCTCGAAATTGAGATGAGAGAGATCTAATTGCTTGTTTAAATTTTCTAATCGATTTTCTATTTTACCTTTAAATTCGGTTTCAGCTAAGTTGTAAATATTAAAAATTTTAAATTAAGTGATCTTTGTTTTTAAATGTTCGTTCACATTAATTATACTCAGATAAATATAACCATTTTGGGGTTTTACGATTGTATTAGTTACGAATATTCCTTTTTGGTTTAAATTTTCGGAATTTAATAAAGTGATTGATTCTTCGTGGACCATATATACTGGACCATATTAAATTAGTTTTTCTGTTCGATCACCACTCTATTACTCTCAACTTCAAATTTAGGTATCTTTGAATTATTTAAATGAAAAATGGCTTGTTCATTACCATAATCAATAATTGCTTTAGTTTCATTTAAGAAATCTTCTCCAATTATACCGTCTTGTGCTATTGGAAAATCAGTCGAGACCACATTAAAAAGAATAGGATAATTATCTACATTATTAACAGGAATTTTGATAAACAATGTAGTTGAACCAATTGTAGTAATAGAGTTGGATGTAATACCTCTTAATTGTATAGGTATGCAATCGACATATGTATTATCATGTAAAGCATTTTAATGATGCTTATATTAGCTCCAGAATCGAGCAATAAATTTGTAGATTGATTTTGAGTTCCTTGAATTTCTAATGATAAAATGCTAGAAAATGTACGATTTTTAATTTGACCCAGCATTATTTTGTTCAAAGGTTTATTGATGATAAATTTTACTGAATTTTCGCGATTTGGAAATTTATTTGATTTAGTATTTTGTAGATTAAATATTTTATTTGATTTTGGATTTTTTAAATTTTGTATTTTATTTGAATTTTGATTTTGTATATTTAGAATTTGATTTGAATTTTGATTTTGTATATTTAAAATATTATTTGAATTTTGATCTTGTATCTTTAGAATTTTATTTGAATGAGGGCTTCTTATTTTAACTTGCTCGCCTCTGTCCAGACGCTCGACGGATCAGACTGGCTGTAGTTTTCCTGTGGTGAATTGTATTGTATAGGATTACCGTTTTTATTATTATTATAAATACGTTTCCTACATTCTTCTATATTATGACCTGATTTCTTACAATAACGACGGATTTTTCCTTTTGTTATTGTAGCAATTTGCGGGTTTAGACTGGGAACAGTTATACGATGTGCACTTTTAAAATTAGTAAAGTTATGATTAATTCTAGATTTGCAATTAGGATTGAAATTATTATTAAAGTTTGAGTAAAAATTTGCTTTTCGACAATTTTTGGTATAGTGGGTTTGAGTCTGGCAAAAACTACAATACGGGTTTTTATTATTAATGTTATTATGAAAATTATTACTGTTGGAGGTTTTACTTAATTTTTCTTCGTCAATTGCCAGTTCTATTGCCTCGTATATTGAGAGAGTTCTACCTGAGTGAACAATTATTTTTAATGTAGGCAGTAATCCATTTACAAAATTATTCATAACGGTTTTTTCATTTAATTCGCGTGCGGCTTTACTACATACACTGGGCATGAAACTGTTAACGCTTGAAAAGTTTAATTCATCAAGCATTTTTTTCTAGATTAACTGAGTTGATCTAGTTTTTGAAAATTTTTCTAAAAGTTCTGTTTTTAATTACGATTTTTAATTTATGATTTTTGGCTGTATGATTAAGATTGTAGTTTATATTTTTATAAGTAAATATGACTTAAGTTGTTTTTTTTTTTTTTTAATATTTGAATTTATATTGGTAGAACAAATTTACTTATTCTACCCCACACCTGACACCAATGTAATAATTCACAAAATACAAAAAAAGATACTAAAGGATTTTCAAATAAAACACCTTTATTTTTTGAGTTTCTTTCATTAACTCATTTTTTATTTTACAATTTTGAATATTATAAATTACTCATCAAATTGTAATTACAATATTAATATATTGCAATCGCTGACCTACATTTAATAACATAATTATTAATATTATAATTAAAGATTGATCATATTACAATTACAATATTAGTAGATTGCAATCGTTCAACATTTTTGAGTTCAATGTATTACAGTATTACAGTACATTTTAGTAAAAATAAATATGATAATACATTGTACGTAACCATTAAAAATAAGTTAAATTATACTTTAAAATTATTGGATTATTACAAAGGAATGCAAATTGATTTCAAATTGGCAGGAATATTGTGAACAAAGTTGTTTATATTCACCTTGAATCTTTGAACGTTGTAAATGTAATCATCACCAATTCTGGGGAACACATGAGGTGGGAGATGGTTCCACATTCGCGATGTTCGTACTACAAACGAATTTCCATAACCCAAATTATGCCATCTCGGAATTTGAACTACATAGAGGTGGGCAGTAGAAGTTCTCCTTGTTTCTCTTTGGAATGCTTTGAGAGGAGGCATCAAACTTTTAATCTCATTAGAGAAAGAATCCAACCCTATAAAGTATCTATAAAACAGGGTAAGTGTTCCTGTTAGGCGCCGTAGGCCAAGTGGAGAGAGCGTAGAGGTGACATTGGGATCATTTATTAGACGAATTGCTCTATTTTTCACTTTATCGATAAATCCCAATGCCGTTTTGGAGGCTCTTGCCAAATATGTGCATTGTACTCCATCTTAGGTCTTATATATGTTTTATAGATATTAAGAAGAACAGAAGATGAAAAGAAGGCTTTACAACGATACAGGAAACCCATACACTTAGCTGCATCTTTAGCTAGACTAAAAATATGATTGGACTAACTTAATTTTTGATTTAGCTCCATGCCCAAGATGTTGAGCTAACCCGTATGTTGCAAAACTTCCCCTTGAAAAGATAAAGTTAGGATTGAACTAGTGAACTGAACTAGATTGATTAGTGTTTCTTTTCCGAGAGACTAAACAGCACTGAGTTTTCTTAGAGTTAAAATCTACTCTGTTAATTTTGCCACAATTTGAAATTTTGGCTAAATCGAGATTTAGCTCAAGCGAAGCAGAATATATCCAAATAAGATATATGTAAGACCATATGTAACAGTCAAATTTAACTTAACCCTCTAAAATTCATCATTGACACTGGAGCCACACATTCTATAATCAACCCAGGTTTGTTTGACGCCAAGTGGAAAAAACAGATTACCAATATCATTCTCCAAGTTCTTCAACATACCATCAATATTGATTACATGGTGGAAATACTATTATAAGAAGAATTAGAAGATCATTCGAATAAAATACAATTATTCGTTTGTAAATTCCACGACGTATACGACGGCCTATTAAGAAACAATACTTTAAGTAAACTAAATGTTGAAATTGATTATAGTAATACTTTAATAATTCTAAAACTTACCCTTTGATACTCAAGGAGAAAATTTTCTTGATATACCAGTACAACATAAATCTGGTTTGGTATATGCACCAGGAAAATCGTTCGATGATAGGTTGGTTAGGTTAAGGTGGCTGCCAAAAAGGCACATTTATACCGTATTTGATCCATTGTGATACCACATAGAAACTTTTCTCTCCCTCTAAAAAAACCAATTTGAAACCAATTTGAGCTTTTTGCAAAGCGAAGAATGCTTTTAACATTTTTACCTTCTAGATCGCTAAGGTTGTTGAAGAGATATTGCCTCAATTGGGTGTTCCTTTTTGCCGACAAGGCTGGTATATGCAAAGGAGATGGAGAGTCGTTTCCTCCTCTTCTTCATCTGTGCAGCCTCTACAATACTCGTTTGCGGATAAGCCAAGTTTTCTAGCATGCTTCTCTATTAGACAGTGATGGGTGATTATACCCATTGCCATTCCAATATCTGCCCTTTTAAGAGAAAGCAAATCATTGGATCTTGTTAAATCGGTGTTGGGCCATATATATTTTGTGAAATTGCACAAGGTCAAGGTTGGCCATTTGTTATTTACCATATCCGTTATTTCCTTTCGAAGTAACGTTTTGCTTGTGAATAGAGGTACCCCTAGTTTTGCCTTGTCCGGCAGGACTTGAAAGGTTGTACTAATTCTTGCAAGCTCATCAGCTTTTTCATTTCCCGGAATACCTCGACGACCTGGTACCCAGCAAAGCTGAATGCTAAACTGCCTGGCCATCTTGTTAAGAAGTTTTCGGCAGTTTATTATAGTCTTCCAGATTGTATATGTTGATTCCAGAGATTTTAACGCAGCCTGACTATCTGACAAAATACGTACTTACTTTACACTGGCCAGATTTTGCGAAAAAGAAAATGGGGGACGTGTAGTTCACCAAAACAGGAGTGGACTTGAATTGGTTTACAATACCCGAGTGACATTCTCGTGAATTGATCCACTGGGATGTATCTTTTAATCTCACAGCTGTGTTTGCGGCTGCAAATTTGCTATAATATTCTACAGGCAGTAGATTAAGCATGATATCTAATGCCGCAGAAGGGGTTGTTATTTAAGAGCCACTAATACATAGTATGGCAGTTGTTGGAATCCTATCGATTGCCTTATGATTCACCTCTTTATTGATTGCCTTTCACCATACTACGACTCCGTACGTAATAATGGGTCTTATTATTGACGCGTATAGCCAGTTAGTCATGTACGGCTGAAGCCCCCATTTCCTACCAATGGTTTTTTTGCACGAATAGAGTGCTATAGAGGCCTTGCTTACTCTTTAAGGTTTTTAGCAGGAAGGATGACAGGCTTATAGGCCGATAGATCTTCGCATAGACATGACTACTTTTGCCGGTTTTGGGTATAAACACTACTCTGACCTGTTTCCATTTAAAGACAACTAAGACAAAATGCTTAAAATTTTAAAAATTAGGACAACCACAGAAAATGCATTTTTGGCCAAACCAGGGTAGTAGATGAAGTATGCTGGATCTCAGCCGGTATAATACCCTCCGGTCCGCTCAACTTGAATGGCTTGAAACTATCTATAGCCCATTGTAGTTTGTCACCTGCAACCACTACCTCTGAGATAGTAGAAGGAAGATTCAGGAGACAAGCTACCTCCTATTTGTGCACCCAGGAAAATTGGTTTTTAAAGTAATTCCAACGACTCCTCGCTTGTGGTAGCCCAGCTGCCATCCTCGAGATTTGTCGATAGGATTTTCCTAAATCTAGATGCCTCGAAGACGTTTTCTATACCTCCGCAGAATAGTCTCCAGGTGTCTCTTTTCGCCTTTTTAAGTGATTTTTTGTACTGACTAAGAGCCGTTTTATAAGAGCTCCAGTCCTGTATCTCATTCAGTTTTTTGGCATTATTAATGGCCTTCCTACTATATTTCTTTAGAGCTTTGATTTCATCATTCCATCAAGGTGGTTTAGCTTTTTCCCTAGGCTTACTGATGGGACACAAATGCTCTAAGGACTTATTGTAGGTCTTAGTAAAAACGTTTACTAGGCTATTTAGATCCTGGATATTTTTAGGAATTACAGGTGTTAAAGACGAAAAAGTTGACTTTAAGTGCATTCTATATTTGTTCCAGCCAGTTCTCTCAGGATTTCGATAGACTGACTTTATTGGAGAACTTTCGTCCATCAACGTATCTGTGATCTGAAAAGGAATGCTCATCAGACACTTTCCATGATTTTATTTTAGAATAAATGAAGCCTGTGACTAAGGTTATGTCTAGGACTTCTTGCCTATTACTAGTAACAAAGGTAGATTCCCTGCCAATGTTGCAAATAAGAAGGTTAGGACTTAAAATGTAATCCAAAAGTGACTCACCTCTTTCGTTGGTATCCGAACTACCCCAGATGTCATGGTGAGCATTGGGGTCGCAGCTCATGATGATGTTCATCCATCTAGCATCCGGAACTAGCTCTGCAAGATTGCATGAAGGAAGTGAATCCTACGAGTCGTGTGGAATATAACCCACAACTTCCCAAAGCCTAAAGTTTTTTAGTTATAGGCTGACCGCGACCAAAACAGCATCACTGTAATTAAACATAAAAGTTAAATTTAAATTATTTTTAGCAATTATGCACATTCTAGGTTTACATACCTCTTTATTATATAACAACGTATAACCTGGTTAAGTCCATCTTAAGTCCATGAACTGGTTTTTTTCATCATCAAAGTTCATTGAAGAGCTTTTGGCGTCATCAAAGCTGTCACAATCAGATCTATGCCATGCCAACGACATCGAATCGGACAGAGTCTGCCTCTTAGGTTTGACTTGGGACTTTACCGATGCTCCTTGAGGCTTCCAACTGATTCTTCTTATACATCCTCAGTGTTACCACCGTGAAGCCGTAACTAATGACCCTTTGGAATTCGCTAGTGGTTCCAGGGAGTCCTTATTGACTACGACCAGCGCTGGCTGGGATTCTCCTACTACTTCCCCTAGCTTGGCAATGTTCCAGTTGGGCGTCGGAAGTTGGGGATTTGACAATTGTGGATTTTTGATAATTGTGTCTGCTTCAGCAACTTCTCTGGACAGCCACATCCTAGCTCTTGGTCTGCTAGAGATTTCCTCCCTGCTTAGGGCTTTGAGTTTTACCCCCGGCCACAGACTTCCCACATTCCATATTGCCTGCTTTTAGAGATCTACCGCTCTCTTATCAGCGCAGGCCGTCAATTTGAGGTGTCCTTGATACCAGCCAGTGTTCCTACAGAAAGGTGGTGGTCCCGGATTTTCATCCAGTACCTGAAAGAAGATTGTGCTTAAAGCAACAATAACCTTCTTCCAGTTACTGGAAAAAATACCCCCACCCTATAACCCCTCATTAATGATGGCCGGAATTAAACTATCCCTTGTTTAATTCTGGCAACTTTGTCGTTGACAATTACTTGTTTGTCTCTCATTTTGTGCCTCATAGAGAGGTCGCTTTTTATGTTAGAAATGATGTCACTTACAGCGTTCTCCACAAATATAAGTGTTCCAACCAAATGTTCCACTACATTTGGATAAAAATTATTGTTGCTAGGCACGTCAATCATTTATGTTACTTATTCAGATCTCCAAACTCTAGTGAATTTCGGAGATTGAAAATCTCACCAACCAGATTAATGAAATTTTGGAACTAAATCCATAATCTGAAATATTTGTGGCTGGTGATTTCAATATCCATAATAGAAACTGGCTCCCCTACGCCAATGACAATTCTCCAAGTCAAAACTTAATTGGGAAACAGTTGAGCTTTTCGCTTCATTATTCCATCTTACTCAACTTGTCCGAAATCCCACTAGAATTCCCGAAGGTGTAGACCAGGTTAGTCATCTCCTGGACCTATTTCTGTATACACATCCTGAGAAATACAAGGTCTTAGTTAGCACTGACGAAATCGTATCCGATCCCAAAGAAAAAGCAGATTTATTTGCCAAAAATTTCGCTTCCAATTCAACATTACCCCAGTCAACACAAAGACCATACATTCTTCCCGAGGTTAACTGCTCCTTAGGTAAAATTTCTTTCAGAACTCGTGCAGTTCTTAAAGCTCTTAAAAATTTGGATAAAAAAAAGTCAGCCGGTCCGAATGGCATTACTGCCACAGTTTTAAAAAATACTTTTTTTACTATTGCGAAACCATTGCGCAATCTCTTCCATTTATCCCTCTCTTCGAGTAGATATCCTACCCAGAAGAAGACAGCGCACATACATCACATCACAAAAAAGGAGAAAAAAGAGATATCGCAAAGTACCGCCCTATTGCTATCACTTCGGTTTTTCCCAAAATAATAGAAACTTTAATAAATAGAAAGCTTCTGAAATATCTACATAACAAAGGATTAATACATGATCGTCAATATGGGTTCCGAACCCATCGGTCAACAGGTGATCTCATGATATGCTTCTGTGAAAAGCTCAACATCAGCCTCCACCATTCAGAGGCGTCCGATGTTGTCGCTTTGGATATTTATAAAGCTTTTGACTGAGTTTGGCATGATGCTTTAATTGCTAAATGAAAAGCAATGTGCCTCGGTGGTGTATTTGTAAAATGGATTGGAGATTTTTTTTTGAATCGTTCGATTCGTGTCCTGGTCGATGGTTACTCTTCAGACCAATTCAAAATTAATGCTGGTGTCCCTCACGGATCTGTTCTCTCTCCGACACTTTTCCTAATATTTATGAACGATCTTTTAAGTATAACCTCCAATCCAATAGTTTTGCAGACGACAGCCTGCTCTTTGCTTCTTATGAAGACAACGACAGTAAATATTCTGCTTCACTGAGCTAAATCTCGACTTGGACAAAATTTCTAATTGGGGCAAAATCAACAGAGTCGATTTTAACTCTAAGAAAACTCAGTGCTGTTTATCTCTAATTAAATTAAAAATAGAAAATTATAATGAAGCCAATATTGCAAATAAAATTACAACTGGAATTAATTTCAAATTAAAATTAAAAATAAACTTATTTTAAATAAAAATATATTTCAAGCTTTTAATAAAATTAATTTTAAATAAGAATCAATAAGAATCTAATAATAATTAAATCATGTTTAATCTATACGATCACACAGCTCATGCTAAGGTCTTTAAAATTTTATTATAATCATTATATACTTAATTCATTCATTGTAAATTTCATATTGATAATAAAGAGCAAAAAAACAATATAATTAACGCGTTTGCCAAAATTACAGATAATAACTCTAAAAATGTCACCTTTAGTATTTTAGAAACTGAACCCGTTACTATTGAAAATTTCTATTTTTCAAACGACGTTAAAAAGAAACACCACTATTAGAACAAATCCAAACAAACCATTTGAACCCCGAAGAAAACCAAAATTTATATAGATTTATTAAAAAATTTTCGGGCTTATTTTATAATGAGAAGTGGGATCTTACCTTTACAAATCCATTAAAATATGTAATTCGTACTAGCCATCATGTTCTCATTGCTGTTAAGACCTATCGCTATCCATATGTTTATAAAGAAGAAATGAAAAAACTAATTTTCGAAAAGCTTTGAATCACTGAAATTAACGCTCACAAATTATCTATACTTTACTATCCGGATTTTTTCAAAACATTTACTTTGCAAACCGATGCAAGCAATTACACTCTAGATTGCGGTTTTTTCACAATATTGTCATCCCATTTCTTACGCTGGTCATACGCTAAACGACCATGAGCGAAACTGCAGCACTATTGAAAAAGAGGTTCCAGCAATTGTATGGGCAACACAATACTTCTGTCCACTCCTTTACGGTGGGAAATTTCTCATCGAAACAGACCGCCGCCCTCTAACATGATTCTTTTCGTTCTAAGAATCTAATTCAAAGTTTGTTCGCTGGAGATTGAAATTACCGGAATACTACTTTCAAATAACATATAAAAGAAGAGTTCAAAATGGAAAAAATGACGCGCTCTCAAGAGTTATGTTTAATCTTAACGAAGCTAAAGATTTCTTTATCAGAAAATCTAATTGCCACATAAATATTTATAGAAAACAAATCATCATAAGAAAAACTGATTCTGGTTCATAAAAAATCAAAAATTTAAAAATTTTCAAAGCTGATAGTAAAATTACATATTATATAAAATCACTCGACAATGATACAATAATTACAATAGTAAAAAACCATTTTGACATCAATAAAACTAACGCAATCCTAATTGAAGATGCGGTATTTATTAACAACTTCACCAATACTGAAAGAAACCACTTTAATAATAAATTCGAAATTGTTAATTGCTACAAACTACTTAAAGGACGAAAGCGGACAAGGACAAGGACGAAAACTAAATGGCACAACTTATCGAAAATGAACACCTTCAAAATAATCATCGAGGTTTAAATTAAAAGTATATGCAACTTAGAGAAAAAATCTACCATCCCAAATTGAAAGAAAGCATTACAATATTCACCAATAATAGCAAAATATGCAATATTGAAATATATGACAGTAAACCTGTCAAACAAAAATACAAGCTTACTGAGACTCCTAGCAACCCTAGGGAAATAATCCACGCCTCTTTAGGGATGTCTTTTATACCCTCACTAAAAGCATGTTCTTAACAACGATCGACAAGTTTACGAAATACGCAGAAACTATAAAAATTGAGAATCGCATTTTGGTTGAATTTAAAAGAGCCCTCAGTACAGTTGGAAATTTCCTAAACTTGATCCTTGAAAACGAACTGGGTTTAAAAGCTCTTCCTTTTCGAAAGTTCTTAGAGCACGAAAATATCAATATACATTCGATCTCTAACAACAAGTATACCTCCAAAGCGGACGTCTAACGCCTGTACAATAAGATGAACGAACATCTACGTCTTTTAAGACACGACGACAAGATAGAGGAAGAATCCATAGAAGAAAAAAATCATAAAATAATAAAATTCTATAATAACTACATACATAGTACAAATGGGAAAAAACCAATAAATTCTCTTCATATTTGTATAACACAAGACCAATACCCCTTAAAAAAACAAAGAATACTTAAAATAAAAAATAAAATAAAAATACTTAAAATAAAAAAAAAAAAAACAGAATCAAAATAGGAAAATCTTAGATGAATAGGACACAATTTACAAAAGAAATAAGGGAAGGGAAAAATCACAGCAAATTCAGAAAAATAATAGCTCAACATTTTGATGAAGAACATATTATAACGCCAAACGGTTACAAAAATATAAATTGGCTCAAACAGTATAAATACAGAACCGTAATTAAAATAATGGCTACGTCATCATAAAAACCGGCAAACTCAAAATTATTAAAAGCTTTGAAAAATTCTCCACATAATAAATATAACCCGTCTGCAATAGCGAAAGACCAAATATACGAAAATATTAAAATAATACAACGAGACGCAGAAGAAAATGACCTTATAATAAATACCGTGGTTGGAAACTTCAATTTACTAGACTCTCAAGTCAAAAGACTGAGATCAACCGTAAGACCTAACGTTGGCCCATCTTAACGTAGTTGGTTCATAACAAGCACGATGGACAAACAAGACGAAATACTTATAAAAAACACTATAGACAACCTATCTAAAAACAACCACCAACTAATAACAGAAACAAACAAACAAGTTACAATAAAGAAATAACTATTCCACCAAATTCACAATATAACGAAATACATAAATAACCAACAAAAATTAATCTTTAAAATCCTTTCAAATTATACAAAAGGTATTAAAATAAACTTAGAAAGAGAAGCAAAAATTTTCGAAAAAGCGTACCAAATAAACCACGACATAAGCCTTCTACGAGACCACATCGACAATATCGAACTTTAATATTTCAAATTTTTAATTGAACCTATGTCAAATATTGATAATGAATCCGTATCACTTAAAGGCAACAATATTCTAGTAAATGATAAGAAAATTATATACAGTAATGATGTAAAAGATAAACAAAAAAATAATATAACTGAATTAAATGATGAATGTTTAAACCATCATATATTAAATTTTAAGGAAGGTAAATGTGAAATACAATAATTAAAGAAATAGTGCCAGGACTTATAATAATAAAAAATATTAACGATACTAGTAATTTTTCACAAAATTGTAATAAATATAAATTTGAAATTATTTAGAAATAGTTTAATAAAATAAAAAGAGTATTTACGAATGTATTTCAAAAAATCTATGATAAAAATGTTTTTCCATATCTTATGCCAAAAGTCATTGAACAAGAAACAGTTAATTTAACTAATTTTGAAGAATTGTGTTTAAAAACAATAGAAGAAATTAAAGAAATTAAAATTAAAAATCCTATTTATAATTTACTATTAAATAAATTTATATCATTTAATGCTTTTGTACTAATAATTATTGTAATCTTCATTTTTTGTAAAATTTAAAATAAATCTAAACTTGTAATAACCTTGTAAATCAAAACCTTTGCCAGAGCCTCAGGCAAATGGTGAGGGAGGTATAGTTACTACACCCGTGTATACTATAAAATAAATGTTAAGATATTAAAACACTGTAAAACATAAATGTTAAAAGTTTCACTTTAACATAAAATTCTTAAAACAACAAAATTCCTAGTTAATTATTATCCATCTTGCGACTATCATATTATTTTTTTTTTATTAAAAACGTTTTTGCAATTTTATGTGAAAACAATTATTTCCAAATTCACGTAAATATCATATTTCATAAAAAATCAAATAATTAGTTTTCGCATAAAATTATTAAAGACAATTATTCGAATATTGGCAAATTGAACTTCCGTTCCCATGAATTAACCAATATTCTAATAAATGTCCTTCCTGTGGCTTGACCTGGCCTACTACTGTTTTGGCCTAGGGTAAGGAATTCTTTTGCGCCTCAGATAACTGATCAACATTGGTCTCTTTTCTTGCCAACTTTTTGGAAATGTCAGCTAACTCTTTTTTTCAATCTTTTTTAATGTTTTGTTCCATAATTGAACCCACGAGTATGAAGAAAAGGAAGGTCCGCCCTATGCAGAGATTCGCATACATAGGGTAAGGCTAATTAATTCGGAGGGTCGCCAGGTACTCCGAATAATCTGTTCATAACTGGGCTATCTTTAAGACTGAGCCCTTAGCCAGACTGATCATCGGCATGGGTCGTATATCACCTTGAATCGGTCCCAGGTTTACCCCAATTCAATGGTTCAGCAAAAACCGAAGTACCAGTAACAGTATACATAAAGACAGACCCGGTACACCTTTCTTTTTGTACCTAACCAACTAGTTGTTGATTATTTCCGGTCGGCACTCACGAGGAGGGTTTGGATTGATAATTTTTGCCGACCCGTTCGATGATAACAAAATTATAATTAAAGAAGGCATATATAATGCAGAACATTTTTATAGTAACAAACACTTTTGAGTAGAATAAGATTGTATTATAGTAAAACTTAAAATCTAAGATTTGTAGTCTAAATTCAGATCCTAATCTATAATGTTACTTAGTTCTAATTAGTTCTAATACCGAATGTTAATTAGTTTTAATAATTTGAATATTATAATGTAGTCAATATCGCAAATCAAACGGTCGATTAGTCAAAATGGGAGGTAAAAGTAAAATTTGTTAAAGGTGTAACAAAAATATTAATTTGAGAACTGAGAAATCATTACAATGTGATAGGATTTGTCAGAAGTCGTTCATTCCGTGCCTGAATCCTGAAAAGATTTAGTTCTGCGATAATTGCAAATTTCATCGGCATAAAAGGAAATGAGGAGTAATCAACCCTAGTTTTACTAGTGTACAAAGTAATAATAATTTCTCACTGATTCTTCCAACAACAACACAATTTCTACCATACTTGATCAGATAGTGCGCCACCAGATTCGGGAAAAGGTAAATTTGTTGAGTTACAAAAAGAAATACGTTACTTGAAAGAATCAATTGATTAATTTATTGATGAAAAAATACAACTTAAAAACGAGAATAAGATACTACGTGAAAATGTTAAAAGGAATTCCTTAGATATAAAACTAATGAAGCAGAGGAAGCATGCCAAAACGATTGAAATAAGTGGATTGAAAGCAATTCCAGAAGGTGAAACTATAACGACAGTTAAGAATGTACTGGAAAAATTTCAAGTTGAAGTGAAAGATGATGAAATAAAGGAAGTGAAAATAATAAATGCAGGATTGTCAAACTCAGGTGATAAAAAAATTTCTATTTAACTAAAAACATAACAACTAAGGAAAGTATTATGAATGCTTCTTTATAAACCTAAAAACTAAAGAATTTTTTCCTACGGCTGAGATTTAAAAAAAAAACATAATAAAATATACGTGGCTTAAAGATGGTAAAGTGCTTGCAAGAAAGAGTGAGAAAAGCAAAATAATTAGAATAATACACTCTTTAGATCTTGAGAAACTAAATGCACATAAATAATTTTCAAAATAATATATTTCCTTCTAATACATATAATATAATTCAGACTTCCACCGATAATGTCAACTTTGTAGACAAATGCTCCTTGAATATTTTCTATATGAATATCCGAGGTTTAAAGCACTGATATAGCTGATATTTTGGACATGTTAAGTCACACAATACACTTAATCGTCTTCTCTGCAACATGAGTGCTTGAAGATAAAGTTGAACTTGAACAATTACAACAAACTGTTTTCCTGCAGAACTAACAAAAGAGGAGGTGGTTTTGGTATATTTTTTCACGAATACATAAAATATTCCATTAATTCCTATTTTTTCTACAACTTAAGCATATTATCAGTCAATATAATCAATAATAACTGTTTACAGACCACCAAACAATAGCACGGAATCAATTGACCATTTTTTCAAAATTTTAAATCATATCTAGAAAAAAGTAATATTAACAACTCACTTATCATTGGAGATTTCAATTTTAATATTAAATTATTTATACTATTATAATTATTATTGACATATATTCTCCTAAATGATAAGAAAATTATATACAGTAATGATGTAAAAGATAAACAAAAAAATAATATAACTGAATTACATGATGAATGTTTAAATCATATATTAAATTTTAAGGAAGGTAAATGTGAAATGCAATAATTAAAGAAATAGTGACAGGGCCCAGGACTTATAATAATAAACAGTATTAACGATACTAAAAATTTTTCACAAAATTGTAAGAATCATTTGAAATTGTTTAGAAATAGCTTAATAAAATTCGAAAATTGTAAAGTTAGTATTCAAAACAAAGTATTTCAAAAAATCTATGATAAAAATGTATTTCCATATCTTATGCTGATAATGATATTTCCGATCATAAAATGTTATTTCTTGAATTTGATAGCAAAAATTTTGTAAACAAAAATATTATTGAAATTAAAAAAAAATAATTACTAATGTCAATGCTGTCAAAACTCATCTTGAAAACTGCATGATCGATTTCAATGGCGCTTGGGCTGACATGTATCGTAATTTAAAAACAACAATACAAGATAGCATTAAATCAGTTACAAAAGAGGTAGATAGTTTGCATGAGCAAAATAAAATTCGGCAAACCATGGTTTGATGAGGAATGTCAAAATCTAGTAAAAATAAAAAACTATTGGCACAAAAAGCACATAAACAATATTAACAATACTCTTTTAAAAAATAAAACAATTTTGGCTGAACCAACTAACTGCAACTAAAAGCAGAAAAAAAAAATACGATGAATATGATAAAAAAAAATAATGATCACCTTGCAAAAACATGGAATTATATAAACGAAATAATTACTGATAGTACTCATAACCATAAAAATAATAATTTCTTTTATGATATCAACTTAACAACAAAAATATGAAAACTACTAAGATAAATAATTTTAACATTTTTTACTTCCACTTTGGTAAGAAGCTGGCAGCTAATTTCAACTCCATCTATGTTCCAAAAACTAGAACAAATGCAAAATTCACATTTAGCAAAATTAAATTAATTGATAACCTGGCAAATAGTCATAGCGATGGCCACGATCTAATTTTAACTTCACTCATAAAAGAATATGGTTGAAAGCCAGCTAATTCAACCAATTATGGCACTTATCAACTCAGCGATTGAAGAATGTTGTGTTCCTGAATTGAAAATAAATAAGATCTTGTCAATATCAAACTCAAAATTATTAAAAACTTTGAAAAAATTCTCCATATAATAAATACAACCCAGATAGCAATAGCAAAATACCAAATATACGAAAACATTAAAATAATAGAACGAGATACAGAACAAAATGACCTTATAATAAATTCTTATAAAAAACGCTGTAGACAACCTATCTAAATACAACCAACAACTAATAACCGAAACAAATAACCAAGTTACAATAAATAAACAACTATTCGATCAAATTTACAATACAACCAAACACATAAATAAGCAGCAAAAATTAATCTTTAAAATCCTATCAAATTATACAAATGGTATTAAAATAAACTACTTAGAAAGATAAGTAGCAATTTTCGATCGATTAAAAAACATCTTAATGAACGAACGAACTAAGACTTATACATGACCTAGAAACTTTCCACGATATCAAAGCAACAGCAGCATATTATAATGACCAAATTATAATTATCGTTTTAATCCCACTCTAACTCTAAATATTCCAAATTTTTAATTGAACGAATGTCAAACATTGATAATGAATCCGTATCAGTTAAAGAAAACAATTTTCTAATAAATGATATGAAAATTATATACAGTAATGATGTAAAAGTTGGGGACATCTGCACTTGGGGATGGGAAAAAATCATGCCATATCCCCGAACCGAAGACCACGACCACTGACCTATATTTTGATTGATGGGTTTAATGAAGGTTATTCTTGGTTAGTAGGTCTAAAACTTGTCTTGTTTGTTTTGGTTTAGATTATAAGCATGGGTTGTTAACTTATAAGTTGCAAGTGGTTGTATAGTAGGAAATTATGGTTGTTGGTACTGTAGAAGTTGTTAGGCAAGGTTAATGAACTGAACAAGTTTAGGATATTTAGGTTTTTCAATAAATTCATTGATACTTTGTAATAGGATATCATACAAATAGAAAGATGATTTTTCTCAGATCAAATCAAGTTTATTTTTTTTAATTGCGCAAAATCACATGCTTAATAAAATATACCTACATACGTAAAGGAGATATAAAAGATACGAAAAAAACTTATTTTTATTATTTAGTAAGAAACATATTCATAGGTACTTTTGAATACGAAGATGTAAATAATAAAAATAAAACGTAAACAATAAGTAGGTACAAAGTGTATTTTTGTTTATTAAAGAAGATCAATAATTGTTGTAAGTTGTTATTATAGTTTGAAAGCTGCAAAATAAAAAAAAAAATAAAAATAAGAAAAATATGTTACCTATTTTAAGATATGGGCTGTTTCTCTATATTCTATATTTTGTTCTAAGTACATATGAACTTAAAAACTTATGCATATGAACTTTGCATTCTTCTAATTTCTGTTTACCTGTTGTAAAATAAATTGTTAAAACTAGTTTGACTCTTTTAAACATTGTTAAAATTTGTGAATGCCGTAAAAAAGTAAAAATAAAAACAAAAGAAAGATAAAAATTATATAATTATAGGTGCATCTGTTATGTAGAATTTCTTTTTTCTGTTCTATAAGAAGATTGAGAAAATAACCTGAAATCTTCGATTTTACTTTGTTTTGTTATTATTACGTTCCATTCTATGCTGTAAGAAAATAAAAAAATAAAAAATAATAAAAATCAAAAAGAAGTTATTTGCTTTTGGTATCTATTTTGTAAACATAAGATAAAAATAAAAGACATTTTTATATTAAAAATCTTTTATTATTATATTTTTATTTAAATCTAAGTTGAAAAATTTTTTACGATAACCAGATGTTAAGATTTTAAAAATTTTAAATTAATATGTAAACAAATTTGAATGATTTACTTATCAACACGTGATTTTTTCCTATTATATCCATACGGTAAAGAACTATCATCTTCATTAAATTTTCGTTTTTCCGATTTTGGTTGATATTTTTTTATTTCAGGAATCGTAAGTACATCGTGATTTTTATTTCAACGAATATTTTCTGAAATGACGTATGTGTCTGTACTATTCAATGAATTTAAAACTGCTTCCTTTATGCTATTAAAATTCATTTTTAGTGAAGCTTCATAACTAAGAGAGAATCCTTTAACTTTACAAACAATTTTTTCGGTATTATCTTTTGTACAGTAAATTTTGTAGGCGTAGTTCTTGGGACCACCACTTACAAATTCTGTAATATAACTCCCTATACTATAACACTCTAATTCATCTGTCATGTCTCCTATAAATTCTCCTGTTTGTGGTTCATATTCTCCTTCTCGACTAATATACAACACTGAATCGGTGTCATAATATAATACTCTACTATCTAGCTCCTCTAGATAACTGTAAAGTTGAAGACGAGCATGTGTTGTTGTATAAGCAGCGATACTTACGTTGACAGTAGATAAAGAAGTTGCTGCTTCTTCTTTATACTTCCAGCTAGCCAATATGTTTTCTTCATTTACTGGAAATATGTGACATACTTCTACAGAGGCGTTTGTTATTAACTCGTAAAGTTTAAAAGGTTGATTTATAATGGTGGTTTGTTGTTGATTTTCCGTTTGTCCAAATTTTCCCCAGAATGAGTTTAAAATAATCTTAGCAAAAGATCTTAAACCAGGATTACTAACTACTTTATCGTATTCTAATTTAATTTCCTCCTTTTCAAAAAAACTATCAATATATTTTTCCTTTTCTTTTTGAGTCTGACATTTTATTGGCCATCCAGAAGCTTCTTGTTTAATCTTTATAAATTTGTTCATCATTTTAGTGAATAAACCATCAATACCATTGCCATTGTCATATTTTACTGTTTCGTATTCCCAAACTTCATAAATATTTAAAAGTTTACAACCTTTTTCAATTGCTTTTTTAATTTCATCAATTATCCAAGTTCCTACTAATGCTCTTTCATCGTCTGTATGTTCACAGTATTTTCCTTGATATTTTTTTTCACTACAAGTGTTACATAGTGAGAACATCAATTTATTATTTTGTTTTGCAGGTAACACGGGGTGTAACAGATTTGTTGGAGGTAAGATTTTGCATTTAATAATACCGTCAATAGTCATTATGTTTAACTTGGAGCAGACATCTTCTCCAACATAAATCTTAGGATGATTTATGGAAAATTTCCCTCGTTTGCAAACATATGGATATAAGGAACACACCTCTATATATTTAATTTTTTCTCCTTGTTTACATTTATAATATGTGTAAGTATTTCCCGTTCTTCCGCCATAAAATGCATCAAGAGGATTTAAAGGAGCTAAATTAATTAATGAATGATTTTCTAAATATCTCATATTTTCATTGTGTCTCATTAGCTCCCGGAATTCACATTCCCACATCTCAATAACTTTATATCCACATGATTTTATAAACTTTGATCTCATTAATGTTTTTTCATATCGTAGATTCAAAGTATCGCCAGAGTTATCATGTAATGGTATATCCCTCTGGTTTGTTAAACATTTTGGATGTTCATGATAATAGCACCCGTAAAATCTTAAATCTTTTTCCCAAATAAGCCATTTTTGACTGATTGTCTACCATCCTATATCCTTTTCTTTGTATAATTCCTATAGTATTCGATTTGAGAAAGTTTCTTCTATATACAAGATTACAGGCTGAAGCTATTGTTGTTGCTTCTACAAATGCTTTCACATTACATTCTTATATAAAAAAATTTATGAAAACCAGACATGCTCTAGTTAGAATTTCAACATCATTTATACAGTATTCTAAAATATCTTTCTCCATATTAAATTCTGAGTTTCTATTTTGTTCATACCACATTAAAAAATCGTTACGTTCATCTGCTTTCATTGTATTAGAGTTATAGTATTTAATTGCTGGAAGTGGGCCAATGTAATTTTCATTTTCCAATTTATTAAATAGATGCGGAAAATAACCCTTTTTCAAATTGATTGATAAATTAAAAGCTTTTGATAATTTTGCCAAGGCTATAGGAAAGTAATTCATAGAATCTATAAATTTAATATTATCAATTATCATAACAATAATTTTTGTACCTCGCATAATTAACTTTGGTTCAAGTACAGTTTTATTGAGTATATAATTCAGAATAAATTGATGGTCAAACGCCTAACCATTATGAGCAATTATGACAATCTTTATGAATTCTGTTCTTAATTTTAAAATAAATTCCATGAAATCCTCTATCACATTTTTCGTTTTAAAAATTCTCTCTCTTAATTTACATTTTCCACAGAAGTATAGAGAATCAATGTTAATACATTTAAAGCATCTTAGCTGAGCCACATATAAACTTGGAACATGTTCTTTTATTTTTGTAGAGCTAATTTCTTCTTGTCTTGTTTCTAAATCATAAAATACGGAAATGCAATTTTCAAAATTTACTTTTGTTTTGTCTTGCTGAATGAAGCATTTATGGTTTTCAGGAACATGATTATCGCAAATCTTACAAATATATTCTCCACATATATGAGTCCTACTGCTTTTATGAACTTTAAAACAAGATTTGCATTTTCTAATTTCTTCACAGATGCTTCTATTTTTTGAACTGGCAGCCTTATGGCTTTCAAAACATGTTTGACCACGAAATGTTCGATTACACTGCATACATAAAATATTTTTAACATTAAGTGAACAAGCTGGTGAGTTTTGACAGCAAGGGCAACTTTTCGAACATCTATGTTCATTTTTCTTAGAATACGGAATATGACATTCTTCACAATAAAATGCTGTGCAAAAAGCAGCTGTTAGTGAGGTTATTACATTGTAATGATTATTATGATATAACAAGTTAATTTTTTTCCCATTATTCAATCCTTCAAATATTATTTCTGCACCCCTTCTTTCATATTTATATACAACAATCTTGTGTTTGTGTAAAAAATTTTGAAATTGATTCAATTCACGAATTCCGCAACCTTCAGATGGAATTGTTATTTTTGATTTTTCTAATAATTTTAAAGCTGTTAAAATTTGAAGTTTTCCTATATTTTTTCGAATTTTTTCATAATCATTAAATTTTTAAATTTTAGCTATTGAAACAACAAGTGCACGCGGTAAACATAAATTATCGCTATTTTTTATTGCTATTATTCCTCTCCTTTTTAAGCATTCCTCATCAAAATTTGAATATTTATTACTTCTACCTCTACCAACGGGTAACCCAATCTGATCCCTGGAATTCACATCTTTCACAGCAATGTTGATTATTTGATGTATAGCATCCTTAATCCAGCTAATTGGTTCTCTATTGTCAGGTACGGATTTAATTACAAATTTTATTTTGTGCCCGTTCATATTAAACAGTTTAACAAATGTCGAATTTTCACTTTCGATTATATAAGGTGTTATAGTTTAGGTAAGAAACTTTTGTAAAATAATTTTTTTTCCACATTTTCTTTATACGAATTTTAGATGATAAATGCTTGAATAACAGAATAATATTAAATTTTTAATACAGATTCACTCTGTTAACTGAACAATTACATTGTAATCAAAGGTCACTTTAATAAATTATAGTTGTTTAACTAGAATCCCATCTTAATACTATCTTAAAATACAAAAGAATTGAAAAACAAAAAGCAATCTAAATTTATCTGCAATACATTTTAATTAGTATAAATACATTGGGATTTTATACAAAAAATTTCAGTTTAATTTTAAACAAGCAAGATATGGCACAGGAATATTTAAACTTCTTCATGACTGCAACTGCTACAACTGCTACTACTAGTACAGCAGTGCGTTTTCCTGCGAAAAGGAGAAAGGCGAAAAATGAAGATAACGCTTCTACTCATCTTCATCAACAACAACAACTACTACATCAACAGCATAATCATCAACAACAACATCAACAACCACAACAACAGTAACAACCGCAGCAACAGCAACAACAGCAACTACAACAACAACAAGATTATCAGAGTAAGGCAACATCAAATCCCATCAGAAAAAGAAAACTGGCGGAATTATTTAATTTAAAAAAAAAAAATTTTTTTTAATTTTTAAAAGTTAAAGATATGGAGCCAAGTAGGCTCTATAAAATAAGTAAAATTAAAAAGTTAAACACCGTTTACGGTAAAAAATGGGTCTTCGAGACCCTAAATAATATTATATTTATACCGCATCAAAAAGTTGGGGTATTTGAAGATAATGATTTCCGTGAGGAAATCGAAAAAAATGAATATATCCTCATAAATGATGAAAGCCAATTAAATTTAAAAGAGGAACGTGGTGATTTTGAATTCGCCACAAATCAGTAATAGTTTTAGACTAATTTTATATAAAAAATTTTATTTAATAAAAAAAATTTTATTTCAAAGAAATTTTCTACTGTTTTTAATTTATTTTCATTTTTCAGATGTTAAGATTTTATTTCATTTTTCAGATGTTAAGATTTTATTTTATTTTTCAGATGTTTTCAAGTTTTATTTTCAGGTGCTTATTAGTGCTCATTTGTTTTATTTTACAGATATTAAACAATATTTGTTGAATTTATCCAAGTATTATGTGTGTCATCAAAACCTAGCCATTTAACAAAAACTCGATTTCCTTGCTTTTTCAGAATTTTTTCTACAAGATAAGTATCTGGGTATTTTACAGGTGTAAGCTCAGCTTGATAAAAACCCCCAGAAATTGGCGTATCAGTATAGTCCGATAATTGATATGTAACAGGATAAGTATTATTGATTTTATCAATCTTAAATACTTCAGTTGACCAATTCGGTTGATAACCTTTTTCGAAATGACCTTTAAATTTACTTATTCTTACAAAATTTCCAGTTTTATATTTACTTTTTTGAAAAATTTTAGGCTCAGTATATATATTCCGCATAAAGATGTGCATGCATACATTTGTTTTTTCTATCTATTGCTGTACTCGCTATACTATACAATTAATTCACTACACTCAATCAAGAAAGAGTACAGTAAAAGCTATACTCTATTGTAAACAAATATATATTCAACTCATTTGTTTGTATCAAATTCAAATGCGTATTAAATTTGATCTCGTAAAAGATTTGATGTTTTGAAAATAAAAAATGAGTACTCGAAATATGATCAATATACACTGAGTATAGCAGGTACTCAAATGAAAAATTATACAGAGCTTAGAATATTATATTAGAGAATTTATATTTAAAATATTATATGTAATATTATATGTATTATGTGTTTGTTTATGCATCTAAATCTACTATATACGAAAAAACGTTAAGCTAAAATTATTTAAAAACGAGGAAGAATACAGTTGCCTTTGTCAACTCTTAGATACCGGTACGAACCGTTAGTATGTTCACAGCCTGTCATTCTGCTCACAATATTATTTTTTTAATATTTTAGTATTTTAAAATAATTTGGGTGAATTTTATAATTTCTAGAACTATGGGTTGTACATATATTCAAACTATATGTTTATTATGTTTATATGACATTTAATATCGGGTCAAATTGAAAACATCACTTTAGAGTCTTGTAGAATAACAAATCATCGCGTCAGTGATACTCTTCATATGATAAGTCTTCAAGAATATGGGTGAATATTTTAACTATTTATTTGCAAAGACGTGGCCGAATAATTTTTTGTCATTAGATTCATTTACTTCTTCCGCATACTTCTTTTTTACAATTTCTTAAATTAATTCTTTGCGGTGAACTCTTCACAGATCAGGTAAAATTTTTAAAGACTTAAATGAAAGGAGTACTCCTCTTTATTAAAGAGATATTTTTTGATCGTTATTTTTTAAAATCAAAACGGTAATTTACAAAAATAAAAGGTACATATTCTTATTTTTATTAAATGCTGTTCTATATATTGTATTAAAAATAATTTAATTGACTTTAAAAAATTAAAATTAGATAAATATATAGGTAATAAAATACTTTGTTATTATAAATTTGCTTATTATCACCAATAATGGTTTTACCAAAAAAGGGAATATTAAAGATTTAACAGACAAAAACAGAAAACAACAAAATCAGAAATAAAATATGAACTATTAATTTTTAAATCCAAATATTATTCTTTTTAATTTTTACTCTTTCCTAATTTATCTTCTATTAATTACTTGTAGGGAATTTATTATATATGGAATGTATGTAAAGTATTATTTTCATTCCCTGGTATAATATATACATACTTATATTATTGTTATCACGTTACCCATTACTCCACATATGCAAAGAAAAAAATATTAAGTATACTCAGTGTATAAATCAAATGAATCAAATGGTTTTGTTTTGAATACAGTTTGCTAATGAGTACACTATATTCTATGTTTTGATTTTATTTCTCTTGAACAAATTGAGTACTCAAAATTTTCTCTCGCATATTTACTCAATTTGAAAACTTCAAAACGAGTATACACAACATTTGTTTAAATATGAATCTTTTGAAAGCTATTTCAAATGCATTTGTGCACATGTTTAATTCCGCAGTATATTTTTTTCGTTTTTTTTTTTTTATAATTTTTTCAGGAGGAAGTTTTGTTGTGCTATGTTTTGTTAATTATATTCTTTTATTAATGATTGTATAGGTAACCATTTATAATTCCCGTTTAAACTAAATTTTTTCCACATAGAATTTTTCAATGTACGGTTAAATCGTTCAACAATTGATGCTTTTAATTCGCTAAATGTGTGATAATGAGAGATTGATTTTTCTTTCATATAATTTTAAATTTGTAAATTAAAAAATTCCTTGCCTTGACCAGAGTGAATATTTTTTGGTATAACTTTAGCTCTAATAATAATTGTTTTTAAGGCATTTAAAATATTTTCAGCATTTTTTGTTTTCACAGGTTCAGCATAGGCATATTTGGAAAAAGTATCAATGACCGTCAGCATATATTTATAACCATTATTAAATTTTCCATAAGGTATCATTTCGACTAAATCAATTTGCCACGTGTCATTTAGACTTTTTTGTGTGAATTTTCTTCTAAGAAATTTACGTCTTGCCTGTCTATGAATTTCAGTCACTATTTGAGCTCTTGACATTTTGTTTTAAAAATGTTAAAGGTAATGTTATAATAATTATTATACATAAAATGATAGACCAAAGTATGGTTTAAACTAATCATCTAATTGAGTTTAATTTGCTTTTATACTTTTCTACATGAGTATATAACTCAACTTTTATTTTCAAATTTAATTCACTTCCATTCTGACCGCTCAACAACTCACTGAAATGCTGTCTGATTCCACATCATTTCCATTTAAAGAAACTGTAGATGATGGAAATACACAAGGTCAGATACAAGAAAATGAAATTACGTCCACCATGGATGACGAATATTTAGTAGAAACTGAGGAATTTATACCACCGTTCCAGATAGTTGAATTAGAAGACGAAGAAGAAGAAGTGGAAGAAGAAATTGAGGAAGATGAGGAAGCAGTTCCATTTAATGAAATTTGGGACATAAATAATCAGCAGGGAGATCTTGATTATTTCAATGATTTAATAATCCTAAATAATTTTAATTAAATATTCTAATGAAAGGTGTACAGAAAAATATTTGTCTATCTAAAACATATAAATAAAAAATAAAAATTTTTAAATTATTTGTTGTGATTTATTTTGTTTGTTTTATGTAGTATATTACAGATTTGTTCCTTTAAAATTACAGGAATTTCAAAAAATAACCTTGAATAATTACATTGTACATTAAAACGTTGTATTGGTACATAAATTTCCCTTTCTAACCTTAATATTTGTTGTTCGACACATAAATTTAGATATTCCTGAACATAGTCTTTTACATTTAACTCAGCAGATTTATAATAGATCAACACTGCGTGAAGAAAATCGCTTAAATTGTAAAACGTCTCTGCTTCTTCTTTATTAATACTTATACTTTGTCCGTTCGCTGATTTTAGTCCATGATGAAAGTTCTGTTTTATATCTTTTATTATCACTTTATCGAGTTTTTGTTAAATTCGTAATAAAATTTATTCCATTCATGATATTTTAAGACAATTGACTTTTTACCAATACGGTGAATTATACTTGAGGCTTCAAATGACTCACAGTCAAATCCAACAGCAATTTTTAATGTATGACTCTTATAGAGAAAATATGTGTAACTTAACAATAAATTTGTGTTCTGACCTGGTGCTTCCATTCCTTTCATTTTACTAAAACCTGTTTATATTGTTTTTATTATTTATACGTTTTAGGAACACAAATTTGTAATGAGTTATATTTTCCAAATACATTTTGAAAGGTACTTAAAATATACTTATCGTTTTCTAGTTGATTTCCTTTATTAAATTTTTTTAAAAAAGCGTTCATACTATAACCGCAACATCTATACCACGTATAAACACAACAATATTGCCCACAGACATCTGAATAGTTACTTTGTAACTGTTTCTTATTAAAAATTATACATTGATTTTTTAAGTAACTTAAAATTTCTAATTTATCTGGTTTTCTACCAAACGAATCAAAATATTCAACACAGCCATTCTTTGGCTTAAAAATAGCTAACCAATGTATTCCCGGATCTTTTGATTTATCAGTGTTTACAATTAAAAAAGTTTGTTTTTCAATTATTCTGGGGAGTTGATCCAGAGCAAAAACTCCTTTAAAAAATTTACGTGTATGTTTGTTACATCTTAATACGTCACTTATCTCTAGGGTATTCATCAATCAAATTGACTCAAGTCATATACTTTAGTTGTTTCTTTAATATAATTTGATAAAAACTCTTTTTGGATTTTTTTATTTGTTATAATAACATCAAATTTTTCTAGTATTTGACCGAGCTCTTTATTTATTTTATCGTTGTACACAGTTCCAAAAGAGTAATTATCAAAATTATCATTTATAAAATCTCTAGTTGGAAATTTATACTTGAGCTCTTTTACAAACTTTTTACAAGGTTCTTTAAAACCAACTATACAAATATCTTTCGCAAACAAGGTATTATTATCATCACTACAAAATGTTACATCCAGAAGTGCACAAGACAGTGACATTTTGTCAAATATTCAAATTTACTTTTTATGTATGACAAATTTTCAAATTTTCAAATTTACTATTTATAGGTTTGAGAATATATTTCGGTTTTTATCAATTTGTAAACTTGCATCAAATTCTCCATAAACAATAGCAGTCAGTGTAGATGTAAGTGGTTTTGATAGCCTTGCCTCAATTCTAACTGTACCTTGATTTAATAGACCTTGACACACTTCATTTCCTGATGCATCTGGAGTTAAATCAAAAGCTAGAATGAAAAACCCATTACTAAACATGGTTTTTGTTATCTGATGACCTTTATCATTATGGTAAATTCCAGTTCCTGAAAAAAGTGTACTGTATGCTTTTGTACAGCAATTATTTTCATCTGAAAAATTGGTTTCAATTGCTGAATTAGGTATTTGAACACCATTTACGTTTAACATAAATTGTGAAATATCGAAATGTTTAAAATTGTATGGGTTTTTTGACCTTTTTCCAGAGTAACCTGTATTTTCTGTCATGCAAAAAATGATTGTGTTTGGCAACTGTCCAATAAAAACATTATCAAGTGATATTGATGAACTATTCTGTGGAATGGTAAAAGTTTTTACCTCTACCCGTTTCTAATTGTATTTGGCATTAGTTTTTTCCAATACAGCATTATGTGCTAATAGCACACTAGGATTAATTATTACATGTCTCATAAATAAAGCTTCTAAAATTTTCAGTTGAGATTCATCAGTATCATCTGCAAAGAGGTAAAAATCTGGTTTTTCTAATGTTAGGACAACTCGAACATCGACATTGTTTATGAGAAGTGTAGGTTGGTTAAACATATCTAAATGTAGTTTCCCCATAAGTTCCACTACATTGCTATTTTGGTATAATTTTTGACGTTCTTTTGAACCACTATTATCTGTTTTTCCTATATTTGGCTTATCTAGCATCCATCCACCACACTCCAAATGCGTTGTAGCGGCATCCGTACCATAATTTAACAACGATTCAATATAAGCTCTGTAATGATAATTGCCATCTGATGGAGATATATTCTTTCCATTTAGTTGAAAATTGCATTGTTTTATTAATGAATGTAACATATTATTAACCACACTTGGTTGTTGTATAGGTGTTCCATCAGTTTTTTTTATCTTTATTCCATTGAGTTCCATCTTTTTTTAAAATTTGTACTTTTAATTTTAGATATGTCGAAGACAAGTTTCTATATGTATCACCGTGCCCTAGTGAAACAAATTCTATGACAGATGGATTATCTAAAGAAGCAATAGGGTTATAGGAAACTTCTTCAGATCGTAAAATACTTGACTGAATAGGCTGTGTTTTAAAAATATCAAGCTCTGATTTCATACATTCAATCATAATTATTCAAAAATATCTTTTTGTTTGTTTTTGTTATTAACTTTGCGTCGCTTCGACGTAAAATAATTTAAATTATTAATGAGAGGTCTTTTTATAGGTTTTCTTCGTTTTCTTTTGCCTTGTCGATACATTTCATTGAGTTTCCGAACTGCACCTCGTCTTACATTTTTCATTATCTCTTTACTTCAATCTTGAACCACTTCTTTTACATTTGCACCTGTGGCAATATCAGATAATGCATTAATACCAGAGTTAATAACCTCTTTTTTAAATATATTAGCTCCAGACGTAAATATTGGTTTTAAATATCTAAAAAGACCACCGAAAAAGCTCCCTAACCCTCATCCCCTTTGGTAAGGTACAATTGAGTGTAACAAAGGACCAATATCCTCAAGACCTTTTCCTGATTGAACTAAATAATATTTGTAGTACGCTCTCTCCATAATGAATAAAATAAAATAATATATAGTTTTGTAAAATCGCTTTTATTTATACTTTTTTAAAATGTAATACAATTTTTGTTGGAATTGAACTATTGGAAAAGTTTATTTTGTATCCATATTTATCCCATAAAAGTAATGAAATGTTATTAAATGATTTCTCCACATTGCAATATTGAATATTACTGAATTCTTTTACTGTATCAGTGAAAGAATTTTGTATGTTAACAGATCTTAAACACTTTATATCTTTATCACCTATTTAGTGCGGTTCAATTATATCTGTGTATAAAAAATATATAAAAAACATGTATAAAAAACATATCTGGTTTACTAATGGGAATCAATTGTACACTATATATAAAAGTTTTGAAAGCTTCTATTACACGTGATTTATATTTTTTAAAATCTGTAACTTTAAAAGATACTTGATTGAAACATGTTGTCAAAAGTCCTTCGAGGGTATAAGCGTAATTTGCTCTTATTTTTATATCTATTTTAGGCTTAGTAACACATATTGTGGTGTAACTTAAATTTTTAGGCATCTCCTCAGCTTTTATTGGTTGTGTATAATGAACTTCATCGTTTATAAAATTAAAAATTCTCCAAATCAACTGTCGTTCAACTTCTTTTCTTGTAAACCTATTAAGTGGGCGTATATTTTGAATTAGTGTTGGTAGTAGAAAAACTTTCCAGTCGCATATCATTTGTTTTTTGTATGGAATATATGATGTTTCAACTCCTATCATATCTTTCTGCATACCTTTAATAAATATTTGAGTACTTTTTTCCCATTCTTCACCATACACATTTGGAACAAAATCATTAACATACATTTCTGAAATACCGACTTTCCACCTTGAATCACACATGTATTTATTCATTTTATTTGTAAAAGATGATAATGAATTTTCTGGATAATAGTTGATAGATGAATCACTGAGTAAAGTGACATAAAATTCATCATTTACTTGTATGTTGTCCATGAGCTTGCGGATTTATTCTTACGAATTGGAAAATTAAGTTCTGTTTGAGTATTACCTACTGTTGACCTTAAAACACGTCTTGATGAATTATTCAACCCTTTGCTATTTATAGTTTTTTTTCTTTTTTCGTTGATGGGCTTGGGCTATCTAAAGAAACACTTATAATGTCTCCTGTATCAGTTTCAAAAATGTGTACATTTTGATTTCTAATTGATTTTCTTTTTCTAAGACGTTCTCCAACTGAAGCAGCTGACAATGCTTTTGTTAAAACATTTTCCTGAATTTCATCATAAAATACTGCGTCATCAGCTTCTTTTTCATATACTTCTTCTTCTTCAGGAACAACTTGTATTCCAACATTCTCATATTCAGGAAAATGCGATTCAGTTTCCGCATCTATATACATTGGTTTTGCACAAGTTTGAGTACCTTTTGTTTCCATAATTTTTATTTTCTCGTCTTTATTTCTAGGAAGTTGTCGTTTTTTGTTTCTTATTTTAAATAAATTTTGTCTGTAGAAATACAATTTTTGAGTATCCGTAAGATGTTTATTTAACAATATTTTTTTCATATTTTTATCCAATTCATTGAGTTCAATGTCTGCATTTTGCTTCATTCTTTCATAAATCTCAGGTTTTAAAATTATCATTTTATTAAATGTTGTATTATTCATTTTATAAAATTTCCTATTATCCCTGATAGTATTGCACCAAGAAGTGTAGGTAAAAATCCACCACGTTGAATAATAATTTTTCTTTTGGTATTTAGATTAGATTAGATTTTTTCCGGCAAATAAGTGATCTTAATTCTTTTTTATACTTTCGTAATTGGGTTGTTGCTTTGTTACTCAGATTACAATTACCTTTTAAAATATTTAAAGAGATTTCGCAAAATGTTTTTATTACTTCAGGGTCACTGTGTTTTATAATTACTTTCTGGAATTTTGGTTTAGAGGTTTTTAATAGGTGCAATATATGTCGATTGGTCTTCAAACGTTTCATATTCCTCCCCAAATTGTTCTAATTGATCTCTCGTACAATAACACAAACCTTTCCCAAATATATCACTTCTTAATCGAAATATATCATTAACGTCTTGAGTAAGATCTATTAATATATAGCCATATGGGAATGATGTCACATCATTATACACTTTTTCAAATGCTTTAATTTGATTGGGATATATTTGGCCAGCTAGAGGCGATCTCTTGGATTTTTGAAAAGTACTAAATATTTACAGTTGAGTGAAATATCTCTTGAAAATTTACCCTGGTGAGAAAGATTTTGTGTTACAAATATTACAGATAAATTTCTATGATGTGATCCTCTAGTAAATAAATCACATACAAACTTATCATGAGAACTTAACATCATATCATCGATAATAACTAACAAAAGTTCTTGATTATCATTAAAATCTGGAATAGTGTTACTATATTCAACATCCTTCATATATAGTGGAACAGCATTTTTGTCTGGATCACACCAAATAATTCTATTAATATGTGGTAGTATATTTTCTTCTTTATATTTTATTAAATTACGAATAAATGTGGTTTTACCACAGCAGGATGGCCCCACCACCATCATTGTAAAAGGGTGAAATAACATAGTTGTATTAGTTAAAACAATCATTGCTAACCTATATTTATATGAACAGCTCTTTTGCGAAATGAATATAAATGTAAATTTAGTTATTTCATTGAACATTCTTTTACAAACCTTTCGACATGGTTAAACAAATTTTTATAGTTGACCTACAATTTTTGCAAGGAAATGAAAAACAATATTTCCTAAAAGAGTTAGCCATACTTGAAAAAGGAAGCTTAATTCCAACTGTGTATCATTTCAAAGCACCGTACCCCGCAGAAGAGCTTAGTCAAGATGTGAAATATAATAACCAGTATTGCGAAAATAAATAAATGGACTTAAATGAAATAACAGTTTAGTTGAATATTTAGATGTAAAATGTATATTAAAACACTATTTAGAGTCAGCGGAAAAAATTTATGTTAAAGGAAAACAAAGAAAAATTTTCCTTCAAACGTACATTGACAATGTTAAAATAGAAGATCTAAGCAGAAACTTGCCATATACACTTATCAAACAAGAGTTTCAGATGTGCTTTTAAAAATTGTTTTAATGTATATATGCGTCTTTTAAAAGAAAAAATGTTAGATTAAGACCATCAATTTTCATACTTGCACAATATGAATTTAAATAACAAAAAAAAAGTTTACTTCAACATAAAACAAGAAATTCACGTTATGCATGTATGGATGTATGGTATCTATGCTTACAGATCAGCAACGAAAGGTCATTGGGAAGAATACGCACGTGATAGAAGTAGATTTCAAAGACGTATAGAAAAAGTTGGTCTAGCTATTTCTAAAATCTTAACATCTGATCATCGTAAAAAAATTTTCCAAAACAGATTTCTGTAAAATATTTTCAAATACAAAATTATTTCAAACATATAAATAAATTTGTTTTATTTTTGTTTTCAAATAAATACCAAAAGCAATTAACTTCTTTTTGATTTTTATTATTTTTTATTTTTTCATTTCTCACAGCATAGAATGGAACGTAATAATAACAAAACAAAGTAAAATCGAAGATTTCAGGTTATTTTCTCAATCTTCTTATAGAAAAGAAATCCTACATAACAGATGCAGCTATAATTATATAATTTTTTTCTTTCTTTTGTTTTTATTTTTACTTTTTTACTGCATTCACAAATTTTAACAATGTTTAAAAGAGTCAAACTAGTTTTAACAATTTATTTTACACCAGGTAAACAGAAATTAGAAGAATGCAAAATATTTTTTAAGTTCATTTGTACTTAGAACAAAATATAGAATATAGAGAAACAACTCATATCCTAAAATAGATAACATATTTTTCTTATTTTTTTTTTTTTTTTTTGCAGCTTTAAAACTATAATAACAACTTACAACTATTATTGATCTTCTTTAATAAACAAAAATACATTTTGTACCTACTTTTTGTTTACGTTTTGTTTTTATTTTTATTATTTACATCTTCGTATTCAAAAGTACCTATGAATATTTTTCTTATTAAATAATAAAAATAAGTTTTTTTTCGTTTCTTTTATATCTCCTTTACGTATGTAGGTATATTTTATTAAGCATGCGATTTTCCGCAATTTAAAAAAATAAACTTGATTTGACCTGAAAAAAATCATCTTTCTATTTGTATGATATCCTATTACAAAGTATCAATGAATTTATTGAAAAATCTAAATATCCTAAACTTGTTCAGTTCATTAACCTTGTCTAACAACTTCTACAGTACCAACAACCTTCATTTCCTACTAAACAACCACTTGCAACTTATAAGTTAACAACCCATGCTTATAACCTAAACTTGTTCAGTTCATTAACCTTGCCTAAAAACTTCTACAGTACCAACAACCTTCATTTCCTACTATACAACCACTTGCAACTTATAAGTTAACAACCCATGCTTATAACCTAAACCAAATCAAACAAAACAAGTTTTCGACTTACTAACCTAGAATAACCTACATTAAACTCATCAATCAAACTATAGGTCAGTGGGCGTGGTCTTCGGTGCAATATGGCATGATTTTTTCCCATCCCCAAGTGCAGGATTACTTACTAATGTGAAATGCAATAATTAAAGAAATAGTGCCAGGACTTATAATAATAAAAAATATTAACGATACTAATAATTTTTCACAAAATTGTAATAAATATTTGAAATTATTTAGAAATAGCTTTATAAAATTCGAAAATTGTAAAGTTAGTATTCAGAACAAAGTATTTACGAATGTATTTCAAAAAATCTATGATAAAAATGTATTTCCATAACTTATGCCAAAAGTCATTGAAAAAGAAACAGTTAATTTAACTAAATTTGAAGAATTGTGTTTAAAAAAAAATAGAAAATAATAGATAAGAAATTAAAGAAATTAAAATTAAAAATCCTACTTATAATTTACTATTAAATAAATTTATATCATTTAATGCTTTTGTACTAATAATAATTGTAATCTTAATTTTTTGTAAAATTTAAAATAAATCTAAACTTGTAATAACCTTGTAAATCAAAACATTTGCCAGAGCCTCAGGCCGGATTTAAACTATCCTTGGCAAATTCACTGAACGGTTAAGCAACCTAGCCTTTTTGAAACTAGCCTGTATCTGATCTTGGACATAAAGCCCTTCGATGAACCTGGGATTTGTCCTTCTTGGGGCTTGACCTGGCCTACTACTGTTTTGCCCCAGGGTAACGAATTCTTTTGCACCTTAGATAACTGACCAACACTGAGAGACCTTTAGAAGGACCGTTTATCAAAGATGGCTTGTTTCAACGGGCGCACTTTGCGTACAGCCGTTGGTTGTTCGCGACTTTCCTTAACACTGCTAGTGCCCGGTTTGGTCCCTTTTTTTGCCGACTTTTGGGAAGTGCCCACGAGTACGAAGAAAAGGAAGATCCGCTCTATGCAGAGATTCGCATATATAGGGTAACACTAATTAATTCGGAGGGTCGCCAGGTACTCCGAATAATCCGTTCGTAACTGGGCTATTTTTGAGACTGGGACCCTTATCATCGGCACTGGTCGTATAGCACCTTGAATCGGTCCCAGGTTTACCCCAATTCGATGGTTTAGCAAAAACCGATGTACCAGTAACAGTATACATAAAGACAGACTCAGTATACCTTTCTCTTAGTACCTAACCACCTAGTTTGTGATTATTTCCGGTCCGCACCCACGAGCAGGGTTTGGATTGAGGATTTTTGCCGACCCGTTCGATGTTAACAAAATTATAATTAAAGAAGGCATATATAATGCAGAAAATCTTTATAGTAACACACGCTTTTGTGTAGAATAAGATTGTCTTATAGTAAAACTTAAAATCTAAGATTTGTAGTCTAAATTAGATCCTAATCTATAATGTTACTTAGTTCTAATTAGTTCTAATCCCGAATGTTAATTAATTTTAATAATTTGAATATTATAATGTAGCCACTGTCGCAAATCAAACGGTCGATTAGTCAAAATGGGAGGTAAAAGTAAAATTTGTTAAAGGTGTAACAAAAATATTAATTTGAGAACTGAAAAATCATAACAATGTGATAGGATTTGTCAGAAGTGGTTCCATATAGTATGCTGTGGCATAAAAATTGAAGATTACAATAATCTGTGCCTGGATCCTGAAAAAATTTAGTTCTGCGATAATTGCAAATTACATCGGCATAAAAGGAAATCAGTAGTAATCAACCCTAGTTCTACTAGTGTACAAAGTAATAATAATTCCGTCACTGATTCAGATATTGCGCCACCAGATTCGGGAAAAGGTAAATTTGTTGAGTTAAAAAAGAAATATGTTAGTTGGAAGAATCAATTGATTCATTGATTGATGAAAATATACAACTTAGAAACGAGAATAAGATACTACGTGAAAATGTTAAAAAGAATTCCTTAGATATAGAACTAATGAAGCAGAGGAAGTATGCCAAAACGATTGAACTTAGTGGATTAAAAACAATTCCAGAAGCTGAAACTATAACGACAGTTAAAAAGGTACTGGAAAAATTTCAAGTTGAAGTGAAAGATAATGAAATAAAGGAAATTAAAATAATAAATGCAGGATTGTCAAACTCAGGTGATAAAAAAATTTCTATTAAACTGAAAAACATAACAACTAAGGAACGTATTATGAATGCTTATTTATAAACCGAAAAACTAAAGAAATTTTTCGTACGGCTGATCAGCAACCTGGTGTTATATTCATTAACGAAAGAATCCCTCCATATTTCAGTTAAGTTAGAGATTTAAAAACAAAAAATATAATAAAATGTACGTGGGTTAAAGATAGTAAAGTGCTTGCAAGAAGAGTGGAAAAAGCAAAATAATTAGAATAATACACTCTTTAGATCTTGAGAAACTAAATGCACATAAATAATTTTCAAAATAATATATTTCCTTCTATTACATCTAATATAATTCACACTTCCACCGATAATGTACAATTTGTAGACAAATGCTCCTTGAAAATTCCGAGGTTTAAAGCACAAAATTGATGATATAGCTGATATTTTGGACATGTTAAATCACACAATACACTTAATCGTCTTCTCTACAATATGAGTACTTGAAGATAAAGTTGAACTAATTAACTTGAACAATTACAACAAACTGTTTTTCTGCAGAACTAACAAAAGATGAGGTGGCGTTGCTATATTTTTTCACGAATACATAAAATATTCGATTAAATTCAATTTTTGTGACAACTTAAGCGTATTATCAGTCAATATAATCAATAATAACTCCATCCTTAACTTTACTGCTCTTCACAGACCACGGAATCAATTGACCATTTTTTAAAAATTTTTAAATCACATTTAGAAAAAAGTAATATTCACAACTCATTTATCATTGGAGATTTCAATTTTAATATTAAAAATAACACTGATCTGAAAGTTGAAATATTGTATGTGTTATATATATATATATATTTTATATATATATATATATATATATTTTATATATATATATATATATATATTTTATATATATATATATATATATTTTATAGAATATAAAATATATATATATATATATATAACAAATACAATAAAAACTTAGAAATTCAGAACAAAGCTAATAAAAACTTATTCTGTTTACCACATATAACTCCTACCAATCTAATCCACAAACAGTTTAACATATTAATACTTACAGATTATAGGGACATGGTTCAAATTCTACACATAAACAAAATAAATAATTAGAACATCAAAACCAATATGAAACTTGTAGCAAACAAGAATGTCCACAAATATCACACCAGAAACGCTAGTCAACTAAGAAATGATTGTTTGAATCAATTTTTAACTCCAGTATATGAAAGTACAATGATCTAATGAGCAAATTTCCAGATATTAAGAATTCTACATACAGAGAATGGAAAAATAAAATTAAAGCACTTTATGTAAACGGCTATTCATAAATTTTTTTTTTTTTTTTTTGGTTATAAAATATTACAGTTTTTGAGTTTTTAAATTTGATATAATATTATGTTTAAGTTTCTATATAATATACTCTCTCTGCTTAATGTGATATTATTGTATTGTATTATTGTATTAATCAACTCACTTAATTTTTAATAATTGTTCCATAATTTTCCTCTTTTTTATTTTTAGTTTCTTTTTTGTTTTTTTTTATAGTTTTATAAATTTAAACTCTTTTTGACAATTCTTTGAATAAATAAATATAAATAAATAAATAACACTACAACTAGAATAAATTTCAAATCAACATTAAAATTAAAAAATTAATTTAATGTCAAATAAAAATATATTTCAAGCTTTTAATAAAATTAATTTTAAATAAGAATCAATAAGAATCTAATAATAATTAATTCATATATTGTTTAATCTATATTCTATACGACCATACAGCTCATTCTAAGATCTTTAAAATTTTATTATAATCATTATATACTTAATTCATTCATTGTAAATTTCATGTTGATAATAAAGAGCAAAAAAACAATATAATTAACGCGTTCCAAAATTACAGATAATAACTCTAAAAATGTCACCTTTAGTATTTTAGAAACTGAACCCGTTACTATTGAAAATTTTTATTTTTCAAACGACGTTAAAAAGAAAACACCACTATTAGAACAAAAAAACAAACCATTTGAACCCCGAAGAAAATCAAAATATAGATTTATAAAAGATTTTCGGGCTTATTTTATAATGAGAAGTCGGATCTCACCTTTGCAAATCCAATAAAATATGTAATTCGTACGAGCGATCATGTTCCCATTGCTGTTAAGACCAATCGCTATCCATATGTTCATAAAGAAGAAATGAAAAAACAAATTTTCGAGATGTTGGAAAAAGGATTATAAGACCAAGTAAAACTCCATATTCTGTACCAGTTTGGGTAGTACCCAAGAAACTGGACGCAAGCGATCGACCCAAGTGGAGACTCGTTATCGACTATAGAAAGTTGACAATCGACGATAGATATCCCATTCCAAACATCGACGAAATTCTGGAAAAACTCGGTAGATGACAATATTTTACAACGTTCGATCTTGCCAAAGACTTCCACCAGATCAAAATTGATGCAAAGGATATTCCGAAGACAGCATTCAGTGTGGAAGGCGGCCATTACGAGCTCCTTTGTATGCAGTTTGGGCTGAAGACAGCCCCAGCCACCTTCCATCGCTTCATGAACATCGTCTTTGGCGACTACCTTAACAAGATCTGTCTAGTCTACTTAAATGATATAATCATATTTTCCACTTCTTTACAAAAACATCTGGAATCAAAGATTTTTCAATGACTAAAGGATAAAATCTAAAAGTCGAATTCCTCGGTCACGTAGTGTCAAACGAAGGTAGAAAACCGAACCCTCTTAAATTATCTTGTGTTCAGCGATTTCCAAAAATCCTAAGGTAATCGAAAAATGCCTTGGACTCATAAGATACTATAGGAAATTTATAAAGGATTTCTCAATGATCTCAAAACGTATGACGAAATTCTTAAGAAAGATATGAAGGTAAACCCTGAAGAACCTGAATACATAAAAAGCTTTGAAACACTGAAATTACTCACAAATGATCCTATACTTTACTATCCGGATTTTTCCAAAGCATTTGCTTTTTAAACCAATGCAAGTAATTACGCTCTAGGTACTCTATTCTTTCACAAAATTGTCATCAGATTTGTTACGGTAGTCGTACGCTCAACGACCATGAGAGAAACTACAGAACTATCAAAAACGAGCTTCTAGAAATTGTATGGGCAGCACAATACTTCCATCCACTCCTTTACGGTAGAAAATTTCTGATCAAAATAGACCACCGCGCTCTAAAATGGGTCTTTTTGACCAAAAAGCTCAATTCAAAGTTTGTACGCTGGAGATTGAAATTACCGGAATACGACTATCAAATAACATATAAAAGAAGAGTTCAAAAAGGAAATACTGAGAGTTATAATTATTTTTAACGAAGCCAAAGATTTCTTTATCAGCTAATTTAATTGCCCTATAAATATTTACAAAAAGCAAATCATCATAAGAAAAACTGATTCTGGGTCCTATTTCATAAAAATATTAGTCTAATATTATTAGTGAATTTACTAATATTTTATTAGTTATTAGTAAAATTGTGTTTCATAAAAACAAATATTTCATTAGTTCTACAATAATAATTATTAGTGAATTTTATTACTTCAAAGAGCTTTTTGTTTCATAAAATTATTAGACTAATATTATTTGTCGCTACACTAATATTTATTAGTAAATTTTTATTAGTTACAGAAAAGTTTTATGAAACAAAAAATTATTACTCCATATTTATTAGTGCTAATAATTATTAGTTAATTAGTATTAGACAAATAGATTTATGAAATAGGGCCCTAGTTCATTAAAAATCAAAAATCTAAAAATTTTCAAAGCTGATAGTAAAATTACATATTATGTAAAATCACTCGACAATGATACCATACCCATATACTAACGCATGATACTAACGCAATCCTAATTGAAGATGCGGTATTTATTAACAATCAATACTGAAAGAAACCACTTTAATAATAATAATAAATTCAAAATTGTTAATTGCGGCAAAATACTTAAAGACATAACGGACGAAAACGAATTGGCGCAACTTATCGAAAATGAACACCTCCAAAATAATCATCGAGATATAAATTAAAATTATATTCAACTTAGAGAAAAATCTACCATCCCAAATTAAAAGAGAGAATTACAATATTCGTCAATAATTGCGAAAATGCAACATTGAAAAATATGACAGTAAACTTGTCAAACAAAAATACAAGCTTACTGAGACTCCTAGCAACTCTAAGGAAATAATACACGCCTCTTGAGGGATGCCTGTTATACCATCAATAAAAACATGTTGTTAACAACGATTGACAAGTTTACGAAATACGCACAAACTATAAAAATTGAGAATCACAGTTGGGTTGAATTTAAAAGAGCTCTTACCCAATATCTCAGTACAGGTGGAAACTTCCAAAACTTAGTCCTTGACAACGAACTGGGTTTAAAAGCTTTTCTTTTGCGAAAGTTCTTAGAGGACGAAAATATCATTGTACACCTTACCTCTAACAACAAGTATACCTCCAACGTGGACGTCGAATGCCTGTACAGTACGATGAACGAACATCTACGTCTTTTAAGACACGACCTCAAAGTAGAGGAAGAATCCATAGAAGAAAAAATTCACAAAATAATAAAATTCTATAATAACTCCATACATAGTACAACTGGGGAAAAACCAATAAATTTTCTTCATGGTTGTATAACACAAGACCAATACCCCGTAAAAAAACAAAGAATACAAAATATAACAGAAAAAAACAACAAAAAACAGAATCAAAATAGGGAAAACCTAGATAAACAGGACCACAATTTACAAAAGAAATAAAGGGAGGGAAAAATCACCGCAAATTCAGAAAAATAATAGCTCAACATTTAAATGAAGAACACATTATAATCCCAAACGGTAACAAATACTATAAGTCCCATTTAAAACGACTGAAAAAAGCACCAAAATAACAATAATTCTTCAGTTAAACCTAAAATAAGAAGAAATTCACGCATACTTCCAGAAACAAACCATGATAACGAAGACAACCCTTACAAAAGGGACATTACCAACAATAATTTTGGCTCAAACAATAGAAATACAGAACCTTAATCAAAACAATAGCTACGTCATCATAAAAATTGGCAAACTCAAAATTATTAAAAACTTAATAAATATAATATTAATATTATAATAAATATAATAATAAATATAACCCGTCTGCAATAGCGAAAGACCAAATATACGAAAATATTAAAATGATAGAACGAGACGCAGAAGAAAATGACCTTATAATAAATACCGTGGTTGGAAACTTCAATTTACTAGACACTCAAGTCAAAAGACTGAGATCAAACGTAAGACCTAACGTTGACCTTCTTAACGTAGTTGGTTCATAACAAGCACGATGGACAAACAAGACGAAATACTTATAAAAAACGCTATAGACAACCTATCTAAAAACAACCACCAACTAATAACAGAAACAAACAAACAAGTTACAATAAAGAAATAACTATTCCACCAAATTCACAATATAACGAAATACATAAATAACCAACAAAAATTAATCTTTAAAATCCTTTCAAATTATACAAAAGGTATTAAAATAAACTACTTAGAAAGAGAAGCAAAAATTTTCGAAAAAGCGTACCAAATAAACCACGACATAAGCCTTCTACGAGACCACATCGACAATATCGAACAAATCAAACTAAGATTTATACATGACCTAGAAACTTTCCACGATATCAAAGCAACAGTAGCATATTATAGTGACCAAATTATAATTATCGTTTTTATCCCACTCTAACTCGAAATATTCTAAATTTTTAATTGAACCTATGCCAAACATTGATAATATTACTTAAAGAAAACAATATTCTAATAAATGATATGAAAATTATATATAGTAATGATGTAAAAGATAAACAAAAAAATAATATAACTGAATTAAATGATGAATGTTTAAACCATCATATATTAAATTTTAAGGAAGGTAAATGTGAAATACAATAATTAAAGAAATAGTGCCAGGACTTATAATAATAAAAAATATTAACGATACTAATAATTTTTCACAAAATTGTAATAAATATTTGAAATTATTTAGAAATAGCTTAATAAAATTCGAAAATTGTTAAGTTAGTATTCAGAACAATGTATTTACGAATGTATTTATATTTATAAATCTATGATAAAAATGTATTTCCATATCTTATGCCAAAAGTCATTGAAAAAGAAACAGTTAATTTAACTAATTTTGAAGAATTGTGTTTAAAAAAAATAAAAAATAATAGAGAAGAAATTAAAGAAATTAAAATTAAAATTATTATCTACTTATAATTTACTATTAAATATATTTATATCAATTAATGCTTTTGTACTAATAATTTTTGTAATCTTCATTTTTTGTAAAATTTAAAATAAATCTAAACTTGTAATAACCCTTGTAAATTTAAACCTTCGTCTCAGCCTCAGGCAAACGGTGAGGGAATTATAGTTACTATACCAATGCATACTATAACATAAATGTTAAGATATTAAAGCACTCTAAAACATAAATGTTATAAGTTTCACTTTAGCATGAAATTCTTAAAACAATAAAATTCCTAATTAATTATTACTCTTGTTGCGAATATCATATTATATTTTTTTTATTAAAAACTTTTTTGCAATTTTTTGAGAAAACAATTATTTCAAAATTCAGGTAAATATCATAATAAATAGTGATATTCCAAAATAATAATAATAAATAAATAGCAATAAATTGTGTCCAAATTTAAATTTGTATTTTTTTAATTAAATTACTAAATATAGAATTTAATTATTTAGCTCAAGCGAAGCAGAATATTTACTGGCGTTCTCTTCGTAAGAAACAACAAGCGCGCTGTCGTCTGCAAAACTGTGGGTTTGATTGGAGGTTGTACTTAAAAAATCTTTTATAAATATTAGGGAAAGTGTCGGGGACAGAACAGATCCTGACACCAGCATTAATTTTGAATTGGTCTGAAGAGTAATCATCGACCAGGACACGAATCGAATGATTCGAAAGGAAATCTAGAAACCATTTTACAAATACACCACCGAGGCCCGTTATTTTGAGCAATTGAAGCATCATGCCAAACTCCGTCAAAAGCTTTGAAAATATCCAAAATGACAACATCAGCCTGATGTTGAGGTTTTCACAGAGCTATGTCAAGAGATCACCTGTTTACCGATGGGTTCGGAACCCATATTGGTGATCATGAGATAGTCCTTTGCTATGTATATATTTCAAAAGTTTTCTATTTATTTAATTTTACATTATTTTGAAAAGAATCGAGGTGATAGCAATAGGGCGGTAGATTAAGGGATCGCTTTTTCCCTCTTTTTTGGGGATGGGTAGGATATCTTCCAGTCGGTAGGATATCTACCTGAAGGGAGGGATTAATGGAAGAGATTAATGTAATGCTAACCGGCTGACTTTTTTGTATCCAAATTCTTAAGAGGTTTAAGAACTGCACGAGTTCTGAAGGTACTTCTAATTAAGGAGCAGTTAAACTCAGGAAGAATCCATGGTGTTTGTGTTGACTCGGGCAATCTGCTTTGGTTTTGGCAGGCAATTAGTAAAGGTCCAAAGGAATTTGCTATTTTTGGGAAGATGCAAAAGTTGCTTTCTGAACCGTCTGTTGTGCAAGAACTTTTACTCGTTGATAACTCTCCCACCTTGATAACTTTCCTTCTAATCTCGATATAGCTCGCCCTAATAGTTTCAGTCCTATCACTCTTGTAGGTTTGAAAAGTTTCCTTCATTTTAGATATTGCATTTGCACAAATGCGATTAAACCAGGTATTGGGTGGTCTTTTAATACTTTTCATAGAGTAAGGTATGTAGGTTCTCATCCCTAAAAGAATTATTTCATTAATCGCATTGTTTGCAAAGTCAATATTTCTGTCTCTAAAGCATAAAGACCAATCAAAAGCTTTAAAAAATTCATTCAAACCTTCCAAGTTAGCATGGCTATAACGCTATACTATTTTTTTGGGACAGGCCTGTGACTGGTCTGAGTGCTAACCCAGAAGCTAGTATTAATCAAGCAGTGGTCGGAACAACCAAGAGGCGAGCTAACTGAGACCTTATATTTCTCAGGGTGTGCAGTCAGGAAGAGGTCCAGGAAATGACCAACCTGATCGTCACGGTCGGGAATTCTAGTGGGATTTGGAACAAGTTGATTAAGATGAAATAATGAAGCGAAAAGCTCAACTTGTTTCCCAATTAAATTTTGACTAAGAGAATTGTCATTGGAGTAGTGGAGACAGTTTCTCTTATGGATATTGAAATTACCAATTTCAGATTCTGGGTTTAATTGCAAAATTTCATTAATCTGGTTGGTGAGATTTTCAATCTCCGAAATAGATGGCGTGCCTAGCAACAATGATTTTTATCCAAATGTAGTGGAACATTTGGCTGGAACACTTAAATTTTGTGGATAATATCTCTAAGCGGCATTATTTCTGACTCATGGCGTAGTGGTTGAGTCATCAACCTTTCAATCGAAGGGTCTTGGGTTTAAAGCCCGGCCAGGTCATATAAATAAAAAATGAAATATATATTTATATTTATATAAATATTTCATATCGTAATAATGTTTGTCGTATAATTAATAGTAGTAATAATAATAATAATAATAATAATAATAATAATTATAACAATAATAATAATAATAGTAATAATAATGTTAATAGTAATAATAATAATAGTAGCTGCTACAGTGTTGTTATCTTTGGTTATATCATGCAGTAAGGTGTAATATACTACTGCACGTTGTAATCCGCGATTACCCTGTCTCTGTAGTAAAAATAATAATAATATTAATAATAATACTAACACAAATAATAACTGCTACAGTGACAGTGGGCGTTGCCTTTAAGATGTTATATACTACTGCATGTTGTAATTGTTGTAACGGCTATTGTCACTGTTAGCAAAATAGCAATAATAATGGGCAGATTCATTGTTTGCTTACAATCCCACATCCAATTCAATGTTTCCGTATTCATTTACTATCCTTTCCTATCCCTACTCCCTAGTCAATATACTGCATTCGCATGTAGGGGTTTCATCCCATTATATTCGCTAAATGAGAGGTGGGTTTAGTCAGTAAGAATTTGACACTAGCAAGGGGAAATTCTTGGTGTCTGTGGAAGTTTCTCACCTCCGTTAGGAAAACAAAAAGAAAAAAAAATTAAGCATTAATAATCACCACAGATAACAAAAAGTTTGCAAAATACTTTCAACAGTTTTCAATTCCTTATTGAAAGTAATTGCAACTCAAAGTCAACTACGGGTAAGGTAAACACGATACTTAAATAATTAAGCATTATTAAACATAGTAAAATGAGGTAGAAAATTAGTAGAATAAACATCACTGCAATCAATCATTAAAAATTTTAATGTATGAAAAGGACGGATAGCTATTGTTTGATCATTTGAGTTGTAGTTCAGCCTCACGTTTGTAAACAAAAACAATATTTGTGATTTAAAAAAAATTAAAATCCGTAAAAATTAAAATAATAGAAAAATAATAATTTAAGTTAAAATATTAATAAAAGAAAAAAAAATAGAACAATTATAATAAAAATAATTACGCAGTGTTAAATTTTATACCATAATTATACCAAATTGTGTATATATTTTAAGTGTGCTAAATTTATATATAATTGGTAATGTGTGCTTGCATTGCAAGCGTCAAAGAGATGATTAAATCGCATGATGGAAAAGCATGTTCAAAAAGCATTGTATCACTGATTTTTATAGTAGGGGCTTATAAACAATCTCATCCTGCAACAGGACGGTCATGAACCATGGTCTACAAACAAAAGTTGTAGAGTTCACCAACATCTCACATGATCTATTACAGCCGACTTTATATGAAGGGCTTATGAAAGATTGATGGACCCAAGCAGGGCATCCTAGAGACAGATTCCCCAAACAAAAGGTGTTAGGTTCGCCAAGACATTTTTAATGATACTGCACATGATAATATACAGCTTAATTTTTATATTAAGGGCTTGTAAACGGTTTCAGGGACCAAGCAGGGCATCCTAGAATACTGGTCTCCAAACAAAAGTTTAGGAGCTCACCAAGTCCTTTTCAATGATACCCCATATGACGATGTTCGGGCAATATTGGAATCCCCATACAATATAAAAATTACCAAAAAGATATAATTTCAAATATAATTTTTCTGGATGATTTCACACCAAACTCTATCAAATGCTTTTTCCAGCTAGTTTCTAGCACATCTAGAAGTGCTTCATCTTTTTGATACGAAGTGGTTGAACTCAGTTGTTAGGAACAGCTTTATATATATAATTATTAATTATTTAATTACTAACAAAAAAAAAAAAAATAAGTTAAGTTTAAGGTACAACAAAAAAAAAGTATAAATTAAGTTCATTAATAATAATATAAAAAAAAAAGAAGTGTATTAAGTTAATTTTAAGTTTTAAGAAAAATGCAACAAAATTTTAATGTAAATAATTAAAATAAAAATAGATAGTACAAGAAGACTATATTGTTATATAGAATAACAATTCTAATCATTCTCTACCTCATTTTGCTATGTTTCCATTAAGCATTATTTAAGTATCGCGTTTACATTACTCGTAGTTGACTTTGAGTTGGAATTACTTTCAATAAGGAATTAAAAACTGTTGAATGTATTTTGCAAACCTTGTGTTATCTGTGGTGATTACTAATGCTTTATAATATTATTTTTATTTATTATTATTTATTAATTATTAATATTGATTGTTTATCTTTTAATATTAATTAATTGGTAATTAAGTGCTAGTTATTGATTATTTATTGATCATTGCACTCAATATTAAAATTCAATTAACTTTGGTTAATTTTTTAATTTACTCTTTGTTTGCCAAATTCTTTAAATGCTTGAATCTTTTGGTTTTTGTGGTTTTTATTTTTTTTTCTGATTATATTATTTATATATTTTCAAACCCATTGTTGCTATTGATCATTGCCAATTTTAGTGTAAAATTTTGCAATGTTCGTGGTCTGCAGTCGAATTCTCTTGCCGTCCAAGTTCGAATATTTTTGAAAGAAAATAAAATTGTTGGAACACCCGATTGTAGTATCGAAAATGTGATTTAGGGTTGATGGCGGTACAACAATTTTTTTGTTTAAAGCATCGATATTAACATTTTCAGTTAAAATCTGTTTATCTTTATCTTTATATATCATGCTTATTTACATTTCGTATATGTCACTGATGAATGAATTATACATAATAAGAGTATAGATATATATGTATGTCTGTACATGCCGACGTATTAATACGTATTTGATTGTATTTATAAGAAATTATTCTATGAATGAAATATTTTTAAAGATATGTTGCGATGTATGGCGCTATATAATAATATATATGAAGACGTTATAGACATAATATTAATAATACTTATTTGATATTTTGTACTAATTTTAGTATAAATTAATATACATTTGCCGCTTAGTATCAAATGGCAATAGCATATTTGGAAAAATTTTGGATTGATGATCGTTAGGTGGAAGTTTAGAATCTTCTTTTGAGTTTTGAAGAATGTGTAAACATAGTTTAAATCTATGTACAAGCCATAGTTCTAGAAATTATAAAATTCAGCCAAATTATTTTGAAAAATTAGAAAAAATATATTATTAGCAGAGTGACAGACTATGAAAATACTAACGGGATCGAACGGGTATCTAAGAGTTGACAAAGACAACTGTATTCTTCCTCGTTTCTAAGTTAGGTTTGTATTTTCCAATATAAATGGCATTACAATTATTGCAATTAATTTTCTAAACACCTGATTCCAAATTCCTGATATCAAACTCCTTAACATATAAATTTTTTTTTTTTTTATGACTTTATTATATTTGTTATTTTACAGAGTTAAGGCTCTTGTCGCCTTTTCAGATTAAGTATAAAATATTATTTTTAAATTTTTCCGAATTTCTAAATTTGAATTTGAGGAAAAATGGAATTTAAAAACCTCATATGAATTTTTTATTTAATTTTCATAAAATCTTATACCTATTAATTTAACTAACTATACATTTAAAGAACCTAAATACTAATTATTTACAAACTGTATCTACGTATTTATTTAACTAACCCCAACAATTCAAGTAGCTAATAGCAATAAATAAATGTAAGATTTTTACAATTTCCAGCAAATAAATTTTGTATCAAGCTGTTCTCTGAATATTCGCATTTGTCTCTACATTTTCTTGAGATTAATTCAACATGTTTGCTCACTAATTTGATTTTGGTTTTCTGATGCTTGGTTGAGTGGTAGAAAGGTATGTTCAATGCCAGTTTCAGTAATTTATTTTGTTTAACTTGTATATTTTTATTTACATATTTAGCACAATTTTCCCAAACAAGTGAAGCATACATTAAGATAGGTAAAAATATTCCTTTTTCTTTCATCTGACAAATTAGATTTCCTATTTATGAAAGGGTATATTATTGAGTATAATTATGTATTAGGTATAATTATGAATATATTAACTTTATGAATTGTATTTGTAATGTGTAAGTTAAAAGTTAATTTTTATCAAATATAACACCTAGATATTTTACACTATTACTCCATTCGATATCATGTTGTTCTATTTTTATTCTGGTAAATGGTATACATATCGATTTTCTTTTTTTGGTTTAAAAAATCCAAAGATTAAGAAGATTAATAATGCTGCATTTTCAATTCGTGAAATATCTGCTGTATAGATATTATACAAGATCGGCCCAAGTACTGCACCTTGCGAAATTCCTTATTCTATTTTATTTTTTTAAGTTTACCTTTAACTGAAGTGATGTTTCGAATATTGTGCGATTTTCTCGGAAACTCATTAAAATCTTTATAAGATAAGTGTTGCGGCTAAAGTGTTGGGACTTTTTCTTATGGATCCAGGACTATCGTACAAGCCGATTTTCCATTTTTGAAGTTATTTTTAATAGCATTTTTTACTTTTAATATGGCATGGGTAGTACTATATTCCTGTTTGAATCCAAATTGTTCATTTGGTAAAATATATTTTTTGTTTACTATGGATACGATTCTACGTTTAATTATTTTGTCCTTTATTTTGGAAAGCTTATTGGTCGATATTATTTACGGAGTCCGGCGGTTTATTTGGTTTTGGCATAACAATTACTTTCGCTTCTTTTCAGTAATTTACTAATTTGGAAAGTAGCCTAATATGAGGCAAGCATTATAAATTTCAGTTATCAATTCTATATCAATTTTTGGTTATTTTTAATACACAGATTAGAAATCTTATCTATTCCTGGGTATTTAGGGTGCTTTTTTTCTTTAATTTTTTTTTAAGTTTCGCTGATGATACTAAAATCTGCAAAACAATAGCTTCCACTCGTGATTACGAGTTGTTGCGATATGATTTCAATCAATTTGGTTCATGGTGCAGGAACAACATTCTCGAACTAAATGTTATCAAATGCGTAATTATGAGCTTTTTAAGGTTACGAGCTATTAGGAAAAGCTATTAGGAAAATTGTTTTTAGGAACAATATCAAAACATTACTGTTTATGAAAAAGCAAAAGGAACTAAAGAACACAGATTTGGATTTTTGGATTTTGCAACAATCTATTCTTCTATGACGACATGACGAGTTTCAATCTTCAAATTTTTAACAATGCAAAAAAATGAAAATCTTTTGGATATGATGCTGTTTTGTCATCAAATGGTATAATTTTTCTCAAAATAAGTAAAACTTCGAAACTAATTCAATTAAAAAGCAAAGAACAAATTGATATGCTATTGATAGAAAAAGCTTCTTCATCGTTTCATAATGGATCAAGAACGACGTGCGAGACAGAAAATTTGGAAGAAGACGATTATGAGAGTGCTGATAACTAACTGTTTATTTTTTTGTTCTTTTGTTTCCATTAATTCTTTAATATTATATTTTTTTTTAGTAACTTTTTAACTGTTTTTATTATTTTTTATATTATATCATGAATTTTAACTCAATTGATGAATTTGAAAAACATTTTATAGATACAAGGAGCAATTTAAACATATTATCTTTTAACGCAAGAACTATCTCGTCCATTAATAAATTTGATTCGTTCAAAGAATTAATTCTCAAATTTAACAAATTACCAAAAGTTGTAATGGTTCAAGAAACGTGGTTTGTTAACAAATTACTGCATTTGTATAAAATTCCAAACTATAATGTTTTCATTCAACTCGCAATGACGGTTATGGAGGTGTAAGTTTGTTTTTGTATGAGAGCTTAAATTTCGAAGTTGTCTTGGGCATTAACGAAAATTTCTGCAATGCAGTTTGTGTTGAATTAAAAAATATCTCTTTTTACGGTAAGAATCTTCATTTAATATGTTATGATCACAAAAATATAAAATCTTATCATTTTTGGAAAATTTACTTATTAAAATCTCGACATCTCCTTTGCTTAGTAAGTTCATGGTCACTGTCTGTGGGTACTTGAATACCGAGGGTTACCATAAGTAAAGAAGAAACTGAAAGAGATAAATGAATAGGAGTTTTGACAAAGTTAATTAATTATTGTATAGGTAATAATCCAATAAAATTTAGGTACCGTTATTTTGAACCGTATATTCCGTCTTGACGCAGTCAAACGCTTCAATTGATATTACGAGTCACGGCGGTAAACACCGTCTTGACGGTACTAACCGTATCACTTTTTAAAACAAATTGTCATTCTTAAACTAGAAAATTAGTTGGAAACAAGTCCTTTAGACAAAAAACTACTTCACCAATTTACGTAAATTATCCTAAAGCATCTTGTTCTGAAAAAAGAGTTGAAAGTGCAAATATCTTCTTTTGAACAGACACTCCTCAATTCATCCTTTACTTACAACGGGTTACTAAAATTTGAATGAACTTTGACGTTTGAACTTTGAAACCCGCTTTGACGTTTTTCAAATGCATATCTTTAGACAAACAAGTCCCGACAAAATATTCAAATAAAACCATTTTTTGGAAAGAATATAATTGTTCAAATTAGTTTTTGAATTTAGATTTTGAATTTAAAATTTGAATTAGAATTCGCTTCAAGAAAAGTACTACCTAAAAATAATATTTTTTCAATACAATCATTTTCTTAATACTAAAAAGGTTTTACAGTTGAAAAATGCTGATTTTGCATTATCACGTTTTTCAATAATTGTTTAATAATTTTTTTTTTAGTTCATTTCGTACATATTGAGTATTGACATTATATGATGACAAAATGTACGATCAGCTAATTTATTAATCATGTTTAAAAAAATGCGTTTACTTATTTATACAAAAGTTAAAAAGCAACAATCGATTGTGAAATACGGCACTTAAGTTCAAGTGAGTTTAAAAAAAATAGAAATGAAAGTGTGCAAGTAGTAAAATATGAAATTAAGTTTTTATTTTAGAAGAATGGAGTTTTTTGTCCCTGTTGAGCAATTCCATCCCTTTGTACGATATTGTTTGGTACAATAGTGATGGTCTTATCAGTAGGGGATGGTGTGGATGTAACTCCTCTTTCTCTTGAATCCGACTCCCGGCGGATATCATTTAAATGAAAGGTTACCTTTGGTACAGTGCAATTGAATCGCAACCCAAGCAGGGAATCCTAGAGCCAGATTCCCAAAACAAAAGGTGTTAGGCTCGCCAAGACCTTTTTAATGATACTGCACATGATAATATACAGCTTAATTTTTATATTAAGGGCTTGTAAACGGTCTCAGGGACCAAGCAGGGCATCCTAGAATACTGCTCCCCAAATAAAAGTTTAGGAGCTTACCAAGACCTTTTCAATGATACCCCATATGACGATATTCGGGCAATATTGAAATCCCCATACAACATAAAATTTACCAAAAAGATGTAATTTCAGATGTAATTTTTCTGGATAGTTTCACACCAAACTCTATCAAATGCTTTTTCCAGCTAGTCTCTAGCACATCTAGAAGTGCTTCATCTTTTTGATACGAAGTGGTTGCACTCATTTCTTAGGAATAGCTTTATATATAATTATTAATTATTAAGTACTAACAAAAAAAAAAAATAAGTTAAGTTTAAGGTACAACAAAAAAAAAGAATAAATTAAGTTCATTAATAATAATATAAAAAAAAAAGAAGTGTCTGACATTCATTTTAAGTATTAAGAAAAATGCAACAAAATTTTAATGTAAATAATTAAAATAAAAATAGTACAAGAAGACTATATTGTTTGTTATTCTATTCATTTTCTACCTCATTTTGCTATGTTTCCATTAAGCATTATTTAAGTATTGCATTTACATTACTCGTAGTTGACTTTGAGTTGGAATTACTTTCAATAAGGAATTAAAAACTGTTGAATGTATTTTGCAAACTTTGTGTTATCTGTGGTGATTACTAATGCTTTATAATATTATTTTTATTTATTATTATTTATTAATTATTAATATTGATTGTTTATCTTTTAATATTAATTAATTGGTAATTAAGTGCTAGTTATTGATTATTTATTGATCATTGCACTCAATATTAAAATTCAATTAACTTTGGTTAATTTTTTAATTTACTCTTTGTTTGTCAAATTCTTTAAATGCTAAACAAATTAAATTTCCTATTTATGAATGGGTATATTATTGGGTATAATTATGAATTTATTAGCTTTATGAATTGTATTAGTTATGTGTAAGTTAAATGTTAATTTTTTATCAAATATAACACCTAGATATTTTACACTATTACTCCATTCGATATCATGTTGTTCTATTTTTATTCTGGTAAATGGTATACATATCGATTTTCTTTTTTTGGTTTAAAAAATCCAAAGATTAAGAAGATTAATAATGCTGCATTTTCAATTCGTGAAATATCTGCTGTATAGATATTATACAAGATCGGCCCAAGTACTGCACCTTGCGAAATTCCTTATTCTATTTTATTTTTTTAAGTTTACCTTTAACTGAAGTGATGTTTCGAATATTGTGCGATTTTCTCGGAAACTCATTAAAATCTTTATAAGATAAGTGTTGCGGCCAAAGTGTTGGGACTTTAACTTATGGATCCAGGACTATCGTACAAGCCGATTTTCCATTTTTGATGTTATTTTTAATAGCATTTTTTACTTTTAATATGGCATGGGTAGTACTATATTCCTGTTTGAATCCAAATTGTTCATTTGGTAAAATATATTTTTTGTTTACTATGGATACGATTCTACGTTTAATTATTTTGTCCTTTATTTTGGAAAGCTTATTGGTCGATATTATTTACGGAGTCCGGCGGTTTATTTGGTTTTGGCATAACAATTACTTTCGCTTCTTTTCAGTAATTTACTAATTTGGAAAGTAGCCTAATATGAGGCAAGCATTATAAATTTCAGTTATCAATTCTATATCAATTTTTGGTTATTTTTAATACACAGATTAGAAATCTTATCTATTCCTGGGTATTTAGGGTGTTTTTTTCTTTAATTTTTTTTTAAGTTTCGCTGATGATACTAAAATCTGCAAAACAATAGCTTCCACTCGTGATTACGAGTTGTTGCGATATGATTTCAATCAATTTGGTTCATGGTGCAGGAACAACATTCTCGAACTAAATGTTATCAAATGCGTAATTATGAGCTTTTTAAGGTTACGAGCTATTAGGAAAAGCCATTAGGAAAATTGTTTTTAGGAACAATATCAAAACATTACTGTTTATGAAAAAGCAAAAGGAACTAAAGAACACAGATTTGGATTTTTGGATTTTGCAACAATCTATTCTTCTATGACGACATGACGAGTTTCAATCTTCAAATTTTTAACAATGCAAAAAAATGAAAATCTTTTGGATATGATGCTGTTTTGTCATCAAATGGTATAATTTTTCTCAAAATAAGTAAAACTTCGAAACTAATTCAATTAAAAAGCAAAGAACAAATTGATATGCTATTGATAGAAAAAGCTTCTTCATCGTTTCATAATGGATCAAGAACGACGTGCGAGACAGAAAATTTGGAAGAAGACGATTATGAGAGTGCTGATAACTAACTGTTTATTTTTTTGTTCTTTTGTTTCCATTAATTCTTTAATATTATATTTTTTTTTAGTAACTTTTTAACTGTTTTTATTATTTTTTATATTATATCATGAGTTTTAACTCAATTGATGAATTTGAAAAACATTTTATAGATACAAGGAGCAATTTAAACATATTATCTTTTAACGCAAGAAGTATCTCGTCCATTAATAAATTTGATTCGTTCAAAGAATTAATTCTCAAATTTAACAAATTACCAAAAGTTGTAATGGTTCAAGAAACGTGGTTTGTTAACAAATTACTGCATTTCTATAAAATTCCAAACTATAATGTTTTCATTCAACTCGCAATGACGGTTATGGAGGTGTAAGTTTGTTTTTGCATGAGAGCTTAAATTTCGAAGTTGGCTTGGGCATTAACGAAAATTTCTGCAATGCAGTTTGTGTTGAATTAAAAAATATCTCTTTTTACGGTAAGAATCTTCATTTAATATGTTATTACAGATCACAAAAATGTAAAATCTTATCATTTTTGGAAAATTTACTAATTAAAATCCCGACATCTCCTTTGCTTAGTAAGTTCATGGTCACTGTCTGTGGGTACTTGAATGCCGGGGGTTACCATAAGTAAAGAAGAAACTGGAAGAAATAAATGAATAGGAGTTTTGACAAAGTTAATTAGTTATTGTATAGGTAATAATCCAATAAAATTTAGGTACCGTTAATTTGAACCGTATATTCCGTCTTGACCAAGTCAAACGCTTCAATTGATATTACGAGTCATGGCGGTAAACACCGTCTTGACGGGACTAACCGTATCACTTTTTAAAACAAATTGTTATTTTTAAACTAATGTTCTAGTTGGAAATAAGTCTTTTAGACACAAATCTACTTCACCAGTTTACCTAAATTATCCTAAAGAATCTTGTTCTGAAAAAAAAGTTGGAAGTGCAAATATCTTCTTTTGAACAGACACTCCTCAATTCATCCAACAAAATTGACTAAAGCTAATTCACCTTTACAAAGAATATTCACCTTTACTTACAACGGGTTACTAAAATTTGAATGAACTATTTTTCAATACATCTACGACGGTATTTACCGCTTTGACGTTTTTCAAATGCATATCTTTAGGCAAACAAGTCCCGACAAAATATTCAAATAAAACCATTTTTTGGAAAGAATATAATTGTTCAAATTAGTTTTTGAATTTAGATTTTGAATTTAAAATTTGAATTAGAATTTGCTTCATGAAAAGTACTACTTAAAAATAATATTTTTTCAATACAATCATTTTCTTAATACTAAAAAGGTTTTACAGTTGAAAAATGCTGATTTTGCATTATCACGTTTTTCAATAATTGTTTAATAATTTTTTTTTTAGTTCATTTCGTACATATTGAGTATTGATCTTATATGATGACAAAATGTACGATCAGCTAATTTATTAATCATGTTTAAAAAAATGCGTTTACTTATTTATACAAAAGTTAAAAAGCAACGATCGATTGTGAAATACGGCACTTAAGTTCAAGTGAGTTTAAAAAAAATAGAAATGAAAGTGTGCAAGTAGTAAAATATGAAATTAAGTTTTTATTTTAGAAGAATGGAGTTTTTTGTCCCTGTTGAGCAATTCCATCCCTTTGTACGATATTGTTTGGTACAATAGTGATGGTTTTATCAGTAGGGGATGGTGTGGATGTAACTCCTCTTTCTCTAGAATCCGACTCCCGGCGGATATCATTTAAATTAAAGGTTACCTTTGGTACAGTGCAATTGAATCGCAACCCAAGCAGGGAATCCTAGAGCCAGATTCCCCAAACAAAAGGTGTTAGGCTCGCCAAGACCTTTTTAATGATACTGCACATGATAATATACAGCTTAATTTTTATATTAAGGGCTTGTAAACGGTCTCAGGGACTAAGCAGGGCATCCTAGAATACTGCTCCCCAAATAAAAGTATAGGAGCTTACCAAGACCTTTTCAATGGTACTCCATATGACGATATTCGGGCAATATTGAAATCCCCATACAACATAAAATTTACCAAAAAGATGTAATTTCAGATGTAATTTTTCTGGATAGTTTCACACCAAACACTTTCACAAATGCTTTTTCCAGCTAGTCTCTAGCACATCTAGAAGTGCTTCATCTTTTTGATACGAAGTGGTTGCACTCATTTCTTAGGAATAGCTTTATATATATAATTATTAATTATTTAAGTACTAACAAAAAAAAAAAATAAGTTAAGTTTAAGGTACAACAAAAAAAAAGAATAAATTAAGTTCATTAATAATAATATAAAAAAAAAAGAAGTGTCTGACATTAATTTTAAGTATTAAGAAAAATGCAACAAAATTTTAATGTAAATAATTAAAATAAAAATAGTACAAGAAGACTATATTGTTTGTTATTCTATTCATTTTCTACCTCATTTTGCTATGTTTCCATTAAGCATTATTTAAGTATCGCATTTACATTACCCGTAGTTGGCTTTGAGTTGGAATTACTTTCAATAAGGAATTAAAAACTGTTGAATGTATTTTGCAAACTTTGTGTTATCTATGGTGATTACTAATGCTTTATAATATTATTTTTATTTATTATTATTTATTAATTATTAATATTGATTGTTTATCTTTTAATATTAATTAATTGGTAATTAAGTGCTAGTTATTGATTATTTATTGATCATTGCACTCAATATTAAAATTCAATTAACTTTGGTTAATTTTTTAATTTACTCTTTGTTTGTCAAATTCTTTAAATGCTTGAATCTTTTGGTTTTATTTTTTTTTCTGATTATATTATTTATATATTTTCAAACCCATTGTTGCTATTGATCATTGCCAATTTTAGTGTAAAATTTTGCAATGTTCGTGGTCTGCAGTCGAATTTTCTTGCCGTCCAAGTTCGAATATTTTTGAAAGAAAATAAAATTGTTGGAACACCCGATTGTAGTATCGAAAATGTGATTTAGGGTTGATGGCGGTACAACAATTTTTTTGTTTAAAGCATCGATATTAACATTTTCAGTTAAAATCTGTTTATCTCTATCTTTATATATCATGCTTATTTACATTTCGTATATGTCACTGATGAATGAATTATACATAATAAGAGTATAGATATATATGTATGTCTGTACATGCCGACGTATTAATACGTATTTGATTGTATTTATAAGAAATTATTCTATGAATGAAATATTTTTAAAGATATGTTGCGATGTATGGCGCTATATAATAATATATATGAAGACGTTATAGACATAATATTAATAATACTTATTTGGTATTTTGTACTAATTTTAGTATAAATTAATATACATTTGCCGCTTAGTATCAAATGGTAATAGCATATTTGGAAAAATTTTGGATTGATGATCGTTAGGTGGAAGTTTAGAATCTTCTTTTGAGTTTTGAAGAATGTGTAAACATAGTTTAAATCTATGTACAAGCCATAGTTCTAGAAATTATAAAATTCAGCCAAATTATTTTGAAAAATTAGAAAAAATATATTATTAGCAGAGTGACAGACTATGAAAATACTAACGGGATCGAACGGGTATCTAAGAGTTGACAAAGACAACTGTATTCTTCCTCGTTTCTAAGTTAGGTTTGTATTTTCCAATATAAATGGCATTACAATTATTGCAATTAATTTTCTAAACACCTGATTCCAAATTCCTGATATCAAACTCCTTAACATATAAATTTTTTTTTTTTTTTATGACTTTATTATATTTGTTATTTTACAGAGTTCAGGCTCTTGTCGCCTTTTCAGATTAAGTATAAAATATTATTTTAAAATTTTTCCGAATTTCTAAATTTGAATTTGAGGAAAAATGGAATTTAAAAACCTCATATGAATTTTTTATTTAATTTTCATAAAATCTTATACCTATTAATTTAACTAACTATACATTTAAAGAACCTAAATACTAATTATTTACAAACTGTATCTACGTATTTATTTAACTAACCCCAACAATTCAAGTAGCTAATAGCAATAAATAAATGTAAGATTTTTACAATTTCCAGCAAATAAATTTTGTATCAAGCTGTTCTCTGAATATTCGCATTTGTCTCTACATTTTCTTGAGATTAATTCAACATGTTTGCTCACTAATTTGATTTTGGTGTTTTGATGAAGCTGCTTGGTTGAGTAGTAGAAAGATATGTTCAATGCCAGTTTCAGTAATTTATTTTGCTTAACTTGTATATTTTTATTTAGATAGTTCGCACAATTTTCCCAAACAAGTGAAGCATACATTAAGATAGGTAAAAATATTACTTTCATATAATATCAAGTATACATTAAGATAGGTAACAATATTCCTTTTTCTTTCATCTGACAAATTAGATTTCCTATTTATGAATGGGTATATTATTGGGTATAATTATGTATTGGGTATAATTATGAATTTATTAGCTTTATGAATTGTATTAGTTATGTGTAAGTTAAATGTTAATTTTTTATCAAATATAACACCTAGATATACACTATTACTCCATTCGATATCATGTTGTTCTATTTTTATTCTGGTAAATGGTATACATATCGATTTTCTTTTTTTGGTTTAAAAAATCCAAAGATTAAGAAGATTAATAATGCTGCATTTTCAATTCGTGAAATATCTGCTGTATAGATATTATACAAGATCGGCCCAAGTACTGCACCTTGCGAAATTCCTTATTCTATTTTATTTTTTTAAGTTTACCTTTAACTGAAGTGATGTTTCGAATATTGTGCGATTTTCTCGGAAACTCATTAAAATCTTTATAAGATAAGTGTTGCGGCCAAAGTGTTGGGACTTTAACTTATGGATCCAGGACTATCGTACAAGCCGATTTTCCATTTTTGAAGTTATTTTTAATAGCATTTTTTACTTTTAATATGGCTGTTTGAATCCATTATATATTCCTATATTCCTGTTTGAATCCAAATTGTTCATTTGGTAAAATATATTTTTTGTTTACTATGGATACGATTCTACGTTTAATTATTTTGTCCTTTATTTTGGAAAGCTTATTGGTCGATATTATTTACGGAGTCCGGCGGTTTATTTGGTTTTGGCATAACAATTACTTTCGCTTCTTTTCAGTAATTTGCTAATTTGGAAAGTAGCCTAATATGAGGCAAGCATTATAAATTTCAGTTATCAATTCTATATCAATTTTTGGTTATTTTTAATACACAGATTAGAAATCTTATCTATTCCTGGGTATTTAGGGTGCATTTTTTCTTTAATTTTTTTTTAAGTTTCGCTGATGATACTAAAATCTGCAAAACAATAGCTTCCACTCGTGATTACGAATTGTTGCGATATGATTTCAATCAATTTGGTTCATGGTGCAGGAACAACATTCTCGAACTAAATGTTATCAAATGCGTAATTATGAGCTTTTTAAGGTTACGAGCTATTAGGAAAAGCCATTAGGAAAATTGTTTTTAGGAACAATATCAAAACATTACTGTTTATGAAAAAGCAAAAGGAACTAAAGAACACAGATTTGGATTTTTGGATTTTGCAACAATCTATTCTTCTATGACGACATGACGAGTTTCAATCTTCAAATTTTTAACAATGCAAAAAAATGAAAATCTTTTGGATATGATGCTGTTTTGTCATCAAATGGTATAATTTTTCTCAAAATAAGTAAAACTTCGAAACTAATTCAATTAAAAAGCAAAGAACAAATTGATATGCTATTGATAGAAAAAGCTTCTTCATCGTTTCATAATGGATCAAGAACGACGTGCGAGACAGAAAATTTGGAAGAAGACGATTATGAGAGTGCTGATAACTAACTGTTTATTTTTTTGTTCTTTTGTTTCCATTAATTCTTTAATATTATATTTTTTTTTAGTAACTTTTTAACTGTTTTTATTATTTTTTATATTATATCATGAATTTTAACTCAATTGATGAATTTGAAAAACATTTTATAGATACAAGGAGCAATTTAAACGTATTATCTTTTAACGCAAGAAGTATCTCGTCCATTAATAAATTTGATTCGTTCAAAGAATTAATTCTCAAATTTAACAAATTACCAAAAGTTGTAATGGTTCAAGAAACGTGGTTTGTTAACAAATTACTGCATTTGTATAAAATTCCAAACTATAATGTTTTCATTCAACTCGCAATGACGGTTATGGAGGTGTAAGTTTGTTTTTGCATGAGAGCTTAAATTTCGAAGTTGGCTTGGGCATTAACGAAAATTTCTGCAATGCAGTTTGTGTTGAATTAAAAAATATCTATCTTTTTACGGTAAGAATCTTCATTTAATATGTTATTACAGATCACAAAAATGTAAAATCTTATCATTTTTGGAAAATTTACTAATTAAAATCCCGACATCTCCTTTGCTTAGTAAGTTCATGGTCACTGTCTGTGGGTACTTGAATGCCGGGGGTTACCATAAGTAAAGAAGAAACTGGAAGAAATAAATGAATAGGAGTTTTGACAAAGTTAATTAGTTATTGTATAGGTAATAATCCAATAAAATTTAGGTACCGTTAATTTGAACCGTATATTCCGTCTTGACCAAGTCAAACGCTTCAATTGATATTACGAGTCATGGCGGTAAACACCGTCTTGACGGGACTAACCGTATCACTTTTTAAAACAAATTGTTATTTTTAAACTAATGTTCTAGTTGGAAATAAGTCTTTTAGACACAAATCTACTTCACCAGTTTACGTAAATTATCCTAAAGAATCTTGTTCTGAAAAAAAAGTTGGAAGTGCAAATATCTTCTTTTGAACAGACACTCCTCAATTCATCCAACAAAATTGACTAAAGCTAATTCACCTTTACAAAGAATATTCACCTTTACTTACAACGGGTTACTAAAATTTGAATGAACTATTTTTCAATACATCTACGACGGTATTTACCGCTTTGACGTTTTTCAAATGCATATCTTTAGGCAAACAAGTCCCGACAAAATATTCAAATATAACCATTTTTTGGAAAGAATATAATTGTTCAAATTAGTTTTTGAATTTAGATTTTGAATTTAAAATTTGAATTAGAATTTGCTTCATGAAAAGTACTACTTAAAAATAATATTTTTTCAATACAATCATTTTCTTAATACTAAAAAGGTTTTACAGTTGAAAAATGCTGATTTTGCATTATCACGTTTTTCAATAATTGTTTAATAATTTTTTTTTTAGTTCATTTCGTACATATTGAGTATTGATCTTATATGATGACAAAATGTACGATCAGCTAATTTATTAATCATGTTTAAAAAAATTCGTTTACTTATTTATACAAAAGTTAAAAAGCAACGATCGATTGTGAAATACGGTACTTAAGTTCAAGTGAGTTTAAAAAAAATAGAAATGAAAGTGTGCGAGTAGTAAAATATGAAATTAAGTTTTTATTTTAGAAGGATGGAGTTTTTTGTCCCTGTTGAGCAATTCCATCCCTTTGTACGATATTGTTTGGTACAATAGTGATGGTTTTATCAGTAGGGGATGGTGTGGATGTAACTCCTCTTTCTCTAGAATCCGACTCCCGGCGGATATCATTTAAATTAAAGGTTACCTTTGGTACAGTGCAATTGAATCGCAACCCAAGCAGGGAATCTTAGAGCTAGATTCCCCAAACAAAAGGTGTTAGGCTCGCCAAGACCTTTTTAATGATACTGCACATGATAACATACAGCTTAATTTTTATATTAAGGGCTTGTAAACGGTCTCAGGGACCAAGCAGGGCATCCTAGAATACTGCTCCCCAAATAAAAGTTTAGGAGCTTACCAAGACCTTTTTAATGATACCCCATATGACGATATTCGGGCAATATTGAAATCCCCATACAACATAAAATTTACCAAAAAGATGTAATTTCAGATGTAATTTTTCTGGATAGTTTCACACCAAACTCTATCAAATGCTTTTTCCAGCTAGTCTCTAGCACATCTAGAAGTGCTTCATCTTTTTGATACGAAGTGGTTGCACTCATTTCTTAGGAATAGCTTTATATATATAATTATTAATTATTTAAGTACTAACAAAAAAAAAAAAATAAGTTAAGTTTAAGGTACAACAAAAAAAAAGAATAAATTAAGTTCATTTATAATAATATAAAAAAAAAATATTGACTCAACTGAATTTTAATTTTTAACTTGTTATTATTTTTTATTTTTTGGTTAGTTTTCATACTTAAATTTATTTTTGAATTAGCTGATATATCTAGGTAAGATTTCATTATTAATTTGGAAATGATTCTCACTTTGATTTTTTATTTCAGTTTTTTTTATAATATCGTGTAAGTTTGCTGACCCGGTTAAGTTTTAAATAATTTGATGCTTTTTCTTTTTTTCTATTTTCATTAGGTTTCTTTAATTTTTTAGTTTTTGATTTTATCAGTTTTTCTTGGATAATAGGATATTGCGGGGACGAGATTGTACCATTAATGAAATCAATGGGTCTTTGATTGGTTGAGGAATGAATTGTTTCGCTGTAAGTTTTAACAGCTTTGACAACAGGATTTTAATCTGTTGGTAAGCCTAATTATTTTTCAAGTGTCTGTAAAATTCTAAGATGTTCATTTAGTGTATTGTGGAATCTTTCTATGTCCGCGTTACTACTATGGTTATTTAGTTATATATTCAGTAGTGAAGTGGATATCAATTCCTTCATTGTTCAAGTAATTTTTAAAATTTAAACTATTAAAATCTTTTTCTCTATCTATGACTATTCTTTTGGGTTTACCAAGAGGCGCAAGATATTTCATAACTTGCACATGTTTTGTAAATTTATCTATAAAGGTAAGGTATGTGTCTCCTTTGGATTTGAATCAAATGTCCATGTGAACTATTCTAAAGATTTACTGGCGGTTTCTGAAATTTTAAATGGTAATTTTAGAGGCTTCCGTTCTTATATAGCAGAGTTGCAAATATGACAATTATTTATGACTTTTTGAATTTCTTCTTTCAATTTAGGAAAATAGTGTCTTTTTTTAAGTTTAAATAGACAACATTAATACCTCTGTGGTTTGTTTTTACATGTTGATCAAGAATGAGTTCTTGCAATTCTTGACGATATAAAGTGTCACTGAGTAAGAGTGAGCTTTGTTTAATTTTGGTAATTTGTTTTTTGAAAAATATTTTAGGTAATTATTTTGAAAAGCGCTGTAAATATTAATATCTTCAATCAAAATCCCTATTATTCCTTTACTTGGAATATGATCTTTAAAAATTTTAATGAAAAATTCTTCATTAGGAGTAGGATGTATAAAGATTTTTCTTTTTCGAAGAGTAATATTCAATAATACAAAGTTTTCTTGTGAACCTATCTTAATAATAATTTGCGTTTTGTAAAGATTGATAGTTTTTAATGTAATTCTAATAAAGAATAGAAAGCATTGGTTCTGGAATTTTATCCATAAAAACTCTTAAAGCGGTTTGGAAATTGTTTTGCGCGGAATATGGCAAATTTTGGTCGTTTTTAGCACATTTCCAAAAAAATTTTGAAAAAATGTGCTTATTAGTTTCACTCTGTCCGTCCGTCCGTCCGTCCGTCTGTTTACAAAACTTCTACACCGTTAAAGATAGAGAAAAAAAATTTTAACCATAGGTAGGTAATCTCATAAAAAAAATAATTTTGTGGAACAACTTTTTCATGTAGCCCCCCCCCATTACGGAGCTACAGCCCCTCAAACTTTGAAAAAGCCCTATTTTTAAATGCATATATCTTATGTTCTGCTTAAGATTTTTCAATCTGAAAACGTCATTCGACAGGTATTTCTTTTGTCTTTGTAAATTAATATCAAAATTATACAATTTTTTAAAATTTAGTATTTAAATTTACCGTTATGTGAAAACCAAATTTTGCATGATTTTTCTACTTTCATAACTCCGGCACGCTTCCAGATAAAAGCTTGAAATTTTGAGGCAAGAAAGAACTCTTAGAATTAGTATAAGTTTGCTCAGAAAATTTTTTCGGATCACCCCCTGTTTATGAGCTATTAGGGCTTAAAAATTGAAAATTTGCTATTTTTAAACACCTGTAACTTAGGAACGTGTAAACATTTTGCTTCTGCAAGATATAAAAATTAAAGCTACAATAATATATTTTTACGTGTGTTAAAGGTTTATTTTAATTGTAAAGGGTTACAAAGTTGCAGCTCTTCAAAATTGCGAAAAAGCCCCATTTTCAGATGTATATATCTCGGGCTCTACGTAATAATTTTGCAATCTAAAACCGCCAGAAGATCGAAAATTTTATTATCTATATAAAACAGTATCAAAATTATGTAATGTTTTGTAATTTACTATTTAAATTTACCGGTATGTGAAAACCACATTTTGCATGAAATTTCTTTTTTCATAACTCCGGCACCCCTTTAGATAAGAACCTGAAACTTTGAGACAAGAAAGAACTTTTAGAATTAGTATAAGTTTCCTCAGAAAATTTTTGGAAACACCCCCTCTTTAAGAGTTATTACGCCTCAAAAATTGAAAATTTGCTATTTTTAGACACCTGTAACTTAGGCACCTGTACAAATTTTTCTTCGGCAAGACATGAAAATTAAAGGTTCAATAATATATTTTTACGTGTGTTAACGGCTTTTCTTAGTTATATAGGATTCCGGACTTACGGCCCCTCAAAATTTCAAAAATGTCCTATTTTCACATTTTTTCTTATTAAGTTATTACATGAAATTTTCAAATTTTTGTGTAAGTCACACTTCTAAACAGTTTGTATTGAGTTTTGGAAATGTGCGCTTTTAAAAACCGTTGGTTTACATTCTACCATGTTTTATTTTATTATTTAATCTCCGTAAACAAATTTTTATTTGAATTAAATAGATCTACACTATTTGTAGAGAAACTGACATCTCGTAAATTATCATATAATTCTTCAGTGGATTGTTTTCTCCGAAATTGTTTAAAAGTACATGGTCTGAAATTAGACCATTGTGTTACATGATTATTTATTTTAATTATTTCGCTAGCTTTATTAATTAATTTACTTTTTACTCTATCTAATAATATTACTTGACTTGCATTATCATATCTTAGAACTTAGGGTATTATTTTTTTATTTTATTTTTTCTTTGCCTCGAATGCATAATATCATTTTACAATTAAAATTACTATATAGTGATAATGGAAATCCTTTACAAACTATAGAACCTTTTATACTTTGAGTTGTGAAACTAATCATTTAATCTTATAATTATTTAAATTATATCTAGCAAAAGGAAAATGGCAAATCAAAACCTTCTAAATTTAATTCTTTAGAAACATTATAAACATAATGTGTTTTAAAAGAAAATAAACTAACTGAAAGCAAACATACTATGAGCTGACATTACTAGGTAGTTCTTTTATAAGAACGTTATTTGAATTATTACGTTATTTGAAATTAATGGTGTAAATTTTTTTTTTTTTTTTTCTTTATTTCAATTAAAACATTGTTAGTAAAACATAAGATATTGATATTATGCAATTAGAGTGTTGTTAGAGACCAAGCCGAAGCTGTCTGGTCCATTTGTGTAATTAATATAATGTACCTATTTATATAATTTTTTTTTCTTTTTTTTTTTTCTTTTTGTTAATTTATTGTTTACTTTATTGTAAAAATTATTTTATAATTACTAAAATTTATTTTATATTACATTGTTTATCCGTTCCAAATAAGGTAAGATAATAATTTAATTTATTTCTAGTGTTATGTGTGTGAATATCTATATTTCTATTGAGTATAAAGTTATGCTTAATCATATTGTGTATAATTTTGAATGCTAGTAGGTACAGCTCTCTATTGCCAACAAAATCAAGACTTGGGTACTGAATAGAATATATTTGATTAGTTGGATGTGTAATTGGATATTTGTGAATTATTTTTATTGCCTTCTTGTGAAGAACATATAGTCTGTCCAAATGAACTTTTGAAGCCCTATTCCATATAGGGTTTAAATATATAATATTAGAGTGTATATATGAATTATAAATAATATTTAGAGTTTGTTTGTCAAAGAATCTTCTTAGTCTCTTTAATATAAAGATGTAAGGAGAGATTTTCTTACAAACAAAATCAATATGGTCTGTTCATCTAAGGTTATAATCAATGATCATGTCTAGGTAGTTGAAGTTTTTTACTACTTCGAGTTGCCTATTATTATATATAAAGGATGGATTATGAAACAGCTTGTTTCCAAATAATAGTATTTTCGTCTTATTTAAATTTATTGCTAGCCGATTTTTGTCTAACCATTAATCAATTAATGATAAATCTTGTAAAATTGTTGCTTTTAATTCCGTTTCATTATTTGCCGAGTATTTTATTGCTGCATCGTCAGCGAATAATTGCAGAGACCCTTTAAGATTAACTTGTGACAAGTCATCGATATATATTTAAATAGGTCGGGGCCTAGAATGGATCCTTGAGGAACACCTTTTTTACTTAATCTTGGATTACTGTAAACATTATCTAATTTAACCTTTTGTGATCGACCTATTAAGTATGTTTTAAATAATGCTATATGTTCCTGTGAGAGACCTAGTTTTTTAAGTTTAAGCAGTAATATATCATGGTCTACGCAATCGAATGCTTTTTGGAGATCAATAAAAAGGCACGCAGTGAACTTTCCGTTATCCATATTTTTTGTTATAAAATCGGTAAGCGATAGGCAAGCTGCAGTGGTGTTTGACTTTTGTTCAAAACCAAATTGTTCACAATACAGGATATTATTGTGGGTTAAAACATCATTTAATCTAGCCTTTATAATTTTTTCAAAGATTTTCGAAAAAGTGCTCAAAACTGATATAGGCCGGTAATTTGTTGGATTGGTCGCGTTTTCTTTTTTATATATCGGTGTTATAATGGCAGTTTTCAGGCATTCAGGAAAATTATTTGTCTGGAATGAAATGTTTATAAACTTTACAAGTGTAGGTACAAGTCTGTCAACAAATTTTTTTACAAATTTTGTTGTTATCGTTGTTATCGTAGCCGGTTGCAGAATTTGGTTTTAACGATCTAATTATAATTTCCACTTCTGTTGTTGAAGTTGGTGTAAGAACGAATGGGCGTTGTATATTCCGTCTTAGGTTATTAAAAAAATTGTGATCAATGCAAGCATTTGAAATTTTCAGACTACTTGTCACATTCGTGAAGAAGCCGTTCATGCACTCTGATATGTTTTGTGGATCTGTGATTATATTGTTATAGTATTCTAGGACTTTAACCTGTGTTTTCGAATCCTTTCCACCCTTGTTGAACATGATCTTTTTATAAAGTACCCACAGTTTTTTACTGTCGCTCGGATTTTTTGTTATTTCATCAGTACAGAATTTAACTTTGGCGTCGAGAATCATGTTTTTTACTTTAGCTCGATAAAATTTGTACAGAGAAGAGATATTTGAGTCATTGGGGTACTTTCGTTTATATTTGAAAAAAGAGTCGCGAACTTTGATCATGTTGAGTATGTCATTAGTCATCCATTCATGTTTTTTAATCATTTTTGTGAAATGAGTTGTCATGGTATATTTTTTAATTAATAATGTTAAGCTATTGACGAGATCATCAATAGTATTGTACACTCCTAATGTATCCCAGAAAGAGTCTCTAGAGAGTTTGTCATAGTCGAAGACCGTTTTTGTCTCTATTGTGGGTTCTTTGGTTGGGGTTAGATCAGCACTAATTAAAAATAATTGATGATCTGATAAAGGAGTATCTATTATAAGGAATTGATATTTATGGTTTAGGATGTCGGTAATAAAATGATCAATAACGGTTTTTGAAGTTTTCCCGATTCGTGTTGCGTATTCTTCAGTAATTTTGTTTCCAATTACATACCCATTGCTCGAAAGAGTATTATGTAATTCAATACATCAATATTCTTTTTGTCTAATAGATTGATGTTAAAATCTCCGAGTATTAGCGAATGTTTATATGTAGCTGTAATATCATCTACTTTTTTTATGACGTCATCGATATTCGTTTGATGTGATCTATACACCGCTACGATGCTTGTATTGTGTCGGAGTAATTTTACTATCAGAATATTTGATTGATTGAATTCCTCATCAAGAATTTGGGTAGAGCTAAGATAATCGGCTACATAAATAGCTGTACCACCGTAGGACCTTTCCCGGTTTGAAAAGTAGCCCGTGTAGCCAGGAAGATTGAAAAATTTATTTTCATTTTTGCTAATCCAAATTTCTGTTAGGACTATAATTGCTATTTTTGATTTGAGAGAATAAATAAATGATTCCAGATTATAAATTTTATTTCTTATGCTTTGAATATTTAAGTAAATAATATGTAATTTATTTTTATACCCGTACGATAGGATCGGGTATAGTAAAATTACTCCTCCGTTTGTAACACCTCGAAATAAGCGAGCTAGATATACCTTCAAAGGTATGGATCGGATCAGAAAAAAATTCTAAGACTTTTGAGCCATGTCCGTCTGTCCGTCAGCACGCTAACTCAAAAACTAAGAAAGCTAGAATCTTGAAATTTACACAAAATATTCTGGGAGTAATTTGTAGGTTCCCTATTTTTTTTGGTTGAGTTTGGACCAAACCTTAGGGTAGCTCTCGAACACCTAACTTTTAGATCCCCACATTTTTTTTGAAATAGAGCTATGAAATTTTAATTGCTGATAGATCTCACAAAAATATTAATCTTATTTTTGAAACTTTTTTTTGTAGCCCCACCCGTTACGGAGCTACAGCTCCCCAAAGGTTCAAAGAAGCTCTATATTTAAATTGTTATAGTACAAGTTGTATAAGGTATATCCTCATTTTGAAAACGCCAAACGATTACTACTTTTATTAGCTTTAAAAGTATATATACAATAAATATATTTCTGAGGCATACGGTGTCTTAATTTACCGTTATGCGAAACTAAAATTTTGCAAAATCCTTTAACCCTTCTATCTTCTAAACGGTTTAATTTGGAAAGTTAGATCTTTGAAAATAAGTATGAGTCATTTCAGAAATTTTTTTGTATCACCCCCCGTTTAGGAGCTGTAAGGGGTCAAAAACTGAAAATTTCCTATTTTTAAACACCTGTAACTTGAACACCTGTTAAAATTTTTTGAAGTAATACACAAAAATTAAAGCTTCAATATTATACTCTTATTTCTGTTAACAACTTTATTTAATAATATATGGTTACTTTATAATTGACGAAAGAGTTACTTGATTTTTTCAAATTTTCTAACAAATTTCTTTAACGAATTTTTTGCATTTTGTTTTACTCGATAATTTGAAATTGTTGAGGATATAATGCGTAGTACAAAAAAATGTAAATAAATAAACAACATAACGGTTGCTTGAAGAATTTTTATTTATATGATATTGATATATATACATACTTATATAATATCATGTTTATTTACATATCGTATATGTCACTAGTGAGTGAATGATAAGAGTATATATGTATATTATATAGCGCCGTATTTACATACATATATGTATTTTATTGTACTTATAAGAAATTATTCTGTCAATGGAATATTTAAATATAATATAATATAATATTTAAAATTATATTTACTATTTTGTACTAAGTAAATTTAATATACATTTACCGCTTAGTATTAAATGGTACTATAGAATATTTGAAAAAGTTTTGGATTAATAATCGTTATGTAGAAGGTTAGAATCTGCTTTTGAAGAATGTACATATAAACATATAGTTTGAATATATTTAAATTATAAAATTCACCCAAATTATTTTAAAATACTAAAATATTAAAAAATAATATTGTAAGCAGAGTGACAGGCTGTGAACATACTAACGGTTCGTACGGGTATCTAAGAGTTGACAAAGGTAACTGTATTCTTCCTCGTTATATTCTGAAGCTAAATTATCTGCCAGTGTTGTAGAATAATTTATTTTAAGACTGTCGCAAAAGCCAATCATTTTTTTAGGAATGGAAAATAGTTATATAAAATAGGCAACAAATACTAAATGTAGAACAATAAAAAATTAAATGAGATGTAAAAATTAAGCGATATAAGAGTTGAATTGTATATGTAAAAGTTTCTTAGATATTCAAACAAATTTAAGCTGAGTAAGGAAGATCTTTCAAATAAAACAATAATTGTTAGTGTTAATTATAAAACTATTTCAAAAGTATGTGAAAATAATACGTAAAGTGTATTATTTGAAACAATGTTACAATACAAAATTAAGAAAAAATTTAGATTTTGTAATAAGATTAATGTAAAAGTTAAAATATGATCAAATGACGAATCTATTATTGTACTATTTATTTGAAAGTTTATCAATGTTAGTTTCAGGTTATCTGTTAGTGTTGTTAATTTTAATGAGTATTTAGATAATTTTTATTATTGTTAGTAATTATTTTTATATTTAAATTTGATGAGATCGTTAAAATTAGAAAGTCTTGAAACAATAGAACCATCATTTTCACGCAAGTTAATTGTATGGTTTTTAAACCACAAGTACTAGTAATTGTGTTTGGTTTTGATTTGCTTCGCCTCGTAATACAATTTTTTTTGTAGAGATGTGAGTTGGTGTTGAAAAAAAATTTCCTTATTGCCCTCTTGTAACATATTAACTTCAGCTGTAAACAGATGATGATTTTTTTTTTTATCCATAAATTCATTTTTAGTCGTTTCGGATTTGAATTTAACGACGAATAGTTTACGTTGCCTCTTGTTGGGAATATTATAAGATGGTTGTTTAATAGAAGAAATTTCGTCTATATCATCCTTTTTTAGGTTCAAGCTAATTTTAATTAAATCATATAAATATTTAACTCGTGACAGATCATGAAGTGTCTTGGTTGAAAAATAAAACGGTAATTTGTTTAACATTTTAATAATTTGATTATGTTTGGTTTGGAGCTTTATGTGACTAATTACGCATTTACACCATACTTACGCATTACGTTTTGAAAACTTTGTTTAAATATAATAATTTTATTAGCGATATTTAATTTGGATTTTCTGTGAATTAATGGATAAAGTAGTTTAATAATATTGTTGCATTTGATGATTGTTTTATCAATATGATCTTTATATACCAGTTTTTTATCCATAAAAATGCCAAGATATTTAATGCAATTTTCCCAGGCGATGTTCTGACTATTTATAATTAAATTCCGTTGAGGTAATGATAATGACTTCCTGTTCCTTGTGAAGAAAATGGCTTGCGTTTTGTGAGAATTAGTTTTAATTTTCCATTTTACGTAATAGTTTTGTACGTCTAAATATGCTTCCTCTAGGTTTTTGATAATTGTAGTTCGATTTTTAGATGACGATAAAATAGCTATATCGTCAGCCTATAAGCTGATGTTGCAATTTTTAAGCATAGAAAAATCAGAAATCAAAATATTATAAAGAATTGGTGAAAGTACAGACCCTTGGGGAGTGCCAGCAACAATATCAAAATTATCGCTTTTTTCAGACCAAATGCGAACAAAAAATTTTCTACTTGATAAAAAACTCTTAATAATTTTTATTAAATAAATTACATGTATTAAATTTTTAGAATCAGTAAAATTAATTATTCTGGTGTTTATACATTTCTCAAACATTTGACTTAAACCACTAAGAAGACTAATTGGTCTATAGCTAGATGGGTTAGCCCTGTTTTTATTAGGTTTGGGTATAGGAATAATGGAAGCTGTCTTCCAAGCTTCTGGAAAATATTCAATTTTTAGACAGGCATTGAACATTTTTAAAATATATATTAGAGCTTTTCTATCTAAATTTTTAAGTAAAATATTTTTTATTTCATCAGCTCCTGGAGATTTATTGTTCATACTTGAACGAATATGCAATTTTATTTCGTTCAATGTGATAGGATTAAAATATTACTACTATTTTCTAAATCATTAATAGAGTTTGATACTTTCTGTTCTGTGTTATTATCACTATAATTTAGAGTTAGTTTATGCTGGTTTGAGAAAAAAGTTGCTAATAGATTTGCTTTGTCTAGATGCGAAGAAGCTAAAATGTTATTATTTTTGAGTGTTGGTATGTTTAAGTTTTTATTTTTAGTGCTTTAGTAATATTCCAAAAAGGTTTACTATTTTTCGTAAGACTGCCAACTGTGCTTAATTTTTCTCTTATGACACAGTTTAGATTTGTTACACGTGTATTTTCAATTTCGAAGAGGGTACTTTGCCAAATGCTGTGGTAGTTTCTTCGAGAAATTAACGTTTTAATTTCAGATGGAATTTCACTATTATGTCTTTCTTTTCCCGAACGCACATTGACTGGAATAGTCAATGTTGGAACGTCAACGCACATTGAGTTGGAACAGAAACTTCAGTAGCTGTTTTTAAAATATTACTAAAAGTACTGGTAAGGTTATTTATATTAACAATTGATGCTGTATCTAACTATTGAAGGAGATTTAAATTAATTAATTGATTTAACGTTTTTTTTTAATTTACGCCAGTTAGCTTTATTATAGTTTGAAATTTGAATAGGAGATGAGTTTGGTGAAGCATTAACTTTAATCATTACTGGCAAATGGTCTGAGTTGAGCTTATTTAAAGTAATAGGAGCATCTAAAAATCGAGAATAATTTGACAAAACTATATCTATTGTTGATGGGTTTTGTTTGTTGCTAAGTGGGTAATATGTGGGAGTCGGTGGGAATAAGATTGAGTATTTACATACTAGTAAATAAGTTTATTATTGAGAAGTTTACCCCAGGAATTATTTTTTAAACAATTCCAATTTGAATGTCTAGAGTTAAAATCCCCAAGAATTAGATAGTTACCATTAATTTTATTAAAAATTTCTGAATCATGTTTAAAAAATTCAGCATTGGTTTTTGTTAAGTTTCCACCTCTAAAATACACTACATAAGTTTTTGACTCACCATTGTTTGTGTTTATACTAATACCAATTGTTTCGAACACTTTAGTGTTTAACAAGGGTAAAGTAGAATTAGTAATAATTGTATTCACCAGTAAAGTAACTCCGCCACCTTTTTCTGAAATTTTGTCGTTTCTGTAAATACTGTAGTCATTACTACTAAAAATATTATCATTATTTAGCCAGGTCTCTGCAATAGCTGCAATAAGTATGCTTTCATTTTTTAATACATCTAAAAATTCAATTTGTTTGTATTTTCTGCAAATACTTTGTGCATTCCAGAAAAGAATATTAAAATTATTAGCATTAATAAAATTCATGAACCTACACATATATACTTAAAAATAATTTGAGCGCAAACATTATTATTTGTTCAATTTTATTTTTACAATTAATTAAATTAATTAGTAATTCATTATCTGCAACAGTATTAGTAGTGTTTGTGTTTAAGTTATTTTGTTTTAAGATTCTTGCATATGTTTGTTTTGGATTACTAATTACGGAAGCTTGTTCAATATTGTAGGTAGGAGTGAAACTTTCTTTTTAATGTTTTGGTAAATAGCTGTTTCTTTTATTATGCTTCTCTTTAATTCTATTTTGAATATGGATAAAGTTTTGTCTCGCTGCACATTCCGATGAATTGGCTTTGTGTGGTAAGCCACAATTTCCACATTTTAAATTTTGTTCAGCTATGGGCTTATTTATTTGATTGCAGTTTGTAGTTATATGGTTGCTCCATGTCCAAATGTTTAGCATTTAAAATATCTGATACTAGCACGACTTGAAATTTTATAAAATTGTCATTTTACAATTGTGTGGTTTATTGTCATTGCTTTTTTCTTTAGCTCAGATAATTTAATTGAATTCCTCTCCAAATAAACAATAAATGTTTTCTGGTCGTTGTATCTAGCTTTTTTAGTATTTAATCCTTTCACATCAAAACATTTTAAACCAAACTTGATCAATTCATCTTTAATTGCGTCATATGTAATTTCGTCATAGTACCATCTAAACCATGCAAAACGAATTTATTTGGAATTTTGGATTTAATATGAAAAATTTCCATTTTAATTTATTATCCATAGTGCTCTTATTTGCTTCTACTAAAGCATTAAATACTGTGTTGTATGTATTGAATTGAACTTATACAAATAATTTTTGTTCCAATACTGCTATTTCTTAAGTAGAAATCCCGCAATTTAAGATCTCTGAATTTCGCGCGAATTTCACTGTTGGTTCGTAAGCATATTGTTATTGGTCGCAAACTTACCTTATTTGATGAGGTATCATTATTAGTTGTTGCAGTTACTTTTGGAGTTTCAGGATTTACACCAGTTTTAGGGTCCAATATGTTGTCATCCGTCAGTTGACTCAGTGGAGCAAAATACCCTTTAATATTCATTTCCGATGATAATTCACAACCAGGTAAAAGAAGTCTGATTTTACTAATATTATTTAAATTATATTGGCAAATTTTCTTTTTATTTCCACGTGTATCAATTTAACTATCTACTTGAAATACCAGAAAGCTTATGTAAGTTACAGTATTGCAGTAAAAAGAACTTTTGTCAAATTTTATTTTAATTATTATATATTTTTATACCCTATACCTAAAGTATAGGGTATATTAAATTTGGTATGGTGTTTGTAACCACCAAAAGGAAGCGAGTTAGATATGAACATGTATATATATTCTGAATCAGGATCACCTCCTGAGTCGATTTAACGATGTCCGTCCGTCCGTCCGTTCGCACGATAACTCTAATAAAAACTAATAAAGCTATCTTGATGAAATTTATATAGTAGGTTACTAATTACGAAAGTTCGAATCTGGACAAAATCGGTGTATGGGTTCGGATTCTGGAAGCTTCCGATTGATTCCGGAGCAAACGAGATTATCTCCAAAACCAACAAAGATAGAACCTCTAAATTTAGCAGAATGGTGTTCTTTCATGTTTGATTTAGGTCTCTGAAATTTGAGAGGATTTGGTTCATGGGTTCGGATCTCGGAAGCTTCCGAACGAGCCCCAGAGCAAACGAGTATATCTCCACAACCAACAAAGATAGAACCTTTATTTTTAGTACAAGAGTGTGCTGTTATGTTTTCTTTTCTATAAAATTGGAAACTGACATTTGAAAGAATTTGAACCATGGATTCGTATTTTGGAAGCTTCCGAACGAGCCCCAGAGCAAACGAGATAATCTCCAAAACCAACAAAAATAGAACCTTTAAATTTTTTACAATGATGTTCCTTCCCGTTCTATTTATGTCTCTGAAATTTAAGATATAGATATGGTCCATGGGTTTGAATTTGGAAGCTTCCGAACGAGCCCCAGAACAAATGAGATTATCTCCAAAAACAACAAAGATATAACCTTTAAATTTGGCAGAATGGTGATCTTTCATGTTTGATTTAGGTCTCTGAAATTTGAGAGGATTTGGTCCATGGGTCCGGATTGTGGAAGCTTCCGAACGAGCCCCAGAGCAAATGATATTAGGCAGAATGGTGTTCCTTCAAGTTTGATTTATGTTTCTGAAATTTGTGAGGATTTGGTCCATAGGTTCAAATCTTGGAAGCTTCCGAAAGAGCCCCAGAGCAAACGAGTATATCTTCACAACCAACAAAGATAGTACTTTTATTTTTAGTACAAAGGTGTTCTGTTATGTTTCTTTTTCTGTAAAATTGGTAACTGACATTTGAAAAAATTTGAACCATGGGTTCGTATTTTGGAAACTTCCGGACGAGCACAAGATCAACGAGCATATCTCCAAAACCAACAAAAGCGGAACCTTTAAATTTAGTACAATGGTGTTCTGGCATGTTTTCTTTATGTTCCTGAGATGGATTCGATGAATTGGAGTGGCAATTCGGGTACCTGACACACACCTCCCAAGGACTAACAATCTTCGAAATTAGTAAAGATAGAAACTTAAAATTTTTTACAAAGGTTTCAAGCATATCCCAAGAGGATGCCTCTTTTACGTTCCTGAAATTCGAGTTGAATAAGACAGAAAAGGGAAGAAGTTCAAGCAGCTGCCAAAAAAACTTATGGATTTTTAATTTAATTCGAATTATTCAGGTGTAGGGTATTAATAAGTCGGTTGCATCGACTTACTGTTACATTTACTTGTTTTATACTTATAATGACAAAATTTGCTGTTGTATAATGTGTTCACTTCATAGAGAGATATACGACTGAATTAATGGTATTATATTTTCTACTAAATCTAAAAATGTGTTAAGATTCTCACCTTTTCCATAGAAGGTTGGTAAATTATCGGTGTACTTTATTGGATCAATTGATAATGTTAGTGATTTTTGCGGTTGTTGTGGTTGTTGTGGTTGTTGAGGTTGTAGTGGCTATTGATTTATCATTTTGCTTGCTGTGACCTCTTCCGAACTTTCACTAGACTCTTGAGGTTTTTTATAGTTGATTGGATTAAATATTTTTCCACGAAATTGATTTCTTTTAAACAAGCACTTTTTTATTTTTTTAGGTTTCTTATTAGCCCATGAATTATAATTTTTTGCTATATGATTTATTTGCTTGTTTTTTATTTTTATAATTTTAAAAGTGTTAGATCCTTTTGTTTTTTTTTGTTTATTATAATTTAATATTAAATATTAAAAGTTAAGTATTAATTAAAATAATATTAAAAATGTTATTATACTTTTATTATAATAGTTTTTGAGAGAAAAAAAAAATTTCTCTTAATTAGATTCACTTTTTAAAATGAATTCACCACATCAATTTTAGAGTTAATGACGGAGTCTTTTCTCTTTAATAAAGAGTATAGTTTTATTTTAATAAAAATTATTATTTTTTTCACTAAACTTTTTATCACTATGAGTCCCTTTTACTTTTGGAATCGTACCGACTGCGCCAATTATATCTGTTCAAGTTAGTTTTTAAAATTTTAAAATAAAACACGTTGATTTTAAACGTCTTTATTAATTTGCTTCAAGAAAAGTTCTACTTAAAAATAATATTTTTTCAATACAATCATTTTCTTAATACTAAAAAGATTTTAAAGTTGAAAAATGCTGATTTTGGATTATCAGCGTTTTTCAAAAATTGTATGATAATTTTTTTTTAGTTCATTTCGTACATATTGCGTATTGACATCATGTGATTACAAAATGTACGATCAGCTAATTTATTAATCATGTTTAAAAAAATGCCTTTACTTATTTATACAAAAGTTAAAAAGCAACAATCGATTGTGAAATACGGCACTTAGGTTCAAGTGAGTTTAAAAAAACTAGAATTGAAAGTGTGCAAGTAATAAGATATGAAATTAAGATTTTATTTTAGAGGAATGGAGTTTTTTGTCCCTGTTGAGTAATTCCATCCCTTTGTACAATATTGCTGTACAATACAGCTACAATATTTTTTGCTACAATAGTGATGGTCTTATTAGTAAGGGATGGTGTGGATGTAACTATATATTAAACAATTTCTTGTAATAGGTCACAGCATACTGTAGTACGTTTATTTATAATGGAAAGATTAACTGCAAATACTGTCTTGACGTTTTACGTATTTTTTCATTCTCCCACAAGAAACCCACCAAGACAAATTTAATATCATTTCTTTCTTCTTGTGGTTATGACCATAGACACGACTTTATCAATAGGCTTACAAGCAATACTTGTATTGATGACTTAGTTATTTTGCAACGAAACAATGTTTCAACCTAACACAGTTGCTAAAAAAAATAAGATTAATGATCACAACCTACTAGTTAAACTAGATAAATATCTTGATATTAATTATAATAAAAATGTTGACAAAACTAAAACGAATTTCTCGTTGATCTCTAATGTGCTCAGTGGGTCTCTCTCTGCAAACAAATTTGAGGATTTAAAAGCCGATACCATGTACAAAGAGCTAATAAATGATGTACGTTCTATAATAAATGAAAAATCAACCAATTAGGTCGCTGATGTTAATAAAAAAGATCTATTAATACCATGGTTAAATAATTCTTTAAAAAAGTCGATTAATATTAAAATTTCATTGAAGAATAAATTTAAAAAAAAAATTCGAAAAATTTCCAAATCCAAGATAATTTTCTAAGGCTCGATAAAATTATCAAAAAATCTATAAAAACTTGTAAAGATAATTACTATAGTAATAAACTAAACAGTTGTAATTTGGATCAAACTAAGATCTTAAACAATATTATGGAAAGATAAAAAAAATCGAATATTCCTGATTTAGTTTGCCCCAACAATACGCAAATTAATGATCTATTGCATTATCTACTACAAATGAATTTAATAATTATTTCGTAACGGTAGGTCTTAAAGTATCGAACTCTTTAAAAAATTTACGACATGATGATATAAATTTTTTTGGTACCTTAAACGGAATTACAAACACAAATGAAGAAAAATTAAAAATCTGTAGGTTGGGACAACATTCCAATTAAAGTTATAAAAAATTCAGCACCTATATTTGGCTTCATATTATCCGATTTATTTAATAAAATTATAGTTAGTAATGAATACCCGTACTAAAAATTTCAAAAATTACACCAATTTTTAAAAGTGTTTATTTTTATAGTATTTATTGCTCTATATGGTCTGAAGTACATTCGGGGCGGTCTGGTAACGATATATGCAGCGCATTAATAAAAATTTTAAAACAAGTCACTAAAGATTTTCCAGATATCACTAAAATTACATTATGGAGTGATAGTTGCATTCCTCAAAATAAGAATATAATAAACTCTTTTGCATTTAAAAATTTTTTGAACCAACATTCCAAAACAGATCATATAAGCTAAATTTTACAAATATTCCATTTACAAAAATTAAATTAATTTTATACGATAATGATGATTTTCTATTAAAACACAAAACATCTTTTCTGGAAATAAAATATAAGATTGCTCCTCTCTATCACAATACTTTAAAAAAAAATTAGCTATACCAAAGGATATATTTTATTTACTATTATAATAACAGCTGTTTGTCTGGAATCTACCATATCAAAAGAAAAGTTAGCAGATGTCAAGAAATTGCTACCGTACTTGCCCGAAACCTTCCAAAAGTACTTCAAAACTGTCTTAAAACTTAAAAACTAAGAAAGAAAAGTCAAAAACCTAGCTATTGGTTTTTTTTTGTTATAAAATCTATTCTAATTTTATTATTGGAAAACAGTAACTGAATGAAACTTTATTTAGGATTAAGACTTAATATTTATATAATAATGACGTAAAAATAATTGTTGAAAATTTCAAGAACAATTTATTTCTTGTTTCGGACAGTTCCAATTTTTTTGGACAACTCCATGAACACATACATAAAAACTTCTTAGTTATGGGATTTAACCAATGGTGAAAAAAAATGATCTTAGAAAATGCTTCATAACTAACTTCAGACTTAAATTTAATTCTTAAAATTTTCAAAATTAATAATAAACCCTACTATAAATTAATAGCGAAAATTTGAATAAAATCTATAGAGTAGTTTTCGAGTAATTATACTTCAAACTTTAAACTCGTTTTCTCAACATTCTGGTCGTTAGCGTTTGTCCGAAACGAGCACTAAACCGACGAAATATTATCAGAGTTTTTCCGAATCAATAAAATTGCTATGAATTCCTCCAAAACGAAAATAATAAATTAAATCGCCACCTTGAAATTTTGATAAAATAAAAATAAAATCGACAACAATTATGTGAGTGAAGTTGACAATATTAAATTTTTAGGGGTTATCTTAGACAATAATTAAATTGGAATGAGCCATTAGTAAAGTATTCGGTAAATTAAACTCTTTAAATGGTATTTTATTTAAATTTAGGAATAAAATACCAAAAAGCATTAAATTAAAGTTATATTTTGCACTTGCTCATTCCACTTTGCCATACGCACCAGGTATATGGGCATGTCTTTGCAATATTCGGAAGCTATAATTTTATCACAATAAAATCAAATATTAATCAAATCAATATTAAAAAATGTGCTTAATCAGCCTATTTTGTTCAGAACTCATTTATTATTTCGTTAAATGAAATATTGCCTCTAAAGAGTGTTTTTCAATATCAGCAAATCGTTAATTTTTATAAAATAATTAATGGAATAGGTCACTCTAATATTACTTATATACAAAGTCACTCTCATGGATTTAACACAAGATACAGAAATAATGTTCGAACTCAACGATGTAGGGCAGTATTTTCGTCACAAAGATCTATATCTGTCTCAGGTTCCCGTATGCATAATCTGTTGCCGCGCGAAATTGAAAATATCAGTAGAATTAGCCTATTTAATACCAAGCTAAAAAAATATTTGTTATCAAACAGTTATCTTAAACCCCAGTTACCACAACCCCAAAACTTTAGTAGGAAAAACAATTTTCCAAATAATAATTTCAATAGAAATAACAATAATAACTACAACTTTATTAGAAACAGTAATTTTCTTAGTAACAATAATAACAATCCGTTACATAAATAATGCTTTCCCCAAATATGTTTCCGATATTGAAACATAAAAACAAAAAAAACAAAACAAAACATCAAAAGCCCCGCCTCCACGAGCCGATAGACTACATAGAAATTAATAAACATGGAACATCACTTCCATATATATTAATAGGGTCACCTTTCGGTAGACTCCTTAGATTACTGATTGATACAGTAGCATCTTGCTGCTTTATATATCGTGAATTTTCTAAAATTCAACAAAATTGCAAACCTATTTCTATCAAAAATATATTAAAAGAATATAAACTCGACAAAGAAATTGAAATTTCTATATTTAATAAATTTAACCAAAATGGGTACTTTAAATTTTTAATATTTAAGTTTCACGATTACTTTGATAGATTACTTGGACTAGACATTTTAACGCAAATAAATGCAAAAATTGACTTAAATAACAACACTATCATAACTCCAAACTCTTGTTTACAACTGCAATTTAAAATTAAAACAGAACTTTCGCAAAATTTCTTATACCTCCAAATAGCAAAGTTATCGTAAAATTACCTGTTGACGTTACTAACGGTGATATATACGTACAACCAACAAAAATAAATGAAAATTTTTCTGTATCAGAAGGTATCTATAATAGCAAAAACGGAATAAGTCCTATTTAAATTTCTAACATATCTAATTCCGACAATGTGCTTTACATTGAGTTACAGTTGAGCATTAAACTTAATAATTTTGACTGAACTACCGCAATCTTACAACCTGCTATTGATAAAGATATTACAAATTTAATACGTTCTGAGCACCTAAATGATGAAGAGAGAAATGCAATATTTAAAAGCTGAGGTAAATATAAAGATATCTTCTTTAAGCCAAATCAAAATCTTACCTTTAGTAACCAAATAAAACATAACATTCCAACAACCGATGAAATCCCAATATATACAAAATCATATAGATACCCGTATATCCATAAGCAAGAGATACAGAAACACATAGATGAAATGCTGGATCAAGGGATCATCAGACCAAGTTATTCCCAATCGAGCTATTCTGTGTAGACCGTCCCAAAAAAATGCAAGCGGTAAAACAAAATGGAGATTCATAATCGACTTTAGAAAAATAAACGAGAAAACAATAACGGGGAGATGCAATTATTTTACAACTTTTTCATCAAATAGAAATTAATCCAAACGATATAGCAAAAACAGTCTTTACCGAACAGACACACTACGAACTCGGATGCCGTTTGGATTAAAAAAACGCTCCTTCCACATTTCAGCGAGTCATGGCCAATGTTTTAAAAGATCTCATAAGAAAGTTATGCCTATTTTACCTTAACGACATAATTATTTATTCTACTTCGTTACAAGAACATATACAAAATTTAGAGAAAGTATTTGATAAATTACGCGATGCCAATTTAAAGACACAATTAGACAAAGCTGAATTCTTGCATAATGAAATTGGGTTCTTAGGTAATATTGTTTCAGCTGACGGTATTAAACCCGACCCTGAAAAAATAAAGGCAATCAAAAGTTACCCAATACTAAAGACCTGGAAAGAAATAAAAGGATTTTAGGTTTATTGGGATACTACCGTAAATTCATAAAAGATTTCGCGAAATTAGTTAAACCTTTATGTCTGAAAAAGGGAAAAAAGACAAATTTAGACGAACAATATACTAAAACATTTGAAACATGTAAACAAATTCTAATGAACGACCCAATACTCCAATACCCAGACTTCACGAAAACCTTCAATTTATTTACGGACGCTAATAACCTCGCCATAAACACCGTTTTTTCGCAAGAACCAATTGGCAATAAAACAGAAGTGACTAAAAAACAGAAGTGACAGAAAGATGCCAGGCAATTCGTGTAATCAATGCAATAAAAAAATAAATCCAAGAACAAATAAATTGATAAACTGCGATGGTCCATGTAAAAAATGGCTTTCAAGTGTGCTCTAATCTGGAGATTGAATTTTTCAGAGATTTTTGTGCAGATCCAGAGACAATATGGTTTTGCAATACTTGCAAACAAAAGAGGCGGAATAGGAAGTCAGTAGCAGGTATAAGTTCAACAGATGCATCAAGAGAACAATTAAACAAAACAGTAAATGGAAGTGATCAAATAAATGACAAATTAGAGATCATTATTAAAAATCAAACACTCCAAGGCGACGAATTTCTGAAGCTATAAAATGAGGTTAGAGACATGAAAACGTACATTGAAAGTCTTATAGAAGAAAATTTAGGACTAAGAAATGAGAACTCGATCTTGCGTGGGGAAATTCAAAAGTAAGCAAAGTAACAAAGTAAACTTGGAAAAAATTAAACAAAGTAATCAAATTAAAAGTAAGTAATCAAATCAAAGTAATCAAATTAAAAGTAAACAAAGTAACAAAGTAAACTTGGAAAAAATTAAACAAAAACAGTACCTCAAACATATTGAAATAAGTGGTGCCCACATAAACACAAATTATTATATCAATGATAATAAAGAAAATAGCAATAATAATAAAATAGATTTAAAGTCAATAGTTAAGATAATTGTAAAGGAAGCTAATATCGAAATTGATAATAAAGACATCAGTGAAGTGTACACAACAAGAGACAAATCTTTAAAATTGGGTAATCCAAACAATATAATAGTTGAATTTAAAAAACTTGAAGTTAAAAAAAGTTTTATGAAAGCTGTTAAGAAAAAAACCTTGACTACTAAAATATTTATTAATAAAAATAATGACGAGGCAAGTGTTAAAAATGACAATAATGAATATAGCAATACAACAACACTGACTACTGAAATATCTATTAATAATAATAATGAAGAGACAAGTGAGACATTTGGTATTAGTGAATGAGAGGCTCACACCTTATTTTAAATATCTTCACAAAATGGCAAGAGAGCTGAAAAGAAATAAATCAATTGAATTTTCATGGGTAGAAAGTGGCAAATTATTTACAAGAAAAACACCAACTAGCAAAATTATACGTGTTATTGGAGAATCTAATTTGAATGTTCAATAATATTCATTGCAGTTTGCCACTTAATACCTATATAAAAACAAATATCCATGATGTAAAGGAAATTTCAATAAAAAACAAAAACTCACTTAAATTAATATATTTTAATGCTCGAAGTCTTAAACACAAAATAGATGATTTAAGTCATATTCTTGAAAAACTACAACAAACAATACATATAATTATAATCACGGAAACTTGGATTCTAGATACGGAAAGTGACTTTATAAATATAAAACATTATAATAAATTGTTATCATGTAGGAAAACCAGACGTGGATGTGGAGTTGGTATTTTTATCCATGAAAATATGAAATACACAGCAGTTTAATAGTATTATCAGCATAATCTTCGAAAAAATCAAGATAAACATTATATTACAGCTGTTTATAGACCACCTGATAATTCATCAAATTCAATTATTTTTCATAACTCATTTTGTTATGATGAAAGTACCAGACCACAATCCAAAACATGTCTTGATCATTTATTTCTCAATGATTTAAATGCAAAAATAAATATTTAATTTTTCCATCACGATTTATCGGATCACTTGGGAATAGTTATAGAACTTCAAAATTTAAATATTCCAACCAAAACCAATATTATGGCACACAAAAAACTAAATTACACTAAAGTTAAAGCAGAATTAAGTAAATATACTATCAAATATACTATCAAATATACTGTATGGAAAAAACTAGACGGCACCTATGGATTGATAAAGAGTGTACGGAAATAATTGATAAAAAAAATTATCATTAGAAAATATATATTAGGAATCGTAATTTAGTATACAATCGTATTGAATATAAATACTGGCTAAACAAAGCAACGGCAGTAAAGAGAAAAAAGAAAGAAGATTATGATAAGGGGCAGTTTGAAAAGGCAGGAAATGATCCAAAAAAGAATTGGAAATATATAAAAGAATTGTTATGTGGCGGCAATAAGAAGCTAAATGAGTTTTATGCTGGTAATGAAATAACAGAAAAGGAAAAAATTAATAAAATTAATCAATTTAATAAATACTACGCTACTATAGGTGAAAATATGGCAAAAAACTGCAAAAGCATAATATACTATCCAAAAATGAAAAGCGCTAAAGAATTCAAATTAAAAACAATCGACACAGAGGAGTGTATAAAGTTAATAAATAGTTTAAACAATACCAATACTTGGCTTGGATCAGATATCACCTATAGTACTTAAGATTTGCAAAATTGAAATGGCTGAAAATCTTTCGAAATTAATAAATACATCAATACTGCAAGGTATAATGCCTCAGGATCTGAAAATAAACAGAGTAATCCCCATTCCTTGTGTAGGCAATATTAATATAAGATTCAAAGATAATAGGATTAAAAGAGTAGCAGAATATAAGTACCTTGGTATACTTTTAGATCAAAATCTAACTTGGGAGCAGCAAATTAAGGAACAACTGAAGAAAGGTAGCAAAATTGCAGTTATATTTAGAATAATAAATATGAGAGTACCTTGGAAGGTTAAAAATTCAATATACTATAGCATGTTTCATTTCACGGTAACCTATGGCATTCAAATCTGGGGTAACACATTTAATAAAAATTTAAAATTATTGCAATTAATACAAAACAAGGCTATTAAAAATTTATATGGATATAAAAATAGAACGTCAACTCAAAAAATCCATCAACAACATAAAATTCTACAACTAAATTTATTTATTAGGAGTAAACACAAAACATCAATAGTATACTTAAACCTATTTGTAATAATAATTTGCATTCTTATCTAACGTGAAATGCGGGTAACTTAAGAATTATGTCATCAAAATTAAGATTTAATAATCTTGACACATTATATAATTTAGCATATAAAACCTATAATGAGCTTCCGAGTGAAATGAAAAAAATAAATAATCAACATGAATTCAAGAAAAATATAAAAAATTATTATCTGAATTTGATTTAAATTTTGTGACAGACTTAGAATTAATTATGTATTGAAAACGAAAATAATAGTGAGTAGTAGTAAGTTGTAAATAAGTAATTAACAAGTACTTGATAATGATAATTATATACATAGTTATAGTAATTTTGAAATTTTATATTTACATTTGTTCTTTGAAATATTTTTTTTTATTTAAAATTGTAGTATTATAATGAATTGCTGAAGTTTGTATTATACTCTATACGAGCAAAAGACTCATTTTGAGATGAAATATAAAATAAATAAATAAATGATAAACCATTATGCTACGCGAATAGAACCTTAAATGAGAGTGAACTTAAATACTCAACGATAGAAAAATAACTTTTGGCGATTGTTTGGCCAACCAAATACTTCCGTCCATATTTATTTGGAAGACGTTTTAAAATAATTACTGACCATAAAACCTTGACATGATTAAAGTTAAGTTAACCCATGAACTTAAAAGAACCTAATTCAAAATTAACACGTTGGAGACTAAAACTAGGAGAATTTGACTACGAAATAATACATAAAAGTGGAAAATATAATACAAATGCAGACAGACTGAGTAGAGTAAAAATCAAAGACGTAAACCATGTAGGCGAAAATGTCGAGAATACTAACGATAAGACAATTCCCATTTCAGAGAGATCCCTTAACGAATTCAATATAAAAATTGTATTAGAAATATCAGATGATAGACCTGCCGCTTGTGTAGAGACATTATTCAAAAACAAATAAAGAAGAAAAATTAAAATACACAAAATTTTTGCACCAGAAATAATAGATATCTTTAAAAAATTCGTCACTTCAAATAAAGTTACAGCTATCTATCCTAATGAGGAAATTTTCAAGATTTGCGAAACAGTTTACAACAAATACCTATCTCAAAACAAAAATTTTAAAATAGTGAGATGCAAAGATATCCTCATAGACGTTACTGACGTTAATGAACAAGAAAATATTATAAAAAATTACCACATTAAAAATAATCATCGCGGAATATCACAAACTCTCCTACACTTAAAGCTACATTATTATTTTCCAAATATGAAAGTAGAAATTATAAAAACATAAATAATGATGAGTCTTGTCAAACCTTAAATTACGATAGAAACCCTCCAAAATTAAAATATGAAAACACAGAAATTCTTTTAAAGCATTTAGACATCTTGCACATGAATATACGATATACTATAAATCATAATCAAGTTTTAATGATTATCAATAAATTCTCCAAATTTGCTGCCGCATACAGCCTCAATTCTAGAAATTGTTATGAACCGATTTGAGTTTGATGATACTCTTCCTAATGGTAAATAATAATAATGGTAATAATGATGATAATGGTAAATTATAATAATAAGTGATTAAAACAAATCATATTTCACTAACATACTAATTCATATGTTGTTGAAATATGATTCTATTTAACACAGTTAAATATGACATACTAAAAGAAATATTATGATTCAGTAATATTATGCATATAGTGAAGTTATAAATAAATAAATTTACAATGTAAAATTGAAATTAAACTTGAGTTTAATCATTTTTCCCAATAAAAATGCATTTGTACATTCTTTAGTATATAAGAAAGTACAAATGATATAATTTAACATGTGCAACATTGACCAAAATTAAAATTATATCTTTTGACCCAAGCGTACCACTTAAAACTGGAACGCTTGATATTCTTTTATTTTCTTTTCCTGATCTCAAAGATATATAATGACGTTCAAAGAATAGACGAGTCAGGCATAGTTTAACAAATAATATATATGTATATATTTTAAATAAAGAATAAAACTATTTTTTATAAAAAAAGAGAGTTTTTATTTTTGGTGGCAGCGGTGGGATACAAAGGGATAAAGCATCTGCCTGTTGTATCTAAAAACAAAAAATTTTTTTTTAATAATCATGAATATAAATTAATGATCAATACATCAGCTTTTAACAACATAGAACGTTAAAGGTACACAGTTAACAAGTAAGTGAGACAAAAATATATATATATATATAAATAATAAAAAAAAATTAAAATTTTAAGTTATAAATTTTAATTTATTTAATTGAATCAAGTTCACTTGTAAAAACAAAAAGTTTCTTTATTATAAATAAAATAGATGTTATTAGTAACTTATTGTAAATTCCTTTTTTTTTCACTTCTAAATAAATTTGAATTTAAATAACAAAAATTTTTATACAGGGTATTCCAATTTGAGTGATATAATTTCTAAGTAACTTTTCGGCCATTTGTAGTATGTCATGATCTGTCTTGTTTTTTTCATTGTATTCAGTAATGTTTACAATTTCATCATGGAGAGATATACGCAAGAACAACGTTTACAAATTGATCAATTTTATTATCAAAAATCGATTTTGAGATCGATTTCCTATTGCAACTTTTCGTGCGCTTTTGCCATTTTATGAATTTTAGATTCGATTTTCGCGAACATTAAAAAAACACAATATTTTGCTTTAACACTTTTTAATTTTACTTTTTTTTCTTTATACAAAAAAAAATAACTTATACTCTATAATTTAATCAAGAACTAATTTCGCAATTTAAATATTCTTTAATTTAATTTATTTAATTATACATTCTTAATTTAATCAATTTTGAATGTTTATACGGAGCTTCGGTGTGTTTGAAATCCAGAACAGAACTTAATTTTATTCGTTTATTTCCTGATATTTATATTATAATTTTTGCTTATTGAAACAATATTTTGTGGGAACAATAAAAGTAGGATTAGTAGGAATTTTGTCTGTGTGAAAAATAATTGTTTTTATAATAATGTTCCAGATGCTGAATTTGCAGGAACTTGTATATAGATTTATTGAAAGTAAATCTATGGGATAATTTAGTTTTTTATGTCATATAAAATTAATTGGAAAGATATTATTTTGTGGGAACATTAAAAGTTCGATTAGTAGGAATTTTGCATATGGGAAAATAATTATGTTTTTATGATAATATTGCAAATGCTGAATTTGCAGGAATGTGTAGATTTACTGAAGGTAAATCTATAGGATAAAAATTATTTACTTTTTTTTAAGAATATAGGTGTCGTATTAACATAATGAGAATTTTGTCTATGGGAAAGTAATAATATGTATTTCTATAATTTGCAAATGCTGAATTGACAAGAATGTTTTAGATTTATTGAAAATAAATCTATGGGAAAATAATTATATTTAAAATAAAGCTTTCTTATTGTTAGTGGTGTCATTACCGTTTATAACATTTATGCTCGTAATAATCGTCCAACTGTGCTCGATATTCGTCGAATTGTTGAAAATTTCGAGCGCACATTTTCTTTACATAATGTTCAAGTGCCGATAAGACAAAGAACCGCTCGAAATGAAAATATTGCTGCCGTTCAGGAAAGTGTTGCTGCACACCGCAATTTGTATACTCAAGACGTCGTTCTCAAGAATTGGGACTGTCTCAAACCATAACCTGGCGGATTTTGATAAAGGATTTAGGCTTGCATCCGTATAAAATTGTTATCACTCAAGAAGTGAAGCCATCGGACCACCGCAAACGTCGTCAATTTGCTGATTTTGTCTTGGAAAAACTTGAAAACGATAACAATTTTTTTAAGAAAATCATCTTCTCCCATGAGCCTCACTTTCATCTGAGTGGTGCGGTAAATAAACAAAACTGTCGATTCTGGTGCGAAGAAAATCCACAAATTATTCATGAACAACCATTACATTAACCTAAATTGACTGTTTGGTGTGGTTTTTGGTCTGGTGGAATCATCGGTCCGTACTTCTTTCGAAATGAAGCTGGTAACACCGTTACTCTCAATGGAGAGCGGTATAGACCAATGATAACCAACTTTTTATGGCCGAAATTGGAAGAAGTTGTTCTTGACAACATCTGGTTCCAACAAGACGGGGCTACGTGCCACACAGCACGTGCAACAACCGAATTATTGCGAGAAAAGTTTGGAGATTCGATTATTTCAAGAAATTGTGACATTGAATGACCTCCAAGAAGTTGTGATTTAACACCATTAGACTATTTCCTGTGGGGTTATTTGAAGACATTGGGCTTTAGCAATAAACCAGACTCTCTTGAAGATTTAAAAGTCAATATTTAACGTGCTATTCATGACATTGTACTTGATTTGGTGGAAAAAGTGCTCGAAAATTGGGTTCATCGAATTCGTTCCTGCAAAAGAAGTCGTGGAGGCCATTTGAATGACATTTTATTCAGAACTTAATTGTATCGATTGTACTTCAAATTAATTAAAAAACATTTGAATTTCCTTAACAATGAGTGTGTTTTTCTTTGAAAAGAAATCATACCACTCAAATTGGAAAACCCTATATATACTCTGACTCATTCTCTGGGCAAATAACCAGAGAAGTACTTTCCTATATTATACGATTCACATATTTCTTGTATAAATATTCAACAATATATTTTTTAGTAGATAATTTGAGATAATGATTTTCTTTCTTTGTCGTTTTCACTTGGTACTGCGCAAGACACCTTTTTCCGCTTAATGTTTCATCTGAGTCTGGAGAAACGATACCAAATGAAAAGAACATAAATTGTAAAAGAACAAAAAAAAAGAAGAAAAGTTTTTTCTCTCATTTCATTCAACTTGCTAAAAAAAAATATATGAACATAAACTTAAGTCTATGATGCAGACAAATACCCAAAATCTTAACTGACCAAAAAAAAATAAACAAAGAACCAAGTCCAAAATAGAAGAAAAAGATCCAATTACCCCTGAGAATACCTCTGAAAGTAAATTAGGTCAAGCAATGAAAATGATTCCGGAATTTGATGGAAAACCGGTGGATCTTCACAGATTTTTTCAAATGGCTGACATGCGTATAAACGTACTAGTTCCGAAAATGACAAATGAGAATTTTAAAATATAATAAAGTTAAAACTAATAGGACGTGCATACAACGTTACAAACGGGGCAAAATGAAAATACCTTTTTAAATAATTTCGTAAATGGACTTAGAGAACCATTACGTGTAATTCTCCGGTCAACAAGACCACAAAACCTCTACAATGCTATAGACATAGCTATTGAAGAGGAAAACCTAAACAAAATAAACTATAGAAATAACCCACAGTCTGGTCAAAAGACCTATTGCAGTAACTGCAAGTCTACAACGTACCATACAAAGGATTGTGGGCGAAACAACCATGTTCCATTTAATCACCCAAATAATAAATCTTTCAGTACCCACTACAATAATAATAATAAATATAGTACCAATTATCACCAAAAACCACATATATCCGTGGTAAAAGAAATTATTTGTAATTATTGTAAAAAACGTGAGCATAAGGTAGAAGAATGCCGACGTTTAGCATACAACAAAACAAAAAAAGAAACGATTATACATTCTAATGATTCGGGAAACTTCCCACAGCCTGGATCATCCAGAGAGAGAGCGAATTAAAATAAATAAAAATATTATGTTTCTCAAACGAAATCTCTACAAAAAGTCAAAAGAAAATTTAAGTCTAAATATAAATCAAAATTTATATAAAAATCAAAGTCTGCATCCAAAAGAAAATCTAACTCAAAATAAAAAACAAAAACTAAATCCACAAGAAAACAAACATCCGGAAGAAAATTCAAAACAAAACCCTAATAAAAAATTAAATAAACAAAATAAGGATTTTCATCCATTAGTATTCTTTAACAATCATGATAACAAGACATATTTTCTAGTATTTTAACTCTAACCTTAGAACGAACTGAAAATATTGAAAGCAAACTTCTGATAGATTCAGGGGCTAACGTATCTTTAATAAAAGTTCATGCATTACATGATAATACATATACTGAACTAGATACTATTGAAATCACAGGTATTTCGGAAATACCTATTAAAACTTTAGGCACAACAACTTTACAACTAAAGGTTGATAACCAATGCTATCCCATTAATTTCCATATAGTACCTTCAAATTTTCCTATTTCACAAGATGCAATAATTGGAGAAGATTTTTTAAAAGAAACAAATACCGTAATAGAATACGGAAATAATAAAGCTGTTTTCAAATTAAATAATAAAAACTATACATTTCATTTTGATATAATTGATAACAAAACGAGGAAGAATACAGTTGCCTTTGTCAACTCTTAGATACCCGTACGAACCGTTAGTATGTTCACAGCCTGTCACTCTGCTTACAATATTATTTTTTTAATATTTTAGCATTTTAAAATAATTTGGGTGAATTTTATAATTTCTAGAACTATGGGTTGTATATATATTCAAACTATATGTTTACACATTCTTCAAAAGCAGATTTTAACCTTCCACATAACGATTATCAATTCAAAACTTTTTCAAATATTCTATAGTATCATTTAATACTAAGCGGTAAATGTATATTAAATTTACTTAGTACAAAATAGTAAATATAATTTTAAATATTATATTATATTATATTTAAATATTCCATTGACAGAATAATTTCTTATAAGTAGAATAAAATATGTATACAGTTTTGACATATATGTAGGTAAATACGGCGCTATATAATATACATCTATACTCTTATCATTCATTCACTAGTGACATATACGATATGTAAATAAACATGATATTATATAAGTATGTATATATATCAATATCATATAAATAAAAATTCTTCAAGCAACCGTTATGTTGTTTATTTATTTACATTTTTTTGTACTACGCATTATATCCTCAACAATTTCAAATTATCGAGTAAAACAAAATGCAAAAAATTTGTTAAAGAAATTTGTTAGAAAATTTGAAAAAATCAAGTAACACTTTCGTCAATTATAAAGTATATTATTAAAAAAAGTTGTTAACAGAAATAAGAGTATAATGCTGAAGCTTTAATTTTTGTGTATTACTTCAAAAAAATGTTAACAGGTGTTAGAGTTACAGGTGTTTAAAAATAGGAAATTTTCAGTTTTTGACCCCTTACAGCTCCTAAACGGGGGGTGATACAAAAAAAATTTCTGAATATACTTATTTTCATACTTATTTTCAAGATCTAACTTCTGTCAAAATTTCAAGTTTCCAACTTAAACCGTTTAGAAGATAGAAGGGTTAAAGGATTTTGCAAAATTTTAGTTTTCCATAACGGTAAATTTAGACACCGTATGCCACAACTATATATTTATTGTATATACACTTTTAAAGCTAATAAAAGTAGTAATCGTTTGGCGTTTTCAAAATGAAGATATACCTTATACAACTTGTGCTATAACAATTTAAATATAGAGCTTTTTTGAACCTTTGGGGAGCTGTAGCTCTGTAACGGGTGGGGCTACAAAAAAAAGTTATTAAATATAAAATTAATATTTTTGTGAGATCTATCAGCGGTTAAAAGTTCATAGCTTTATTTCAAAACAAATGTGGGGATCTAAAAGTTAGGTGTTCGAGAGGTACCCGAAGTTGTGGTCGGATCTCAACCAATAAAAATAGGGAATCTACAAATTGCTGTAAGAATACTTTGTGTTAATTTCAATATTGTAGCTTTCTTAGTTTTTGAGTTATCTTGCTGACGGACAGACAGACGGACGGACGGACAAAGCTCAATCGACTTAGAATTTTTTTCTGATCCGATCCATACCTTTGAAGGTATATCTAGCTAGCTTATTTCGAGGTGTTAGAAACGGAGGAGCAATTTTAATATACCCGATCCTTATCGTATCGGTATAATGATTATACCACCTAGAACAGAGAAACTAATCAAATAGAAGATTTTTCAAAGAAACAAATACCATAATAGATTACCGAAATAATAAAGCTATTTTTAAATTAAATAATAAAAACTATACATTTCATTTTGATATAATTAGAAACAAAATGATTATACCACCAGAACAGAGAAACTAATCAAATACGGGCCTGTAAACTTAAAAGAAGAGTCCGTAGTTCATTTAGATCTTGAAGAAATGAAGGAACAAGGAATTTTTATCTCCAAACCATTGCAAAACCCACGGAAGGTGTTATCCATATTAGCATTTTAAATACCCATACCCACTCTGTTGAGATTGGAGAGCACATCCCAATTAAACTGAAACCACTTGCAATATTTAATGTATATAATTTAAAAGAAAATAATTTGAGTAGTATCATTGAAAACGGGTTGAAAATATTCGAAAGTCAACTCAAGTTGAACCATTTAAATTTCGAAGAAAAGTGTTCTATAATTAATCTATGTAGAGAATACAATCAGCTGTTCTATTTGGACGGTGATTTTTTATCCGTAACTCCGGTAATTAACCATGAAATAAAAACTGATCTAAATAAAATACCCATTAATACTAAACCCTAACGTTTAGCTGAAATTCACAAAGAGGAAATTACGAGACAAGTAGACGCTATGATTTCCAATGAAATACTGCGACCAAGTTCTAGTTATTAGTTGTACCTAAACACCCGGTCCAAATGGACAAAAGAAATGGCGGGTAGTGGTAGATTTTCGAAAATTAAATCAAATCACCATACCAGTGAAGTGAAGGAATCCGAAAAGTCTAAAACAGCTTTTAGTACTGCCCAAGGCCATTACGAATTTAATCGTATGCCATTCGGCCTACGAAATGCAACTCCTACTTTTCAGAGATTGATGAATAAAGTTAATGAGTTAAAAAATTTGGAAGACCATAATAAAAAATTAATATACGTATTAAACGCAAAAATTGCAACCCAAAAAGTGTAAATTTCTACATAAAGAGGTTATGTATTTAGCGCATGTAATTTCAGATGAAGGAGTTAAGCCTGATCCAGAAAAAATACAAGCTATAGAAAATATATTACCTCCAAATACACCTAAAATAGTCAAATCTTTCCTAGTATTGGCTGGATATTATAGGAAATTTATTGAAAGCTTTTCAAAACTAGCTCAACCATTAAACAAACTTTTGAGGAAAGATGTGCCATTTGTTTGGGACGCTTTCGTTGAGGACTCTTTTCAAAAAGTAAAGGAAGCTATTGTGAAACCACTCATTTTACAGTACGCAAATTTTCAGAACTCTTTTTATAATAACTGATGCTAGTAATAATGCAATAGGAGCAGTTCTTCCACAAAATTGCAATTTTAAAAAATTACACTTACCGATAGCATATGCTAGTCGAGTTCTAAATAAAGCAGAAAAGAACTACCCTACTATAGAAAAGGAAACTCTGGCAATAGTGTGAGCTATGACTCATTTCCGTCGTATATTTATGGGCGAGAATTATAACAGATCATAACCTTTTCGTTTGGGTTTTCAACCTGAAAGATCAAACTTCTAGAATTCTTCGCTGGCGAATAAAACTAGAAGAATATACCTTTACGTAAAACACAAAGCAGGATATCTGAACACAAATGCAGACGCTCTCTTCCGACTTGAAACTATTGGTGTAAAATTCGTAACAAGAAGTAAAACAAATTTAAACTATGTTACCCCGTCCGATATTGTAGAAAATCAAAGTTCATTTATCACCGAAGAAAATTTTAATTCAAAGAATCAATCACAAAACCTAATAAACAAAAATCTAATTGAACTTACAACACCAGAAAAAATTAAGAAAATCTTTTATGAATACCATGATGTACCTTTGGGGGAAATCAAGGTATAGCTAGGACAATTCACAAACTTAAAAACAAATATAAATTGAAAAGAATGTTCAAAGATATAAAAGATTATGTTGCCTCTTGTGACACCTGTCAAAAGTATAAAACATATTCAAAAATTAAAATGCCGATGATAATTACAAGAACTTCTAAAAAACCTTTTGAAAGAGTGGCAATGGATATAGTGGGACCCTAACAAAACTCGTATAATGGAAATTCTTATATTCTAACTTTTCAAGACGATTTAACCCGTTTTATTCAAGCTATACCTATTCCAAATGCAGAAGCATCCACAATAGGCGATGTTCATGCGTATTTGGAATACCAATGCGTATTTGGAATACCAATACGTATTTGGAATACCAAAAATATTGCTTATCGACCAAGGTTCAAACTTTTTCAGCGATTTATTTAAAAATACTTGTAAATTATTGAAAATAAAGAAAATCGAAACAAGTATTTAAAAAACACCATTCGGCCAAATATAAAGGTTATATATTTGTTGTTTTTGGAGATAATCTTATTTGCTCTGGGGCTCGTTCGGAAGCTCCAAAATCCAAACCCATGGACCACATCCTCTTAAATTTTAGAGACATAAATCAAACTGGAAGGAATATCATTATAAAAAATTTAAAGGTTCTCTCTTTGTTAGTTTTGGAGATAATCTCGTTTGCTCTGGGGCTCGTTCGGAAGCTTCCAAAATCCGAAACCATGGACCAAATCCTCTCACATTTCAGAGACTTAAATAAAACATGAAAGAACACCACTGTGCCAAATTTAAAGGTTATATCTTTGTTGGTTTTGGAGATAATCTCATTTGCTCTGGTGCTCGTTCGGAAGCTTCCAAATCCAAACCCATGGACCAAATCCTCTTAAATTTCAGAGACATAAATCGAACGGAAAGGAACATCATTGTACAAAATTTAAAGGTTATATATTTGTTGGGTTTGGAGATAATCTCATTTGCTCTGGTGCTCGTTCGGAAGCTTCTAAATCCAAACCCATGGACCAAATCCTCTTACATTTCAGAGAAATAAATCGAACGGGAAGGAACATCATTGTACAAAATTGGAAGGTTATATCTTAATTGGTTTTGGAGATAATCTCGTTTGCTCCGGAATCATTCGAAAGCCTCCAGAATCCGAACCCATGGACGGATTTTGTCCAAATTCGAGCTTAGCCTTTCTTTCGTAATTAGTAACCTACTACATAAATTTCATCAAGATAGCTTCATTAGTTTTTGAGTTATCGTGTAAACGGACGAACATCGTTAAATCGACTCAGGAGGTGATCCTGATTCAGAATATATATACATGTCTATATCTAACTCGTTTCCTTTTGGTGGTTACAAACACCATACCAAAGTTAATATACCCTGTACTTTAGGTGTAGGGTATATAATAATAATAATAGTAATAATATAATAATAGTAATAATAACAATAATAATAATAATAATAATAATAATAACAATAATAATAATAATAGTATAATAATAATAATAGTAATAATAATAATAATAGTAATAATATAATAATAGTAATAATAATAATAGTAATAATATAGTAATGGTAATAATAATAATAATAATAGTAATAATAATAATAATAGTAATAATAACAATAATAATAGTAATAGTAATAGTAATAATAACAATAATAATAATAGTAATAGTAATAATAACAATAATTATAATAATAATAATAATGGTAGCTGTTACAGCGCAGGATTTTCGAGCGATAGGCAAAAACTAGTACAATAACAATACATAATGTTTTCAATATTACAATATTTAAAAAAATGCACCAATATTTGTTTAGACTCATAATAAAAAAAAATTTAAAAATATTACACATACATAGTAAATGTACAGATTGGTTTTGTGTAAGAATTAGAAACGTACAGGCCATTCTAGTTTATTGTTTTTGTTACTATTTCTTAAAAAAATTTTCCTTTCACTATTTGTGGTAAAATTTTAATGAGTTAAATATGTATTAATATTACTGCCATCCAAGCCTATAAAACCATATACTAAATCCCTAATTCCTGTCAGTTCCGCAACATTATCATCTAATATTCATGTGACTGATTCGATGAAATACTGTTAGGTACCTGGTTCAGCTTTATAAGTTGGAGTATATTGAATTTCCTATGCAATTTTTAACCTCCAATTTTGTCGTTGATTATTCCCATTGCTAGTTTAGTTAGAGCTACTAAGAACGGTTCAATATAATTAGCGTTTGATTCTTTCATAATGTGACGTATAGTTGATTAAATAATTTGCTTCTATTTATTTGACGATCAATTTTATATATAAATGTATACATTTTTTAAAAGCGTTCGTTTCTACATAAACCATAACATAAAATTTAGTAGTTTGACTTACTTTGTTGCTGACCAAAAACTGTTTTTATAAGCCTGTTTTTTATATCTGAACAGAAATGCAGACGCTCTCTTCCGACTTGAAACTATTGGTGTAAAATTCGTAACAAGAAGTAAAGTAAATTTAAACTATGTTACCCCATCCGATATTGTAGAAAATCAAAGTTCATTTATTACCGAAGAAAATTTGAATTCAAAGAATCAATCACAAAACCTAATAAACAAAAATCTAATTGAACTTACAACACCAGAAAAAATTAAGAAAATCCTTTATGAATACCCTGATATACCTTTGGAGGAAATCAAGGTATAGCTAGAACAATTCACAAACTTAAAAACAAATATAAATAAAAAAGAATGTTCAAAGATATAAAAGATTATGTTGCCTCTTGTGACACCTGTCAAAAGAATAAAACATATTCAAAAATTAAAATGCCCATGATAATTACAAGAACTTCTAAAAAACCTTTTGAAAGAGTGGCAATGGATATAATGGGACCCTAACAAAACTCGTATAATGGAAATTCTTATATTCTAACTTTTCAAGACGATTTAACCCGTTTTATTCAAGCTATACCTATTCCAAATGCAGAAGCATCCACAATAGCCGATGTTTATGCGTATTTGGAATACCAATGCGTATTTGGAATACCAAAAATATTGCTTATCGACCAAGGTTCAAACTTTTTCAGCGATTTATTTAAAAATACTTGTAAATTATTGAAAATAAAGAAAATCGAAACAAGTATTTACAATCCTGAGTCAAATGGAGCACTTGAACGAACGCATAGAAGTTTAGGTGATTACCTTCGCAGTTATATTACCGACAAAACTTACGTAAACGGCACTCCAGTTTGGGACTCCTTATTAGAATATTATTCATTTTGTTATAATAAGACATCTCATACTGCGACTAGGTTTTCACCTTACGAAGTATTATTTGGATTTCAAGCGGAAATCCCTTCGTCGTTAACTCGAGTCGTAAAAAAAATATATTTATGAAAATTACGTGAGTGAGTTAAAAAATCGTTTACAAAATGGTTATGGGAAAATCCGACAAAGCTACATAGAGACTAAAGAAAATTCAAAATTACACTATGACTAAAAGACAAAAGAGGTTAAATTCAATGTAGGCGATAAAGTTCTATTGGAAATTAGGCATAGAACCAATAAAAAACTTACCCAACCTTATAAAGACCCATATGAAATAATCGAAATAAGGTCGCCAGTTAACTCTATTATTAAAATTGGACTCAAAGAAAAACTTGTCCATAACAATTTATTAAAACCTTATATTACATAAATCACTTATGTTATTTTTTAATGTACTCTTTTTTTTTCGAGAAAATATTGTGCTGTTCCATTATGATTATAATAATTCTACTATTAATCCCATCGTTTTGTATCGGCGAGCATACAACTATCTCTCAACCAGGTACTTATTCTGTACAAATTGAAAAATTACAAAATTCATTGACTAATTGGAAATTCATATTTTTCTCTAAATCACACATTTTTCGAACAAGACACATTAACTATAGAATCCAATATTAACACGCTAAAACATCTTTGTAACAAAACATTAACAATATTTCCTTTGGACCGTTGTAAAGTCACTTTAACTTTAACTTTAAAATTATTTAATGAAATAAAAATAAATAGTGTAATAATTGAACAACTTTATAAATCAAATAATGGATCGAAAGTAAAAAGAGGACTATTTAACGGTCTAGGCAAAATTCAAAAAAATTTTATTTGGTATTATGGACTCTGAGGATGCTGAACATATTGATTTGCCACTACAGAATATCGAAAATAACTCAAAAAAATGATATCACATTTCTGAAATGCATACATCTGTTATCAACAGTCTAATTAAAAACTTTAATGAAACTCAACTAAAATTAAATGACAATTTCACTGTAATAAACGATAAACTACATGAACTTATTGAAAACCTAAATTTTTACAAGGGTTTTGAAAATACCCTTCACTTGTTTGACGAAGCAGCTAACATTCTATCAGTCTCCGCCAATAAGCTTATATCAGGAAGAATTTTTAAATACCTTGCAAGAAGCACAATTGGGAAAAATCTCCCATAAATTTTTCAATGCCGAATTTTTTTTAGAAGTAATAATAGATATTCAACTAGAAGGTAATGATCATATTAATATAAATGATCATACCATATTAAAATAGTTTCTGTCGAACCTCTACATGTTAAAAACCACTAAATGGTTAAAATAACCATTCCCCTGGTCGCAGAAATATATAGTCTGCATAAAGTAACTAGTCTACCAGTCAAATCAAAATTTAACACATTTTATTTCATAGACCTAAAGACAGATTATATAGCTATAAACGATGAATTACATCGATACATAGTTCTTGTCAATTCAGATATGGAGCAATGTATAAACTACCACGAAGAAAATTTCATATGTAAACAAAATTTAGTTTACTATAATAGTCTGAAGCAAAATTGTGTTATGAAGTTAATGGAAGGTTACACTAAACTTGAAGATTGTAAAATCAGAGTTTTCAACTCAGACCAGGAATTATGGTTTAATCTTGCTAAACCCAATACTTGGTTGTATACATTACCTAAGCACACTAATGTAAAAATCGCTTGTGGAAACGATATAAGTATTGAACAATTATATAACAGTGGAATTTTTACTTTAAAACCTAATTGTAAAGCTTTTACCCAAACTGTCAGTTTACAATCTCAAGTAACAAAATCAATATCCCATACAAATATTTTCTCTTATGAATTTATTCTAAATGAAATATCTTTCGAACTTACACAAAACATAATTTCAATTCCATCTGCTATTAACAATATGAAGGATTTCAAATTAAACGAATTCAGGACAGAATTACAATCAATTAACCTTACTCACGTTGAACAACCTACAACGATAACACACTTACATATTTCTTTGATTTCTATATTTTCTCTTCTTTCCTCTCTTATAATACTGTCAATTTAATATAAGAAATATGTTGAAATAAAATGTAATAAAATATCAACTAATCAAAATTTAAATACTGGTAACAGTAAACATTGAAGAAGATGAAGTAGAAGAATAGAATAATAAAAAGCAATTAATCAAAAAAAAAATTATACAATTAAAAATAATATAATTAAAATTATATATAATTTATGAAAGAAAACAACAAAAAATTATAAAATCAATGTCAATAACAAATTTAATAAAGAATTTTTTAATTTGATCATTCAACTGAAAAATTAGCAAAACAATTATAAGTACTTTGTCAATATAAAAATTTTAGTGAGCATTGTGAGCAAAAAACATTGTCTAATTTTTTTTCTTTGCATTTTAGATTTAAGCATTAAAAATTCATTAAAATATTAAGCATTAAAATATAAATATTAGTTAAATATTAAACATTAAAATATAAAAATTTTTTTTTGTGAACTGAGAAAATGTTTTTTTTTCTTTGCATTTTAAATTTAAGTATTAAAAATTCTGACTGACGTAACAATTTTTAATTTAAATTGTTCACAAAATTATATTATAGTATTTACGGTATGAATTTTCTTTTTCCAAGGGGGAAGGGATGTTATGAACCGATTTGAGTTTCATGATACTCTTCCTGATTAATGGTAAATTATAATAATAAGTGATTAAAACAAATCATATTTCACTAACATATTAATTCATATGTTGTTGAAATATGATTCTATTTAACACAGTTAAATATGACATACTAAAAGAAATATTATGATTCAGTAATATTTTGCATATAGTGAATTTATAAATAAATTAATTTACAATGTAAAATTGAAACAGATCAGTTTAATAATTTTTCACAATAAAAATGCATTTGTACATTCTTTAGTAGATAAGAAAGTACAAGTGATATAATTTAACATGTGCAATGCACATTGACCAAAATTAAAATGATATATTTTGACCCAAGCGTACCACTTAAAACTGGAACGCTTGATATTCTTTTATTTTCTTTTCCTGATCTCAAACAATAATACTATAATAATAACAATAATAATATTAATAATAACAGTAATAATAATAATAATAATAATAGTAATAATATAATAATAGTAATAACAACAATAATAATAATAATAACAATAATAATAATAATAGTATAATAATAATAATAGTAATAGTAATAATAATAATAGTAATAATATAATAATAGTAATAATAATAATAATAATAGTAATAATATAATAATAGAAATAATAACAATAATAATAATAATTATAATAATAATAATAATAATAGTAATAATAATAATAATAGTAATAATAACAATAATAATAGTAATAGTTATAATAACAATAATAATAATAATGACAATAATAATAACAATAATAATAAAAATAGTATAATAATAATAATAATAGTAATAATAATAATAATAATAATAGTAATAATATAATAATAGTAATAATAATAATAATAATAGTAATAATATAATAATAGTAATAATAACAATAGTAATAATAATAATAATAATAATAACAATAATAATAATAATAGTATAATAATAATAATAATAATAATAATAATAGTAATAATAATAATAATAATAATAGTAATGATATAGTAATAGTAATATAGTAATAGTATAGCATAGTATAGTAATAGATATAGTAGTAGTATTATTATAATAATAATAATAATAATAATAGTAATAATAATAATAATAGTAATAATAACAATAATAATAGTAATAGTAATAGTAATAATAACAATAATAATAATAGTAATAGTAATAATAACAATAATTATAATAAAAATAATAATAGTGGCTGCTACAGCGCAGGATTTTCGAGCGATAGGCAAAAACTAGTACAATAACAATACATAATGTTTTCAATATTACAATATTAAAAAAAATGTACCAATATTTGTATAGACTCATAATAAAAAAAAAATTTAAAAATATTACACATACATAGTAAATGTACAGATTGGTTTTGTCTAAGAATTAGAAACGTACAGGCCATTCTAGTTTATTGTTTTTGTTAGTATTTCTTAAAAAAAATTTCCTTTCACTATTTGTGGTAAAATTTTAATGAGTTAAATATGTATTGATATTACTGCCATCCAAGCCTATAAAACCCTGTACTAAATCCCTAATTCCTGTCAGTTCCGCAACATTATCAGCTAATATTCACGTGACTGATTCGATGAAAGACAGTAAGGTACCTGGTTCAGCTTTATAAGTTGGAATATATTGAATTTCCTATGCAATTTTTAACCTCCAATTTTGTCGGTGATTGTTCCCATTGCTAGTTTAGTTAGAGCTACTAAGAACGGTTCAATACGATTAGCGTTTGATTCTTTCATAATGTAACGTATAGTTGATTAAATAAATTGCTTCTATTTATTTGACGATCAATTTTGGTATTTTATATATAAATGTATACATTTTTTAAAAGCGTTCGTTTCTACATAAACCATAACATAAAATTTAGTAGTTTGACTTACTTTGTTGCTCACCAAAAACTGTTTTTATTAGTATTATTTTTAATTAGTTTAATTAAGTTTTGTTTCACTAGCCTATTTTCTTGTAATAGATGTTGTCTGTTAACGTGTTGTGACGCTACGAAGACACTTATGTGTTTGCATCGACCGATTTATTTAGAATTTTGTAAATTGTTTTATCTCTCTCCGAATCGTGTCCAATTTTTCAGAATTTTTAATAGCATCAAAAAACTGCTTTGCAGAAAACGTTTCTTTAACCAGTTTTAGCAGTATGATATTTTAGACAATTTTTTATCTTTCATGATTTCTGTGATGTTTTCATTTCATGTCTATCCGGTTTCACCAATTTAGTTCAATTTTGTCTAAACTCAGTTCCTTGCCAATATAGTTCACTGCATTAATTTCGTTGCGAGCCGAGGCGTTTTCGGGGTGTTAACCAGGCTGGTTTTATGGCATTAAAGAACAATCATAACGAATTTTGCAACGGTTAACTCTTTCCAACACTACAAGAAGAACTTTCATTTTTTCGTCAGCACATCAGCATTAAAAATAAAAACGTAACAAATCAGTTCACTTGATTCCTTTAGTTAAAATTCATTAACACTTTCTTTCGAGAACTATTGTTCCTTACTAAAGGAGCTTTTCAAGTTAGTTATAGACAGCAAAATTTATAGTTTTTGAGTTCAATATATTAAAAAAATTATACCCTACACATTAAGTATAGGGTATATTCACTTTGGTATGGTGTTTGTAACCACCAAAGGAAGCCAGTTAGATATGGACATGTATATATATGCTGAATCAGGATCACCGCCTTAGTCGATTTAGCAATGTCCGTCCGCCCGTTCGCACGATAACTCAAAAACTAGTGAAGCTATCTTGATGACATTTATGTAGTAGGTTACTAATTACGAAAGGAAGGCTAAGTTCAAATCTGGACAAAATCGGTCCATGGGTTCGGGTACCTGCCATACAACTCCCAAAACCGAATACGCATATCTTCGAAATTAACAAGTAAATGTAACAGTAAGTCGATGCAACCGACTTATTTATACCCTACACCTAAAAAATTCAAATTAAATTAAAAATTCATAAGTTATTTTAGTTAGGTATTTAATATAAGCTAAGAAAATAAATGCTTTTAAAACCTTTGTACAAAATTTCAGGATTCTATCTTTATTAAATTCAATGATATGCTTGATAGATCTTGGAAAGAGTGTGAACGCATCCGTAAGTTTTTATTTCTATTTAACCTAAATAATAAGGATGAAATTGATACTACTATTAAATTAATTTATAAATTATAAATTATATTAAAATTAAATTAAATAAAATGAACTGCAAACATCTGACTGTAGATGTTAATATTTAAACATATTAAATAAAATTTATTTAATGTAAAAATAAAAGTTAATAATATTTGTTTCACTCAACCAAAAAATATTCCAAGCTAGCGATTAGTATTCTATTTTACGCGGTTTGAACGTGAGACTTTTCGACTGAAAGACGGATTTGAATTTTAGTAGATGTAATTTTGGACTTACGAATATTATTGAAAATTAAAAAAATAAAGAAATAAATATATAAATATTTAACAATACCAACAAAATAAACATTTTTTTATATGACAAAGAAAAATGAAATAGGGTATGTAGCGATATTTAAAACCTTTGTTTCCATAATAATTTTCAACATCTCTATATTATAGTCTCTACAAAGATCCTCTATTTTAAATAAATTATTCTAATAAAAATAATACGTATATTACGCCTAATAAAAAGTTATATACAGTTAAATATTTTGTAGTTTTTAAATAGCTTACTTGTAAGCAAATCCTAAATCATCACCACAACCACCCCATGTCCAATCATCATGAAGTTGTCTTGGTCTCGAACTTTTAGAACATCCACATGATGTTAACTGACCATCCCTACAAGCACGTGCAATAAAACTCGTTGCAGTAGCTGCTGTTAATGCGTGAATAAATGCCATTTCTGGTGACCCTGTGAAAAAAACAAGTTTATATTACTTTGCATGCTGTTCACTTAAAATATTATTATTAATATGTATAACAGTATGACTAAAAGTATCGGAAATAAAAGTTAAACAAAAAAAAAATTCTACATGGAAATCGTTTCAAATTTTTTTCTTTATTTTGGTTTAACTCTTTAACTGCTTTTATTGAAGTTACTCGTGGTTAAAGGAATCGTGGAATCTTGCAAGCTATTTGAGACACATTTTCCGTTGAGCTAGAGACTTGAAATTTTGAACACAGTTTAGATTCCGGTCACAATACAGGATTCTAAAATTATAATACCAAAAAACAGTAGAAAAGTTAACTTTATTAGCAAAATAATATTTTCATACAAAGACATTACAGATTTTTTAACAGAATTATTACAGAGTATTATAAAAATATGAAATTTTCCTTGAGATGTCTTTGTTTGGTTGCTGTTTTTTAATTACCTATAGACAAAACTAAATGTATATAATATGTAATACATAATTTCATTTATTTAGTTTACAAATTTTTGTTTTTCATGAAACACACAAACAAAGAAACGGCAATCATTTTTAAATTTTTGTTTGTTGCATTATATGTATGTATTTATACCCGTACGATAAGTATCGGGTATAATAAAATTACTCATCCGTTTGTAACACCTTGAAATAAGATATACCTCCAAAGGTATGGATCGGATCAGAATCAAATTCTGAGTCGATTAAGCCATGTCCGTCCGTCCGTCCGTCAGTACGCTCACTCAAAAACTAAGAAAGCTAGAATCTTGAAATTTACACAAAATATTCTGGGAGCAATTTGTAGGTTCCCTATTTTTTTTGGTTGAGTTCCGACCACAACTTCGGATAGCTCCCGAACACCTAACTTTTAGATCTCCACAATTTTTTTAAAATAGAGCCATGAAATTTTAACTGCTGATAGATATCATAAAAATATTTATTTTATGTTAAAATTAGTTTTTCTGTAGCCTTACCCGTTAAAGATCTACAGCCCCCCAAAGTTCGAAAAATCTCTATATTTAAATTGTTATAACACAAGACTTATACGGTATATCTTCAATCTGAAAATTCCAAACGATAGGTGCTATTATGAGCTTTACAAACATGTATATAATAAATATATACTTGTGCTATACGGTATCTTAATTTACCGTTATGCGAAACTGAATTATTGCAAAATACTTTAACCCTTTTATCTTATAAACGGTTTAAGTTGGAAATTTTGACAGAAGTTAGATCTTTGAAAATAAGTATGAGTCATTTCAGAAAATTTTTTTGTATCGCCCCTCGTTTCGGAGCTGTAAGGGGTCATAACCTGAACATTTCCTATTTTTAAACACCTGTAACTTGACCACCTGTTAACATTTTTTTTTAAGTAATACATAAAAATTAAAGCTTCAACATTATACTCTTATTTCTGTAAACAACTTTTTTTAATAATATAGGGTTACTTTATAATTGACGAAAGTGTTACTTGATTTTTTCAAATTTTCTAACAAATTTCATTAACAAATTTTTTGCATTTTGTTTTACTCGATAATTTGAAATTGTTGAGGATATAATGCGTAGTACAAAAAAATTTAAATAAATAAACAACATAACGGTTGCTTGAAGAATTTTTATTTATATGATATTGATATACATATGTACATACTTATATAATATCATGTTTATTTACATATCGTATATGTCACTAGTGAATGAATGATAAGAGTATAGATGTATATTATATAGCGCCGTATTTACATACATATATGTATTTTATTAGTATTAAATGGTACTATAGAATATTTGAAAAAGTTTTGGATTGATAATCGTTATGTGGAAGGTTAGAATCTGCTTTTGGAGAATGTATAAACATATAGTTTGAATATATGTACAACCCATAGTTCTAGAAATTATAAAATTCACCCAAATTATTTTAAAATACAAAAATATTAAAAAAATAATATTGTAAGCAGAGTGACAGCCTCTGAACATACTAACGGTGCGTACGGGTATCTAAGAGTTGACAAAGGGAACTGTATTCTTTCTCGTTTTTGTTTACATACGATGTAAGTATATTATAATTCGATGATGTTATAATACGATTCTGTACTACTATTGTATAATGTTATGTTATAATACGATTGTGGTTCGTCAGGATAGTGTTGGACTTTAATCAGCCAAAACCACCCCCCTTCTTAAAACCAAACTTTGGAATGGAACCTTTAATGCATAAACTGTGTTTCGCCATCTTGATAACCCTACATGATAGGGATGAGGATTCTGTTGCACTCCTTGTTTCTCGTTGGAAAACTTTAAGTGAAGGCATAAACTGTTTTATTTCTTTGGAACAGGTGTTAATCCTTACGAGATATCTATAAAACTAGGTCAGTGACCCAACTGTACGGCGATGGGTAAGTGAGCATTGAAATAACACTGTGACCCTTGTCGAACTCTGTTTTGCACATTATCTAGATAACGCAGTGCTGTTTGAGGGCCTGCAGCCCAAATGTGTGCATTATACTCCATTTTCGGCCTAATGTACGTTTTATAGATATTAAGAAGATCAGATGCAGAAAAGAAGGTTTTGGAGCGATACATATATCCCAAACATTTAGTTGCATCTTTAGCTATACCAAAAATGTGATTTGACCAAGTCAATTTTTGGTTTAACTCGATACTCAGCATATTTAAATCTACAGAATGCAGCAAAACTTCTGCCTGAAGTTCACTACTTTCCACTATTCCTAACCTACTATTAAGAATAGTAGTGGAAATTTTTCGCGAGATCATCCAGCATTGAGCTTTTCTGGTGCTAAAATCAACTCTGTTGACTTAACCCCATTTTTGAATTTTTTTGTTAAATCGTTATTTAGCTCGCAAATAATGAAATTTTTTGCTGTTGTATTAATTTGGTGATTAATGTTACAGCAGCTATGAAACTCATAGGAAGGTCCAAGGGTGCTGTCGTCTGCAAAACTATGGATTGGATTGGAGGTTATTGAAAGTAGGTCATTGATAAATATTAAGAAGAGAGTGGGAGATAAAACCGATCCCTGAGAGACACCTGCGTTTATTTTATAAAATTTTCAGTTGAATATCCTTCGACAAGTACTCGAATCATGCGATTCGAAAGGAAATCTCCAATTCACTTTTAAAAGACTCTACCTAATCCTAAGGCTTTGCATTTTGCTAATAAAGCATAATGTCAGACTTGGTTCGAAAGCTTTAGAAATATCCAGAGCCACTACATCCGACTCACCAAGGTGGTGAAGGCTGACATTCAACTTTTAGCAAGTCATGAGATCATTGGTTGAACGGCGGGCTCTGAACCCGTATTGTCGATCCAAATATTTCAAAAGCTTCTGGTTTACTACTTTCTCCATTATTTTGGAAAGAACCGAGGTTATAGAAACAAGACGGTAGTTAGAGGGATCGCTTTTATTACCTTTTGTTTGAATTGGGAAAATATGCGCAACCTTCCATTGGGTAGGATAAATACCCGAAGTAAAGGAAATATAGAAAAGGTTGCGTAGAGGTTTTGAAATACTTGAATAGGTATTTTTAAGAACCATTATAGTAGTAATACCATCTGGGCCGGCTGATTTTTTTGTATCAAGATTTTTCAAGATTTTCATTACTGGTTTCTTCCTAAAGTAAATTTTACCGAAGGATACTATCAGCGATTCATCAAAGACTATACCCTAATTACCAAACTGCTAAGCAAATATGTAAGAGAGGATGCGGGTCACATTGGTGCTTGCCAATTAAAAAATACATGAATAGAAATTGACGCAGAACCACTGGCTTCATTTCGAAAGTCAAGCAAAATCTGGAATCTGAAGATATGTTACTTCCACAACCAGACTTCGGTAAACCATTTGAGCTTACAAGAAACGCATTTTCGCAGGCAATCGGGGCCGTCCGATAAGGCGAAAATCCAATCACTGTTTTTATTCAAAACCCTATCAAGGCCAGAGAAAATGTACGCCACCAATGAACTAGAGTTGTTAGCCATAGCCTGGGGTCTACAGAAGTTAAGACACTATATCTGCACGGAACTCAATTTATTTACGACCCACAACCGCTCATGTTTTCGATATCGTAAAGAATTAATAATCAATTACAACCACTATCAATTACAAATCTACATTTTAAACGATCTATTAAGAAGACATATTAGAAAAGCTATTACAGGAATTTATTCTGAATTACAAAATCCGAAATATAACGTTTTACAACGAAAATTAATTGAACTATATTCTAATGATCAAAATATAAAATTTATTGAATGTAATAAAACTTTGGAATTAGATAGTGAAAAGGACGCAATTAAAATTATGGACGAAATACACAAAACAATACAGAGAAATTTTAAGAGCTAACACAATAAACAATACAGAAACTAATTAAGAGCTAATTCATAAATATGTCAATGACTCTGATATTTGTAACTTAGTAAATAAACCATGGGGAATTATTCTTTTGTTACAAGGAAGTTTATCAAACAATATTAGACAAATTCATCGAATATCTTATGATTCAAAGGATAAACAATCGGAATTCGATTACAATAATTTAAGCTCTAAACAATAGATTTGCAATATTCGGTAAACCCAAAAAATTCGTATGCGATAACGAATCCAATACCATTAATATACAAAACTTTTTAAGAGTAGAAAATATAAAATCACATTTTATTTCCCCTTGATCTCATACTTTCAACTCGCCTATTGAAATAGTTCATGGAATCTGAAATGAGAACTTGCGTATCCTAGATGCTCAGAAATTTAAATTAACCCCATATGGAAAAATTCAATTTTTTTTTTTTTATTCTAAAACCATAAACTAGGAATATTATCCTTTGTACTGGTTGTGATTATATGGGATGGGATAGAACATTAATGAGGATAACTGGGAGTTAAAGGGTAAATTTGAGGAAAATCTGTTGTGATTCTTCTTAAATTTGGGCATATTGTAAATACCAAAATTGCCAACTTTTGGGAATTGGGAATTTATTACTGAGAATATATTACTTTTGGAATTTATTATTTCCCCGAAAAACCTCAAATTAGGATTATAATTCGCTTTTTTTACAATGTTATCCAACAGCATTGGATTTCAGTATAATTAAACTCCACTCTGTTTTCCGCAACTAGATATTTTAGTTAGATCATCGTTAACTGTTTTGGCTAGACAGTCTAGCTATGTCAATTACGAGAGTTGTGACATTTGACTTTCTCAGAAAATTATAATATTTCACCAGAGTGGTGTCGCCAGCGAAACTGTGAATAGGATTGAAGGTTGAGGATAGAAGATCGTTGATAAAACCAGCAAAAGAGAGAGTGCAAGAACGGATCCTTGTGGAAGTCCACGTTGCTGCTCTAATTTCAATATATAAATATTTTAAAACATAAATCATAACAAAAATTCTTTCTTTTTTTTTTTAATTAACAAGGTTTTTAAAATTTAACCAAATTAAGAACTTAAACATAATATTTAAAATTAAACTAAAAGAGATGTAATATAGGTTAATTCAGATATTCTTAAAGGTAAAATGGGCGGAATTTAAGATTTTATAAAAAATCACAGTAATCTCAACTAAATGGATATACCTCAAGTAAATCACCTAAATCATTGTTCGACGAATTAAATGAAATGAAGTCAGGCAAACTTAAAAAAATAATAAGGAAAGTAATGAACGATATTTCAATAGCAAAATAAGTTATTGATCCACCAGATATTATAAGAAAGCCCGAATTTAAGGTAAGAATTCCAAATCTCAGCGTTAACACAACAGAAGTCAAACTGGTCACACAACAGAAGTCAAACACATAAGAAGCAAGTTGAAATGCGATTATGTTCACTGCAAATTAATAATACCGAAATGGTTGAAGTATAAACTGAAATATCACACTTTCAAGGTTAGTGTATACCGGAATTATAAGTGAAACAAATTAAAACGAGGAAGAATACAGTTGCCTTAGATACCCGTAAGTCAACTCTTAGATACCCGTACGAACCGTTAGTATGTTCACAGCCTGTCACTCTGCTTACAATATTATTTTTTTAATATTTTAGTATTTCAAAATAATTTGGGTGAATTTTATAATTTCTAGAACTATGGGTTGTATATATATTATAGTATATATATTCAAACTATATGTTTATACATTCTTCAAAAGCAGATTTTAACCTTCCACATAACGATTATCAATCCAAAACTTTTTCAAATATTCTATAGTACCATTTAATACTAAGCGGTAAATGTATATTAAATTTACTTAGTACAAAATAGTAAATATAATTTTAAATATTATATTATATTATATTTAAATATTCCATTGACAGAATAATTTCTTATAAGTACAATAAAATACATATATGTTTGTAAATACGGCGCTATATAATATACATCTATACTCTTGTCATTCATTCACTAGTGACATATACGATATGTAAATAAACATGATATTATATAAGTATGTATATATATCAATATCATATAAATAAAAATTCTTCAAGCAACCGTTATGTTGTTTATTTATTTAAATTTTTTTGTACTACGCATTATATCCTCAACAATTTCAAATTATCGAGTAAAACAAAATCCAAAAAATTTGTTAATGAAATTTGTTTGAAAATTTTAAAAAATCAAGTAACACTTTCGTCAATTATAAAGTAACCCTATATTATTAAAAAAATTTGTTAACAGAAATAAGAGTATAATGAGAGAGTATAAAAGCTTTAATTTTTGTGTATTACTTCAAAAAAATGTTAACAGGTGTTTAAAAATAGGAAATTTTCAGTTTTTGACCCCTTACAGCTCCTAAACGGGGGGTTATTCTTAGAAATTTAATCATATTTGGTTTGGTTAAACTATTTATATTAGGTACCAAGTAGGCTGAGGCGAATAAGGAAAATTTGTCGACTTTTTTTAATATTTGTTGATTATTTATTGAATATATGTCTGTGTAGAATTTGCATAGGTTTTTTAGCCATTACAGGTACTTCGTACTTTGGTTTAGGTGGGTGACGGTCATATTTTAATAAATTGCAAGTATTGCAATTATTTATTATCTTACTAATTTTTTCTTTCATTAATGGAAAATAAAATTTTCTTTTGAGCTGAAGTATTGTCTCAGTGATACCTCTATGATTGTTTTTTTAGTGGTAGTCCCTAGTTATATCTTTTAATACGTCGGTGCAACGAATGACTTTTAATGATATCCATCTAGCAAAATGTTTTGAAAAAGAACTTTGAATGAGTTTCAAGGTAGAATCGTCTGTATATATAGCGGTTAGTTTACACTTACTATATTTCAAAAATAAGGAATTTTTGCTTTCAAAGCTGGAAATGTGCGTCAATCCATCCGCGGTATAAGAAATAAACGTACCCTACCCGTATTAACAGAAATTCAAATCAGAAACGAAATATCGATATCAGAAATCAAAATCACGTCAGATTCAAATCAGAAAAGGAAAAAGTAAAAGAGCTTATAAATTGTTTTTGATTAAATAGCACAAGCTTTCGAAATTTGGTGTAGTTGAGCAAATAAACTCACATTCCATCGTCAACATAAAACCGCCACTGATAAAAGTCTTAAATCTTAACAAATCGACGCGGATTATTATAACAGAAAATGAAAAGGCATTAAGTTCCACAACAATAAAGTCTCTCTTAGAAACGCATACCAAAATTGAGCATTACGTCATTGCCCCATTTCAAAGCGGTAGCATTCGTCAAATCAAAATATGCCATTCCATACTCGCCAAAATTTCGCTCTGCTTAATCTCCTAATACAAAACTGCAAACCCGATCGAGGCAATCCTTCTAGCAAATGACATTTTCCACAGCTCGTCACGTGATATTTTAGCAAGAGTAGGTATTGCGATATGGCATGGCGATATGGCATGGGAATTCCGTGCGGGAAAGAGATAGCAATAGTTTGAATGAAGATGCGCAAGTGATGCGTCATTGTATTAGTAGGTCATTCCGGTTGAGTGATTTAAAGGAATTTGTGTGTGGGGTGAATATTAATTAGGTAGGGGTGTGTATATATTTGTATAGGGGCGAGATATTAATGTATGTATGTGTGTGGGAATGCCTAGAGAGGTAGAGGGGGTGTTACGTTTGAGTGATTTTAATATATGTATGTAGGGGATGAGATATTAGTGTATGTATGTGTGTGGGAATCTCTAGAGTGGTAGAGGGGGGTGTTAGGTTTGAGTGATGTTAGTATATGTGTGTAGGGGTGAAATATTAGTGTATTGGGGAAGTTATTAGTATATTAGTATAATGAAAATGTAATGTGTAGAGAAGGGGTGAATATTAATTAGGAAAGGGTTAAGTTATTAGTGAAGAGAAAATTTAATAGGTAAAGAGAGGGGTTGAATATTGAATAAGTAGAGGGTATATAAATATTAGGGTGTAGTTGTTATGAAAGAGGTATTTCACCAGGTAGATGACCTAATAATTTAATTTATTTATGTAGGGGAGTGAGTTGACTGCCTGATAAATTGTGATGTTTGTGTGTAGGGGTGTCACGCTTGTGTGATTTAAGAAATATAACAGAGGAGTTAATTATGAGAAGGGGGAATGATATTATTGTTTTTAAGTAAGGGATAAATTGAGAAGAGAAATTGAAATACAAGGGGAATTGAAAATCGAATACAAGGGGATTTGAACCGGGGTACTATTGGAATATAAATTTTACAAATGTGAACTCTTTAACCATTACGCTATAGAGTTAATTGTAAGTTATATGTTAATTTGAATTTATAAATGTAAGGTTGTTTGAAATTTTTGTATCTGTGAGTTATATGATTGATTTTAAAAAAAGATATTGTTAGTTATAAAAATATTATATTGAGAATAGTAAAATAAAGGGGGTTCCGTTTGAGTGATTTTTTGTTTTTAGCTAGAATATTTTTAGGAATTAAATAAAGGGTACATAATGTTTTTTTATAAAAAATGAAGGGGAAATAATAATATTAAATAAAGGTAAGTATAAAAATAGGTAGGTACAAAATATGTGTTTATTTTTTTTTTATAAAAATAAATTTTATAAATATTTTTTGCAAAATAAAAAAGGAATGTATGGTAGATAATATATTTACTACATTTTAAAGTTGATCTTGAACTTAAAATTACTGAAGCGCGAAACGATAAAATAAAGTTGTGAGGATATATTATATAATATATATTATATATTATTATGCGCAACATACTTTTTTTTTAAAAATGAAAAGGATATTTTTTTTTTTATGTAATGGTAAAGAAAAAATCAAATCTAATATTGAACTTGACTCAATTTTGAGCTTGCTGAAGAAAAACAGTAAAACAGAATGAAAAAATGTAGATAGCTACATATTATGCGTAAAATACTTTTTTAAAAAATGAAAAAGGATATTATTTTGGTTTTTTTGTAAGGCAAAACAAAAAAAGAAAAGCATACGAATAATATGTGCAAAATATTTGATATAAAATAAAGAGGTGTAGTAAATATTGATCTTGACCTTGATTATCAACAGGTAGTAAGTAGTAAGTACCTATAAATATAAGAAATGGGAATTATGCTCGAAAGTTTTTTGTTTTTTTAGTTTTGTATTAATTCTAAATGAAATAATACAAATTTTATTATGATTTTATAGAAATCTTGTTTTATATATGTGTTCTCAGTGTTGAGTTGTAAGAATTTTAGAAATTATGAAACCTATATTTTTGATAGGTTTTTGATTTGCATCTAACGAAAATTTTTTAAAAAAATATCTTATTAAAACAAATATAATAGATCTTACCCATGATATGATATCGCTATATAAAATTCTAAATAAAAAAAGGGATATTTTTTTTTTTGCTTTTGAGGTAATTCTAAATAAAAAAGGATAATTTTTTTTGTAAAATAAAAATTTTTATTAAGATTTGTAATTGTTTTACATTAATAAATTTATTTCGTTTATTTTAAAAGAAAAACTATATTTCCCTTTGTTGATTTCCTTTGATGATTTATATTTTTCTGGCGTGAAAGAATTTAAAAAGGGATATTTTCCACATATTTTTAATACATCAGAGAAATAAAAATTATATCGGATCATTTCCTTCAATCGAATATTATAGTCCTGATACAATGAAAACAGAAGAATGCTGTGATTTTTTAAAATGGTATAACACAAATAAGGAAAAAGAATTTAACGTGCAGCGTGATATTGTTGAATATTGCATTGACGATGCAAAAATTTTAACTGCAACATGTCTAAAATTTCGCAGCATGTTTGTAAATGAATGTGGAGTTGAACTATTTTTGAAGGCAGTGACGATAGCATCAGCTTGTAATTTGGTATATCGTCGTAAGTTTCTTGCACCAAATACAATTTCACTGATTCCCAAAAATGGTTACAGAAATACAGACAATCAATCGGTAGAAACGATTATGTGGCTAATTTTTGAAGAAGAATAAAGATGTATTAATATAAAACACGCAGCAAAAGGAAAAGAAGCTGTAATAGCAGGAGTTAAAGTGAACGGATTTTGTGCTGAAACAAATGAAATATTTGAATTCCACGGATGCTATTACCATGGTCATCCAATATGCCTTCAGCATAATCGAGACGAGCAATTATATGATGATAAGCAGGACACATTAAATGAACGCTACATAAGAACAGTTTTTAAATCTGAACGATTAAGAAGTATGGGGTATGTATTAATTTTTTAATTATTTTTAAATAATTTTTCAAATATTTTTAACATATTTTTAATATTTGATTTAGTTTTTTTTTAAAGGTACAAAGTAATTGAATTCCAGAGACAACTGGACAAGTGAGTTGTGGTTCTGTGAGATCCAGAGACAACTCACGGCTAAGGATCACAAATATTTAAACTCCTATTCCTTGATTCATCATATCAAATTAAATCCACGAGATGCCTTTTACGGTGGTCGAACGGGAAATACCTACAACTATTATAAATGTAAATAACAAGAAAAAATTAAATACATAATGTGTAAAAATGGAAAATTTCCTGTTGGTCACCCGAAAATTTTTGTTGGACAAATTAAATACATAGATGTTTGTTCTTTATACCCATGGGTATGTAAAAATGGAAAATTTCCTGTTGGTCACCCCAAAATTTTTGTTGGACAATTTGTTAGGTAGTAAAAGGTCTTGAAAAGGGATATAAATTAATTTTAATATATGAAATATGGAAATATGAAGTTTCTGTATATAAAAGAGACTCAAATTAAAAGATTATTCTCAGATATGATGAATAACTTCTTAAAAATGAAGCAGCAAGTTTCAGGATGGCCTGAAAAGTATGTTATAGAAGAAGACAAAAAGAAATATATTCAAAGATTTAAGATTATTAACTACACTAGGTTGTGGTGTCAATTGTTTATCAGTTGTTTGATCATTATTCCAAAGAGTTCCATCTTTTTTAGTTATTTGCACTTTTAATCTCAAATATGTTGAAGATAAATCCCTATATGTATCATCATGTCTTAAAGAAACAAATTCAATGGTTGATGAATTATCTAAAGAAGCAATAGGTTTGTAACAAACTTCTTCAGATCGTAAAATGCTGGACTGAATAGGTGGTGTTTTAAAAATATCCAATTCAGATTTCATACATTCACTCATTCTAATCAAAAATATCTTTTTTTCTCCTTTTGCTCTTAACTTGGCGTCGTTTTCTTTTTAAATAACTTAAACCTTTTAAAACTTGCCTTTTTATAGTTTTAGTTTTTATATTTCTTTTCTTTTTCCCAGATCCGTACATTTCATTAAGTTTTCGAACAGCACCGCAGCAGCAGCAGCAACACAGCGTCTGATATTTTTAACAATTTCTTTACCACGATCTTTCACAACTTCCTTGACATTTGCACCTGATGCAATATCAGATAATGCATTAATACCACAGCTTATAGCTTCGTTCTTTAATATATTCACACCTGAACCAAATATTAGCTTTAAATATCTAATTAATCCACCGAAAAACTACCTAATCCTCGTCCTCTTTGATACGGTAGACTTGAGTAAAACAAATGACCAATATCTTCTAAACCTCTTCCTGACTGAATCAAATAATACTTATAATATACTCGATTCATTTTGAAATGATGTATTTTTATACAATGACATGCTTTATTTATACTTTTTTTAATTACTATACAATTTTTGTAGGAATTGAACTATCGGAAAAATTTACTATGTAACCATATTTATCACATAAAAGTATTGAAATACTATTAAATGATTTTTCTACTTTACAATATTGAATGTTTCTGAAGTCTTTTACTATATCATTAAAAGTATTTTGAACATTGATAGTTCTTAAACATCTCACATTTTTATCAGCTATATTTTGTGGTTTAATAATATCCGAGTATATAAAAAACATATCTGGTTTAATTATTGGAATTAATTGCACACTATCTAAAAAGATTTTGAAACCTTCTATTACACGTGGTTTAAATTTCTTAAAATCTGCTATTTTCGGTGATAGTTGATTGAAACATGTTTTTAAAAGCCCTTCTAACGAATAAGAGAAATTTGCTCTTAATTTTATATCTATTTTTGATTTAATCCCACATATAGTAGTGTAAGATATATTTTATGGCATATCTTCATGTTTTGATGGTTTTGCATAATTGGCATCATCATTTATAAAAATCCCCCAAATCAGCTGTCGTTCAACTTCTTTTCTTGAAAATCTTTGAAATGGCTTAATATTTTGAATTAGTGTCGGCAATAGAAAAACCTTCCCATAATATAACATTTGTTTTTCATCATATGGAATGTACGTTGCACCGACTGCTATTAAATCTTTATCTTGCATACCCTTAATGTATAGCTGGGTACTTTTTTCCCAATCTTCGCCATATGTATTTGGAATAAAATCATTAACATAAATTTCAGAAACACCGACTTTCCAACTAGAAGCACACATATATTTACCCAGTTTATTAGTAAAAGATGACAATGCAAAGGTACGGTTATAATATATCCAGTATCAGTTTCATACAATTGTACATTTTTAATAGATTTCCTTTCTCTAAAACGTTCCCCTGATTTTGTAGCAGAAATTGCTTTTGAATATATTTTCTCTTCTTTTTCATCATCAATAAATACTTCACCAGCTGGTTCATGTTCATAAATCTGTTCCATGGAAAATTGCATTCCAAAATGTTTACTCTTGATAAATTCTGATTGAGCTTCTGCATTTCGTAATAGTGGTTTAGGACGTGTTTGAATACCCTTCGATTCGTAAAGCTTTATACTTTCTTGTTTATGTTGTCCCTTTTTATTTCGAGGTGAGCTTATTCTCCTTTTATTACTTACTTTATACAAATTTTGACGAAATAAATACCACTTTTAAATATCCGACAAATTTTTATTTAAGATAATTTTTTTCATGCTGTTAAACAGCGTCAATTAGTGTGGGTAAAAATTCACCCCTTTTTGTAATAGTTTTTCGTTTACTAAGTTAAGACTTTTTATGGCAAATTAACGATCTGAACTCCTTCTTATACTTTTTCAATTGGTTTATTGCCTTTTTCTTAAATTACAATTACTTTTCAATATATTCACACAATGTTTTTATTACTTCAGGTTCATAATATTTTTTAATAATTTTTTGGAATTTCGGCTTAGAGTTTTTTAATAGTTGCAATATATGTTGGTTTGCCTTCAATCGTTTCATATTTTTCACTTAAATTATCTAAATCTTCTTTTTCACAAGAACAAAAATTATCTCCTAATGTATCACTTCTTAATCTAAATAGATCGTTAATATCTTAACTAAGATCTATAAATATATAACCGTGTGATTGTAACGTTACTTCATTATATACTTTTTGGAATTCTTTCATTTTATTGGGATAAATTTATCGTGACAATGTTAGAATCTGTGACTTGTCTCTGGGGTTTTCAAAAAGTACTAAATATTTGCAATTGAGAGAAATATCTCTATAAAATTTTCTCTGATGAAACACATTTTCAGTTGTAAATATTACAGATAAGTTCCTATGATGCGAACTTCTAGTAAACAATTCGCATACGCTCTTATTACTTGAATCCAACATCATGTCATCTATTACTACTAATAAAGGATGGTGACTTTTACTCAAGTCTGGTATGGCATTAAAATATTCAAGTTCTTTAATGTTTAGTGGAACTGCATTTCTATCAGGACTACACCAAATAATTTTATTTGTTTTAGGATGAATAACTGTATTCCTATTTCCTATTAAGTTATGAATAAATGTAGTTTTACCACAACACGATGGTCCCGCTACCATCATTGTGAAAGGATGATATAACATAGTCATTATAAACTAAAAAGTAAACGCACCCTCGGTTATATTTATAGTAAAATCAATGTATAAAATCATGGTGATTCAAAAATATTTAGTCATTTATTTACTACACTTTTCCATGGAAAGAAGTCATTTTCTAATAGTCGATTTACAATTTTCAAGAGGAAATGAGAAACAATATTCTTTAAAAGAATTGGCAGCTGTAGAAAAAGGAAGTTTAGTTCCACTTATATTTCACTTTAAGCCACCATATTCGGGAGAAGAACTTAATACTGAAGCAAAATATCAAAATCAGTATTGTGAAAGGAATATCAACGGATTAAAGTGGAATGGTTGTGTAATTGAATATACACAAGTACCAGCTGTACTAAAACACTATTTTTTAACCTTTTGAAAAAATTTTCGTAAAAGGAGAGCAAAAAAAAAAAATGTTTTCTTATTAAACCAAATACAATAGATTTTACCCACGATATGACATCGCTATATAAAATTGACGACTTTACATCAATGTGTCCTATACATAATAACACAAACAACACAACAAATTGTAAAATTTGATGTGTCGGTAGAAACTGTATGTATTTCTAAAAACGAAAATATTATAAAACAAAAATAAATTAAAAATAAAAATGAAAAACGTACGATTTAATAAGAAAGTTCAAATTTTTAACATGTACACATGGAATTTTGCATATAGAGCTGCTCGAAAAAGTGTGTGGGAACAATATGTTGGACATAGATGTATAGATTTCAAAAACGTACCAAAAATATAGGTTTCATAATTTCTAAAATTCTTACAACTCAACACCGAGAACACATATATAAAACAAGATTTCTATAAAATAAATAAATATGTTAAAAAAATATTAAAAAATCATAATAAAAATTTTTATTTGACAAAAAATTAAACTTTTTCATTTAGAATTAATATAAAACTAAAAAACAAAAAAACTCTTGATCATAATTCCCATTTCTTATATTTTATAGGTACTTACTACTTACTACCTGTTGATAATCAAGGTCAAGATCAATATTTACTACACCCCTTTATTATACCCTACACCTAAAGTATAGGGTATATTAACTTTGGTATGGTGTTTGTAGTGTTCTTTCATGTAACCACCATACCAAAGCGTTAGAGTTAGATATGGACATGTATAATTATTCTGAATCAGGATCACCTCCTGAGTCAATTTAACGATGTCCGTCCGTCCATCCGTTCGCACGATAACTCAAAAACTAAAAAAGCTAGAAATTTATAGAGTATGTTACTAATTACGAAAGGAAGACTAAGTTCGAATCTGGACAAAATCGGTCCATGGGTTCGGATTCTGGAAGCTTCCGAATGATTCCGGAGCAAACGAGATTATCTCCAAAATCAACAACGATAGAACCTTTAAATTTTGTACAATGATGTTCCTTCCCGTTTGATTTATGTCACTGAAATTTAAGTGGATTTTGTCCATGGGTTTGGATTTTGGAAGCTTCCGAACGAGCTCCAGAGCAAATAAGATTATCTCCAAAACCAATAAAAATATAACCTTTAAATTTTGTACAATGATGTTCCTTCCCGTTCGATTCATGTCTCTAAAATTTGAGAGGATTTGGGCCATGGGTTTGGATTTTGGAACCTTCCGAACGAGCACCAGAGCAAATGAGATTATTTCCAAAACCAACTAAGATATAACCTTTAAATTTGGCAGAATGGTGTTCTTTCATGTTTTATTTAAGTCCCTGAAATATTAGAGGATATGGTCCATAAGTTTGGATTTCCGAACGAGCCCCAGAGCAAATGAGATTATTTCCAAAATCAACAAAGACATAACCTTTAAATTCGGCAGAATAGTGTTCTTTCATGTTTGATTTAGGTCTCTGAAATTTGAGAGGATTTGGCCCTTGGGTTGGGATTTTGGAAGCTTCCGTACGAGCCTCAGAGCAAATGATATTATTTCCAAAAGCAACAAAGATATAACCTTTAAATTAGGCAGAATGGTGTTCCTCCATGTTTGATTTATGTTTCTGAAATTTGTGAGAATTTTGTCCATGGGTTCAAATCTTGGAAGCTTCCGGACGAGCCCCAGAGCAAACGAGTATATCTCCACAACCAACAAAGATAGAAGTTTTATTTTTAGTACAAAGTTGTTCTGTTATGTTTCCTTTTCTGTAAAATTGGAAACTGACATTTGAAAGAATTTGAACCATGGGTTCGTATTTTGGAAACTTCCGGACGAGCACAAGAGCAACGAGCATATCTCCAAAACCAACAAAAGTAGATCTTTTAAATTTAGTACAATGGTGTTCTGGCATGTTTTCTTTATGTTCCTGAGATGGATTCGATGAATTGGAGTGGCAATTCGGGTACCTGACACATACCTCCCAAGGACTAACAGTCTTCGAAATTAATAAAGATAGAAACCTAAAAATTTTTTACAAAGGTTTCAAGCATATCCCAAGAGGATGCTTCTTTTACGTTTCTGAAATTCGAGTTGAATAAGACAGAAAAGGGAAGAAGTTCAAGCAGCTGCCAAAAAAACTTATGGATTTTTAATTTAATTCGTATTATTCAGGTGTAGGGTATAAGTCGGTTGTATCGGCTTACTGTTACATTTACTTGTTTTCTATCAAATATTTTGCACATATTATTAGTATGATTTTCTTTTTTTATTTTCCCTTACAAGAACAAACAAAATAATATCCTTTTTCATTTTTTAAAAAAGTATTTTACGCATAATATGTATCTATCTACATTTTTTCATTCTGTTTTACTGTTTTGCTTCAGCAAGCTCAAAATTGAGTCAAGTTCAATATTAGATTTGATGTTTTCCTTTACCCTTACACAAAAAAAAATAATATCCTTTTCATTTTTAAAAAAAAAGTATGTTGCGCATAATAATATATAATATATATTATATAATATATCGTCACAACTTTATTTTATCGTTTCGCGCTTCAGTAATTTTAAGTTCAAGGTCAACTTTAAAATCTAGTAAATATATCTATTATCTGCCACATATTCCTTTTTTATTTTGCAAAAAATAGTTTTAGAATTTATTTTTATAAAAAAAAATATACACATATTGTGTACCTACCTATTTTTATTCTTACCTTTATTTAAAATGAATTTACAATATTAATATAATATACCCCTTAATTTTTTATAAAAAAACATTATGTACCCTTTATTTAATCCCTAAAACATTCTCCCTAAAAACAAAAAATCACTCGAACGGAACCCCCTATTTTACTATTCTCAATATAATATTTTTAAAACTAACAATATCTTTTTTAAATTCAATCATATAACTCACAGATACAAAAATTTCAAACAACCTTACATTTATAAACTCAAATTAACATATAACTTACAAATAACTCTTTAGCGTAATGGTTAAAGAGTTCACATTTGTAAAATTTATATTCCAATAGTACCCTGGTTCAAATCCCCTTGTATTCTATTTTCAATTCCCCTTGTATTTCAATTTCTATTCTCAATTTATCCCTTACTTAAAAACAATAATATCATTCCCCCTTCCGATAATTAACCCCTCTATTATATTCCTTAAATCACACAAGCGTGACACCCCTACACACAAACACCACAATTATCAGACAGTCAACTCACTCCCCTACACAAATAAATTAAATTATTAGGTCATCTACCTGGTGAAATACCTCTTTCATAACAACTACACCCTAATATTTATATACTCTCTACTTATTCAATATTCAATCCCTCTCTTTACCTATTAAATTTTCTCTTCACTAATAACTTAACCCTTTCCGAATTAATATTCACCCCTTTTCTACTCATTACATTTTCTTTATACTAATATACTAATAACATCCCCCTACACTAATATTTCACCCCTACACACATATATTAAAATCACTCAAACGTAATACCCCTTCTACCTCTCTAGACATTCCCACACACACACATATATTAAAACCACTCAAACCCAACACCCCCTCTACCTCTCTAGATATTCCCACACACACATACACTAATATCTCACCTATACACACATATATTAAAATCACTCAAGCGATACCCTGACCTAATTAATATTCCCCTACACACAAATTTCTTTAAATCACTCAACCGGAATGACCTACTAACACAATGACGCATCACTTGCTTCATCTTCATTCAAACTATTGCTATCTCTTTCTCGCACGGAATTCCCATGCCATATCGCCCCAATACCTAGTAGCAATACCTACTAGCAAGTACCCGAAAATATTCGAAACTCCCACAAGGAAACTCTAAACTACTTTAATAAGAAGAGAAAACATCGTTCTTATGAACCAGGTCAAACAATCTATGTAAAAATTACTACGCGTGTAGGTAGAAAACTAACTAAACGCTACAAAAAAGCAATAGTTCAGGAACATTTAGGTATCACGGCCAGGCAGACGGAAGAATCGTCCATAAAGATAACATTAGATAACTTATCGTTTAATTTTCTTAAAATGTTTGGAAAGCGTATGATTGAAATGATCTTATAATCTTTTTCAAAAAATCCCTATTCACACCACAAAATTATAATTTATTTTTTTTAAAAAAAGAAAACTCTTTTTTATTTAACAAAGAAATATTAAAAACAAACAAAAGAAGCTTTGAAACATAGAGAAACAATAGAAAATGGATCAAAATTGATGTGTCATGTTGGAAATTATAGAGCGTAATTATATTTGAGAAAATAGCACTTCAAGTAAAAAACTTTGTAAAAAAATTTTCTTGAAAAATAAAATAAAATTAATATTTTGTCAAAATAATTTACAACATTTACAACAATATATAAAGTTTTTTGCAAAAAATAAAATAAAATAAAGATTTTGTAAACATAATTACAAAATAAATTTGTAATATTATAATATGTAAAATATATTGTTTTTCAAAGAAACAAAAAAAAAGGAAAAAACAAACAATTTAAAAAAGGAAAATTTTCTACAAAAAATTAAGCAACATTAGGATTGTGTAAAAATAATTAAATAAAATAAATTTATGAAATAATGTAATTACAAGTAATTACAAAAATAAAATCCTCATTGGGAAAACATAAAAAAAATTTAAAAAAAAAACAAAGCAAAATTAAAAACAGAGATTTTTTGTAAAGAAGTGCAGCTATTAAAAATAGTAAAGGAGGACGTCTCGATTGCATGAGTGCGGGAGTAGTTAACGCACCTTAGTGAGTTAACACGGCCCTAATTAATAGTTAACGTGAATACGTCTCTAATTAATTTTTATATGTTTTGCTGGCATGATCATAATTCTAAAAAGAGCTTCATATGATGTCAGCAAAACAGTTATATAAACACAAGACAATTAATGCATTTGTTTAACACGCTCACTTCTAATTAATGATTGGTACTGATAAGAACTTTATAAAGTGCATAATATTAACATTGTAAATAAAAAAACCTAACTTAAAATATATTTTATGAAATAACGAGAAAGAATACAGTTGCCTTTCTCAACTCTTAGATACCCGTGCGAACCGTTAGTATGTTCACAGCCTGTCACTCTGCTTACAATATTATTATACCCTACACTTAAAGTATAAGGTATATTAACTTTGGTATAGTGTTTGTAACCACCAAAAGGAAGTGTGTTAGATATGGACATGTATATATTTATATTCTGAATCAGGATCACCTCCAGAGTCGATTTAGCGATGTCCGTCCGACCCTTCGCACGATAACTCAAAAACTAGTGAAGCTATTTTGATGAAATTTATATAGTAGGTTACTAATTATGAAAGGAAGGCTAAGTTCGAATCTGGACAAAATCGTTCCATGGGTTCGGGTACCTCCGTACAACTCCCAAAACCGAATACGCATATCTTCGAAATTAATAAAGATAGAAACTTCAAATTTGATATAAGAGTGTTCTACCCTGTTCCGATGATGTCTCTAAAATTTGATGTTTGTTTTTTATACCCATGGGTGTGTAAAAATAGAAAATTTCCTGTTGGTCACCCCAAAATTTTTGTTGAACAATTTGTTCCTAGCTAAACTTAAAAGAAACAAATGGATTAATTAAATGCAAAATACTACCACCAGAAAATCTGTAGCGAAATAAAGAACCAAGAAACATTATGTGCACACACAGATGAAGAAAGGTCTTTGATCGGTACATGGGTTATCGATGAGGTAGTAAAAGGTCTTGAAAAGGGATATAAATCAATTTTAATATATGAAATATGGAATTATGAAGTTTCTATATATAAAAGAGACTCAAATTAAAGGATTATTCTCAGATATGATGAATAACTTCTTAAAAATGAAGCAGCAAGTTTCAGGATGGCCTGAAAAGTGTGTTATAGAAGAAGACAAAAAGAAATGTATTCAAAGACTTAAGATTATTAACTACACTAGGTTGTGGTATCAATTGTTTATCAGTTGTTTGATCATAATTCCAAAGAGTTCCATCTTTTTTAGTTATTTGCACCTTTAATCTCAAATATGTTCTTAAATAAGTCTTTTACTATATCATTAAAAGTATTTTGAACATTGATAGTTCTTAAACATCTCACATTTTTATCAGCTATATTTTGTGGTTTAATAATATCCGCGTATATAAAAAACATATCTGGTTTAATTATTGGAATTAATTGCACACTATCTAAAAAGATTTTGAAACCTTCTATTACACGTGGTTTAAATTTCTTAAAATCTGCTATTTTCGGTGATAGTTGATTGAAACATGTTTTTAAAAGCCCTTCTAACGAATAAGAGAAATTTGCTCTTAATTTTATATCTATTTTTGATTTAATCACACATATAGTAGTGTAAGATATATTTTATGGCATATCTTCAGGTTTTGATGGTTTTACATAATTAGCATCATCATTTATAAAAATCCCCCAAATCAGCTGTCGTTCAACTTCTTTTCTTGAAAATCTTTGAAATGGCTTAAAATTTTGAATTAGTGTCGTCAATAGAAAAACCTTCCAATCATATAACATTTGTTTTTCATCATATGGAATCTACGTTGCACCGACTGCTATAAAATCTTTATCTTGCATACCCTTAATGTATACCTGGGTACTTTTTTCCCAATCTTCGCCATATGTATTTGGAATAAAATCATTAACATAAATTTCAGAAACACCAACATTCCAACTAGAAGCACACATATATTTACCCAGTTTATTAGTAAAAGATGACAATGTATTTTAGGGGTAGTAATTCATAGATGACTCACTCAGTAATGTAATGTAAAAGTCATCGTTTATTTGTATGTTGTCCATTGTGAACTACTTGTAGACTTGACTTTTCGAATTGGAAAATTAAGTTTTGTTTGAGTTTCTCCGCCAGTTCTATTAGAACTTAAAACACGTCTTTGTTCTTTAATACCCATTTTTTTGAGGCGGACTTGGACTATCTAAAGGTATGGTTATAATATATCCAGTATCAGTTTCATACAATTGTACATTTTTAATATATTTCCTTTCTCTAAAACGTTCCCCTGATTTTGTAGCAGAAATTGCTTTTGAATATATTTTCTCTTCTTTTTCATCATCAATAAATACTTCACCAGCTGGTTCATGTTCATAAATCTGTTCCATGGGAAATTGCATTCCAAAATGTTTACTCCTGATAAATTCTGATTGAGCTTCTGCATTTCGTAATAGTGGTTTAGGACGTTTTTGAATACCCTTTGATTCGTAAAGCTTTATACTTTCTTGTTTATGTTGTCCCTTTTTATTTCGAGGTGAGCTTATTCTCCTTTTATTACTTACTTTATACAAATTTTGACGAAATAAATACCACTTTTGAATATCCGACAAATTTTTATTTAAGATAATTTTTTTCATGCTGTTAAACAGCGTCAATTAGTGTGGGTAAAAATTCACCCCTTTTTGTAATAGTTTTCCGTTTACTAAGTTAAGACTTTTAATGGCAAATTAACGATCTCAACTCCTTTCTATACTTTTTCAATTGGTTTATTGCTTTTTTTCTTAAATTACAATTACCTTTCAATATATTCACACAATGTTTTTATTACTTCAGGTTCACAATGTTTTATAATAATTTTTTGGAATTTCGGCTTAGAGTTTTTTAATAGTTGCAATATATGTTGGTTTGCCTTCAATCGTTTCATATTTTCACTTAAATTATCTAAATCTTCTAATATATCACTTCTTATTATATCCTAATATATCACTTCTTAATATAAATAGATCGTTAATATCTTGACTAAGATCTATAAATATATAACCGTGTGGTCGTAACGTTACTTCATTATATACTTTTTGGAATTCTTTTATTTTATTGGGATAAATTTATCGTGACAATGTTAGAATCTGTGACTTGTCTCTGGGGTTTTCAAAAAGTTCCAAATATTTACAATTGAGAGATATTTACAATTCCAATATCTCTAGAAAATTTTCCCTGATGAAACACATTTTCAGTTCTAAATATTACAGATAAGTTCCTATGATGCGAACCTCTAGTAAACAATTCGCATACGCTCTTATTACTTGAATCCAACATCATGTCATCTATTACTACTAATAAAGGATGGTGATTTTTACTCAAGTCTGGTATGGCATTAAAATATTCAAGTTCTTTAATGTTTAGTGGAACTGCATTTCCATCAGGACTACACCAAATAATTTTATTTGTTTTAGGATGAATAACTGTATTCCTATTTTCTATTAAGTTATGAATAAATGTAGTTTTACCACAACACGATGGTCCCGCTACCATCATTGTGAAAGGATAATATAACATAGTCATTATAAACTAAAAAGTAAACGCACCCTCGGTTATATTTATAGTAAAATCAATGTATAAAATCATGGTGATTCAAAAATATTTAGTCATTTCATTACTACACTTTTCCATGGAAAGAAATCATTTTCTAATAGTCGATTTACAATTTTCATGAGGGAATGAGAAACAATATTCTTTAAAAGAATTGGCAGCTGTAGAAAAAGGAAGTTTAGTTCCACTTATATTTCACTTTAAACCACCATATTCGGGAGAAGAACTTAATACTGATGCAAAATATCAAAATCAATATTGTGAAAGGAATGTCAACGGAATAAAGTGGAATGGTGGTGTAATTGAATATACACAAGTACCAGCTGTACTAAAACATTATTTTTTAACTTTTTGAAAAAATTTTCGTAAAAGGAGAGCAAAACAAAAATTTTTTTTTTTTAAATATCTTATTAAACCAAATATAATAGATTTTATCCATGATATGACATCGCTGTATAAAATTGACGACTTTACATCAATGTGTCCTATACATAATAACACAAACAACTCAACAAATTGTAAAATTAGATGTGCCGCTAAAAACTGTATGTATTTACTAAAAACGAACATATTATAAAACAAAAATAAATTAAAAATAAAAATGAAAAACGTACGATTTAATAAGAACGTTCAAATTTTTAACATGTACACATGGAATTTTGCATATAGAGCTGCTCGAAAAAGTGTGTGGGAACAATATGTTGGACATAGATGTATAGATTTCAAAAACGTATCAAAAATATAGGTTTCATAATTTCTAAAATTCTTACAACTCAACACCGAGAACACATATATAAAACAAGATTTCTATAAAATAAATAAATATGTTAAAAAAATATTAAAAAATCATATTAAAAATTTTTATTTGACAAAAAATTAAACTTTTTCATTTAGAATTAATATAAAACTAAAAAAACAAAAAACTCTTGAGCATAATTCCCATTTCTTATATTTATAGGTACTTACTACTTACTACCTGTTGATAATCAAGGTCAAGATCAATATTTACTACACCCCTTTAGTTTCTATCAAATATTTTGCACATATTATTAGTATGATTTTCTTTTTTTATTTTGCCTTACAAAAAAAAAAACAAAATAATATCCTTTTTGATTTTTTTAAAAAGTATTTTGCGCATAATATGTATCTATCTACATTTTTTCATCCTGTTTTACTGTTTTGCTTCAGCAAGCTCAAAATTGAGTCAAGTTCAATATTAGATTTGATTTTTTTCTTTACCCTTACACAAAAAAAAAAATAATATCCTTTTTCGTTTTTTAAAAAAGTATTTTACGCATAATATGTATCTATCTACATTTTTTCATTCTGTTTTACTGTTTTGCTTCAGCAAGCTCAAAATTGAGTCAAGTTCAATATTAGATTTGATTTTTTTCTTTACCCTTACACAAAAAAAAAATAATATCCTTTTCATTTTTTAAAAAAAAGTATGTTGCGCATAATAATATATAATATATATTATATAATATATCCTCACAACTTTATTTTATCGTTTCGCGCTTCAGTAATTTTAAGTTCAAGGTCAACTTTAAAATCTAGTAAATATATTATCTACCATACATTCCTTTTTTATTTTGCAAAAAATAGTTTTACAATTTATTTTTATAAAAAAAATATACATATAATAAAAAATATGTACCCTTTATTTATTAATACCTAAAAACATTCTCCCTAAAAACAAATAATCACTCAAACGGAACCCCCTATTTTACTATTCTCAATATAATATTTTTAACTTTTTTAAATTCAGTCATATAACTCACAGATACAAAATTTCAAACAACCTTACATTTATTAACTCAAATTAACATATAACTTACAAATAACTCTATAGCGTAATGGTTAAAGAGTTCACATTTGTAAAATTTATATTCCAATAGTACCCCGGTTCAAATCCCTTCGTATTCGATTTTCAATTCCCCTTGTATTTCAATTTCTCTTCTCAATTTATCCCTTACTTAAAAACAATAATATCATTCCCCCTTCTCATTATTGACCCCTCTATTATATTCCTTAAATCACACAAGCGTGACACCCCTACACACAAACACCACAATTATCAGACAGTCAACTCACTCCCCTACACAAATAAATTAAATTATTAGGTCATCTACCTGGTGAAATACCTCTTTCATAATAACTACACCCTAATATTTACATACTCTCTACTTATTCAATATTCAACCCCTCTCTTTACCTATTAAATTTTCTCTTCACTAATAGCTTAACCCTTTCCTAATTAATATTCACCCCTTTTCTACTCATTACATTTTCTTTATACTAATATACTAATAACATCCCCCTACACTAATATTTCACCCCTACACACATATATTAAAATCACTCAAACGTAATACCCCTTCTACCTCTCTAGACATTCCCACATACACACATATATTAAAACCACTCAAACGTAACACCCCCTCCACCTCTCTGGATATTCCCACACACACACATACACTAATATCTCACCCCTACACACATATATTAAAATCACTCAAGCGTGACACCCCCCTACCTAATTAATATTCCCCTACACACAAATATCTTTAAATCACTCAACCGGAATGACCTACTAACACAATGACGCATCACTTGCTTCATCTTCATTCAAACTATTGCTATCTCTTTCTCGCACGGAATTCCCATGCCATATCGCCCCAATACCTAGTAGCAATACCTACTAGCAAGTATCCGAAAATATTCGAAACTCCAACATGGAAACTCTAAACTACTTTAATAAGAAGAGCAGACATCGTTCTTATGAACAAGGTCAAAAAATCTATGTAAAAATTACTACGCGTGTAGGTAGAAAACTAACTAAACGCTACAAAAAAGCTTCAGGAACATTTAGGTACCACGGCCAGGCAGACGGAAGAATCGTCCATAAAGATAACATTAGATAACTTATCGTTTAATTTTCCTAAAATGTTTGGAAAGCGTATAATTGAAATGATCTTATAATGTTTTTCAAAAAATCCCTATTCAGACCACAAAATTATAATTTATTTTTTTTAAGAAAAGAAAACTCTTTTTTATTTAACAAAGAAATATTAAAAACAAGTAAATGTAACAGTAAGTCGATGCAACCGAATAATTAATACCCTACACCTCAATAATTCGAATTAAATTAAAAATCCATAAGTTTTTTTGGCAGCTGCTTGAACTTCTTCCCTTTTCTGTCTTATTCAACTCGAATTTCAGAAACATAAAAGAAGCATCCTCTTGGGATATGCTTGAAACCTTTGTAAAAAATTTTAAGTTTCTATCTTTATTAATTTCGAAGATTGTTAGTCCTTGGGAGGTGTGTGTCAGGTACCCGAATTGCCACTCCAATTCATCGAATCCATCTCAGCAACATAAAGAAAACATGCCAGAACACCATTGTACTAAATTTAAAGGTTCTATCTTTGTTGGTTTTGGAGATAATCTCGTTTGCTCTGGGGCTCGTTCGGAAGCTTCCAAAATACGAATCCATGGTTCAAATTCTTTCAATGTCAGTTTCCAATTTTATAGAAAAGGAAAGATAACAGCACACTCTTGTACTAAAAATAAAGGTTCTATTTTTGTTGGTTGTGGAGATATACTCGTTTGCTCCGGGGCTCGTTCGGAAACTTCCAAGATCCGGACCCATGAACCAAATCCTCTAAAATTTCAGAGACTTAAATAAAGCATGAAAGTACACCACTCTGCCAAATTTAAAGGTTATATCTTTACTGGTTTTGAAGATATTCTCATTTGCTCTGGTGCTCGTTCGGAAGCTTCCAAAATCCAAACCCATGGACCAAATCCTCTTAAATTTCAGAGACTAAAATCGAACGGGAAGGAACATCATTGTACAAAATTTAAAGGTTCTACCTTTGTTGATTTTGGAGATAATCTCGTTTGCTCCGGAATCATTCGAAAGCCTCCAGAATCCGAACCCATGGACCGATTTGGTCCAGATTCGAACTTAGCCTTCCTTTCGTAATTAGTAACCTACTATATAAATTTCATCAAGTTAGCTTTATTAGTTTTTGAGTTATCGTGAGAACGGACGGACGGACGGACCGACGGACATCGTTAAATCGACTCAGGAGGTGATCCTGATTCAAAATATATATGCATGTCCATATCTAGCTCGCTTCCTTTTGGTGGTTACAAACACCATACCAAAGTTAATATACCCTATACTTTAGGTGTAGGGTATAACAAACAAAAGAAGCTTTTAAACATAGAGAAACAATAGAAATTGGTTTATCAATTTTTTATCAACAACAATTATCAATTGGTTTATTGCTTTTTTTCTTAAAATACAATTACCTTTCAAAATATTCACACAATGTTTTTATTACTTCAGGTTCATAATGTTTTATAATAATTTTTTGGAATTTCGGCTTAGAGTTTTTTAATAGTTGCAATATATGTTGGTTTGCCTTCAATCGTTTCATATTTTTCACTTAAATTATCTAAATCTTCTTTTTCACAAAAACAAAAATTCTAATGTAATGTATCTAATGTATCACTTCTTATTCTAAATAGATCGTTAATATCTTAACTAAGATCTATAAATATATAACCGTGTGGTCGTAACGTTACTTCATTATATACTTTTTGGAATTCTTTCATTTTATTGGGATAAATTTACTGTGACAATGTTAGAATCTGTGACTTGTCTCTGGGGTTTTCAAAAAGAATCAAATATTTACAATTGCGAGAAATATCTCTAGAAAATTTTCCCTGATGAAACACATTTTCAGTTCTAAATATTACAGATAAGTTCCGATGATGCGAACCTCTAATAAACAATTCGCACACGCTTATTACTTGAATACAACATCATGTCATCTATTACTACTAATAAAGGATGGTGATTTTCACTCAAGTCTGGTATGGCATTAAAATATTCAAGTTCTTCAATGTTTAGTGGAACTGCATTTCCATCAGGACTACACCAAATAATTTTATTTGTTTTAGGATGAATAACTGTATTCCTATTTCCTATTAAGTTATGAATAAATGTAGTTTTACCACAACACGATAGTCCCGCTACCATCATTGTGAAAGGATGATATAACATAGTCATTATAAACTAAAAAGTAAACGCACCCTCGGTTATTATACCCGTACGATAGGATCGGGTATATTAAAATTACTCCTCCGTTTGTAACACCTCGAAATAAGCGAGCTAGATATACCTTCAAAGGTATTGATCGGATAAGAAAAAAATTCTAAGACTTTTGAGCCATGTCCGTCCGTCCGTCTGTCCGTCAGCACGCTAACTAAAAAACTAAGAAAGCTAGAATATTGAATTTTACACAAAATATTCTGGGAGTAATTTGTAGGTTCCCTGTTTTTTTTGGACCAAACCTTAAGGTAGCTCTCGAACACCAAACTTTTAGATCCCCACATTTTTTTTGAAATAGAGCTATGAAATTTTAACTGCTGATAGATGTCACAAAAATAATAATTTTATTTTTAATAACTTTTTTTTGTAGCCCCACCCGTTACGGAGCTACAGCTCCCCAAATGTCCATATTTCAGCTCAATAAAGCTCTATATTTAAATTGCTATAACACAAGTTGTATACGGTATATCTTCATTTTGAAAACGCTAAATGATTACTATTTTTAGTAGCTTTAAAAGTATATATACAATAAAAATATATTTGTGGCATACGGTGTCTTAATTTACCGTTATGCGGAACTCAAATTTTGCAAAATCCTTTAACCCCTTTATCTTCTAAACGGTTTAAGTTGGAACCTGAAATTTTGACAGAAGTTAGATCTTTGAAAATAATTATGAGTCATTTCAAAAATTTTTTTTTGTATCACTCCCCGTTTAGGAGCTGTAAGGGGTCAAAAACTGAAAATTTCCTATTTTTAAACACCTGTTAACATTTTTTTGAAGTAATACACAAAAATTAAAGCTTCAAAATTGTACACTTATTTCTGTTAACAACTTTTTTTAATAATATAGGGTTACTTTATAATTGACGAAAGTGTTACTTGATTTTTTCAAATTTTCTAACAAATTTCTTTAACGAATTTTTTGCATTTGTTTTACTCGATAATTTGAAATTGTTGAGGATATAATGCGTAGTACGAAAAATGTAATTAAATAAACAACATAACGGTTGCTTGAAGAATTTTTATTTATATGATATTGATATATATACATACTTATATAATATCATGTTTATTTGCATAACGTATATGTCACTAGTGAATGAATGACAAGAGTATAGATGTATATTATGTAGCGCCGTATTTACATACATATATGTATTTTATTGTACTTATAAGAAACTAGCAGAGTACCCGGCGTTGCCCGGAGTATTTTATTGGTTTTATGAAATAAAAATTATTAACTTTTATTTCTGCGTTAATATAATTTATAGTTAACTTATTACTATGCAGTATCTGTAAGCTGGTAAGGAATGAATAAACTATTGAGTACGCAATTACGGCGAAATGAGTTTTCACAATATATTCGTTAATATCGAAACATAAAATCGCATTTCAATTATAAAAGACCATAATGTAATACATTGTTTTTCGTAAGTAATGTCACTTCATGTTTTTGTGAACTATCCTTTTAAGCAAATTTTGAAAAATTTGCTATTAGGTTTGCTCTGTCAATCCTTCTGTTTACAAAACTTATATACTGTTAATAAATAGCAATGAAATATAAACTATGCATAGGTCTCTTAAAAGAGTAATGTTGAAGAACAACTTTTTTATGTACCCTCACAGCTGGAGACCCTACAGCACCGACAGCTCTTTAAATTTTGAAAAACTTCTTTTTAAATGCATACATCTCAGATTCTGTTTAACATATTTTCAATATAAAAAATACATGATTGTTTTTTACCTTTATAAATCTACCAGAATTTTTTATGTTTATATTTTCTAATTATGTTTTCAAATTAATTGGCTAAAAATATGTGTAAAAATTGTATATGGATTAGAATGTAAAGTTTTCTGTTCTTTAAATATGAATGTACTCATTTTTGATTAAATACTGTACAGAAATGAGATATATAGTATTTTTAATATAGGCACGTTATACATACTATATGTATATATTTCAACGATATTTAATGGGAAATATGTTATACACATGCATCTTATAAAGCTAGACCACATGAATTTCTGAATGATAACATGATGACTGTCGTATGTAGGAGATTTTTTCTGTTTTGTAACGGCCGAAAATGTTATGTTGTTAAGACTAAAACACAGTATTAAGACTTAAACACAGTAAGATACTTAATAAGGTTATTTTTATTACTTTTATATATTAGAAATTTTATTTGAAAGGTGTTTATGGAATATTGAAAACAGTGTAGATAAAAGTAAAGAGTGTTGGAAATATCTTTTTAATAATAATAACAATACCAAAAATTGGGCAGAATATTTTTAAAAGGTATTCGTGCGGAAATGGACTAACGAACTTTAACAAAAATTTGTCACAGGCTTTATTTAGAATCGTAAATTCATCCCGCCAAATTAGACAAAAATTAGAAACAAAATTTTCTTTTGAAAGTCTATCGTACAAATGGGTTAATGTATCACCGCAGAATTACTTAAATGAGCTTCTGCCTTAAAGTGCAGTACTTGTGCCAATGTTCAATTGGTCAAACCGTTTAAGCACGACAACAAAAAAATGAAAAACTTCATTAAGGCTTGATGCTGAAATGAGTTAATGCATCGTAACAAAATCAACTCAGTAAGCTTCTGTAGTAAACAGCTAGAGCTTTTGTGAATTTTCAACTCAGTTGGTCAAGCCGTTTAAGCGCGACAATAAAAACATTAAGAAACTTCATTGGGCCGTGGTGCTGAAACAGGTTAGTGGATTGTAACCAAATCAATTGAGTGGGTTTCTGCGGTGAAGAGCTACACTTTTGTAATTTTTCAACTCAATTGATCAAACCTTTTAAGTTCGACAACAAAGAAATTAAAAAATATCATTGAGGCCTAGTGCCAAAAAGGGTTAATGCATTGTAACCAATTCAACTCAGTAGGCTTCTGTGCTAAAGAGTAACAATTTAACAATTTTTCAACTCAATTGGTCAAAACTTTTAAGCGCGACAATAAAAAAATTAAAATACTTCATTGGGCCTGGTGCCGAAACGGGTCAATGGATCGTAACCAAGTCAACTGAGTGAGCTTCTGGAGTGAAGAAGTACACTTTTGTGAATTTTCAACTCCATTGGTCACACCGTTTAAGCGTGACATTAAGGTAAATTAAAAAATTTCACTGAAACCTGGTACCGAAACGGGTTAATGGATCCTAACCAAATTAATCTAGTAAGCTTTTCTGCTAAAGAACAACAGTTTTGCAAATTTTGAATTCAATTGGTAAAACCGTTTAAGCAGGACATCAAAAAAATGTAATGAATTTCGTTCGGCTCTCGTGCCCAAACGGGTTACCAGAACTTTACAAAAATTCGTCTCAGGGGTTTTTTCAGACCACAAAACCGCCGTACAAAATTGGACATAAATCGGAAAGAAAAATTTTTTTGCAAGCCCGCCGGGCCGAATTCGGGTGACGTATGCCAACCCAATTTCTTGGGTACACTACTAAAGATGAGAAGAACATTTGTGCAAATTTTCAACTTAATCGGTCAAACCGTTTAGACAGAACAACGAAAAAACTAAAACGCTTTAAAACGCTCTCGGGTTGCAATGGGTTAATGAACCGAAACGCCATATAGCCTATAACTCCTTCCGGAGTCGTAGAAATGTTCCTGCAAAATTTGGTTGCAATCGGACTGGTGGTTTTTACGTGAATCCGTGCCAAACAAACAAACAAACAAACAGAATTTCTTCCTTATATATTAGATTATTCAAATCTATGGTCTTTTATAATTGAAATGCGATTTTATGTTTCGATACTAACGAATATATTGTGAAAACTCATTTCGCCGTAATTGCGTACTCAATAGATTATTGATTCCTTTAAAGATTTTTTGTAATAAAAATAGAATATTAACTACCAGCTTACAGATACTGCATAGTAATAAGTTAACTATAAATTAAATTAACGCAGAAACAAAAGTTAATAATTTTTATTTTATAAAACCAATAAAATATTCCGGGCAACGCCGGGTACTCTGCTAGTATAATATAATATAATATTTAAAATTATATTTACTATTTTGTACTAAGTAAATTTAATATACATTTACGCTTAGTATTAAATGGTACTATAGAATATTTGAAAAAGTTTTGGATTGATAATCGTTATGTGGAAGGTTAAAATCTGCTTTTGAAGAATGTATAAACATATAGTTTGAATATGTATATGTACAATCCATAGTTCTAGAAATTATAAAATTCACCCAAATTATTTTAAAATATTAAAAAAATAATATTGTAAGCAGAGTGACAGGCTGTGAACATACTAACGGTTCGTACCGGTATCTAAGAGTTGACAAAGGCAACTGTATTCTTCCTCGTATTTATAGTAAAATCAATGTATAAAATCATGGTGTTTCAAAAATATTTAGTCATTTCATTACTACACTTTTCCATGGAAAGAAATCATTTTCTAATAGTCGATTTACAATTTTCACGAGGAAATGAGAAACAATATTTTTTTTAAGAATTGGCAGCTGTAGAAAAAAGAAGTTTAGTTCCACTTATATTTCACTTTAAACCACCATATTCGGGAGAAGAACTTAATACTGATGCAAAATATCAAAATCAGTATTGTGAAAGCAATATCGACGGATTAAAGTGGAATGGTGGTGTAATTGAATATACACAAGTACTAGCTGTACTTGTGTATATTCAAGTATAGCTGGTACCATTATTTTTTAACCTTTTGAAAAAATTTTCGTAAAAGGAGAGCAAAACAAAAATTTTTTTTTTTTAAATATCTTATTAAACCAAATATAATAGATTTTACCCATGATATGACATCGTTATATAAAATTGACGACTTTACATCATTGTGTCCTATACATAATAACACAAACAACACAACAAATTGTAAAATTAGATGTGCCGCTAAAAACTGTATGTATTTACTAAAAACGAACATATTATAAAACAAAAATAAATTAAAAATAAAAATGAAAAACGTACGATTTAATAAGAAAGTTCAAATTTTTAACATGTACACATGGAATTTTGCATATAGAGCTGCTCGAAAAAGTGTGTGGGAACAATATGTTGGACATAGATGTATAGATTTCAAAAACGTACCAAAAATATAGGTTTCATAATTTCTAAAATTCTTACAACTCAACACCGAGAACACATATATAAAACAAGATTTCTATAAAATAAATAAATATGTTAAAAAAATATTAAAAAATCATAATAAAAATTTTTATTTTACAAAAAATTAAACTTTTTCATTTAGAATTAATATAAAACTAAAAAAACAAAAAAACTCTCGAGCATAACTCTCATTTCTTATATTTATAGGTACTTACTACTTACTACCTTACTACTAATCAAGGTCAAGATCAATAATTACTACACCCCTTTATTTTCTATCAAATATTTTGCACATATTATTAGTATGATTTTCTTTTTTTATTTTCCCTTACAAAAAAATAAAACAAAATAATATCCTTTTTGATTTTTTTAAAAAGTATTTTGCGCATAATATGTATCTATCTACATTTTTTCATCCTGTTTTACTGTTTTGCTTCAGCAAGCTCAAAATTGAGTCAAGTTCAATATTAGATTTGATTTTTTCTTTATCCTTACACAAAAAAAAAAATAATATCCTTTTACGTTTTTTAAAAAAGTATTTTACGCATAATATGTATCTATCTACATTTTTTCATTCTGTTTTACTGTTTTGCTTCAGCAAGCTCAAAATTGAGTCAAGTTCAATATTAGATTTGATTTTTTTCTTTACCCTTACACAAAAAAAAAATAATATCCTTTTCATTTTTTAAAAAAAAGTATGTTGCGCATAATAATATATAATATATATTATATAATATATCCTCACAACTTTATTTTATCGTTTCGCGCTTCAGTAATTTTAAGTTCAAGGTCAACTTTAAAATCTAGTAAATATATCTATTATCTGCCACATATTCCTTTTTTATTTTGCAAAAAATAGTTTTAGAATTTATTTTTATAAAAAAATATATACACATATTTTGTACCTACCTATTTTTATACTTACCTTTATTTAATATTGTTATTCCCCCTTAATTTTTTATAAAAAAACATTATCTATCAATCCCTAAAAACATTCTCCCTAAAAACAAAAAATCACCCAACGGAACCCCCTATTTTACTATTCTCAATATAATATTTTTATAACTAAGAATATCATATAACTCACAGATACAAAAATTTCAAACAACCTTACATTTATAAACTCAAATTAACATATAACTTACAAATAACTCTATAGCGTAATGGTTAAAGAGTTGACATTTGTAAAATTTATATTCCAATAGTACCCCGGTTCAAATCCTCTTGTATTCAATTTTCAATTCCCCTTATATTTCAATTTCTATTCTCAATTTATGCCTTACTTAAAAACAATAATATCATTCCCACTTTTCATAATTAACCACTCTATTATATTCCTTAAATCACACAAGCGTGACACCCCTACACACAAACACCACAATTATCAGACAGTCAACTCACTCCCCTACACACAAGCACCACAATTATCAGACAATCAACTCACTCCCCTACACAAATAAATTAAATTATTAGGTCATCTACCTGGTGAAATACCTCTTTCATAACAACTACACCCTAATATTTATATACTCTCTACTTATTCAATATTCAACCCCTCTCTTTATCTATTAAATTTTCTCTTCACTAATAACTTAACCCTTTCCTAATTAATATTCACCCCTTTTCTACTCATTATATTTTCTTTATACTAATATACTAATAACATCCCCCCTACACTAATATTTCACCCCTACACACATATATTAAAATCACTCAAACGTAATACCCCTTCTACCTCTCTAGACATTCCCACACACACACATATATTAAAACCACTCAAACGTAACACCCCCTCTACCTCTCTAGATATTCCCACACACACATACACTAATATCTCACCCCTACACACATATATTAAAATTACTCAAGCGATACCCTGACCTAATTAATATTCCCCTACCCACAAATTTCTTTAAATCACTCAACCGGAATGACCTACTAACACAATGACGCATCACTTGCTTCATCTTCATTCAAACTATTGCTATCTCTTTCTCGCACGGAATTCCCATGCCATAACGCCCCAATACCTAGTAGCAATACCTACTAGCAAGTACCCGAAAATATTCGAAACTCCCACAAGGAAACTCTAAACTACTTTAATAAGAAGAGAAGACATCGTTCTTATGAACCAGGTCAAACAATCTATGTAAAAATTACTACGCGTGTAGGTAGAAAACTAACTAAACGCTACAAAAAAGCCATAGTTCAGGAACATTTAGGTATCACGGCCAGGCAGACGGAAGAATCGTCCATAAAGATAACATTAGATAACTTATCGTTTAATTTTCTTAAAATGTTTGGAAAGCGTATGATTGAAATGATCTTATAATCTTTTTCAAAAAATCCCTATTCACACCACAAAATTATAATTTATTTTTTTTAAGAAAAGAAAACTCTTTTTTATTTAACAAAGAAATATTAAAAACAAACAAAAGAAGCTTTGAAACATAGAGAAACAATAGAAAATGGATCAAAATTGATGTGTCATGTTGGAAATTATAGAGCGTAATTATATTTGAGAAAATAGCACTTCAAGTAAAAAACTTTGTAAAAAAATTTTCTTGAAAAATAAAATAAAATTAATATTTTGTCAAAATAATTTACAACATTTGCAATACAATATAAAGTTTTTTGCAAAAAATAAAATAAAGATTTTGTAAACATAATTACAAAATAAATTTGTAAAATTTAAAATAATTTAAAACATAAATTTAAAATATGTAAAATATATTGTTTTTTAAAGAAACAAAAAAAAAAGGAAAAAACAAAGAATTTAAAAAAGGAAAATTTTAACCGGTTCCATATAGAGGAAGTACAACATCAAATTTTCTACAAAAAATTAAGCAAAATTAGGATTGTGTAAAAATAATTATATAAAATAAATTTATGAAATAATGTAATTACAAGTAATTACAAAAATAAAATCCTCATTGGGAAAATATAAAAAAAATTTAAAAAAAAAAACAAAGCAAAATTAAAAACAGAGATTTTTTGTAAAGAAGTGCAGCTATTAAAAATAGTAAAGGAGGACGTCTCGATTGCATGAGTGCGGGAGTAGTTAACGCACCTTAGTGAGTTAACACGGCCCTAATTAATAGTTAACGTGAATACGTCTCTAATTAGTTTTTATATGTTTTGCTGGCATGATCATAATTCTAAAAAGAGCTTCATATGATGTCAGCAAAACAGTTATATAAACACAAGACAATTAATGCATTTGTTTAATACGCTCACTTCTAATTAATGATAGGTACCGATAAGAACTGTATAAAGTGCATAATATTAACATTGTAAATAAAAAAACCTAACGTAAAATATATTTTATGAAATAACGAGAAAGAATACAGTTGCCTTTCTCAACTCTTATATGCCCGTGCGAACCGTTAGTATGTTCACAGCATGTCACTCTGCTTACAATATTATTATACCCTACACTTAAAGTATAAGGTATATTAACTTTGGTATAGTGTTTGTAACCACCAAAAGGAAGTGAGTTGGATATGGACATGTATATATTTATATTCTGAATCAGGATCACCTCCTGAGTCGATTTAGCGATGTCCGTCCGACCGTTCGCACGATAACTTAAAAACTAGTGAAGCTATCTTGATGAAATTTATATAGTAGGTTACCAATTACAAAAGGAAGGCTAAGTTCGAATCTGGACAAAATCGTTCCATGGGTTCGGGTACCTCCCATACAACTCCCAAAACCGAATACGCATATCTTCGAAATTAATAAAGATAGAAACATAAAATTTTGTACGAGGTTGTGTTTTCCTGAATCTCTGATATTCTTAAAATTTGAGATGAATTGGAGTGATTGTTCGGGTACCAACCTCACAACTTCCAAAACCGCATATATTCGGAATTAATAAAGATAGAAACTTCAAATTTGATATAAGAGTGTTCTACCCTGTTCTGATGATGTCTCTAAAATTTGAGATGAATTTAGGGTGGTGGTTCGCGTGCCTTCACACATTTCGCAAAACCTAACAAGCATATTTTCGAATTTAATACAGATAGAATTACAAAATGGTAAAAATAATTTTAAATATTATATTATATTAATGCACATAGTATATTAATATTGTTATAAGTATATCGCCATACATTGCAATTATTCTTTAAAAATATTTCCAATCATAGAATAATTTCTTATAAGTCCAATTAAATACATATATGTATGTAAATACGGCGCTATATAATACACATCTATACTCTTATCATTCATTCATCAGTGACATATACGATATGTAAATAAACATGATATTATATAAGTATGTATGTATATCAATATCATATAAATAAAAATTCTTCAAGCAACCGTTATGTTGTTTATTTATTTACATTTTTTTGTACTACGCATTATATCCTCAACAATTTCAAATTATCGAGTAAAACAAAATGCAAAAACTTCGTTAAAGAAATTTGTTAGAAAATTTGAAAAAATCAAGTAACACTTTCGTCAATTATAAAGTTACCCTATATTATTAAAAAAAGTTGTTAACAGAAATAAGAGTATAATGTTGTAGCTTTAATTTTTATGTATTACTTCAAAAAATTTAACAGGTGTTCAAGTTACAGGTGCTAAAAAATAGGAAATTTTCAGTTTTTGACTTCTTACAGCTCGTAAACGGAACAAAAAAAATTTCTGAAATGACTCATACTTATTTTGAAACATCTAACTTCTGTCAAAATTTCATGTTTCCAACTTAAACCGTTTAGAAGATAGAAGGGTTAAAAGATTTTGCAATAATTCGGTTTCGCATAATGGTAAATTAGGACACCGTATAGCATAAGTATATATTTATTATATACATGTTTGTAAAGCTCATAATAGCACCTATAGTTTGAAATTTTCAGTTTAAAGATATACCTTATAGAGCTTGTGTTATATAAGAATTTAAATATAGAGATTTTTCGAACTTTGGGGGGCTGTAGCTCCTTAGCGGGTGGGGCTACAGAAAAATTAATGTTAGCATAAAAAAATTGTGGAGATCTAAAAGTTAGTTGTTTGGGAGCTACTCAAAGTTTTAGTCTGAACTCAACCAAAAATCAAATTCTGAGTCGATTAAGCCATATCCGTCCGTCCGTGCGTTAGCACGCTAACTCAAAAACTAAAAAAAGCTAGAATCTAGAAATTTACACAAAATATTCTGGGAGCTATTTGTAGTATCCTATTTTTTTTGGTTGAGTTCCGACCAAAACTTCGGGTAGCTCCCGAACAACTAACATTTAGATCTCCACAATTTTTTTTGAAATAGAGCCATGAAATTTTAATTGCTGATAGATATCATAAAAATATTAATTTTTCTGTAGCCCCACCCGTTAAGCAGCTACAGCCTCCCAAAGTTCGAAAAATATCTATATTTAAATTGTTATAACACAAGCTTTATAAGCTATATCTTCAATCTGAAAATTCCAAACGATAGGTGCTATTATGGGCTTTACAAACATGTATATAATAAAGATATACTTGTGCTATACGGTGTCTTAATTTACCGTTATGCGAAACTGAATTATTGAAAAATCCTTTAACCCTTCTATCTTCTAAACGGTTTAAGTTGGAAACTTTGACAGAAGTTAGATCTATGAAAATAAGAATGAGCCATTTCAGAAATTTTTTTTGTATCACCTTCCGTTTACTAGCTGTAAGGTGCCAAAAACTGAAAATTTCCTATTTTTAAACACCTTTAACTTGAACACCTGTTAAAATTTTTTGGAAGTAATACATAAATATTAAAGCTTCAACATTAAACTCTTATTTTTGTTAACAACTTTTTTTAATAATATAGGGTTACTTTATAATTGACGAAAGTGTTACTTGATTTTTTCCAATTTTTAACAAATTTCTTTAACGAATTTTTTGCATTTTGTTTTACTCGATAATTTGAAATTGTTGAGGATATAATGCGTAGTACAAAAAAATGTAAATAAATAAACAACATAACGGTTGCTTGAAGAATTTTTATTTATATGATACTGATATACATATGTACATACTTATATAATATCATGTTTATTTACATATCGTTTATGTCACTGATGCATGAATGATAAGAGTATAGATGTATATTATATAGCGGCGTATTTACATACATATATGTATTTTATTGTACTTGTAAGAAATTATTCTATGAATGGAAATATTTTTAAAGAAATATTGCAATGTATGGCGATATACTTATAACAAATATACTTTATAATATACTATGTACGCATTAATATAATATAGTATTTAAAATTATATTTACTATTTTGTAATTTAATATACATTTACCGCTTAGTATTAAATGGTACTATAGAATATTTGAAAAGGTTTTGGATTGATAATCGTTATGTGGAAGGTTAGAATCTGCTTTTGAAGAATATATAAACATATAGTTTGAATATATGTACAACCCATAGTTCCAGAAATTATAAAATTCACCCAAATTATTTTAAAATACTAAAATATTAAAAAAATAATATTGTAAGCAGAGTGACAGGCTGTGAACATATTAAAGGTTCGTACGGGTATCTAAGAGTTGACAGATGCTACTGTATTCTTTTGCACCCCCTTTGATAGCACTGCCTCTTTAAGAGTTATTACGCCTGAAAAATTGAAAATTTGCTATTTTTAGACACCTGTAACTTAGGCACCTGTAAAAATGTTTCTTCGACAAGACATCAAAATTATGGTTCGAATAAAGGATCAATAATATATTTTTACCTATGTTAACGTGTTTTCTTAATTATATAAGGTTCCGGACTTACAGCCCCCCAAAATTACCAGTTATCCCCCCAGTTATTTACATATCGTATAATATGTCACTGATGAATGAATGATATATAATACATATGCTTAGTATAAATTATTACATATTTGCCGCTTAGTATTAAATGGTACTATAGCATATTTGGAAAAGTTATAAGTGGAAGTTTAGAATCTGCTTTTGGAGAATAACATGTAGTTTGAATATATGTACAACCTATAGTTCTAGAAAATATAAATTCACCTTATTTTAAAATACTAAAAATGTACAACCTATAGTTCTAGAAATATAAATTCACCTTATTTTAAAATACTAAAAAATTAAAAAAACAATATTATAAGCAGAGTGACAGGCTATGAACATACTAACGGGTCGTACGAATATCTAATTTTGACAAAGGCAACTGTATTCTTCCTCGTTTTTTAAATATTTTAAATATTCTCCAATTGAAACATCGGCAATGTTAATACTTTCATACGGAGAAACTGAATTTTTTTTATTCTAAAGTGATTATTTTGCAATAGTTTCAATCGGTACAATGTAAAAATTTTGTACAACAAATGCTTTTATCATACATTTATGTTCGTGTTATGCCTTCATCCGAAGATTTTTTTTTTAGTATAACAAACTACTTTGTCATAGTTGGAATCAAAATAAAAAAATCAGTTTTTTTGGCGCGTTTTTTGAACACTTGTCAAATAATCAAGGGAATTATTTTTTTTATTGTTAAAGTATTTATTGAAGAATTAAGTTGATTAGTTACAAAATTACAAAAAAATGGATAGAGGCAGAAAGCGTTGCGTTATGGCGTTAGAAATTATTAAAAAAAAAAAGAAGGTAAAGATCCAAAGATTCTATTGATTAAGTTAATAAATAGAATAAATAATAAATAAAATATTACATATTCTAGAAAAAACAAATCTTCATAATAATAACAGAGTAAAAATGGAACAAGCCAGTAAGTACTTAAATAATCTTTTTGTTTGAATATTTGTTAAAAATTGGTCTTGTTTTATAGGATGTAGTAGTAATTATAATAATAAGATAATCACGGAAAAAAATTAAAGTTTCGAGTCACCAAGTTTTAGTCCTATTACACCAAAAAGTAAATTATTAAATAAAACAAAAGTGTTATCAACTATAACAATAACATTAATAATGAAGAGATGTCTGGCGAATTTCCTGATTTTGAAAATAGCAATTATAATTCGGAATCTAATGAATAGCTTTCTGAAGTAGGAACAATTGAAAACGAAGGAAGTATTCGGAAACTGTAGATCATATTTTTAAGTTTATTAATAGTGTTAACATTGGCAATTGGTTATATTAAAAAAAAACCGTTGAGCTTTGAGAAATAAATACAAAACATAAAGATTTTATTCGAGCATTATAAGACGTTTTCTCGCAGTAGAGACATTTTTTATATCATTGTAGTTTATTCATTGTTCAATATATTTTTTTTCATAATATAATAAGAACTAATTGTTAATGCGTCAACTTAAAATTACAAAGAAGCAAAAAACAAAATCATTTAAAACAATTACAATAATAAAACAAAAATTTTTTTCGTTTAAAATTCAACGTAAAATTTCATGTAAAATAAAATAGTATCTAGTTACATTATTTTAAAAGATAATAAAAATATGTACCGAAAAATCGTCGTACTTTGACCACTTTTAAACTTCAAAATCTTATAAAAAATAATTGATTTACTAGAAACATTTCTATTGATTAAAAACTTAATTTATAAATAATTTCATATGTGCATTAAGTACAATTAATGTTTAAAAATTTCTTAATTACATTTTTTTAATAGGGATTTCTGTATTAAAATGTTACGAGTCGTCGCTGATTTTATACTGTTTATTTTAAACTAATTTATTATTATATGAATTAAAATTTTTTTTTATAGAACTAATAAGATATTATTAATTTATTTCACATGAAGGAACTCTAAATGAAAATCGCAAATCAAAAAATTTAGAAGTTTGTGATGTTTTATTTTTTAACTCGCGAATACTTTAATCTTCGAGAAGAAACCAAAATCCGAAGTTTGTTTTATAAAAAAAGTTTAATAACTACATCGACTTTTCTAATGTATGGTCAAGATGTCAGTAAAGAAAAAATAGAAAGTCATTCCATTGTAGAAGAAAATCAAAATAATACAGAAATTTTACAATAATATCCCCAAAAATGATACCAAAGATAAAATAGCATGTAATAAGGGAGAGAAATACATAAATACACATGGAAATCTCATAAAAGATAAGAGAATGGAACTAGGCTGCTCCATTAGCTGCAAGAACCGATGCATTGATTTAGTCAGTATTCAAATCAGACAGAAAAATTTTGATAAATTTTGCTTAACTTTGCTCGACAAAAATCGAAAAAGGCAATTTACTAACAGCTTTTATTGAACTTACTCGTGGTTAAAGGAATCGTGGAATCTTGCAAGCTATTTTAGACACACTTTCCGTTGAGCTGGAGACTTGAAATTTCGCACAAAGTTTAGATTCCGATGACAATATATGATTCTAATAATACCAAAAAACAATAGAGAAGTTAACTAAATTAGCAAAATAAAATAATTTTCATACAAAATAATTACATATTTGTTTAGTTGTTGCCTTTTAATTAGCTATAGACAAAACTAAATGTATAGGTATAATATATAATTTTATAGATTTAGTCATTTAGTTCATAGCTAACAATAATAAGGCCTGGATATTGAACGAAAAAAAGCTGTATTAATAGCGGTCTATTTTTCATGAAAATACACGTAGTCATATGGGAAAAAATAGGAGTCTATTATAAATTTTGAAATAACTCAAAAACAATTAATTTTTTTTAAGTTCTTCCAAACGGGGTATTAAAATCTCATCTTTTTTACATTATTTGGTAAAAAATAGTTTTAAAAAATTTTATTTTTTCAAAAAAATTAATTGTTTTTGATGTGTTTTAAAAAAGTAATTTTAAAACATTGCTTCCAATTACTTTTTTAAAACACATCAAAAACAATTAATTTTTTTAAGTTCTTCCAAAGGGGGTATTAAAATCTCATCTTTTTTACATTATTTGGTAAAAAATAGTTTTAAAAAATTTTATTTTTTCATTAATAAATATTAATTTTAAAACATTGCTTCTAATTACTTTTTTAAAACATCATAACTTTTTTAAAACAGTATAAACTTTGTTAAATTTTTTTTTTATTAATCTAATAAGATATTAGCCATATAAATCGGACCAATGCTTTTCAAGTTATCGCTTTTTTATTCAAATTTGTTTGATTCCCTAATTTAGTATGTATATACGTAGATAAGATACTATATTTCCGTATAACAATATACGTTTTTTTCTAAACTAATTTCTGTAAATTAATTCTGTAATGTTATAATACGATAGCAATATTAACAATTTAGCATATGTTAATATGTTCATATAATATTCTTTTTTTTAAGCGAATTCTCATTTCAAAAATTTATAGGCGAATTCTCATTCTGTAATCATAGTTAGTATGTATACATAATGTTATTCTTTTCTTAAAAATGTCTGTACTTAATCTACAATGTAGCAAAGTATTCAACTTTTTTTGTTTTTTTTTTTTTAGTATTCATTGTCCGTCAATACTCAATTTTTTTTGTGTTATTTACTTGAGTTTAAACTTGAGTTTAACTAAAGTTAAAGGAAAAAGTAAATTTGTAATTTTTATAAAAATATGTATGCATGTCTGAATATTTATTTTTTTTGTGTGAATTGTAAAATTTATTTAAAATATACATACTTACATATGTATGTATATGTCTAGAAAGAAATTGGCACACAAATGCAGTTATTTTAAATCGGTAGATTTTTTTTGTTTTAAAAAAAGTCTGTTATAAAATTTAATATTTTTATGCACCTATTATTTAAAAAACTTTTACATTATTTTATTTCATACTTTTTAGTTTCAAATGAAACGCAAACGAAACGAAATTTCAATTTAAATAGGTATACATACATACATATGTACATGTAATCAAGCATTAAGCATAATATATTAAAATCTGTAAATCATAAAAAGTCGAACGATTAAAAAAAAAATATTCACATACATACATATGTATGTACATAATCTGTGTCAATAAGGCAAAACCACTTATGTCAAATTTTGTCATTCTGAGATATGATGATTATAAACTTTTATTTGATCTGTGAAAAAATCTGCTCTATATTTTGTTATGAAAATTTTACAAAAGAAGGAGCTTTGGTCTAAATTTTACTATGTAAAATCCCACAGAGATACGATGACTTTATCTTACAAAAATAATTTTTCAACATAAGTCTTTTTACCAAACTCACTTTACGGTAATTTACACTTATATGTAACTTAAGTTGTTTTGGCAAAATATTTTTGGTCTTACTACGCCTCTTATGTTTAATTAATATTTCTTCTTGAAAGAAATTCTTGATGGTAATTGGTCCATTTACAGGAGCGTTCGTAATTATCAGTTTACTAATAGTTCGCGAGGTGGTGGTGTATTATTTGCCGTAGGTAATAACTTACCTAGTGTACCTGTAATTACTAGTACTTTTCAATAATTTGAACACCAATTTATTAAAATTAATTTAGGTATGAGTAACTTATACCTAGGTATTGTTTATTTCCCTCCGAACTCTGACAATTCCTCTTATTCTGAATTTTATAGTGTATATCATAATATAATTTTAAATATATCAATTTTCGTCTTTGGCGATTTCAATCGCCCGGCTCTTTCTTTTGTTGTTGATGATTATGACGATTTGCTATTACCAATTAACTTCCAGGATGAGATTGATTTCGGTCTTATTAGTGAGTTTTATGGCAATGATTTACAGCAGATTATTAGTTATCCCAACAACAATAATAAATGGTTAGATCTTGCATTTACAAATGCATATGATAGAGTGGTGGTAAAGCTCGCTGATGATGCAGATAATCTTTTTAATAGCGCTAATCATCATAACGCAATCATCTTTGAGTTCTCTACTTTCATTCCACTCTCGAGCAAAACTTACAATAATGAAATTGTATATGATTTCCGTAATGCTGACTACCAAAGCATTAATAATGCATTATCATCTGCTAACTGGGACGAACTGTTAGCACAACAGGATATCAACTCAATAATCTCTATCTTTTATTTAAAAATTTTTGAAATTATAAATGTTTTGTACCTCAAATCCGTAAGAAAAACAAAACAACGGAACCATGGTTTGAAAGACAACTTAGGACTTTGCGTAACCAGCGCCATAAAATATACAAGAAAATTAAACACACAATAGCACCTAACGATAACTTATTGAATTTGTACAAACTGCTTGTAAATAAATTCAAACTGAAAGCTCATACAGCCTATGAAAACTATGTCATTAGTATAGGTAACAAATTAATTAGTGATCCCAAAAAATTTTTCGAATTTGTCAGCATTAAACGAAAAATATTCGGCTACCCTAATTCAATGTCCAACGACAATACTTTTTTCTCTTGTCCGAAAACAATTTGTAACTTTTTTGCTGACAGTTTTCAAAAAGTTTATCGTCCAGAAGAACAATTTGATATATCTGCTATTTCTTTACCTAATAGCTCCAATTTGTTAATTACAGATCTATATCTTTCCGAAAGGGACATTTATGAAGCTATTATGAGCCTTGACACAAAGAAGGGTGCGGGACCTGACCTAATCACTCCACTCTTTTTATATAGCTGTGCTCATTATCTAATTACTACTCTTCATTTCATTTTAAATAAATCGCTTTCGAATGGTGTTTTTCCACATGTGTGGAAATCCTCTCATTTAACTCCCATCTACAAAAAAGGTGAACGATCATCAGTAGAAAACTATCGAGGTATAGCCATTCTATCGACTATTCCAAAATTATTCGAAAAAATTGTTGTCGATAAAATTACTCCTGTAATAAATGCCAAACTTAACGAACAACAACACGGTTTCAGAAAGGGTCGTTCCACTACAACGAATCTTATGTTATACACATCTGAAATCCTGAATAAAATTGAGAAAGGATATCAAGTTGATGCAATTTACACTGATTTTAGCAAAGCATTCGATCGTGTAGATCATTACACTTTGCTAAACAAACTTATAACTTTTGGCATATCGGGTTCTTTTCTTGCATGGCTTAACTCTTATTTATCAGAAAGGACACAAAACGTTAAATATCAAGGTATATTGTCCAATATAATCGAGGTTACTTCTGGTGTACGTCAAGGTACCCATTTAGGGCCACTTTTATTCAATATATTTATCTACGATCTTTCAGAATATTTGGGTGCCATACCGCACATAGCCTTTGCTGACGACCTAAAAATATATCAAGTCGTAAATGACAGTTCTGATGCAGCTTTACTTCAATCAAGCTTATCATCATTCCATGATTGGTGTATAACCAATAAATTAGAGCTCAATATACTGAAATGCAAGGTTATCAGTTTTACCCGTAAACGTTTCTTTACTGTATGACTACAGAATAGATAATCTAATACTTGAAAGGGTTTTTAGTATTACTGATCTTGGAATTCTACTTGATCTGCACTATGACCACTTAATTTGAAGAGCAAATAAAATGTTAGGTTTCATTAAGAGAAGAGCTAAAGAATTTAGTGACTTAGCTGTGACAAAAACACTATATTGTTCGCTAGTTCGTTCTATATTAGAATACGGTAGCATTATATGCGATCCAGCTTTTCAGGTTCATTCTAACAAAATTGAATCAGTTCAAAAACAGTTTCTTCTATTTGCATTAAGAAACCAATATAAGCCTTCAGACTTTTTAAATCTTCCTAGCTACACAACAAGACTTAAATTCTTAAACATGCTCCCCTTGTCCTCATGTAGACAAATTTTTTCATCATGTGTTACTTTTGACATTCTAAATAATAATATTGCTATACAATCTCTTAATTACAAATTTAGACTTAATGATAGAGTTAGACAAATAAGATACACGAAATTTTTAGTGGAATATAAACACAGTACAGAATACGGAAGAAATGAACCGATAAACAGATGCTGTATTACATTCAATAAAATCAGTTATCGCTATTCTTCAACAATTTCCAGAAATACCTTCAAAAACACTTTACATCAACACTTTTTCAATTTACTGACCTCAGACAATTAATTCTAACCAATTCATAAATATACTTTTCATAAATTTATTCAAATGTATAATTTTTTATTTTTTTTTGTATTAATTTTCAGAAAAAAGTTTTTGTAATTTAATTTCATAATTATGTTCGTACATTCATAATTCTACATTAAGTATTTAAAGCATATTTTGATTATGTCATCATGTTTTATTTTTATTTTTTTCTTTTCTTTTTAGTAGTACTGTTTATTGTTTACATACTTACATATCATTAAGAATTATAAAATTTACTTAAGAATTTAAGTTTTTATGTAGGTAATCAAATTTTGTATTGTATAACTTTTATTTTTTAAGTCTGAAATATATTTTTAATATTAATTAGTCATTAAGAATTGCTGTATTTTTAATATCAATGTTATAATTTCTGTTATTTTTTGTCTTTTTTTTTTTTTTTAAATATGTACATATTTTGTTTTGGTAATTAAAATAAAATAAAATAAAATAATATTATTTGCTGTTTACGGAAAAAAATTAATGAAACACATAGGAAATTTTATGAATTCTTTTATCACTTAGTTTTATTATTTTAACTAAACCAAATAAATTCATTAAGTAATTCAATCCTTAAATTACGAATTAAATAAAAAAACATAACAAATAAAAACTAAAACAAAAATAACTAAAATAAAATAAAAATTAATTGGACCAATTATGGTTAAAACAATTATATGTACCGAAAATGTTAATAATTATGAAATTATTAGACAAAATTTTAAATTAAAAATTAGATATTATTCTTATGTTTCTGTTAATTCTGGATGATAGTCGAACATGTCTTCGGTGGATAAGTTTTGATAAAATGTGTGATAACACTGATCAACTAAAGAAAGCATATCAAAAAGTTTTTCTTTTTTTTTTATGATAATTGGTACATCCTGTGTATATGCTTTTTGCACGTCGTGAGTAGAAATACTATTAACTTCTCGACGTGCTAGTTTTAGTTTGGAAAATTGTTCCTCTTCATCCAAGCATCTTTTTAAATATATATAACCAAAATTTTTGGTATATCGTAACCATTTAACTTCATGCCAAGAAAATGCTTTGCCATCATCACCTACTTTTCTCCAAGTGAATTTCTGTTTGGCGTACGACGCGAAGTCAAAAAAATCATTTTGCGCCATTTCTTTAAGAATAAAGGTTATTTTTACTCCAGCTAATCTATTGAACTGATACCAGTTTCTTGGATGATGAATATGTATAGACGTTTTCTTTTTCTTCCTCTCAATAACTGCATGCACTGTGTGTGTGGCCAGAGGTTAAAAATTTATGGTCCATGTTTTGAATTTGTGAAGTGTCATCATTGACAAATGTTATGAACATAGTTGCATAGTAAACTATTTTTATTCTGGCCAATACAACATCGCTATAAAAGATAACGTGATTTATATTACTTGGTAAATTTTTAAAATGGTTGAAAAGCCAAATGGAAATGTCCTTACATACTCGACGAGCTATAGCCTCATGCCACATGCAGCAAAATGGTTGGCCGAAATTGAGGTCCTGAACAGCAACATTAAAAATCGATAGTGGTCGTTTGTAAAATGTTACTGATGAGTTCAAGTACGGTGTTGGTAAGTATTGTTGCAGATCGAATGCGAAAGTTTTCATCGTCTTTTATTATAACTATATATATATAACTATATTTTATAACTTTACTCTCTATCTAGTTTTTTACAATTTTAAGCATTTTCTGCTTCAATTAAATGTTTTTCATGCTTAGCTATATAATGTAACTTTTCAATTTCATTAGATATTTCTATCTTCATTTTGAAAACAACACATTTGTGGCAAGTACCTACTTTTGGTTTTTTAAAAGACAAATTTAATGTTTGGAAAATTTCTGCAAATTTTGGAACTGACATTGGTTTTTCATATTTTTCACAATAGAGTCTGTATAATTGAGCAATTGACAAACCACTATCTAAATATATTTTAGACGTATCACTTCTAGTGTAGTGTGGCTCGCATGCAGGAAAGCTTTCAATAAATTTAATAACTTCTACTTTAATTTCTTCGTGGATTTTATTTGATGGTAGATGATGACCACGTCTATCGTCTGAGGTTATAAATCCAGGTGATTCAAGCTTTTTCTTTACTACAGTTTTTATAAATTTTTGTGTTAAATCACAACTTCTTGAAGGCCATTCAATGTCACAATTTCTTGAAATAATAGAATCTCCAAACTTTTCGCGCAATAATTCGGTTGTTGCACGTGCTGTCTGGCACATAGCCTCGTCTTGCTCGAACCAGATGTTGTGAAGATTAACTCTTTCCAATTTCGATCATAAAAAGTTGGCTATCATCGATCTATACCGCTCTCCATTGACAGTAACGGTGTTACGAGCTTCATTTCGAAAGAAGTACGGACCGATGAATCCACCAAACCAAAAACCACACCAAACTGTCAATTTAGGTTCATGAATAATTTGTGGATTTCCTTCGCACCAGAATCGACAGTTTTGGTTATTTACCGCACCACTCAGATGAAAGTGAGCGTACGAAAAGTTGCAATTGGAGAACGATTATTTTGAAAATAAAATTGAATAATTTGTAAACGTTGTTCTTGCGTATATCTCTCCATGATGAAATTGTAAACATTACGGAATACAATGAAAAAAAATGAAAGATCATGACATACTACAAATTGCCGAAACGTCACTTAGAAATCATACCACTCAAATTTGCAGATAATAATGCTTAGATGTCATACTTTTTCTAGGTTTAAGGGAACTCTTTTCTTTCCTTTCATATTTTTTATCATAAACGTCAATTAATACAAATGCATAAGAATGTCTTAAATTATAAGAAGCAAGAGCCAAACATTTGATCAAACATTTTCTTTTAATCCTCAAAAGAAATTTTCTCTTTACATTTCATTCGACAATTTTTCAACGGTTTAGCTTCTTTTTAACAGCTTTTTGTTAACTTGGTTGGGTAAAGGATGGAATCTTAGAAGCCATTTTAAACACACTTCCCGTTGAGCTAGAGACTTGAAATTTTCTTCATTAGATCAGATCCCGATGACAATACTAATGACAATACGACGACAATAATAATATCGAAAAACATTAGAGAAATTAGCTTAATTTCAAAAGTAAATTTTCATACAAAGATATAACAGAATTTTTAACAGAATTATTACAGAACCAAAATAAAACATTTTTTACTAAACTCACCAATACCAATACCAATACGTATACGTAATACATAAATGTTTTTTTTTTCTATAAAAGACTATTGTTTTTTATATAGCCCATTGCATTGTATGTGTACATATGCATAGGAACATACTTAAAAATATGTAATAATATGTGCTTCGAAAATATTTTTGGTTTGAAAGCGATGAATTTGAAAGACATGAATGTGTAAACAAATTAATGTGTCGCACTTGAGAACACAGTGTAAAACTTAATATGCATTTACTTAAAATTTAGATAGCAAGTGTTAAATTTAAGTTTTTTTTCATCAAATCAATTGATTTTTAGTATACATTTTTATTTATAAAAGCAATGTGTTTATTTATAATATTTATATAGATATGTGTTTTTCCTTTCTTAATTATAATTAAAATAGGGCTTTTCTTTCGAAACTCTTAACATATTAAAATCGCATATTATGGCCCTAACATTGATATCTAAATTGGTAGCTACCTTTAAATTAAGATCTGCACCACTAATGCCTTTTTCTGAAGTATAAAAACTAAGAATATATTTCCAATTATGTAAAGACATTAAACAACAAAAACAATATATTAAAAATAAGAAATCCAGTCTTTTTTAAAAATAGTAAATAACAATTATATTTTTCTTTTCAATAACAATAATTATGAATTAATCATAAAATATATGTTATGTATATACATACATATATGTATATCTACATCGTCTAGAAAAAGCAAACTAATTTTTTTTTAATTCAAAAACATTAGCATTTAGAAGTAAGCAATTTAATATATTCTCAATTACATACTTTTAAAACCAAATTTTTTTACTACATATGTATGTAGGTACAAACATGTACAAAAATGGTATGCATATTTTTATGTGTGCTGTACTATTAAAAATCTGCTAACACAGTCACACCAAATTCCCAAATTCCCAACTATTATTATTTAGTTGATTTATCAATTTATTATTTTTAAATATGTAGGCAACAGTTATATTTATATTAATGGACGGTAAACATAAAAGAACAAAAAAAAATTTTATGTATGCATATGAATGGACGGTAAATATAAACGAACAAAAAAAAATTCTGAATGTTCTATAGGTTATAATTTATATTTTTTAAATAGAATGCATGTATAAATTAAACATTTAAAAAAAAAAAAAGAAATACTTAGCGTACCTAAATAACAGAAAACAAAAAAAAAGGAAAATGTAATACTGGAAGAAAAATAAAAACGAATAGAAAAAAAAGAGAACAAAAAATGTTACTTTGATTGTTTTTAAATATTTTTAAAGTCTATTTCTTATGTATATATTGATATTTACCCACATAACAGATAGAAAAAAAGAATTATTAAAATGTTATGATTTCAAAAGAAAGAAATATACGTTTGATATTTCCGTACATAACAGATAAAAATAAATACTAAAATGTTATGTTATGAAAAGAAAGATAAAACAAGGCAGTGTATGAATCAAAGTTTGTAAAGGGTCGCATTTTAAGCGGTAATAAAGAACATTATAAAATTACAATATTTTTATTTAAATTTTGAATTTAGCTATGCAACGTTTTCTTAATTTTTTAAAAATTTTGCCGCATTATGCGACAAATAAAAGCTGGAGGCAACAAACGCATAACTATAAACTTATATTTTTAAATTTTGCCTCCAGCTTTTATATTAATTTCACAGAACTTATATATACTTATATTTATATATATATTTGACATATTGAAATAAACTTTTTCAAAGAAATCTCGATTGTAACAATATAGTTTAGAAAATTACAGAAAAATTTGCTATTAAAAATTTATTTTCTACTTTTTAGTTCAAAAAAGCTGTTTTTTTAAAAATTTTTTTAATTTATTTTATTATTTTATTATCTTTCCAGATTTTGTAACATAAGAAAAATAAAATAACATAATATTATGATTTAAAAAAAAAATATTAGAATAAAAAATGAAAATATTCTACCATATTGTACATTATCGCCTATTTCTTCTGCTATCCTTTTTTTTTTTTGTTGTATTCCAAAGCTAAATTTAAAATTTTTCGACTTCTCTCCATTAAAAAAATCTAAAAACATGTTTTTTTATTATGTATAATCAACTGTAAATAATCAAATCTAATCTATTATAATCAAATGTGATCATTAGTAAATATTTGTATATAATCAAATGTAAATTTTAAATTAATGAAATAGATAAAGCAATATTATTATTAAATAATTAAAATAGCTCATTATAATATTTTATTGTTACATAAGTATTAAATAATATGCATGTACTTGTACATAAGTATTAAGTAATATGTATGAACCGACCTAAAAAAATTTCCAGGAATTTGAGCTCTATTTTTTTTACACTATTTTATTTTTTTATTTTTAATCACCAAAACGTTTTTTATGCTTTATTCGTTATGATGTTTACTCAGTGTTGTTATAGAAACTTTTTTCAAATCGTACACTAAATCGTTTCAAAATCGTATTTATCGTATTTTGTATTTTGCAATGGCTACCAGTGTTGCCACTTCAAAATTTTCAATCCGAACAAATTTGATCGTTTGACTGCAAAAATTTTTAAAAAATCTGGTCAACAAATTCAGTCAACAAGATTTTAGTGTAAAATCCTGTCAAAAAACCGGTCAAAATAAAAACTTTATTAAGAAAACGGGCTAACCTTTTGTTGCTGTATTTATGAAGGGGTAAAATACTTAAATAAAAGAAAAAATAAACAATATGTATTTTATAAAATAAACAAAAAAAATTACTTCATAAATTCAACAAAAACCTTATTTGATAAATATAATTACACTTTGGGCATTGCAAAAAATAATTTAACTTGAGCTTGGTAACTTAACTATATAATATACATATATCATTAAATATAGGAACATAATAAACAAAAAAATGATTTCATAAATAGAACAACGTACCTTATTTGCGAGAAGGTACGTTCTACATTTGCAGAAGAATGGGACAAGAATAATAAATGAAAACATTTTAACATCAACGGAAATTAAAACTGCCCATCATTTCTCTTAATTTTAGAAATTTGCTTCCAAAACTCTTCAACTCAATTTTTTCGAGAGATTCGCCAAATATATTAACAAAATTAAGATTTTTAATTTCCAGAAATCCTGAATCAATAGTTTGCAAATCTGATGGCGAGACTAGATTTGGAAATAAAAATAGACTAGTACCAACCCTTATTAAAATTTAGAAAATAAACTTTCTTTGACATATTTAAATATTGAATTATTGAATATTGATGAAACTTGTATATTATATAGTTGTAACTTGTAACAATATTATTCTAACTACAGATATATACATATTTTTTTGGTTTTGGGTCAAAATCATATTTTTCCTTGTTTTGGGTCAAAATCGTATTTTTTTGTCAAAATAAGACTAAAAATCGTACATCGTATTTTCCCTTTGAAATTCGTACAAAATACGATAAATACGACGCTATAACATCACTGAGTTTACTGCTTAAGTATTCAACTAGAACTGAACCCGCACTAAGAAAAATCGCTTAAAACAACTTCAAAATTTGTTAAAGTCCCGTTACGGAATGTACATATGTACTTATATTAAGTAACATAAGTTATTATCTTATTGGTTTGAATAAAAAATGGCAAATATTCTTATGTCTACATAAGAAGCAAACATTTTTTCAATATCTTAAGCACAAATAACTTATGTAGAGTTAAGATCTTCTGACTTTGTAAGAAAATGTTAAAAATTTTAGAAAAAAATCTTTAACTTGAGGAACTTAAGCTATTATGCCAATTCTTATAACAAACAAATGCAAAACTTAGGAAGAGTTTCTGAGATAAGATGTTATGCCTTTTGCAAAGTAGCTTCTATATGACATAAGATATTTTGACTCTTTCACATTGTTAACTGTATTTTGTGAATATTTAAACGATATATATATAGAAATAAAGAGAAAAAATAGCTTAACTAAACTATAGTACAATCAAAATGGCTTCTATCGACTTAAGCTGATTTGACTTATTGACATACTTTTATCCAAATTCGCTTTTTTCTTTACATTTAAACTCAAGTAAAACATAAACAACACAAAAAAAATTGACGATGAAAAAATAAAAAAGAAAACAAAAATTAAATATTGAAAAAATAAAAAAGAAAACAAAAAGAAAAGTTTGTCAGTTTGTTTGCTTCATTACAGAATTTTAATTACAGACATTTTAAAGTAAAAGAATAAAATTATGTATACGGAATGAGATTTTGCTTAAAAAATTAATATGAACAACATACTATTGCTCAATGCTAAGTGCAATCGTATTATAACATAACATTATACAATCGTATTACAGAACTGTATTATAACATCATCGAATTCTAATATACTGACATCGTATGTAAACAAAAAATCCATATTACTCTAACTAACGTAAATATCTACATACTTTCTTTGTTTTTGTGTTCCATGAAAGAGAAAAATGTATAAACTAAATGTATAAAATTACATATATCTATATTATACCTCTACATTTATAGTTTTGTACAGCTAATTAAAATGCAACAACCAAACAAATATATGTCAAGGTAAATTTCATATTTTCATTTTACTCTGTAATAATTCTATTAAAACATCTGTAATATCTTTATATGAAAATTTTATTTTCCTTATTTAGTTAACTTCTCTACTGTTTTTTTTTTGATATTATTATTTTTAGCAAACCAAAAAGCGAAATGTATAAACTAAACATAGCTAACAATAATTTAGAAGGCCTGGACACTGAAATATTTGTTTGCGTTAGTAAAATAATACAAAAAATTGAGCGGAAAGCTCAGAAAATGACATTCCTTTAAAAAAAAAATTTGATTTTTTTCTTATTGTCTTTACCCAAAAATATGATTTTTTACGAAAATGCATATTAGGTTTTCTTTATGAAATACTTGGCCAAAAATGTAGAATTTTAATTTAAATTAAAGTTTGAAATCTCTGCTACCATCTCACAAAATTTCAGGTTTCAGTTCAAAATTTTTAATAGATTTTCCATAAAAAATATAGGAATAGGTTAAAATATATATATATAATTTCCTAAAAAATATAGGAATATAAGCATTTTAACATGACAGCCATTTTAACACTATCAAAAAAGAATGAGAGTAAAAATTTTTCATAATTTAGTGGATATAACCTGACAATTCAAAAGCTTTACAATAAATTGTGCACAAATTTGGTTAGTATATTTGAATTAAAATCAAGTTTTTATAATTTTAATTTAAATAAAAAACAAATAAAATATTATATGAAAAAAAAGTTTGAAATTTTATCTTTATTCTTGAAAAAAATTAACTTTCTACTCATATTTTTTAATGCTATATTGATAAATTGAAAATCTTGATTACCAAATTCTGGGTAAGCAATTTTGGTTTTTTAGGATACAGTTAATAAAAAAAAATTAATTGTATAATAGTTATGAGTATAAACTGTAGGTATTTATTTTTAAATTTATATTGGAAAATGATTTTTTAAAATTTTACTTTAAAGAATTAACTAAATAATATATTTAAAGAATTAAATTATTTAGTTATTAGCATCTTATATTGCTATTTTTAATTAATTTAAATAAGATGTTTAAAAAATGTGAAATTCTTGGACTAAACAGTGTTTGTTTTTTTTTTGCGTTTTTTCGATTTCCAAAAAAAAGCTTTTCAGAACATTATGGATAAGGGTATTAATATCGGGTTGGCAACCGAAGGCGTATAGTTCCATATGTACATTACATTTTTCGGAATCATGTTTTTCTTTAAATAACCGTCAAAGGCTGCGTTTGATACCAAATTCACTTCTCAGTATTTTCTGCAATTACCCTGAATGTTTATTTAAAAAGAAAACCGAAACATACGATGATGATTTAATTTTAAACTTTCAAAATTTAATTTTAAAAATTGAAAAAAAAATATTTAAATGGCTTAAACAAAGTATATAAATGTATAAAACAAAGCTAAAAACAACAATATATTTTTATATGTTTTATCTGATAATAATTACTTAATTGTAATTTTTATTTTAGAATAACTATTAATTTAAATATTTAATAGATTTTAAATTTAGAATAACTATTAATAACGATCTGATCGTTACCTGATTCACAGGTTTTAAAGAAACAAAAAAATAAAATAAAAGCAAATAATTTCGTTTTTCAATAGCGTGCAATTAAACTCTGATAATAATTCTTCCTTTATTTTAAAACAAGCTTTGTCTCTTCTTACACGCTATCCAAATTCAGAGAATGATTGTGAAAGTATTTGTTTGGTTGTTGCATTTTAATTAGCTATACAAAACTATAAATGTAGAGGTATAATATAGATATATATAATTTTATATATTTAGTTTATACATTTTTCTCTTTCATGAAACACACAACAAAGAAACGGTAATCCTTTTAAAATTTTTGTTTGTTGCATTAGATATATGTATGTAGATATTTACGTTACTTAGAGTAATGGATTTTTTGTTTACATACGATCTAGACTTACATCAATTATCAGGCCATGAAGTGCAGAGAGTAAAAGCTTAATAAGGGGCCAGCTTTTAACAAATTTACACGGAGTCTTATGGAAAAAAATAGGGGGCCGACAATAAATCTTGATATAACACAAAAACCATTTACTTTATTCAATTTGGTCCAAAGGAAAAATTAAAGTCGCATCTTTTTTACATAATTCATTAAAGAAAGATATTTTAAAATATAATATTTTCATTCATAAATATGCATATAAAAAATTGTCTTCCTTTAAATTTTTTGTTTTAAAAGCTTCTTAAGATAAATTGCCTCAATATCGTAGTATACGTCGAGCTACTCTCATACTTTAAAATTTCGTACACGTTTATATGACTATAATCGAGACTCACATCAATTATTAAATTATTCATACGCGCAATACGTGAGAATCGATTGGAATTCTCTCACAACTACATTCATGTGTTTTCAGTTCTTGGCCTGTTTACTTAGGTCTTGCATACGATGTAAGTATATTAGAATTCGATGATGTTATAATACAATTCTGTAATACGATTGTATAATGTTATGTTATAATACGATTACACTTAGCATTTATCAATAGTATGTTGTTAATATTCTTTTTTTAAGCAAAATCTCATTCCGTATACATAATTTTATTCTTTTACTTTAAAATGTCTGTAATTAAAATTCTGTAATGAAGCAAACAAACTGCCAAACTTTTCTTTTTGTTTTCTTTTTTATTTTTTCAATATTTAATTTTTGTTTTCTTTTTTATTTTTTCATCGTCAATTTTTTTTGTGTTGTTTATGTTTTACTTGAGTTTAAATGTAAAGAAAAAAGCGAATTTGGCTAAAATTATGTCAATAAGGCAAATCAGCTTAAGTCGACAGAAGCCAAAATTGTGATTGTACTATAGTTTAGTTAAGCTACATTTTCTCTTTATTTCTATATATATATCGTTTAAATATTCACAAAATACAGTTAACAATGTGAAAGAGTCACAATATCTTTTGTCATATAGAAGCTACTTTGCAAAAGGCATAACATCTTATCTCAGAAACTCTTCCTAAGTTTTGCATTTGTTTGTTATAAGAATTGGCATAATAGCTTAAGTTCCTCAAGTTAAAGATTTTTTTCTAAAATTTTTAACATTTTCTTACAAAGTCAGAAGATCTTAACTCTACATAAGTTATTTGTGCTTAAGATATTGAAAAAATGTTTGCTTCTTATGTAGACATAAGAATATTTGCCATTTTTTATTCAAACCAATAAGATAATAACTTATATTACCTAATATAAGTATGCACATTCCATAACGGGACTTTAACGAATTTTGAAGTTGTTTTTCTTAGTGCGAGTTCAGTTCTAGTTGAATACTTAAGCAGGAAACATTATAACGAATAAAGTATAAAAAACGTTTTGGTGATTAAAAATAAAAAAATAAAAATAGTGTAATAGCTCAAATTCCTGGAAATTTTTTTAGGTAGGTTCATACATATTACTTAATACTTATGTACAAGTATATGCATATTATTTAATACTTATGCAACAATAAAATATTATAATGAGCTATTTAATAATAATATTGCTTTATCTATTTCATTAATTTAAAATTTACATTTGGTTATACACAATATATTTGATTACATTTGATTATAAAAGATTAGATTTGATTATTTATAGTTGATTATACATAATCAAATAACATGTTTTTAGATTTTTTTAATGGAGAGAAGTCGAAAAATTTTAATTTTAGCTTTGGAATACAACAAAACAAAAAGGATAGCAGAAGGAATAGGCGATAATGTACAATATGGTAGAATATTTTCATTTTTTATTCTAATATTTTTTTTTAAATCATAATATTATGCTATTTTATTTTTCTTATGTTACAAAATCTGGAAAGATAATAAACTATTGAAAAATTGTCGAATAAAATAAATGTAAAGAGAAAATTTCTTTTCAAGATCAAAAGAAAATGGTTGATCAAATGTTTGGCTCTTGTATCTTATAGTTTAAGACATTCTTATGCATGTGTATTAATTGATGTTTATGATAAAAAATATGAAAGCAAAGAAAAGAGTTCCGTTAAACGTAGAAAAAGAATGACATCTAATCGTTATTATCTGCAAATAACGGATTTTCCAATTTGAGTGGTATGATTTCTAAGTGACGTTTCGGCCATTTGTAGTATGTCATGATCTTTCATTTTTTTTTTAATGTTATCGCAAGAACAACGCTTACAAATTAATCAATTTTATTATCAAAATAATCGTTTTCCAATTGCAACTTTTCGTACGCTCACTTTCATCTGAGTGGTGCGGTAAATAACCAAAACTGTCGATTCTGGTGCGAAGGAAATCCACAAATTATTCATGAACCTAAATTGACAGTTTGGTGTGGTTTTTGGTCTGGTGGAATCATCGATCCGTAGTTCTTTCGAAATGAAGCTGGTAATACCGTTACTGTCAATGGAGAGCGGTATAGATCGATGATAGCCAACTTTTTATGGCCGAAATTGGAAGAAGTTGATCATCACAACATCTGGTTCGAACAAGACGAGGCTATGTGCCAGACAGCACGTGCAACAACCGAATTATTGCACGAAAAGTTTGGAGATTCTATTATTTCAAGAAATTGTGATATTGAATGGCCTTCAAGAAGTTGTGATTTAACACAAAAATTTATAAAAACTGTAGTAAAGAAAAAGCTTGAATCACCTGGATTTATAACCTCAGACGATAGACGTGGTCATCATCTACCATCAAATAAAATCCATGAAGAAATTAAAGTAGAATTTATTAAATTTATTGAAGCTTTCCTGCATGCGAGCTACACTACAATAGACGTGATACGTCTAAAAAATATTTAGATAGTGGTTTGTCAATTGCTCAATTATACAGACTCTATTGTAAAAAATATGAAAAACCAATGTCAGTTCCAAAATTTGCAGAAATTTTTCAAACATTAAATTTGTCTTTTAAAAAACCAAAAGTAGGTACTTGCCACAAATGTGATGTTTTCAAAATGATGATAGAAATATCTAATGAAATTGAAAAGTTACACTATATAGCTAAGCATGAAAAACATTTAATTGAAGCAGAAAATGCTTATAATTGTAAAAAAATAGATAAAGAGTAAAGTTATAAATTATAGTTATATATATATAGTTATAATAAAAGACGATGAAAACTTTCGCATTCGATCTGCAACAATGCTTACCAACACCGTACTTGAACTCATCAGTAACATTTTACAAACGGCCACTATCGATTTTTAATGTTACTGTTCAGGACCTCAATTCCGGCCAACCATTTTGCTGCATGTGGCATGAGGCTATAGCTCGTCGAGCATGTAACGACATTGCCTCTTGTCTTTTACACCATTTTAAAATTTACCAAGTAATATAAACCACGTTGTGTTTTATAGCGATGGTTGTATTGGCCAGAATAAAAATAGTTTACTTGCAACTATGTTCATAACATTTGTCAATGATGACACTTCACAAATTCAAAACATGGACCATAATTTTTTAACCTCTGGCCACACACACAGTGCATGCAGTTATTGAGAGGAAGAAAAAGAAAACGTATACACATATTCATCATCCAAGAAACTGGTATCAGTTCAATAGATTAGCTGGAGTAAAAATAACCTTTATTTTTAAAGAAATGGCGCAAAATGATTTTTTTGACTTCGCGTCGTACGCCAAACAGAAATTCACTTGGAGAAAAGTAGGTGATGATGGCAAAGCATTTTCTTGGCATGAAGTTAAATGGTTACGATATACCAAAAATTTTGGTTATATATATTTAAAAAGATCCTTGGATGAAGAAGAACAATTTTCCAAACTAAAACTAGCACGTCGAGAAGCTAATAGTATTTCTACTCACGACGTGCAAAAAGCATTAACACAGGATGCACCAATTATCATAAAAAAAAAGAAAAACTTCTTGATATGCTTCCTTTAGTTGATCAGTGTTATCACACATTTTATCAAAACTTATCCACCGAAGACATGTTCGACTATCATCCAGATTTAAGAGAAACATAAGAATAATATCTAATTTTTAATTTAACATTTTTTCTAATCATTTCATAATTATTAACATTTTAGGTACATAATGTTTTATCCATAATTGGTCCAATTAATTTTTATTTTATTTTAGTTATTTTTGTTTTAGTTTTTATTTGTTATGTGTTTTTATTTTTTATGATTTACAGATTATAATATATTATGCTTAATGCTTGATTACATGTACATATGTATGTATGTATACCTATTTAAATTGAAATTATGCGTTTCATTTGAAACTAAAAAGTATGAAATAAAATAATGTAAAAGTTTTTTAAATAATAGGTGCATAAAAATATTAAATTTTATAACAGACTTTTTTTAAAACAAAAAAAATCGACCGATTTAAAATAACTGCATTTGTGTGCCAATTTTTTTCAAGGCATATAGATATGTAGGTATGTATATTTTAAAAAAAATTTTAGAATTCAAAAAAATTCCAATTCATCGAATCCATCTCAGGAACATATAGAAAACATGCCAGAACCCCATTGTACTAAATTTAAATGTTCTACTTTTGTTGGTTTTGGAGATATGCTCATTGCTCTTGTGCTCTTCCGGAAGTTTCCAAAATACCAACTCATGGTTCAAATTCTTTCAAATGTCAGTTTCCAATTTTACAGAAAAGAATACATAACAGAACACCTTTGTACTAAAAATAAAAGTTCTATCTTTGTTGGTTGTGGAGATATACTCGTTTGCTCAGGGGCTCGTCCGGAAGCTTCCAAGATTTGAACCCATGGACCAAATCCTCACAAATTTCAGAAACACAAATCAAACATGAAGTAACACCATTCTGCCTAATTTAAAGGTTATATGTTTGTTGCTTTTGGAGATAATATCATTTGCTCTGAGGCTCGTTCGGAAGCTTCCAAAATCCGAACCCATGGACCAAATCCTCTCAAATTTCAGAGACCTGAATCAAACATGAAACAACACCATTCTGCCAAATTTAAAGGTTATATCTTTGTTGTTTTTGGAGATAATCTCATTTGCTCTGGGGCTCGTTCGGAAGCTTCCAAAATACGAATCCATGGTTCAAATTCTTTCAAATGTCAGTTTCCAATTTTATCGAAAAGGAAACATAACAGCACACTCTTGTACTAAAAATAAAGTGTCTATCTTTGTTGGTTGTGGAGATATACTCGTTTTGCTCCGGGGCTCGTTCGGAAGCTTCCAAGATAAGAACCCATGAACCAAATCCTCTTAAATTTCAGAGACTTCAATAAAACATGAAAGAACACCACTCTGCCAAATTTAAAGGTTATATCTTAGTTGGTTTTGGAGATTATCTCATTTGCTCTGGTGCTCGTTCGGAAGTTTCCAAAATCCAAACCCATGAACCAAATCCTCTTAAATTTCAGAGACATAAATCGAACGGGAAGGAACATCATTGTAAAAAAATTTAAAAGTTTTATCTTTGTTGATTTTGGAGATAATCTCGTTTGCTCTGGGGCTCGTTCGGAAGCTTCCAAAATCCGAACCCATGAACCGATTTTGTCCAGATGTCCAGAAACCATGGACCGATTTTTGTCCGAACTTAGCCTTCCTTTCGTAATTAGTAACCTACTATATAAATTTCATCAAGATAGCTTTATTAGTTTTTGAATTGTCGTGCAAACGGACGGACGGCCATTGTTAAATCGACTGAGGAGGTGATCCTGATTCAGAATATATATACATGTCCATATCTATTGTTAATATTGCTATCGTATTATAACAATACAGAATTAATTTACAGAAATTAGTTTAGAAAAAAACGTACATATATTGTTATACGGAAATATAGTATCTTATCTACGTATCTACATACTGAATTAGGGAATCAAACAAATTTAATTAAAAGAGCTATAACTAAAAAATCATTGGTCCGATTTATATGGCTAATATCTTATTAGATTAATAAAAAAAAATGTTAACAAAGTTTATACTTTGTTAATTTATGATGTTTCCTGTTAGAAGATATGTTACTAAAAACTAAAAAAACAATATAATTTAATAGATACTTATTTCACGAGTAATCAATTTTTTATTATTATTATTATTCTTTATTAGTGCTACTTTCAGTCACTTTTACAGTTTATAAGATAATTAAAATAAACTTAACATAACTCAGGGAAAAAGCCTTGTGAAAAGATTTTTCTATCATAATAATATAATATTATTGTACCAATTTCCACTAGACATAAAAAATCCTTATTTTTTCAAATATTATCCTTAAAGCTAATAATATTGCTAATTAATTTACTTTTCAGTCTCAACTAAACTCGCATAGTAAGTGGTAGTTTCAAAGGAAAGAGATAAGTGTTTGATTATAATTTAATTAAAAAAAAAAAAGTTCTGTATCTTTTATTATACCCGTACGATAGGATCGGGTATAATAAAATTACTCCTCCGTTTGTAACACCTCGAAATAAGCGAGCTAGATATACCTTCACAGGTATGGATCGGATCAGAAAAAAATTCTAAGACTTTTGAGCCATGTCCGTTCGTCCGTCCGCCCGTCAGCACGCTAACTCAAAAACTAAGAAAGCTAGAATCTTGAAATTTACATAAAATATTCTGGGAGTAATTTGTAGGTTTCCCATTTTTTTTTGTTGAGTTTGGACCAAAACTTCGGGTAGCTCTCGAACACCTAACTTTTAGACCCCCACATTTTTTTTGAAATAGAGCTATGAAATTTTAATTACTGATAGATCTCACAAAAATATTAATCTTATTTTTAATAACTTTTTTTTGTAGCCCCACCCGTTACGGAGCTACAGCTCCCCAAAGGTTCAAAGAAGCTCTATATTTAAATTGTTATAGTACAAGTTGTATTAGGTATATCTTCATTTTGAAAACGCCTACCGATTACTACTTTCATTAGCTTTAAAAGTATATATACAATAAATATATATTTGTGGCATACGGTGTCTTAATTTACCGTTATGCGAAACTCAAATTTTGCAAAATCCTTTAACCCTTCTATCTTCTAAACGATTAAAGTTGGAAACTTGAAATTTTGACAGAAGTTAGATCTTTAAAAATAAGTATGAGTCATTTCAGAAGTTTTTTTTGTAGCACTGCCCATTTAGGAGCTGTAAGGGGTCATAAACTGAAAATTTCCTATTTTTAAACACCTGTAACTTGAACACCTGTTAAAATTTTTTTGAAGTAATACACAAAAATTAAAGCTTCAACATTCTATTCTTATTTCTGTGAACAACTTTTTTTAATAATATAGGATTACTTTTAATTGACGAAAGTGTTACTTGATTTTTTCAAATATTCTAACAAATTTGTTTAACGAATTTTTTCCATTTTGTTTTACTCGATAATTTGAAATTGTTGAGGATATAATGCGTAGTACAAAAAAATGTAAATAAATAAACAACATAACGGTTGCTTGAAGAATTTTTATTTATATGATATTGATATATATACATACTTTATTTACATATCGTTTATGTCACTAGTGAATGAATGATAAGAGTATAGATGTATATTATATAGCGCCGTATTTACATACATATATGTATTTTTTTGTACTTATAAGAAATTATTCTGTCAATGGAATATTTAAATATAATATAATATAATATTTAAAATTATATTTACTATTTTGTACTAAGTAAATTTAATATACATTTGCTCATTGCTCTTGTGCTCTTCTAGAAGTTTCCAAAATACGAACTCATGGTTCAAATTCTTTCAAATGTCAGTTTCCAATTTTACATAAAAGAAAACATAACAGAACACCTTTGTACTAAAAATAAAAGTTCTATCTTGGTTGGTTGTGGAGATATACTCATTTGCTCTGGGGCTCGTCCGGAAGCTTCCAAGATTTGAACCCATGGACCAAATCCTCACAAATTTCAGAAACACAAATCAAACATGAAGTTACACCATTCTGCCTAATTTAAAGGTTATATGTTTGTTGCTTTTGGAGATAATATCATTTGCTCTGAGGCTCGTTCGGAAGCTTCCAAAATCCGAACCCAAGGACCAAATCCTCTCAAATTTCAGAGACCTGAATCAAACATGAAACAACACCATTCTGCCAAATTTAAAGGTTATATCTTTGTTGTTTTTGGAGATAATCTCATTTGCTCTGGGGCTCGTTCGGAAGCTTCTAAAATCCAAACCCATGGACCAAATCCTCTTAAATTTCAGAGACATAAATCAAACGGGAAGGAACATCATTGTAAACAATTTAAAGGTTCTATCTTTGTTGGTTTTGGAGATAATCTCGTTTGCTCTGGGGCTCGTTCAGAAGTTTCCAAAATACGAATCCATGGTTCAAATTGTTTCAAATGTCAGTTTCCAATTTTATCGAAAAGGAAACATAACAGCACACTCTTGTACTAAAAATAAAGTTTCTATCTTTGTTGGTTGTGGAGATATACTCGTTTGCTCTGGGGCTCGTTCGGAAGCTTCCAAGATAAGAACCCATGAACCAAATCCTCTTAAATTTCAGAGACTTAAATAAAACATGAAAGAACACCACTCTGCCAAATTTAAAGTTTATATCTTAGTTGGTTTTGGAGATAATCTCATTTGCTCTGGTGCTCGTTCGGAAGCTTCCAAAATCCAAACCCATGAACCAAATCCTCTTAAATTTCAGAGACATAAATCGAACGGGAAGGAACATCATTGTACAAAATTTAAAAGTTTTATCTTTGTTGATTTTGGAGATAATCTCGTTTGCTCTGGGGCTCGTTCGGAAGCTTCCAAAATCCGAACCCATGAACCAAATCCTCTTAAATTTCAGAAACATAAATAGAATGGGAAGGAACATCATTGTACAAAATTTAAAGGTTCTATCTTTGTTGGTTTTGGAGATAATCTCGTTTGCTCTGGAATCATTTGGAAGCTTCCAGAATCCGAACCCATGGACCGATTTTGTCCAGATGTCCAGAACCCATGGACCGATTTTTGTCCGAACTTAGCCTTCCTTTCGTAATTAGTAACCTACTATATAAATTTCATCAAGATAGCTTTATTAGTTTTTGAATTGTCGTGCAAACGGACGGACGGACATTGTTAAAACGACTGAGGAGGTGATCCTGATTCAGAATATATATACATGTCCATATCTAACTCGCTTTCTTTTGGTGGTTTTGGTGGTTACAAACACCATACCAAAGTTAATATACCCTATACTTTAGGTGTAGGGTATAATAACATTATGTATACATACTAAGATTACAGAATGAGAATTCGCCTATAAATTTTTGAAATGAGACTTCACTTAAAAAAAGAGAATATTATATGTACATATTAACATATACTAAATTGTTAATATTGCTATCGTATTATAACAATACAGAATTAATTTACAGAAATTAGTTTAGAAAAAAACGTACATATATTGTTATACGGAAATATAGTATCTTATCTACGTATCTACATACTGAATTAGGGAATCAAACAAATTTAATTAAAAGAGCTATAACTAGAAAATCATTGGTCCGATTTATATGGCTAATATCTTATTAGATTAATAAAAAAAAATTTTAACAAAGTTTATACTTTGTTAATTTATGATGTTTCCTGTTAGAAGATATGTTACTAAAAACTAAAAAAAACAATATAATTTAATAGATACTTATTTCACGAGTAATCAATTTTTTATTATTATTATTATTCTTTATTAGTGCTACTTTCAGTCACTTTTACAGTTTATAAGATAATTAAAATAAACTTAACATAACTCAGGGAAAAAGCCTTGTGAAAAGATTTTTCTATCATAATAATATAATATTATTGTATCAATTTCCACTAGACATAAAAAATCCTTATTTTTTCAAATATTATCCTTAAAGCTAATAATATTGCTAATTAATTTACTTTTCAGTCTCAACTAAACTCGCATAGTAAGTGGTAGTTTCAAAGGAAAGAGATAAGTGTTTGATTATAATTTAATTAAAAAAAAAAAGTTCTTTATCTTTTATTATACCCGTACGATAGGATCGGGTATAATAAAATTACTCCTCCGTTTATAACACCTCGAAATAAGCGAGGTAGATATACCTTCAAAGGTATGGATCGGATCAGAAAAAAATTCTAAGACTTTTGAGCCATGTCCGTTCGTCCGTCCGCCCGTCAGCACGCTAACTCAAAAACTAAGAAAGCAAGAATCTTAAAATTTACACAAAATATTCTGGGAGTAATTTGTAGGTTTCCCATTTTTTTTTGTTGAGTTTGGACCAAAACTTCGGGTAGCTCTCGAACACCTAACTTTTAGATCCTCACATTTTTTTTGAAATAGAGCTATGAAATTTTAATTACTGATAGATCTCACAAAAATATTAATCTTATTTTTAATAACTTTTTTTTGTAGCCCCACCCACAGCTCTCCAAAGCTCTACAGCTTTACAGCTACAGCTCTCCAAAGGTTCAAAAAAGCTCTATATTTAAATTGTTATAGTACAAGTTGTATAAGGTATATCTTCATTTTGAAAACGCCAAACGATTATTACTTTTATTAGCTTTAAAAGTATTTATACAATAAATATATATTTGTGGCATACGGTGTCTTAATTTACCGTTATGCGAAACTCAAATTTTGCAAAATCCTTTAACCCTTCTATCTTCTAAACGATTAAAGTTAGAAACAGTTAGAAACAGTTGACAGAAGTTAGATCTTTAAAAATAAGTATGAGTCATTTCAGAAGTTTTTTTTGTATCACTGCCCATTTAGGAGCTGTAAGGGGTCATAAACTGAAAATTTCCTATTTTTAAGCACCTGTAACTTCAACACCTGTTAAAATTTTTTTGAAGTAATACACAAAAATTAAAGCTTCATTCATTCTTCAAACATTCTATTCTTATTTCTGTGGACAACTTTTTTTAATAATATAGGATTACTTTATAATTGACGAAAGTGCTACTTGATTTTTTCAAATATTCTAACAAATTTGTTTAACGAATTTTTTCCATTTTGTTTTACTCGATAATTTGAAATTGTTGAGGATATAATGCGTAGTACAAAAAAATGTAAATAAATAAACAACATAACGGTTGCTTGAAGAATTTTTATTTATATGATATTGATATATATACATACTTATATAATATCATGTTTATTTACATATAGTTTATGTCACTAGTGAATGAATGATAAGAGTATAGATGTATATTATATAGCGCCGTATTTACATACATATATGTATTTTATTGTACTTATAAGAAATTATTCTGTCAATGGAATATTTAAATATAATATAATATAATATTTAAAATAATATTTACTATTTTGTACTAAGAAAATTTAATATACATTTCCCGCTTAGTATTAAATGGTACTATAGAATATTTGAAAAAGTTTTGGATTGATAATCGTTATGTGGAAGGTTAGAATCCGCTTTTGAAGAATGTACATATAAACATATAGTTTGAATATATGTACAACCCATAGTTCTAGAAATTATAAAATTCACCCAAATTATTTTAAAATACTAAAATATTAAAAAAATAATATTGTAAGCAGAGTGACAGGCTGTGAACATACTAACGGTTCGTACGGGTATCTAAGAGTTGACAAAGGCAACTGTATTCTTCCTCGTTTTTCTTCAAAATAATAAACATTGCATATTGTATAGTATAACAAAGTTTAAAAACACCTGCAGTTAAGACCTAACGGTTATTAACTGAAATAGAAATATTTTTCTAAACAAAAACAATTGAGTTAAAAATAATTAAAATATTTCTTATAGTTTGAACAAAATAAAAAAAATTAGATTACCTGTGCAACAATTTAGGGCAAAATTTTTTAGATGAATTTGAAATGAAAATAAAATAGACACAAAAACACAACAGAATGAAGAGAAAAATTTATTAAAAAATTTAATACTCTTTATTAATTTTTTTTATTTTTTTTTCTCTATTCAAAATAATAAACAATATATAGTTTAACAAAATTGAAAACATCTGGAGTTAAGCCCTAACTGTCATTAACCAAAATATAAATACTTTTCTAAAGTAAAGACAATTGATTTAAAAATAATCCAATAATTTTTTACATTTGGTAAAAATTAATCTTACCCGTGTAACAAAGTATATTAAGTATATTAAGTATACTTAAGTATAAGTATATTAAGTATATAGTCACGATAACGAAAAAGAATAAAGAAACAAATTTATTTAAAATACTCTTCAGAAGAGCTTTTTCAGGTTGATAAAAACGTTTAAATCATGTAAAAAGAGAAGATCGGACAAAGATTTAAAACAACATCAAATTGAAAACACAAAGTAGACTAATCAATTGTTTAAAAAATAAAAGTAAATACCTTCAAGAACAACAATCTAGTAAAGACGGGACACTTTTCGCTTCTGGGTATAATTGTAAAATTATACTGAGAAAGCAAATCTCGAACAGGCTTTTATTTAGTATAAGTAATTATACTGAATTTAAGATTAAACGAGACATGGCAAAGAAACAGTTAGGGGAACGGAAGTGCAATCCCTGAAATGGCTTCCGAGAGGGGCACAAAACGTTTTGTTGAATTAGGCGACCACAGCCCAACCAGCAAAAGGGCTAGAAAAGAAAATATGGCGGCATTTCCTCCATTGACAAAGTCCGTGGCAGAAAAAAGATTGATTCTCATGAAGCCTAAAGATAAAATCAAGACCATGAGAAGCTCAAGTATTCTTGCCGTCAATAGAGCTATAAAAGACTATTCATCTACGGAAATAGCAGAGTACTACAAGGATGGTAGAAACCGCAAAATTGCTTAAAGATTGGTAAAGGCTACAGTACTACACTGAACCCTCTAAAGATATCAAGATCGGATTCCTCAACCGCAAAGTAAGGAAGTTCTATCCTAATGCCATGAAATGCAGAAAATGCCAGGGGCTGAATCATTGGGAAAAGCACCGCAAGGCGGTAATAACCGCCTGTGATTTTTGTTCAAGTGACATCGAGGACTCAAAAATGAAAGAACATAAGAAGAAATGCACCACACAACTTTGCAAGACCTGTCAAAAAGAAGGTATAAAGGCAGATACAAATCAACTGATCCAAATTGTCAAATGTACCTAAGAGAGAAAGATGTACTCAAGATAAAAACAGGTAGACGATGCAGCAAAGGAAATGCGTACAAAATCTTCCGCGAAAGTACCAGCCAAAACATCACACCAACGTCCAACAACAACAGATGTATTGCTCCACAAAACAACAATATTAGCAGCCCTAGAGCAGATAGACTCACATTGGCACAAGTTCTCAAAGAAAATCAGCAGACGCTTGAGAAAGAAATACACAATAAAAATGACGACACCTTGCAAATTTTAGAAGTCTTTCGCAAACTTAAAACAGACAAACAATACAAGAAAATGGTAGTACAAATTCTAAATAATAGAGATAAACAATTAAAGAAAGAAGTGCCAGCGCGCTCGATGAAAGAAGGCGAATTAAACATTACACCTTTGGCTAACCAAAAACCTATCAAAACTCATAATGCAAAACTATACACCAACCCAATAGTACAAAACACATCAATTGAACCAATTCAAAACAATCAAAACCCTCCACAAATTCAACTAGCCAAGGTGCAAGTACATAATGCACCAAAAATTAAATTAACCAAACATGCTTCAGATAACAAAATCACACCAATAGAAGTGGAACAAATAGTTTTAACAAGCAATGAAAAAATAACCCGAACCACTAACGAAAGCAAATGAGACACTGAGATGGTTCAAGAAATAAACAAAGACACCAGTGAAGATTTTCAAGAACCCAAAGACGGACTTAGAAAAGAAACCATATATTTCGAAAGTAATGCTAAAATCCATACATATATCAAACTGAAGAATGGATCGAAAAGGCAAGTGGAAAAATCAGTGTCATTCAAGATACCGGAGACTTTAGCAAATTCCATATCCGAATGACAAGTGCAAAAGAAAAGAAACCAAGCATAAATCAAACTCTGCGCAAAGAAACAGAACTGCAGCTAGTTAACGATAAAACCAAAAAATCAATAATTTGGACTCAAGAAAATTAAAAGTACTTATTAAAATTTCCAAAAGCAGCAGAGCGCATTGATTTTCACGCAACTATTCGAACACTACAAGGCGAAATTGAAGAAGCAGACAACGACATAGTAAATTAATAAAATTCCATAATTCCATAACCCACCCAAAATTATAAAACCAAGATATGACACAAGTTACAAATATAAATACTAGAAACTCAAATACAATGCCGATCACAACAAACAATCTTCACCTAATACTCCAGTGGAATATGCAAGGATATTGGAGAAAGAGATCATACTTAGAGCTGCTAATAGTAAAGTACAAATTTCTTATAATAGCTATCCAAGAAACAAATAACAGGCTGGAAAACCCGCCTGAATTCTTCAAAGACTACATATGCGTAATGCCACGCACAAACAACAGAGTAGAAGGAGTAGGCATGTTAATTAAAAATGGTATCAAACACGAAATAATAAAAATAAAAACAAACATCCAGAAAGGGAAAATTATAGAAGAGTGGACCAATGATCACCCAGAGCTATGCATTCTGAATGATGGCTCGTCCACATTCATAAGTCCCAGAGGATCACACACTTATCCAGACCTTACCATTGCTCACAGCAACATTTCTCACAATTTTTGGCTTGTAAAAGAAAACCCAAAAGGCTACGACCATAACCCCATTCTAGTCAACTTAATCAACAACATCAAAATAACTGTCAAAACAAAAAGCAGGTTCAAAGAAGACAATGCTGATTGGGGAACATATAGAAACTGTATAGATAAAATACTAGGCAAAAAACCACGCACAAACAACATCAATAAAGAGGCAGCCACACTAACAAAAACTATAACAGAACCGGCTACTCACTCCAATTTTCTTACATGCCCAAAGAAGAATAACAACCAACCTTAATGGTTCCACTAAGTTTTGAAAGAACTCAAGAATGAACAGGAAAGAATTTGGCGTTCATATAAGAGAAACCGAAACGAGCCCACACTTATTCGCCTTAAGAAGCAAAACGTACTTCTTAGAAGGGAGATAAGAAGACAACGGAAAAAGTGCTGAGAAGAGTTTGCAAACAGCATAGATGGAAACAATCAAAAGCTACGTGGGCTAAAGCCAAACAGATTATAAACAAAAAATCACCCAGAGGAACTATGATGCTGGATATTGATAATCACATAACAACAAGCCCAGAAGCAATAGGTAAACACCTACTACATAAATGTGCAAACTACAGCAATAGCGTTAGGGAAGTTACAACAATTCGAAGTCTTAATACCAGAAAAATAGCAGAATCGGTCACAGACAATGCTTTTACAATGGAAGAAATGCTGGATACACTAAAGGATTTCAAGAGAAAAACTTCCGGTTTTGATGGAATATCCTACAGTATGCTCAAGGATGCTGGACCCATATTTCACATCAGGTTAAACGATAGAGGTGGTGGTGAACATGATATACACACAGAGTCTTATACCACAAGCCTGGAAAATGGCTAAACTGATCCCTATCCAAAAAAATATAAGAACCCACAGCACCAAGAGAGCTACAGATACATCTCACTGCCTACAATGAGCAAGTTGATGCAAAAAATGGTAGCTGAACGCCTAAATTGGTGGTTACATAAGAAGGTAGATAATGAAATGCAAGGCTTTACAGAACATTATAGTACAACAACACTGCTACAAGAAGTTGATATTTATTTAAGTGAAACAATGACGGTAAGTGATCACTTAGATATAGTCTCGTGCGATCTCGAAAAAGCTTTTGACAGGGTCACAAAAGGAAGCGTTCTAAGACAACTAAATATCTGGGGCACAGGAAAGAAAATAATCAACTACATTCAAGACTTCCTCTCATGCAGGAAGATAGTGGTATCAGTCAACGGATATTACAGCGAGCATCTTGAATTTAAGAATGGCATTCCACAGGGTTCACCCCTTCCTGTACATCTTTTCAATATATACATCGCTTCTAACTAGCTAAAGAACTAAATGCAATACCAAGATTAACAAAATTTTTTTACACATAGTCTTGATGGCAAAAGGGCAAACCGGACTAAGACAAAACGTCGTAAATAATGCTCTATTAAAACTAGAAACATGGGCAAAAGAGCATGGTGCGATAGTTTAATCAAGTAAAACCGAAGCAATGCACGCGTGTCGCAAAAGACGAAACTGTATTAAGTCCACCATTATACACAATAACATCATAATTGAGCAAGGCACATTTGAAGCTGTTAGGAATCACCATCAGCAAAAACCTGAAATACAATAAGCATGTGAAGGAGCTTAGGAAATCAATCCAGAAAACAAACAACTTGCTCAAAATCATCTGCCGCAAAAAGTATGAACCACCAACGGCAACCGCGGTGAAGATAGCGAAAGCAACACAGCTTGGAAAAGTTAATTATGGTATTATAATTCATTGTTTCATTACCAAGGGTAACATCAATCAAATCCAAACCGCGCTCAATCAAGCGGCCAGAACAGCTTTAGGTGCACTTATGCCAACCACAGTGCCGGCCTTAATCACAGAGTCAGGATTTCCGACGGTACTAAAATTCCGCTACGCAAGCGCCATGGAAAATATTACTAAAAGCTACACAACATACAATCCCACTACACCGACTAGTAAAAGCGAAATTATAAAACTGTACAAATCTTACAAATAATTCGGCACTAGATAGAGCTATTTCAAATTGGTTAAAGCTAAAATTAGAAATAAGTGCGGCAACAATAAAACAATAAACCAACACACATGGGAAAATTGGAGAAAGTACGTCGATGATAGCCCTCCAATCTACAACAAAAGTAGCACAAGTAATTAGACATACATCCAACTCTTTAATGAACAGATACAATTAGGAGAAAAGAAAATTGAATTATACACCGACGCTTCTAAATCAGAGTACAGAGTGAGCGTAGCGATTACGACCGTAAACACCATCCGTAAAATAGCAATACTACCGAACCAATGTCAAGCTTTTGTCGGTGAAGAGACGGCTATATGGGAAGCAATAAACATCACCAAACAGAGTGAAAAGAAATAGAACATTTTGACAGACTGTCTGAGTGTAGTCAAAGCTGTTAAAAACACATGCAACAAAACTCAAACTATACTGGATATAAGGAACGCAATAATCTAAGGAGAGAGTAAAATCACAGAGGGTAAAATAGTTGACCCACATGTCTAATAGGCAAAGGGCCCTAAAAATATCGGCTGTCATTTATGCCAGTTCGGTAAAAATAATAAATAAATAAATAAAATTCACTTTTTATATTCAAAAAATATGACTTTAATTTTAACTTAAGTTGCAGCATCCAAATTTATATCTTCACTCTCATCATCATTTCATCACTCTCATTATATCAACCTCTCTTTCATCAAAAAGAAAATGTTTCCATCTACCTACGTAAAGAATGTTGGTTCAGTAAAAAGAGTAAGACTAGTCAAATTAGCAATTCACATTAAATTTCTCAATATAATATCTAACTTATATTAAATTTATTTCTAATTGACTAAATTTTAGATACTTAGTTACTAACACCATACACTAATTAAAACATTATTAACAACAAAAAATTTAACATCGCTAAGACCAATGCAAACTGTTTCACAGTTTTTCAATTTTTCATTTTACTTTAATGATTACATACATTTGATCTTACATCCAACATGACAAGTTAAGATCAAAACATAACGTTTTAAAATATTGCTTTGGAAGAGAAAAAAAAGGAAAAGAAAAACAATAAATATATCAAACCCAACTTTTGATTCTACTACCAACATGTCAAGATTAGATCAAAGGTATCACAAACAGTAGCTTGATACTACTTACGCAAATAGTTTTCATTCACAGACTAGGTAGTTAAGACTAGTAAATCATTCACATTAAAATTATAATAACTGTTAATATATGCCGTACAGAAAAATATACTACTGCTATATCAACCAAAAATAAAAGATTTATAACATTTAAACAAACTCCCAAACTTAGGATTTAAAACTACTATAAAACATGCAATCTTTCATTCAACCCTGACACCATTCAACATGTAGATACAACCCCTTCTGAAATGAGCAACTAGATTCTTATTTTAAATGATTTGGTAGTTCATTATATAGTTTAAACCCTTTATAAATAGCGAGTTCAGCTCGGTACTGATGAAACATTTTGGTAATCTAAAATTTTGGTTATTCCTTAGTCTATATGGTTGAGCTTGCCGCACGTAATTCATTAAGTTCCTTAATATATCCGTTGGTCTTGCAAACTTTATTTTATGGATGAATAATAATATGTTTAAATTTATCCTTTGCTTAATATTCAGCCATTTAAGTATTTCGAGCATTACAGCTATTGGAGTATCTCTTCTAAGTTTAAGAATTATGCTCATGGCTTTATTTTGTAGTTTTTACAATATATCGACCATTCCTTGGTTAGTCATAAACAGAATAGTTGAGCAGTATTCGTAATTAGGTTTAACCATCGCATTGTAGATATTAATTGCACTTTTTAGAGACAATTTTTTTCTTATTCTTCTTAAGAAATCAATTTTCTTACTAATTTTTTTGCAAACGTATTCTACGTGTTGACTGAATTTAAATTCATTATATACTATCACTACTAGGTATTTTACTTCTTTATCTTTTGTAATTGTTTCAACTCCGATTTTTAGCGTCATCGCATTATTATAATTTATTGTCACAAACTTTGATTTTTTCACATTGAGTTTAAGTTTATTTATTTCAAACCAACTGTTCAACTTGGCTAGGTCATTCTCCATATTTATGTTACATTTACTTGGATTATCACCAATAACTCCTCTCCAATATTATTAATATACATAATGAACAACAGTGGACCTAGTATGGAACCTTGCGGAACTCCCAGATTAATAAATTTTCTTGTTAAGAGGTTATCGTTGATTCTTGTTCTTTGACTCCCACCATATAGGTACGAAGCAAACCATTTCAGTTCTTTTCCTTCTATACCATATTTTTCCATTTTCTAAGTAGAATGAATGCTCAACAGTCTCAAATGCTCTTTTGAGATCAAGAAATACACTGTAGATTATCTTTTTTTATCTTTTTCACCTTTCCATCTTGTTATGATCCAATTCCAGGCAGTTTCGCAAGAATGATTTCTGAGAAAACCGAACTGTATTTTTATCAGTATTTTATATTTTGAAAATATTGCCTCCAGCTTTTATATTAAATTCACGGGCTTTATGGCACATATATAAATGCTATTTATTTATTTATACTAATATTACATACATAAATGTAATGCAATATTATTGAATCGGCATCGGCTACTAAGGCCATTATAGGTTTTTATACTATTATTAAATTATATACTAATATTATTTATTTTGTTTATAATGTATATTATATATATATTTACATTATATTTGGTCGTACATACCCCCTGTAAAGAAAAAAAACACTTACAGGTCCCCCGTAATTCAGAATTAGAAGGATTTTAGAGGTTAATTCAAATTCAGGGTTATTCTCCTTTAATATAATATTTATATGATATTAGTATGCGAGATTCTGAATTGGGAAGGATTTTAGAGTTGGTTGCAAAATAATGGTTGTACTGCTTTTCCAGAATATGTATATATATATATACCTATATGTACGTATATATAGTTTATCTATATGGCAAATTTTGAATTTTGTTGGCAAAATTATTTTCTATTTCAATGCGAATTTTGCCCATTGGGACTTTTATCCTTAATACTGAGACAAATGTCCCATGGGACTTCTTACTCATTGAAGTGAGTCAAAAGTCCGTTATCCGAGTCCGATGCACAAATTTTACTTCTCTTATTATTCCAATAAATACCTTATTATTTGTCAAATCTGTTTTAAAATTAAATTTTTCTGCTAATCCTTTAGAGTTTAAAAATAATTCTTGCTCCATTTCAATTAGATTATAAAAAGGTGGATTTACTTTGGAAAATTTTATAATTTCATACCATTCACTTGGTATAGAAACTGGTCGTTCTTTTTGTGTATTTTCAATGCATGCATACATTGAATCACCTTGGTTTTGGGTATGACCTTTTTCCAAAAAACGATGGATCGGTTAATACGCCACATAGGTAGGTGTTCAATCCTGAATCAGCAACCTAAAAGAAAGATATGATTGAATGTATCATGTTTCATCATTAAATGTAAAATAAATACATTTATTTATACATACCTAGGTGTTACCTGCAACTTTCGAGCCAGCACATACAACCTTAAATGAAGACAGTACAAAGAATCATATTAGTTTAATAAAAAAAATGCATATTACTTATCTGAGCAAAGGTGAATCCAGGTTCCTGAGTGATGGTTGGGTCCTGGTGGCGATCAGCATGCAGCATCTTCAAAAATCATCCACATTTTTGTTTGCTATTAATATATCTAAATCAATATTATATTTAATAATTATGAATACATTGTTTTTAAAAAAAGTATTATTGATACTTACATTAATTGTCAAAACCTAACAAATTCACAATGTTAGATAGAAATAGTCAAAATATAATTGTTTTCATTTTGGGACACAAGGTGTCAATTACATTAACTAAAATTATTTTATTCACAATAATTTTATATTTTTTATATATTCAATAATTACAATACATTTTTTTTTATATATATACTTTATTTTTTTATTTTATGATGTACTTTAAATTCAAGGTTACTGACCTTCGGTTAAACGTTAGTCCTGAACCGTTTAACTCAAGTTTATATACACCCAAATTTCATGAATTTTTTTTCATGTAATTAATTTTTTAGTATTTTTAAGGTTTCTTATGTAAATTAATTATAAATGAATTATATATGGTTTTTTTAAAATTATTTTGAAATGGGATTTTTAATTTTTTAAATAGTGTTTTTTTTCTAAACATTTTTTGGTCCTTCGAGCCGGATCAAAATAATTTTGTAAAAAAATTTAATAATAATTTTCGTATAATCAAGGTCTTATATAATGTATAATATAGGTCTATATAATTAAAGTGAAGTTACCGTAACTAATATTTTTTGTTATAAGGGTGAACAGTATTAGCAATAAAACAGTGCGACATTATATATAAAAATAGAGAAAGCATAAAATTTAAATTAAATTATGAAGTTAACTTGGTAGAATATAATTGATTAGAAATAACATTGGGTTTTATGTATATATAAGTTATAATAAAAGAATTTATAATCTTTTAAAAAATAATTTTATTACTGTTGCAATAAGGTTTCTTGCTTAAGACTCATTTTACATTTTAATTTCCAAAGTTTTTATAAAATTATGTTAACATTAACAATTTTTGAATAAGAATTTACAATAAAAAATATTAACCTAATTATGTGAAAACATTCTAATTTTAATTAAAACCGGATGCGCGTGCAATAATTGAATTTGGTGTGAACCAAATTAAATTTCTATTCCCAAATTGCGATTTTGCTGATTTAGCAGATTAGCTGTTATGTTAACTCCTCCCCTTTCAAAAATCCGCGTCTCGTGGATTAAAAGTTGAGTTTGATTAGTCCTAATTGGTTGGTTACGTCTTGATTAGATGAGTTTGTTTGAGGTATGACCCAATTCTTTCGGTAGTTTTGATGTAACAGGAAAATGATAACTAAGATAATGCCTGAAATTGTTGGCCATGATATTAACGAGCTTTGAAATTTGGTAGTTCTGGAATAATTCTTGTAGTTTTCCCAGATTTGTTAGGTGTAGTTTATGAAAATATTTCAGGTTGAGTCTAATGCCATTCGTTGTAATATTGGTTCTTAAAATCGGCGGTAGGACTTCCGACCATTTAACTTCTTTATTGGTGAATTTCTTGTTTTTCAGTTGAAAGCTCTCATTTTGGTATTTTATTATGAAGCTTCCCTCTAGATGTTTTGTTGAGTTGTTGTAGAAAAGACTTCCATTAAAATTTTTACAACAAATTATGTTTTCGTTCAGAGAATCAATTATTTCATTATCACTGAATTCATATTCACACTCTGCATTTGGGTCATTTATAAGTTGATAAATGCAGTGATCTTCCTTCAGTTGTTTTAATTGTTTGGGTTCACAGATGAGCGTATCCTTGAAGTTGTTACATTTTTCGGAAATTCCCATAATTTCGTTTTTGTTGACAAGAAGCTCTCCATAATCTAAGTGAATTTGTTGCTTGTTGGTGATTGTTGATCTAATTGAAACGTGGTTATAATTTTTTATACCCTACAGCTAAAGTATAGGGTATATTAACTTTGGTATGGTGTTTGTAACCACCAAAAGGAAGCGAGTTAGGTATAGACATGTATATATATTCTGAATCAGGATCACCGCCGGAGTCGATTTAGCGATGTCCGTCCGTCCGTCCGTCCGTACGCACGATAACTCAAAAAATAATGATGCTATCTTGATGAAATTTATATAGTAGGTTACTAATTACGAAGGAAAGGCTAAGTCCGAATCTGGACAAAATCCGTCCATGGGTTCGGATTCTGGAAGCTTCCGAATGATTCCGGGCTTTTGGAGATAATCTCCGCAAACGAGATTATCTCAAAAAGCAACAAAGATAGAACCTTCAAATTTTGTACAATGATGTTTCTTCCCGTTCGATTTATGTCTCTGAAATTTAAGAGGATTTGGTCCATGGGTTTGGGTTTTGGAAGCTTCCGAACGAGCACCAGAGCAAATGAGATTATTTCCAAAACCAACAAAGATAGAACCTTTAAATTTTGTACGATGATGTTCCTTCCCGTTCGATTTATGTCTCTGAAATTTAAGAGGATTTGGTCCATGGGTTTGGATTTGGAAGCTTCCGAACGAGCCCTAGAGCAAATGAGATTATCTCCAAAACCAATAAAGATATAACCTTTACTTTTGGCAGAATGGTGTTCTTTCATGTATGATTTAGGCCTCTGAAATTTAAGAGGATTTGGTCCATGGGTTTGGATTTGGAAGCTTCCGAACGAGCCCTAGAGCAAATGAGATTATCTCCAAAACCAACAAAGATATAACCTTTAAATTTGGCAGGGTGGTGTTCTTTCATGTTTTATTTAAGTCTCTGAAATGTGAGAAGATTTGGTCCATGGGTTCGGGTTTTGGAAACTTCCGAACGAGCCCCAGAGCAAACGAGATTATCTCCAAAACCAATAAAGATAGAACCTTTAAATTTTTTATAATGATGTTTCTTCCAATTTGATTTATGTCTCTAAAATTTAAGAGGATTTGGTCCATGGGTTTGGTTTTGGAAGCTTCCGAACGAGCCCCAGAGCAAATGAGATTATCTCCAAAACCAATAAAGATATAACCTTTACTTTTGGCATAATGGTGTTCTTTCATGTATGATTTAGGCCTCTGAAATTTGAGAGGATTTGGTCCTTGGGTTCGGATTTTGAAAGCTTCCGAACGAGCCTCAGAGAAAATTATATTATCTCCAAATGCAACAAAGATATAACCTTTAAATTAGGCAGAATGGTGTTCCATCATGTTTGATTTATGTTTCTGAAATTTGTGAGGATTTGGTCCATGGGTTCAAATCTTGGAAGCTTCCGGACGAGCCCCAGAGCAAACGAGTATATCTCCACAACCAACAAAGATAGAAGTTTTATTTTTAGTACAAAGGTGTTCTGTTATGTTTCCTTTTCTGTAAAACTGGAAACTGACATTTGAAAGAATTTGAACCATGGGTTCGTATTTTGGAAACTTCCGGACGAGCACAAGAGCAACGAGCATATCTCCAAAACCAACAAAAGTAGAACCTTTAAATTTAATAGAATGGTGTTCTGGCAAGTTTTCTTTATGTTCCTGAGATGGATTCGATGAATTGGAGTGGCAATTCGGGTAGCTGACACAAATATCCCAAGGACTACCAATCTTCGAAAATAATTAAGATAGAAACTTAAAATTTTATACAAGGGTGTCAAGCATATCCCAAGCGGATGCCTCTTTTACGTTCTTGAAAATCGAGTTGAATAAGGCAGAAAAGGGAAGAAGTTCAAGCAGCTGCCAAAAACACTTATGGATTTTTAATTTAATTCGAATTATTCAGATGTAGGGTATTAATAAGTCCGTTGCATCGACTTACTGTTACATTTACTTGTTTGACTGGTTTTTGGTATTGCAATCACATATAACAGCGTATAGTTCTTTACTACCATTATTGGTTCCGCGTATTCTACTGCTTCGATTGTATTGGAATAGGGCAGAGTTTCTAGTTCGCTTATCAGTATGTTAATTTCTTCCCTATCTAGTAGATTGGTGTTTATAACTTTACTTTTTGCTAATTGTGCTGCCCTTACTATTTCTTTGATGTCTTCTTTTATCATCATCAGTTTGTTAAAGATGCTTTGTCCCTTGTTTGAAGAGTTATCATTATATTGTTGCCTAATCTTATTATATTCGTTGAAAATCTCATTTGTTTTTTCTACAAAAGCTTTATTTATTTTATATTGCTCGTTATTATTTTCTATTATGTCATTCTGGCTTTTCATTATCTTTTCCCAGTCAGTAGCATCTGGGTTCCCTGCGATCCACTTCCATGCGGATCCTATCCAATTTACTGAACTTTTTTTCCTTGGTTTTTCCTGTACTAGGTCTTCAATTAACCGTTCAATTTCTTTAACCTGATATATTGAATGGTCTTTTATGCTATTTGCTGGGTCTATATGTTGTATTAAATTTGATGCTCTTTCCAATATTTCAATGTAGTTTGTTAACTCAATGACGTGGACTATTTTAAATTTTCCGCTAATGACGCGGCCATTGCCTTGCTTTATAGTTACTATGAGAGTGTGATATTCGTAAATGTTAAGTTGAGCTGCCAATCTGCATAAGGTTAGTCTAAAAAAAAAAAATAAAAAAGAATTAGGTTTTTAATTAATATTCTTAATATGAGTTTTATGAATCCGACGTCCTGATGTTGTTGTTACGGTGACTTTGTTATTTTTTGCAACTGTTTCTTTTTTAAATTTTGGTTTATTTTTGCCTTGGATCTGTTTAATTGCTGTATATACTGTTTCTCCGGTAGCATATTCTCTTGGTATGTGCCTTTTTAAGTTTTCTTTATTAATTTTATTCTTTTGATTTCTTCTTATACGATCTATTAGATCCTCGTTTATATTTTCTTTGAAATTTGTCAAGTTTTGGTAGTTTATTCTCTGAGATCTTCCAAAGAAAACATCGGTTGGTTTTTTCTTCGTGAATGAATGGATCGTGTTGTTATAACGGTCCATTATATCAATATGAAGGATTTCTGTTGGATATGTCGGTACCGGTGTTGGTTGAAGCTCTGGTTTATTTGGGTCTCTGTCATATTTGTTTGTGTTGCAAATTTCGCAAGTTTTTGTATACTTTTTTACCAGTGCTGCCATCTGTGGGAAGTAGTATCTCTCTAAAAATTTGATCTTTATTCTCACTCCAGTTGCGATGAGCCCTTCGGTGTTCTGTTTTTATGATGTTGAACTTGTTTTCCTCTGATCTTATATCTTCAACTACTCTTTGTGTTATTTTAATTTTATAGTTTGCGAAATGTTCCTTATACAAGTCTTGTAGTATTTGAATATGTTCTTCTGGAATTTTTAGTCCATTCGTAACTGATGGGTTTAGTTTTTTTTTCAAAATATCAGTTCAATTTTCTTTGCTTATTATTTGTAAGGAAATATGATGTCTTTTATATGATGGAAAAGGTTCTTCTGTTGCAAAAATTTCTTTTCCTTGTTTTATGATGATCTGATTTCTGAAAACATTAATTGGAGCTTCGCAGTGTGGTATTAATTCCGTGCTGTCCTCCTCCGCACTATGAGCTGTATCCGTTGAAGAGGATGTTAAAACATTTGCTTCCAATTGTAATCTTGAAAGTGCGTCGGCTACTTTGTTAGTGCATCCTGGCTTAAAAATTAATTCGTAATTGAACTCCTCTATTCTAGCTTTCCATCTTTTTAACTTTGCATTGTTGTTTCTGTTGCTTAAGCTGAACGTTAACGGCTGATGGTCAGTTAGTATTTTCACTTTTTTGCACCGTACAGGTAATTCCTAAGATTGTCCAAAGTCCATACTATCGCCAACATTTCCTTTTCATTCGTTGCGTAGTTTTCTTCCGTGTTGTTCAGTGATCTGGATATATAAGCTATTGGGCGATCTTTGCCGATTTCACCCTGTGAAAGCACAGCTCCTATTGCTTGATTTGACGCGTCAGTTGTAAGAATAAATGGTTTCTCAAAATTTGGAAAAATCAAAATTTCTGAGGAAGATAATAATTTTTTTAGAGAGTTGAAAGATTCTAATTCCTCTTGGTTTAACCTTATTTTAATTCTTTTCGACTGATTTGCTTTTATTAGACCATTTTCTTCTCTTGTAAGGTTTGTGAGTGGCTTTGCGATCTTAGCGAAGTCTTTAATAAAGCGCCTGTAATATGAAGCGAGACCTAAGAAACCTTTTAAGTCTTTCAAATTTTGTGGAGGTTTGATATTTTTAATTGCCAATATTTTCCTGGGATCAGGTTTTATTCCTTTGCTAGTTATTACATATCCCAAAAACTCCGTTTCATCATTTAGAAATTCTGTTTTATCTAAATTAACCTTGAGTTTAGCCTCCTCTAATTTTGCAAATATCTTTTCAATATTTTTAAGGTGCTCTTCTTTTGTTTCTCCTCCAAAAATTATAACATCATCGATGTACACATAGCATATTTTGCCAATGTATTCTTTTAGTACATCATCGACCATGCGTTGAAAAATGGCCGGTGCATTTTTCAGGCCGAATGGTAACCTGGTGAACTCGTATTTACCATTCATTGTCGAAAGTGCCGTTTTTGGTATGTCAGCTTCTCTCATTTTTATCTGATGAAACCCTGATGTTAAATCAATCGTTGTGAAATATTTTGAATTTCCAAGATTTGATGTGGTGTTGGATATATCCGGAATTGGATACGTATCAGCTGTTGTTACCGCATTTAATTTTTTAAAATCGATCACCCTTCTGTATTTTCTTATACCGGAAGCGTCCATTTTTTTATCGACAATCCAGACCGGTTAATTATTAGGACTCTTTGACGGTCTTATGATTCCATCCTCCAAAAGTTTGTTGATCTGTTTTTCTACCGCGGACCGCATATTTGCTGGATACGGATATGATTTGGTGTAGATTGGTTCATCTGTTATGGTTTTTATTTCGGCTTGAACGCTTGTATCAGCAATTTCCTGGTTGTTTAGTGGACCGAAAATTTTGTGAAATTTTTCAACTAAATTTTTTAATTTTTTCTTTATTTCTTCGTCTAAATATTCATCTCTTATTTCGATCGCGTTGACTTGTATTGATTTTTTTTCTTTAAGAGGGATTTTTATGTTTGGTGCGATTTTCAAAATATTATTTTTTCGATCAATTACAGCTTCTAATTTTTTAAGCGTGTCATCTCCTATGATTCCATCGAATGACTGTAGTCCAGGAAGAATAAAAAAATCAATTAAAGAATCATTTCCAATACTTGCAAAAAATTTTCCGGTTATTTTTTCTGTAATAATGACGTCACCTCCTGCTGATCGAATTTTGAAAGCATTGATTGTTGGTTTGGTATTAGTTGCTATATCGGATTTTATAAAATTTTTATTCGCTCCCGTATCTATGAGAAATTTTAGAATATCTCCATTTCTGGTTTTATACTCTAGGTATGGTACGCTAGAGAGGCTTCCATCATAAAATTTAATTCGTCAGTTGTTTCCTCTTGTATTCCTCCGTTATCATAATCTTCGCAATTCTCATCCATATATTCCTCATATGCTTCATCGTAGTTATATGATTCCAATTGGAATAACCTCTGTTGTTTGTGAGAGTAAATGTCTGAATCGTTATCTCATTTTTTTGCTATATTTTCTTGAGTAATTGGGCGATTAATATAGTTCACTTGCTTGCTTTGTATCGATTTGTCAACTTCCATCGGTGTTGGTGGTTTGAGTTGTGTTGGTCGTTGCGGTGGTGAACTGTATCTTAGAGCGTTATGTACTAAATTTTTCTGTTGCGGTGTTATGTTATTCACTGGTCTGCGTGGGTATGAAAGTGGTCTTGACATCTGATTTATAGGTGCAGTTACTGAGTTATTGTAGCTTCTATTATGTATTGCGAAATTTCTGAAATTTAAATTTTGTATTTCCAAACATGTGGTGTATGCCTCTGGTAACGTCTGAGGTCTCTGTATTATAAGCATTTTCGATATTTCTCCGTGTAGTCCTCTAATGAAAACATCTAACGCTTTATTCCTGCATGATTCTATTAGTGCTTTTATTGTCTCGTTACTGTGATCCTATGTTTTGATTTTGTTGACTATCAATGAAACCTGGTGGTTTATTGTGGCGTAAAACTCGTCTTTTGTCATCCTTTTTTGTGTCAAACTGCTTAATTGATGTTCCAGCGTCCTTAAATCCCTTTTGTCTGCATAATGGCGAGATAGTACCTTTTTGATCGTTGCCCAGTCATCATCGAAAACATTATACGAAATTAGGGCTGCATCTGCGTTTCCCCTAATTTTTTGCCTAATACTTTGTAGTATTGCTCTATATATAGGCTTTGACTGCACAACTTTGTAATCCTCTAATATTGATTCCACACTATGGACCCATGAAATGTATTGTGTGGGATTTTCGTCAAATGTTTGCAGCTCCTTTACACAATCTGGTAATTTACTGATGGATTTGAGATCGTCTTCCGTTTTCGGTGTTGTTAGTACTGTCGAGTTTGCACTTTGTGCAGACTGTTGGTTTCGGATGGTATTTTCCAAATCTTCTAGCCTTCTTTGTAGAGCTCTTGTTATTTCTATTTGTGCGTTGACCGCTCCATTTACGTTACTAACGGCAACCGCAATGTCTTCTACTTTAGTCATTTTAAATATTTTTTGTGGATTTTCTTATAAATTTTATAATTTAAGTTTTTATTTTATAAATTTTGTATTTTTTATATTAAGGTTATGGTATTTTTGATTTTATAAAAATTTTTAGAAAACCTTATTTTTGATAAAAAAAGATATTTTTTTTTTTTTTTATATTTAAAAAAAAAATTTTATTTATAGTTTTTATAAATTTTATTCTTATATTTAATTTAATTTTATCTCCTTTTTTTTCGGAGTCTTATTTTTAGTTAATAAAGTAGATTTTTCTTATAAATTTTATATTTTAAGCTTTTATTTTATATTTATAAATTTTATATTAAGGTTATAATATTTTTGATTCTAAAAAATTTTTGTTTTAGAAAATCTTATATTTGATAAAAAAGGTCTTTTTGTAAAAAATTTTATTTATAGTTCTTATAGATTTTATTTTTTTATTTTTTTTTTTTTTATTTCCCTTTTTGTCGGACTTTTATTTTGAATTAATAAAGTAGATTCTACTTACAGTAATAATGTTGAGGCCTTTATCATGGTTAGAAAGGGTAGCCTTGGTTTTTACCCAGAAGAACTAAATTCTGTTTTTTTGAGTCTTGAATAACCTTGTTTTGTTGTGCCGGTGGATGTGCTGTATTTCTCCCGTTTGAACGTATGTGTTATTGGTTTTTTACAAACGTCCTACTAATGGTACACCTACAATCACTGTTGTCACTCGGTTATACTTAAAGAAGATTCTTAATTTTTATTAATAAAACGTTCACTTTTTTAGTAAATTAGATAATTTTTACTATTTTTTCTAATTTTCACAAAAATGTTCAGTTTTTTTTTTTTGATAAATTATATTAAGTTTTTTTTTTTTATTTTTATTAATAAAACGTTCACTTTTTTAGTAAATTAGATAATTTTTACTATTTTTTCTAATTTTCACAAAAATGTTCAGTGTTTTTTTTTTATAAATTATATTAAGTTTGTTCTCTTTTTATACCCTACACCTAAAGTATAGGGTATATTAACTTTGGTATGGTGTTTGTAACCACCAAAAGGAAGCGAGTTAGGTATAGACATGTATATATATTCTGAATCAGGATCACCGCCGGAGTCGATTTAGCGATGTCCGTCCGTCCGTCCGTCCGTCCGTACGCACGATAACTCAAAAAATAATGATGCTATCTTGATGAAATTTATATAGTAGGTTACTAATTACGAAAGAAAGGCTAAGTTCGAATCTGGACAAAATCCGTCCATGGGTTCGGATTCTGGAAGCTTCCGAATGATTCCGGCTTTTGGAGATAATCTCCGCAAACGAGATTATCTCCAAAAGCAACAAAGATAGGACCTTCAAATTTTGTACAGTGATGTTTCTTCCCGTTCGATTTATGTCTCTGAAATTTAAGAGGATTTGGTCCATGGCTTTGGGTTTTGGAAGCTTCCGAACGAGCACCAGAGCAAATGAGATTATTTCCAAAACCAATAAAGATAGAACCTTTAAATTTTGTACAATGATATTCCTTCCCGTTCGATTTATGTCTCTGAAATTTAAGAGGATTTGGTCCATGGGTTTTGGATTTGGAAGCTTCCGAACGAGCCCCAGAGCAAATGAGATTATCTCCAAAACCAATAAAGATATAACCTTTACTTTTGGCAGAATGGTGTTCTTTCATGTATGATTTAGGCCTCTGAAATTTAGGAGAATTTGGTCCATGGGTTTGGATTTGGAAGCTTCCGAACGAGCACCAGAGCAAATGAGATTATCTCCAAAACCAACAAAGATATAACCTTTAAATTTGGCAGGGTGGTGTTCTTTCATGTTTTATTTAAGTCTCTGAAATGTGAGAAGATTTGGTCCATGGGTTCGGGTTTTGGAAACTTCCGAACGAGCCCCAGAGCAAACGAGATTATCTCCAAAACCAATAAAAATAGAACCTTTAAATTTTTTATAATGATATTTCTTCCAGTTTGATTTATGTCTCTAAAATTTAAGAGGATGTGGTTCACGGGTTTGGATTTTGGAAGCTTCCCAACGAGCCCCAGAGCAAATGAGATTATCTCCAAAAACAACAAATATATATAACCTTTAAATTTGGCCGAATGGTGTTTTTTCATGTTTGATTTAAGTCTCTGAAATTTGAGAGGATTTGGCCATGGGTTTAAATTTGAAAGAATTTGAACCGTGGATTCGAATTTTGGAAGCTTCCGAACGAGCCGCAGAGCAAATGAGATTATATCCAATACGAACAAAGGTAGAACCTTTGAATTTGGTACAATGGTGTTCTTTCGTGTTTGATTTATGTCTCTGAAATTTAAGAGGATTTGGTCCATGGGTTTGGTTTTGGAAGCTTCCGAACGAGCACCAGAGCAAATGAGATTATCTCCAAAACCAACAAAGATATAACCTTTAAATTTGGCAGGGTGGTGTTCTTTCATGTTTTATTTAAGTCTCTGAAATGTGAGAAGATTTGGTCCATGGGTTCGGGTTTTGGAAACTTCCGAAAGAGCCCCAGAGCAAACGAGATTATCTCCAAAACCAATAAAGATAGAACCTTTAAATTTTTTATAATGATGTTTCTTCCAGTTTTATTTATGTCTCTAAAATTTAAGAGGATGTGGTCCATGGGTTTGGATTTTGGAAGCTTCCGAACGAGCCCCAGAGCAAATGAGATTATCTCCAAAAACAACAAATATATAACCTTTACTTTTGGCATAATGGTGTTCTTTCATGTATGATTTAGGCCTCTGAAATTTGAGAGGATTTGGTCCTTGGGTTCGGATTTTGAAAGCTTCCGAACGAGCCTCAGAGCAAATGATATTATCTCCAAATGCAACAAAGATATAACCTTTAAATTAGGCAGAATGGTGTTCCTTCATGTTTGATTTATGTTTCTGAAATTTGTGAGGATTTGGTCCATGGGTTCAAATCTTGGAAGCTTCCGGACGAGCCCCAGAGCAAACGAGTATATCTCCACAACCAACAAAGATAGAACTTTTATTTTTAGTACAAAGGTGTTCTGTTATGTTTCCTTTTCTGCAAAATTGGAAACTGACATTTGAAAGAATTTGAAACATGGGTTCGTATTTTGGAAACTTCCGGACGAGCACAAGAGCAACGAGCATATCTCCAAAACCAACAAAAGTAGAACCTTTAAATTTAATAGAATGGTGTTCTGGCAAGTTTTCTTTATGTTCCTGAGATGGATTCGATGAATTGGAGTGGCAATTCGGGTAGCTGACACAAACATCCCAAGGACTACCAATCTCCGAAAATAATTAAGATAGAAACTTAAAATTTTATACAAGGGTGTCAAGCATATCCCAAGCGGATGCCTCTTTTACGTTCTTGAAATTCGAGTTGAATAAGACAGAAAAGGGAAGAAGTTCAAGCAGCTGCCAAAAACACTTATGGATTGTTAATTTAATTCGAATTATTCAGGTGTAGGGTATTAATAAGTCGGTTGCATCGACTTACTGTTACATTTACTTTTTTTTTTTTATTTTAACCGATTTTTTCCGACACTGAAATATACTGCTCGGGCGCCAGTTATAATAAAATAATTTATAATCTTTTAAAAAATAATTTTATTACTGTTACAATAAGGTTTCTTGCTTAAGACTCATTTTACATTTTAATTTCCAAAGTTTTTATAATAAAATTATGTTAACATTAACAATAAAAAATATTAACCTAATTATGTGAAAACATTCTAATTTTAATTAAAACCGGATGCGCGTGCAATAATTGAATTTGGTGTGAACCAAATTAAATTTATATTCCCAAATTGCGATTTTGCTGATTTAGCAGATTAGCTGTTATGTTATATTGCCTGTTGTACTGTTATGTTAACTTATATAAAAGAAAACATTTAAAACGAGAAAAAAAAAAACAATATAGTGAATTGTGATTGTGATTCATTTTTATCTTCTTTTTTTTCAAATTTAATTTACATTCATGAATTTGAACCCAGAGTTTAAATGTAAAAGAATAAAATAAGATAATAAAAGAGAAGTTTAGTTATTCAATATTAAAATATTGCAAACACGATTAGAAATTTACGTGCGCGTTCGGTACGGTTGAAGTTAATTACTGGATCCACACAACATCAAACATGGAAAAATTAATTAGGGAACAGCTCGTTGATAAAACCATATTGGAAATGACCATGAAGGATTTTTTAGCAGATAGCAGCGACAGCAAACAAAAGGAGTGTTACACGCAAATTCTGAAAGACATTCAGGATAAATGGGCTGAAATTAAAGCTCGTCGCCGGAAAATGTTGGTTGCATCATATACGGAGAAAGATTTTGAAGAAGCTAAGTATTCTTATTTTGAATATATTTTCTAGTATTAGGCAACTATATTATGCAAATTATGGTTTGATATAAAGTGAAATGAATGGAAAATTTTCCGACGTTAATGAAGGTTGTGAACCAGCGTCGGTCACAATACGGGAGGCTCCCACTTCTACAGCAATACAACTCCCAAAAATTACGTTAGAGAAATTTCACGGGGATTATCGAAAATGGCCGTCATTTCATGATTTGTTTAGGACATTAGTCCATGAAAATGCTGGGCTTGCGCCTGTACAAAAATTGCAATACCTGAAAATGCATCTTATTGGAGAACCTGAACATTTACTTAGGCAGTTCCAGATAACCGATTTAAACTACCAAAGTGCGTGGCAACTTTTAAAAGATAGGTATAACAATAAAAGAATTCTAGTAGGGAGACAATTAAAGGTTTTTTTTACTCAACCTTCTTTTGTACATGAATCAGCTCAGGGCATTAAAAACTTGTTGGACACTAACCACAGAGTGTCTACAAGCTCTAGAAAATTTAAATATAGAGATAACTAATTGAAATCCAGTTATCATTTACAGTATTGTGCAAAAGTTACCACCGGAAACTCATCAGTTATGGGAACAGAGTATTAGTAACATCACAGGGTTACCCACCTGGAGACAGCTGCGCAGCTTTTTAGAGGCGAGATTTCGTACTTTGGAAGCCATAGCTTACAAATCCTACTCATGTAGTAATGATAAAAGAACTAATCCCCCCAACAATTCAAACAAATTCCAAACAAATGTCAGAAATTTTCATGTAGAATCAAAATCAGTTTGTGTTATTTGTGCTGGATCACACAAGATTAAACAGTGTCATAAATTTAGCATTTTGAATCCGAGTAAAAGTTTCGAAATGGCGAAAAAACGGATTATATAAACGAATTATAGAAACTCATCCTGGCTCAGATGGTTTGGTACGAGAAGTTACTTTGCAAACTAAGTCTGGTATACTAAAACGTCCGATTACTAAAATATGCCTATTACCAATACAACAGGAATGTCAAAACTCATAACATATCTAAATAAAACAAGTAAAAATAACAGTAAGTCGATGCAACCGACTTATTTATACCCTACACCTAAAACATTCAAATTAAATTAAAAATCCATAAGTTATTTTAGTTAGGTATTTAATACAAACTAAAAAAAATAAATGCTGTTACAACCTTTGTACAAAATTTCAGGTTTCTATCCATATTAAATTCGAAAATATGATTGTTAGGTCTAGGTCTTGGGAAGTGTATGAAGGCACGCGGACCACCACTCAAATTTTAGAGACATCAACAGGGTAGAATATTCTTATATCAAATTTCAAGTTTATATATTTATTAATTTCGAAGATATGCTTGTTTGGTCTTAGGAGTTGTGAGGCAGATACCCGAACAACCATTCTAATTCATCTTAAATTTTGGACAAATCAGCGATTCAGGAAACAACACCCTTGTACCAAATTTGAAGTTTCTGTCTTTATTAATTTCGAAGATATGCTTGTTCGGTTTTGGGAGTTGTATGGGAGGAACCCGAACGACCACTCCAATTTATCTCAAATTTTAGGCAAATCAGGGATTTAGGAAACAGCACCCTCGTATCAAATTTGAAGTTCCTATCTTTATTAATTTCGAAGATATGCATGTTCGGTTTTGGGAGTTGTATGGGAGGTACCCGAACAACCACTCCACTTCATCTCAAATTTTGGGGATATCAGGGATTCAGAAAAACACACCCTCGTACAAAATTTTAAGTTTCTATCTTTATTAATTTCGAAAATATGCGTATTAGGTTTTGGAAGTTGTATGGGAGGTACTCGAACGCATGGTCCGATTTCGCCCATTTACAATCCCCGCCTTACCTTAGTCATTGTTAACCTACAGTATAAATTTCATCAAGATAGCATCAATATTTTTTGAGTTATCGTGCGTACGGACGGACGGACGGAGGGACATCGCTAAATCGACTCCGGCGGTGATCCTGATTCAGAATATATATACATGTCTATACCTAACTCGCTTCCTTTTGGTGGTTACAAACACCATACCAAAGTTAATATACCCTATACTTAATGTGTAGGGTATAAAAAAGTAAAATGTAATACTGGAAGAAAAATAAAAACGAATAGAAAAAAAAGAGAACAAAAAATGTTACTTTGATTGTTTTTAAATATTTTTAAAATCTATTTCTTATGTATATGTACAGATCTGATATTTACCCACATAATAGATAGAAAAAAAGAACTATTAAAATGTTATGATTTTAAAAGAAAGAAACATACGTTTGATATTTCCGTACATAACAGATAAAAAAAAAATACTAAAATGTTATGTTATGAAAAGAAAGAAAAACAAGGCAGTGTATGAATCAAAGTTTGTAAAGGGTCGCATTTTAAGCGGAAATAAAGAACATTATAAAATTGCAATATTTTTATTTAAATTTTGAATTTAGCTATGCAACGTTTTCTTAATTTTTTAAAAATTTTGCCGCATTATGCGACAAATAAAAGCTGGAGGCAACAAACGCATAACTATAAACTTATATTTTTAAATTTTGCCTCCAGCTTTTATATTAATTTCACAGAACTTATATATACTTATATTTATATATATATTTGACATATTGAAATAAACTTTTTCAAAGAAATCTCGATTGTAACAATATAGTTTAGAAAATTACAGAAAAATTTGCTATTAAAAATTTATTTTCTACTTTTTAGTTCAAAAAAGCTGTTTTTTTAAAAATTTTTTTAATTTATTTTATTCTTTTATTATCTTTCCAGATTTTGTAACATAAGAAAAATAAAATAACATAATATTATGATTTAAAAAAAAAATATTAGAATAAAAAATGAAAATATTCTACCATATTGTACATTATCGCCTATTTGTTCTGCTATCCTTTTTTTTTCTGTTGTATTCCAAAGCTAAATTTAAAATTTTTCGACTTCTCTCCATTAAAAAAATCTAAAAACATGTTTTTTTATTGTGTATAATCAACTGTAAATAATCAAATCTAATCTATTATAATCAAATGTGATCATTAGTAAATATTTGTATATAATCAAATGTAAATTTTAAATTAATGAAATAGATAAAGCAATATTATTATTAAATAATTAAAATAGCTCATTATAATATTTTATTGTTACATAAGTATTAAATAATATGCATGTACTTGTACATAAGTATTAAGTAATATGTATGAACCGACCTAAAAAAATTTCCAGGAATTTGAGCTCTATTTTTTTTACACTATTTTATTTTTTTATTTTTAATCACCAAAACGTTTTTTATGCTTTATTCGTTATGATGTTTACTCAGTGTTGTTATAGAAACTTTTTTCAAATCGTACACTAAATCGTTTCAAAATCGTATTTATCGTATTTTGTATTTTGCAATGGCTGCCAGTGTTGCCACTTCAAAATTTTCAATCCGAACAAATTTGATCGTTTGACTGGAAAAATTTTTAAAAAATCTGGTCAACAAATTCAGTCAACAAGATTTTTGTGTAAAATCCTGTCAAAAAACCGGTCAAATTAAAAACTTTTTTAAGAAAACGGGCTAACCTTTTGTTGCTGTATTTATGAAGTGGTAAAATACTTAAATAAAAGAAAAAATAATTTTAAAAATAAACAATATGTATTTTATAAAATAAACAAAAAAAATTACTTCATAAATTCAACAAAAACCTTATTTGATAAATATAATTACACTTTGGGCATTGCAAAAAATAATTTAACTTGAGCTTGGTAACTTAACTATATAATATACATATATCATTAAATATAGGAACATAATAAACAAAAAAATGATTTCATAAATAGAACAACGTACCTTATTTGCGAGAAGGTACGTTCTACATTTGCAGAAGAATGGGACAAGAATAATAAATGAAAACATTTTAACATCAACGGAAATTAAAACTGCCCATCATTTCTCTTAATTTTAGAAATTTGCTTCCAAAACTCTTCAACTCAATTTTTTCAAGAGATTCGCCAAATATATTAACAAAATTAAGATTTTTAATTTCCAGAAATCCTGAATCAATAGTTTGCAAATCTGATGGCGAGACTAGATTTGGAAATAAAAATAGACTAGTACCAACCCTTATTAAAATTTAGAAAATAAACTTTCTTTGACATATTAAAATATTGAATTATTGAATATTGATGAAACTTGTATATTATATAGTTGTAACTTGTAACAATATTATTCTAACTACAGATATATACATATTTTTTTGGTTTTTGGGTCAAAATCATATTTTTCCTTGTTTTGGGTCAAAATCGTATTTTTTTGTCAAAATAAGACTAAAAATCGTACATCGTATTTTCCCTTTGAAATTCGTACAAAATACGATAAATACGACGCTATAACATCACTGTGTTTACTGCTTAAGTATTCAACTAGAAATGAACTCGCACTAAGAAAAATCGCTTAAAACAACTTCAAAATTTGTTAAAGTCCCGTTACGGAATGTACATATGTACTTATATTAAGTAACATAAGTTATTATCTTATTGGTTTGAATAAAAAATGGCAAATATTCTTATGTCTACATAAGAAGCAAACATTTTTTCAATATCTTAAGCACAAATAACTTATGTAGAGTTAAGATCTTCTGACTTTGCAAGAAAATGTTAAAAATTTTAGAAAAAATTCTTTAACTTGAGGAACTTAAGCTATTATGCCAATTCTTATAACAAACAAATGCAAAACTTAGGAAGAATTTCTGAGATAAGATGTTATGCCTTTTGCAAAGTAGCTTCTATATGACATAAGATATTTTGACTCTTTCACATTGTTAACTGTATTTTGTGAACATTTAAACGATATATATATAGAAATAAAGAGAAAAAAATAGCTTAACTAAACTATAGTGCAATCAAAACTTTGGCTTCTGTCGACTTAAGCTGATTTACCTTATTGACATACTTTTATCCAAATTCGCTTTTTTCTTTACATTTAAACTCAAGTAAAACATAAACAACACAAAAAAAATTGACGATGAAAAAATAAAAAAGAAAACAAAAATTAAATATTGAAATTAAATATTGAAAAAATAAAAAAGAAAACAAAAAGAAAAGTTTGGCAGTTTGTTTGCTTCATTACAGAATTAATTACAGACATTTTAAAGTAAAAGAATAAAATTATGTATACGGAATGAGATTTTGCTTAAAAAATTAATATTAACAACATACTATTGCTCAATGCTAAGTGCAATCGTATTATAACATAACATTATACAATCGTATTACAGAATTGTATTATAACATCATCGAATTCTAATATACTGACATCGTATGTAAACAAAAAATCCATATTACTCTAAGTAACGTAAATATCTACATACTTTCTTTGTTTTTGTGTTTCATGAAAGAGAAAAATGTATAAACTAAATGTATAAAATTACATATATCTATATTATACCTCTACATTTATAGTTTTGTATAGCTAATTAAAATGCAACAACCAAACAAATATATGTCAAGGTAAATTTCATATTTTCATTTTACTCTGTAATAATTCTATTAAAACATCTGTAATATCTTTATATGAAAATTTTATTTTCCTTATTTAGTTAACTTCTCTACTGTTTTTTTTTTATATTATTATTTTTAGCAAACCAAAAAGCGAAATGTATAAACTAAACATAGCTAACAATAATTTAGAAGGCCTGGACACTGAAATATTTGTTTGCGTTAGTAAAATACATACAAAAAAATGAGCGGAAAGCTCAGAAAATGACATTCCTTTAAAAAAAAAATTTGATTTTTTTCTTATTGTTTTTATCCAAAAATATGATTTTTTACGAAAATGCATATTAGGTTTTCTTTATGAAATACTTGGCAAAAAATGTAGAATTTTAATTTAAATTAAAGTTTGAAATCTCTGCTACCATCTCACAAAATTTCAGGTTTCAGTTCAAAATTTTTAATATATTTTCCATAAAAAATATAGGAATAGGTTAAAATATATATATATAATTTCCATAAAAAATATAGGAATATAAGCATTTTAACATGACAGCCATTTTAACACTATCAAAAAAGAATGAGAGTAAAAATTTTTCATAATTTAGTGGATATAACCTGACAATTCCAAAGCTTTACAATAAATTGTGCACAAATTTGGTTAGTATATTTGATTTAAAATCAAGTTTTTATAATTTTAATTTAAATAAAAAATAGATAAAATATTATATGAAAAAAAAGTTTGAAATTTTATCTTTATTCTTGAAAAAAATTAACTTTCTACTCATATTTTTTAATGCTATATTGATAAATTGAAAATCTTGATTACCAAATTCTGGGTAAGCAATTTTGGTTTTTTAGGATACAGTTAATAAAAAAAAATTAATTGTATAATAGTTATGAGTATAAACTGTAGGTATTTATTTTTAAATTTATATTGGAAAATGATTTTTTAAAATTTTACTTTAAAGAATTAACTAAATAATATATTTAAAGAATTAAATTATTTAGTTATTAGCATCTTATATTGCTATTTTTAATTAATTTAAATAAGATGTTTAAAAAATGTGAAATTCTTGGACTAAACAGTGTTTGTTTTTTTTTTTGCGTTTTTTCGATTTCCAAAAAAAAGCTTTTCAGAACATTATGGATAAGGGTATTAATATCGGGTTGGCAACCGAAGGCGTATAGTTCCATATGTACATTACATTTTTCGGAATCATGTTTTTCTTTAAATAACCGTCAAAGGCTGCGTTTGATACCAAATTCCATTCTCAGTATTTTCTGCAATTACCCTGAATGTTTATTTAAAAAGAAAACCGAAACATACGATGATGATTTAATTTTAAACTTTCAAAATTTAATTTTAAAAATTGAAAAAAAAATATTTAAATGGCTTAAACAAAGTATATAAATGTATAAAACAAAGCTAAAAACAACAATATATTTTTATATGTTTTATCTGATAATAATTACTTAATTGTAATTTTTATTTTAGAATAACTATTAATTTAAATATTTAATAGATTTTAAATTTAGAATAACTATTAATAACGATCTGATCGTTACCTGATTCACAGGTTTTAAAGAAACAAAAAAATAAAATAAAAGCAAATAATTTCGTTTTTCAATAGCGTGCAATTAAACTCTGATAATAATTCTTCCTTTATTTTAAAACAAGCTTTGTCTCTTCTTACACGCTATCCAAATTCAGAGAATGATTGTGAAAGTATTTGTTTGGTTGATGCATTTTAATTAGCTATACAAAACTATAAATGAAGAGGTATAATATAGATATATATAATTTTATATATTTAGTTTATATATTTTTCTCTTTCATGAAACACACAACAAAGAAACGGTAATCCTTTTGAAATTTTTGTTTGTTGTATTAGATATATGTATGTAGATATTTACGTTACTTAGAGTAATGGATTTTTTGTTTACATACGATCTAGACTCACATCAATTATCAGGCCATGAAGTGCAGAGAGTAAAAGCTTAATAAGGGGCCAGCTTTTAACAAATTTACACGGAGTCTTATGGAAAAAAATAGGGGGCCGACTATAAATCTTGAAATAACACAAAAACCATTTACTTTATTCAATTTGGTCCAAAGAAAAAATTAAAGTCGCATCTTTTTTACATAATTCATTAAAGAAAGATATTTTAAAATATAATATTTTCATAAATATGCATTTAAAAAATTGTCTTCCTTTAAATTTTTTATTTTAAAAGCTTCTTAAAATAAATTGCCTCAATATCGTAATAGTATACGTCGAGCTACTTTCATACTTTAAAATTTCGTACACGTTTATATGACTATAATCGAGACTCACATCAATTATTAAATTATTCATACGCGCAATACGTGAGAATCGATTGGAATTCTCTCACAACTACATTCATGTGTTTTCAGTTCTTGGCCTGTTTACTTAGGTCTTGCATACGATGTAAGTATATTAGAATTCGATGATGTTATAATACAATTCTGTAATACGATTGTATAATGTTATGTTATAATACGATTGCAGTTAGCATTTATCAATAGTATGTTGTTAACATTCTTTTTTTAAGCAAAATCTCATTCCGTATACATAATTTTATTCTTTTACTTTAAAATGTCTGTAATTAAAATTCTGTAATGAAGCAAACAAACTGACAAACTTTTCTTTTTGTTTTCTTTTTTATTTTTTCAATATTTAATTTTTGTTTTCTTTTTTATTTTGTCATCGTCAATTTTTTTTGTGTTGTTTATGTTTTACTTGAGTTTAAATGTAAAGAAAAAAGCGAATTTGGCTAAAATTATGTCAATAAGGCAAATCAGCTTAAGTCGACAGAAGCCAAAATTGTGATTGTACTATAGTTTAGTTAAGCTACATTTTCTCGTTATTTCTATATATATATCGTTTAAATATTCACAAAATACAGTTAACAATGTGAAAGAGTCACAATATCTTTTGTCATATAGAAGCTACTTTGCAAAAGGCATAACATCTTATCTCAGAAACTCTTCTTAAGTTTTGGATTTGTTTGTTATAAGAATTGGCATAATAGCTTAAGTTCCTCAAGTTAAAGATTTTTTTCTAAAATTTTTAACATTTTCTTACAAAGTCAGAAGATCTTAACTCTACATAAGTTATTTGTGCTTAAGATATTGAAAAAATGTTTGCTTCTTATGTAGACATAAGAATATTTGCCATTTTTTATTCAAACCAATAAGATAATAACTTATATTACCTAATATAAGTATGCACATTCCGTAACGGGACTTTAACGAATTTTGAAGTTGTTTTTCTTAGTGCGAGTTCAGTTCTAGTTGAATACTTAAGCAGGAAACATTCTAACGAATAAAGCATAAAAAACGTTTTGGTGATTAAAAATAAAAAAATAAAAATAGTGTAATAGCTCAAATTCCTGGAAATTTTTTTAGGTAGGTTCATACATATTACTTAATACTTATGTACAAGTACATGCATATTATTTAATACTTATGTAACAATAAAATATTATAATGAGCTATTTTAATTATTTAATAATAATATTGCTTTATCTATTTCATTAATTTAAAATTTACATTTGGTTATACACAATATATTTGATTACATTTGATTATAAAAGATTAGATTTGATTATTTACAGTTGATTATACATAATCAAATAACATGTTTTTAGATTTTTTTAATGGAGAGAAGTCGAAAAATTTTAAATTTAGCTTTGGAATACAACAAAACAAAAAGGATAGCAGAAGGAATAGGCGATAATGTACAATATGGTAGAATATTTTCATTTTTTATTCTAATATTTTTTTTTTAAATCATAATATTATGCTATTTTATTTTTCTTATGTTACAAAATCTGGAAAGATAATAAACCATTGAAAAATTGTCGAATAAAATAAATGTAAAGAGAAAATTTCTTTAGAAGATCAAAAGAAAATGGTTGATCAAATGTTTGGCTCTTGTATCTTATAGTTTAAGACATTCTTATGCATGTGTATTAATTGATGTTTATGATAAAAAATATGAAAGCAAAGAAAAGAGTTCCCTTAAACGTAGAAAAAGAATGACATCTAATCGTTATTATCTGCAAATAACGGATTTTCCAATTTGAGTGGTATGATTTCTAAGTGACGTTTCGGCCATTTATAGTATGTCATGATCTTTCATTTTTTTTAATGTTATCAGTAATGTTTGCAATTTCTTCATGGAGGGATATACGCAAGAACAACGCTTACAAATTAATCAATTTTATTATCAAAATAATCGTTTTCCAATTGCAACTTTTCGTACGCTCACTTTCATCTGAGTGGTGCAGTAAATAACCAAAACTGTCGATTCTGATGCGAAGGAAATCCACAAATTATTCATGAACCTAAATTGACAGTTTGGTGTGGTTTTTGGTCTGGTGGAATCATCGATCCGTAGTTATTTCGAAATGAAGCTGGTAATACCGTTACCGTCAATGGAGAGCGGTATAGATCGATGATAGCCAACTTTTTATGGCCGAAATTGGAAGAAGTTGATCTTCACAACATCTGGTTCGAACAAGACGAGGCTATGTGCCAGACAGCACGTGCAACAACCGAATTATTGCGCGAAAAGTTTGGAGATTCTATTATTTCAAGAAATTGTGACATTGAATGGCCTTCAAGAAGTTGTGATTTAACACAAAAATTTATAAAAACTGTAGTAAAGAAAAAGCTTGAATCACCTGGATTTATAACTTCAGGCGATAGACGTGGTCATCATCTACCATCAAATAAAATCCATGAAGAAATTAAAGTAGAATTTATTAAATTTATTGAAGCTTTCCTGCATGCGAGCTACACTACAATAGACGTGATACGTCTAAAAAATATTTAGATAGTGGTTTGTCAATTGCTCAATTATAGACTCTATTGTGAAAAATATGAAAAACCAATGTCAGTTCCAAAATTTGCAGAAATTTTTCAAACATTAAATTTGTCTTTTAGAAAACCAAAAGTGGGTACTTGCCACAAATGTGATGTTTTCAAAATGATGATAGAAATATCTAATGAAATTGAAAAGTTACACTATATAGCTAAGCATGAAAAACATTTAATTGAAGCAGAAAATGCTCATAATAGTAAAAAAATAGATAAAGAGTAAAGTTATAAATTATAGTTATATATATATAGTTATAATAAAAGACGATGAAAACTTTCGCATTCGATCTGCAACAATGCTTACCAACACCGTACTTAAACTCATCAGTAACATTTTACAAACGGCCACTATCGATTTTTAATGTTACTGTTCAGGACCTCAATTCCGGCCAACCATTTTGCTGCATGTGGCATGAGGCTATAGCTCGTCGAGCATGTAACGACATTGCCTCTTGTCTTTTACACCATTTTAAAATTTACCAAGTAATATAAATCACGTTGTGTTTTATAGCGATGGTTGAATTGGCCAGAATAAAAATAGTTTACTTGCAACTATGTTCATAATATTTGTCAATGATGACACTTCACAAATTCAAAACATGGACCATAAATTTTTAACCTCTGGCCACACACACAGTGCATGCAGTTATAGAGAGGAAGAAAAAGAAAACGTCTACACATATTCATCATCCAAGAAACTGGTATCAGTTCAATAGATTAGCTGGAGTAAAAATAACCTTTATTGTTAAAGAAATGGCGCAAAATGATTTTTTTGACTTCGCGTCGTACGCCAAACAGAAATTCACTTGGAGAAAAGTAGGTGATGATGGCAAAGCATTTTCTTGGCATGAAGTTAAATGGTTACGATATACCAAAAATGTTGGTTATATATATTTAAAAAGATCCTTGGATGAAGAGGAACAATTTTCCAAACTAAAACTAGCATGTCGAGAAGCTAATAGTATTTCTACTCACGACGTGGAAAAAGCATATATACAGGATGCACCAATTATCATAAAAAAAAAGAAAAACTTCTTGATATGCTTCCTTTAGTTGATCAGTGTTATCACACATTTTATCAAAACTTATCCACCGAAGACATGTTCGACTATCATCCAGATTTAACAGAAACATAAGAATAATATCTAATTTTTAATTTAACATTTTTTCTAATCATTTCATAATTATTAACATTTTAGGTACATATTGTTTTAACCATAATTGGTCCAATTAATTTTTATTTTATTTTAGTTATTTTTGTTTTAGTTTTTATTTGTTATATTTTTTTATTTAATTCGTAATTTAAGGATTGAATTACTTAATGAATTTATTTGGTTTAGTTAAAATAATAAAACTAAGTGATAAAAGAATTCATAAAATTATCCTATGTGTTTCATTAATTTTTTTTCGTAAACAGCAAATAATATTAATTAAACATAAGAGGCGTAGTAAGACCAAAAATATTTTGCCAAAACAACTTAAGTTACATATAAGTTGTGTAAATTACCGTAAAGTGACTTTGGTAAAAAGACTTATGTTGAAAAATTATTTCTGTAAGATAAAACCATCGTATCTATGTGGGATTTTACATAGTAAAATTTAGAGCAAAGCTCCTTCTTTTGTAAAATTTTCATAACAAAATATAGAGCAGATTTTTTCACAGATCAAATAAAAGTTTATAATCATCATATCTCAGAATGACAAAATTTGACATAAGTGGTTTTGCCTTATTGACACAGATTATGTACATACATATGTATGCATGTGAATATTTTTTTTTTAATCGTTCGACTTTTTATGATTTATAGATTACAATATATTATGCTTAATGCTTGATTACATGTACATATGTATGTATGTATACCTATTTAAATTGAAATTATGCGTTTCATTTGAAACTAAAAAGTATGAAATAAAATAATGTAAAAGTTTTTTAAATAATAGGTGCATAAAAATATTAAATTTTATAACAGACTTTTTTTAAAACAAAAAAAATCGACCGATTTAAAATAACTGCATTTGTGTGCCAATTTTTTTCAAGGCATATAGATATGTATGTATATATATTTTAAAAAAAATTTTAGAATTCAAAAAAATTCCAATTCATCGAATCCATCTCAGGAACATATAGAAAACATGCCAGAACCCCATTGTACTAAATTTAAATGTTCTACTTTTGATGGTTTTGGAGATATGCTCATTGCTCTTGTGCTCTTCCGGAAGTTTCCAAAATACGAACTCATGGTTCAAATTCTTTCAAATGTCAGTTTCGAATTTTACAGAAAAGAATACATAACAGAACACCTTTGTACTAAAAATAAAAGTTCTATCTTTGTTGGTTGTGGAGATATACTCGTTTGCTCTGGGGCTCGTCCGGAAGCTTCCACAATCCAAACGCATGGACCAAATCCTCTTAAATTTCAGAGACATAAATCAAACGGGAAGGAACATCATTGTAAAAATGTTAAAGGTTCTATCCATGTTGGTTTTGGAGATAATCTCGTTTGCTCTGGGGCTCGTTCGGAAGCTGCCAAAATCCGAACCCATGAACCAAATCCTCTTAAATTTCAGAAACATAAATAGAACGGGAAGGAACATCATTGCACAAAATTTAAAGGTTCTATCTTTGTTGGTTTTGGAGATAATCTCGTTTGCTCTGGTATCATTCGGAAGCATGGACCGATTTTGTCCAGATGTCCAGAACCCATGGACCGATTTTTGTCCGAACTTAGCCTTCCTTTCGTAATTAGTAACCTACTATATAAATTTCATCAAGATAGCTTTATTAGTTTTTGAATTGTCGTGCAAACGGACGGACGGACATTGTTAAAACGACTGAGGAGGTGATCCTGATTCAGAATATATATACATGTCCATATCTAACTCGCTTTCTTTTGGTGGTTTTGGTGGTTACAAACACCATACCAAAGTTAATATACCCTATACTTTAGGTGTAGGGTATAATAACATTATGTATACATACTATGAATACAGAATGAGAATTCGCCTATAAATTTTTGAAATGAGAATTCACTTAAAAAAAGAGAATATTATATGTACATATTAACATATACTAAATTGTTAATATTGCTATCGTATTATAACAATACAGAATTAATTTACAGAAATTGGTTTAGAAAAAAACGTACATATATTGTTATACGGAAATATAGTATCTTATCTACGTATCTACATACTGAATTAGGGAATCAAACAAATTTAATTAAAAGAGCTATAACTAGAAAATCATTGGTCCGATTTATATGGCTAATATCTTATTAGATTAATAAAAAAAAATTTTAACAAAGTTTATACTTTGTTAATTTATGATGTTTCGTGTTAGAAGATATGTTACTAAAAACTTAAAAAACAATATAATTTAATAGATACTTATTTCACGAGTAATCAATTTTTTATTATTATTATTATTCTTTATTAGTGCTACTTTCAGTCATTTTTACAGTTTATAAGATAATTAAAATAAACTTAACATAACTCAGGGAAAAAGCCTTGTGAAAAGATTTTTCTATCATAATAATATAATATTATTGTATCAATTTCCACTAGACATAAAAAATCCTTATTTTTTCAAATATTATCCTTAAAGCTAATAATATTGCTAATTAATTTACTTTTCAGTCTCAACTAAACTCGCATAGTAAGTGGTAGTTTCAAAGGAAAGAGATAAGTGTTTGATTATAATTTAATTAAAAAAAAAAAAGTTCTGTATCTTTTATTATATCCGTACGATAGGATCGGGTATAATAAAATTACTCCTCCGTTTGTAACACCTCGAAATAAGCGAGCTAGATATACCTTCAAAGGTATGGATCGGATCAGAAAAAAATTCTAAGACTTTTGAGCCATGTCCGTTCGTCCGTCCGCCCGTCAGCACGCTAACTCAAAAACTAAGAAAGCTAGAATCTTGAAATTTACATAAAATATTCTGGGAGTAATTTGTAGGTTTCCCATTTTTTTTTGTTGAGTTTGGACCAAAACTTCGGGTAGCTCTCGAACACCTAACTTTTAGATCCCCACATTTTTTTTGAAATAGAGCTATGAAATTTCAATTGCTGATAGATCTCACAAAAATATCTTATTTTTTTAACTTTTTTATTTTTAATAACTTTTTTTTGTAGCCCCACCCGTTACGGAGCTACAGCTCCCCAAAGGTTCAAAAAAGCTCTATATTTAAATTGTTATAGTACAAGTTGTATAAGGTGTATCTTCATTTTGAAAACGCCAAACGATTATTACTTTCATTAGCTTTAAAAGTATATATACAATAAATATATATTTGTGGCATACGGTGTCTTAATTTACCGTTATGCGAAACTCAAATTTTGCAAAATCCTTTAACGCTTCTATCTTCTAAACGATTAAAGTTGGAAACTTGAAATTTTGACAGAAGTTAGATCTTTAAAAATAAGTATGAGTCATTTCAGAAGTTTTTTTTGTATCACTGTCCATTTAGGAGCTGTAAGGGGTCATAAACTGAAAATTTCCTATTTTTAAGCACCTGTAACTTGAACACATGTTAAAATTTTTTTGAAGTAATACATAAAAATTAAAGCTTCAACATTCTACTCTTATTTCTGTGGACAACTTTTTTTAATAATATAGGGTTACTTTATAATTGACGAAAGTGTTACTTGATTTTTTCAAATTTTCTAACAAATTTGTTTAACGAATTTTTTCCATTTTGTTTTACTCGATGATTTGAAATTGTTGAGGATATAATGCGTAGTACAAAAAAATGTAAATAAATAAACAACATAAGGGTTGCTTGAAGAATTTTTATTTATATGATATTGATATATATACATACTTATATAATATCATGTTTATTTACATATCGTTTATGTCACTAGTGAATGAATGATAAGAGTATAGATGTATATTATATAGCGCCGTATTTACATACATATATGTATTTTATTGTACTTATAAGAAATTATTTTGTCAATGGAATATTTAAATATAATATAATATAATATTTAAAATTATATTTACTATTTTGTACTAAGTAAATTTAATATACATTTCCCGCTTAGTATTAAATGGTACTATAGAATATTTGAAAAAGTTTTGGATTGATAATCGTTATGTGGAAGGTTAGAATCCGCTTTTGAAGAATGTACATATAAACATATGGTTTGAATATATGTACAACCCATAGTTCTAGAAATTATAAAATTCACCCAAATTATTTTAAGATACTAAAATATTAAAAAAATAATATCGTACGCAGAGTGACAGGCTGTGAACATACTAACGGTTCGTACGGGTATCTAAGAGTTGACAAAGGCAACTGTATTCTTCCTCGTTTTTTTTCAAAATAATAAACATTGCATATTGTATAGTATAACAAAGTTTAAAAACACCTGCAGTTAAGACCTAACGGTTATTAACTGAAATAGAAATATTTTTCTAAACAAAAACAATTGAATTAAAAATAATCAAAATATTTCTTATAGTTTGAACAAAATAAAAAAAATTAGATTACCTGTGCAACAATTTAGGGCAAAATTTTTTACATGAATTTGAAATGAAAATAAAATAGACACAAAAACACAACAGAATGAAGAGAAAAATTTATTAAAAAATTTAATACTCTTTATTAATTTTTTTTATTTTTTTTTCTCTATTCAAAATAATAAACAATATATAGTTTAACAAAATTGAAAACATCTGGAGTTAAGCCCTAACTGTCATTAACCAGAATATAAATACTTTTCTAAAGTAAAGACAATTGATTTAAAAATAATCAAATAATTTTTTACATTTGGTAAAAATTAATCTTACCCGTGTAACAAAGTATATTAAGTATATTAAGTATACTTAAGTATAAGTATATTAAGTATATAGTCACGATAACGAAAAAGAATAAAGAAACAAATTTATTTAAAAATTGAATACTCTTCAAAGGAGCTTTTTCAGGTTGATAAAAACGTTTAAATCGTGTAAAAAGAGAAGATCGGACAAAGATTTAAAACAACATCAAATTTAAAACACAAAGTAGACTAATCAATTGTTTAAAAAATAAAAGTAAATACCTTCAAGAACAACAATCTAGTAAAGACGGGACACTTTTCGCTTCTGGGTATAATTGTAAAATTATACTGAGAAAGCAAATCTCGAACAGGCTTTTATTTAGTATAAGTAATTATACTGAATTTAAGATTAAACGAGACATGGCAAAGAAACAGTTAGGGGAACGGAAGTGCAATCCCTGAAATGGCTTCCAAGAGGGGCACAAAACGTTTTGTTGAATAAGGCGACCACAGCCCAACCAGCAAAAGGGCTAGAAAAGAAAATATGGCGGCATTTCCTCCATTGACAAAGTCCGTGGCAGAAAAAAGATTGATTCTCATCAAGCCTAAAGATAAAATCAAGACCATGAGAAGCTCAAGTATTCTTGCCGTCAATAGAGCTATAAAAGACTATTCATCTACAGAAATAGCAGAGTACTACAAGGATGGTAGAAACCGCAAAATTGCTGAAAGATTGGTAAAGGCTACAGTACTACACTGAACCCTCTAAAGATATCAAGATCGGATTCCTCAAATGCAAAGTAACGAAGTCCTATCCTAATGCCATGAAATGCAGAAAATGCCAGGGGCTGAATCATTGGGAAAAGCACTGCAAGGCGATAATAACCGCCTGTGATTTTTGTTCAAGTGACATCGAGGACTCAAGAATGAAAGAACATAAGAAGAAATGCACCACACAACTTTGCAAGAACTGTCAAAAAGAAGGTATAAAGGCAGATACAAACCAACTGATCCAAATTGTCAAATGTACCTAAGAGAGGAAGAAGTACTCAATTTAAAAACAGGTAGACGATGCAGCAAAGGAAATGCGTACAAAATCTTCCGCGAAAGTACCAGCCAAAACATCACACCAACGTCTAACAACAACAGATGTATTGCTCCACAAAACAACAATATTAGCAGCCCTAGAGCAGATAGACTCACATTGGCACAAGTTCTCAAAGAAAATCAGCAGACGCTTGAGAAAGAAATACACAATAAAAATGACGACACCTTGCAAATTTTAGAAGTCTTTCGCAAACTTAAAACAGACAAACAATACAAGAAAATAGTAGTACAAATTCTAAATAGTAGAGATAAACAATTAAAGAAAGAAGTGCCAGCCCGCTCGATGAAAGAAGGCGAATTAAACATTACACCTTTGGCTAACCAAAAACCTATCAAAACTCATAATGCAAAACTATACACCAACCCAATAGTACAAAACACATCAATTAAACCAATTCAAAACAATCAAAACCCTCCACAAATTCAACTAGTCAAGGTGCAAGTACATAATGCACCAAAAATTAAATTAACCAAACATGCTTCAGATAACAAAATCACACCAATAGAAGTGGAACAAATAGTTTTAACAAGCAATGAAAAAATAACCCGAACCACTAACGAAAGCAAATGAGACACTGAGATGGTTCAAGAAATAAACAAAGACACCAGTGAAGATTTTCAAGAACCCAAAGACGCACTTAGAAAAGAAACCATATATTTCGAAAGTAATGCTAAAATCCATACATATATCGAACAAACTAAAGAATGGATCGAAAAGGCAAGTGGAAAAATCAGTGTCATTCAAGATACCGGAGACTTTAGCAAATTCCATATCCGAATGACAAGTGCAAAAGAAAAGAAACCAAGCATAAATCAAACTCTGCGCAAAGAAACAGAACTGCAGCTAGTTAACGATAAAACCAAAAAATCAATAATTTAGACTCAAGAAAATTAAAAGTACTTATTAAAATTTCCAAAAGCAGCAGAGCGCATTGATTTTCACGCAACTATTCGAACACTACAAGGCGAAATTGAAGAAGCAGACAACGACATAGTAAATTAATAAAATTCCATAATTCCATAACCCACCCAAAATTATAAAACCAAGATATGACACAAGTTACAAATATAAATACTAGAAACTCAAATACAATGCCGATCACAACAAACAATCATCACCTAATACTCCAGTGGAATATACAAGGATATTGGAGAAACAGATCATACTTAGAGCTGCTAATAGTAAAGTACAAATTTCTTATAATAGCCATCCAAGAAACAAATAACAGGCTGGAAAACCCGCCTGAATTCTTCAAAGACTACATATGCGTAATGCCACGCACAAACAACCGAGTAGAAGGAGTAGGCATGTTAATTAAAAATGGTATCAAACACGAAATAGTGAAAATAAAAACAAACATCCAGCTCATTGCCATTAAAGCTGACGTACCGAGTCTACCAAAAAACACCACAATTGTCAACGTCTAACTAGAAAACAGAAAACGGTCTAAAACTAAATAGACACAATCTATAGAAAATAACAGAGCAGATTTCGGCACCATACATTATTCTTGGCGATATGAATACTAGGAGCCAAATATGGGGCGACTCTTACTTAAATGAGAAAGGGAAAATTATAGAAGAGTGGACCAATGATCACCCAGAGCTATGCATTCTGAATGATGGCTCGTCCACATTCATAAGTCCCAGAGGATCACACACTTATCCAGACCTTACCATTGCTCACAGCAACATTTCTCACAATTTTTGGCTTGTAGAAGAAAACCCAAAAGGCTACGACCATAACCCCATTCTAGTCAACTTAATCAACAACATCAAAATAACTGTCAAAACAAAAAGCAGGTTCAAAGAAGACAATGCTGATTGGGGAACATATAGAAACTGTATAGATAAAATACTAGGCAAAAAACCACGCACAAACAACATCAATAAAGAGGCAGCCACACTAACAAAAACTATAACAGAACCGGCTACTCACTCCATTTTTCTTACATGCCCAAAGAAGAATAACAACCAACCTTAATGGTTCCACAAAGTTTTGAAAGAACTCAAGAATGAACAGGAAAGAATTTGGCGTTCATATAAGAGAAACCGAAACGAGCCCACACTTATTCGCCTTAAGAAGCAAAACGTACTTCTTAGAAGAGAAATAAGAAGACAACGGAAAAAGTGCTGAGAAGAGTTTGCAAACAGCATAGATGGAAACAATCAAAAGCTACGTGGGCTAAAGCCAAACAGATTATAAACAAAAAATCACCCAGAGGAACTATGATGCTGGATATTGATAATCACATAACAACAAGCCCAGAAGCAATAGGTAAACACCTACTACATAAATGTGCAAACTACAGCAATAGCGTTAGGGAAGTTACAACAATTCGAAGTCTTAATACCAGAAAAATAGCAGAATCGGTCACAGACAATGATTTTACAATGGAAGAAATGCTGGATACACTAAAGGATTTCAAGAGAAAAACTTCCGGTTTTGATGGAATATCCTACAGTATGCTCAAGGATGCTGGACCCATATTTCACATCAGGTTAAACCATAGAGGTGGTGGTGAACATGATATACACACAGAGTCTTACACCACAAGCCTGGAAAATGGCTAAACTGATCCCTATCCAAAAAAAGATAAGAACCCACAGCACCAAGAGAGCTACAGATACATCTCACTGCCTACAATGAGCAAGTTGATGCAAAAAATGGTAGCTGAACGCCTAAATTGGTGGTTAAATAAGAAGGTAGATAATGAAATGCAAGGCTTTACAGAACATTATAGTACAACAACACTGCTACAAGAAGTTGATATTTATTTAAGTATGACGGTAAGTGATCACGTAGATATAGTCTCGTGCGATCTCGAAAAGGCTTTTGACAGGGTCACAAAAGGAAGCGTTCTAAGACAACTAAATATCTGGGGCACAGGAAAGAAAATAATCAACTACATTCAAGACTTCCTCTCATGCAGGAAGATAGTGGTATCAGTCAACGGATATTACAGCGAGCATCTTGAATTTAAGAATGGCATTCCACAGGGTTCACCCCTTCCTGTACATCTTTTCAATATATACATCGCTTCTAACTAGCTAAAGAACTAAATGCAATACCAAGATTAACAAAATTTTTTTACACATAGTCTTGATGGCAAAAGGGCAAACCGGACTAAGACAAAACGTCGTAAATAATGCTCTATTAAAACTAGAAACATGGGCAAAAGAGCATGGTGCGATAGTTTAATCAAGTAAAACCGAAGCAATGCACGTGTGTCGCAAAAGACGAAACTGTATTAAGTCCACCATTATACACAATAACATCATAATTGAGCAAGGCACATTTGAAGCTGTTAGGAATCACCATCAGCAAAAACCTGAAATGCAATAAGCATGTGAAGGAGCTTAGGAAATCAATCCAGAAAACAAACAACTTGCTCAAAATCATCTGCCGTAAAAAGTATGAACCACCAACGGCAACCGCGGTGAAGATAGCGAAAGCAACACAGCTTGGAAAAGTTAATTATGGTATTACAATTTATTGTTTCATTACCAAGGGTAACATCAATCAAATCCAAACCGCGCTCAATCAAGCGGCCAGAACAGCTTTAGGTGCACTTATGCCAACCACAGTGCCGGCCTTAATCAGAGAGTCAGGATTTCCGACGGTACTAAAATTCCGCTACGCAAGCGCCATTGAAAATATTACTAAAAGCTACACAACATACAATCCCACTACACCGACTAGTAAAAGCGAAATTATAAAACTGTACAAATCTTACAAATAATTCGGCACTAGATAGAGCTATTTCAAATTGGTTAAAGCTAAAATTAGAAATAACCGCGGCAACAATAAAACAATAAACCAACACACATGGGAAAATTGAAGAAAGTACGTCGATGATAGCCCTCCAATCTACAACAAAAGTAGCACAAGTAATTAGACATACATCCAACTCTTCAATGAACAGATACAATTAGGAGAAAAGAAAATTGAATTATACACCGACGCTTCTAAATCAGAGTACAGAGTGAGCGTAGCGATTACGACCGTAAACACCATCCGTAAAATAGCAATACTACCGAACCAATGTCAAGCTTTTGTCGGTGAAGAGACGGCTATATGGGAAGCAATAAACATCACCAAACAGAGTGAAAAGAAATAGAACATTTTGACAGACTGTCTGAGTGTAGTCAAAGCTGTTAAAAACACATGCAACAAAACTCAAACTATACTGGATATAAGGAACGCAATAATCCAAGGAGAGGGTAAAATCACAGAGGGTAAAATAGTTGACCCACATGTCTAATAGGTAAAGGGCCCTAAAAATATCGGCTGTCATTTATGCCAGTTCGGTACAAATAATAAATAAATAAATAAAATTCACTTTTTATATTCAATAAATATGACTTTAATTTTAACTTAAGTTGCAGCATCCAAATTTATATCTTCACTCTCATCATCATTTCATCACTCTCATTATATCAACCTCTCTTTCATCAAAAAGAAAATGTTTCCATCTACCTACGTAAAGAATGTTGGTTCAGTAAAAAGAGTAAGACTAGTCAAATTAGCAATTCACATTAAATTTCTCAATATAATATCTAACTTATATTAAATTTATTTCTAATTGACTAAATTTTAGATACTTAGTTACTAACACCATACACTAATTAAAACATTATTAACAACAAAAAATTTAACATCGCTAAGACCAATGCAAACTGTTTCACAGTTTTTCAATTTTTCATTTTACTTTAATGAGTAGATAGGTAGGCACTTGGGCCAGACAGGTCAGTAGGTCAAGGCCATCCGGAAGTAGGTCAAACTGTAATTAGGTTGACGACGTAAAATTAGGTCAGACAGGCGGCGGCGACCGTCAGACAACTCTTGTTGTTTATAAGGATTGTATACTTGTTTTAAGTAATAGGTAAACATGGAAAAACAGTAAGAAAAATATTTTTTTTATGCTTACAAATTTTAAGATGTTGTTGTTTGTTGTTTTTTTATTTGTTGTTTTTTCTTTCGTTTTTTTTTATGAAGTATTTAAAGAAGAGGAAAGAAAAACCATTAATTAATTGTTATGTAAGAATGTTGAAAAAAAAAAACAAGAAATCAAAAATATCTAACGTGGTACAGGTCTACTTCTTATTGATGTATACTTGGCTTAAGTAATAGGCGCATATGAAAAGTAGAAACAAAAAATGGTTAATGAATGTAAAAGGAAAAAAATAAAAAAAGTTTAAACGTACAAGATAAAACAATTTTAAAAGGTACAACCCATCTTTAAAATTCATAAAGAAAAAGTGCAAACCTGTTTTTCTGTCTACATAATGATCAAACCATTGAAAAAAATTATGCGATTTTAGATGTACCTAACTATTTGTGTTGTTTTTTTTTTTTTTTTTTTCTACTTTAACTATTTAAAGAAGTTAAAAGAAAAAAACTAATGATTATTGTCGGTGTGTCATGTAAGATATTTTTTGTTTGTAAGAATGTTCAAAAAAAAAATATGAATGAAAAGAACTTAACGACTAACATGTTGCTTAAGTGCATTGTATGTTGCCTAATCTGTGAATAATAAAAAAAGAAAAAAAATCAAGTCAGGTTAATTGTATTTGTCACCTATTTTGAAAACAAGAATATAAAAATAAAACAGATTTATTCTGTGTTCAAGAAAAAAATATGAATAAAAAGAAAACAACAAGAAATCAAAAATATCTAACGTGGTACAGGTATACTTCTTGTTGATGTATACTTAGCTTAAGTAATAGGCATATATGAAAAGAATAAGAAAAAATACTTTATAAAATTTAAAGAGAAAAATGAAAACAGAACAAAAAGATGTGTAACTACGTTTCTTTAAAATTTTAAAACTAATTTTAAAAAAATTAAAAGAAAAAAACTGGTTTGTTATCTTTTTTCTATGAAGTATTTAAAGAAGATGAAAGAAAAAAATTCTTAGTATCACCGTATAAGATTTTATTGTTATGTAAGAATGTTGAAAAAAAAACAAAGGAATAAAAGCGATTCAAAATAAGTTACGAGTAATTGCTTTTTTTAAAGTAACAAGCAAGACATTATGTATAAATTGTGTAAAAAGTTAAAAAATTGTTAATAGAGTGAAAATTCTAGGATTAGAAACGTTCGCGATTGGTTGTCTTAATAAAATAAAAATCGGAAATTAAAAAAAAAGAAATTAAAATGAATACAGAAAAATTCACAATAAAATCAATAAAATCAGTGAATGTAAAACGATTCAACATTTTTGGAAAAAAATTGGAGTTTATAATAAATGCAGTACCAGACAACAAAGATCCAATAGATTGGATTAAAACCGGTATTGAAGAATTATTCAGCAATTTACTTGAAAATGTTGATCCTACTGACAAAATTGGTGTCACTTTTGGATGCCAAAGTTTTCATGAACGTGGTCCAGCCAGGATCAATTTTAAAGAAGCAAAAGATCTTGACATTTCGGAAATTCGGGAAGTTATTTCAAACATTTTTCAAAGCAACTCCGAAGGATTATCTACAGATACGTTCTGTATAAATGTTACATATATACGACTTCCAGCAGGAAGTGGAAGAGAAAAAAGATACAACAATTTTGAAGAAGAATGTAATAAAAGAAGAGGCATAATTTCAATCAAAAACAAAGATAATTTATGCTTACCACGTGCGTTAGTTGTTGCTATCTCATTCATAGAAAAATCAGTTGACTACTGTAAAATGCGAAAAGACACAGGTCAACTTCAGTTGAAAGCAGCATTACAACTAATAAGAAATTCAAATGTAAGCATCCCAGCAAAAGGAGCTAGTATCAGTGAGCTCAAAAAATTTCAACTGTACCTCTCTAACTATCAAATTGTAGTTTTTGATTTCAGAGGAAAAGGAAAATCAATTATTTTTCAAGGTGAAGAAGATAAGGAAAAAAGATTGAATTTGATATACGATGAAGGTCACTTCAATGTAATTACATCATTAACAGCAGCATTTAGTTGTGATTACTTTTGCCAAACATGTAATGTTCCGTATAACAATAGATTGTCTCACAGATGTAAACAGTCGTGTTTCTTTTGTAAATCATCTCCAGCATGTGACGTAAATTTTCCAAATATTAAATGTGATGTATGCAATCGAAGTTTTAAAGGTCAAACTTGTTTTGATAATCATAAAGCAACATCATCTACAAATAAAAAATCTATTTGTACTCTTATAAATTCCTGTACAAAATGCTTTAAAGTATACAGAACCGATGTAAATCATATATGCTATGGACATTTGTGTAAAAACTGTAATATAAATGTAGCTTCAGACCACCAACGCTTTATTACCCGTGTAAAGAATTAGCTGAACTTAAAAATATATTATATATTTTCTACGATCTCGAAACAACTCAAGATGATATCATCGGGGAGAAACTTCATGAAGGTGTTGCAATAGGGGATATAATTGAACATCAGCCTGATTTATGTATTTTTGAACAACGTTGCACGCATTGTATATTGTCTAATGTTGAAAGATGCAATTTTTGTGGACTTCGAGAACATGTGTTGAAACAAAATCCAATACAAATGTTCTTAGAATATATACTCAACCAAAGAAAGATATTTCATAAAGTTGTAGTTATTGCACATAACGGACAAGCATTTGATAATCAGTTTTTATTAAACTATATCTTAGAGAAAACCATCATCAAACAAAAACTAATTATGAGGGGAACAAAGATAATTTTAATGCTATTAGATAACGTGAAATTTATTGATTCACTAAACTATTTTCCAATGCCGTTATCTAGTTTACCGAAGGCATTTGATTTAGATATAAATTTAAAAAAAGGATATTTTCCTCATATGTTTAATCGTAAAAATAATATAAAATATAATGGAAAGTTACCCGATCGGAAATATTACTGTTATAATTCAATGAGTGCATCAGAAAGAAAACAATTTCTTGAATGGTATGAAGAAAATAAAAACAAGTCTTTTAACCTCCAAAAGGAACTTGTAGAATATTGTATGAATGACGTAAAAATTTTGACAGCAGCCTGTATTAAATTCAGACAGCTATTTTTGGAAGAATGTAAGGTTGAGCCATTTTTAGAGGCCACTACAATTGCATCAGCGTGTAATTTGGTTTTTAGAAGGAATTTTTTAAAACCGTATACAATTGGACTTATACCTAAACAAGGATATTGCTTATCAGAAAACCAGTCAATCATTGCCATAAAATGGTTAATGTGGGAAGAAAAACGAAGAAAAATAAAAATTCAGCATAGTGGTAACGGAAAGGAAAAAGTAATTTTTGGTCTTCGTGTTGACGGATATTGCACAGACACAAAACAAATATTTGAGTTTTATGGCTGTTATTACCATGGCCATCCAAAATGTTTCAAAAATAATAATAATAAAAAATATGAAACACGTTATGAGGCTACATAATCCAAAGCCAATAAATTACGCTCTATAGGTTATCAAGTAATTGAAAAGTGGGAGTGTGAATTTCGAAACGAAATGAGATCAAAAGAATACATAGAATTTTTCGCAAAATTGGAGAACGAAAGTTTGATACCACTAAAACCACGTGATGCGTTTTATGGCGGTAGAACAGGAAACACAAGAACATATTATAAATGTGCGCCTGGTGAAAAAATAATGTATATAGATATATGCTCACTATATCCTTGGGTGTGTAAATATGGAAAATTCCCAGTGGGTCATCCAAAAGTTCATGTTGGAAAAATTGAATGCAATAAATTAAATTTAAATGATACTGAAGGATTAATAAAGGCATTGATACTTCCCCCAGAAAAACTCTATCACCCGGTTTTGCCTATAAATCAAAATAATAAGCTAATGTTTTCCTGCTGTCAAACATGTAGTTTGGAAATGAATAATGATGACTGCTCGCATGACAATCGTAGTAGGTCAATTTTAGGAACGTGGGTTATAGATGAAGTAAGAGAAGCTGTTAAACAGGGATACAAAATTGTGGAAATATACGAGGTATGGGAGTATACTGTTAAACAATTTAATCCCCTTACATCACAACAAGGAATTTTTACAGAAATGATGAACAAGTTCCTTAAAATTAAACAAGAAGCTTCTGGCTGGCCTAGCTTTTGCAAAACACCAAAGGAAAAGTGCAAATATTTAGAAAAATTTTCGAAAATAGAAGGCATAAATTTACAGTTTAACGATATAGAAAAAAATCCTGGACTTAGATCATTAGCTAAGTTAATGTTAAACTCTTTCTGGGGTAAATTTGGACAGAGAGAAAATCAATCAAAAACTGAAATAATAAATGAGCCTTATGAATTATTTACTATTCTTACTGATCCTTCGAAGAATGTAAATCAAATAACTCCAATAAACGAAAAAACAGTTTTGGTAAATTGGGAATACAAAGAAGAAACAGCTGAATCATTATCAACAGTTAACGTTTGCATAGCTGCTTACACTACCACACAAGCTCGTTTAAAATTGTATTCTTACTTAGACAATTTAAAAGAACGAGTTTTGTATTACGATACAGATTCAATAATATATGTAGCACGTGAAGGAGAATATAATCCTCCAACTGGAGTTTTCATAGGAGATATGACAGATGAGCTTGAAGAATATGGAATTGGAAGCTATATTACAGAATTTGTTAGTGGTGGTGCAAAGAACTATGCATACAAAATATATAGTACCAACTCCAAATGCGAAAAAACTGTTTGCAAAGTGAAAGGTATTCGTTTAAATTACAACGCTTCACAATAAATAAATTTTGGCTCTATGAAACAATTAGTTAAAAAATTAAACAACTTTCAACAAATAAATATAACATTTCCTAGTATTCGCCGAACATACGATCACAGAGTCATCACTGTTCCTGAAATAAAGTCATATCGAATAAATTCCAGAAAACGAGTTTTTGCAGATGATTATACTTCAGTTCCTTATGGCTTCAAAAAGAAAAAAATTTAAAAAATTATTGTTAATATTTATATTGTAAAAATTTTGTATTAAACTATTAAATTACAGCATTAAACAAAATCTTTTAATTTTACCGTTTTTAATTTTCAGAATATAGCCAAAAAATTATTTACATATATATATCAGTATATATATATATATATATATATATATATATATATATATATTTACTGATTTTATTCAAATTCACATTTGCAGTTTAACTCTTCAATAATAATGTCAAAAGCACAAATAGTATCTGAAATTCATCGTTCAGTTAGACGTAGATTTCGGAGACGAAAAATATCTCAAAGAGGGTTAAATGATACATGGGAAATTGATCTTGTAGATATGTCGGCCTATCAAAAAGTAAATAATGGATACAAGTTTCTCTTAACTGTTATCGATATATTTTCAAAATATGCATATGCCGAAAAAGTTAAATCAAAGGCAGCAGATGACGTAGTTAAAAGTATGGAAAAGATTTTTAAAAGGGAGCGGAAGTCTCCAAAAAATATTCATTCTGACCAGGGAAAAGAATTTTTCAACAAAAAATTCCAAAATTTAATGAAAAGCTATAAAATAAATCACTATCATACTTATTCAGAAATGAAGGCTAGTGTTTGTGAAAGGTTTAACAGAACATTAAAATCAATTATGTGGAAACAGTTTAGTTTACAAGGAAATTTTAAATGGATAGAATTTTTACCAAAACTAATTGAAAAATATAATAACACAAAACATAGTACAATTAAGTTAAAACCAAACCAAGTTACATCACAAAATGAAAAACAAATTCTTCGTTCAATTTATAATTACCCTAAAATATTTAATAAGGGAAAATTGAATGTTGGTGATTTTGTTAGAATTGCAAGGTCTAAAGGTACTTTTCAAAAAGGATATGAAGCTAACTATTCAACTGAAGTTTTTAAAATAGCTTTCAAAAACAAGACCGACCCGATTACATATAGTTTAAAAGATTATAAAAATAAATTAGTTCGTGGTGGCTTCTATGAACAGGAACTGACTAGTGTCAAAGACCCCAATGCTTATTTAATTGAAAAAATTTTACAACGAAAAGGCAATAAAGTATATGTGAAATATTTAGGTTTTGATAATAGTCATAATCAATGGATAAGTAAATATGATATTCTTTCATAAAAAGTGTAATAAGAATTTATGTAGAAAATTTTTTCTTAACTTTAGAGCACTATTAAATGCAACAATGTTGTAAAAATGTTGTAAAAATGGTAATAGAAAAAATAAAAATAGAAAAATATTTACTAATAAAAATAAATAATTTAGGAATAGGTAAATAAAAAAATAATATTCTTTCATAAAAAAGTATAATTAGAATTTATGTAAAAGATTTTTTCTTAACTTTAGAACACTGTTAAATGCAACAATGTTGCAAAAATGTTAATAGAAAAAATAAAAATAGAAAAATATTTACTAATAAAAATAAATAATTTAGGAATAGGTAAATAAAAAAATAATATTCTTTCATAAAAAAGTATAATTAGAATTTATGTAAAAGATTTTTTCTTAACTTTAGAACACTGTTAAATGCAACAATGTTGCAAAAATGTTAATAGAAAAAATAAAAATAGAAAAATATTTACTAATAAAAATAAATAATTTAGGAATAGGTAAATAAAAAATAATATTCTTTCATAAAAAAGTATAATTGGAATTTATGTAGAAGAGTTTTCTTAAATTTAGAACACTGTTAAATGCAACAATGTTGCGAAAAATGTTATATAAAAAAATTATAGTTTTATTATTATCAATTAGAATTTATTACATTAATAAACAACTTACTTTACAACTTTTTGTTTTTAATTAGTTTTCTTAAGGATTTTGATTTCTAAACATTGATAATACAATTTTTTAGAAGAAAAATTTAGTATAAATAAAGTGGAATTTTTCAATTCAAAGACAGAGCTCAACATAATAATAATACAGAAAAAAGGAAGCAAAAATGGAAAACACAGCAGAAATTTTCGCCTACGCTCAGCAAATAGAGCCAACACAGGAGTTAGCCCCAATTAAACGGAAAAGAATAAGAACTCAACAGGAATCGCAGCCACTTCATCAACAACAACATCATCATCATCATCATCAACAACAACAACAACAACCACAACAGCAACAACATCAACAATTTCAACAACAACAACAAGAAGAAATCATTCTTCTTCAAGAAGAAGAACCACCAACAAAAAAAAGCTTCAAAGAAGCTTTTAATAACAAAAATGTGGAAACTAGAAAAAGTTTCCTAAAAACTAAAGATATGGAGCAAGATGCTCTATATCATATAATAAATGTTAAGCAAATAAAGACCATTTATGGTCTTAAGTGGGTCTTTGAGACCCGCAATTTAATTATATTTGTACCTCAAAAATATTCTGATATTTTTGAGAATTTAGATTTTGTAAAGGAAATAAAAGAAAAAGAACATTTTGTATATAAAGATAAAAATTTAAATTTAAATATTATAGATATATCTGAGTCGTTTGGTAAAATATATGCAAATTACCAATAAAAGATGTAAATTGGTTTATAGTTATATAAGTTTTTATTATTCATAAATAAATATAAATTTCAAAAAAGGTATAAATTTCTTTTATTTAGTTGCTTTATTTTTCAGATTCATGTTTAAATGTACTTAATGTTAATATGACGTATATGTAGTTATAAAATGGATTTATTTAATTTTTTTCGTAAAAACACAGGTATTTCATAAAAGAGCCGAGAAAAATTACATCATACATTAAGTTTTTGAACTGGAATAAAAATCTCTACTTTTAACCTTGTAACATTCTTTTCTTTACAGATCTATATGAATTTCTTTTACTATTTTAGATCTTGGCATGATTTTTAATGGGATATCAGTGATGAAGAAGGAGATCCAGATTATTTAGAAATTATACCAAATTTATAAAATAACAAATTATACCTAATTTATAAATAATGAAATAAATAACAAATTATATAGTTACAAAATTGTTTTATTTAATATCTTTTTTTTTTTTGTAAAAATACAGGTATTTCATAAAAGAGTCGAGAAAAATTACATCGTATATTAAATTTTTGAACCGGAATATAAATCTCTTCTTTCAACTTTGCAACATTCTTTTCTTCACAGGTCTTTATGTATTTTTTTAACATATTCCTTTACATTTGGCTCTGCAGTTTTATTATATGCAACTACTGCATGTAGGAAATCAATCAAACTGTAAAACTCGTCAGCTTCCTCTTTGTTAATGCTAAGATTCTGTCCTACTGTAGATTTTAATCCACTTTGTAAACATAACTTTGAATTTTTAATTGACTGCTTGGAAAATTTTTTATGAAATAGGTCATAAAATTTACACCATTCATGATATTTTAAAATAATTGGTTTCATTCCAATCCAATGAAAAACACTTGCAACTTCAAAAAAATCTGTGTCAAATCCGACAACTATTTTTAATGTGTGACTTCTGTTGAGAAAGTATGTATAACTCAGCAACAAATTAATGCTAGGACTTTGCTCTTCCATTATTTTAATTACACTAAAGTTTATTATTAAATGTTATATCTCTTAGGAAGACATGATTGAGAAATATTATAATTTTCAAATATATGGTGAAAAGTATTTATTATATTTTTGTCATTTTCTATATGATTTTCTTTATTAAATTGTTTTAAAAAAGCGTTCATACTATAACCGCAACATCTATACCATGTATAAACACAACAATATTGCCCACAAACATCTGAATAGTTACTTTGTAACTGTTTCTTATTAAAAATTATACATTGATTTTTTAAGTAACTTAAAATTTCTAATTTATCTGGTTTTCTACCAAACGAATCAAAATATTCAACACAGCCATTCTTTGGCTTAAAAATAGCTAACCAATGTGTTCCCGGATCTTTTGATTTACCAGTGTTTACAATTAAAAAAGTTTGTTTTTCAATTATTCTGGGGAGTTGATCCAGAGCAAAAACTCCTTTAAAAAATTTACGTGTGTGTTTGTTACATCTTAATACGTCACTTATCTCTAGGGTATTCATCAATCAAATTGATTCAATTCATATACTTTAGTTGTTTCTTTAATATAATTAGATAAAAACTCTTTTTTGATTTTTTTATTTGTTATAATAACATCAAATTTTTCTAGTATTTGACCGAGCTCTTTATTTATTTTATCGTTGTACACAGTTCCAAAAGAGTAATTATCAAAATTATCATTTATAAAATCCCTAGTTGGAAATTTATACTTCAGCTCTTTTACAAACTTTTTACAAGGTTCTTTAAAACCAACTATACAAATATCTTTCTCAAACAAGGTATTATTATCATCACTACAAAATGTTACATCCAGAAGTGCACAAGACAGTGACATTTTGTCAAATATTCAAATTTACTTTTATATATGCTATTTATAGGTTTGAGAATATATTTCGGTTTTTATCAATTTGTAAACTTGCATCAAATTCTCCATAAACAATAGCAGTCAGTGTAGATGTAAGTGGTTTTGATAGTCTTGCCTCAATTCTAACTGTACCTTGATTTAGTAGACCTTGACACACTTCATTTCCTGCTGAATCTGGAGTTAAATCAAAAGCTAGAATGAAAAACCCATTACTAAACATGGTTTTTGTTATCTGATGACCTTTATCATTATGGTAAATTCCAGTTCCCGAAAAAAGTGTACTGTATGCTCTTGTACAGCAATTATTTTCATCTGAAAAACTGGTTTCAATTGCTGAATTAGGTATTTGAACACCATTTACGTTTAACACAAATTGTGAAATATCAAAATGTTTAAAATTGTATGGGTTTTTTGACCTTTTTCCAGAGTAACCTGTATTTTCTGTCATGCAAAAAATGATTGTGTTTGGCAACTGTCCAATAAAAACATTATCAAGTGATATTGATGAACTATTCTGTGGAATGGTAAAAGTTTTTACCTCTACCCGTTTGTAATTGTATTTGGCATTAGTTTTTTCCAATACAGCATTATGTGCTAATAGCACACTAGGATTAATTGTTACATGTCTCATAAATAAAGTGGCTTCTAAAATTTTTTGTTGAGATTCATCAGTATCATCTGCAAAGAGGTAAAAATCTGGTTTTTCTAATGTTAGGACAACTCGAACATCGACATTGTTTATGAGAAGTGTAGGTTGGTTAAACATATCTAAATGTAATTTTCCCATAAGTTCCACTACATTGCTATTTTGGTATAATTTGTGACGTTCTTTTGAACCACTATTATCTGTTTTTGGTATATTTGGCTTATCTAGCATCCATCCACCACACTCCAAATGCGTTGTAGCGGCATCCGTACCATAATTTAACAATGATTCAATATAAGCTCTGTAATGATAATTGCCATCTGATGGAGATATATTCTTTCCATTTAGTTGAACATTACATTGTTTTATTAATGAATGTAACATATTATTAACCACACTTGGTTGTTGTATAGGTGTTCCATCAGTTTTTTTATCTTTATTCCATTGAGTTCCATCTTTTTTTAAAATTTGTACTTTTAATTTTAGATATGTCGAAGACAAGTCTCTATATGTATCACCGTGCCCTAGTGAAACAAATTCTATGACAGACGGATTATCTAAAGAAGCAATAGGGTTATAGGAAACTTCTTCAGATCGTAAAATACTTGACTGAATAGGCTGTGTTTTAAAAATATCAAGCTCTGATTTCATACATTCAATCATAATTATTCAAAAATATCTTTTTGTTTGTTTTTGTTATTAACTTTGCGTCGCTTCGACGTAAAATAATTTAAATTATTAATGAGAGGTCTTTTTATAGATTTTCTTCGTTTTCTTTTGCCTTGTCTATACATTTCATTGAGTTTCCGAACTGCACCTCGTCTTACATTTTTCATTATCTCTTTACTTCGATCTTGAACCACTTCTTTTACATTTGCCCCTGTGGCAATATCAGATAATGCATTAATACCAGAGTTAATAACCTCTTTTTTAAATATATTAGCTCCAGACGTAAATATTGGTTTTAAATATCTAAAAAGACCACCGAAAAAGCTCCCTAACCCTCGTCCCCTTTGGTAAGGTACAATTGAGTGTAACAAAGGACCAATATCCTCAAGACCTTTTCCTGATTGAACTAAATAATATTTGTAGTACTCTCTCCATAATGAATAAAATAAAATAATATATAGTTTTGTAAAATCGCTTTTATTTATACTTTTTTAAAATGTAATACAATTTTTGTTGGAATTGAACTATTGGAAAAGTTTATTTTGTATCCATATTTATCACATAAAAGTAATGAAATGTTATTAAATGATTTCTCCACATTGCAATATTGAATATTACTGAATTCTTTTACAGTATCAGTGAAAGAATTTTGTATGTTAACAGATCTTAAACACCTTATATCTTTATCACCTAGTTTTTGCGGTTCAATTATATCTGTGTATATAAAAAACATATCTGGTTTACTAATGGGAATCAATTGTACACTATCTATAAAAGTTTTGAAAGCTTCTATTACACGTGATTTATATTTTTTAAAATCTGTAACTTTAAAAGATACTTGATTGAAACATGTTGTCAAAAGTCCTTCGAGGGTATAAGCGTAATTTGCTCTTATTTTTATATCTATTTTAGGCTTAGTAACACATATTGTGGTGTAACTTAAATTTTTAGGCATCTCCTCAGCTTTTATTGGTTGTGTATAATGAACTTCATCGTTTATAAAATTAAAAATTCCCCAAATCAACTGTCGTTCAACTTCTTTTCTTGTAAACCTATTAAGTGGGCGTATATTTTGAAATAGTGTTGGTAGTAGAAAAACTTTCCAGTCGCATATCATTTGTTTTTCTATGTATGGAATATATGATGTTCCAACCCCTATCATATCTTTCTGCATACCTTTAATAAATATTTGAGTACTTTTTTCCCATTCTTCACCATACACATTTGGAACGAAATCATTAACATACATTTCTGAAATACCGACTTTCCACCTTGAATCACACATGTATTTATTCATTTTATTTGTAAAAGATGATAATGAATTTTCTGGATAATAGTTCATAGATGAATCACTGAGTAAAGTGGCATAAAATTCATCATTTACTTGTATGTTGTCCATGAGCTTGCGGATTTCTTCTTACGAATTGGAAAATTAAGTTCTGTTTGAGTATTACCTACTGCTGACCTTAAAACACGTCTTGATGAATTATTCAACTCTTTGCTATTTATAGTTTTTTCTTTTTTCGTTGGTGGGCTTGGGCTATCTAAAGGAACAGTTATAATGTCCCCTGTCAGTTTCATCAGTTTCAAAAATTTGTACATTTTGATTTCTAATTGATTTTCTTTTTCTAAGGCGTTCTCCAACTGAAGCAGCTGACAATGCTTTTGTTAAAACATTTTCCTGAATTTCATCATCAAATACTTCGTCATCAGCTTCTTTTTCATATACTTCTTCTTCTTCAGGAACAACTTGTATTCCTACATTCTTATATTCAGGATAATGCGATTGAGCTGCCGCATCTATATACATTGGTTTTGCACGAGTTTGAGTACCTTTTGTTTCCATAATTTTTATTTTCTCGTCTTTATTTCTAGGAAGTACTCTATTTTTGTTTCTTATTTTAAATAAATTTTGTCTGTATAAATACCATTTTTGAGTGTCTGTTAGATATTTATTTAACAATATTTTTTTCATATTTTTATCCAACTCATTTAATTCAAAGTCTGCATTTTGTTTCATTTTCTCATAAATCTCGGGTTTTAGTATAATCATTTTGTTAAATGTTGTATTATTCATTTTATAAAATTTCCGATTATCCCTGATAGTACTGCACCAAGAAGTGTAGGTAAAAATCCACCACGTTGAATAATGATTTTTCTTTTATTATTTATAGTTTTTTGGCGGCAAATGAGGGATCTCAATTCCTTTTTATAATTTCGTAATTGCGTTGTTGATTTTTTACTTAGATTACAATTACCTTTTAAAATATTTAAAGCAATTTCACAAAATGTTTTGATTACTTCAGGGTCACAATGTTTTATAATTACTTTCTGAAATTTCGGTTTAGAGCTTTTTAATAGGTGCAATATATGACGGTTGACCTTCAAACGTTTCATATTCTTTGCCAAATTGTTCTAATTTATCTCTTGTACAAAAACACAAACCTTTTCCAAATATATCACTTCTTAATCGAAATATATCATTAACGTCTTGAGTAAGATCTATTAATATATACCCGTATGGTTCTGACGTCACTTCATTATATACTTTTTCAAATGCTTTGATTTGATTGGGATATATTTGGCGAGCTAGAGGTAATATCTGCGATTTATCTCTTGGATTTTTGAAAAGTACTAGATATTTACAGTTAAGCGAAATATCTCTTGAAAATTTACCCTGGTGAAAAACATTTTGTGTTACAAATATTACAGATAACTTTCTATGGTGTGATCCTCTAGTAAATAAATCACATACATACTTATCATGGGAATTTAACATCATATCATCGATAATAATTAACAAAGGTTCTTTATTGTCATTAAAATCCGGAATAGTGTTACTATATTCCACATCTTTTAAATATTTTGGAACGGCATTTTTGTCTGGATTACACCAAATAATTTTATTAATATGTGGTTGTATATTTTCTTTTTTATACTTTATTAAATTATGAATAAAAGTGGTTTTACCACAGCATGATGGCCCCGCTACCAATGGATGAAATAGCATAGTTGTATTAGTTAAAAATAGCACTGTTAACCTATATTTATATGAAAAGCTCTTTTGCCGAAGTGAATATAAATGTAAATTTATTTATTCTAATGAGTATTCTTACACAAACCGTCGACATGGTTAAACGAGTTCTCATAGTTGACCTACAATTTTTACAAGGAAATGAAAAGCAATATTTCCTAAAAGAATTAGCCATACTTGAAAAAGGAAGTTTAATTCCAACTGTCTATCACTTCAAAGCACCGTACCCCTCAGAGGAACTTAGTCCGGATATGAAATATAATAACCAGTATTGCGAAAATAAAATAAATGGACTTAAATGGAATAACGGTCTAGTTGAATATTTAGATGTAAAATGCATATTAAAACACTATTTAGAGTCAGCTGAAAAAATTTATGTTAAAGGAGAACAAAAAAAGCTATTCCTTCAAAAGTACATTGACAGTGATAAAATAGAAGATTTAAGCAGAAACTTGCCGTCATTACAAAAGATTGATAACTTTAAATCAAATTGTCCTATACACTTATTAAACAACAATTTCAGATGTGCTGTTAAAAATTGTTATAATGTATATATGTATCTTTTAAAAGAAAAAATGTTAGATTAAAACAGCACAGATTTCTATAAAATTGTAAAATATTTTTAAATAAAAAATTATTTCAAACATATAAATAAATTTGTTTTATTTTTTTTTTTTAACACAACATAAGAATACATCTTTTTTGTTCTACATTCTTACATATCAATAAAATCTTAAAATACTAATAATTTTTTCTTTCCTCTTCTTTAAATATTTCATCAGAACAAAAAAGAAAAGAAAAAAATTCATCTCAAAATATCAATTTGGTCAAGGTTGATTCAGATTTAAAAACCAGCTTTGCACTTTTTTCTTTTAATTTTAAAAATTCGCATAGGTACACTTAATTTGTTTAAATTTTTCTCTTTACATTTTATAAAAACGCATTTCTTCTTACTATATCCATTTACGCCTATTACTTAAACCACATGTTAGATATTTTTGATTTTCTGTTTGTTTTCTTTTTATTCATATTTTTGTCAACATTCTTACATAACAATAAAATCTTATACGGTGATACTCGCAATTAATTAATGGTTTTTATTTCCTCTTCTTTAAATACTTCATAAAAAAAAGAAAAAACAAGAAAAAAAGAAAAAAAATGCATCTCAAAACTGCATTAATTTTGTTGATTCTTCATCTAAGATGTAAAAAACCAGTTTGCACTTTTTTAAATTTTAAAGAAACGTATAGGTACATTTTTTTTCTCTTTACATTGTATGAAAAAGCATTTTTTTTTCCTACTATTTTCCTGCATACCTATTACTTAAACCAAGTATACAATCTTTATAAACAACTGGCGATCGCCGCCAGTCTTACTTTTAAAATGACCTTGACATACTTCCTGTCTGGCCTTCCGGGTGACCTTGACCTACTGACCTGTCTGGCCCAAGTGCCTACCTATCTACTTATTACATACATTTGATCTTACATCCAACATGAAAAAAAAGGAAAAGAAAAACAATAAATATATCAAACCCAACTTTTGATTCTACTACCAACATGTCAAGATTAGATCAAAGGTATCACAAACAGTAACTTGATTACGCAAATAGTTTTCATTCACAGACTAGGTAGTTAAGACTAGTAAATCATTCACATTAAAATTATAATAACTGTTAATATATGCCGTACAGAAAAATATACTACTGCTATATCAACCAAAAATAAAAGATTTATAACATTTAAACAAACTCCCAAACTTAGGATTTAAAACTACTATAAAACATGCAATCTTTCATTCAACCCTGACACCATTCAACATGTAGATACAACCCCTTCTGAAATGAGCAACTAGATTCTTATTTTAAATGATTTGGTAGTTCATTATATAGTTTAAACCCTTTATAAATAGCGAGTTCAGCTCGGTACTGATGAAACATTTTGGTAATCTAAAATTTTGGTTATTCCTTAGTCTATATGGTTGAGCTTGCCCCACGTAATTCATTAAGTTCCTTAATATATCCGTTGGTCTTGCAAACTTTATTTTATGGATGAATAATAATATGTTTAAATTTATCCTTTGCTTAATATTCAGCCATTTAAGTATTTCGAGCATTACAGCTATTGGAGTATCTCTTCTAAGTTTAAGAATTATGCTCATGGCTTTATTTTGTAGTTTTTACAATCTATCGACAATTCCTTGGTTAGTCATAAACAGAATAGTTGAGCAGTATTCGTAATTAGGTTTAACCACCGCATTGTAGATATTAATTGCACTTTTTAGAGACAATTTTTTTCTTATTCTGCTTAAGAAATCAATTTTCTTACTAATTTTTTTGCAAACATATTCTACGTGTTGACTGAATTTAAATTCATTATATACTACCACTACTAGGTATTTTACTTCTTTATCTTTTGTAATTGTTTCAACTCCGATTTTTAGCGTCATCGCATTATTATAATTTATTGTCACAAACTTTGATTTTTTCACATTGAGTTTAAGTTTATTTATTTCAAACCAACTGTTCAACTTGGCTAGGTCATTCTCCATATTTATGTTACATTTACTTGGATTATCACCAATAACTCCTCTTCAATATCATTAATATACATAATGAACAACAGTGGACCTAGTATGGAATCTTGCGGAACTCCCAGATTAATAAATTTTCTTGTTAAGAGGTTATCGTTGATTCTTGTTCTTTGACTCCCACCATATAGGTACGAAGCAAACCATTTCAGTTCTTTTCCTTTTATACCATATTTTTCCATTTTCTAAGTAGAATGAATGCTTCAACAGTCTCAAATGCTCTTTTGAGATCAAGAAATACACTGTAGATTATCTTTTTTTATCTTTTTCACCTTTCCATCTTGTTATGATCCAATTCCAGGCAGTTTCGCAAGAATGATTTCTGCGAAAACCGAACTGTATTTTTATCAGTATTTTATATTTTGAAAATATTGCCTCCAGCTTTTATATTAAATTCACGGGCTTTATGGCACATATATAAATGCTATTTATTTATTTATACTAATATTACATACATAAATGTAATGCAATATTATTGAATCGGCATCGGCTACTAAGGCCATTATAGGTTTTTATACTATTATTAAATTATATACTAATATTATTTATTTATATTATATATTTATATTTATTTTTTGTTTATAATGTATATTATATATATATTTACATTATATTTGGTCGTACATACCCCCTGTAAAGAAAAAAAAACACTTACAGGTCCCCCGTAATTCAGAATTAGAAGGATTTTAGAGGTTAATTCAAATTCAGGGTTATTCTCCTTTAATATAATATTTATATGATATTAGTATGCGAGATTCTGAATTAGGAAGGATTTTAGAGTTGGTTGCAAAATAATGGTTGTACTGCTTTTCCAGAATATGTATATATATATATACCTATATGTACGTATATATAGTTTATCTATATGGCAAATTTTGAATTTTGTTGGCAAAATTATTTTCTATTTCAATGGGAATTTTGACCATTGGGACTTTTATCCTTAACACTAAGACAAATGTCCCATGGGACTTCTTACTCATTGAAGTGAGTCAAAAGTCCGTTATCCGAGTCCGATGCACAAATTTTACTTCTCTTATTATTCCAATAAATACCTTATTATTTGTCAAATCTGTTTTAAAATTAAATTTTTCTGCTAATCCTTTAGAGTTTAAAAATAATTCTTGCTCCATTTCAATTAGATTATAAAAAGGTGGATTTACTTTGGAAAATTTTATAATTTCATACCATTCACTTGGTATAGAAACTGGTCGTTCTTTTTGTGTATTTTCAATGCATGCATACATTGAATCACCTTCGTTTTGGGTATGACCTTTTTCCAAAAAACGATGGATCGGGGATCGAACCCACACTCCTTCGGTTAATACGCCACATAGGTAGGTGTTCAATCCTGAATCAGCAACCTAAAAGAAAGATATGATTGAATGTATCATGTTTCATCATTAAATGTAAAATAAATACATTTATTTATACATACCTAGGTGTTACCTGCAACTTTCGAGCCAGCACATACAACCTTAAATGAAGACAGTACAAAGAATCATATTAGTTTAATAAAAAAAATGCATATTACTTATCTGAGCAAAGGTGAATCCAGGTTCCTGAGTGATGGTTGGGTCCTGGTGGCGATCAGCATGCAGCATCTTCAAAAATCATCCACATTTTTGTTTGCTATTAATATATCTAAATCAATATTATATTTAATAATTATGAATACATTGTTTCTAAAAAAAGTGTTATTGATACTTACATTAATTGTCAAAACCTAACAAATTCACAATGTTAGATAGAAATAGTCAAAATATAATTGTTTTCATTTTGGGACACAAGGTGTCAGTTACATTAACTAAAATTATTTGATTCACAATAATTTTATATTTTTTATATATTCAATAATTACAATACATTTTTTTTTATATATATACTTTATTTTTTTATTTTATGATGTACTTTAAATTCAAGGTTACTGACCTTCGGTTAAACGTTAGTCCTGAACCGTTTAACTCAAGTTTATATAAACCCAAATTTCATGAATTTTTTTTAATCGTAATCGAACCGTCTAAGTGTTAGCAGTATATTTTTAAAGTAATGTAATTAATTTTTTAATATTTTTAAGGTTTCTTATGTAAATTAATTATAAATGAATTATATATGGTTTTTTTAATTTTTTAAATAGTGTTTTTTTTCTAAACATTTTTTGGTCCTTCGAGCCGGATCAAAATAATTTTGTAAAAAAATTTAATAATAATTTTCGTATAAGACCTTGACTATATAATTAAAGTGAAGTTACCGTAACTGATATTTTTTGTTATAAGGGTGAACAGTATTAGCAATAAAACAGTGCGACATTATATATAAAATAGAGAAAGCATAAAATTTAAATTAAATTATAAAGTTAACTTGGTAGAATATAATTGATTAGAAATAACATTGGGTTTTATGTATATATAAGTTATAATAAAAGAATTTATAATCTTTTAAAAAATAATTTTATTACTGTTACAATAAGGTTTCTTGCTTAAGACTCATTTTACATTTTAATTTCCAAAGTTTTTATAATAAAATTATGTTAACATTAACAATTTTTGAATAAGAATTTACAATAAAAAATATTAACCTAATTATGTGAAAACATTCTAATTTTAATTAAAACCGGATGCGCGTGCAATAATTGAATTTGGTGTGAACCAAATTAAATTTATATTCCCAAATTGCGATTTTGCTAATTTAGCAGATTAGCTGTTATGTTATATTGCCTGTTGTACTGTTATGTTAACTCCTCCCCTTTCAAAAATCCGCGTCTCGTGGATTAAAAGTTGAGTTTGATTAGTCCTAATTGGTTGGTTACGTCTTGATTAGATGAGTTTGTTTGAGGTATGACCCAATTCTTTCGGTAGTTTTGATGTAACAGGAAAATGACAACTAAGATAATGCCTGAAATTGTTGGCCATCCAATGATATTAACGAGCTTTGAAATTTGGTAGTTCTGGAATAATTCTTGTAGTTTTCCCAGATTTGTTAGGTGTAGTTTATGTAAATATTTCAGGTTGAGTCTAATGCCATTCGTTGTAATGTTGGTTCTTAAAATCGGCGGTAGGACTTCCGACCATTTAACTTCTTTATTGGTGAATTTCTTGTTTTTCAGTTGAAAGCTCTCATTTTGGTATTTTATTATGAAACTTCCCTCTAGATGTTTTGTTGAGTTGTTGTAGAAAAGACTTCCATTAAAATTTGTTGTAAAAATTATGTTTTCGTTCAGAGAATCAATTATTTCATTATCACTGAATTCATATTCACACTCTGCATTTAGGCCATTTATAAGTTGATAAATGCAGTGATCTACCTTCAGTTGTTTTAATTGTTTGGGTTCACAGATGAGCGTATCCTTGAAGTTGTTACATTTTTCGGAAATTCCCATAATTTCGTTTTTGTTGACAAGAAGCTCTCCATAATCTAAGTGAATTTGTTGCTTGTTGGTGATTGTTGATCTAATTGAAACGTGGTTATAATTTTTTTGACTGGTTTTTGGTATTGCAATCACATATAACAGCGTATAGTTCTTTACTACCATTATTGGTTCCGCGTATTCTACTGCTTCGATTGTATTGGAATACGGCAGAGTTTCTAGTTCGCTTATCAGTATGTTAATTTCTTCCCTATCTAGTAGATTGGTGTTTATAACTTTACTTTTTGTTAAAGATGCTTTGTGCCATGTTTGAAGAGTTATCATTATATTGTTGCCTAATCTTATTATATTCGTTGAGAATCTCATTTGTTTTTTCTACAAAAGCTTTATTTATTTTATATTGCTCATTATTACTTTCTATTATGTCATTGTGGCTTTTCATTATCTTTTCCCAGTCAGTAGCATCTGGGTTGCCTGCGATCCACTTCCATGCGGATCCTATCCAATTTATTTATCTTTTTTTCCTTGGTTTTTCCTGTACTAGGTCTTCAATTAATCGTTCAATTTCTTTAACCTGATATATTGACTGGTCTTTTATGCTATTTGCTGGGTCTATATGTTGTATTAAATTTGATGCTCTTTCCAATATTTCAATGTAGTTTGTTAACTCAATGACGTGGACTATTTTAAATTTTCCGCTAATGACGCTGAGCTGCCAACCTGCAAAAGGTTAGTCTAAAAAAAAAAATAAAAAAGAATTAGGTTTTTAATTAATATTCTTAATATGAGTTTTATGAATCCGACGTCCTGATGTTGTTGTTACGGTGACTTTGTTATTTTTTGCAACTGTTTCTTTTTTAAATTTTGGTTTATTTTTGCCTTGGATCTGTTTAATTGCTGTATATACTGTTTCTCCGGTAGCATATTCTCTTGGTATGTGCCTTTTTAAGTTTTCTTTATTAATTTTATTCTTTTGATTTCTTCTTATACGATCTATTAGATCCTCGTTTATATTTTCTTTGAAATTTGTCAAGTTTTGGTAGTTTATTCTCTGAGATCTTCCAAAGAAAACATCGGTTGGTTTTTTCTTCGTGACTGAATGGATCGTGTTGTTGTAACGGTCCATTATATCAATATGAAGGATTTCTGTTGGATATGTCGGTACCGGTGTTGGTTGAAGCTCTGGTTTATTTGGGTCTCTGTCATATTTGTTTGTGTTGCAAATTTCGCAAGTTTTTGTATACTTCTTTACCAGTGCTGCCATCTGTGGGAAGTAGTATCTCTCTAAAAATTTGATCTTTATTCTCACTCCAGTTGCGATGAGCCCTTCGGTGTTCTGTTTTTATGATGTTGAACTTGTTTTCCTCTGATCTTATATCTTCAACTACTCTTTGTGTTATTTTAATTTTATAGTTTGCGAAATGTTCCTTATACAAGTCTTGTAGTATTTGAATATGTTCTTCTGGAATTTTTAGTCCATTCGTAACTGATGGGTTTAGTTTTTTTTTCAAAATATCAGTTCAATTTTCTTTGCTTATTATTTGTAAGGAAATATGATGTCTTTTATATGATGGAAAAGGTTCTTCTGTTGCAAAAATTTCTTTTCCTTGTTTTATGATGATCTGATTTCTGAAAACATTAATTGGAGCTTCGCAGTGTGGTATTAATTCCGTGCTGTCCTCCTCCGCACTATGAGCTGTATCCGTTGAAGAGGATGTTAAAACATTTGCTTCCAATTGTAATCTTGAAAGTGCGTCGGCTACTTTGTTAGTGCATCCTGGCTTAAAAATTAATTCGTAATTGAACTCCTCTATTCTAGCTTTCCATCTTTTTAACTTTGCATTGTTGTTTCTGTTGCTTAAGCTGAACGTTAACGGCTGATGGTCAGTTAGTATTTTCACTTTTTTGCACCGTACAGGTAATTCCTAAGATTGTCCAAAGTCCATACTATCGCCAACATTTCCTTTTCATTCGTTGCGTAGTTTTCTTCCGTGTTGTTCAGTGATCTGGATATATAAGCTATTGGGCGATCTTTGCCGATTTCACCCTGTGAAAGCACAGCTCCTATTGCTTGATTTGACGCGTCAGTTGTAAGAATAAATGGTTTCTCAAAATTTGGAAAAATCAAAATTTCTGAGGAAGATAATAATTTTTTTAGAGAGTTGAAAGATTCTAATTCCTCTTGGTTTAACCTTATTTTAATTCTTTTCGACTGATTTGCTTTTATTAGACCATTTTCTTCTCTTGTAAGGTTTGTGAGTGGCTTTGCGATCTTAGCGAAGTCTTTAATAAAGCGCCTGTAATATGAAGCGAGACCTAAGAAACCTTTTAAGTCTTTCAAATTTTGTGGAGGTTTGATATTTTTAATTGCCAATATTTTCCTGGGATCAGGTTTTATTCCTTTGCTAGTTATTACATATCCCAAAAACTCCGTTTCATCATTTAGAAATTCTGTTTTATCTAAATTAACCTTGAGTTTAGCCTCCTCTAATTTTGCAAATATCTTTTCAATATTTTTAAGGTGCTCTTCTTTTGTTTCTCCTCCAAAAATTATAACATCATCGATATACACATAGCATATTTTGCCAATGTAGTCTTTTAGTACATCATCGACCATGCGTTGAAAAATGGCCGGTGCATTTTTCAGGCCGAATGGTAACCTGGTGAACTCGTATTTACCATTCATTGTCGAAAATGCCGTTTTTGATATGTCAGCTTCTCTCATTTTTATCTGATGAAACCCTGATGTTAAATCAATTGTTGTGAAATATTTTGAATTTCCAGGATTTGATATGGTGTTGGATATATCCGGAATTGGATACGTATCAGCTGTTGTTACCGCATTTAATTTTTTAAAATCGATCACCCTTCTGTATTTTCTTATACCGGAAGCGTCCATTTTTTTATCGACAATCCAGACCGGTGAATTATAAGGACTCTTTGACGGTCTTATGATTCCATCCTCCAAAAGTTTGTTGATCTGTTTTTCTACCGCGGAACGCATATTTGCTGGATACGGATATGATTTGGTGTAGATTGGTTCATCTGTTATGGTTTTTATTTCGGCTTGAACGCTTGTATCAGCAATTTCCTGGTCGTTTAGTGGACCGAAAATTTTGTGAAATTTTTCAACTAAATTTTTTAATTTTTTCTTTATTTCTTCGTCTAAATATTCATCTCTTATTTCGATAGCGTTGACTTGTATTGATTTTTTTTCTTTAAGAGGGATTTTGATGTTTGGTGCGATTTTCAAAATATTATTTTTTCGATCAATTACAGCTTCTAATTTTTTAAGCGTGTCATCTCCTACGATTCCATCGAATGACTGTAGTCCAGGAAGAATAAAAAAATCAATTAAAGAATCATTTCCAATACTTGCAAAAAATTTTCCGGTTATTGTTTCTGTAATAATGACGTCACCTCCTGCTGATCGAATTTTGAAAGCATTGATTGTTGGTTTGGTATTAGTTGCTATATCGGATTTTATAAAATTTTTATTCGCTCCCGTATCTATGAGAAATTTTAGAATATCTCCATTTCTGGTTTTATACTCTAGGTATGGTACGCTAGAGAGGCTTCCATCATAAAATTTAATTCGTCAGTTGTTTCCTCTTGTATTCCTCCGTTATCATAATCTTCGAAATTCTCATCCATATATTCCTCATATGCTTCATCGTAGTTATATGGTTCCAATTGGAATAACCTCTGTTTGTGAGAGTAAATGTCTGAATCGTTATCTCATTTTTTTGCTATATTTTCTTGAGTAATTGGGCGATTAATATAGTTCACTTGCTTGCTTTCTATCGATTTGTCAACTTCCATCGGTGTTGGTGGTTTGAGTTGTGTTGGTCGTTGCGGTGGTGAACTGTATCTTTGAGCGTTATATACTAAATTTTTCTGTTGCGGTGTTATGTTATTCACTGGTCTGCGTGGGTATGAAAGTGGTCTTGACATCTGATTTATAGGTGCAGTTACTGAGTTATTGTAGCTTCTATTATGTATTGCGAAATTTCTGAAATTTAAATTTTGTATTTCCAAACATGTGGTGTATGCCTCTGGTAACGTCTGAGGTCTCTGTATTATAAGCATTTGCGATATTTCTCCGTGTAATGAAATCATCTAACGCTTTATTCCTGTATGATTCTATTAGTGCTTTTATTGTCTCGTTACTGTGATCCTATGTTTTGATTTTGTTGACTATCAATGAAACCTGGTGGTTTATTGTGGCGTAAAACTCGTCTTTTGTCATCCTTTTTTGAGTCAAACTGCTTAATTGATGTTCCAGCGCCCTTAAATCCCTTTTGTCTGCATAATGGAGAGATAGTACCTTTTTGATCGTTGCCCAGTCATCATCGAAAACATTATACGAAATTAGGGCTGCATCTGCGTTTCCCCTAATTTTTTGCCTAATACTTTGTAGTACTCCTCTATATATGGCCTTTGACTGCACAACTTTGTGATCCTCTAATATTGATTCCACACTATGGACCCATGAAATCTATTGTGTGGGATTTCCGTCAAATGTTTGCAACTCCTTTACACAATCTGGTAATTTACTGATGGATTTGAGATCGTCTTCCGTTTTCGGTGTTGTTAGTACTGTCGAGTTTGCACTTTGTGTAGACTGTTGGTTTCGGATGGTATTTTCCAAATCTTCTAGCCTTCTTTGTAGAGCTCTTGTTAATTCTATTTGTGCATTGACCGCTCCATTTAAGTTACTAACGGCAACCGCAATGTCTTCTACTTTAGTCATTTTAAATATTTTTTGTGGATTTTCTTATAAATTTTATATTTTAGGTTTTTATATTATAAATTTTGTATTTTTTATATTAAGGTTATGGTATTTTTGATTTTATAAAAATTTTTAGAAAACCTTATTTTTGATAAAAAAAGATATTTTTTTTTTTTTTTATATTTTAAAAAAAAATTTTATTTATAGTTTTTATAAATTTTATTCTTATATTTAATTTAATTTTATCTCCTTTTTTTTCGGAGTCTTATTTTTAGTTAATAAAGTAGATTTTTCTTATAAATTTTATATTTTAAGCTTTTATTTTATATTTATAAATTTTATATTAAGGTTATAATATTTTTGATTCTCAAAAATTTTTGTTTTAGAAAATCTTATATTTGATAAAAAAGGTCTTTTTGTAAAACATTTTATTTATAGTTTTTATAGATTTTATTTTTTTATTTTATTTTTATTATATTTTTCATTAAATTCAATTTTATTTTCCCTTTTTGTCCGAGTTTTATTTTTAATTAATAAAGTAGATTCTACTTACAGTAATAATGTTGAGGCCTTTATCATGGTTAGAAAGGATAGCCTTGGTTTTTACCCAGAAGAACTAAGTTCTGTTTTTTGAGTCTTGAATAACCTTGTTTTGTTGTGCCGGTGGATGTGCTGTATTTCTCCCGTTTGAACGTATGTGTTATTGGTTTTTTACAAACGTCCTACTAATGGTACACCTACAATCACTGTTGTCACTCGGTTATAATTAAAGAAGATTCTTAATTTTTATTAATAAAACGTTCATTTTTTTTTTTGTAATATAGATAATTTTTACTATTTTTTCTAATTTTCACAAAAATATTGTTTTTTTTTTTTTTATAAATTATATTAAGTTTTTTTTCTTTAATTTTTATTAATAAAACGTTCACTTTTTTAGTAAATTAGATAATTTTTAATATTTTTTCTAATTTTCACAAAAATGTTCAGTTTTTTTTTTTTTTATAAATTATATTAAGTTTTTTTTTTTATTTTTATTAATAAAACGTTCACTTTTTTAGTAAATTAGATAATTTTTACTATTTTTTCTAATTTTCACAAAAATGTTCAGTGTTTTTTTTTTTTATAAATTATATTAAGTTTTTTCTCTTTTTTCTTTTTATTTTAACCGATTTTTTCCGACACTGAAATATACTGCTCGGGCGCCAGTTATAATAAAAGAATTTATAATCTTTTAAAAAATAATTTTATTACTGTTACAATAAGGTTTCTTGCTTAAGACTCATTTTACATTTTAATTTCTAAAGTTTTTATAATAAAATTATGTTAACATTAACAATTTTTGAATAAGAATTTACAATAAAAAATATTAACCTAATTATGTGAAAACATTCTAATTTTAATTAAAACCGGATGCGCGTGCAATAATTGAATTTGGTGTGAACCAAATTAAATTTATATTCCCAAATTGCGATTTTGCTGATTTAGCAGATTAGCTGTTATGTTATATTGCCTGTTGTACTGTAATGTTAACTTATATAAAAGAAAACATTTAAAACGAGAAAAAAAAAAAACAATATAGTGAATTGTGATTGTGATTCATTTTTATCTTCTTTTTTTTCAAATTTAATTTACATTCATGAATTTGAACCCAGAGTTTAAATGTAAAAGAATAAAATAAGATAATAAAAGAGAAGTTTAGTTATTCAATATTAAAATATTGCAAACACGATTAGAAATTTACGTGCGCGTTCGGTACGGTTGAAGTTAATTACTGGATCCACACAACATCAAGCATGGAAAAATTAATTAGGGAACAGCTCGCTGATAAAACCATATTGGAAATGACCATGAAGGATTTTTTAGCAGATAGCAGCGACAGCAAACAAAAGGAGTGTTACACGCAAATTCTGAAAGACATTCAGGATAAATGGGCTGAAATTAAAGCTCGTCGCCGGAAAATGTTGGTTGCATCATATACGGAGAAAGATTTTGAAGAAGCTAAGTATTCTTATTTTGAAAAAAATATATTTTCTAGTATTAGGCAACTATATTATGCAAATTATGGTTTGATAGAAAGTGAAATGAATGGAAAATTTTCCGACGTTAATGAAGGTTGTGAACCAGCGTCGGTCACAATACGGGAGGCTCCCACTTCTACAGCAATACAACTCCCAAAAATTACGTTAGAGAAATTTCACGGGGATTATCGAAAATGGCCGTCATTTCATGATTTGTTTAGGACATTAGTCCATGAAAATGGTGGGCTTGCGCCTGTACAAAAATTGCAATACCTGAAAATGCATCTTATTGGAGAACCTGAACATTTACTTAGGCAGTTCCAGATAACCGATTTAAACTACCAAAGTGCGTGGCAACTTTTAAAAGATAGGTATAACAATAAAAGAATTCTAGTAGGGACACAATTAAAGGTTTTTTTTACTCAACCTTCTCTTGTACATGAATCAGCTCAGGGCATTAAAAACTTGTTGGACACTACCTCAGAGTGTCTACAAGCTCTAGAAAATTTAAATATAGAGATAACTAATTGAAATCCAGTTATCATTTACAGTATTGTGCAAAAGTTACCACCGGAAACTCATCAGTTATGGGAACAGAGTATTAGTAACATCACAGGGTTACCCACCTGGAGACAGCTGCGCAGCTTTTTAGAGGCGAGATTTCGTACTTTGGAAGCCATAGCTTACAAATCCTACTCATGTAGTAATGATAAAAGAACTAATCCTCCCAACAATTCAAACAAATTCCAAACAAATGTCAGAAATTTTCATGTAGAATCAAAATCAGTTTGTGTTATTTGTGCTGGATTACACTAGATTAAACAGTGTCATAAATTTAGCATTTTGAATCCGAGTAAAAGTTTCGAAATGGCGAAAAAACGGGCTTATGCATTAACTGCTTACGGACTGGGCACACAGTGACAAATTGTCCCAGCTCCACAAATTATCTTATTTGCCAACGACGGCATCACTCACTATTACATAGAGAGCCGATTGCGGCCAATCATGCTCAAGGATCCTATCATACGGGTCTTAATACTAATAATAAGAGTTCCTTTCATCAGGATACAAACATTTGTTCGAATAATGATAAATCGCGTACATTACAAGCTACTATGTCGGTATCAGCAGCCAGTTTTGTACCCCATGACCAACCGTCAACGTCTTCAACTAACGTTCATACATGCGCTACGCCCAGTGACAATATTCAAGTACTTTTAGCTACTGCTCAAATGAAAATAAAATCGCCAGTTACAGGCGACAACAGGATTATAAGAGCACTCATCGATCCAGAATGGGAGACGTCTCTTATTACAGAGTTATTGTGTCAATATTTGAAATTGAAAAAAATTAAGATCACCGCAAGGATACAGGGGAATGGTCAAAATCAGTTAGGTACATCTTTAGCACAAGTCAATTTCGTACTCACCAGCTTAAATAATAAAAACGCCTTCAAAGCTAAAGGTTTGGTTTTGGGCAAGCAGACAAATGTCTTACCTAGTCAAACGATCGCAGCTGGAAAGTGGCGTCATTTAGAAGGACTTGAGCTCGCAGATTGGAATTTTTTCAAGCCCGGTGCGATTGATGTGCTACTTGGAGCCCGACCTATACGGTCAAATACTACAAAATGGTTTGAAACAAGGATCTGAAGGAGCTCCTATAGCTCAAAACACCATTTTTGGTTGTGTTCTAACAGGAGAAATTCGTAATACTGAACACGCTGTTTCTATTTCCAATTTTCATATAAATATAAATTTGGAAAATGAGCTTAAGAAATTCTGGGAAATGGAGGAAGTCACCACCACCAAAATCTTGACTGAAGAAGAAAAGGCATGCGAGGAACACTTCAGAACAACCCACAAACGTTTGGATGAAGGCACTTACCAAGTGGAGTTGCCCTTTCATGAAAATAGTCATGCAACACTTGGTAAATCGCGACACATAGCAGTCGTTTGCTCTCCATGGAATTTGCTAAAAATGCAACTCTTCAAGGGGACTACAATACATGCCTAAATGAGTACCTACAACTCGGGCAATTGGAAAGGACGGATACAACTGAAGAAAACCTTCGAGACGTATCATCCTCTTCAGAGAGTTACTTGTGTTGCTATTTATCACATCACAGCGTGGTAAAAGAAACTAGCTCAACAACCAAACTGCGGGTCATCTTTGATGCCTCTAGGGCTACTAGCAATGGAACTTCGTTAAACAACAAAATGATGAAAGGGCCCGTAATACAGGACGACTTGGCCACACATCTATTAAGGTGGCGTAAGTATAAAGTACCATTCACCGCCGACCTCGAAAAAATGTACAGGCAGATAAAGAAATCGGCTCGTCATGCTGAATTTCAACGAGTGGTTTGGAGAAATTCAACAAATTCCATCATTAAAGATTACAAACTCAAAAGCGTAACTTTCGGGACAAAATCTGCTCCATTTTTGGCCACTCGGGTATTGCAACAGCTATCCATCGACGAAAAATCAAAGTATCCCATTGGATCTCAAAGGGCGGTCGACTCGTTTTATGTCGACGATCTACTGTCAAGAGCTGACTGTAATAAAATAAACATGTCATACCTTACAGCGGTAGAATTAAAACAAGCGCTACATCTCTGGATAAAATTTATACAAAGGCGAAATTTTGAAAAGGAACTACATTCACTTCAATAAAATAAACCAATAAATTCTAATAGTAGGATATTAAAACTAAATCCTTTTCTGGACAAAAATGGCATTATCAGAGTGGGAGGTAGGCTGAAAAACGCAGAATTAAAGTATAACGAAAAATTTCCCATCATATTACCAGGAGAAGGAACGTTTATAAAGTTATTAATTTCAAAATTCCATAAAGAAACATTGCAGAGCGGTTTTCAGATAATGTCGAATATAATATCTCGTAATTATTGGATCATAAATTCGCGAAATTTTATACGTCATTTTATCCACAAATACACAATTTGTTACAGGTTAAAGGCAACTGCGCACAGTCAACTCATGTCAAATCTTCCGACAGTTAGGGTCAATTACAATCGGCCATTCAGTCATTCGGGAGTAGACTATTGTGGTCCCTTTGAAATTAAAACTTACAAAGGTAGAAGTTCACAATGCTACAAAGCTTATATTTCAGTTTTTATAGGCATGATGGTGAAGGCAATTCATTTAGAATTAGTGACCGATTTGACTGCTGAAGGTTTCATAGCTGCCTACCATCGGTTTTCGTCACGACGAGGCAAAGTCGAGCAAATATATTGCGACAACGGAACCAACTTTGTTTCGGCTAATAAAATCCTAAAAAAGGAAAGGCTTTAAATTCTGCACCAATTGGACGTTAAAATTGCCGAAATGTTTGAAAACGAAGGTGTTACGTTTAACTTCATTCCACCAGGCTCCCCGCACTTTGGTGGATTATGGGAAGCCGGTGTCAAGTCAACCAAACAACATCTGAGACGTGTACTTGGGAATGCAATATTAACCTATGAAGAGTTATCAACCGTACTCACTCAAATCGAGGCCTGTTTGAATTCCCGGCCTTTGTGCCCAATTAGTGCCAACATAGATGATCTAAATCCTTTGACTCCAGCACACTTCTTGGTTGGTGATGTATTAATGACACCACCTGAACCGACCCTACTTGATTTTAACATAAATCGTTTAGACCGTTGGCAATATTTGCAGAGCTTGTACTAAACGTTTTGGAAAAGATGGCGAACAGAGTACCTATGCCGATTGCAACAACGCCCTAAATGGGCTAACAAAACTGAAAACGTAAAGAAGGATGATCTTGTCATTCTCAAGGAAAAGAATGTACCACCATCTCATTGGGCATCAGCCCGAATTATAGAAACTCATCCTGGCTCAGATGGTTTGGTACGAGAAGTTACTTTGCAAACTAAGTCTGGTATACTAAAACGTCCGATTACTAAAATATGCCTATTACCAATACAACAGGAATGTCAAAACTCATAACATATCTAAATAAAACAAGTAAAAATAACAGTAAGTCGATCCAACCGACTTATTTATACCCTACACCTAAAACATTCAAATTAAATTAAAAATCCATAAGTTATTTTAGTTAGGTATTTAATGCAAACTAAAAAAAATAAATGCTGTTACAACCTTTGTACAAAATTTCAGGTTTCTATCCATATTAAATTCGAAAATATGATTGTTAGGTCTAGGTCTTGGGAAGTGTATGAAGGCACGTGGACCACCACTCAAAGTTTAGAAACATCAACAGGGTAGAATATTCTTATATCAAATTTCAAGTTTATATATTTATTAATTTCGAAGATATGCTTGTTTGGTCTTAGGAGTTGTGAGGCAGATACCCGAACAACCATTCTAATTCATCTTAAATTTTGGACAAATCAGGGATTCAGGAAACAACACCCTTGTACCAAATTTGAAGTTTCTGTCTTTATTAATTTCGAAGATATGCTTGTTCGGTTTTGGGAGTTGTATGGGAGGAACCCGAACGACCACTCCAATTTATCTCAAATTTTAGGCAAATCAGGGATTTAGGAAACAGCACCCTCGTATCAAATTTGAAGTTCCTATCTTTATTAATTTCGAAGATATGCATGTTCGGTTTTGGGGGTTGTATGGGAGGTACCCGAACAACCACTCCACTTCATCTCAAATTTTGGGGATATCAGGGATTCAGAAAAACACACCCTCGTACAAAATTTGAAGTTTCTATCTTTATTAATTTCGAAAATATGCGTATTAGGTTTTGGAAGTTGTATGGGAGGTACTCGAACGCATGGTCCGATTTCGCCCATTTACAATCCCCGCCTTACCTTAGTCATTGTTAACCTACGGTATAAATTTCATCAAGATAGCATCATTATTTTTTGAGTTATAAATCGACTCCGGCGGTGAACCTGATTCAAAATATATATACATGGTTATACCTGACTCGCTTCCTTTTGGTGGTTAGAAACACCATACCAAAGTTAATATACCCTATACTTAATGTGTAGGGTATAATAAACCCACAATCAACATATCTAAATATTATTATATCTGCAACTAACATAGGAACGATATCAACAATCAACAGTTAACCCTACATATTATGTCAACAATCAATCTACATATCATGTCAACAATCAACCCAAATATTATATCAACAATCACATTCATATCAATAAAAATTCATATCAATAAAAAACTCATATCAATAAAAAATTCATATCAAGCGTACCAATCAACAATAAGCGTTCAAGATCTACAGTAACATGTCCAACATATCGAAATAAATAGTTCTAAATAAACTCGTCATACTATCTCACGCTGATACACATAACAACACAAAAAAAAATCACGAATCGATGTCTAGTTAGCACTATAAGATCGGTAAAAATCAAAACGCGAAAAAGACATCACATATTCAAACTACATACTGTTTACAAAAAACGCAACAGCATAATATAAAATTTTTTGTTTATAAATAAAATAATCATACCGATTTCCAAATTGTTATATTTTCAGGCGGTTCATTATGCACATAGGAACACTCAAGCATACAAATTTGTAACCAACCAATTAAGTATACACATATATACATAACTTTTTTGAAGTAATAGCAAAATTGATACCATCACATTATCATGAAATGTTGTCATCTTCTTCCATAAGATGCTAAGGCCGGCAGAATGTTCAATCCTGAATCAGCAACCTAAAAGAAAGATATCATTGAATGTATCATGTATCATCATTAAATGTAAAATAAATACATTTATTTATACATACCTGGGTGTTACCTGCAACTTTCGAGCCAGCACATACAACCTTAAATGAAGACAGCACAAAGAATCATATTACTTTAATAAAAAAAATGCATATTACTTATCTGAGCAAAGGTGAATCCAGGTTCCTGAGTGATGGTTGGGTCCTGGTGGCGATCAGCATGCAGCATCTTCAAAAATCATCCACTTTTGTTTGCTATTAATATATCTAAATCAATATTATTTTTAATAATTATGAATACATTGTTTTTAAAAAAAGTATTATTGATACTTACATTAATTATTAAAACCTAACAAATTCACAATGTTAGATAGAAATAGTCAAAATATAATTGTTTTCATTTTGGGACACAAGGTGTCAGTTACATTAACTAAAATTATTTTATTCACAATAATTTTATATTTTTTATATATTCAATAATTTTCACTCTTTATATACAATACATTTTTTTTTATATATATACTTTATTTTTTTATTTTATGATGTACTTTAAATTCAAGGTTACTGACCTTGGGTTAAACTTTAGTCCTGAACCGTCAAGTTTATATAAACCCAAATTTCATGAATTTTTTTAAATCGTAATCGAACCGTCTAAGTGTTAGCAGTATATTTTTAAAGTAATGTAATTAATTTTTTAATATTTTTAAGGTTTCTTATGTAAATTAATTATAAATGAATTATATATGGTTTTTTTTAAATTATTTTGAAATGGGATTTTTAATTTTTTAAATAATGTTTTTTTTCTAAACAGTAGGTGAAGGCTACGGAAGCCCCTAAAAATGCTATATTGAGATAAATTTTTTTTAAAGAAATTTCCATTGTAACAATATAATTAACTTTACAGAAAAATTCGCAATTAAAAATTTATTTTCTACTTTTTAGTTAAAATAAAGCTGATTTTTAAAAATTGTTTTTATTATTATTTTATCTAATATGACACTACTAACACATTTAATGCTAGTTTTATTCCTGCTAAAACATTTTTTGGAATAACGAAACAACTTTAGCAAAAAAATAATGACACTCAAGTTTTAAGTTTTATCTACTTTTGGGCGTAATAACCACGTGGATTCAACAAAAATATCTGCAGCTAGAAAAAAAAATAGTTTGTGGTCATATTTATTGTTTTCCATTAATAGAATCCCATTATCTCAGAAAGGACACTGAAAAGAAATATTTAGAAGGGAGTTTAAATGTCGCTAAAATGTATTGCTTGTTTTTAGAGTGGACCGGAAATAACAATTTAGAATTTAGTGTTACGGAAAGACAATACAGAGACGTTTTTAATTCGGAATTTAACATTAGTTTCTTTATTCCTAAAAAAGATAAATGTGAAATTTGTGATGCTTTTGAAAATAGTTCTGCAAATAAAAAGCTTTTAATAAAATCGGAGTATGATCAACATATTGCACGGAAAAATCTGGAAAGATCAATAAAAGAAAAAAATAAAAACAAGGCTATTAGTAACGCAAAGAATCTTGTTGTTGCGTTCTTTGATTTTCAAAAATTTTTGAATCTTCTTCAAAACGAAGCTTGTTCTTTTTATTTCAAAAGAAAATATGCGGTTTATAATTTCACGATTTATGACATGGCCAGAAAAAAGGACGAAAGCACGAAAATGTTGCCAAAAAAAGGTCTTGCGAAGTTATTAGCTGCTTGAAAATACTTAAGAGAGCAGTAATAGCTAAGGGGAGTAAAAACTTTCTATTTTAGTTCGATAATTGTGGTGGGAAAAATAGAAATAGATATATGTTCGCATTTTATGCATGGATTTCCAAAAAGTACAATATTAACATTGTGTATCGTTCTTTGAAAAAAGATCATATCCAAAACGAAGGTGATTCAATGTATGCATGCATTGCAAATACACAAAAAGAACAACCAGTTTCTATACCAAGTGAATGGTATATGAAATTATAAAATTTTCCAAAGTAAATCCAGCTTTTTATAATCTAATTGAAATGGAGCAAGAATTATTTTTAAACTCTAAAGGATTAGCAGAAAAATTTAATTTTAAAGAAGATTTGACAAATAATTAGGTATTTATTGGAATAATACGAGAAGTAAAATTTGTGCATCGGACTCGGATAACGGACTTTTGACTCACTTTAATGAGTAAGAGGTCCCATGGGACATTTGTCTCAGTGTTAACGATAAAACTCCCTATGGTCAAAATTTCCATGGAAATAGAAAATAATTTTTGAATTTTTTTTTTCAACCGTAATTTTAATTTTTTGACAGTAAAAAGTTTAATCATGTAGTAGCTTCTTTGCCATCCTAAGTGTTACGACATACAGCAGGTAATGTAATTGTAATAAACACTTACGGTTCCAAAATATTAGAGCTCAGTCTGGGACTGAAACGCGCTTTTGTACATTCGCAGTAGATAGACCAATAATAGGAGCCGATTTCTTATCTAGGTTTCGGTTTTTTTTTTTTTTTTTTTTTTTACGAGGGACGGTGGAAAACATCAAAAGTCACCCAAAGGAACTGCACGAGGTTCCTCTGAGTAGTGTTGGACTTTAACCAACCAAAACCACCCCCTTTAAAACCAAACTATAGGATTGGTCCTTTAATACATAATAATATAATGTCCAGCTTGGTTTTGGGAAAAAGGATGGGGGAAGGAATACTTGGGTGTTGGAATATAGGAAAATTGGGATTATGGAGGTCGAAGGGAAACATTTGGATAGTTATTTTGAAGAAAGATGTTAGTGTTCTTCTTGAATTTCGATATATCGTACACAAATGAATTACCAACTTTTGGGAACACATGTGCGGGCATAAGGTTCCATAAACGCGACATGCACATGACAAACGAATTCCCGATTGCTGTATTGCGCCATCTTGACAGTTCGACAGTGTATGGGTGGGCATATATTGCACTCCTCGTTTCACGTTGGAAAACTTTGAGTGGAGGCATCAATTGTTTTATTTCTTTAGAGCAGGTGTTCACCCCTACAAGGTATCTATAAAAGAGGGTCAATGGCCCAACAGTACGGCGATGGCAAAGTGGAGTGAGCGTTGAGGTAACACTGGGGTCGCCAATAAGGCGAATATCTCTGTTTTGCACTTTGTCGAGAAAACCCAGCGCTGTTTGGGGCGCTCCAGCCCAAATATGTGCATTATACTCCATTTTGGGCCTAATGTACATTTTATAGATGTTGAGAAGATCGGAAGGAGAGAAGTAAGCTTTACAGCGGTACAAGAAACCTAGACATTTAGCAGCATCTTTAGCTATACCAAAAATATGATTTGACCAGGTCAATTTCTGATTTAACTCGATGCCCAGAATGTTTACTGGTAAATCTGTCTCATCTTTGTCTCATTTATCGAAAAACTAGATTAAAAGCAAAATAACCCATTGCATCAGTTTCAATACCAACTCGAAGGCACTTTATAGTAAATTCGCACTTTGGAAACATTTTGAAGGAATTTTCTGTAATAACCCAAGAAACCGATTATTACCAAGACGTTAATCAGCCAGTCGTCTACCACATATTAACAAATAAAAATTTGCCAGTCTCAGAAGCTAGAAGGCTGGACTCAGGAAAACATAAGATCGCAAAATTATAATTTTATCTTATGGTAAATCTTGGGATATGTAGTATATCGTCCTTCCCAGTCTCATCCCCATTACCATGGTACCAAAGAAAGCCAATGGCGCCTGGCGTCCTTAGGAAAATTGCAGAAGACTGAACGCCGTCAACATCCCGATATCCAAAATCCCAATTTTACAACTTCTCCATGCATTTAAATTTCTTAAAACTAGACACTATGTGCATACCTCATAACAAATGCACAAGAAGACATAGCGAAAACCGCTATTATAACTCCATTCGGTTTATATAAATTTACGGAAATGCCTTTTGGTCTACGTAGTAGTGCATTGTAGCACAAACCTTAAAGAGGTTTATTATTCAGGTAACAGGGGATCTTAACTTTGTACTTCTTTACATAGACGATATCCTAGAGATATAGGGTAGTGATATAGAGTAGTGAGCAAAAGGAACGAAGACCACGAAAAGTACCTTAGAACACCTTTTGAACAACTAACAGAATATGGTGTTTAAATAAAACCGGTGTTCTGACTTTAGAATATTTAAGTCACGTAATAACACCGGAAGGAATTCGTCCTTCAGCTCTAAAATTAAAAAGATCCAAAAGTTGTCAATTCCAAAAAGCATTAAACAAACTCGGAGATTCTTAGGAATGATAAATTTTTATCATAGATTCATTGCCAAATTCTCCGACATTTTATCACCCATTCATGTTCATCTATCTTGTCTTCAAAAAACTTCAAAATAATACAAAAAACGTCAAAAGTTTTCATGGTCAACTGATTGCAATGAGGCTTTTTTAAAGGGCATATCAAGTTTAATGGAATATACAATGCTCGTTCACTTACTGAAAAATGCAGAATTTTCAATTGCAGCAGATGCGTCTAAAGCTAGTATAGATGAAGTTTTGCAACCAAAGAAAAAAGAGTTTTAGCAACCACTAGCTTTTCAAAACAACTTTCGCATACGGAAACGAAATACTCAACATTTGACGGAGAACTCTTAGGCGTATACTTACCAATCAAACATTGCCGGTATTTCTTATAGGGCTAAAGCTGTACCGCCTACACCGATCACAAACCTCTGAAAACCGAGAGAAATCCACGGCAAGAAAATAATTTGGATTTTATTGCCCAATTTACAAGTGACATAAGATATGTCAAGGACAACGACAACGTGATAGCAGAAACCTTATCGCGAATCTCAGAAAATTAAATCAATACTCTCAAAAGCCAATTCGACTTGAAAACATTAAGTCAGCACCAGAAAAACGACGTCGAGCTTGTGTCCTTTAATATACCAAATTCTAGCTTTAAAATCGAACTTCATTCGTTTCCAGATTTTGACATATACGTAGAAACTTTCACTTCAAAATGTAGATCGTACGTTCCCCAAGCGAGCTGAGCAATGTCAGCAATTACTTTTGATAAACCCCACAGTTTATCCCACCCTAGTGCTCAAGCAAAACAAAAGATTATTACGAGCAGATAGGCCAAACAGGTCCCAAAATTAGAAAATGTATAAAAGAATGTTTACCTTGCCAGTAGTATAGATATGGGCCCTCTGGCACAGCTGTTTCGGAGTAATATAAATTTGTGGATTCTGGCACAGCTTTTTCGGAGTTTTCAGTGATGTAGGTAAAGCTAATACGTATAGTATAAACACGAACCAAATGAAGGTAAAGTATTAAGTTTCAAGAGTTAATTTTTAATTTGAAATTTAAGAAAGCTTACGGTTTACGAATAATATAATTGAATATATGTAAGTTTAATATGTAGAAAACTTATTTTTCGATGAGATCAGTTATGTTTTAAATAAAGTTTAAAAACTTTATCGGTTTGTTATATATTAAACTAAATATATGAAAGTTTAATATGTAGAAAACTTTTTATATATTAAACTAAATATATGAAAATTTGATATGCAGAAAAATTTTGCGTTGAGATCAGTTATGTTTTAAAAAAAGTTTTAAACTTTAACGGATATTATATTTTAAACTAAATAATATATGAAAGTTTAATATGGGGAAAACTTTTGCGTTAAGATCAGTTATGTTTTAAAAAAAAATTTTAAAATTTTAACAGATATTATATTTTAAACTAAATAATATATGAAAGTTTAATATGGGGAAAACTTTTGCGTTGAGATCAGTTATGTTTTAAAAAAAAGTTTAAAAACTTTAACGGATATTATATTTTAAACTAAATTATTTGTGAAAGTTTAATATTTTTAAAACTTTTGCGTTGACATCAGTTATGTCTAAAATAAAGTTTAAAAATTTTCCCTTTAAATGCAATTTTAAAAAGTATAGCAAAGTTGCATTAATATAATATTTTGTTTTGTATAACTTTTATATTTAATTTTTATAGTTATTAAATTGAAACATTGTTATTAATTTATATTAAATATGATAACTTTTAACATTTCATAGACATTAAAATTTACAATAAAAGTATTAATTGAAATTTGAGAGAAGTTATTTAAAACATATTAATGTAGTTAAAAGCGGATGCGCATGCAATAATTAAATTATTAAAATTTTTTACAAACAGTAGAATTTACAATAAAGACATTAATTGAAATTTGACATATTTAAAATGTGCTAATTTAGTTAAAAACGGATGCGTGTGCAATAATTAAATTTGGTGTGAACCAAATTATAATTTTTTTGCTGATCAACAACTTTTATATTTAATTTTTATTGTTATTAAATTGAATTAGATTAGTTTCAATTCCTAATTAATCTAAAGCTTCAATTTTATAATTATCAAAAAAATTAAAATCGAACTTGTAACGAGTTATATTATCACTATAAATACTGTTTCATTTTGAAAAAGTATTTAATTAAATTTTTATATGCAAGATAACAATGTCAACAATTAAAAAATTTGTTGGAATATCAAACACAGATCTTTCTAATTTTAAAAAGTTAGAAAACTTGGAGATTAATGAAACATACAAAATAAAGGGTTTCAAATTTGACCACAAGAGAAATTTTGGAAAAACCCTTCTGGTAAAAATAATTTTTAATCTAGAAGCTGTTTGGGTATTTTTACCCAAACGGTTTGCAAATCTGATAGAAAACAAAACGGATGTTGAGGAACTTCACCAGTTTGGGGCGTTAAAATAGAACGGAAGAGATGAGGAGAAATCAAACATTGCAATAAATGTTTTTAAAAAGATATGAATGAAGATGAAGGTGATGAAAATTATGATGGTTACGATGATTATGATGAAGATTATGGAAATGTAAACACCGATAGTGACAATAGTGAAAATGAAAAAAAAACAATAAGGGAAAAATTAAAGAAAAGAAAATTTTTCTAAAATTTTAAAAAATAAAAAAATAAAAATGTGAATTTAATAAAAATATTTCTTTTATTTTTTCATAATTATAATGTTTTAATTTTTTTTATAGGTTTATCTTTTTCAGCTTTGTTTTATAGGTAGAAAGAAAATCTTTTAAATATTTTTTCTATATAAATAGAACATTTTTTTACATTGTACTTTATTTGTAGCTTTCGAATCTTCTTACGCTAAATTTATTTTTTTAGAAAAATTATAGAATTTTCTCATCCATTTTCTATGATAGTAGCTGATCCATCTGGTTGTGGAAAGAGTACGTTCATAACTCAATTGATCAATAACTTAAATAAATTGGTTTCCCCAACTATTGAAAAATTCATATGGTGTAATTCAAAAATAAATGCTATTCCGAAGAATTTAGAATTTGAAAACATTTAATACCAGAGTGGTTTACCTGATAACTTTCAAAACAATAACTAATGCAATTTAATTATCTTAGATGATTTAATGCTTGATGCTTATGGAGAAAAAATTTGTGACCATTTTACAAAAGGATCACATCATCGAAATCTTTCAATAATACTGGTTACACAAAATATTTTTCAAAAATTTTGTAGAGATATTTCACTTAATTGTAAATATTTAGTTCTTTTCAGAAATCTACGAGATAAAACTCATATTTTGCATTTAGCAAGACAAAGTTTTCCGGAGAATGCAAAGGAATTTCAAAAAGTATTTAATGAGGTAACATCAACTCCCTATGGTCATATTATTCTAGACTTTACTCAAGATATTAATGACTTATTTCGAATTAGAAATAATTTGTTTAACAAAAATAAGTATTGCGAATTTTCGTGTTCATCAAAACAATTAACAAACGGTAACTTATTTGAAAAAAATGAGACGATTGAAAGCAAACCAACATATATTGCATGTATTAAAAAAGAGTAAATGAAAGTTAAGAAACAAAATACTTAACTTTTGTGATTCCGAAACAATTAAAACAATTTGCGAAATTGCATTAAATAAGCTGAATGGTATTAATAAATTAAGTAAAAATCAACTTTAAAAGTTAAAAAAGTATAAGAATAAATTCCGACTTTTAGCTGGTCCAAAAAAAAATTAACTTCTAAACGAAAACTATTGATACAAAGTGGAGGATTCTTACCAGCTTTAATTGGAACAGTACTCTCTGGTGTTATTGGACAACTTATTCAATCATATCAGTCAAAAAATGAATAATTTACAGCGAATGATTGTCTTACATCCTGAACATTATAATAAATTGAAAGATAACTTATTAGATGATAATGAGCTCAGTCAAATAGATAAGGCAATGAAAACAATCTTGTTAAACAAGAATTTAAATGATATTCAAAAATGGCATTTATATCGAAAGCAACAAGTAAAATTAGGTGATAGGAGAAGAAAGTAATTATTAAGAAGCGCTGTTAAACCACTTATGGCAAATAAAAACCTTCAAATGGAAGATGAAAAACCATCACGTATTTATATGAGAAATATGGGTACACACACATCTAGAATTATAAGAAAGCATAAAGATACACAGACTAAAACGAAAAATATGCTGACGAACGAATCCTTATACGGTTGTTTACGGATCCTACGAGAGATTTCACAATAATATAATAAGGAACCAATATTGTGGATGATGATTCTAATTATATTGATAACGTTTTTACTGAAGAAAATATCAAAACAAGTAAATGTAACAGTAAGTCGATGAGACCGACTTATTTATACCCTATACCTAAAAAATTCAAATTAAATTAAAAATCCATAAGTAATTTTAGTTAGGTATTTAATATAAGCTAAAAAAATAAATGCTTTTACAACTTTTGTACAAAATTTCAGGTTTCTATTTTTATTAAATTCGAAGATATGCTTGTTAGGTCTTGCGAAGTGTGTGAAGGCACGCGGACCACCACCCCAATTTATGTCAAATTTTAGAGTCATAATCAGAACAGGGTAGAACACTCTTGTATCAAATTTCAAGTTTTATATTTATTAATTTCGAAGATATGCTTTATGATTATAAAAGAAATGGAAAAGTTTTATGTAACTTTATTAAGTAATTCTTCAGGTGATATATTTCCTGAAAATTACAAATTACTTTCTCAATTTACAAATAATATACCACGTCATAATGACCTCAGGAACGAAAATTGGAATTTTGGTTTAACTGAAATTTACTGTAATGATTTTCTTCAAACAGATAAATATCAACGTTCAAATTGTGTATTAATTTCAATAGGAAAAACTACTGTTATTGTAGGTGATAACGATTCCAGAAGAGCTGTTGTTAAACGAATGGGTTATACATTTTACCCTGATATTCATAAATATAAATTTAGGTGTGATGATTGGAAAATTAATTTTTTACCAGTTTTAATAAATAATATTACACCAGAAGCAGGATTTACAAGAAAACAAGTTTTAAAAGATTTTTCTATGAAATTTCAGAATCTTTGTTAAATAAAAAGTATTATAAAGGTGATAAAAAAATATTACTTCCAGCAGAACAATTGCAACGAGTAAGAATATGTCAATCATTTCAACAGAAAATTTTTATTTACAAAATATACTATCCCAGAACTGATAAAGGAACTTCTTTTACAAAAAGAAAAAGTGATAAATTTAAAAAAAGTTTTACCAGATTTATTCAAACAAGTTTTTTCAATGAATGACAATCACTTGCCAAGTATGATGGTTATTTACACTGACATTATTCAACCGAACATATATGGAGATAGTACAATAAGTGCATTAAAAACTATTAACTGAGAACGTTAAAAACGTACAATTTAAAAACGTACAATACATTACAGAAGAAAAAAATTTATTTGAAACTATTTCAATTCGCATTTGTAATCAATATGGTCAAAATATTGATTTTTCACCTAGTTTATTTTCAACAAATATTGTTTTACATTTTATTCGAAAATAAAAATGATATAAATAGATAAAAAAATATATATTTTTTTTATTCATTATGAAGCAATCATACATATTATCTTAATCAAAGTGGAGGGAATATGAATGAAATAGGACCTCTATTACAAACAACATCTTATTATCAAAAGGGAAGAGGGATTGAAAATTTGTTTGGTGGTAAATACCTATTTTCTCATCAGGTCTAGATATTTAAAAAAAATAGCTGGTTTCAATTCATTATCGGATATTAGTACGCTGGCAAAAAGGAAGTGATAAAACATAGATGAAAAGAGGCTATAAAGAATGTAAGACGTGGTGTTTTCAATAAATTAAATGATATGTATGCTCATGGAATTCATCGCAGGTTTATAAAAAGACGCTCAAACTCAGCAACTATTCATTTAAAAACGGAAAAGAAGAAGAAAATTGTAACTTCTAAAAAAATTAATAAAAAAAAACAAAAAACAAAATATATTTGATTAAAACTGACTGAGTGCATGAAATCTGAACTAGATATTTTTACACCAAGTCCAATACAATCCAGCATATTAAAAACTGAAGAAGTTGCTTTAAATCCAATAGCCTCTTCAGACTCTAGTTCTACTATCGAATTTATTCCATTAGGTCATGGATTTGTCTGGAACATATTTAAAACTTAAACTTCAAACATTGAAAAAAAATTGGACATCTTGGAATGATGATAAAGATAAAGACAATAAATTAATTTCTCAACCTGGGATTTGTAAATAATTTATTTCATTCTCTTCTAAAACAATGTAATGTTCAATTAAATGGGAAAAATATAACACCATCAGATTCAAATTATCATTACAGAGCATATATTGAAACTCTTCTCAATTATGGAACTAATGCTGCTGAAACACATTTAGAATGTTCAGGTTGGACCTTGGATAAAGAAAATGTTCAAAGATTTGATAATAGTCGTATTCTGGAACGTAAAAAGCGAACGTAAGAACGTAATAATAAGTGCTGAAGTAGAATTAATGGCACAAATTACATGTTGATATGTTTAACCAACCAGTTCTTTTGATTAACAATGTAGATGTTTGTGTTGTATTAACTTTAGAAAAACCAGACATTTATTTTTTTGTGATGACTTTTACAATATCTCCAATACGTTAAATATAAGTCTAAACAATGTTTTCATAGGGCAACTAACAACTACAATAATATTTGGATGACTGAAAATTTGGGATATACAGGAAAATGATCCAAGAACCCTTTTAATTTTGAACATTTTGATTTAAAACAATTTATGTTATATGTTAACGGTATTCAAATTCCTAATTCAGCTATAGAAACGAATTTTTCAGAGAAAAACTCAACATATACTCGAACATATTATACCTTGTTTAGTGGAACAGGAATATATCATGCAAACAAAGGACATCAATTTTTTATGACTGAAAATGAGGGATATACAGGAAAATCATCCAAAAACCCTTTTAATTTTGAACATTTTGATTTAAAACAAATTATGTTATATGCTAGACTAAGGCAATGTTTAGCAAAGGTTACTTTCTATTAGATTTTGATTTAACTCCTGATGGAGCAGGAAATGATTCCTGCCAGTCTCTGTTAAATCAGAGTTCATTAAGAATTGAAGCTAAGTTTTCAAACAAGTTATCGACAACTGTAACATGTATTGTTTATTGTGAATTCGACTCAAGTTTACAAATTGACAAAAATCTTAATGTTCACACAAATCTATAAATAACGAGATAAATTTGTAAAAACCATTCATTCATAATGACTACACTTCAAATTGAAACTATTCTTAGTCATAACAAAAATACAAAAAACTATTTTACTGGAGTTTTCCCAATAGATAAAATTCCGAAATATGTTAAAAAACCGGTCATGCTAGTAATAAACACAGACTCTTCAAATAAACCTGGGCAACATTCGTTAGCTTTATTTTTAACAGAAAATGGATGTATTGAATATTTCGATTCATATGGGATGCTACCTATTAACAAGATAATAATAACATTTTTGAAACATAATTCAATAAAATATAATTTCTTATAAAATAATAAACGATTACAGGATGCTTTTTCTACAGTTTGCGGACAATATTGTAGTGTTTATTTATGGTTTCAAGCTAGAAATATCAAAATGAAAAACTTTTTGAATATATTTAATAAAATAAAATATATGCAAAATGATAGGTACATAGGATAATAGAAAAATCATTTGATAATATATTTGATTTAAGAAATATGCGAAAAAAATAAATATCAAATTTCTAAATCTTGCAACTAAATTACTACACAAATAAAATAAAATTTTTATGAAAAAATATGCTTAGTTTATTTAAAAATTACGATGGGTAAAGGAATAGAAATTATTAAGAATAGCAGAAACGAATTCTAAAAGGTTCGCACAGTCAACACTATTATCATATACCTACTTTTTGGATTCCAATAATTTCTCTAATATTAGCATTGGTTACAATATAACTCAATTCCAACCAAAAATTACAATTAATAATCGCAGAGGTAACTCAGTAGAACTTAGTTATGAAGAGTTCTCAAAACAGACAGAAATGGTAGATGTCTATTAACATTTGGAAACAAAGAAAATAAAAAGAGGTTATGATTATCTTCTGAACAGGCAGATCGTTTTTTTAACATTATAGAATCATGAATCATGTTCATGCTGTTATATATTATAACAACAATGTAAATAAATTATCTGACTCATGGCGCAGTGGTCAAGTCACCAACCTTTCAATCGAAGGGTCTTGGGTTCAAACCCCGGTCAGCTCATAAATAAAAAATATGTAGTACTTTTATATTGTAATAATGTATATCGTATAATTAATAGTAGTAATAATAACATTAATAATATTAATAATAATAATAGTAATAGTAATAATAACAATGATTATAATAATAGTAATAATAATAATAGTAATAGTAATAATAACAATAATTATAATAATAATAGTAATAATAATAATAGCTGCTACAGTGGGGCTATCTTTGGTTATATCATGCAAGTAAGGTGTTATATACTGCTGCACGTTGTAATCCACGGATAGCGCTGATTCTGTAGTAAAATAATAACAATAATAACAATAATAATAATAATAATAGAAATAATAATAATAATAATAATAATAGTAATAATAACAATAATTATAATAATAATAATAATAATAATAATAATAATAGCTGCTACAGTGGAGCCATCTTTGGTTATATCATGCAAATAAGGTGTTATATACTGCTGCACGTTGTAATTCACTGATGGCACTGACTCTGTAGTAAAATAATAACAATAAAAAACAATAATAGTAATAATAATAATAATAATAATAATAGTAATAATAATAGTAATAATAATAGTAATAATAATAATAATAACAATAGAAATAATATAATAGCTACTACAGTGGAGCCATCTTTGGTTATATTGTGTAAGTAAGGTGTTATATACTACTGCACGTTGTAATCCACTGATGGCGCTGACTCTGTAGTAAAAATAATAATAATATTAATAAAAATACTAATACCAATAATAGTAACCGCTACAGTGACAGTGGGGGTTGCCTTCAATAATTACCTCATGTAGTACTATATACTACTACTACATGTTGTAACTGCTGTGACGGCTTTAGTCACTGTTAGCTAAATAGTAATAATAATAGGCGGATTCACTGTTTCCTTACAGTCCCACTCCCAATTCAATGTTTCCGTATCCATTTCCTATCCTTTCCAATCCTTTCTAGCCAATATACTGCGTTCGCAAGTAAGGGTTTCATCCCATTATATTGGCTAAAAGGAGGAGGTGGGTTTAGTCAGTAAGAATCTGACACTACCAAGGGGGAAATTGTTGGTGTCTTTGGAAGATTCCCACCTCCATTAGGAAAAAAAAAGCAATGTAGAAGAATACATTACAAAATATGTTAATAAGTGCATAATAAAATTTGTTGTTAAATTAAAACAAGAAGACTTTTATATTCCAATGGACCTACATAACATGACACCATGTAATAATTCTCGTCTTTTTTACGAAATTCCTTTTTTATTAGAAAAAGGAATACAAAAAAATTTTATAAATTTTAAAGAATAATAAAAAAATAACTTTGTTTTTATTAAATTCATTTATTTGTTTAATTTATTGTGTTCCCATAATATAATCATTTTTCAACACATGGAAAAATATTTTAAAAACATTGTTTACAGCACATCGACCATTTGATGAATATTGCACAGAGTTTCAAAATTTTCAGATTTTCTCAAGCTAAAATCATTGCTAACGTCAATAATCTTTGATAAAATAAATTTTTCTAAAAACTTTTTGCTTTCTTTACCAGCAACATATATTGTATTCCCATCAAGACTCCTTAAAAACGAGACAAGCATTATATAATTAACATACTAATCATCAATACTATCTAATAATTAACAATACCATCAGCCCATTTTAATCCATTTATAAACCTAAAGCAATAATCAAATTGATGTTGAAACTTTTCATTTAATTCATCATACGAATATGGTGATTTAAATAATATATGTGTTGGTTTAACTGAATCAGCTCGCATAAAATATAATTCTTTTATAAATATTTGTTGATTATTTCCTAAAAGGGACCAGAGTATTAGCTGATCATGTTGCGGAAGCTGACCAGGTTTTTAATATTATTTACAACATCAAAATCCAAGGAAGTGCAAAAAATTTTCTCAATGTCAACTTTCCAGCAAATTAGAATGATTGTAAAATTACAGAGCATCAAAAGACCAGATGATAATTACAAGGGAAATTGGAGCTTTAAAAGTAAGAAGTATTAAAGATTTAGATAATAAGTTAAGATTATTGATAGAAGATGTAAGAGAATATGCTGCTTTTGTTGAAGATACCCAAACAATAATTGATATATTTAGTGGAATGTTAGTTCAGAAAATTAAAGAACTTGCTTCAGAATCGTTAGCTTATGCAAAAATGGCGAAAAATAATTTGACAGAAATTAGGAATATAATAAGGAGTTTTACAGATTTAGATGACAGTAATCTCAATTTATTTCATATAAATTTGAATAGAAATAGTGAAAGTAAACATTTTTTTAGGAATGATAATAAAAATAATTACAATTATAATAATAATAATAAAAATTTTAGGAATAAAAATGATGAAATTCAAAATAGATTTAACTATAACGGTGTTAATAACAATTCAAAATCGAATTATAAAAATAATAATTTCCAATTCCAATAATATTTATCAAAATAGAAATAGACCTTCTCAGTTAACCGATATATATAGTATAATCGATATAATAGATATAATGACAGACAAGAAAGTAGACAAACTAGACCAATGGAAGTTCATCCAACTAGACAAACTAGATCAATTGATGTTGATAACTTGAGTAAAAATAATGAAACTAATACAATTGAAGAGAATTTTTTTTTAAACTAGCCTCGGATCAAAATAAAATATTTACTATTTTAACAATAGAAGAAAAAAAATATTCAGCCTTGTTATATACATGCTCCACAATAAGCATTTTAAACGAAAATAAAGTTTGTAGTTCTAAGTTCACTGTAATAAATTCAACTGCAATATCCATCAATACAATTCAAGGAGAGGTAAGCAAACCTAATAGAACTGTTGCTACCTTATGTTCAACAGAATTTAAATATCCTAAAAATGCAAGAATGAAATGGATTGCTATGAAATTAAACAAGTCATATGACTTATTATTAGGTATGGATTAGATAATAAAAAATGTAAAAGATATCAACGTAGAAAATCAACAAATTAATATGACTAATGGAGTGAGTCTTCCATTCTTGACTAAAACTATTCAATAAGAAGTTAATGTATTAGAAGTAACTGAAGTTCAAAATCTACAATTGGATAATTTAAATGAAAAAGACAAACATATTATTAAAAGATTAGTTTCGAAATTTAGTACACTATTATATAAAGAAGGTGATATTTTAACCAGCACAAATACAATGAAATTAAAATAACAACAAGTGAACAAATTAATTCAAAACTTTATCGATTTCCACCTTAACATGAAACTGAAGTGAGGAATCAAATGGAAGAAATGGAAAATTCCGATTATAGTATCTAGTACCTAAAAAAAAAGATAATTCAGGAGTACAAAAATTTAGAATAGTGGTGTATTATAGAAGATTAAATCAGATCACAATTGACGATAAATATCCTTTACCTAATATCGATAGCATCCTGGATAAATTGAAAATAAAAGCCCAATATTTCAGAACTTTAGATTTAGCCAAAGGTTACCATCAGATATTAGCAGCTGAAAAATATATTGAAAAAACTGCTTTTGTTACTCCAACAGGTCAATAGGAATATGTACGTATGCTATTTGGATTGCAGAATGCACCGGCAACGTTCCAGAGATTGATGAACGAAATTCTGCGAAAATATATTAATCAAATTTGTGTTGTATATCTTGATGATATATTAATTTTTTCGACAACATTAGAAGAACACGAGAATTCATTACCAAAAATATTTAAGACATTACAAGAGCACAATCTGAAAATTCAAGTGGATAAATGTAGTTTTCTTAAAAAAAATACAAAATTTCTAGGATATATTTTGACAAAGGATGGGATAAAACCTAACCCTGAAAAAATAAAGAATATTCAAGAGTTACAAATTCCAAGAACAGAAAAACAATTAAAGGGTTTCTTAGGAGCAACTGGATTTTATAGAAAATTCATCAAGGACTATTCTAAGGTTGCATATCCTATGATTAAATATTTAAAAAAAGATAACAAAATTTATATAACTGATCCACAGTATATCGCAGCATTTGAAAACTTAAGAGCTTGATAACTTCACATCCAATTTTAAAATTTCCAGAATACGATAAACCGTTTGTTGTGACCACAGATGCCAGTCATCATGCTATAGGTGCAGTGTTGTCTCAACAAAGGCATCCAATTTGATATGTTTCGACAACGCTAAACAATCATGAAAAAAATTATTGTACTACAGATAAAGAGTTTTTGGCAATTATGTATGCAGTAAATTATTTCAGCCCTTATTTATATGCTAATAAGTTTAAAATCATAACAGACCATGTCTCAATTAAATATTTAAACAACAAATACAAAGGAAAAAAATTTTTACAAGGGCACCAAAGATGGCTGTTAAAACTTCAAGAATATAATTATGAGATTGAATATTTGCAGGGTAAAGAAAATAAAGTAGCTGATTATTTAAACAGATTAGAAATTACAAAGAAAATTAATGAAGAAAATGATGCAGCATCCAATTTAGAATTATCTAATAACACATAACATTCTGCAGATGAAAAACAATTAGATCATATAGGAATAAAAGAGGATATCGTAAACAAATATAAAACACAAATCATACTCACTTACAGTCCTGAAGAGAATATAACACTTCAAAATAGAAGAATTATTGAAATAAATCCGTTAGAAAATGAAAATTTAATTAAAGATATTTGAAAACGTTATATCAAGAAAGGATATACAAGCATTTATTTGGAAGCATCTGATACTGATTATCATAAAATACAACTAATTTTAATATCAATGTTTTCATTCGATTCCAAAATAAAATTTATATGAAATACAAAAAGAGCAAAAGAAATAAAAACTGAAGAAGAAGTACATAAACAACTATCGCTTTACCACACTAAAGAATCTATGCACAGTGGATGCATTGTTTGTGGTAACATTCAATGATAATAAATGAATACCACAATTTAAAGGACAAAATTTATTTTCCCAATTTAAAAAATCATATTCATTTAATTATTAATAATTGTGAAAAATGTCAACAAATTAAGTATGATCGAAAACCAATAAAACCAAAATTTGCATTTAAGCGAAAGAAAAAAGCGAAATTATACATTTGGGCATATTTCATTTTAAAAAACAATCCTTTGTTACAGTAATTGATAAGTTAACAAAATTTTCTTCAGCATACGGTATAACCGATCGCAACTGGAGAGCAAAGAAAACAATTATAATGGAACATTTTGCAAAATTTGGAAAGCCAAAAAAAATAATTATGCACAATTAATTTAGAGCTGAACAGCTAATTGAGTATTTAAATAGTGAAAATGTTGAAACTTATCTAACAAAAGCAAATCACACTGGAAATGCTGATATAGAGAGACTACACTCAACCCTCTTAGAAAAAAATAACAGGAATTGAGGATAGGGAACTTTCAATTGAGATGAAGATACAGATGGCTATAAGGAACTATAACGATGGCTATCATTCAACAATAAAATATACACCTAGAGAAGCTAAATAAAGTATAAATGTTAATAAATTGCAAGTAAATATAAATAAAATGAAAACTCAAATTATAAACAAAAGAAACTCTAATATAGAACATTATATAGAAAATAGATCAATAGGAGCTATTAAAAATTATAAGAGACTTAGACATAAGGATTAACCATATTATAGACATAAGCCTTTATTAAATGTGCATTATTCGAACATTAAAAGACCTTTAAAAATTTTAGGTTTTCAACATAATAATATTGCTGTTAATAATCCTACCGACACAATTTATTTACTTAATTCAAGTATTTACATATTACATTTAGATAATTATACTTAATCTAAAATTAATATTAAAGTTATAGAAAGCAAAATTTATTTTATAAAAAAAAAAAAAATGGTTATTTACTTATATTTAATATTTCACAAAATTTTTACAACAAAAATAGTGAAGAACAATTAAGGAATTACTTTGAATAGTGATTTTTTGATCACATCTTTACTCTTGTTTATTTTTATTATAGTTTTGTATTGATTCAAAATTTATCAACATTCTATTAATCGGCTCATATTTGCCGTAATTAGTCCTATGATATCGAATCGAAAATGTGTTTTCGGATCTGAAACGTGTTCGTGTGTTGATTGGGTTAATTAATATGTTGTTAATGTAGTGTGAATCTATATAGTTATGAAATACCTGAGTAATAAAAACAATACCCATGACTATTCGTCTGCATTCTAAAGTATTCATGTCAAGTAATTTGAGACGATTGACATATGGAGGCAATATAAGGGGATCAGCCCATTTTAGGTTTCTTAAGGCGAACCTTAGAAAATTTCTTTGTATTGCTTCAATTCTAACAATATGTTGATGATAGTGTGGAGACCAGACCTGATTTGCATACTCCAGAATAGGACGAACTAAAGTCGTGTAAAGAGGTTTAATAATATATGGGTCATTAAATTCTCTAGACCATCTTTTTACAAAACCTAGCATTGAGTTTGCTTTACTAATGATCTTGCTAATATGTTTATTAAAAGTAAGTTTACAATCAAAAGTTACACCAAGATCATTAAATTCAGTGACTCTTTTCATTATATTGTTATTAAAAGTGTAATTATTTGTGATTAAGTTTATGGAACGCGTAAATGAAATGACGGCACATTTATCAATGTTTAAAATAAGATTGTTAAATTTACACCAGTTCATAAAGTTATTAAGATCTTTTTGGAAAGAGTCTGCATCATTCATTGAGCACACTTCTTTAAAGATTTTCATGTCGTCCGTGTAAATTTTTATGGAACTGTTCTGAATAATCTTAGTAACATCATTTATTGAGATAATAAACAATAATGGTCCAAGATGACTACCCTGTGGTACTCCAGAATTAGCAACAAAAGATGCTGAAATTGCTGTTCTCAAAAGAACACTATAGCTACGGTTATTTAAGTATGAATCAATCCAGTTGATTAAGAAATAAGGAAAACCATATTTTTTTAATTTATAGAGTATTACACTATGAGGTAGAAGATCAAACGCTTTACTTAAGTCAGTGTAAACCATGTCAGTTTGGCGTCCAATTTCCATTGTTTTCAAAATAGTTGAAGCTATTTTTGTAAGGTTAGTTACAGTTGATCTCTTTTTTACAAATCCATGTTGATCATTCACTATAACTTCAGAACAATAATCATAAATTGCATCAAAGACCATAAGCTCAAACACTTTCTGCAAACTAGAAAGTTTAGAAATAGGCATATAATTCACGACATTACTTTTTGAGTCTTTTTTATGAACTGGCCTTATGTACGATTCTTTCCATAACTTAGGGAACACCCCAGAAGCAAAAGATTTTTAAAAAGAAGTGCTATAGGATTAGATAGGGAATCGGCGCAACGATTTAAAATAATTTCTGGGAGATTATCTGGTCCAGGAGCAGAGTTATCACCCAATTTAGTTAGATAAAGCTGTATCGCTGCTGATGTAAAATTAATATTTTAAAGAGGCAAACTTGGAAAGTCTTCCAAATGATTAAACTTAGATTCATCAATATCGAAAGAAGAAGTAGAATAACTACCGGCGAAAAAATCTTTAAAATAGTTAGATATAACAATTGATTCGTTAGAATTCTGATCTTTGTAAGACATATAATTTGGATATTGATCGGATTTACGTTTTTAATTTACAAGCTTCCAAATAGATTTAGGATCTGTACGAAGTTGCGAAGCAATTTTACTAATGCAAGCTTCATATTTAAGACTTAGTAAGAATTTGAATGCGGTAAATAAATTTAGAAAATTTGAATAAGAAATATTATCCTTCTTTTTTAAATATGCATTCCACGCTTTATTTTTTTTATTTCTAACAGTTTTTAGTTCACCATCATACTATGGTAGGCTTGAATTGATATTTCCATTACGAACTTGAGGAACATACAAGTCAAATCCATGGTAAATTACTTCGTAAAATTTATCAATCGTATTATTTAAATCATTTATGTCTAGTAAAGAATTAAAGTTAATTGAAAGAAAAAAATTGTTAAGTATATAAAAATTAGTTTTGAAAAATTAAATTTATATGAGATATTTAATGACGATTTATTTAAAGAATTATAATGAAATAGAAAACTGAAAGGGGGATGATGACAATCAATTTTTGAAAGAGGTGTTGCCGTCAATGTTCTAGTTCCATTTACCTAATCAGAAGTAAAAAGAAGGTCTAATTGTTTGTATAATAGATTATTAGTAGAAGAAACTTGTTGAAGTCCACATGCAAACAAACTATCTATAACTGTCGATTCGACATTATAGGTTAAATTAGTCGGAATGTAGATACATTCCTCGTCATGAAGTTGCCAATTAATATAATAAGATCCCCACATATTATGAGTTCGTCAAGGTCATTTAATTTATTATTCAAAGTTAGGTAGGTCTACTTCAAGTCAATCCAATTCACGAAGAAGCCGGTTATATTCAAATAAAACTCCAACAAGTAGAAATAGTCTATTAAACTAATACAATTTTTCATTCATAAATCCAAAACAAATATATGATATGCGTACACAAATAGAAAATACTATACAAGAAGAAGAAATAGATAACAAAAATTTATTAAAAACGGAAATTAAAACAATTAGAGCAAAAATTAATTAAAAAATCTATCATGCCAACAAAAATTAGAAAAAGGAGAGGTTTAATTAATTTCATAGGCAGTACTGAAAAATGGTTATTCGGCACAATGGACGATGAAGACCGAGAAGAAATCATAATAGCATATTAACTCCAGAGGAAAAAAATTAAGTAAAATAGGTATTATGAATTATTAGTAACTGCAATTAAAATTCCACTAAATTATATTCTAAGGAGCTAAGGAGTAGGGATATGAAAGGATAGGAAATGGATACGGAAACATTGAATTGGGAGTGAGACTGAATCCGCCTATTAATATTACTATTTTGCTAACAGTGACTAAAGCCGTCACAACAGTTACAATATGTAGTAGTAGTATATAGCAACTACATGATGTAATTATTGAAGGTATTAGTATTCTTATTAATATTATTATTATTTTACTACAGAGTCAGCGCCATCAGTGGATTAAAACGTGCAGCAGTATATAACACCTTACTTGCATGATATAACCAAAGATAGCCCCACTGTAGCAGCTAATATTATTATTACTGTTATTATTATTATAATTATTGTTATTATTACTATTACTATTGTTATCATTATTACTATTATTATTATTATTATTGTTATTAATTTACTACAGAGTCAGCGCCATCCGTGGGTTACAACGTGCAGTAGTATATAACACCTTACTTACATGATATAGCCAAAGATGACTCCACTGTAGCAGCTATTATTATTATTATTACTATTATTATTATTATTATTATTATTATTATTATTATTATTATTATTATTATTATTATTATTATTATTATTATTATTATTATTATTATTATTATTATTATTATTATTATTATTATTATTATTATTATTATAATTATTGTTATTATTACTATTATTATTATTATTATTACTATTATTATTATTATTATTATTATTATTATTATTATAATTATTATTATTGTTATTATTGTTATTATTTCACTACAGAGTCAGCGCCATCCGTGGATTACAACGTGCATGAGTATATAACACCTTACTTGCATGATATAACCAAAGATAGCCCCACTGTAGCAGCTAATATTATTATTACTATTATTATAATCATTGTTATTATTACTATTACTATTATTATTATTACTATTATTATAATCATTGTTATTATTACTATTACTATTATTATTATTAATATTATTAATGTTATTATTACTACTATTAATTATACGATATACATTATTACAATATAAAAGTACTACATATTTTTTTATTTATGACCTGTCCTGAGTTTGAACCCAAGACCCTTCGATTGAAAGGTTGGCAACTTAAGCACTGCGCCATGAGTCAGATGCTAAACGATTTAAAACCTAGTAAAAACTGTATTTTGAACAACAAATGTAAATTTAGATATAATAACAACACTAAAATTGAAATTTTAGATGATGAAACTTTATTAATAAAAAATGCAAAAAAAAAAAGTATTAATACAAAATTGTGACGATAGAAATTCAACACTGAATTAATTTTTATAATTGTGAAATTCAAATAGAGAATGAAATATTTTATAATCAAAAGAAAATTATTCAAGATAAATATTTTTACCCTAGCGATAATTTTAATTATGCCTATGTAAAACCAATTAATTTTGACGATATAGTTTTAAAAAACTTTGAAAATATTAAAGAAATTAACGAACTAAAATATCATAAAGCCGTTTCATATGGAATAAATATGTCTATTATTGTAGTTATAGTAATAATTATTATACTTTTGTAATATTATATTTCAGAAACAAAGCAACGAAAGTAAAAATTGTAAATAAAGAAATTCTGCAGAATTTCAACTCTAACGGAGGAGGGGTTATGTATAAACCTCCTTATGTAACGTCAACTAATTCAACTTCAGATTCACCACCTGAAGTTGTAATAGATGCTAAAACAACACCAATAAAAAAAAGTATATTTTAATTTTTTTTTATTTAATTTTTTTAATCACAAAACTTAACTAAAAAATTAAAAATTTATGTTCATATGGAAAATTCAGTAAATATGTAAAAATGCTGAATCTACATTATTTTTATTTTTAAATTATAAAAACCTTGAACTCTTCAAGTTCAATGTTGTTTAAATTAATAATTTTACATTAGCAACTTAATTAATAAGAAATGCTTACTTTTTAGTTTTAGTAAGTTTAATTTAAGTAATGATAAAAAAAACAGTAAATCAAAATCAATAATTTAGTCGGTAACCACTGTTCAATAAATGAATACCAAATTAAATAAGTTAATAGAGTTTATTTTAAATAACGACAAAAAATACATTTCGCGCATCCGCTTTTAACTAAATTAATATGTTTTAAATAAATTTCAATTAATACTTTTATTGTAAATTTAAATGTCTATGAAATGTTAAAAGTTATCATATAAATAATAACAAAGTTTCAATTTAATAACAATAAAATTAAATATAAAAGTTTTTGATCCGCAAAAAAATTATATTAATGCAACTTTGTTATAGTTTTTAAAATTGCATTTAAACGGAAAATTTTTAAACTTTATTTTAGATATAACTGATCTCAAAGCAAAAGTTTTCCAAATATTAAACTTTCACAAATAATTTAGTTTAAAATATAATATCCGTTAAAGTTTTTAACTTTTTTTTAAAACATAACTGATCTCAACGGAAAAGTTTTCCCCATATTAAACTTTCATATATTATTTAGTTTAAAATATAATATCCGTTAAGTTTAAGTTTCTCTTGTCGACAAAATAGACGTGGTGGTGGAGTCGGTTTATTTATAAACACTTCTTTAAACTACAAAATATTAAAAAATTACTGGGATAACTTTAATAGCATACTGTCACTTAAAATTCAAAACAGCAAGATGAATCTAAATATCTCGGCTATCTATAGGCCACCCAACAACAATAGAAATTTGATAAATAATTTTTTCTCTATCCTAGATTCGCACCTGGAAGAATTAAAAAATGAAAATACGTTAATAATTGGTGATTTCAACTTCAACCTCAAAAATAAAAATAATAATAATATTAGCACTTACAAAACTATAGTCGAATCCAACGGATTTTATTTCGCTGATACCTCAACAACCAGACCAAGCTCAAAATCATGTATCGATCATATATTATTAAATAAAACACAAAAACAACTAAATATTACACATCTAAATTCTAATATTACTGATCATCATATCTTAATAGTTGAACTCAATTATAAATATTTTGTAAACAAAACTACATGTCAATATACTTATAAGCATACAAATGTCAATTTATTAAAAAATCAATTAACGAACTGCAATATCGACATATCTTCTGGTGTTGCCGAAGTTATTTGCAAAAATATTATAAATACTCTACGTAGTTGTGCTGACTTATCTACAACTGAAAAAAAATATACTAAAGCTGTAAAATATACTAAACCGTGGATTGATAATGAATGTCTAAATTTAATAAAAATAAGGAACTACTGGTACAGAAAATACTTTAATAACACAGAGAATCAATATGTTAAAAGTAAATATCAATTTTGGCAAAATAAGTTAACAGCAATGAAAAGAAAAAAGCGACGTCAGTTTGATATGAACAATTTTGAGAAAACATCTAATAATCTACAAAAGACATGGAATTTAGTAAAAGCTATAATTACAGATAACACAAGCAAATTAAATGATTTCTATCAAGATGAAAATTATTCTGAAAAGCATATTAAATTAGAAAACTTTAATCATTTATACTGCAATGTAGGAAATCATATGGCAAAAAACTTCTCAACAATTTACTTACCGGTATGTAGAACTAGCAGTAGATTTTATTTTAAAAAAATTAATAAGGAGGAAACAATAGTAGTTATAAATCAGCTGAACAATACTAACAGTGCTGGGGTTGATGGCATTCAAACCACTATGGTAAAGAAATGTAAAAATGAACTAGTCAAACCTATTTGCGCATTTATCAACGCCGCACTTCATCACTCTAATGTTCCAGCTTCTCTTAAAATTAATAAAGTAATTCCTATTTATAAGTCAGGTGACAAAACTGATATAAATAATTATAGACCGATATCGATAGCTCCAATATTAAGTAAAATTTTGGAAACATATGTTAATAGTCAAATTACAAAATATTTATTAAATAATAATTTAATAAGTAAGTCACAGTATGGCTTTACAAAAAATTCTAATACTCAAGCAGCCTTGTTCGATGTTATAACGTATACTCAAAATGCTGTATGTAATAATAAAAAAACCGCTTTAGTATTCTTTGATCTGACTAAGGCATTTGATTCGATTGATAGGAAAATATTGTTGAGAATCTTATTTGAATTAGGAATAAGAGGTAAAGAATACAATTGGTTTGCTAGTTACTTCAAAGACAGAAGACAGTATGCAGAGTGCGAGGATACCATAAGCAGTACCGAAAGTATTAATTATGGCGTAATACAAGGTAGTTCGTTGGGACCAGCGTTATTTAACTGCTATGTGAGTACATTATCAAATCTTAGTTTAAATGGGAAACAGTTTATGTATGCAGATGACCTAGTTATAATATATGCTGAAAATAATCTAGAAATATTGGAAACAAAAATAAATCAGGATATGGAAGTTATTTATAAATGGATGTCACTGCATAACTTAACAGTCAACGTGAACAAAACAAAATTTATGATGATCAAAGAAGCTAATGTAAACTTATCTGTACATTATAACAGTTGTCAGATTGAAAAAGTCAGCCAGTATAAATATTTAGGTATTGTTGTTGATGAAAAGTTAAATTGGAATTGTCACGTAAATGAGCTTATTAAGAAAACGCGTAGAATAGCAGGGGTTTTTAGGAAAATTGGGAAGCGAGTCCCACTAAAATTAAAAAGAACTATCTTCTTCAGTTTATTTAACAGTGTAATTTCGTATGGTTTAGCCATCTGGGGAAACACATATGCTAAAAACTGAAACAAATTACAAAGAATTCAAAAGAAGGCAATAAAAAATATGTATGAACTTAATCATAGAACATCTACTAATCGAATTCACCAGCAGTATAAAATTCTTGAAGTGGAAGACAGTAGAAATTTGGCTCAAATCTTACAAATACATAATATGCAGATAAAAAATATAAAATCAAACACAAAATTAATTTCCAACAATGAAATTCATAACTACAACACTAGAACGGCAAATCAGTTGCGTATGAACGCAGGAAATACCACAATACTTAATCAATCAATCAAGCTGTACAATACTGTTCCAAGTGACATTAAAAGATTCTCTTATAAAAAGTTTAAAAACTCAGTTAGAAATGTATTAATGCTCAAGTATAATAACCAATAACAATAGCAATCAAATCCAATCGTAAATTTCATTTCTAGTTTATAATTATGCTCTCTTTTATTTTTATTTTTTTTTTTCTCTTGCTTTTGTATATTTTTTATTTTTTTTTTTGTTTTGTTCTCTTTTCTATTATTTTGTTGCACATTATTTACACCTAATTTGTCATTAGTTTGTATAATTTAATTATTACATATGTACATAATTTTAACATAATATTCATGATATCTTTATGATTGTAAACTACTGTAATTTTATACACCCTATACGAGCCCTCAGGCTCTTTTGGGATTTTGTTTTAAATAAATAAATAAATAAATAAATATCTGATCTCAACGCAAAAGTTTTCCCCGTATTAAATTTTCATATATTATTTAGTTTAAAATATAACATCCGTTAAAGTTTTTAAACTTTTTTTTAAAACATAACTGATCTCAACGCAAACGTTTTCTTCATATAAAATTTTCATATATTTAGCTTAATATATAAAAAGTTTTCTACATATTAAACTTTCACTAGTATTCGCCCGCCTCTCCAAATTCCAGGTGTTTTAATAATTAATTACATTTCACGCAAACAACAACTGGACTTTTTAAATTTACTCTATCAAATGTATATAATGGTTCTGAAAAGGATTTTTGTATTATTATTGTTTTTTTTTTTATTTATACGTTGAACTCAAAATTTGAGGTAGTTTGATAAATAACTGTGGTTAACCAAAATTATCCGTAGCCAATATTTATAATTTTTTTAACTTACTCTAACTAATAAGTATTTGGTAGCCCTCAAAACGGCTTTATTTATATTTGATTTTAATTCATATATTAATTTTAAGTTAAAAACGAAATAAGCAATTTGTTTTTAGCACATTTCCAAAAACATTTTGAAAAAATGTGCTTATTAGTTTCACTCCGCCCGTCCGTCCGTCCTTCTGTTTACAAAACTTCTACAACGTTAAAGATAGAGAAAAAAAATTTTAACCACGGGTAGGTCTCATAAAAAAAATAATTTTGTGAAATAACTTTTTCATGTAGACCCATCCATTACGGAGCTACAGCCCCTCAAACTTTGAAAAGCTCTATTTTTAAATGCATATATCTTATGTTCTGCTTAAGATTTTTTCAATCTGAAAACGTCATGCGACAGATATTTTTTTATCTTTATAAATTAATTTTTTTTAAAATTTAGTATTTAAATTTACCGTTATGTGAAAACCAAATTTTGCATGATTTTTCTACTTTCATAACTTCGGAGAAATATAAAAATTAAAGCTACAGTAATATATTTTAACATGTGTTAAAGCTTTATTTTCGTTATATAGGGTTCCAGATTACAGCTCTTCAAAATTGCAAAGAAGCACCATTTTCAGATGTATATATCTCAGGCTCTGTGTAATAGTTTTGCAACCTTAAACAGCCAGAAGATCGGAAATTTTATTATATACATAAAGCAATATTAAAATTATGCAATATTTTGTAATTTACTATTTAAATTTACCGTTATATGAAAACCACATTTTGCATGAAATTTCTTTTTTCATAACTCCGGCACGCCTTTAGATAGGAACCTGAAATTTTGAGACAAGAAAGAACTTTTAGAATTAGTGTAAATTTCCTTAGAAAAATGTTTGCCCCACCCCCTGTTTAAGAGGTATTAAGGCTGAAAAATTTAAAATTTGCTATTTTTAGGCACCTGTAACTTAAGCACCTGTACAAATTTTTCTTCCATGAGTCATAAAAATTAAAGCTCCAGTAATATATTTTTACATGTGTTAACGGTTTTTCTTAGTTATGAAGGGTTCCGGACGTACAGCCCCTCAAAATTCCAGAAAAGTGTTAATTTCACATATTTTCTGATTACAAAAAATTTCTTAAATTTTATATTTTAAATTCTCAAATTTTTGTGCAAGTCACAATTCTAAACAGTTTGTATTGTGTTTTGGAAATGTGCGCTTTTAAAAACCGTTGGTTTACATTCTACTTTGTTTTATTTTATTATAAGGAAACTATATATACAGTATACATGTATACAGTATAGAGTTTCTTTATGATTTTATTTAAAATGTAAAAATATAATTTCCAATAATTAATCTCTTTATGAATTTAAAATTTCTTAGCAAATGATATTTTTTGTAAAAACACGGTTATTATTATCTTTCAAAGGATGCCCCTAATTTATTGAGTATTGGAAACTCAATATATACCTATTATATATATTATAGATACAGTTTATAAGATGCCCCTGATTTACGTAATATTGAAACTTTTTTTAAATTTTACATGTTATATTTCATGTTTATTCAAATAAAAAGTCCTAAAATGCCAAACTATCATTTCAAGATTTTGTTTATGTATGTAGAAAAAAAAAGCAAAGAAAACAAAGGAAAATTTAAACGGAACGGAAAAAAAAGAACAAAAAAAGAGCGTCTTATTTGAATATTATAATAGATATAGATTATACTATATGATAAATATATACATATGTAAATCCTTTTATTGGTTTTTTTTATAAAAATGGAAAATTAATAATGAAAATCGAAAAATATTGGTATTGTAAGATAGCTGAACTGAATATTTATCATTTAAAAAAAAAAATTAAAGTTGTTTGGTAAATCATTGAGTAAAAGGGTTTTAAATGTCTATCATTTTCAGATTTAATGTTATGGTATGATATGTAAGAATTTATTTCGTTTAAAATATCAGAAAAACAATAAAAAAAAAAAAAGAAAATAGAATTGAATAGAACTTGCAAACTCAAGACTCCTAAGTTTAAGAATCGGCTACTCTAGCTTCATTAGACTATACTTGAAGGGGAGTGATATGACCGTCCTGTAACATATGAAACACTCAAAGTATGACGTAATACGTAACGTAATTACTCATAACATGCCTGTTCAGTTTTTTAAGATTTTTTAAGATCTGAACCTTTTTTTTATTATCGAAAACAAAATGCAAATTTACTAATTAAATATTCACTTTAATTAATCTTAATAATAAATTTTACACTACTGCAATATTGCTGCAGGAGACCAAGTTTTTTATCCTTTTTTTTATTTAACAGAATTATAATTTTTAAACGAGAATAAAAATGATATTTGCTATTCTAATGCATTTATCGAACTGAAATGGAAAGGCAAAAATAATGATATTTAATATTTCATTAACATATGACTTCTTTATGAGATAAAAAATATAATTTTATTGATACAGCTGTTTGTAGCTATAATGCAATTGATTACCAATTGATTGATTATGCAGCAATTTTAGATATTAATTTAACTTTTAAGTTTTAGATAGAAATACATGATTTAAATGAATTTATATTAATCAGCAAAAAAAATTATTAATATTGATTATTTATAAAAAATTGATTTGAAATTATTTGCATTAAACAAGAGTTACAAAAATTATGTAAAGACAAATTATTTATAACAAAAAAAATCAGCTTGAAGGTTCTTCATTCTGTTCGCCTTTCAACAGCAAGACGACATACTTTATTTATACTGCTTATGAAAGTACCAGATGCAGTTGAGACTGAAACAACTCGAACTTTATTGTCGCGGCTTGTATGTAAATAAGTAACTCGATCCAATGGCCATTTCAATGAAGGAGTATTTTCTTCGATAAGCAAAACTAAATCATTGATCTTCAGGTTGCCTTGTGAATCATCCCATTTTTCTCGACTTTGTAGATTATTTAAATACCCTTTTTTCCATTGGGTCCAAAATGTCTGATAGATTACTTGAATATTTTTATAGCGATCGCTTAAGGTTGATGCATCATAAAGTGGTGGATAATTAACACAAACCATTGGTTCTCCTATCAAAAAATGGCCACGTGAAAGCGCACTGTAATCATTTGGATCATTTGATAATGGCCAAATTGGTCTTGAATTCATAACCATTTCTACTTGGCAAATTAATGTGTAGAATTCTTCATAAGTGAACAAATGATTTCCACAAACTTTATATAAATGGAATTTTGCAATTTTGACAGCACTCTGCCATAGACCACCCCAAGTGGGCTATGAGGTGATATGAATCTCCATTCTATACCACTTTGTAAACAGAACTCCTCCTCGATGTTATAACTCGTGAAAGTTCTTTTCTTGACTTTCTGTACCAGTGAAGTTTGTGGCGTTATCAAATTTTGGCCGCCCTCCCACGACTAGCAAAAAATTGTTTTAGTGCTGCTAGGTAGCTGTTTGCTGTTAGGTCAGTGACCAATTCCATATGAACGGCCTTGATACTAAAACAAATAAAAATTGAAATATAACATTTATATGGTGGACGTCCTCGAATGCGATGAGTTATTAAAAATGGTAGTCCACCGTAGTCTACTCCACAAATTAAAGATGGTCTTTGTACGGCGACGCGGTCCCTTGGTAAATCAATCAGTCCCATCAACTAATGGACTGGACTGGCATTAATTTTGAAACAGGTTAAGCACTGATGTAAAACTTTACTGATGATGGCCTTGCCATTGGTGATCTGAAAATTTTCTCTAATAATGTTAAGTAAATTCTGGCAACCTGCATAACAAAAAGAATGATATCATCAAGAAATGGATTCAGGCAGCGAATTCGACTGTTGGCCTTCAAAAGAATTCCCTGGTTTAGTTGGTTTAGATCGACTGAAAAATAAACCCATTGCAAATTTTTTATTATTATAATCAGCCCTTGTTCAATTTCAGATAATGATAATTCTCCAACCTTGCGAAAATTCTTATCCTTGATTTTTGTATTTTTAATGAATTGATTGACATAAGCGAAAATACGTAGCATTCGAAAATAGTTGTTAATATGCTAATGTGAGTTGATTTCATCATCGATAGTAATAGATATAAATGAAAATTTAAGTTCCTTCCTTAATAATAACGAAGCACAAAGTTCAAGTCGAGCTAATGTGATTAAAGCTTTTAAAGAATTACAACTTTGAATTTAGCCCACATCAAATGTACATAAATTGAACTTTTACTATCGATATTTCTCAAATAAATGCAGGCGCCATATGGCCTGTCACTGGCAGCTGCAAAACAGTGCAGCTCTTTAATTGTTGAACCTGGAGCTATATACCTTTTAATGCGAATATTATTAATCAATGTTAGCTGTGTACTAAGTTCGTTACACTTTCTATAGAAGTTCATTGGCAAACTTTCATCCCAATCTAGTCTGATCCTCCACAAATGTTGTTGGAATAATTAGCAGCGGTGATAACTGGGTTAATAACTCCTAATAGATCGAAGAACCGGGCTATTTGTGAAAGTATAGTCCTTTTACTAACCGTGCAGGGTATAATTGGAACCTTATAATAGAATACAAAATGATCAGCAATAGGATTCCAATTTAATCCAAGGGCCTTAATAATGTTGTCATTTTGAAATTTTAATAGTGGTTCCTGATCATCATAAGGTATATCTTTAAGAATTAAATTACTATTAGAAGCCCATTTCTTAAGAGGAAAGTGACCGAAATTTAAGACTGTAACAACTTCATCCTTTATTTTTAGAAATTTTTTAAAGAATCACTACCAGTTAACAAGTTATCAACATAAAAGTCCCTACGTATTATTTTTGACCCTAAGGCAAATCCATCTGAATATATTTTAGCAATTTCAATATTCTTCTGATAGCAAGAAAACTTGCTGCCTTTGTTCCATACGTTACTGTCTTTAATCTGAATATTTTAATGTCATTCTCCGTTTTATCGGGCCAAACTATGCATTACAAATTAGGGTCAGCCTCATCCACCCGCAATACAAACAATATCCGCAGCTAATACAAACTTGAATGTATGAAAACGTAACAATATGCTAAATAAATCCTCTTGTATAATCGGTCCATTTAACATTATATCATTTAGAGACCTTTTTCCTGTTCCCTGGCAGGATCCTTCAAATACAACTCGGTATTTAGTGGAAGGTGAATCTAGTTTGGCAACGCAATGGTGAGGCAAAGAAAATCTCCATTCAGGATTAATAGGTGTAAATTTAATCAGCTCCATATGGTTTAGGTCCAAATATTCCTTTAGAAATTTGCTGTACTCATCTCTCAAAATTGAGTTTACATTTAATTTTCTTTCGAGATTAAGAAACCTTTTTAGAGCTATGTTGTACGAATCACCAATTAGTGTAGGATCTAGACGTAGGGGCAATTTTACCATGGAACGGCCTAAGTTATCATGGGAAAAATTACTCTTGAAGTGCTGTTCATAAGATAAATGTTCTAAAGATGGCTTTGGAGTTTCATCGGCATTAAAAACATAATTAAAAACATAATATCCCAAAATTTTTATATTAAGTGCTCGAGACTATCTGGTTTATTTGTAGTAGTTATACAACAATGAGTAAAGGTTGGATGGTTTATAATAGCACCGGAGACAATTCACCCAAACATGGTTTTTTGAAAAATAGGAGAATCATCATTGTTGCGAATTTGTCCAACGCAAAGGATTTTCCAAAATAAGTCCTATCAACAAATCGATTTCATTCGGCCAATTAAAATATGGATCAGCCAAACAAATGTTACTTGGAATTTTTATATGCTCAGAACTAAAACTGTGATGGGGTTGCAATACAGTTATTTTATGAATCACAACTGATTCAATTGTTGCGGACAAATGATTAGTACGAGAGTGTAACATCATGTTAATTTTAAGATTTAAATTTGAAGCACTAATATTTTCAATCCCTGATACAATAGTATCGGTTGAAGTAGTTTTAAATTTTAATTTTTCTATAAGGTCTTTTGTAACCAAATTTGATTAGGAAGCAGAGTCTAATAGTGCTCGACACTGAACTATTTTTCCATCAGCATCAACAACAGCGCAGTTGGTAAAATTACTTGACGATTGTCCGAATTAAAAATTAGCGCATCCTTATGTTCTTAAGTCGAATCTGGAACTCTTGGCGAAAACTTATATGAATTAACATTTTTTACCACTTGCGAATTTGTATTTGTCGTGGTATTTTCTGAAATTGAAGATTGAGAGGTAATGGCAGGTCTGAATGACGAACTTGGTTGTGAATTGGATAAAGAGCGACTATATTGAATTTTGAAATTATCTGGCTAACGATGCAACAAGTCGTGATGATTTCCCGAACAGTGTGTGCATTTCCTTTCATGAAACTGTTTAACGGTGTGTCCTGCCTTAAAACACATTATGCATAATCTTAATTTTGTAATTTCAAGATATCGAGAAAAAGGAGGCAGTTGTTTGAACCCCTTGCAATTTTGTAAATCATGATAGGAGTCAATACAATACAAGCAATTTTCAGGAATTCTAACAACAAAGTTTGAACGTTTATTAAATTTAGGTTTTTCAAAAATGTGTGAGGGAATATTTTCTACGTTGTCTAGTGTCACACATCTTTATACCCGTACGATAAGTATCGTTATACCCGTACGATAAGTATCGGGTATAATAAAATTACTCCTCCGTTTGTAACACCTCGAAATAAGCAAGCTAGATATACCTTCAAAGGTATGGATCGGATCAGAAAAAAATTCTAAGTCGATTAAGCCATGTCGGTCCGTCCGTCAGCACGCTAACTCGAAAACTAAGAAACCTAGAATCTTGAAATTTACTTGTGGCATACGGTGGCATACGGTGTCTTAATTTACCGTTATGCGAAACTCAAATTTTGCAAAATCCTTCAACCCTTCTATCTTCTAAACGATTTAAGTTGGAAACTTAAAATTTTGACAGAAGTTAGATCTTTGAAAATAAGTACGAGTCATTTCAAAAATTGAAAACTGTCAAAAACTGAAAATTTCCCATTTTTAAACACCTGTTAAAAGTTTTTTGAAGTAATACACAAAAATTAAAGCTTCAACATTATACTCTTATTTCTGTTAACAGCTTTTTTATACCCGTACGATAAGTATAGGGTATAATAAAATTACTCCTCCGTTTGTAGCACCTCGAAATAATCGAGCTACATATACCTTCAAAGGTATGAATCGGATCAGAATCAAATTCTGAGTCGATTAAGCCATGTTCGTATGTCCGTCGGCGCGCTAACTAAAAAAACTAAAAAAGCTAGAATCTTGAAATTTACACAAAATATTCTGGGAGCAATTTGTAGGTTCCCTATTTTTTTTTTTGCTGAGTTCCGACCAAAACTTGGGGTAGCCCGAACAACTAACTTTTAGATCTCCACAATTTATTTGAAATAGAGCCATGAAATGTTAGGTGCTGATATATATCATAAAAATATTAATTTTATGTTAATATCAATTTTTCTAGAGCTCCACCCGTTAAGGAACTGCAGCCCCCCAAAGTTCGAAAAATCTCTATATTTGAATTGTTGTTATAACACAAGCTTTATAAGGTATATTTTCAATCTGAAAATTCCAAACGATAGGTGCTATTATGAGCTTTACAAACATGTGTATAATAAATATATACTTGTGATATACGATGTCTTAATTTACCCTTATGCGAAACTGAATTATTGCAAAATCCTTTAACCCTTCTATCTTCTAAACGGTTTAAGTTGAAAACTTGAAGTCTTGACATATGTTAGATCTTTGAAAATAAGTATGAAAATAAGTCATTTCAGAAATTTTTTTTGTATCACCCCCCGTTTAGGAGATGTAAGGGGTCAAAAGCTGAAAATTTGCTATATTTAAACATCTGTAACTTGAACACCTGTTAACATTTTTTTGAAGTAATAGATAAAAATTAAAACTTGAACATTATACTCTTATTTCAGTTAACAACTGTTTTTAATAATATAGGGTAACTTTATAATTGAAGAAAGTATTACTTGATTTTTGCAAATTTTCTAATAAATTTCTTTAACGAATTTTTTGCATTTTGTTTTACTCGATAATTTGAAATTGTTGAGGATATAATGCGTAGTACAAAAAAATGTAAATAAATAAACAACATAACGGTTGCTTATGTTGTTATGTTAAGAATTTTTATTTATATGATATTGATATACATATATACTTATATAATATCATGTTTATTTACCTATCGTATATGTCACTGATGAATGAATGATAAGAGTATAGATGTATATTATATAGCGCCGTCTTTACTTACATACATATATGTCTTTTATTGTACTTATAGAAATTATTCTATGAATGGAAATATTTTTAAAGAAATATTGCAATGTATGGCGATATACTTATAACAATATAAATATACTATGTGCGCATTAATATAATATAATATTTAAAATTATATTTACTATTTTGTACTAAGTAAATTTAATATACATTTACCGCTTAGTATTAAATGGTACTATATAATATTTGAAAAAGTTTTGGATTGATAACGTTATGTGGAAGGTTAGAATCTGCTTTTGAAGAATGTATAAACATATAGTTTGAATATATGTACAACCCATAGTTCTAGAAATTATAAAATTCACCCAAATTATTTTAAAATACTAAAATATTAAAAAAATAATATTGTAAGCAAAGTGACAGGCTGTGAACATACTAACGGTTCGTACGGGTATCTAAGAGTTGACAAAGGCAACTGTATTCTTTCTCGTTTTTCAATAAATTTTGAAAATTCTTCAAAGGTAGGAAAATTAAAACTCTTACCGTTATCACCTTCTTTATTATAATTGTATTTGTCAGCTACATATTCTTCCCATCTTGCTTGCGTATCGCGGTACAAACGAGGTGACACCAACTTCAATAAGAGAGCATCTGCAATATGTGCTTTTTCTCCAATTTATTAGTAACGAACGTAAATTTCCATTTATTACGTCAACAATGGCTCGAATACTTTCTACAGTGGGTTTCGAAAATGCTGAAGTTGAATTTATATGCGAATTAAATAAAAAAAATTTTATTAAAGTAACGACTCTTAAGTAAATCAATAGCCCCTTTGTAGCCTTTCTTGAAACTATCTATACTTTTTATAATATTCTTAGCCTTACTCGTCAAACAACCTTTTAAATGTTGAAATTTAGCCGCATTACTCATGGCGTCATTTTCATCAACTAATTTTGAAAAACTGCTCCAAAATTCTAACCAATCTGTGATTTCACAATAGAATTTTGGTAATTCTAAATTTTTTATGAATGGCATGTATTTACTACTAATGCTGCTATCGAACTGAGTTGTATCTAGGGAAATAGAAGGTTTTGGTTTTATATTATCAATTAACTTAAGAAGTTTAGATTTTAATTAGAAATAGGTGTCTTCCAAATTTATCCCTTCTTCACTTTTAGGTTCTTCATCATCTAGAAGTTCTAATTTAATTTAGTTTGATTAAAGTTTATTAAAAAATTTTCTAAAAGACCTAATTTGGTCTCAAGTTCAAATATATTCGCCTCCTTCTGCTTTGAAGCTATATACTTTTTTAATTTAGTTACCTGAACTTTCACAATACCTTTTAATATTTTAAGCTCTTTAGTTTGAAGACCAGCTCTATTACTGTCATGGAAGTCTTTCTAGCCCTCAAGATTTAATAGATTTACGCTACCTCCTGCGGGATTATAAATTAGTGCCATAATAACTAAATAATTTCAGTTGCCACTGTGTTGTATATGAAATTGATACACCTCGCCTTAATTACAATCTTCCAAAATTTTTATAATCCTTGTAGCTTATTTAATTTTTAGTTTATAGAAGTAACTAAAGTTTAAGTAAATTTTGTAATTTAAATTTATTTTTCTATTTAAAAGTTATCAACATTATTGGTTGTCAGTTATTTTTATATTAACCATTGGTAGGTTTATATTAACCATTGGTAGATTATATATGGTAGGCACATGTAATCAAAATTAATAGACTGTTTTTTTTTTTTTTACTATTTAAGCAAAGCGCATTTCATCCTTTATGAAGTCAAAGAAAACAGAAACTGTACCAATTAATATTAATTTTAATGCTCTTGAATTTATTACAATATTAGAAATAATATTCCAAATACAGTTTAAATAATTCACATGTACATATATGTATATATACATATATATATTTTTTATATAACACTTATTATTATTATAGCCAATTATCCATTTCTTTAATTTCTGTTAATTAATAAATCAAAATTATTTTTATTACTAATGAACCCAATATTGCCTTTTAAAACGAAAATCTTATATTGTAATAAGTTATATTTGATCTAAGTTTCCTTTTTTTTTATTTAACAGAATTACAATTTTTAAACGAGAATAAAAATGATATTTGCTATTCTAATGCATTTATCGAACTAAACTGATAAAAAAAGATATAATTTTATTGATACAGCTACAAACAATAATGCAATTGATTACCCGTGCAGCAATTTTAGATATACATTTAACTTTTAAGTTTTATATAGTAATACATGATTTAAATGAATTTATATTAAACAGCAAAAAAAATTATTAATATTGATTATTTATAAAAAATTGATTTGAAATTATTTGCATTAAACAAGTGTTACAAAAATTATGTAAAGACAAATAACTAACAAAGATTTATAACAAAAAAATAAACTTGAAACTTCCTTAATGTGGTTACCCTTTTAACCATGTTACATAAAAATAGAGCTCTCTTACAATTAAGTAGTCAAAGAAATAAGACGTAAGATTTATGATTTAGAATTAAGAATAAATAGTAGAATTTAAATATAAAGATAATTAAATAATTAAAACATTTAAAAACGGATTTATGTATTTCATTAAAATCATACAGTATCTCTTACAGTATCTAAAATATATTTATCTATTATATGATGCAAACCAATTGAATAATTTTATGTAGGTACATCTTTACAATTTTTGACACCTTTTTTTTATACCCGTACGATAAGGATCGGGTATATTAAAATTGCTCCTCCGCTTGTAACAACTTGAAATAACGTCGTGTGGATAAATGATTGTCGTATGTTAAAAACTATAGTTTTGAGTAAAACGAAATCAAAGTTTCAAGCCCTGTATCTCGAAACTTATGTGGAAAATGCTTCCAATTTTGGAAATTTTTGGGTAACATGATTCATACTCTATAAAGTTTTGGGTGTTTTTTTTTTAAATCTTCGAAATTTATAGTATGATTTAACAAAAACTTCAAAATGAGAATGTCGTATGTTAGTTTTTCGTAAGAAAAATTTTTTGCATAATACATACGACAGTTTATTACTTATTATACAACAAATTAATTCCAAAATGTTAATAATAAATGTCGTATGTTAATATTGCTTAATAATAAATATTTTAATTTTCAGTGAATAAAATAACTTATAACATTGATTGTTAAACTCTATGTATTTCTGTGTTTTAGTTTTATCTTAAAATATCTACATCTATTTTTATAACTAATTGCTGGGTTATTAAAAAATACATTAAAAATAGTTTTTTAAATATTAAATTTTATTTCAAAATTTTAGTAACCCAAATAATAATTAATATCATAAATTATTGACTTCAGTTAAATTATTTCACAAAATTACTTCTTAGTACATATTTAATAGGTAGATAATACAAAAATAAAAAATATTTGTACTTTATAATATTTTCTAAGTGTCTTAATCAATAAAAACAAAATTTTTTTGTACTTTGCAATATCTGTATCTATACCAAATTCAAAATAAAAAACAAATTAATTTTGCCAAGTTATTTATTCGTATATCAATAATTATTTATAACATTATTAAATTAAATTTAAGAAATTTCATGAATAATGTTATTTCAAAATATAACAGATCCCGATCATGGATCATTCGAAAAGCATTCATAACGTTGCGATATAAAGGTTAAAAAAAAAATAATAAATCTGGTTTCATTTCAATAAATATTTTAATATTTCAATTAAAACTATAAAAACCAAAATACTATGTAGTAAAATAACTAAATATAAGAAATTATTCAATAACTATCAGTTAACAAAATTTTGATTAAAATAATCGTATATTTCTATTTCGTTATAATCGTATACATATTATTATATTCTCGTATATTATTAATCTTATATTATTATAATCGTATATTATTATTATATTTATAAAATTAATAATTAAAAATTTTGATACAGTATTTTTCATTTTGTTCATTTGTTCTTCTATTTACAAAACTTCTTCTTAGAATAGTTATTTCCTATTCTTGAAGTGGGTACCTACATAATACTGAATATAGAAATATACCTACTTTTCAGAAATTAGTTGTTTTCGGATTGTAGTTGTACACATGAATGATATTTTTATAATTACATTTTTGACTAATAAAAAATCTAAATAATACCAAACAATTTAAATATGAAAAAAAACTAATTTAAAACGAAACTTAAAGCTAATTATAATAGAAATGAAAAATACTGTAATTTAACTATTTGTTTAAAAATATAATACCTGGCGCAAAACTAACTATTTCTTCGACATCGTCAAATATTTCATTTGTCATATTTAAAAAGTAAAAAAAACAATTAATTTAAAAAAATAAATAAAACAAAAATGTAATTTTACGTACTCGAGATTTTTTTTTTTGGTAAAACTGGCGGCAGCGATACATCCATTATGCTCGTCATTTAAACAAAAACAAATAGGTACTAATTTACTTTTTTAAAAATTCATTATCGTTTACATGTAATTTGCTATTAACATATGACAAATAAATATTAATATTTGAATATTTATGAGTGGTAATTTAAGACATAGAACAATTTCTTATTGTAACCTTGTATTAAAATGTTGTATGTTAAACATACGACAATTTATTACTGGAAAAGGCAAATACATAGAAATGATGTCGTTAGAAACAGTATAGATAAAAGTAAAGAGTGCTGAAAATATCTTTTTAATAATAATAACAATACACAAAATTAGGCAAAATATTATTAATAAGTGCTCGTGCGGAAATGGGTTAACAAACGTTAACAAACATTTTGTCACAGGCTTAATTTAGAACCATAAATTCATCATGCCACATTAGACAGAAATTAGAAACAAAATTTTTTTTTGACAGTCTATATCGTGTCGAAATGTGTTAATGTATCACAACAAAATTTATTGAATGAGTTTGTGTGTGCAAATTTTCAATTGGTCAAATCGTATAAGCACAACAACAAAAAATGAGACATTTCATGGTCTGAAGCCTGATGGGTTAATGTATCGTAACCAAATCAACTCAGAAAGCTTTTGTTTTAAAGACCTACCCTTTTGTAAATTTTCAACTGAATTGGTAAAACCGTTCAAGTGCGACAACAAAGAAATTAAAAAATTTTATTGAGCCCTGGTGCCGAAACGGATTAATGAATCGTAACCAAATCAACTCAGTAAGCTCCTGTTGTAAAGAGCTACACTTTGATAAATTTTTAACTCAATTGGTCAAACGGTTTAAGTGCGACAACTTATTAAATTACAAAACTTCACTGACCCCTAGTGCCGAAACGGGTTAATGGATCGTAACCAAATCAACTCAGTGAGCTCCTGTGGTAAAGAGCTACACTTTTGTAAATTTTCAATTCAGTTGGCAAAACCGTTTAAGCGCGACAACAAAGAAATTGAAAAATTTCATTGAGTTCTGGTGCCGAAACGGGTTAATGGATTGTAACCAAATTAACTCAGTAAGCTCCTGTTGTAAAAACCTACACTTTGATAAATTTTTAACTCAATTGGTCAAACAGTTTAAGTGCGACAACTAAGTAAATTACAAAACTTCACTGACCCCTGGTGCCGAATCGGGTTAATGGATCATAACCAAATCAACTCAGTGAGCTCCTGTGGTAAAGAGCTACACTATTGTAAATTTTCAACTAAATTGATCAAACCGTTTAAGCAGGACAACAAAAAAATTTAATGAACTTCGTTCGGCTCTCCTGCCCAAACGGGTTAACGGAACTTCATAAAAATTTGTCAATAAAACCATCATACAAAATTGGACGTAAATCGGAAACAAAATGTTTTTTGGAAGCCCGCAGGGCCGAATCCGGGTAGCATATTGTATCCAAATTTCTTCAGCTCCCGTCGAAAGCTAAAGAGAACATTTGTACAAATTTTCAACTCAATCGATCGAACCGTTTAGGCAGGACAACGAAAAAACGAAAAAGTTTTAAATGGCTCTCGGGCCGCAATGGTTTAATGAACCAAAACACCATATAGCCTATAACACTTTCCGGGGTAGTAGAAATGTTCCTGCAAAATTTGGTTGTAATCGGACTGTGAAAATCGGTTTTTACGTGAAAAGGGTTACAAACAAACAAAGGGTTACGTTACGTTACAAACAAACAAACAAACAGAATTTCTTCCTTATTTATTAGATCGTATATGCCACTTATGAATAAATGATATATAATACATATGCATAGTCAAAAATTATTATTTGCCGCTTAGTATTAATTATTTTATTAATTATAGTATTATCCAGCAAAATACCCGGCGTTGTCTGAAGTATTTTATTGGCTTTATGAAATAAAAATTATTAACTTTTGTTTCTGCGTTAATATAATTTAATTAATATAGTTAACTTATTACTATGCATTTACAGATACTGGTGGTTAATATTCTATTATTTATTACATTTAATTAAATTGAATAAACAGAGCGAAGAATTAGAGACAATTCGTCTACAAAAAATCTTTAAAGGAATCAATAATCTATTGAGTACACAATTACGGCGAAGTGAGTTTTCACAATATATTCGTTAATACCGAAACATAAAATCGTATTTAAATTATAAAAGGCCATAATGTAATCAATTTTTTTTCGTAAATAATGTCACTTCATGTTTTTGTGAATTATCCTTTTAAGCACATTTTGAAATATTTGCTATTAGGTCGCTCTGTCTCTCCGTCTGTTAAAATTTATATACTGTTTAATAAAGAGCAATGAAATATTAACTATGCGTACGTCTCTTAAAAGAGTAATGTTGTAGAACAACTTTTTTATGTACCCTCACCGTTGGAGATCCTACAGCAACGACATCTCTTCAAATTTTGAAAAAACTTTGTTTTAAATGCATACAGCTCAGGTTCTCTTTAATACAGGATTGTTTTTTACCTTTATAAATAAACCAGCATTTTTTTATTTCCTTTAAATATGTATGTACTCATTTTTGATTAAATTAATACTGTACAGAAATGTTAAGTTAAGTTAGTTAAGTTTATTAAAATAATATGACATCTTTTGTAGAATCAAAATTGTATTTGAACAACCATAATTTACCATAAAGAAATTCTAGATTAAGCTTAGGATATGGTGAGATTATAATGAATATCAGTACTAATTTTATCCAGATTTTTTTAATTAGAGTATAGAATCAAATAAGCTCGTTTATTTAAGCCGTTCCTTTATATCTTTTTTTAAGAACATTTTTAACATTTTTCAAATAATATTCAAAAAAATTTTCTTTGAAGCTTAAAAATGACATTTTTATATTCATTACCATCAAAATTCATACATCTCAGGTTCTGTTTAATACAGGATTGTTTTTTACCTTTATAAATCAACCAGAATGTTTTTACGTTAACTTTTTCTAATTATGTTTTCAAATTGATATTGAATAAGGATATTGAATAAAAATAAAAATATATGTAAGAACTGTATATGGATAATAATGTAAGGTTTTCTGTTCTTTAAATATGTATGTACTCATTTTTTATTAAATAATGTACAGAAATGTGAATATCTTTTATAATTTAATTGACTGTGTTTAAAATATTTTTAAACACGTACGTACATTATATTTTATGGGAAATATGTTATACACATGCATGTTATATAGGTAGAGCACAGGTAAGTAATGCATTTCTGAATGATGACATGATGACTGTCGTATGTAGGAGATTGTTTCTGTTTTTTAACAACGGCCGAAAATGTTATGTTGTTAAAACGTAAACACCGTATTCTTAAGATACCTAATAAGGTTATTTTAATTACTGTTATATATTAGAAAACCATTGAAAGGTTTTTATGGAATATTAAAAACAGTATAGATAAAAGTAAAGAGTGTTGGAAATATCTTTTTAATAATAATAACAATGCAAAAAATTAGGCAGACTATTTTTAATAGGTACTCATGCGGAAATAGGTTAATAAACGTTAATAAAAATTTTGTCACAGACTTTATTTAGAACCATAAATTCATCCTTCCAAATTAGACCCAAATTAGAAACAAAAATTTTTTTTGACAGTCTATCGTTCCGAAATGTGTTAATGTATTATGACAAAATTTATAGAATCAGTTTATGTACCAAATTGCAATACTTGTGCAAATTTTCAATTGGTCAAATCGTTTAAGCACAACAAAAAAAAAAATGAGAAACTTCATGGCCCGAAGCATGTTGAAACGGATTAATGTATCGCAACCAAATCAACTCAGAAAGCCTTTGTGATAAAGACCTACACTTTTGTAAATTTGCAACTCAATTGGTAAAACCGTTTAAGAGCGACAACAAAGAAATTAAAAATATTTATTGAGCCCTGGTGCTGAAACGGGTTAATGAATCGTAACCAAATCAAGTCAGTAAGCTCCTGTGGAAAAGAGATACACTTTTGTAAGTTTTTGACTCAATTGGTAAAACCGTTTAAGCACGACAACAAAGAAATTAAAAAATTTCATTAAGCCCTGGCTTCTAAACAGGTTAATGGATCGTAACCAAATCAACTCAGTGAGTTTCTGTAAAGAGCTACACTTTGATAAATTTGCAACTCAATTGGTCAAACCGTTTAAGCGCGACAACAAAGTAAATTACAAAACTTCACTGACCCCTGGTGCCGAAACATGTAAATGGATCGTAACCATTTACCTAGTGAGCTTTTTTGCTAAACAGCAAGAATTTTGCGAATTTTCAAATCAATTGATTAAACCGTTTAAGCATGTTACGATCCATTAACCCGTTGAGGCACCAGGGGTCAGTGAAGATCTGTAATTTACTTTGTTGTTGCGCGTAAACGGTTTGACCAATAGAGCTGAAAATTTATCAAAGTGTAGCTCTTTACCACCGAAACTCACTGAGTTGATTTGGTTACGATCTGTTTCGGTACCAGGACGAAATGAAGTTTTTTAATTTCTTTGTTGTCGCGCTTAAACGGTTTGATTAATTGAGTTGAAAATTTACAAAAATGTGGATCTTTATCACAAAATCTTTCTGAGTTGATTTGGTTACGATAAATTAATCTGTTTTAGCATCAGGTTTCAGGCTATGAAGTTTCTCATTTTTTTGTTGTTGTGCTTAAACGGTTTGACCAGTTGAAAACTTGCACAAGTATTGCACTATGGCACTCAAACTCATTCAATAAATTTTGTCGTGATACATTAACACATTTCGGCACGATAGGCTGTCAGAAAAAATTCTAATTTATGTGTTAATCTGGCAGGATGAATTTATGGTTCTAAATAAAGCCTGTGACAAATGTTTGTTAACGTTTGTTAACCCATTTCCGCAGGAGCACCTATTAAAAATATTCTGCCTAATTTGTTGTATTGTTATTATTAAAACAATATTTCCAACACTCTTTTCTTATATCTATACTGTTTTTAATATTCCATAAAAACCTTTCAATGCAAATTTGTAATATATAACAGTAATTAAAATAACTATATATTAAGTATCTTAAGAATACTGTGTTTAAGTCTTAACAACATAACATTTTCGGCCGTTGCTAAAAAACAGAAACAATCTCCTACATAAGACAATCATCATGTTATCATTCAGAAATGCATTACTTACATGCGGTTTATGCATATATAAGATGAATATGTATAACATATTTCCCATAAAATATCATTGAAATATGTACGAAGTATGTATAATGTGCGTATATTTAAAAATACTATAAACATAATCAATTAAATTAGAAAACATGTTCACATTTCTGTACAGAATTTAATAAAAAATGACTACATACATATTTAAAGAACAGAAAACCTTATATTCTTATCCATATACAATTTTTACACATATTTTTAGCCATTCAATTTGAAAACATAATTAGAAAAAGTAAACAAAAAAAATTCTGGCTGATTTATAAAGGTAAAAAACAATCATGTATTTTGTATACTGAAAATATGTTTAACACAAGTTTTTTCAAAATTTGAAGAGCTGACGGTGCTGTAGGATCTCCAACGGTGAGTGAATACAAAAAAGTTATTCTACTACATTATTCTTTTAAGAGACCTACGCATAGTTAATATTTCATTGCTCTTTATTGAACAGTATATAAGTTTTGTAAACAGACGGAGGGACAGAGCGAACCTAATAGCAAATTTTTCAAAATATGCTTTAAAGGATAATTCACAAAAACATGAAGTGACATTACTTACGAAAAAAATATATTACATTATGGTTCTTTTATAATTGAAATGCGATTTTATGTTTCGATATTAACGAATATGTGTATTGAGAATACTCACTTCGCCGTAATTGTTAACTCAATAGATTATTCCTTTAAAGAGTTTTTGTAGACGAATTGCCTCTAATTCTTCGCTCTGTTTATTCAATTTAACTAAATGTAATAAAAAATAGAATATTAACTACCAGCATCTGTAAATGCATAGTAATAAATTAATTATATTAATTAAATTATATTAACGCAGAAACAAAAGTTAATAATTCTTATTTCATAAAGCCAATAAAATACTCCGGGTAACGCCGGGTACTCTGCTAGTAATATTATAAGCAGAGTGACAGCCTATGAACATACTAACGTACGGGTATCTAAAAGATGACAAAGGCAACTGTATTCTTCCTCGTTTTTTTTTTTTTAATTAAATTCTTGCTTATAACATGTAACAACATTGTATATTACGAAATGAAGGAGATATTTTTTTATTTATTTATTTATTTATTAATACGAGCTTAAATCAAGCAAGTTTTGTTTTAAAAATACTTTTTCTTTTGTTTTAAAAATACTTAATCTAGTTTAAAGCTAAAATTAAACAAAAATTCAAATAACAACAATAAAAATAACTTATTAATAATAATTAAATTAAAAGAAAAACAAAAAAATTGCAATTTGTAATAAAAAAAAATACAAATTACAACAAAATAAATTCAATTAAGAATCCTCAGGTTAAGGGTTATTCAGTAACTTCATTCACACAAATATAGACTACTTTTAAGTGACTATTTTGTTAGTAGGTGGTTAATATGGGGTTTACATATGTTACAAAGAGACATTATTATATTAGTAGGTTCATGTTTGCCATGTTTTTTCAATTATTTCTATGAAAATGAAACTTAAACATATTTACAAATCTTAATCTAGAATATGAAGAAAATTGAGTTTAGCAAATAATTGGAAAGATAAAATATTACCTTTAATTATTTCCATTAAGAACACTATATCTGCTACTTTACGAATGGTGTGAAGATGTAATAAATTTAGTCTATGTTCATGTGGCGGTAATCTTAAAGGATCTTCCCATTGAAGAAGACCTAAAGCAAATCAAATAATTTTTTTTTGAACTAATTTAATTCTATTTATATGAATATTATAAAATAGGCTTCGCATCTGGGAAGCATATTCCAAGTTAGATCTAATCAAACAAGTAAAAATAGATTTTAATACATAAGGATCATCAAATTCTCTTTCTCAGCGTTTAATAAAACCTAGCATAGAGTTGGCTTTATTCAGTATGTCAGCATAATGAAGGTGAAATGAAAGCTTGCTATCAAACAATACCATTAGATCTTTTATAGAAACAACTTTAGGAATAGTTTGGTTATTGAAAGAAAAGGAATACAAGATCTGGCATTATTGACGTGTAAAAGTAATTAATGCACATTTATTAACGATAAGTTGAAGATTATTATTGTAACAATCATAAAGTCGATTGAGATCAGCTTGCAAGGCTAAAGCATCTTCTAAATTTTTAATTTTAAGGAATATTTTCATATCGTCGGCGTAAATTTTAATATGGCTATTAAGTATTAACGAAGTAACATTGCTAATTGAAATAATGAACAGTAGAGATCGAAGATGACTACCTTGGCAAACACCTGCGACAGCATCGAATTCTAAAGATGTCGTTGATCTAAAAGACACACTATACCTATGTTCGGAAAGATAGGAGTGAATATAATTAATGAAAAATATGGATTATCCTATTTTTTCCAACTTAAAAATAATAATATTGTGCAGAAGAAGATCAAAAGCTTTTCTAAAACCAGTATATATCATATTCTCCATATTATTGATAAATGTAGACGTAGATTGAATAAGATTAGCAACAGTTGATTTATGCTTTACAAAACCATGTTAATAAGGTGATAAAAAGCAAGAACAATAATCATAAATAGAATCAAATATGATCAATTCAAAAAGTTTGGGAATAGATGATAGTTTTGCAATGGGGCGATAATTTGTTACATCATTTTTAAGATTTTTTTTGTGAACAGGCTTAATAAGAGAAGTCTTTCAGATAAAAGGATAAAATACCAGAAGTCAAAGAAAAATTAAATAACATGGAAAGAGGACTACATAAAGAAATCGAACATTTTTTTTTTAAATATGTTTGGAATACCATTAGCATCGGCATACAATTATTGTCAAGCTTTTTTAAGTAGTCTAAGACTACATTAGAATCAATATGAATATTTGTAAGCGTTGTTTTAGGAAAGTGAACTAAGAGGCAGAAATAATATTTATTTATTTATTAATTACTGGCTTTTAAGAAAATTGGGAATCGAAACATACTTCACGCCATCACGAAGATGCAAAGTAAATGGCGCAATTAAGAGGATCCACTCCACAATAGGGGAAATTTCTAGGTGTCTACAATAAGAACATAAAAATTTTACCTTAAAGAAAATAGTCAATATGGCAGTTGATCGCTATAACAATAGCATTCACTCCATTACTAGGAAAAAATCTTCAGATTATAAAGTTACTATAACAACAGAAAGCGAAAGAAGTATCCACAAGGCACACATAAAAAATGCATCCAACTAACAAAAAACCTTTTTCTTTGCAGTTTTCTGCTTAGGCCCTTCAGGTATATTAAAATAACCAAGGCCTTTCAGCTATATTAAAATAAGTCACCATTGATTACACTAAAAGAAGGCGTCGGACATATACTAATGGGAACCTAAAACTAATTCACAAAGTTGAACCATTATTTAATTTTTTTTAATTTATTTTTATTTTTTAATTAATTTCCTTAGTTTTGTTTTGTATCTATTAGAAACTTTAATCTTTTAATTCAATTTTTTTTTTTTTTTCATTCAACTTTTAATTTTAATTTTTGAACTTCTTAATTTTAATAATATTTTGATTTCACTTGTTTTAGTTTCTAGTTTTGCTTGTAAAATTAAATTAAATGTCAATAAACATGCACACTATCCAACTTTCCTTTTCTCCCATATTAAATTTCCAAGCAGCTTTCAGTAAACAAACCGTTTTCTCTTTTCTAATTTATTTATTTAGTGCTGCATTATTTCTTTTTACTAAATTTTTATCATATGCAAGTGGGAAAAAGAAATGTATATGATATCAGAGAGTTTGTGTTTATGCTATTTAAGTGGTGAATATGGTAGAGTATTTCTTGTGTACGATAAGGTACTAAAAACTGTCCTACCTCGAATTTTGTTTGTCATGTTCACCACTTATTTAGTTCAGTCCTTTTTTTTCCGTCTCTTCGAGTTTAACGTTTGGTGTTTGTTTTGTTTGTTTTTTTTTGTTTTGTGTGGGTAATTTTATTTGAATTTAATTAAAATTTGAAATTTTTTTTTTGTTTTATTTTGATTTTTTTAATTTTAACCTTAATTAATTTTTCCTAGTCCCATTTCGTTGCAAATTGTAAAAATGTCCGTCAACTTTACAATTAACTTTTGTAATATTAGGGGTTTAGCGAGCAATTTCCAATCAGTTGAAGCTCACCTACACTCAGAAAGACCAGCTATATTAGCCCTAAGCGAAATTCAGGTTATAGGCGATGATACTAATTGTAGTATCAACGGCTATACTTTAGTTCCGGTTTTTATTTCTCATCGAGGTGTCGCTTTATATATACGTTCCGACGTAACTTTTAACTCTCTTTTCAATTTTAAAAGCTCCAACCCAACTTTCCATTATCTTTGGGTGAAACTCCGAATTGAAACAGCTAGAATCTTTTTCTGTTTTATATACAAATCTCCCCAAGCCAACGAGCTAGAAACAACTGTGGTCATTGAAAAACTATCTGACGATATTAATAAAATTTTGAAAAATAATCCAGAATGTGAGATAGCCGTCGCCGGGGATTTTAATGTCCATAACAAAAACTGCCTCCATTTCTCTAGTCACAACTCACGGGAAGGCAAGAATGTTGAACTATTTTCAAATTAATTCCAACTTTCTCAACTTGTTAAAGCCCTACTAGAATTCCAGACCGCGACACTCACAACGAGCATCTTTTGGATTTGTTCCTGACCACAAATCCAAAAAAATATAACATTTATGTTAGCTCTCCAATTGGGGGAGAACAAATACATCGGCCAGTCAAAATCATATTCCTAAAAGACTAGTTTGGCACTACAACAGGGCTGACTGGGTTGGTCTGAACAGCTTTTGGTCGATTTTGATTGGTCGATGTGTCTCCGTCACAGAAACGTTGACTTTGCTACACTCTTCTTGAAACTCTTCATACCCAGCTCTTTTAAACCGTTTAATCCAAGTTCCAAGCCATGGTTTAATGACATCTGTAGAAAAGCAATCGAATCTAAAGAGGAGCATTTTAAAAAGTACAAGGCCAATGTATCTGAGTCCTCACTTGCGGGCTATAAAGCGGTTAGGAACAATTGCAAGAGAATTGTCAATCAGCTAAAGTTTCTTTTTATAACCAAAGGTTGAGACAGAAAATAATTAATCTCCCTCACAGCAATCGCTCCTTTTGGACAAAAAGTGTAAAGAACAACTTTTGTGGATCATCGTTTCCTCCGCTGATTGATACCGGCAACTCTATCATTTCCGATTCTATTGGTAAAGCTAATTTGTTCGCAAAAATTTTTGCAGCAAATTTTACACTCTCTCCTACAACTCAATTACCTCCAGTATACCCTCCTGTTGTTCCAACTAAGGTTAAAATTCTTCAAAGGGTATACTTCAGGTCACGTGCTGTAGTGAAAGTGCTAACGAATTTGATTGTTAGAAAGTCCACTGGTCCTGATGGAATTCCAGCTATGGTTCTCAAACATATAGCCTCTCCCATTTCGAAACCTCTGCGCAATCTTTTCGCACTCTCATTTTCAACTGGTACATATCACAGTCAATGGATAGTTGCACAAGTTTCTCCAATTCGCAAAAAAGGTGACAAAAGCGACCCTTCAAACTAACGACCAATCGCCATTACTTCGGTGCTCTCCAAAATTATGGAAATTTTGGTAAACAAAAGGCTTTTGAGATACCTGAATAGCTCGCGTATTTTAAACGATCGCATATACGGCTTTCGCAGTCAACGATCTACAGGTGATCTTTTAACTTGTCTCTGCTAGAAGCTCAACACCAGCATTCATTGTTCCGGTAAATCTGAGGTTGTTGTTTTCAATATCTCAAAGGCCTTTGATCGAGTATGGCATTCTGCTTTTCTGAGCAAATGTCAGGCAATTGGGTTGGGCAGCTCCTTCTGTGCATGGATTGAGGATTTTCTTTCAAATCGTCGTATTCGTATCTTTGTCGACAGTTTTATGTCTGACACTTATAAAATAAATGCTGGCGTTCCACAAGACTCTGCCTTATCTCCCACTCTCTTCTTAATTTTCTTTAACGACCTACTCAGTTTTACCCTCAATCCAATCCATAGTTTTGCCGATGACAGCACTCTGGTGGCATCTTATGATTTTTTAAAGAAATCGAATGCTACTCCAACCGCAATCAATTTAAAAAGGGAAATTATGGCTAGTTCAGTTAACCTAAATAACCTAGTTCAGTTCAGTTAATCACAACCTAGCGAAAATAGCTGATTGTGATATCAAAAACAGAGTTGAATTCAACACTTCCAAAACTGAAAGTTGTCTTATCTCTTGCAAAAGAGGTCAATCCATACCAATGCTACGGTTCCAAGGAGAAAATATACAGCGGTCTGCAAATTTAAACATTTTAGGCATACAGCTTAATCGAAAAATGTTGTTGAATAAGCATATTTTCGATATATCCAAAAAAGCTCGCAAATGTTCAGGTTTTTTTCTTCGCTGTAAAGCTTATTTTTCCCCTAGTGATCTGATCAATATCTATAAAGCATATATTCGACCTAAGATGGAGTATAATTCTCACTTATGGGCTGGCGCTGCTCAAACATTATTAGGTTACCTGGACAAAATCCAAAATCGCGCCCTACGCTTGATTGGCGACCCCACTCTTCAGGGTACCTTTACTCCTCTTAACTCACGTCGAAATATTGGAGCTCTATCTCTCTTTTATAGATATCTTGTAGGTAATGACACTTATTCTATTGAATTGAAATCAATAATGCCTCCACTTAAACAATTCCAATGCAACACTAGGAGCCACAAGTGCCACAAGAGCCACAGCACATGAAAATGGATAGCCGGAAACCCCGACGTCACTGACTGGGATGAAATACTCAGAAGTCACATTAATTTAATCTAAAATAACAAAAACCGATACAAAATCAACTAAATCTTAACAAATACAATCCCATCCTTATGCAGTACAATAGAATCATTCAAAGGTTCAACGATAATTCTGGCGAAATTAAATACCAAAATTTTTTTAATCAACTTAATATGATAAAACAAGAAATAAAAGAAATATTAAGAACAGCCCAATTAGCAAAAGGGAAAATTGTGAATACAAATTTACTAAATAAGGAAGAAATTAATCTCTTAATTATGGAAATGTAAAATCTACCGTACTTCAACATTATCGAAGTAATTGAGTATGCAACACAAACCTGTTTTCAATGATACAACGCTTCTTTATATATTATATTACTTCTAAAAACCAGTGGCCTTGAATATAACTATATAAGAATAAGAGCAACCACCAAATATAGCAAAATGTTGCACGTAGCTCACAGAAGTCTGCTAACAAGCTTCAATAAAATATTTACATATACCAACAGGGAAACTCAAACATCGCAAATTATTTTATCATCCACAATGAATGGCAATTACTAAGGAAAAAATTAAGCTAAACTAAGAATATCTGCACAACACCTGAACAATGTCAAAGAATTAAGTGAACTTTTTCCGGCTTTTCTACTCTTGTTGGTTTTGGAGATATGCTCTGTTGCTATTGTGCTCGTTCGAAAGTTTCCAAAATACGAACCCATGGTCCAAATTTTCTCCAATGTCAGTTTCCAATTTTACAGAAAAGGAAACATAAAAGAACACCCTTTGTACTAAAAATAAAGGTTCTATCTTTGTTGGTTATGGAGATATACTCGTTTGCTCTGGAGCTCGTTCTGAAGCTTCCAAGATCCGAACTAATGAACCAAATCCTTCCAAATTTCAGAAACATAAATCAAACGCGAAGGAACATCATTGTACTCAATTTCAAGGTTCTATCTTTTTGGTTTTGGAAATGATCTCGTTTGCTCCGGAAACATTCAAAATTTTCCAGAAGCCGAACCCATGAACAAATTTTGGCCAAATTGAAACTCAGTATTCCTTTCATAATTAACAAGCTACTATGTAAATTTCATCAAGATAGCTTTACTAATTTTTGAGCTATCGTGCGAACTGACGGACATCGTTAAATCGACTCAGAAGGTGATCCTGATTCTGATTATATATACATGTCCATAACTAACTCGCTTCCTTTTGGTGGTTAATCTCCATAAAAAAATTAATATAGCCTTTACTTTAGGTGTAGGGTATAATAAGTAAAATGATATAAAAAATAAAAAAAAACATAGATAGATGTTCTTTTTTTTTTTTTTATACGAAACATTTTTATTTAACAACTATCAAGTATTGTTATACACGATATTAAGTTAATATTTATCACAGTTTTTTAAATTGACAGGTGGTGAGTGTTGACACATCTTTCACAAATCGTTCATTTATTTAGATATTGTTAAATCTGCTAGATAAATAGTGTGGATGATATCTTTTTAACTGCCTATTTGAAACTGATGTTAGAAGTTGTTGTGCATATTGATTTAGATGAGTTTCAAGTCTTTTTTGATATGCCAGGCTTCACATCATCATTTCATCATTTCTGAAGAACCATGGTGCATTCACAAACTTTCTAAGGATTTTCGACTGAAATCTTTCCAAGATCTCAATATTTGATGAACTAGCTGCCAAATGCCCAATAGAAAATGGAAATGGAAAAATCCCGAAAAAAAAAATCCCGAATGATTTAAAATCTTGAAAAAAAAATTCCGTAATAATTTTAATTCAAGATTCTCACTTGAAATATTATTTCTATTTCAATAATCTGGTCACTCTTTTTTTATGTAAAAAATGATTTTAATGAAGTTTCTTGTAAACAAATAATATGAACCGGTTTGCTTGCTATCATATCATCAAAATTCGTAATATATTATGTATTTTTATTTACGTTTGTTTTTTTAAACATGCTACTAATCAATTGTTATAAAATAAAAGAAATTACAACTAATAAAAATAATTTACTTATATTTAATAATAATAATAATATAAATAATTGTTTATATATTTGCAATATATTTATGGTCTTGAATGTTATTTAATTATTAACATCAGTGGTGAATCAAGGAATTTCTATTCAAATATAAGTACATAATAATATATAAAAAAATTATTATATAATGACAGAGTTTTGATAATTTGTTTAAGGCAAGTTTGGGAGTCGACCTCACGTTTTTGTAAGTTGTGTTGTTGAAATATGTATGTAAAAATATAATTAGGAAGGACTTTAGAGTTGGTAATAAAATCAGAGTTATACGATTTTTCAAAAATACATATATACATATTATCTATTATACATATGTGAGATTGTGCATTAGGAGGGATTTTTAAATTGGATTAAAAATCAGGGTTTTCCCTTTTTCCAGAATATTTATATATATGTTTTGTGAGATTCTGAATTAGGAGGCAGTTTAGAGTTGGATTCAAAATCAGGATTGCCGCTTTTCGCGGAATATTTATACATATGTATACGTGAGATTCTGAATTAGGAGGGATTTTAGAGTTGGATTCAAAATCAGGGTTTCACTAATTTGTTTAGCGGGATTTTGGGTGTGTGGTCTGAGAATATATCTAAGCACGACTTAGACTTTAAGGATTTCATCAAAAGTCAATCAACTCCGGTATCTTATTTCTATCACTTGGCCAACATGTTGGCTGACCTGTTGAGGCATAGGTTAGTTTGCAAAATTCCATGGCCATAAAAAGCTGACGTCCTTTTTGTGTTGTTAAGCGAGATCCCCAGAGTGTGTGTTTGGCATTGTAATCTCTGATCTTTTGGGCCAAGTCACTTATAAAATTTAATATATTGTTCTTTGTTGACAACATGTGTAGGTGGGCAATATAATGCTGAAATAGTAAGTGGTCCATTTCAATCTTCTACGTTTATACTTGTTGCTTGTAGGTATTCCTCTTTACATTTTGCTTTTTCAAAGTATTTGATTGAAGTTTTGATTATTATCGCTGAACCCCCATGTGTAGTGCCATCCTGATGTTTAGTGTCATATATTTTGTACCCACGAATGTTAAAGTCACTCTTATTTGTAAAGTGGGTTTCTGCGACTAGCATAATATCTACTTTATGTTCTACAAAGAAACTCCTAAGTTCGAGTGCGTGCTGGCTTAGCCCATTTGCATTCCATACGGCAATATTTAGAAGCTTAGGCATTTTTTGTGAAGTTTGTAACTAGTGTATTTAAAAGGTTTATCATGGGTGCAATCTAACCTAGTACTTTTTTTAGCATAGATTTGATTTCTTTTGTGTCATCTGGAATAATTTCTGTAGGTTGTTGTAAGTAAACGAATTGATTTTTCGACGTTGAATCTGTAGACAAAAGTTGAGTCTCGATTTGGTTATTCTTAGCAGCCCGAGAATAGCTTTCACCAGGACAAACTTTTTGGTTGGCTAGTTAGTGCTGTTAGTAGATAATATTCTTGATAGTATAATTTTTGTAAGAAATATTTCTTCTGTTTTCTCTTTATATAAATTCAAGAATATTGTTGGATAATAAATAACTTTTCTCTTTTTCTTTAAATGTACTAATACATGTAAACTTTTTTATCTCCTGAGCGAGGGAATTATATAACTGGATGCCAGATTCAAATATTCTTTGTGCCGCGACCGCAGTTGATGCGCGTTGTGGCCTTACATTGTTCCTGTTTCTCGTGTTGAATCTCTAAGAATAATTCTTTATTAAAATGGTATTAAAACGATCTTCGATCATCTGACTCATGGCGCAGTGGTTAAGTCGCCAACCTTTCAATCGAAGGGTCTTGGGTTTAAACCCCGGTCAGGTCATAAATAAAACCTTTTTTTAGTCAGTAAGAATGGGTTTAGTCAGTAAGAATCTGACATTACCAAGGGGGAAATTCTTGGTGTCTTTGGAAGATTCCCACCTCCCTTAGGAAAAAAAAAAATATGTGATTTGTCATTTGAAAACAGAGTTTGTTTTGAAAAAATGGAAGTGGTTAGGACACACACTCAGAAAGGCGCCAAACACTGTAGCTGGATAAGCATTAGAGTGGAACCCACAGGGCAAAAGAAAAATAGGAAGATCACGCATGACATGGAGGACAACAATATCGAAAGAAATAGAAGAGAACGGTAAACTAACAGCACAATATACCTCAACAATTTCAATGGAACACTCCAAACAAACGATACCGTAAGAAATCTTAATGGCAATTTTGTAATTAAATATCACAATGAAACAATACAAATCAAGAATTGAACATATACCAACAGGGAAACTCAAACATCGTAAATCATTTTATCATCCACAATGAATGGCAATTACTCACAGGAAAAAATGAAGATAAACTTAGAATATTACACAACACCTGAACAATGTCAAAGATATAAGTGAACTTTTTCCGGCTTCAATGAACACCTGACGCTACATTTGCCTTAATCATCATTGCAGTGTTAATAGTATCCTTCCTGAGCCAAACTTAAGAGCCATATCATTAAGGTTCAAATCCCTTAAAAAAATGCAATAATCAAAGAAATTGATTCACCTTCAATAAAGTTAAATTCTGATCTTTCAACCAATAAAGTAAAATTTCTGATCTTTTAAGGAGGGAAGAGTTAAATCACCATATAACACATGCCTTCAATCAGATAAATTAGCATATTTTTTATGTGAAATATTCACTCGAGAAAATTTTATTTTATTATTTCCATGAAGCAATAAATCCTCAACAAGCATTGATGGATAAGAATTTAGGTTAAAGTTAGCAATTAAGTCACATTTTAAGTTTTTACTTTGAATAAGTAATAACTTTTAATAAAAGTCGACATTTAGGGTATATTTTGCTTTGGGTACATTGAAAATCCTATATAATGGTACCTAGTGACGTCACCTATGTTTCGTGGAACATGCTTTTGGCATAACAGTAATTTAATGGTCAAATTGACTATTTTAAAATTTTTCTAACCTTTTATAGTATTTTATAAAACCGTTATATTTTCATCTACGATACTGGAACCCAAGCAACTCGAATGTCGGGAACGTAAAAGAGGCATTCTTTAACACACTTGTACAAAGTTTCAAGTTCCTATCTTTATTAATTTCGAAGATATGCTTGTCCCTAGCCCTTGAGAGGGGTGTGTTACATACCCGAATTGCCACTTTAATTCATGAAATCCTTCTCAGGGAGATAGAGAAAACATTGCAAAACACTTTTGTACCAATTTTAAAGGTGCTATCTTTTTCCTTTTGGAGGTGCACTCGTTTGTTGTTTGGCTAATTCGGAAGTCCCCAAAATCCGAACACATGGTCCAAATCATTTCAAATGTCAATTTTAAATTTTAAAGGAAACAATCTTTATTGGTTTTGGAGATATGTTCGTTTGTTCTGGGGATCTTTCGGGAACCTCTAAAAACCGATGGTAGAAATCTTCTCATGGTAGAAATCCTCTCAAATTTCAGAGACATAAAGAAAACATGCCAGAACACCATTGTACTAAATTTAAAGGTTCTACTTTTGCTGGTTTTGAAAATATGCTCTGTTGCTATTGCGCTCGTTCGAAAGTTTCCAAAATACGAACCCATGGTCTAAATTTTCTCCAATGTCAGTTTCCAATTTTACAGAAAAGGAAACATAACAGAACACTCTTTGTTTTAAAAAAAATAAGTTTCTATCTTTGTTGGTTATGGAGATAAATTCGTTTGCTCTGGGGCTCGTTCGGAAGCTTCCAAAATTCGAACTCATGGGCTAAATCCTCTCAAATTTCAGAGACATAAACAAAACATTAAAGAACACCCATCTACCAAATTTAAAAATCCTATACATTTGTTGTTTTTGGAGATAATCTCGTTTATTTCAAGCTCGCTCGGAAGCTTTCAAAATCCGAGTACATGGACCAAATCTTCTCAATTTTCAGAAACATAAATCAAACATGAAGGTAAGACATTGTTCCAAATTTCAACGTTCTATTATTTTGGTTTTGGAAATAAACTCGTTTGCTCCGGAAACATTCAAGTTCTTCCAGAAGCCGAACCCATGGACAAATTTTGGCCAAATTGAAACTCAGTATTCCTTTCATAATTAGCAACCTACTATGTAAATTTTATCAAGATAGCTTCGCTAATTTTTGAACTATCGTGCGGAATGACGGACATCATTAAATCGACTCAGAAGGTGATCCTGATTCAGATTATATATACATGTCCATATCTAACTCGCTTTGGTGGTTACAAACTCCATACCAAAGTTAATATACCCTATACTTTAGGTGTAGGGTATAATAAATAAAATAATATAAAAATAAAAAAAAGCAACATAGATAGATGTTCTTGATAATATAATTTTTGTAAGAAAAATTTCTTCTTTTTTCTTTTTGTATAGGTTCAAGAATATTGTTGTATAATAAATAACTTTTCCCTTTTTCTTTAAATTTACTAATAAATGTAATATTTTTTATCTCCTGAGCGACAGAAATATATAACTGGATGCCAGACTTAAATATTCTTTGTGCCGTGACCGTAGTAGATGCGCGTTGTGCCTTTACATTGTTCCTGTTTCTCGTGTTGAATTCCTAAGAATAATTCTTTATTAAAATGGTATTAAAAAGAGCTATGGATTTGTCATTTTGAAAACAGAGTCTGTTTTGAAAAAATGGAAGTGGTTAGGACACACACTCAGAAAGGCACCAAACACTATAGCTCGACAAGCATTAGGGTGGAACACATAGGACAAAAGAAAAATAGGAAGACCACGCATAACATTGGGGATAAAGTGTAGATAAAGTAAAGACAACAATATCGAAAGAAATAGAAGAGAACGGTAAACTATGGGCAGAAATAAAACAAATGGCACAAAACAGAGCACGATGGAGAAGCTATGTGAAAGCCCTATGTTGACTAAGGGAATAAAAGAAGTAAAAAAATAAAAATAACACCTAGAAATTTTTTAATATTATCAACTTCTTCTAAAATTTCATCACCAACTTTAATTCTCATCTTATTAAAAATTCTGCGAAATGATTTGAAGCTAATTATTTTTGTTTTGGATGTATGCATAGCTATGCTATTATTCGAAAAGTATTAATAAATCATGTCCAATTTTTCTAATGACAGATGTTTTCTCTTTTTTTTTTTTTTTTTTTATTATTCATTTATTTTTACCATATCTTTACCATATAAAATAAAATAACATTTTTTTTTTTTTACATATAGTTTCTAGTTTACACTTACACTAGTTTCTTATTTCTTTATTTGTTAACTGCGATGTAAACAAAACATACTGTTTTGGTATGAAACATCACAAATTAGCTCCATAATTGAATAAAAATATACAAATATAAATTAATACAGTTAAACGTATATAGATACAATTAAGAAAATATATTTTATGGCATATAAATAATGCTATGTTGATTTTTCACTCCTGCATTATATTGGCCCTTAGTGAGAAGTTATTTTTCATTAAATACTTTAGTTTTTTAATAAAAACATCTAAATTTGAACATTCTTTTAAGCTGGTAGCTTATTATGAGCCCATATAGCTGAAGTAATAAAACTATTACGTGATAGCTCAGTTCTTGATTTTTCATGATTTAAATGGCTTGTATTGTAACTGTGAACAGTATTTCTTTTAGTAATCACAATATTTTTTTTGTAAATCCCTTTTTCCAACTTGAAAATTAATTTGGATTTTTCTAAAACAATGAGTTCAGATAACTTTAGGTAACCCGTTCGTATGAAAATTTCTTTTGTTGGGGTCAGCCAGTTCAATTTGTGCAAGCTTTTTATAGCCTTGTTTATTAAAACACCAATTTTATCTTTCAACCATAATGAACAGCTGGACCAATTACATATATTATATCTAATATGGGAAATAATATGAACATGGTATAAACTATCAGCTGCTCTTCTGCTCAGAACGATCCCACTTCTTTTGATGGCACCCAACAAGGGCACAATTTTTTTGACTAGTTTATTAATATGATCTTCCTATTTTAGCTTTTCATCGATTACAACACCTAGATATTTATATGAAGTAACTCTTTGTATTTCATCCTTATTTACAAACAGTTTTGAATTTATATCAATCTTATTTTTTATTTTTATTCTATACATTTAGTTTTTTCAGCATTTATTGTTTATTTGTTACCTTTAAGCCATTTATTGTATTTCAACAAGTCAGCATTTATTAGTCTTTCTAATTCAGCACAAGTTGAAGCATTATAAACAAGTAGAGTATCATCCGCAAAGATTTTATAGTTAGCTATTAAATTAGGAAACTGAATGTTGTGAATGTAAAGCAGATATCCTTGAGGAACCCCAATATTTATTGACTTCTCATTACTTAACACTCCATTTATTTTTGTTATATGTTTTCTATTTTTTAGGTTTGATTTTAATAAATCATGAGCCGCACCCCGTATTCTAATTTCATGTAGCCTGTCAAGTAAGATGTTATGGTTCACTGTATCAAAAGCCTTTTTTAAATCAACAAATATTATTCAATTTAATTAAGAATACAAAATTATAATTTTGTTTTGGTTTCATTCAATTTAAATAAGAATACAAAATTATAAAAAAATTTTTTTATTATTTTATTTTATTTCCCAACAATTTCAAATTTTTTATTAAAGTATAGATAGATTTACAATTTTCTTTTTCTTTCTCTATGCTTTCTATTGGAAGTAATACAAATGCACTAATTTTTTTCTTACACTATTTTATTTTAAATAATTACATTAAAATTTTTATTGTATTATTTTAATCATAATTTTTTTTTTTGTTCTTATAACTTATAATTAACTCTATATATTTTGTTTGTATATTATTATTAATAAACTCAACTTTTTTTTTTGTAAGTAAATATATGTATATAAATTTAGGCACCCTTATTTTTATACACAATTTGGTATAATTCATACTACCTTCAAATTTTACACAATTTAATTAATTTTTTATTCTAATTGTTCTTTTTATTATTATTATTAGCATCAATTTTTTTTTATTAAATTTTAATTTGATTTTTTTTTGTTTTATTATTTTTACTAATTTTAAATTTTTTAATTTACAAACATTGTTTTTGTTCACAAACGTGCGGTAGAACTAAACGTCAAATGATCAAACAATGGATATCCGTCCTTTTCATACATTCATGTTTTTTGTAACATGGGGTTATTAATGCTTAATATTAATATTTATTAATTGTTTAATATTGATTGTTAGTCTTTTAATTAAGTGCTAATTATTAACTATTTATTGATAATTGCACTCAATATTAAAATTTAATTAAATTTGGTTAATTTTTAATTTACTTTTTGTCTGCCAAATTGTTCTCTTTCTTTTTTTGCTTCTTTAAATACTTGCAACTTTTGGTTTTTGTATTTTTTTATTTTATTTATATAGTTTCCAACCCATTGTTATTATTAATTTTTGCGTAAATTTTCGCAATGTTCGTAGTCTGAGTCAAATTTTCTAACCGTAAAAGGCCACCTTAATTCAGTAAAACCAGCAATATTAGCATTATGTGAGACCCAGGGGTTTGGCCAAGAGGCCAACTTTGTCTTTGACAATTACTCGTTTGTCTCTTATTTTGTGCCCCATAAGGGGATCGCTCTTTATATTGGAAATTATGTCGCTTACAGCGTTCTCCATAAATATAAGTGTTCCAACCAAATGTTCGACCACATCTGGGTAAAAATCATTGTTGTCAGGCACGTCATTCATTTATTTTATCTATACAGGTCTCCAAACTCTAGTGAACTGGAGTCTATTTCGGAGATTGAAAATCTCACCAACCAGATTAATGAAATGTTGGGATTAAATCCAAAATTTGAAATTATTGTGGCTGGTTATTTCAATATCCATAATAGAAACTCCACTACTCCACTACTCCAATGACAATTATCTGAGTCAAAATTTAATTGGGAAACAAGTTGAGGTTTTCGCTTCAATATTCCATCTTACTCAGCTTGTTCAAATTCCCACTAGAATTGCCGACCGTACATCTCCGAATTCCCGAACATCTCCTGGACCTGTTTCTGACTTCACACCCTGAGAAATATAAGTTCTCAGTTAGCTCTCGTCTTGGTTGTTCCGATTACTGCTTGATTAATACTTACTTCGAGCTGAGCCCTCAGACCAGACAAAGCCCTGTTCCAAAAAAAATAGTATGGCGTTATAGCCATGCTAAGTGGAAAGGTTTAAATTAATTTTTTAGAGCTTTTGATTGGTGCTTGTGCCATAGCAATAGAAATATTGACTTTGAACCAATGCGATTAGTGAAATAATTCTTCTAGGAATGAGAGCCTACATACCTCGCTCTATCAAAAGTATTAAAAGGCCATCCAAACCCTGGTTTAATCACATTTGTGCAAATGCAATATCTAAAAAGGAGGAAGCTTTTCAAACATACAAGAATGATAGGACTGAAGCTAATAGAGCGAGACATATCGGAATCAGAAACTGGTGTAGGAGAGTTATCAACAAGCAAAAGTTCTTGCACAACAGATAGTTGAGAAGGCAACATTTGCATCTTCCCAAAAATAGCAAATCATATTGGACGTTTGCTAAGAGCCTTAAAGGTAGAATTGGCGATTTCTCATTCCCGCCTTTGGTTGAAAAAATGACAAAATTGTGTCCGATCCCAAAGAAAAAGCAGTTTTCTTTGCCAAAAATTTCGCCTCCAACTCATCATTGCCCCAGTCAACACAAAGACCATGGATTCTTCCTGAGATTAACTGCTACTTAGGTGGAATCTGCTTCGGAACTCGTGAAGTTCTTGAAGCTCTTAATAATTTAGATACAAAAGGTCAGCCGGTCCAGATGGTATTACTGCCACAGTTTTTAAAAATATATTTTCTACTATTGCGAAATTATCGGGCAATTTCTTCCATTTATCCCTCTCTTCAGTGCTGTTTAGTCTCTCGGAAAACTAACACTTCGATCCCAGCTTTAACTTTTCAAGAGGAAGTTTTGCAACGTACGAGTTAGCTCAACATCTTGGGCATGCAGCTAAACCAAAAATTAAGTTGGTCCAATTATATTTTTGGTATAGCTAAAGATGCAGCTAAGTTTATGGGTTTCCTGCATCGTTGCAAAGTCTTCTTTTCATCTTCTGATCTTCTTAATATCTATAAAACATATATAAGACCTAAGATGGAGTACAATGCACATATTTGGGCGGAAGCCTCCAAAATGGCATTGGGATTTCTGGATAAAGTGCAAAATAGAGCAATTCGCCTAATAAACAATCCCACTGTCACCTCTCCGCTCTCTCCACTCGGTCACCGTCGCCTAACACAAACTTGTCCTGTTTTATAGACGCCTTATAGGGTTGGATTCTTGCTCTAACGAGATTAAAAGTTTGATGCCCTTTGATGTTTGATTAAAAGTTTGATTATATAATGAACTGCCAACACAACTAAAACAAATTGATTCTGTAAGAATTTTTAAGGTTGAAATAATAAAATTTATGACAAACACTAGTTTATAAGGAAGAAATAAAGGAAATTGAAACAAGGTAAAAATTAGTGTAACAAATGTAACTAATAAGTGTAATTATTTGAAATGGTTATTCGAACTACAAATAACCATAAAGATAAATTTTGTTTTGCTAAAGAGATTTAATTTTAATTATTTTTTTTAATATATCTTTAAATTTTTAACTTACATATTAAATTTACTTGTTAACATATATTAAATTTTGTTACTTGTATGTTTCTTACATATTAAATTTAATGTACTTGTATTAAATTAATTCAATTTACTAAAATAATACAATTTAAACTTTTTTAAAAAATTAACTTATATTTTCAAACTTGAACTTTCATAAATATAAGATCAGACAGCTTAGGCTAAGATCTATTTCCACTCATATTAGTTTTAAGTTAATGTAATATTATCTTGAATTCATTATTTTTTAACATAATAAAGAAAAAGAAAAAAAAAATCCTTATTTTAATACTTGGTCGCTAACTAAGGAAACTAAGGAAATTAAGGAAACATAACTTAAAGATATAAATGCAATTTGTTTGGAAAATCAACCGAATATTTAGGACTCATTTTAACTCAAAAGGGTATAAAACCAAATGAAAAAAAAATTAAAATTTTTAGAAATTTAGAACTTCCCAAAACTCATAAACAAATAAAACTTTTTTTTGGAATAACAGCGTACTACTGCATGTTCATAAAAGACTATGCTAATTGCTAAGGTAGCATAACCCGTTACAAAATTCCTTAAAAAAGATAGTAAGATAAATGTAAATGACGTACTTTATAAAGACTCTTTTAACAAATTAAGAACTTAATTACAAGTCCACCTATTCTACGTTACCTCGACTTCAAAAAGAGATTGACTTTAGTAACAGACGCATCAAACAATGCTATTGGTACAGTGGTAAAAAGAGACAGATACCTTATTTGCTATGCGAGTAGAACGTTAAACGAATACGAAACTAGGTATTCAGCAATCGAGAGCGAATTTCTTGCAATTATCTGGGCAAACAAATTCTTTAGACCTTATTTGTACGGTACAACATTCACAATTAGAAAGATTTCAATTGACCATCGACCATTAGTGTGGATAAGTTCTCAAAGAACGTAATATGGAACTATAAAGATTAGGAATGAAATTAAATGAATATGACTATACCATTGAGTACGTGAAAGGAAAAGAAAACAAAGTCGCAGACTTCTTGAGTCGTATTGACTGCAATAAATTTGAAAAAATATTTTAAATAAAAAGCGTCGAATACATCCCATCAGCCCAGTCTGGATTGAGCCACAGACACTGAAACGTATAAAATTATACGGTCATAGCATCCATCAACCAAGTCATGAAGCTAAACCCAAATATAAAACCCCGGAGAAATATGAGTAAATGTTTTAAAATCGAATACATCCCATCAGCCCAGTCTGGATTGAGCCACAGACTCTGAAACGTATAAAATTATACGGTCATAGTATCCATCAACCAAGTCATGAAGCTATACCCAAATATAAAACCCCGGAGAAATATGAGTAAATGTTTTAAACAATAATGATTCTGAGTTAGTGGTGCCGAAGATTTGGATGACCACATTTCTTTCTCAGAAAATATTATTAAGAAATATCAAACTCAAATTCATTTAGTCAAAGAAAAAGGTAAAGAATTAATAATCAATTACAACCACTATCAATTACAAATCTACATTTTAAACGATCTATTAAGAAGACATATTAGAAAAGGTATTACAGGAATTTATTATGAATTACAAAACCCGAAATATAACGTTTTACAACGAAAATTAATTGAACTATATTCTAATGATCAAAATATAAAATTTATTGAATGTAATAAAACTTTCGAATTAGATAGTGAAAAGGACGCAATTAAAATTATGGACGAAATACACAAAAATATACAGAGGAATTTTAGATAATTATAACGAATTAAGAGGTAATTCATAAATATGTCAATGACTCTGACATTTGTAACTTAGTAAATAAACCATGGTGAATTATTCTTTTGTTACAAGGAAGTTTATCAAACAATATTAGACAAATTCATCGAATATCTTATGATTCAAAGGATAAACAATCGGAATTCGATTACAATAATTTAAGCTCTAAACAACAGATTTGCAATATTCGGTAAACCCAAAAAATTCGTATGCGATAACGAATCCAATACCATTAATATACAAAACTTTTTAAGAGTAGAAAATATAAAATCACATTTTATTTCCCCTTGATCTCATACTTTCAACTCGCCTATTGAAATAGTTCATGGAATCTTAAATGAGAACCTGCGTATCCTAAATGCTCAGAAATCTAAGTTAACCCCATATGGAAAAATTCAATTTTTTTTTTTTATTCTAAAACCATAAACTAGGAATATTATCCTTTGATTGTGTTGTGATTATATGGGATGGGATAGGGATAGAACATTAATGAGGATAACTGGGAGTTAAGGGGTAAATTTGAGGAAAATCTGTTGTGATTCTTCTTAAATTTGGGCATATTGTAAATACCAAAATTGGCAACTTTTGGAAATTGGGAATTTATTACTTTTGGAATTTGTATTTGGCTGGTAATAAATTTCACATTTGTGCAGTTCTAACAACAAAGGAATTGCTATAACCAGTAAAGTACCACTTAGGTAGTTCCACATAGTAGAAATGCGCATTTGTTGCATCTCTTGTGGTGTGTTCGAATTGTTTAAGAAGGGACATCTGTTATTTTATTTCAACTGAGCAAGAGGCTATAGTATTTCTCACTATGGGATCAATAATTAGACGAATGGCACGTTTTTGAACTTGGTCGTATATACGCTTTATAGATTTTAGACAGGTCCCTTGAAGAGAAATACGATTTCAATCTTAAGAGAAAACCCAAACATTTGGCAGCACTTTCCGATATATCAAAAATATGATCATTCCACATCATTTTGCCCAAAATGGTCAGGTTTTCCGATTGATTTCTCCCATTTCCCCGAAAAATCTCAAATTAGGATTATAATTGGTTTTTCTTTCAATGTTATCCAACAGCATTGGATTTCGGTACAATTAAACTCCACTCTGTTTTTAGAGCCGCAACTAGAGATTTTAGTTAGATCATCGTTAACTGTTTTGGCATAGACAGTCTAGCTATGTCAATTACGAGAGTTGTGACATTTGACATTCTCAGAAAATTATAATATTTCACCAGAGTGGTGTCGTCAGCGAAACTGGGAATAGGATTGAAGGTTGAGGATAGAAGATCGTTGCTAAAACCAGCAAAAGAGAGGGTGCAAGAACGGATCCTTGTGGAAGTCCACGTTACTGCTCTAATTTTAGTATATAAATATTTTAAAACATAAATCATAACAAAAATTCTTTATTTTTTTTTTTAATTAACAAGGTTTTTAAAATTTAACCAAATTAAGAACTTAAACATAATATTTAAAATTAAACTAAAAGAGATGTAATATAGGTTAATTCAGATATTCTTAAAGGTAAAATGGGCGGAATTTAAGATTTTATAAAAAATAACAGTAATCTCAACTAAATGGATATACCTCTAGTAAATCACCTAAATCATTGTTCGACGAATTAAATGAAATGAAGTCAGGCAAACTTAAAAAAATAATAAGGGAAATAATGAACGATATTTCAATAGGAAAATAAGTTATTTATCCACCAGATATTATAAGAAAGGCCGAATTTAAGGTAAGAATTCCAAATCTCAGCGTTAAAACAACAGAAGTCAAACTGGTCATACACATAAGAAGCAAGTTGAAATGCGATTATGTTCATTGCAAATTAATAATACCGAAATGGTTGAAGTATAAACTGAAATATCACACTTTCAAGGTTAGTGTATACCGGAATTATAAGTGAAACAAATTAAAAACAGGAGCATATGGCAGATCCAGATAGCAACCAATATAAGCAGTTTTAAAAATTAGGTAGTAGTAAAATAAGTACAAAAACACAACATTCAATAAACACAAAACGTTCAAAAAATAGTAAAACAAATACTAAATATTCAAACAATAGGAATTTTGACTTGGCTAAAATTAATAAAAGAAAAAATATTATAAAATTAATAAAATAAATACAAATCAAAAAAGAAGATAACACTAATTTGAAAAATAGCAATTAAATTCAAATAGAACGCTACCATTTTTTTTAACTTAAACACCAGTTAAATTTTACAATATTTTGCCTCCGTCTAACTTAGTTACGAATTCCCTAAATAAGCTAGATTTAAATTTGGGTTCCAAAATAGAGATTCCGCTTAGTAGTACAAGTTCAAGTATAATAACTAAGGCAATTCAATTACTTATTCAATTACTACAAATTCAAATTCAATTATTACAACAACTCCAATAGCATCCAAACATAAATATCTAACTTCAAGCAGGGAGAAAAAATTATAGTTGGTACACCATGCACAAAAATTTTAAATATTAACTGCAATACAAACACATCCTTTAGTGCTTCCTATAGTCAGATTAACGAAAAACGCGCCTTAAGTATTTCGGTCAACGAAAATTTAAAAAAAAACAATTTATTTTTAATTACATGCACTTTATTCCTTTATCTTCAATTTATAAATTATAATTATTAATATTATGAGAAAGTTAAATTTTAAAGTTCACAATTACAAAAACAAAAAAATTTAAATTTTTTCAGAAATCAATTTCAAATTTCACACAGCTATTAATTTGCACATCAGTTTCTCAGAAGTCAATGATTATTAACACATGAAAGATAAATAAAATTAAGTTATGTACCTAGGTAACTAAAAATGAAAATATGTTAAAAACGAGGAAGAATACAGTGGCCTTTGTCAACCTTTAGATACCCGTACGAACCGTTAGTATTTTCACAGCCTGTCACTCTGCTTACAATATTATTATACCCTACACCTAAAGTGTAGGGTATATTGACTTTGGTATGGTGTTTGTAACCAGCAAAAGGAAGCGAGTTGGATATGGACATGTATACATATTCTGAATCAGGATCACCTGCTGAGTCAATTTAACGATGTCCGTCCGTCCGTCCGTTCGCACGATAACTCAAAAACTAATAAAGCTATCTTGATGAAATTTATATAGTAGGTTACTAATTACGGAAAGCTAAGTTCGAATCAGGACAAAATCGGTCCATGGATTCGGATTCTTGAAGCTTCCGAATGATTCCGGAGCAACGAGATTATCTCCAAAACCAACAAAGATAGAATCTTTAAATTTTGTACAATGATGTTCCTTCCCATTCGATTTATGCCTCTGAAATTTAAGAGGATTTGGTCCATGGGTTTGGATTTTGGAAACTTCCGAACGAGCACCAGAGCAAATAAGATTATCTCCAAAATCAATAAAGATATAACCTTCAAATTTGACAGAGCGGTGTTCTTTCATGTTTAATTTAAGTCTCTAAAATTTGAGAGGATTTGGTCTATGGGTTTGGATTTTGGAAACTTCCGAACGAGCACCAGAGCAAATGAGATTATCTCCAAAACCAATAAAGATATAACCGTCAAATTTGACAAAGTGGTGTTCTTTCATGTTTAATTTAAGTCTCTAAAATTTGAGAGGATTTGGCATATGGGTTTAGATTTTGGAAACTTCCGAACGAGCACCAGAGCAAATGAGATTATCTTCAAAACCAATAAAGATATAACCTTCAAATTTAACAGAGTGGTGTTCTTTCATGTTTTATTTATGTCTCTAAAATTTAAGAGGATTTGGTCCGTGAGTTTGGATTTTGGAAACTTCCGAACAAGCACCGGAGCAAATGCGATTATCTCCACAACCAACAAAGATAGAACCTTTATTTTTAGTACAACAGTGTGCTGTTATGTTTCCTTTTCTATAAAATTGGAAACTGATATTTGAAAGAATTTGAACCATGGATTCGTATATTGGAAGCTTCCGAACAAGCCCCAGAGCAAACGAGATTATCTCCAAAACCAACAAAGATAGAACCTTTAACTTTTTACAATAATGCTCCTTCCCGTTTGATTTATGTTTCTGAAATTTAAGAGGATATAGTCTATGCGTTTGGATTTTGGAAGCTTCCTAACGAGCCCCAGAGCAAATGAGATTATCTCCAAAAACAACAAAGATATAACCTTTAAATTTGGCAGAATGGTGTTCTCTCATGTTTGATTTAGGTCTCTAAAATTTGAGAGAATTTGGTTGATGGGTTCGGATTTTGGAAGTTTCAGAACGAGCACCATACCAAATGAGATTATCTCCAAAACCAATAAAGATATAATCTTCAAATTTGACAGAGTGGTGTTCTTTCATGTTTTATTTAAGTCTCTAAAATTTGAGAGGATTTAGTCCATGAGTTCGGATTTTGGAAGCTTCCGAACGAGCCCCAGAGCAAACGAGTATATCTCCACAACCAATAAAGATAGAACCTTTCTTTTTAGTACAAGAGTGTGCTGTTATGTTTCCTTTTCTATAAAATGGGAAACAGACATTTGAAAGAATTTGAACCATGGATTCGTACATTGGAAGCTTCCGAACGAGCCCCAGAGCAAACGAGATTATCTCCAAAACCAACAAAAATAGAACCTTTAAATTTTTTACAATGATGTTCCTTCCCGTTTGATTTATGTCTTTGAAATTTAAGAAGATATAGTCCATAGGTTTGGATTTTGGAAGCTTCCGAACGAGCCCCAGAGCATATGAGATTAACTCCAAAAACAACAAAGATATAACCTTTAAAGTTGGCAGAATGGTGTTCTTTCATGTTTGATTTAGGTTTTTGTAATTTGAGAGGATTTGGTCCATGGATTCGTACATTGGAAGCTTCCGAACGAGCCCCAGAGCAAACGAGATTATCTCCAAAACCAACAAAAAGAGAACCTTTAAATTTTTTACAATGATGTTCCTTCCCGTTTGATTTATGTCTTTGAAATTTAAGAAGATATAGTCAATAGGTTTGGATTTTGGAAGCTTAAGACAATGTATGCCACAATTATATATTTATTGCATATATACTTTTAAAGGTAATAAAAGCAGTAATCGTTTTCCGTTTTCGTTTCTTTTCAATTTTGATAGAAGTTAGATCTTTAAAAATAAGTATGAGTCATTTCAGAAATTTTTTATGTATCACCCCCCATTTAGGAGCTGTAAGGGGTCAAAAACTGAAAATTTCCTATTTTTAAACACCTGTAACTTGAACACCTGTTGAAATTTTTTCGAAGTAATACACAAAAATTAAAGCTTCAACATCATACTCTTATTTCTGTTAACAACTTGTTTTAATAATATAGGGTTACTTTATAATTGAGGAATGTGTTACTTGATTTTTTTAAATTTTCTAAAAAATTTCTTTAACGAATTTTTATACCTGTACGATAGGATCGGGTATAATAAAATTACTCCTCCGTTTGTAACACCTCGAAATAAGCGAGCTAGATATACCTTCAAAGGTATGGATCGGATCAGAAAAAAATTCTAAGACTTTTGAGCCATCTCCGTCCGTCCGTCAGTCCGTCCGTCAGTCTGTCCGTCAGCACGTCCTCAAAAACTAAGAAAGCTAGAATCTTGAAATTTACACAAAATATTTTGGGAGTAATTTGTAGGTTCCCTATTTTTTTTGGTTGAGTTTGGAGCAAGCCTTAGGGTAGCTCTCGAACACCTAACTTTTAGATCCCCACATTTTTTTTGAAATAGAGCTATGAAATTTTAAATACTGATAGATCTCACAAAAATATTAATTTTATTTTTTATAACTTTTTTTTGTAGCCCCGCCCGTTACGGAGCTACAGCTCCCCAAAGGTTCAAAAAGCTCTATATTTAAATTGTTATAGCACAAGTTGTATAAGGTATATCTTCATTTTGAAAACACTAAATGATTACTACTTTTATTGTATTATTCTAAAGCCGTGATAGAAGTTAGATCTTTAAAAATAAGTATGAGTCATTTCAGAAATTTTTTATGTATCACCCCCCATTTAGGAGCTGTAAGGGGTCAAAAACTGAAAATTTCCTATTTTTAAACACCTGTAACTTGAACACCTGTTAAAATTTTTTTAAAGTAATACATAAAAATTAAAGCTTAAACATTATATTCTTATTTCTGTTAACAACTTTTTTTAATAATATAGCGTTACTTCATAATTGACGAAAGTGTGACTTGATTTTTTCAAATTTTCTAACAAATTTCTTCAACAAATTTTTTGCATTTGTTTTACTCGATAATTTGAAATTGTTGAGGATATAATGCGTAGTACATAAAAATGTAAATAAATAAACAACATAACGGTTGCTTGAAGAATTTTTATTTATATGATATTGATATACATACATACTTATATAATATCATGTTTATTTACATATCGTATATGTCACTAATGAATGAATGATAAGAGTATAGATGTATATTATATAGCGCCGTATTTACATACATATATGTATTTTATTGTACTTATAAGAAATTATTCTGTCAATGGAATATTTAAACATAATATAATATAATATTTAAAATTATATTTACTATTTTGTACTAAGTAAATTTAATATACATTTACCGCTTAGTATTAAATGGTACTATAGAATATTTGAAAAAGTTTTGGATTGATAATCGTTATGTGAAAGGTTAGAATCTGCTTTTGAGGAATGTACATGTAAACATATAGTTTGAATATATGTACAACCCATAGTTCTAGAAATTATAAAATTCACCCAAATTATTTTAAAATACTAAAATATTAAAAAAATAATATTGTGAGCAGAGTGACAGGCTGTGAACATACTAACGGTTCGTACGGGTATCTAAGAGTTAACAAAGGCAACTGTATTCTTCCTCGTTTGCATTTTGTTTTACTCGATAATTTGAAATTGTTTAAGATATAATGCGTAGTACAAAAAAATGTAAATAAATGAACAACATAACGGTTGCTTCAAGAATTTTTATTTATATGATATTGATATACATAAATACTTATATAATATCATGTTTATCTACATATCATATATGTCACTGACGAATGAATGATAAGAGTATAGATGTATATTATATATAGCGCTGTATTTACATACATATATGTATTTTATTGTACCTATAAGAAATTATTCTATGAATGGAAATATTTTTAAAGAAATATTGCAATGTATGGCGATATACTTATAACAATATAAATATACTATGTACGCATTAATATAATATAATATTAAAAATTATATTTACTATTTTGTACTTAGTAAATTTAATATACATTTACCGCATAGTATTAAATGGTACTATAGAATATTTGAAAAAGTTTTGGATTGATAATCGTTATGTGGAAGGTTAAAATCTGCTTTTGAAGAATGTATAAGCATATAGTTTGAATATATGAACAACCGATAGTTCTAGAAATTATAAAATTCACCCAAATTATTTTAAAATACTAACATATTAAAAAAATAATATTGTAAGCAGTGACAGGCTGTGAACATACTAACGGTTAAAAATATTTGCATTCATAGAATAATTTCTTATAAGTACAATAAAATACATATATATATGTATGTATGTAAATACGGCGCTATATAATATACATCTACACTCTTATCATTCTTTCATCAGTGACATATATGACATATACATACATATATATGTATGTATATCAATATCATATAAATAAAAATTCTTCAAGCAACCGTTATGTTGTTTATTTACTTACAATTTTTTCTACTACGCATTATATCTTCAACAATTTCAAATTATCGAGGAAAAAAAAATGCAAAAAATTCGTTGAAGAAATTTGCTAGAAAATTTGAAAAAATCAAGTAACACTTTCGTCAATTATAAAGTAACCCTATATTATTAAAAAAAGTTGTTAACAGAAATAAGAGCATAATGTTGAATGTTTAATTTTTGTGTATTACTTCAAAAAAATTTTAACAGGTGTTTAAAAATAGGAAATTTTCAGTTTTTGACCCCTTACAGCTCCTAAACGGGGGGTGATACAAAAAAAAATTCTGAAATGATTCATACTTATTTTCAAAGGTCTAACTTCTGTCAAAATTTCAAGTTTCCAACTTAAACCGTTTAGAAGATAGAAGGGTTAAAGAATTTTGCAAAATTTTAGTTTCGCATAACGGTAAATTAAGACACCGTATGCCACAAATTTATACTTATTGTATATATACTTTTAAAGCTAATAAAAGTAGTAATCATGTAGTGTCTTCAAAATGAAGATATACCTTATACAACTTGTGCTATAACAATTTAAAGATAGAGCTTTTTTGAACTTTTGGGGAGTTGTAGCTCCGTAACTAGTGGGGCTACAAAAAATCTATCAGCAGTTAAAATTTAATAGCTCTATTTCAAAAAAAATGTGGGGATCTAAAAGTTAGCTATAAAAACTTGTTAACAGAAATAAGAGTATAATGTTGAAGCTTTAATTTTTGTGTATTACTTCAAAAAAATTTTAACAGGTGTTCAAGTTACAGGTGTTTAAAAATATCAAAATTACCGTTTTCAAAATGAAGATATACCTTTTACAACAACTTGTGCAATTAAAGTATGTACCAAAGATAACGAATAAATTAAAATCTACTTTTTATACCCATACGATAGGATCGGGTATAATAAAATTACTCCTCCGTTTGTAACACCTCGAAATAAGCGAGCTAGATATACCTTCAAAGGTATGGATAGGATCAGAATCAAATTCTGAGTCGATTAAGCCATGTCCGTCCGTCCGTCCGTCAGTACGCTATATCATCCAATACTTTATGGAGTTATATGGAGATCTGGACGGCCTAATTATTCCATCATGCAATAGTTCCTTAATTTGCTTATCTATTTCTTCCTTTAAGCATATTGGATATGGATAAGATTTTGTAAAAACTGGTTCATTTGTTGTAGTTCTAATTTCTCCTTTTACCACAGTTGTATAGGTTAACTTTTCATTAATTTCAGAAAATAAATTTGAGTATTTTCCAACCAACAGATTAATTTTATTTTTTTGTTCTCTATTGAGATGGTCTGTTCTTATATGAATGTTATTGACACTTTGTGAAATATGTTGTTTTAATGGAATATTGTTGTTATCATTAAAATAATATAGCTTCCATTTGTATGAATAATTGCATTAAGTTCTCTTAAACTATCGTTTCCAATAATTCCATCAAATGTTGTAATTTTCCCAAGTATAAAAAACTTTAATTTTTTAAATTCTGATCCAAATAGATTTATTAGGGCATGATGTGTGATATCTACATTTCCTCCTATCGTGTTTACATGAAATTTTTCGATATTTGGAATTGGGTTTTTTACTAGTCTTGCATTAATGTAATTTTTGTTTGAGCCTGTATCTATTAAAAATTTTAATGTTAAGCGTTCCCCGCCATATGCTCAATATAAGGGAGCGAGGAAGAATTTAATCTAAAAAAGTATTGATATTGTTACTTTTACGTTGTTCTTCGTTGGTAGTACATTTACAATTGAGCTTTTCAATTTTCTTTTCATGTAGTGCTGTGGTTGTGGCGGATGGTTCCGAATATTGTATTTGTTGCATTCTATTTGTAGTAGAAGTATTTGGTGAATATGATTTTTTATATTGCATATTTCTATTATTGCTGTTATTATGATTATTTTTGTAGTTATTGTTATAATTATTGTTATAATTTCTCCTATATTGAAATTGATTTGTTGATTCAGGTTCCATTTTAAATGTTCGTGATTGTTGAGAATTTCTGTTGAATGGAATTCTATAATTGTTGTTATAGTTAGTATTTCTCGAATATCCATGTGAGGTTCTTCTTGGTGGATAATATGTAGAAAGTTGTTGTTGATTTTGTTGTGTATTATTTTGTTGTTGTCTATTTTGTTGTAGTTCATTTATACTTTGATTATCAGCATTATCCATCTTCAAGCATATTTGCAAAGCATGTTTCAAATCCAAGGGTGTCCCTTTTTAATCCTTTAATGAAAGTACTTAAAGCTTTCTGTCTATATGCCATAGTCATGGATTGTAAGGCTTCTTTACAATAATTCATAGTCGATAATTTACTTAAGATTAATGATAGATGATCGCTAATTTCCTTATAAAATACTTGAACAGAATTGAATCCTTTTTGCATTGTACTTGTCATCTGATATTCCAAACTTGTTATATCTCTATTATCTAAATAATTCAAATTTAGACATTTTATAATGCTGTCCCAATTAAGTGGTGTTTCGAAGCTTTCTAAACAAGTATCCGCCTCCCCTACAATTTTACCTCTTATAGCTGTTAAAATTCCATAATATTTTGCTGTACCCTTCATTGGGCTGTAGATATTTAAAATCTTCTCAACATTCTTCTTCCATGATCCGTATTCTGTTATAGATCCTGAGAATTCCTTAAAATTCTTAACTATATCTGGTAATACATCCATACCAGAAAGAGATTCATCTACACCAAAATTAATTTCTTGATCTGTTTCATTACTTTCGGGTGTTTCATCCACTCCCCTATCTCTTAGAACTCTTCTGGATTCTGTTTGCACTAATCCTAAAACAATGTTTTTTAAAACATCAGGATCTAAAAGAGTATTTTGCGGTGTATTTTTCCTATTTTCTAATTGAATAATTTTCAGTATAGTATCTTTCAGAATTCTAAGATCGAAAAAAATAGTCGGTTCTGACGGTGCTTTTGGGGTTCATGCGGCAGTTGGGTTTGTTTCACTAATGGTAGGAAGTGGATCAGCCATTTTCAAAATTTACAAGTAAAGTATGACAAGAAGGGAAAAATAAATTCGCAAAACAAAGGGGCAGAACAATCAAACGATAAAAGTGATTTTTCAGATAAAAAACATATAACACCAAAAAATTTGAGTCAATAATAATTTGTTATAACTTGCTTATTCTTTACAGAGGTTTTATAAATACCAATATAATTTTAAAAAATTCATATACTATAAAAAAAATTTGAGTAATATAATTTTCAAAAAAAAATTTCTATAATTTAATTTTTAATATTTCATCAAATTATAATTTAATATAAAAACTTTTTTTTATATTTAGTTCTCTTACCTTTATTTCATTAATCAATAAAATTTGAATTAAATATAATAGATTTTGATAAGCAATTCCAGATTTTATTTGTTTTATATTTACTATTAAATTTCCGCAACAATAAAAATTGCAATTTCTTATTTTAGTGTATTTTTTTTTTTAAATATAATTTTAAAAAAATTTATTTTTCCTTATAAAAATCTAACTTTATATTATGATTATTATTACTTTACTAAGAAATTTTTTCCTCTTTTTAAATATTTTTAAATTAAAATAAACTTTAATTCTGAATTTTCTATTTTTAATTATAAATATAATTTTAATTAGAATATAATTTTCAAGATCTAAGTTTGTTGCAACAATTAAAAAATTTTTTTATTTTTTTATTTTCCTTTTTTATTTATTTTTATTTTGAAATAGATTTTTTCCATAAATCAAGTAGATAATTAGATTTTCTTTTCTCCTTACTGATGAGGATACTTGTTGACGAAATTCTAAACTCTACCTTGATATTTTTTTTGTTTTTTTTTTTAAAGGCTTCTCTTTGTTTTTTTTTTTTTGATATTATTATTTTCATATATCTTTACTGGCCAGTTCCTTTTATTTTTAATTTTTTTATTTTTATTTTAAGATTTTTATTAAAATATTTGTCTTTTTTTTCAGCTTTAATTCTCTTCATTAAATTAATGAAATGAGAGGTGAAGTCTTGCGTTTCTGAATTTTCTAATTCAGATTGCAACATTGGATAATTTTTATTTTATCCTTAATTTTAAGGATAAAACCCTTTTTTTTTAAATTTGAAAAATTTTACTTTTTTTACTTACATGCAAATTATATTCCAATCTATGTAAAACATATTTTGGAAAATATTTCAGTAACTGGACTTGCTCTGCTCTTTCCGGCCAACAGGATAAGTGGCTGCTCCGATGCTTTTATAACAGGGAGCTCCTTTTTGTTCTGGAAATTAAATCTGGAACTACTCGGGGGCCTTTTTATCTTATCCCTTTCCAAACTTGGGTTGACCAGACTGGATGCGTCGTTGTTGAAAATCGCTTTTTGGTTTTTCAGTTTGAATGAATTTCAACGTGAAAATTTTTAATTCACTTTTTTTTTTTTTCACTGTTTTTCTGTATTTTTCTATATATTTTTTTATTCTTTTATATTTTTTTTTTTGTACTATTTTGTTTTCTAATGTACCGTGCCTAGAGCAGCCTCACTCTAGGTTGCGAAGATTTAGGCTTGATCACGGTATATTATTTTTTATTAAAATTTTTTCTAAAAAAATTTATTCACTAACTAAAAAACACTGGTTACTCTCTTAACAACTTACAAGGTCCCTGCTCGGGCGCCAGTTAAATAAAAGACTTTATTTTATTTTTTTTTAATTCAATCCTATTTTATTAACAAAATAAGACTAACTTTTAAAACGAATTACAGAACTATTTATATTAAAAATTTATTATTGGAATTACAATTTTTGTTATTTTTTACAATTTTATGTTATAAGTTATTAAACTAAATTCTATAAACTAGATTCTTTATTATTTGGGTTAGTTAAACATTTCTTTTCCCAATTTCTTTATTTATTGACTTAATCATCAATATTTTGTTCAGTAAGCAGAATTTCCAAAGTAAAGCTTGAATATTTAATAATTAAAACTTCCGCTTACTGGACAAAACAAAGAATTTATTTTTTAATTATTATTCTTAATTATTATTAAGTACTAAATCAGTTTCGTTCATTAATAATCTTATAATAATTTTTTTTTACAAACATTAAAATATTTACAATTCTGTTTGTAAGCAGAATTGTAAGTTACCATTTCTTTTCAAAATTACAAAAAAAAACGTTATTTATTATAATATGCTTATTGGACAATTATTTTCATAACCAAATTAAATAATACAAAATTTATTCGAGTTTCAGTTCATTAACAAATTCTATAATAGTATTTCAATTACTGTTTACAATATTTTGTTTATTTAGGAAATTTTATCAATTAAATAAATTTTACAACTTATAGTATAAAATATAAAAAAGAAATAATTTTAAGTTTTAATTTATTGATAATTAACATATGATTTACTCAATGGGCAATATTATAAACATTGTAACTGGAATACTGTATGCATTGTTGATAAACATCATTCATTAATCAATATAATTTATTAACTCCTCCCCTCTTAAGTTCGGGTGTCCACATCCGACTTTTCCATTGGTTTTAAATGAAATATAACTGCAGGTTGGTTTTGATCAATTGGTATGATAGTGTTTGTATTCGTATTTTCTACTTCCTTCTTAGTTGCGTTATTAATAATTAACTTATTTCTTCGTTTGATTAAAGGTATTGTGATTAAAATAAATAGTACTGTCATGATGATTGTAGTAAAACTGATATTAATGTATTGGTCCATTTGTCTGTCATCATTCACTAAAACAATTGCTTTTGTATTATTGATATTTATTTCCTTCAACAATTCTAAAGATAAATGTTCTTGTAATTTGTCAATAGTTGAATTTGTTTGTAGAATGGCAGGTAATGGTTTCACTTTAACAATTTCTTCTGATCTGAATTTTTGTTTCTCGACTTCAATTGGAGAATTATGGAATATTAATAAAAACGTACCATTAATGTTTTGGTTATTGCCATCGATTTTAATTATGCCGCTATATTGATTAATTATCTGGTGTTATTTCTTCGATTGCTGGAATGTGTTGATTGTTGGTAACATTGCACATTGAGTTTTCACCTTTTAACAAATTAGGTATACAAGTTGAATTTTCTAAATTTACAATATTTTTTCATTACAAAGAGTTATAGAATTAATATTTTTACATTCATTTATAATACCACATATTCTTTCCTGATTAACTAGAATTTTATTAAAATTGATTTGTGTTACAATATTATTTCTTTTTACAGGTTTAATTAAAATTTCTTCAAAAATTTCAAATTTTGTCATAGGTATTTCAACAATATAGAATAAGCAAGACCCGTTAGATAATATTTTAATATTAGAAAAATTTAATGCTCCTTCTGGTGTAGAATATGGTATATTTTCTTTATCTAACAAATCAGTAACAGATTTTATTTCAAGCTTCGAAAGTAAAATTGAATTTCATTACACCTACTTTTGCCCAGTGTACAGAATACTTAATATTTATTACTTCTTCTTTAATTAATTTTAATTTATATTGAATTTGTAGAATTGATTGATCATCAATTATACTTCTATTTTTCATATTTTCTAAAATTTGATTAGTAATATTAGTAATTTCATTTATTCTATCAGTATGAATTTTGTTTATAATTATTTGTTCGTTGTTGTTTTCTAATAACCCGTTTAATTTCTTTTTAATCATGACGAGGTCCGTATGATCTGGAGTTCCGGCAATCCATTTCCAAGCAGTGCCAAGAAAATTGATGGATCGTTGTTTTCGTTTTATCTCAAATTCATCTAATAGTTTTTGAATTTGTTCTCTTTCATGATCCAGATAATTATATAAGGGATGTGATGTATCAACACGTTTGGTTATGATAAATTTTATATTATCCAATATTTTTTGTATCTCTCCTTTCAATAATGTGAATTATTTTGAATTTACCTTCTTCTATCTTTGCTTGCCCAATATTAACAGTAATTATTTATGAGTTTGTATAATCCAGTATTTGCACCTTTCCCATACATGAACATATCAGGTACCTAAAAAGATTTTAATTGCGGATGTTAGATTTATGAACAATTTTATGGGACTTTGTTAGAATAGCTGAATTTCTATTTTCCTTAACTATTTCTTTAACATATCTATGTGTAAGCTTTGATCCTAATCTTTTATTGTGCTTTACATATACCACTTGTACTATTTTGTAATGTTTTATCGGTTTTATTCTTTTATTTTGAAACTCTAAATCTTTGATCTGCTTGTCTTTCAATTTCTCTATTAAATTATGTCTAGTTTTCTCAAATTCTCCTGGAGTAATATTTGGGGTTCTACCGAAAAATACTTCAATAGGTTTCCTCCCTGTCGTAGAATGAATTGTGAAATTATATTCATTAACTCCCCTTTCTATCAATTCCTCGAAAGTACGGTTGATTCCTTCGGCTTTTAAACAACGCATTATTTCAGCCAATGTTGAATGAAATCTTTCAACTTGTCCGTTTACCTCACTCTTATATGGCGGTGTTGTGAAAATTTTTATTCCCAATTCATCCTCCATCATAGATTAAATTGAAGCAGAATTCTGGTTTTCCATAATAAAAAAGTATATCCCTTAAAGCTAATCTGACATTTTCAATTGATCTACTTTTGATAATCCTGGCTTAAGCGAATTTTGTTAATTTGTCCAATGCTGTTAAAGCTAATTTGGATTCCGTTGAAAATATGTCAATGTGAACTGTATGTCCAGCATAAGTCGGAATTGGAGTACTTTCAATATATTGATTGTTTGGATGTCGGTCATATTTGTTTTCTTTACAAATAGAACAATTTTTTACAAATTCGTTTAACTTTCTAGTCATTTTTGGAAAATAGTAAATTTCTAATATATGAAGCTTATTTTCTTTAGCATTCCTATGTGCTCTACGATGCGTTTGTGCTATTATTTCAAATTGTTCTTTCATTTGTAATATCTTGTACTATTTTTTCTGTGAATCTAATTTTATAGTTTTGAAACTGTTGGTTATAGATTTCCGCAATTTCCCTTCGTATATTTTCCTGTGCTTTTATTCCATTTACAACATTTGGATTTAAATTATTTTTTAATATATTAATTAGATCTGTGTCTCTAAAACTACTTCTGGTGAATTCATGTCTATTGTAAGTTTTTAATAAAGTTGAAAATTTGTAATCATCTATTTCTCCAACTGTTAATATGATCTGATTCCAGAATGCATTAATTGGTGTTTCCACAAATTGTGTCATGCTATTGCTATATCTTGTACTAGATAAATCGTTTTGTTGAATTGTATTTGCATTGTAAATTCCAGTTTCAGGTATTAACCTTGATAATGCATCTGCTACTACATTAGTTGTACCAGGTTTGTATTTCAATTCATAATTATATTCTTCTACAATTGATTTCCATCTTTTCATCTTGGAGTTGTTATTCTTTGTACTAAGCGCAAACGTTAGTGGTTGATGATCTGTAAATATTACTATTTTCCTAGAACCATAGAGAAAATTACGCAATGATGTAAGAGCCCAAACTATTGCTAACATCTCATTCTCATTTGTAGCATATGCTTCTTCAGTCTTCGTAAGTGTACGTGACAAAAACATTATTGGTCTTCTATTTTGTGATAAAACTCCACCAATTGCATAATTTGTTGCATCCGTTGTTAATTCAAACTCTTTTGAGAAATAAGGATGTGATAATATTACTTCTTCGGATATTAAACAATTTTTCAATTTATTAAAAGCCTTTAATGCTTTCTCATTCATATTAATTTTAACAGTTTTAGATTTATTTTTTGACACATGTCCATCCTCCCCTCTTAAAAGTGATGTCAGGGGTTTAGCTCCTCTCGCATATTCAGATATAAATCTTCTATAATAACCTGACATTCCAAAAAATTATCTCAAATCCTTTAATGTTATTGGAGGTTCTAAATCAGAAATTGCTTGCACTTTCTTTTTATTAGTTTTGATACCTTCTGATGAAACGATAAATCCAAGAAACTCAACTTCGTTTTTTAGAAATTCAGATTTATCTAATTGTATTTTCATATTAGCTTGCTCTAATGTTTTAAAGATGATTTCTAAATTCTCAAAATGTTGACTTTCAGTTTTTCCAAAGATAACGACGTCATCTATGTAAACATAGTATCTTTTTCCAATACTTTCTCGCAAAATATCATCCAGTGTTCTTTGAAATATTGCTGAAGCATTTTTAAGTCCAAACGGTAGTCTTGTAAATTCATATTTGCCGTTATTTACTGAAAAAGCCGTTTTCTCTATATCAGATTCTTTTAGTAATATTTGATGGAATCCGCTCTTCAGGTCTATTATTGAAAAAAAATTATTTTGTCCTAAATTAGCTAATACCTCATTTATTTCAGGAATAGGATATTTGCCCGCTATTGTGATAGTGTTGAGTTTCCTGTAATCTATTACCATTCTGAATTTCTTTTTGCCAGAAGCATCTTCTTTTTTAAGAACAACCCAAACCGGAGAGTTATATGGAGATCTGGACGGCCTAATTATTCCATCATGCAATAGTTCCTTAATTTGCTTATCTATTTCTTCCTTTAAGCATATTGGATATGGATAAGATTTTGTAAAAACTGGTTCATTTGTTGTAGTTCTAATTTCTCCTTTTACCACAGTTGTATAGGTTAACTTTTCATTAATTTCAGAAAATAAATTTGAGTATTTTCCAACCAACAGATTAATTTTATTTTTTTGTTCTCTATTGAGATGGTCTGTTCTTATATGAATGTTATTGACACTTTGCGAAATATGTTGTTTTAATGGAATATTGTTGTTATCATTAAAATAATATAGCTTCCATTTGTATGAATAATTGCATTAAGTTCTCTTAAACTATCGTTTCCAATAATTCCATCAAATGTTGTAATTTTCCCAAGTATAAAAAACTTTAATTTTTTAAATTCTGATCCAAATAGATTTATTAGGGCATGATGTGTGATATCTACATTTCCTCCTATCGTGTTTACATGAAATTTTTCGATATTTGGAATTGGGTTTTTTACTAGTCTTGCATTAATGTAATTTTTGTTTGAGCCTGTATCTATTAAAAATTTTAATGTTAAGCGTTCCCCGCCATATGCTCAATATAAGGGAGCGAGGAAGAATTTAATCTAAAAAAGTATTGGTATTGTTACTTTTACGTTGTTCTTCGTTGGTAGTACATTTACAATTGAGCTTTTCAATTTTCTTTTCATGTAGTGCTGTGGTTGTGGCGGATGGTTCCGAATATTGTATTTGTTGCATTCTATTTGTAGTAGAAGTATTTGGTGAATATGATTTTTTATATTGCATATTTCTATTATAGCTGTTATTATGATTATTTTTGTAGTTATTGTTATAATTATTGTTATAATTTCTCCTATATTGAAATTGATTTGTTGATTCAGGTTCCATTTTAAATGTTCGTGATTGTTGAGAATTTCTGTTGAATGGAATTCTATAATTGTTGTTATAGTTAGTATTTCTCGAATATCCATGTGAGGTTCTTCTTGGTGGATAATATGTAGAAAGTTGTTGTTGATTTTGTTGTGTATTATTTTGTTGTTGTCTATTTTGTTGTAGTTCATTTATTAGTTTAGTACTTACAGCTTTCTGTCTATATGCCATAGTCATGGATTGTAAGGCTTCTTTACAATAATTCATAGTCGATAATTTACTTAAGATTAATGATAGATGATCGCTAATTTCCTTGTAAAATACTTGAACAGAATTGAATCCTTTTTGCATTGTACTTGTCATCTGATATTCCAAACTTGTTATATCTCTATTATCTAAATAATTCAAATTTAGACATTTTATAATGCTGTCCCAATTAAGTGGTGTTTCGAAGCTTTCTAAACAAGTATCCGCCTCCCCTACAATTTTACCTCTTATAGCTGTTAAAATTCCATAATATTTTGCTGTACCCTTCATTGGGCTGTAGATATTTAAAATCTTCTCAACATTCTTCTTCCATGATCCGTATTCTGTTATAGATCCTGAGAATTCCTTAAAATTCTTAACTATATCTGGTAATACATCCATACCAGAAAGAGATTCATCTACACCAAAATTAATTTCTTGATCTGTTTCATTACTTTCGGGTGTTTCATCCACTCCCCTATCTCTTAGAACTCTTCTGGATTCTGTTTGCACTAATCCTAAAACAATGTTTTTTAAAACATCAGGATCTAAAAGAGTATTTTGCGGTGTATTTTTCTTATTTTCTAATTGAATAATTTTCAGTATAGTATCTTTCAGAATTCTAAGATCGAAAAAAATAGTCGGTTCTGACGGTGCTTTTGGGGTTCATGCGGCAGTTGGGTTTGTTTCACTAATGGTAGGAAGTGGATCAGCCATTTTCAAAATTTACAAGTAAAGTACGACAAGAAGGGAAAAATAAATTCGCAAAACAAAGGGGCAGAACAATCAAACGATAAAAGTGATTTTTCAGATAAAAAACATATAACACCAAAAAATTTGAGTCAATAATAATTTGTTATAACTTGCTTATTCTTTACAGAGGTTTTATAAATACCAATATAATTTTAAAAAATTCATATACTATAAAAAAAATTTGAGTAATATAATTTTCAAAAAAAGTTTCTATAATTTAATTTTTAATATTTCATCAAATTATAATTTAATATAAAAACTTTTTTTTATATTTAGTTCTCTTACCTTTATTTCATTAATCAATAAAATTTGAATTAAATATAATAGATTTTGATAAGCAATTCCAGATGTTATTTGTTTTATATTTACTATTAAATTTCCGCAACAATAAAAATTGCAATTTCTTATTTTAGTGTATTTTTTTTTTTAAATATAATTTTAAAAAAATTTATTTTTCCTTATAAAAATCTAACTTTATATTATGATTATTATTACTTTACTAAGAGATTTTTTCCTCTTTTTAAATATTTTTAAATTAAAATAAACTTTAATTCTGATTTTTCTATTTTTAATTATAAATATAATTTTAATTAGAATATAATTTTCAAGATCTAAGTTTGTTGCAACAATTAAAAAATTTTTTTATTTTTTTATTTTCCTTTTTTATTTATTTATATTTTGAAATAGATTTTTTCCATAAATCAAGTAGATATTTAGATTTTCTTTTCTCCTTACTGATGAGGATACTTGTTGACGAAATTCTGAACTCTACCTTGATCTTTTTTTGTTTTTTTTTAAAGGCTTCTCTTTGTTTTTTTTTTCTTTGATATTATTATTTTCATATATCTTTACTGGCCAGTTCCTTTTATTTTTAATTTTTTTATTTTTATTTTAAGATTTTTATTAACGTATTTGCCTTTTTTTTCAGCTTTAATCCTCTTCATTAAATTAATGAAATGAGAGGTGAAGTCTTGCGTTTCTGAATTTTCTAATTCAGATTGCAACATTGGATAATTTTTATTTTATCCTTAATTTTAAGGATAAAACCCTTTTTTTTTTTAAATTTGAAAAATTTTACTTTTTTTACTTACATGCAAATTATTTTCCAATCTATGTAAAACATATTTTGGAAAATATTTCAGTAACTGGACTTGCTCTGCTCTTTCCGGCCAGCAGGATAAGTGGCTGCTCCGATGCTTTTATAACAGGGAGCTCCTTTTTGTTCTGGAAATTAAATCTGGAACTACTCGGGGGCCTTTTTACCTTATCCCTTTCCAAACTTGGGTTGACCAGACTGGATGCGGCGCTGTTAAAAATTTCCTCTTGGTTTTTCAGTTTGAATGAATTTCAACGTGAAAATTTTTAATTCACTTTTTTTTTTTTTTTAAAAAAATTTTTTTTTTTTTTTTGTTAGTCACTATTTTTCTGTTTTTTTTTTATATTTTTCTACATATTTTTTTATTATTTTATATTTTTTTTTTGTACTATTTTGTTTTCTAATGTACCGTGCCTAGAGCAGCCTCACTCTAGGTTGCGAAGATTTAGGCTTCATCACGGTATATTATTTTTTATTAAAATTTTTTCTAAAAAATTTATTCACTAACTAAAAAACACTGGTTACTCTCTTAACAACTTACAAGGTTCCTGCTCGGGCGCCAGTTAAATAAAAGACTTTATTTTATTTTTTTTTAATTCAATCCTATTTTATTAACAAAATAAGACTAACTTTTAAAACGAATTACAGAACTATTTATACTAAAAATTTATTATTGGAATTACAATTTTTGTTATTTTTTACAATTTTATGTTATAAGTTATTAAACTAAATTCTATAAACTAGATTCTTTATTATTTGGGTTAGTTAAACATTTCTTTTCCCAATGTCTTTATTTATTGACTTAATCATCAATATTTTGTTCAGTAAGCAGAATTTCCAAAGTAAAGCTTGAATATTTAATAATTAAAACTTCCGCTTACTGGACAAAACAAAGAATTTATTTTTTAATTATTATTCTTAATTATTATTAAGTACTAAATCAGTTTTGTTCATTAATAATCTTATAATAATTTTTGTTTACAAACATTAAAATATTTACAATTCTGTTTGCAAGCAGAATTGTAAGTTACAATTTCTTTTCAAAATTACAAAAAAAAACGTTATTTATTATAATATGCTTATTGGACAATTATTTTCATAACCAAATTAAATAATACAAAATTTATTCGAGTTTCAGTTCATTAACAAATTCTATAATAGTATTTCAATTACTGTTTACAATATTTTGTTTATTTAGGAAATTTTATCAATTAAATAAATTTTACAACTTATAGTATAAAATATAAAAAAGAAATAATTTTAAGTTTTAATTTATTGATAATTAACATATGATTTACTCAATGGGCAATATTATAAACATTGTAACTGGAATACTGTATGCATTGTTGAGAAACATCATTCGTTAATCAATATAGTTTATTACCTTATATCTGCACATTTGTCTATTTATTCGTATTCTTGTTTGTAATTATTTATATTTAATGGTAAATTACAAAATCTGTGAATTAAAGAATTGAAGCTGCCATTTTAAGTTGGTATGGACAATGTGACGTAGATGATATGAACCTTTGTGAGCTGGTTGTTTTGTGATAAACTGCAATTTCTACTTTATTTTGTTTTCTTTTAAGTAGGAGATCTAAAAATTGTAATTGATTTTTGTGTTCTAATTTTATTGTAAAGTTAATTGAAGGTGATTGGTTATTGAGGATTGGTTATTAACATTGGTTATTATTGGCACCCTTTACGATATTATTATCCATAGAATTTTTTGCTATTGATAAGTACGTATCTTTTTATACCCTACACCTAAAGTATAGGGTATATTAACTTTGGTATGGTGTTTGTAACCACCACAAGGAAGCGAGTTAGATATGGAGATGTATATATATTCTGAATCAGGATCACCTCCTGAGTCGATTTAACGATGTTCGTCCGTCCCTTCGGTCCGTCCTTCCGTTTGTACGATAACTCAAAAACTAATAAAGCTATATTGATGAAATTTATATAGTAGGTTGCTAATTACGAAAGGAAGGCTAAGTTCGAATCTGGACAAAATCGGTCCATGGGTTCGTCTGGAAGCTTCCGAATGATTCCGGAGCAAAAGAGATTATCTCCAAAACCAACAAAGATAGAACCTTTAAATTTTTTACAATGATGTTCCTTCCTGTTCGATTTATGTCTCTGAAATTTAAGAGGATTTGGTCCTTGGGTACGGATTTTGGAAGCTTCCGAACGAGCCTCAGCCTCAAATCTTGGAAGCTTCCGGACGAGCCCCAGAGCAAACGAGTATATCTCCACAACCAACAAAGATAGAACTTTTATTTTTAGTACAAAGGTGTTCTGTTATGTTTCCTTTTCTGTAAAATTGGAAACTGACATTTGAAAGAATTTCAACCATGGGTTCGGATTTTGGAAACTTCCGGACGAGCACAAGAGCAACGAGCATATCTCTAAAACCAACAAAAGTAGAACCTTTAAATTTAGTACAATGGTGTTCTGGCATGTTTTCTTTATGTTCCTGAGATGGATTCGATGAATTGGAGTGGCAATTCCGGTACCTGACACACACCTCCCAAGGACTAACAATCTTCGAAATTAATAAAGATAGAAACTTAAAATTTTTTACAAAGGTTTCAAACATATCCCAAGAGGATGCTTCTTTTACGTTCCTGAAATTCGAGTTGAATAAGACAGAAAAGAGAAGAAGTTGAAGCAGCTGCCAAAAAAATTTATGTATTTTTAATTTAATTCGAATTATTCAGGTGTAGGGTATTAATAAGTCGGTTGCATCGACTTACTGTTACATTTACTTGTTTGTTATTAGGGATATTACAACTTGTCAACCATTCATCCATAGCACTAAGAGCTTCTTCAAGCGGTATTGAAGGGAATAAAGAAGCAGCATCAAAAGATATCATGTTTTCATCTTCCAATAGTATCGTATCACTTATTTTTTTCGCAAATATTAATGATTTTTTTATGGAATGGCTTTCGTATTATGGTAAGCTTTTTAATTCATTTACGAACCATTTACTTATTTTATAATTGGGTGCATTGATATTAGATACAATGGGTCCAACTTTTAGTGGACCACCCTTATGTATTTTTGGAAGTCCATAAAGTTTTGGTATCTTTGGTTTAGATATACTCAATTGGCCTTTTAGCTTTCTATTAATGTTTCATTTCCATCCCTGAACACGTCTGATATTTTATTAAGCATACTTTTGCAGTTATCAGTCATTTTTGAGAAACGGTTTCTTTTAAGTTCAATATAATCGGAAGTTGATTTATGGTCTAGCACTTCATTATCATAATCTACTTTATCCATGATAACTATTGAATTACCTTTATCAGCTTTTAAATAATAATTATTTGTTTTCTTTAAATTTCCAATTATTTTATAATTTCTGTTTAAATTTCTTTTCTTATTATTATTTTTATTGAAATTGTATTCTTTTAAAATTTGTTTCGTCTCAGATCTGATGTGATATTTTATATTTTCTAGCTTACACTTTAGACCAGTTTCGATATCTATTACCACATCTCTGATAGGCTAAACTGATGGTTTTACTGCAATTTTAAAACCTAAATTCAGTTGACGAAATTCTTCGATGCTAAATTGTTGTGACGATAAATTGTTTACAAAATTTTCTATTAGTATGGCTACTGGTTTTCGATAGTATTGGTTGATCTTTAATGTAAGAAATTTTTTATGTAGTTTTGTATTTTTTATTTTAATTAATTCTATCTGCATTATCAATTCTATCTGTATCTACATTAATCACTCACTTACAAAATTTATGAGATCTCCTTTTAATAAAGCAAAAGAAATTGGGAAGCTTAAAAATTATAAATATGTATGCGTAAAAAATTCTAATGTACGATTAAAAACAAAAGAAGGCGATAGAAATGTAATTAAACGAGAAAGAATACAGTTGCCTTTGCTAACTCTTAGATACCCGTACGAACCGTTAGTATGTTCACAGACTGTCACTCTGCTTACAATATTATTTTTTTAATATATTAGTATTTTAAAATAATTTGGATGAATTTTATATTTTCTAGAACTATGGATTGTACATATATTCAAACTATATGTTTATACATTCTTCAAAAGCAGATTTTAACCTTCCACATAGCGATTATCAATCCAAAACTTTTTCAAATATTCTATAGTACCATTTAATACTAAGCAGTAAATGTATATAAAATTACAAAAGAGTAAATATAATTTCAAATATTATATTATATTAATTCGCACATAGTATATTTATATTGTTATCAGTATATCGCCATACATTGCAATATTTCTTTAAAAATATTTCCATTCATAGAATAATTTCTTATAAGTACAATAAAATACATATATGTATGTAAATAAGGTGCTATATAATATACATCTATACTCTTATCATTCATTCATTAGTGACATATACGATATGTAAATAAACATGATATTATATAAGTATGTATGTATATCAATATCATATAAATAAAAATTCTTCAAGCAACCGTTATGTTGTTTATTTATTTACATCTTTTTGTACTACGCATTATATCCTCAACAATTTCAAATTATCGAGCAAAACAAAAAATTCGTTAAAGAAATTTGTTAGAAAATTTGAAAAAATCAAGTAACCCTTTCGTCAAATTATTAAGTAACCCTATATTATTAAAAAAAGTTGTTAACAAAAATAAGAGTATAACGTTGAAGCTTTAATTTTTATGTATTTCTTCAAAAAAATTTTAACAGGTGTTCAAGTTACAGGTGTTTAAAAATAGGAAATTTTCAGTTTTTGACCCCTTACAGCTCCTAAACGGGGAGTGATACAAAATACATTTCTGAAATGACTTATTTTCATACTTATTTTCAAAGATCTAACTTCTGTCAAAATTTTAAGTTTCCAACTTAAACCGTTTAGAAGATAGAAGGGTTAAAGGATTTTGCAATAATTCAGTTTCGCATAACGGTAAATTAAGACACCGTATAGCACAATTATATATTTATTATATACTTGTTTGTAAAGCTAATAATAGCACCTATAGTTTGAAATTTTCAGATTGAATATATACCTTATAGAGCTTGTGTTATAACAATTTAAATATAGAGATTTTTCAAAATTTGGGGAACATAAAATTAATATTTTTATGATATCTATCAGCAGTTAAAATTTCATGGCTCTATTTCAAAAAAATTGTCGAGATCTAAAAGTTAGTTGTTCGGGAGCTACCCGAAGTTTTGGTCGGAACTCAACCAAAAAAAAACAGGGAGCCTACAAATTGACTCCAGAATATTTTGTGTAAATTTCAAGATTCTAGCTTTCTTAGTTTTTGAGTTAGCGTGCTGACGGACGGACGGACATGGCTTAATCGACTCAGAATTTGATTCTGATCCGATCCATACCTTTGAAGGTATATCTAGCTCGCTTATTTCGAGGTATTACAAACGGAGGAGTAATTTTATTATACCCGATACTTATCGTACGGGTATAAATATGCAATTTTGTAGATTTAAATTTAATTGTATAAATTAAAATTTTTTTTTTGTCTTTCTCTTTTACTCTAATAAATTATGTCAATTTATATTGTTAATGTTTACAATTCTTCGCTTTCTTTGAATTAAATTAATTATCATAATTATAATTTTAGTGTTGCTCAACAAAACATTTCTGTTTCTTTAATAGCCTGTTTCTGAGCTATTAGCGCTCAAAAATTGAAAATTTGCTAGTTTTAAACAGCTTTAACTTAGGCACCTGTAAACACTTTTCTTCGGCAAGACAAAAAAATTAAAGCTACAGTAATATATTTTTATTTGTGTTAATGGTTTCTTTTAATTGTATAGGGTTCCTAAGTACAGGCCCCTAAAATTGCAAAAAAGCCCTATTTTCAGATGTATATATCTCAGGCTCTACGTAATAGTTTTACAATCTAAAAACACTAGAAGACCGGAAATCTTCTTGCCTCTACAAAACAATATCAAAATTATGCAATAGTTTGTATTTTACTATTTAAATTTACCGTTATGTTAAAACTAAATTTTGCATGATATTTCTTTATTCATAACTCCGGCGCGCTTTTAAATAGGAACTTGAAATTTTGAGACAAGAAAGAACTTTCTTAATTCTGCTGGTATTTTATGCGTACAGTTATCTTCTCAATTTATTAAATAAGCAATTATGAAAGCAAGAACAACTAAGAGAAATATTAATGCAGACATTTTTGATGTGCAACATACACAAAACAGTATCTACATTAATCATTCACTTACAAAATTTATGTGATCTCTTTTTAATAAAGCAAAAGAAATTGGGAAACTTAAAAATTATAAATAGGGTGAAACCCCCAGTAATTAGCTCCATTAAGAAAAATGTCAACTTTATTTAAATATTAAAAATAATTCTTTCAACTTGATTGTCAAAGGTAATTATTTTTATCTTCTGTGAATATCTAAGTTTTAAAAATGTAAATAATAAATAATATTTTTGATTCAGTAATGAGCCCCCAAAGTTCCAGTAATAAGCCCTAATTATTTGCCAGTAATGAAGCCCCTTTTTATACCCTACACCTAAAGTATAGGGTATATTAACTTTGGTATGGTGTTTGTAACCACCAAAGGTAGCGAGTTAGATATGGACATGTATATATATTCTGAATCATAATCACCTTCTGAGTCGATTTAACGGTGTCCATCCGTCCGTCCGTCAGTTCGTTCGCACGATAACTCAAAAACTAATAATGCAATCTTGATGAAATTTACATATTTATTTATTATGAAATTTACATATTTACATAGTAGGTTACATAGTAGGTTACTAGTTAGTAGGTTACTAAACTACTAAATTTACATAGTAGGTTACATAGTATCACTCTACATAGTAGGTACAGTGATGTTCCTTCCTGTTCGATTTACGTCTCTGAAATTTAAGAGGATTTGGTCCATGGGTTTGGATTTTGGAAGCTTCCGAACGAGCACTAGAGCAAATGAGATTATCTCCAAAACCAATAAAGATATAACCTTTAAATTCGGCAGAATGGTGTTCTTTCATGTTTGATTTAGGTCTCTGAAATTTGAGAGGATTTGGTCCTTGGGTTCGGATTTTGGAAGCTTCCGAACGAGCCTCAGAACAAATGATATTATCTCCAAAAGCAACAAAGATATAACCTTTAAATTAGGCAGAATGGTGTTCCTCCATGTTTGATTTATGTTTCTGAAATTTGTGAGAATTTGGTCCATGGGTTCAAATCTTGGAAAATTCCGGACGGGCCCCAGAGCAAACGAGTATATCTCCACAACCAACAAAGATAGAACTTTTATTTTTAGTACAAAGGTGTTCTGTTATATTTCCTTTTCTGTAAAATTGGAAACTGACATTTGAAAGAATTTCAACCATGGGTTCGTATTTTGGAAACTTCCGGACGAGCACAAGAGCAACGAGCATATCTCTAAAACCAACAAAAGTAGAACCTTGAAATTTAGTACAATGGTGTTCTGGCATGTTTTCTTTATGTTTCTGAGATGGATTCGATGAATTGGAGTGGCAATTCGGGTACCTGACACACACCTCCCAAGGACTAACAATCTTCGAAATTAATAAAGATAGAAACTTAAAATTTTTTACAAAGGTTTCAAACATATCCCAAGAGGATGCTTCTTTTACGTTCCTGAAATTCGAGTTGAATAAGACAGAAAAGGGATAAATTTCAAGCAGCTGTCAAAAAAACTTATAGATTTTTAATTTAATTCGAATTATTCAGGTGTAGGGTATTATCGATTTATTGTTACATTTACTTGTTATTATTGAAAAATTAAAATTATAAATTAGTTTTCACAATTAAATTTATTTTTTTAAGGTATTTACATAAATAACGTATTAAATTAAAAATGTAGGAACTTTATTTGTAAAAAGTATAAAAATTAATAAAAAATAAATTAATTTACATTATATTAGGTTAATTTATAATATTGCAAATTTTGCAAACGAAACCAGTACCTTCTGTGTTAGGTAACTGATTACAGCACAGTTAATATGGTAATTTCTAATACCACATACGGAGTATTTCAACCCTTTTTTCATCACCACTAATGTGTCTAGCTCATTCAAAGCATAATCCGGTTAGCGGATCATTGCTCTCTATATCTTTGAACAAAATTTTCACATGACTCTTTTTCTTTCTTGTATTTTGTTTTTCTTTCAGCAATACATTTTCTTTTTTAACATACGGAAGAATTTTCAGTGTTGATATACTTCTTTCGATGGATCTTTCTGCTTTCACTTTCTCGCGAATAATTATTTTTTCTGCTCTTTTTTTGGCTCGATCTTCTTTTTCTTTTTTGAATTTAAATTTTTTTATTTATTTTACTTTCTTCATCTTCCTGGAAAGGGGTTGATGAAATTATAAAACTTCTTCGTTCAGTGGTGTTTTTGTACTGATATTTGTGGTACTTCTATAAAATCATGTAATTGGACATTTGGTTCATCTAAGAAAATAATTTCAGCTTCTGAAAAATTCATTGGGTAAACCTGCATTAAAATGGAAATAAGTGGTTTTGTGAATAAGCAACTCAAACTTATTTTACTTACTTTTCCGATTTCTGTCGTTTGAATTTGATCATCTATAATATTGCGCGACCTATTTGTTGATTCTGCTAGTTCCGTCTAGGTAGAAAAAAATGAATACACAATTTTGTTAATTTTAAAAACTTTAATCACCTCTATTATAATTTCCGTAGTTGGATTTTCTTTATTTATAGGATCATACTGATATTCATCGAAATCGAATTCTATACTATTATTTTCATTCTAAATAAAAGAAAACTGTAAAATAAGTCGGAAACATTTTTTTAATGAACTTCATACTCTACTGTTGCCTTGTGAGTCTCGTGACTGGTTCTTGAAAAATCAAATAATTTATGTAATAATACAAAATCCTCAGATTGCGTTTGTTTTTTACTATCAAAGGATTTTAGTTGTTTAATTTTCTCTGTTCCTATTAGTTTCTTAAATTTATTATATGTTAAAGTATTTTCATTTAAAAAATTTTCGTTTTGCAAAGTTGAGTTTTCAATCTGGTTAGTATTTTTTCCAAGGCATTTCGAGAAATCAATAGCGTCCGCATCAAAAGGGTAGATACCACATGTACGAAAACCATTTTCAATTGATTTTTTGTTAACATATTGATCTACTACCTCTTTTAAAATGGGAGCAAAGCATAGTTTTGTGAGTTTATTGTCAATATTTATTTTTCGGCAACGTTGGACTGCTTTTTGCCAAAAAGTTTTAAGTGGCGTAAAAATTGAAACATCTGCAGGTTGCAGTATTCTTGTCGCGTTCGAGTATAAACAAATTAAAATAATTTGTAGATTTTCGCTTAATTTAGACAATTCATAATTTAAATAAGTTCTATGACCATCCACGTAAAGTATTATTGGAAATATAATTTGTTTTTCGATTAAAGCTAGGTAAGAGACGTCTTTAATATAATTATAAAACACTTCTTTTGTCATCCACCCAGAATCCGACTTCATCCATTTGAGACCTTGAGGTATTTTTTCTGTTAAACCGCTGGGTGCATGTTTGGAAGGAAATATAATCAAGGGTCGAATCATGAAATCCTAAGCTGAAAAACTGAACATCACAGTCAAATTTTCCTTAGCTTGCCCACGATCGGTTTCGTACACATTTTTTGTTCCTATAAAAGTAATTCAACATTAGAAATTTTAATTCGGAAAAATCTGATACCTAACTTTTGGGGCTAAAACCTTGCCACCTTTTTATAGTTTTTTTGATTTATGTATACTGCAATTTGATTGAACCAGCCACGAATATTATTCTCTGATACTTTAGAACTTGCATCAGTTATAGGCTCTGCAGTTCTTAAGGATAATTCTGGGTTCCTTTTCAAAAACTTTTATACCACTTTTCAACAGGAAAGTTATTTTTGAAAGAATTAGGTCTTGGCATCTAGCATCTAGAAAGTCCCTTACGGCACTTTGGATGTCTTCCTTTCGGCGAGGAAAACCTTTGGCATGACTTGCGAATAGCCAATCAACTACTTTCTTTTCTTCCTCGTAGGTCAGAACAGGGTCTGGGCCGAAACTAGACTTTATTGCACGATTGTGCAATTGATTTTGTATCGTAGATCTAGGAATACCATACTTCTTTGCTGCGCCATGAATGGATAATCCATTTTGAATTTCGGATAAAGCCAAAGAAACCAAATCTTTATCATAAATTCTTCTTTTAGGAATTTTTCTTTTTTCAAAAACTAACATTTAAGTGTATAAGTAGGTATGAGAATTTTCGCTTATTTCATAATAGTAGGGTGTTCAAAATTGAGGTATCATTTTGATTTTGCCGCCATTTTTTTTTCTACATGAAATTTTTATACGAGGTTTCTTTAGGTATATTCTAAATACATTAAATTCGGTTAGTTAATATGGATCGTTACACAAAGGAACAACGTGTTTTTGTTATTACAACATTTTTTGAAAATGGTAAAAGTTTTCAAGATGTAATTAGGAAATTTCGAACAAAATTTGGTAGAGAAAATGCTCCAACAAATCGTGCCATCAAGCTGATGGTTGATAAATTTCTAGAAACTGGATCTGTTCTTGATAACAGAGGCAACATTTATCAACGTAGTGGCCGTTCAACCGAGAATGTAGCAGCTGTGAGCAGAAGTGTTGAAGAAGATCCAAAAACTTCCATTCGTCATCGTTCGCAGCAATTAAACATCAAACCATCCACATTATTCAACATTTTGCATCGTGATCTCCATTTAAAGGCTTATAAGATCCAGCTGACGCAAGAATTAAAACCAACTGACCATGCATTACGTCGGCAATTCGTTTCTTGGGCAATCGAAAAACAAGAAGAAAATGAGAATTTTTTTAACAAAATAATCTTCACCGACGAAGCTCATTTCCAGCTCAATGGCTACGTCAATAAACAGAATTGCCGCATTTGGGGTGAAGAGAATCCAAGGGTTATCTTAGAGCAACCAGTACATCCACAAAAAGTTACGGTTTGGTGTAGTTTGTGGTCAGGAGGATTCATCGGACCATATTTTTTTGGAAACGCAAATGGAAATGCGATTACGGTCAATGGAAATCGCTACAGGGAGATGATCCGAAGCTTTTTGTGGCGGGAAATTGATGATTTGGACGTAAAGAATATGTGGTTTCAACAGGACGGTGCCACTTGCCACACAGCAAGAGAAACAATGGATCTTTTGAAGGAAAAGTTCGAAGATCGCATTATTTCTCGTAGAGGAGGAGTGATGTGGCCACCAAGATCGTGCGATTTGACACCGTTGGATTTTTTTTTGTGGGGTTTTGTGAAATCGAAAGTGTACAGCAATAATTCCACAACAATTCAAGAGCTTACAAACAACATTATCGAGCAGATTTCAACCATTGAGAACAGTTTATTGAACAACGTGATTCAGAATTTTGGTAAAAGATTGGAAGCCGAAGTAGTAGAGGGGGGACTTCACCGACATAATTTTTCATTATTAACCGGAACCTATTTGTAATAAATAAAAATATATTTAATATTTCAAAAAAAAGTCTTTTTTTATTAAAATTAAAATGATACCTCAATTTTGAACACCCTATATATTAAATATACTTACCGAAAATATAAAATATATTAAAACTTAAGGAAACAACGATTTTCAAATCACTCTCTTAAGCGAAACACCACGAATATTTAATAAAATTTGTATTCAAAGAAAAAGAGGTTCAAACACTTTGAATTATCGCACAGAACTGAGCAAAAATATAAATAAAAGAAAATTTCAAACAGAATGTAAAAGTTGGCGCCAAAATTCAAAAAAAAATTTATTAAAAAATTTATTAAAAACTACAACTAAAGTTATAATTAAAAATACGTTAAGAGGGCTCATTACAGGTGGGGGGTTATTACCGGGGGTTTTACCCTATGCATGGGTAAAAAATTCGAATGTACTATTAAAAAAAAGGAAGGTGATAGAAATGTAATTAAAATATATAATTTTGTAGACTTAAATTTAATTGTATAAATTTAAATTTTTTATTTTGTCTTTCTTTTTTACTCTAATTAATTATGTCAATTTATATTGTTAATGTTTACAATTCTCCGCCTTCTTTGAATCAAATTAATTATCTTAATTATAATTTTAGTGTTGCTCAACAAAACATTAGGAGTCTTAGAAAAAATTTTGATGTTTTTGTAGGCAATTTACTAGCTCTTGATCATTTGCCAGATATTATATTCCTCCCTGAGATTTGGATTTTTGATTATGAGGTAATTAATTTCAATTTTTCTAATTACAATTTTTATGCCTTTTGTAACAACACATATGCAGCTAGTGGTGTTGCAGTGTTTATAAGAAATGATATTAAATATGTAGTGGAATCTGTTAACCTAATTAGTTCTGCTACTTTAAAATTAGACTGCGTTATCAATAAACTATATTTTTTTTTATTTGCATATACAGATTTCATATTCGACATATTTCTGATTATACCCGTACGATAAGGATCGAGTATATTAAAATTGCTCCTCCGTTTGTAACACCTCGAAATAAGCTAGCTAGATATATCTTCAAAGATATGGATCGGATCAGAAAAAAATTCTAAGTCGATTGAGCTTTGGCCGTCCGTTCGTCTGTCCACGAGCAAGATAACTCAAAAACTAAGAAAGCTAGAGTCTTGAAATTAACACAAAATATTCTTAGAACATTTGTCTGTTCCCTTTTTTTTCGTTGAGATCCGACCAATACTTCGGGTAGCTCTCGAACACCTAACTTTTAGATCCCCAAAATTTTTTTTGAAGCAGAGACATGAAATTTTATATGCTGAAAGATATCATAAAAATATTAATTTTTTTTTAACAATTTTTTTTTGTAGCCTCACCCGTTACGGAGTTACAGTCCCTCAAACTTTTAAAAATACCTATTTTTAAATGCATGTCTCATGTTCTGCTTAAGATGTTTTCAATCAGAAAACGTCATTCGACAGATATTTTCTTTTAATTTGTAAATTAGTATCAAAATTATACAATTTTTTTAAATGTAGTATTTAAATTAACCGTTATGTGAAAACCAAATTTTGCAAGATTTTTCTACCCCCATAACTCCAGAACGCTGTCATATAGGGACTTGCAATTTTGAGGACAGAAAGAACTTTTAGAATTAGTATAAGTTTGTTTACAAATTTGTTTTGCACCACCCCCTGTCTATGAGCTATTAGAGCTCAAAAATTGAAAATTTGGTATTTTTAAACACCTTTAACTTAGACACCTGTACACATTTTCTTCGGCAAGACGAAAAAATTAAAGCTACAGTAATATATTTTTATGTGTTTTAATGGTTTCTTTTAGTTCAATAGGGCTCCTAAGTTACAGCCCCCTAAAATTGCAGAAAAAGCCCTATTTTCAGATGTATATATCTCAGGCTCTGCGTAGTAGTTTTACAATCTAAAATCACTAGAAGACCGGAAATTGCCTTCTTGCCTCTACAAAACAATATCAAAATTATGAAATAGTTTGTAATTTACTATTTAAATTTACCGTTATGTTAAAACCAAATTTTGCATGATATTTTTTTATTCATAACTCCGACACGCTTTGAGATAGAACCCGAAATTTTGAGACAAGAAAGAACTTTTAGAATTAGTATAAGTTTTTTCAGAAGATTTTTTGATAGCACCATCTTTTTAAAAGTTATTACGCCTCAAAAATTGAAAATTTGCTATATTTAGACACCTGTAACTTTGCACCTGTAAAAATTTTACTACGACAAGACATGAAAATTAAAGGTTCAATAATATATTTTTACGTGTGTTAACGAGTTTTCTTAGTTATATAGGGTTCCGGACTTACAGCCCCCCCCCCCCCCCAAATTACCAGTTATCCCCCAGTTATTTACATATCGTATAATAATACGTCACTGATGAATGAATGATATATAATACATATGAGCCTATAGTATAAATTATTATAGTAGTATGGATATGCCGGTTCTGGTGTAGGAGCTTTTCTATAGCTTTTAGTCCTCCTAAAAGTATGCAAAACAAGTTATTTGCATATACTCGTTCAAGAGTATGCAAAATGAGTAAAAAGGATCGTGTCTTTGATATTTTAAATTAAAAAAGCTATAGTGATGAATATTTTAAATTAGGATAAAAATATTAAAAGTTTTTAAGGTTTGGTTTAAAACTTTCAAAGTCAGATTTAAATACAAAATCATTATTAAAGTTTAAACATATTTACCAAAATTCAAATTTACATTCTATTATAACAATTTGAGTTCTCATAACCTTATGCAAAAAAATTAGTAGCGTGAAGATATGAAAAGTTTTTAAAGTTTGGTTTATATACAAAATTATTATTATTAAAGTTTCACCATATTTACCAAAAGTCAAATTTACATTCTATTATAACAATTTGAGTCCTCCTAACCTTACACAAAAAAGTTGCTTTGTCTACGCTCGTCGGAAAGTATGCAAATAAACGTTATGAGTAAATAGGCTTGATTCTTTCTGATATTTTAAATTTATAAAAAAATTTAAAATTTAATTAAAAGTTATTGAATATTCTAAATAAAACTTAGTGGTTAGTATATCAATTATGTTTTAATTTAAAATTTAAAAAGCTTGAACTATTGTGCTGAATATTGGTAAAGATATGAAAAGTTTTTAAAGTTTGCTTTAAATACAAAATTAAAAAAAGTTTTAAAACTTGATTTGAATATATTTAAGTTTTAAGTTGAACGGTTGTAATTAAATAAAATATTATAACAAAACATTTCATTTAAAAATTATTTTGTATAATAAAATGGTAAAAACTATATTGTTAATAATATAAGCCGCGGTCATGAAATACAAATTGAAAATGTGATCAAGTTCAAGTTCAAGTTAAAAGTAAAAAAAATTAATAAAACCTGGGTTTAAAAAGTTGTTTTTTAATATTAATTAACATCATTGCATTTCTTACTAAAAGTTTATAAATTATTTTTTCATTAAATAATATCTAGTTTATTTATCCATGAATCATGTTTTTTATCAAAGCCAAGCCACCTTGATTTCCTTTTTTTCTTATTATTTTTTCTACAAGGTAAACATTAGGAAGTTTAACATATGTAAGTTCAGGTTCATAAAAACTGCCTTTTATTGGTTTTTGTGTGTAATGAAGTAAATTGTGTGTAATCAATGTTATTGGATCAGTTCTTTTTATTTTCGCTATTGTATAAATTTCTGTTGACCAATTAGGTTGATAACCTTTTGCAAATATACCTTTAAAGTTACTTATACGAACAAAATCTCCATCTTTGTATTTTGCTTTTCGGAATACTTTTAATTTATTGTAGACAGTTTTTAATAGCAATTTCTCATTTTTCTTTGTAACCCTTTTAGGTGGAAGTTTAATTGTATAATAATATGTTGAGTTATATTTATACACGTACGATAAGTATCGGGTATAATAAAATTACTCCTCCGTTTGTAACACCTCGAAATAAGCGAGCTAGATATACCTTCAAAGGTTAGAATCGGATCAGAAAAAAATTCTAAGTCGATTGAGCCATGTCCGTCCGTCAGCCCGTCAGCACGCTAACTCAAAAACTAAGAAAGCTAGAATCTTGCAATTTACACAAAATATTCTGGGAGCAATTTGTAGGCTCCCTATTTTTTTTGGTTGGGTTCCGCCCCACCCGTTACGAAACTACAGCTCCCCAAAGGTTCAAAAAAGCTCTATATTTAAATTGTTATAGCACAAGTTGTATAAGGTATATCTTCATTTTGAAAACGCCAGACGATTACTACTTTTATTAGCTTTAAAAGTATATATACCATAAATATATACTTGTGGCATACGATGTCTTAATTTACCGTTATGCGAAACTCAAATTTTGCAAAATCCTTTAACACTTCTATCTTCTAAACGGCTTATGTCGGAAACTTGAAATTTTGAAAAAAGTTAGATTTTTGAAAATAAGTATGAGTCATTTCAGAAATTTTTTTTGTATCACACCCCGTTTAGGAGTTGTAAGGGGTCAAAAACTGAAAATTTCCTATTTTTAAACACCTGTAACTTGAACACCTGTTAAAATTTTTTTGAAGTAATACATAAAAGTTAAAGCTTCAACATTATACTCTTATTTCTATTAACAATTTTTTTTAATAATATAGGGATACTTTATAATTGACGAAAGTGTAACTTGATTTTTTAAAATTTTCTAACAAATTTCTTTAACGAATTTTTTGCATTTTGTTTTACTCGATAATTTGAAACTTTTGAGGATATGATGCGTAGTACAAAAAAATGTAAATAAATAAACAACATAACGGTTGCTTGAAGAATTTTTATTTATATGATATTGATATACATACATACTTATATAATAACATGTTGATTTACATATCGTATATATATGTCAGTGACGAATGAATGATAAAAGTATAGATTTATATTATATAGCGCCGTATTTACATACATATATGTATTTTATTGTACTTATAAGAAATTATTCTATAAATGGAAATATTTTTAAAGAAATGTGTGGCGATATACTTATAACAATATAAATATACTATGTGCGCATTAATATAATATAATATTTAAAATTATATTTACTATTTTGTACTTAGTAAATTTAATATACATTTACCGCTTAGTATTAAATGGTACTATAGAATATTTGAAAAAGTTTTGGATTAATAATCGTTATGTGAAAGGTTAGAATCTGCTTTTGAAGAATGTATGTATACATATAAACATATAGTTTGAATATATGTACAACCCATATTTCTAGAAATTATAAAATTCACCGAAATTATTTTAAAATACTAAAATATTAAAAAAATAATATTGTAAGAGTGACAGGCTGTGAACATACTAAAGGTTCGTTCGGGTATCTAAGAGTTGACAAAGGCAACTGTATTTTTTCTCATTTTCTGTTAGCGCTGGCAGAATAGTTAACCATTTATATATGCCTTTTAAACTAAACTGTTTCCACATTGTGTTTTTTAAGGTACGATTAAAACGTTCTACAATTGATGCATTTAGTTCTGAATATAGGTAGATAATAAATGATTAATTTTATTCATCCATTTACAATGATGATAGCAGGACCATCTGGATGTGGAAAAACAACATTTGTGTGTAATTTAATTGAAAATATTAACAGATTGATTTACCAAAAAATTGAAACAATAAAATGGTGTAACCCAGAAATTTCTGCTATTCCGAACAATATAGATTTTCCTGATATAGACTTTTACACCAGTATTCCGAAAGAGTTTAGTGGGAATGAAAATAGACCTACTTTAATTGTTTTAGATGACTTAATGTTAGATTCTGCAAATAAACAAGTATGCGAACTATTTACTAAAGGTTCGCACCATCGTAATTTATCTATTGTATTGTTAACGCAAAACGTTTTTCATCAGAGGAAATTTTCAAGAGATATTTCATTAAATTGTAAATATTTAGTGCTTTTCAAAAACCCTCTAGGCAAATCGCAGATTTTTCCTCTTGCTAGACAACTATATCCAGAAAATATAAAGGATTTCTTTAGAGTATATAATAAGTCAACATCAAAGCCACATAGTTTTATTGTATTGGATTTAACACAAGACATTAACGACTTATTTCGTATTAGAACCAATATTTTTTCAAAAGAATATTGTATATGCTTCTCTGGTACGGGTGATTTGAACAACAGCTGTCAAAAATATGAAACGATTGAAGAAAAACCAACATATATATATTATCATATATACATATATATCAACACGGTGGGTTTTTACCAACTTTAATCGGAACTATATTATCTGGTGTAATAGGAAAATTGCTCAGTAAGATATAATGCAGCGAATGATTGTTATGCCACCAGAAATATTTTCAAAATTCAGCAAATTATTTCAAGATGATTAAAATTTCGATATATTAGATCAAAAAATGAAAAAAAACTTGTATATGATAAAAAATTAAAACCATTGCTAAAATGGAACATACATCGTCAAAACCTCCTCAAATATGGAATTAACAAAAGACAAGCAAATAGATTACCAGACAAGTCTAATAATTTTTCATTTGATACATGTACTCAAACAAAATTCTTTTCTAAACGAAATGCATATACAGAAACTGAATTACCTAAATACAAATCAACATCAACATAGACCAATTTTGTACCTTTAGTTACTGATGATGTGTTTGAATATGACTCTCAAAAAGAACATTCAGATATGTATATCGATTTAACACATTACGATTTGGATGAATAAAATTCATTTAAAAAATTAGCTCAAACTGAAATGTTGAAAGATGAAAAATTAGTGGAAAGACCATCTCTCATCTCTGATTATCGAATGTTTGAAACATCGAGTGGTGATGTAATTACCGTTGCTGTACCATCATAAAAGAAAAATGTAAAACTATTTCAAAAGAATTAAATTATAAATTCCGAACTAGATTTTAAAAAGAACAGACATCAAGAATTTTTATGGACAACGACATACAACGGGCATATGGACAACGACAAAACAACTAATAATTTAATAAATTTATTGGAAAAATTCGTTATAGTGTTGACAAATGGAAAACTTAAAGTTGAATTTTTAACAGCATACATAAATGGAAATACTCGACTAATTGATATTTCTCATTTACAAAACAATAATGAATACCCTTCAGATAGAGAAAGTGTTGAAATTGTATCAGTTGACTTTATATCAGTCTGTGGCCAATATTGTTGTGTATATTTATGGATGCGATGTAACTGCAAGAGCATGAAACATTTTATTAATTTATTCAATACAGCATCCCCACTTAAAAACGATAAAAAAATACAAAGAATGTTTCGAAGAATTTAAAAAAAAATAAATGAAACTAAGAAAACTATATTTCATCAGTATATATTCCATTAGTTTAAAAAAAAGGAAATGTAGTCAACATCAAATATCGAAACATTGGAAAAACAAAGCAAAGATATCAGCAGCAACCTCAGCAGCAATAGCAACGAATCACAACAAAATCTCTTATTAACTTACATTTATTATTTGGATAAACAACAACAAAAACACAAATTGGATTTAATGTTGAAAATTTCACTGCCCCAATAATTTTCCAACGTAATCGTAAAGTCATTAGCGAAATGAATTATTTGGAGTGGTATGCATTTCATCAAGACTTTACAAGTAGCCAACTTCATAAATTAAATTCAAATAAATTTCCTTTAAAATTTAATTATGCTGGAGGAACAACTAAAAATTACTTACTACTTACATTGGAAATAGATGAGTATACCCGATTTTGTCTTATGTTAGACTTTATTCAATTAGTGATGTCATATAACAATGTAGCCGAATTGAATGAACGAGAATATGTATTAAAATATTTTAAGAGATGTATTGCAAAGAATAAGCTTAAATTGGAACAAGAAGATTTCTATATTCCTATGAATTTATATATAGCTCAATGCAACTTTTTCCGGCTCTTTTATGAAATACCATTATTTATATCTGAAAAAAAAAATATATTGGTCAACAATAAATTAAACAAATAATTTTTAAAACCAATTTTTATTATTATCTTTTATTAAAAACATATATAAATTCATACAATTTTTTACAGCACATCTTTGCAAATTTTCCGTATTATGATGGTGGGGACACATGGTGATGAAATTCCTAAGTTTTTGTAGAGGTGGAATTTTATTATCTAACTGATAACTTCTACTATTGAATTTGAAAAAAACCTATAGTTTTTTTTTAAGACCTTTTACATAAATGATATCGAATGATGTTAAATGTTTCTCTAAGATATTTTTTAATTGTAGATATTCTATAAAACCATCATTCCAGTCCAACATATTAATTTTCTTTTTGTTGTTTAGCATCCAAATTTAATTCTTCAAATGAATATGGTGCTTTAAACATAAATAGCATTGGTACAAGAGAACCATCAGATATCATAGAAAATTCTTCAGATATCATACCATCAGATATAATAGAACATTGTTATTTCCAATAACAAATTGTAAATCAACTATAGCCCCCTGCTGCTGCTGTTGTTGTTGCTGTTGCTGTTCATTTTATTCTTTACTATATAATAAAATAAACCAATAGTGTAACAGCAAACAGCAGTGGAAAAATTTTTCAAATCCCCCGCTTCATCGGATCTTCAAAGACCGTTTCAAAAAAAAAACAATCTGACCTCATCCACTTGACTATGGGAGAAAATTTACTGTCTCTCTCTCTCTCGCAGATTGTTATAATTTTTTGTTTTTTTTTTCTTTCTTAATGTTTTATTTTAACAAATTTTTTTTTTTGTTGTAAGTCAACGCTAAAGTCTGGTATCAGTTTATCCGGAGACATGGCGATGACGCTCGTCGCAGCCCTGGGAACCAAGCCTCTCCTGGCAGTCGGGCACTCGGGTGCTAGATTCCAAGACCCGGGAACGTTGTTAGAGCCAGTAGAGCCGTTCGGAAGTCCGTTACCGAAGTCTGAAGTCCTCTTTTCGTGACTAAAAATCTCCATGACAGCACCTCATACATTTTATCTTTCATCAAAAAATCAATGTTTCGGTATGGTTCATTTTCACCTTTCCCCAAAGATATTAAGCTTTCAATAAAGTCTGCGAAATTATATATATATATATATATATATATGTAAGTGGATATAGAAAATAATATAGAATTAATTTAAGAATAAGAAAAAAAAAAATCTTGCCTTTTTTATATTTGTTTTGTTTTTTTCGTTTTTTTTTTGTGGTTTTTTTCAACATGAACTGATTTTGTTTTTGAAATAAGTTAATTAACATCAGTTTATATACATTTGTAAAATATTATAGAACAAGGAAAATCATGCCTATGTTTTTAACATGATATAATATCATAACATTTTGTTTTTTTTTTGTATCCAATATCAATTTATTTGTAATTATAATGAACACACATCTAACCACAAATATTACACATCAAATATTTATGAATTTTTTATGCAATATCTGTTGTAACTGTCAATGTATAAATTAGTTGTTATTAATAAAATATAAAATGTAATGTAAACGTCATTGAAAGACATCATAAAAAAAAAACATTGATTTGACTATTTACATATTACATTGTTGCACATTCATTTCACTCATTAAACATATGTGTGTTATTAACATACTTAAAACTTTTAACACGCAAACACACACATCACAGACAGCACATTTTTTCTTTAGTAAATTTTTTTTTCTAATATGATGCAACATTGGTTAGTACATATTTATTATTATTATTTTATAATTTAACAGAGTATTTCTATACTAAATAAAGCATAAATTATAAATTTGCCAAGTTGTTGTTTTTTCATTAATTTATATTGATTATTGATTTTGTGGTTAGATAACGTAACTACCTAAAAAAAAAAAACAAAAAACGTTATTAAGAATAATCCTGCAACTTTGTTGCATTCATTAGACGAATTATTTACACAAATTAATTTTGTAAATACATATGGAAATTAGACATAAATTTTTTTTTTTATTGAAAATTAAATATTCCATTCACTTTTTTATATAGTGTTATGATAAAATAATATAAAAAATTTTGTGTATACCTATCTTAAATACTTCGACATCTATTATGAAAAGTGCAAGCAATTTTCCACATCATGATTATGTTGGTATATAGTTTCAATTTTGTAATAATTTTAATTGTAGTGATTAATATGCAATATTGTAGTAATTCATTAGAAAAACTCAATATTCATTTTATGTTCTGATATGTTATATATACATTCAAATTATGCAATCAAGTTAGTTTCAGTTTATCTATATAGAATTAGAAAAATTTGTATATATATACAATTGACTTCTTGAGTTTACGTGTTAAATTATTAAATTTAAGACTAAAAGGACGATAACAAAAATAAAAAAAAATGAGTTCAGAAAACAAAAGAATTAAATTGGAATGTGATAAATGTGAAAAAGTGTTCACAAGATCTGACAATTTCGAAAATGTAAAATTTTGCAGTAAGTTCAAATATAACGTTACAACCACTTTGTGGAACTACCACATCCGAACAAATAAGCATAAAAGTAATGCGGCAGAAGTAATTATATCTAATGTTAGACATATTGATGAATGTTTTCAAAATAGAATAGAAACGTTTATTACAGATAATGATGATGAAAGCATCTAAACCCATCAAATTTATATTTGTAATATGTGATTGCAACATTTTTATACATTACAACAGCGTGATTTACACAAAATTGAGTGCAATAAAGTCGTTACAAAGCTTCGTCGTACTACTTAAAGTCGTACTACATTAAATGTTCTTTTGATGATAATCAGAGTTGTTACAAAGAGTTTTTTGGAGCTAACTGTGCTAAGAAATTTGTCATATCGTTAACAAAAACATGCAGTGAATTATATAAAAATATATTTATGATGCCAAAGCCAATGAATCTGTTAACACTTTATGAGCAGCTTCAACAATTAATTCAGGAAAATTGTCACATATGTGGTAACCATTTAGCTTTTAATGATAAAATTAGAGACTATTGTTACTTTACTGGTAATTATAGAGGACCCGTTCATTCTAAATGTAATTTATTATATAGGCGGCCAAATTTTTTTCCTATATTTTTTCCACAATTTTTGCGGCTATGATTGCCATCTTTTATTTAAAGAACTAAACGAAGTGAATGGACATATCGGTGTCATTCCTTTGAATAAAGAACGTTATATTTCATTGTCTAAAAAAATTACAATAGATAAAAATCATTCATTTTATTTACGTTTTCTCTATAGCTTTAGATTTATGGCTTCTAGCCTTGATTCTTTATGTAAAAATTTAAATGAAAACCATTTATTTCATATAAAAAAAGAATCAATAATTTCAATAATAATGAAAAAATTAAGCTTATGACTCGAAAGGGAGTTTTTCCCTATGTGTATTTAAGTTCCATTGAACGACTTGACGAAAGAAGTTTACCTTCACAAGAAGCTTTTACCAGTCATATGACAATCACATCATGTTCCGATGAAGACTACATTCATGCAGTTAATGTATGAAATACGGTTGATTGTCAAAACTTATGGGATTATTTAAAACTTTACCTTAAAACAGATGTGTTTATTTTGACTGATGTTTTTGAAAACTTTCGAAAAATATGTTACAAAATATATTCTTTAGATCCTGCAAATTTTTATACTACCCCAGGTTTATTATGGGCAGCTATGTTAAAATACACGGATATCAAATTACAATTATTAACTGTTATTGATATGTATAATCTTTAAAAAAGGGATACGTGGTGGAATTAGTCAGTGCTCACTTAGACATTCAGTAGCAAATAATAAATTTATGGGAGAATGTTATAAAAGAAACAAACCTTCCAAATACATAGTATATGAAGACGCTAACAATTTATATGGATGGGCAATGATCCAATATTTACCACATAAAGATTTTCAGTGGGTTGACGTTACTGAAAATATTGATGTGCTTTCAGTTGCCGATGATTCGGAAACTGCTTACGTTTTAGAAGTGGATTTATATTACCCACAGCATTTACATGATTTGCACAATGAATTTCCTTTTTGTGCTGAAAACAAAATTCCACCAACAGGTAAAATTCCCAAACTCTTAGTTGACTTAACAAACAAACACAAATACATAATCCATTATCGAAATTTAAAACAGTTTCATATGTCAGTTGCTAAAAATGCTTTCGAAAAAGATTATTTTAAATTAATGAATAATGTCGTTTTCGGTAAAACCATGGAAAATGTAGATAAAAGAAAAAATTTTAAAATAGCTACCTCTTGGGAAAGTCAAGGAAGACATTTGGATGCACGAGCATTAATAGCAAAACCAAATTATCATAGCCACTCTAGATTCACTGAAAACTTGATAGCCGTTCAGCTAATCATACAAATGTATATTATGACAAACTTATATATTTAGGATTTACAGTACTAGAACAATCTAAAATACTAATGTATGATTTTCATTATGATTACATTAAACCTAAATATGGCAGTAAAGTTTTTTTAAATTACACAGACACTGCCAGTTTTATTTGCGCTATACAAACAGATGCTTTTTACGCTGACATATACGGTGATATACCGCAACGTTTTGATACAACCGATTATCCATCTGACAATTTATTTAATTTCCCTCTATTGAATAAAAAAGTTCTTGGTCTTTTTAAAGATGAATATAATGCAAAAATTGTTTCTGAATTTATAGGATTAAAATCTAAAATATATTTTCTTCAAACACATGAAAATAAAACTGTTAAAATACCAAAAGGAATAAAAAAATATATTGTCAATAGTTTAACGTTAGATAGATAACTATAAAAATTGTTTGTTAAAAAATGAAGTTTGTTTAAGAGAAATGAAAATATTTAGATCTCATTTATATACAATTTATACACAGAATTTAAATAAAGTGGCTTTAAGTTCATTAGATAATAAAAGATATGTAATCGCAGATAAAATAAACACATATGCTTAGGGGCATTATGCCATTGAGCAATAATTGTAAAAAAAAAAAAAAATAATAAATAAAATCAAGTTTTTGTTAGCTTAGTTTTAATAAAAAAATATAACTTAAAGATGAATAAAACAAAAAATATATTATTTAAACCAACAGGAACGAATTTGTTTTTTTATTATTACAAAAAAAAAAAATCGAATCTTAAGTGTGTTCAATCATTTTTAGCTTAGCAAAGTTTTTAAGCTGTTGAAAACTTTAAATAAAACCAATGACAAATAAAAAACGTTTCTTAAATATAAAAATATAATTCACAGTAAAAGTTTAGATCAAATTCGAATTTATCTGATTATTTATAACTTTTAATTTAACTATAAAACTTCTCAAAGTTCATAATAGTTCATTATATTTCAACCGTTTAACTCAAAACTTTTATTATTTATTTTATAAATAATATATTTATTACAACAAAACATTTCATTTAAAATTATTTTGTATACATTTCTATTCAGGTACATAACTATTCAAATCAAACTTTTTTTTTCAACTAAATATTAAAGTTTAAACTTTAATAATAATAAACTTTAAAAACTTTTCATATCTTCACCTTACTAATTTTTTTGCATAAGGTTAGGAGGACTTAAATTGTTATAATAGAATATAAATTTGATTTTTGGTAAATATGTTTAAACTTTAATAATAATTTTGTATTTAAACCAAACTTTAAAAACTTTTCATATTTTTATCCTAATTTAAAATAGTCAGCACTATAGCTTTTTAAATTTAAAATATCAAAGACACAATCCCTTTTACTCATTTTGCATACTTTTTGGACGAGTGTATACAAATAAATTTTTTTGCATACTTTTAGGATGTCTAAAAGCTTTAAAAAAGCTCCTCCGGCACCAGAACCGGCATATCCATACTTCTTATTGTACATTTGCCGCTTAGTATTAGCATATTTGGAAAAGTTATAAGTGGAAGGTTAGAATCTGCTTTTGAAGAATGTATAACATGTAGTTTGACTATATGTACAACCCATAGTTCTAGAAAATAAAAAATTCAACCAAATTAAAATTTTTAATACTAAACAAAATTTAAAATACTAAAAAATTAAAAAAACAATATTATAAGCAGAGTGACAGGCTATGAACCTACTAACGGGTCGTACGGGTATTACGTTGACAAAGGCAACTGTATTCTTCCTTATTTTTTAAATGAATTTTCTTCTTTTATTGAACAAATCAGCTTAAAAAATTGTGTTGTACTTGGTGATATTAATATTGACATTTTGAGTAGTTCAAATTATGTTAAAGATTATGTGTGTTACCTGTCTTCATTTGGTTTTTATTCAGCAATTAATGAACCAGCTAGAATCACTGCCTCCTCCACTACTTGCATTGATCATATCTTTGTTAGAACTCAAAAAATCATAAACATCAATTTAATTGGTATGGTAATGGACTTAAAAATTAGTGATCAAGCAATGACAAGTTTACTTTTTAATAATACTCCTATTTAGCATTAAATTAAAATATACTACTATAAATGTTATGAAAACTGATTATGTTAAATTAAATGAATGTTTGATATCTGAATCATAGGTAGAAGTTTATGCTGAAAATGATTCTTCAATTACTTTTGAACAATTCATTTCAATTTTAAATAAGCATATTGTCACAAGTTCATGTTATTGTAATAAATTTAAAAAACTTAAGCCATGGATGTCGAATGCAATACTAAGAAAAATAAAAAAGGAATAAATTTATTAAACGGGTCAATAATAGATTAAAACTTTATGTTAAGAAGCTTAGTAAGTCTATAAAAGATGATTTAGGTAAGTGTAAGGAAAATTAATATCTTACAGAGTTTAATAACTCTAAAGGGAACGTGAAGAAAGAATGGAGTCTTGTTAACAAACTTCTTAATAGAGAATCTAAGAATAATGACGTAGTGTTAGAAATTAATGAGAATTTAATTTCTGATGATAAAACTATTGCAAATCTATTAGTTACACTCTGTCCGTCCGCCTGTTTACAAAACTTCTACACCGTTAAAGATGGAAAAAAAAAATTAACCATGGGTAGGTCTCATAAAAAAAATTATTTTGTGGAACAACTTTTTCATGTAGCCCTATCTATTACGGAGCTACAGCCCCTCAAACTTTGAAAAAGCCCATATCTTATGCGAAAAGGCATATATCTTATGTTCTGCTTAAGATTTTTTCAATCTGAAAACGTCATGCGACAGGTATTTTTTTTAACTTTGTAAATTAATATCAAAGTTATACAATTTTTTTAAATTTAGTATTTAAATTTACCATTATGTGAAAACCAAATTTTGCATGATTTTTCTACTTTCATAACTCCGGCACGCTTTTAGATAAAGCCTTGAAATTTTGAGGCAGAAAAGAACTTTTAGAATTAGTATAAGTGTGCTCAGAAAAATTTTTTGGGCCACCCCTTGTTTATGAACTATTAGGGCTCAAAAATTGAAAATTTGCTATTTTTAAACACCTATAACTAAGGAACCTGTACACATTTTACTTCGAAAAGATATAAAAATTAAAGCTACAATAAGATATTTTAACGGGTGTTAAAGGTTTATTGTAGTTATATAGGGTTCCAGAGTTACAGCTCTTCAAAATTGCAAAAAATCCCCATTTTCCGATGTATATATCTCAGGCTCTGCGCAATAGTTTTGCAATCTAAAACCGCCAAAAGACCGGAAATTTTATTATCTACATAAAGCAATATCAAAATTATGCAATATTTTGCAATTTACTATATAAATTTACGGTTATGTGAAAACCACATTTTGTATGAAATTTCTTTATTATTAATTTCTTTATAACTCCGGCACGCCTTTAGATAGGAACCTGAAATTTTGAGACAAGAAAGAACTTTTAGAATTAGTATAAGTTCCCTTAGAATTTTTAAACACCTGTAACTTAAGCACCTGTACAAATTTTTCTTCGGCAAGTCATAAAATTTAAAGCTCCAGTAATATATTTTTACGTATGTTAATGGTTTTACTTAGTTAAAAAGGGTTCCGGACTTACAGCCCCTCAAAATTCCAGAAAAGTGTTATTTTCACATATTTTCTTATTACAAAAAAATTCTTCAATTTTATTTTTTAAATTCTAAACAGTTTGTATTGTGTTTTGGAAATGTGCGCTTTTAAAAACCGTTGGTTTACCTTCTACTTTGTTGGTAAATATTCCTCCTCAGTTTAAGTTAACTAATTTTTCTATTAGAGCAGAAGATTAGAAGATATTCTTCTATTAGAGTAGAAGACAATAACTCAGTTATCCCCTAGTTTATCTAGCTTTTTCTTTAATCATATTTCTGCTTATTAACTTATAACTATAATCAAAGCTCTTAAAAATTCTAACTCATGTTCATTTGGCAATGTTTCTAATAATCTGGTTAAAAAGATGTCTTGGTTTATTGTTGATGTGCTAGCTTTCATTTTTTATAAAAGTGTAAAATCGGGGTTTTTTGCAAATGATTTAAAATTAGATGTAGCACACAAAACCTCTGCACAAAAAGGCAATAAATCGGATATGAATAACTATAGTCAAATACCTTTACTATCTACGTTTTCCAAAATCTTTGAGAAAGCGATTAAAAGCAGAATTTTAAAGTTTTTAAATAGGAATAATTTTTTCAGTATATTTCAATTGGCTTTCTCAGTGCTAAATCAACAGAAGGTGCCTTATTAAAGTTTTGTGAGGAACTTTATTATTCTCTGAACAACTCGAAAACTTCATCAGCTTTATTTATTAATATTACGAAAGCATCGATCTAGTTGATCACGGAATTCTTCTTGCAAAATTACATAGTACTCGTTTTAGAAATTCTATATATATATATAAAATTATATAAACTGGTTTCGTTCCTATCTCACCGGTAGATGTCAATCTGTAAAAATTAAAAATGCATAGTAATCTGTGAATCATCATAGTTGTCTGTGAATCATGGTGTGCCGCAAGGCTCTGTTTTAGGTCCTATTTTGTTTATTATTTTTATAAATTCACATTACGTTCAACCTTTTAACATTACGTTCAACCTTTTTAACTTCACTTACAGTAGTATTAATCACTTTGAAGTAGTAGTAGATATGAATCATGATTTAGATTTATTGAAGCGATGGTTCTTTAAACATAACTTAGCAATTAGCAATAAAACTAAATACATGACTTTTAGCATTAGTTCTTCATTAGTTATTGATTATAACTTGTACTATCATGGGCCTACTTGCAATAAATTACCATTACAAGTTGTTTCATTTATTGACAATCCTGTTTACAATTGTTGTAGTGATTGCTTTAAAATTGATTGTGTTTCAAACTTCAAATATCTTGGATTGTTTATTGATTCTAGACTTAATTGGAGCCATTGCATTGACTACTTGAAACTGTACTTTAACAATGTTATTAGGCAAATCATATTAGAATATAAGGCTTTTTAAATCAGGCATCCATGGTTTATTATGCTCTTTTTCATGCTAAGCTTCAGTAAGGAATTTTATGCTGGGGTGGTGCCTACTGTAACAAAATAAAGCCTCTACTGATTGTCCAAAAAAGAGCTATCAGAATAATCACCAAAAGCAGCAGCATGCCACCCCCTTTTGAACTATTCAAATGCTAAAAATACAGCCAATTAGAAACCTCTTTTTTTACAAAACAATCAGAATCAATAATAGAAGTCTGGTCTCTGTTACTCTTTTTAATAGAAATCACTACTGTCAATTCTTTATAATCACAGCACCTAAACTCTTTAATAAATTACCTTCTAATATAAAAACTTCAAACTCATTATCAACATTTCTCAAACTGACTAAGGAGTGGCTTTTAAATATTAATTCTGCAAATGTTGATGAGCTTTAAATACATTAGTTTGAAATTTTACATAAATCTTTAAAATTGTTATTTTTGTTATCGACGGATTTTTTATACCCGAACGATACGATCGGGTATAATAAAATTACGCCTCCATTTGTAACACCTCGAAATAAGCGAGCTAGATATACCTTCAAAGGTATGGATCGGATCAGAAAAAAATTCTAAGTCGATTAAGCCATGTCCGTCCGTCCGTCCGTCCGTCCGTCTGTCAGCACGCTAACTCAAAAACTGAGAAAGCTAGAATCTTGAAATTTACACAAAATATTCTAAGAGAAATTTGTAGGTTCGCTATTTTTTTTGGTTGAGTTCCGACCAAAACTTCGGGTAGCTCTCCAACACCTAACTTTTAGATCCCCACATTTTTTTTGAAATAGAGCTATGAAATTTTAACTGCTAATAGATGTCACAAAAATATTAATTTTATTTTTAATAACTTTTTTTTGTAGCCCCTCCCGTTAAGGAGCAACAGCTCCCCAAAGGTTCAAAAAAGCTCTATATTTAAATTGTTATAGCACAAGTTGTATAAGGCACATCTTCATTTTGAAAACGGCAAACAATTACTGCTTTTATTAGCTTTAAAAGTATATATACAATAAATATATAGTTGTGGCATACAGTGTCTTAATTTACCGTTATGCGAAACTAAAATTTTGCAAAATCCTTTAACCTTTCTATCTTCTAAACGGTTTAAGTTGAAAACTTGAATTTTGACAGAAGTTAGATCTTTGAAAATATTTCAGATATTTCAGAGTCATTTCAGATATTTTTTTTGTATCACTTTTCGTTTAGGAGCTGTAAGGGGTTTAAATTTGAAAATTTCCTATTTTTAAACACCTGTAACTTGAACACCTGTTAAAAGTTTTTTGAAGTAACACACAAAAATTAAAGCTTCAACATTATACTCTTATTTCTGTTAACAACTTTTTCTAATAATATAGGGTTACTTTATAATTGACGAAAGTGTTACTTGATGTTTTCAAATTTTCTAACAAATTTCTTTAACGAATTTTTTGCATATTCTTTTACTCGATAATTTGAAATTGTTGAAGATATAATGCATAGTACAAAAAAATGTAAATAAATAAACAACATAACGGTTGCTTGAAGAATTTTTATTTATATGATATTGATATACATACATATATATGTATGTATATGTCATATATGTCACTGATGAAAGAATGATAAGAGTATAGATGTATATTATATAGCGCCGTATTTACATACATACATATATATATGTATTTTATTGTACTTATAAGAAATTATTCTATGAATGGAAATATTTTTAAAAAAATATTGCAATGTATGGCGATATTCTTATAACAATATAAATATACTATGTACGCATTAATATAATATAATATTTAAAATTATATTTACTATTTTGTACTTAGTAAATTTAATATACATTTACCGGTTAGTATTAAATCGTACTATAGAATATGTATTTGAAAAAGTTTTGGATTGATAATCGTTATGTGGAAGGTTAAAATCTGCTTTTGAAGAATGTATAAACATATAGTTTGAATATATGTACAACCCATAGTTCTAGAAATTATAAAATTCACCCAATTTATTTTAAAATACTAAAATATTAAAAAAATAATATTGTAAGCAGAGTGACAGGCTGTGAACATACTAACGGTTCGTACGGGTATCTAAGAGTTGACAAAGGCAACTGTATTCTTCCTCGTTTTTTATTTGATTTTTATTTTTTGTAACCCCCTACATACATAATTTTATTAAATGGATTCTAATTTTAAACTATTCAATACTTGCTTTTTAGCTATAGAATAGGTTGTCCTTTTTCATATCTATCTTATTTTAAGTTTTTCTCAAATGAATTATTTGGTAGCATTTATTGTTCTCTTCCTTTTATTTTAATAAGTTATTTTGAATAATTGTTACTTTTAATTAAATTTAATTTAGTTATATTGAAGACATATTATGAACTTGTAATATAGTACTATAAATATGAATAAATGAATTGAATACAAATAAAATAAACCAAGTAAATGTAACAGTAAGTCGATGCAGCCGATTTATTTATACCCTACACCTAAAAAATTCAAATTAAATTAAAAATCCATAAGTTATTTTAGTTAGGTATTTAATATAAACTAAAAAAAATAAATGCTTTTACAACCTTTGCACAAAATTTCAGGTTTCTATTTTTATTAAATTCGAAGATATGCTTGTAAGGTCTTGGGAAGTGTGTGAAGACCCCCGGACAATCACCCCAATTCATCTCAAATTTTAAAGACATCATCAGAACAGAGTAGAATACTCTTATATCAAATTTCAAGTTTTTATATTTATTAATTTCGAAGATATGCTTGTTCGGTCTTGGGAGTTGTGTGGGAGATACCCGAACAACCATTCCAATTCATCTAAAGTTTTAGGCAAATCAGGGATTCAGGAAACAACACCCTGGTATCAATTTTGCAGTTTCTATCTTTATTAATTTTGAAGATATGCTTGTTCGGTTTTGGAAGTTGTATGGGAGGTACCCGAACGATCACTCCAATTCATCTCAAATTTTAAGCAAATCAGGGATTTAGGAAACAGCACCCTCCTATCAAATTTGAAGTTCCTATCTTTATTAAATTCAAAGATATGCTTGTTCGGTTTTGGGAGTTGTATGGGAGGTACCCGAACAGCTCCTCCAATTCATCTCAAATTTTGGACAAATCAGGGATTCAGGAAACAACAATCTAGTACTAAATTTGAAGTTTTTATCTTTATTAATTTCGTAGATATGCTTGTTCGGTTTTGAAAGTTGTATGAGAGCTACCCGAACAACCACTCCAATTCATCTCAAATTTTAGGGATATCAGTGATCCAAGAAAACGCAGCCTACAAAATACAAAATTTTAAGTTTCTATCTTTATTAATTTCGAAAATATGCGTATTCGGTTTTGGGAGTTGTATGGGAGGTACCCGAACGCATGGTCCGATTTCACCTATTTACAATCCCCGCCTTACCTTAGTCATTGTTAACCTACAGTATAAATTTCATCAAGATAGCATTATTATTTTTTGAGTTATCGTGCGTACGGACCGACGGACGGACATCGCTAAATCGACTCAGGAGGTGATCCTGATTCAGAATATATATATATCTATACCTAACTCGCTTCCTTTTGGTGGTTACAAACACCATACCAAAGTTAATATACCCTATACTTAATGTGTAGGATATAATAAATAAAATAAAATATATAATTTGGTACATATCTTAGTCCACATTTCATATTCAACGTGATGTGTTATGTTTCTAGCAAGATAAAGATGTAAATTAAAGAACTCCAATTCTATGCTTGATAATTTTTTGAATTTTGATCTTATTTCCAAATTTAACCATTTTCTTTTACTAGACAAAATAACTTTTTCGGTATTAGTATTATTTATTGCACATTTTATCATAATCAAATTTGGGGTGATTTTATGTTTTTTGCATTTTTTCAGGAATAAAAATATCTGATTTTATTTTATGTATTTTTTTCTTCAATCGTGAGTCTAAATTTAAATTTGACTTGGCGATCATTTTTATATAAATTTTAATTTAAAAAAATTTTTAAATTGAGAAAAAAAATGTTTATTATTTTAGTGAGAACAAATAAATTTAAACATTTACATACAATAAAATATATTAGTAGTATAGCTGTGAGGGTTCTAGACCACAAAGGAGTCATCATTTTATCTCCGTGACATCACAGGAATTGAAAAAAAACATTACGGAGTATTATGGAATTGAATTTTGGTTTAGAAGGGTGTTATAACATAGAATTTAAGAAGCAAAAATTTAAGAAACAAAACATATGGCATGTATCCGTCGAAGTTGTTGATAAGTGAACCCGTCGAAGTTGAATTTTGGTTTGTAAGGGTGTTATAACATAGAATTTTAGAAGCAAAAATTTAAGAAACACAACATATGGCATGTATCCGTCGAAGTTGTTGACAAGTGAACCCGTCGAAGTTGTTGGAAGCATGTATTTGGGTTTTGAATAGATTATATTATAAATGTAAAGATGTAGTGAAATTATAAAAATACCCTATAGTATGTAGTGAATGTTTATGGTTTTGCGAGAGTTTAAAATTTAAATTTATAATTTTGTAATTTTTTTTAAGTTCTTATTGGTCTTATATGAAGCGATTGTGAAAATTAAAATTATGCTGATACGAAAATAAAAAATTTTTTTTTCTGTTCTCTCAACTTAAATTAATTGTATTGATAAGAAAATAAAAAAATTTTAGAAGCATGAATTCTTTATTAAAAAAATCAAAAATGACGTCAGGGAATTCCTTATTATTAATACAAAAGAAAAAAACCAAAAAACCGATAAAAAAACAGATAAATATAAAAATTAAAAAGAAAAAAACTTCTAACAAGACCATCTGTATAATTTGCTGAAGTTAATAATAGCTGATGTCATCAAAAAAATAAAAGTTGCTGAAAGTAAATGGTGGGGGAGGAAGGAAAAAATTAAATCAATCGAAATATGATTTCTATAAAAACAAAAAAAAATGTATCCTATAGTTGATTGGTATAGTTTCTGGTTTATTTTTTCTATGTAAATGTATGAAAATCGCAAACATTATTTCTTATCAGTAATAAAATTAAGAAATAATGTTTGTGGTTTTTTTTTGTGTTAGAAATTTAGAAAAAGCTACAAGTATCTACTAAATATTTTTATTTTATTAAAATCTGAATGAAATTTTATTTTATTACTGATAAGAAATAATGTTTGTGGTTTTCTTTTTGTGATAGAAATTTAGAAAAAAAAAAACAATATTTTTCTCTATATTAAATCAGTTTTATTAATCCATGAATTGTGAGCGGATGAGAATCCAAGCCATTTTACAAAAATCTTATTATCTTTACTTTTAATAACTTTTTCAACTAAATAAATATTATTATGTTTAGATTTAAGCAACTCATGCTTATAGAAGCTTCCTTGTATGTGTTGACCTTGATAATCTTCCAATAAATATGTGACAGGGTTAGTGATTTGAACTTTTCTTATTTTAAATAATTCAGTTGTCCAATTTGGGCTGTAGCCTTTTTCAAAAACATGTTTATACTTGCTTATTCGAACTGAATCATTAATTTTATATTTTGCTGGTAAAGCTATTTTTATATGATTATATACAGTTTTAAGTAAATTTTCAGCATTATCTTTATTGACATCAGATGGTCGTTTCTGAATTGTTCGATGTTTATTGTTGTTATATTGTTTAACTTGTTCTGGATTAATTAGATTAATCCATTTATAATTTCCATTAAAACTAAATTCTTTCCACATCTTTTCTTTTAAAGTTCTATTAAAACGTTCTACAATAGAGGCTTTTAATATGCTAAATGTTGAATAATGGTTTATATGATATTTATCCATTAAATTTTTGAATATTTTATTAATAAATTCTTTCCCATCATCGGTTTGCCAGTTTTGCGGATATCTTTTAGAATTTGCAAAAATATTTTGCATTGCTTGTGTGACGTTCTCTGAAGTTTTTGTTTTTATAGGGATTGCCCATGCATACTTAGAAAAGGTGTCAATTACAGTTAATAAAAATTTAAAACCTTTGTTTTCTTTAGCATATGAACCCATTTCTACTAAATCAGCTTGCCATAGATCGTCAAATCCTTTAATTATAACTTTACGACGTTTAAAATTTCTCCGTGCAGGCTTATTCAACTCTTCAACAACCTCTCTTTTATTCATTTTTAAATAAAATGTATATAATTATTATATAACTAATTAGAAAATCTTTCACTGAAAATGTTTTTCCGATTATTACTATCAACAATCTTGGAAATAATTTCGTCAGTATTTTGAATTCTTCGATTAAATCTGTTGCGATCCAGTGCTATAATTTCCTAATATTTGCATCGAGCTAACTTATATGCAGTATTCCACTTATATAATATATGTATTTTGGGCTTAAACATAAATCTGACTTTCTTTTTTACTTTCTTTTCATCACCATCATAATCATCTCCCCTCTCGTTCTCTTCAGAAGAATCTGATATATTATCTTCCTTCTCATCACTATTTTCAGAAGAAGAATCTGAAACATCAAGCCATGTGAATAAGTCTACAACCTCATCCTTACTCATCTTCTAAATAACTAATTAAAGCACATAAATAAAATTAAATAAAATAAAATAAAAAGCAAACAATGTATTTTATATTCCTTTTTTGTATATTAGTTTAAAAGTATGTATACTTTTATTATAACTTATTTTCTATTCTTTTATATAATTCCATTAGTTTGGATCAGTTTAACATACATTGTTCTGCTGAATAACATGGGCAAGTATCTGGAAGACTTGTAATATTATCTGATGTATAGAGACATATATCCCAATGATATCCATACTCTTTCGTTTCAATTTGTATGGAATTTTTAAATAATTTTAAAAATTTGAAATGATCTTTTAACTGTTGATAATGTTCCTCCAATAAAATATCTTCATATTTATTTAAAAAAATATTTAAAGAATATCCTATTTGATGTATATCCATTTTGAAAACTCAATGAGAATTAATCCCAATTACTTTGTAAGTATTAAATTATTAATTATATCTAATGCCGACTGAGCTTTGGCTTCAGCTTTTTGTAATCTCTCATTAATAAATCCAATTGGTTTTTTAACTTGAAATTCAATAAAATCATTCATTTTTAAAAATTTTTCATTTAACATAGCAGAAAATTTGATGTGGATATTCTCTAAACTATCTTGCATTTTTTCTTCTAAAATTCTTAATTGTTCTTCTGCTAATTTAAGTTCTATAGACATTGTTGTCTCTGTATGATTAAACATTTCTCCTATGTAGTTTTTTATTAATTCTTTGTGAAAGAAAATTTGGTTATTCACAAATGTTTGTGTTGCTGCGTCATTTCCGTTAACTGGATCTTGAACATTTGATAAAATTTTGTTATCTAAATCATAATTTCCTTCAGAAGTTAATTTGAAACCTATACCTGGAGGACCTTGAGCATGTAGTTTTCTAGAAGAAGAAGCTGTACTACGTCCAAATTTATCAAGTGGCATTATGATTTTTACAGTTTGTTAATTTAAAATATTATTGAATTATATTTGCTTCTCTCAATTCTTCAATTATAGATACAATTTCATTGTGATAATTATTGTTACCAGCTGATTGTGAACTAATTAAAAGTCTTAATCTGCCAACTAACTCATTAGGATCATCCCAATAAACAAACTGATTTGATTGATTTGTATAATTTAAATGTGTTTCTGGCATAGAAGATTTATGTAAGAACGTTCTAAAAAATTTCTTTTTTGAATAACCTGAACCAGATTTTTATACCTAGTGTTGTAATCATGTTCATAAAATTTTCTTATTATGTTCTTTTATTTATAACCATTGTTTCCTTTTATTTCCCCTAAACTATCATAATTTCTTCTATGTGTATTCGTTTTGTTAAGTTTTTGATAATACATACGTAAATCACTTTCAGTATAGTTTAAAGGTCTTTTTTTAAATATTAATTCATATAGACCATCAGTTCCTTTAAATTCCTCATCATCAATCAGTATATTTTTAGTATTTTCATCTATTTCAAAATTAGCATTACCAAGTTTTCGAATATTTAATGATTTATCAAAACGTGGTCCATATGTTCTATCAAGTTCTGATTTGGTGAGAGCAGGAAATAGTGCAATTGATGATTCATCACTATTACAGAATTTGGTGTTGAAGTTTTTGAAATTGATGATTCATCATTATAGAATTTTAAAGTATTCGGTGTTGAAGTTTTAAATTCATTGTATGTATTAGCCTTGTTGCTAGGTGTTTAACTTCCGATGTAATTGACGGCATTGATTTAAACCTGTTATCATCATCCGCAGCCCATTTAATTTCCGGTTTGATAACATTATCTGAAAATTGTTGTTGTTTGACAACATTTGTTAATTCTTTCAATGGTTTTATAATTGGAGTAAAAGCTTCTTCTCGATTACGGTCTTCTGATAACTGTTGAACTTTTAAAGATTGAAATTTGCTTTTTAAATTTTTACGAGTTTTAATTAAATCTTTCATGAGTTGTTCATCCATTTTTTTAGAATGAGGATTAGTTCAATTATTAACTGTAAATTATCGACTGAACTGTTCTCTTGCTAACTTCCATTATTTAAACTGCTATCTTTATTGATTAATAGAAAACCATAATTATCATTCCAGCAGCATGCACTCCATTTTTTAAAATCGTTACATATCAGAATTTACATGATCATTATATATATGTTTTAAATTTAAATCATCCTTCTTGAATATAATCAAAAAATTAGCATTATCTCTAACTAAGTTCTTTGGAATTCTTGTATAAGACTGGCATAAATAAAAGCTATCTACTTCTTGATGACGCCCCATACAAAAATAGGCCCTTATACTATCTTGCTTATCACAAGCTACATCATCAAAAATAAATATTGAATTTGGTTGTGAGGCTGACGGTTCAATTACATCAACGTTATTTGAAAATTCGTTATATCCCATTCCTTTGATTGGTTTTATTAATTTTTTTAAATATTCATATTTAGGTTGATGTAATGATTTCGAGTAAATGTATATGTTTTGAAATTTAAGCCCTTTAGGATCTAAAAGCATACTTATCATAACATTAGTTTTACCACAATTTGAGGGCCCAACTATTAATCCTCTTATACTATCTGGAAAGCGTTCACCATGTTTTTTAATTTTGGTTTTTGAATTTTGATCAAAATGTTTAACTTTAACTGCATTATCTACTTTTATCAATTTCATTTTATAAAACGTAATTAGTGTTTGAGTGACTTTCTTAAACTAAACAGTATATTATGTCTCTTCGAAATAAATATTCAAACAGTAATAAAAAACTGTCAATGGAAAAGGTGTTGTTAATTCTTTAATTAATAAACTACCATTTGAAGCACATTTTCCTGGTTATAATTATTGTGGACCTGGAACAAACTTGTCAAAACGATTAGCTCGTGGCGATAAAGGAATTAATGATTCAGATGAAGCTTGTCGAGAGCATGATATAACTTATTCTCAAAATATTGATCAAAGTCAACGTCATATAGCTGATAAAATACTAGCAGAGAAAGCTTGGCAAAGGGTTAAAGCTAAAGACTCAAGTTTTGGTGAACGGTTAAATTCATATCTAGTTACAAACACAATGAAAGCGAAAGTTAAACTAGGTATGGGTTTAAATAAGAAAACAAAGAAAACTAAAAGAAAACAAAAAAAACCTTTGAAAAATGTCATAAAAGAAGCTAGAACAGCAGTTAAAACTATAAAAAAACCTATGAATGAAAAAAATAGTATAAGAATAGCTTTGCAAGCAGCTCGAAAATATTCTAGAGGGCAGAAAAAAATAATAGATATTCCTAGAATAATTCCAGTACCAAAAATTGGTTGAGTTGTACCTTTAATTCCAATTTTTGCGGGTCTTTCAGCTATTGGAGCATTATCAGGTGGTGCTGCTGGGATAGCTAAGGCTGTAAGCGATGCTAAAAATGCACACAAACAGTTACATGAAAGTGAGTGTCATAATAAAATGATGGAAGCTATTGCATTAAAAGGAGGAAAGGGATTACACTTAAAACCGTATAAGAAAGGATTAGGTCCTTATTTGAACCCAAAAAACCATTAGATAAGCTACCCAAAAGACCACTTACAAATTATGATTTAGAAAAATTTGCTAAAAAATACTTGAAACATTTTCGAGGGGTTTTTATGAGAGACAATTTACCTGCAAAAAAGCCTTGGAAATTTGAATGTGGTGTAATAAATTTAGATAATTCTATTGGAAATGGAACACATTGGATAGCTTATTTTAAAAATGCAGAAATAACACACTATTTTGATAGTTTTGGGAATTTACGTCCACCATTAGAAGTAATTAAATATTTAGGTGATAAGCTTGTATATATTTATTTATTTATTTATTTAAAACAAAATCCCAAAAGAGCCTGAGGGCTCGTATAGGGTGTATAAAATTACAGTAGTTTACAATCATAAAGATATCATGAATATTATGTACATATGTATAATTATGTACATATGTAATAATTAAATTATACAAACTAATGACAAATTAGGTGTAAATAATGTGCAACAAAATAATAGAAAAGAGAACAAAACAAAAAAAAATAAAAAATATACAAAAGCAAGAGAAAAAAAAAATAAAAATAAAAGAGAGCATAATTATAAACTAGAAATGAAATTTACGATTGGATTTGATTGCTATTGTTATTGGTTATTATACTTGAGCATTAATACATTTCTAACTGAGTTTTTAAACTTTTTATAAGAGAATCTTTTAATGTCACTTGGAACAGTATTGTACAGCTTGATTGATTGATTAAGTATTGTGGTATTTCCTGCGTTCATACGCAACTGATTTGCCGTTCTAGTGTTGTAGTTATGAATTTCATTGTTGGCAATTAATTTTGTGTTTGATTTTATATTTTTTATCTGCATATTATGTATTTGTAAGATTTGAGCCAAATTTCTACTGTCTTCCACTTTAAGAATTTTATACTGCTGGTGAATTCGATTAGTAGATGTTCTATGATTAAGTTCATACATATTTTTCATTGCCTTCTTTTGAATTCTTTGTAATTTGTTTAAGTTTTTAGCATATGTGTTTCCCCAGATGGCTAAACCATACGAAATTACACTGTTAAATAAACTGAAGAAGATAGTTCTTTTTAATTTTAGTGGGACTCGCTTCCCAATTTTCCTAAAAACCCCTGCTATTCTACGCGTTTTCTTAATAAGCTCATTTACGTGACAATTCCAATTTAACTTTTCATCAACAACAATACCTAAATATTTATACTGGCTGACTTTTTCAATCTGACAACTGTTATAATGTACAGATAAGTGTACATTAGCTTCTTTGATCATCATAAATTTTGTTTTGTTCACGTTGACTGTTAATTTATGCAGTGACATCCATTTATAAATAGCTTCCATATCCTGATTTATTTTTGTTTCCAATATTTCTAGATTATTTTCAGCATATATTATAACTAGGTCATCTGCATACATAAACTGTTTCCCATTTAAACTAAGATTTGATAATGTACTCACATAGTAGTTAAATAACGCTGGCGCCAACGAACTACCTTGTATTACGCCCCAACGAACTACCTTGTATATAATTATAATAAATATCAAAACTTTAATACATATAATTGTGGTCATCTATGTTTAGAATTTTTATTTCATATTGTTAAAAAATAAAGCAAAATTATCAGTAAATAAAACATAATAAAACAAAAATAATGTTTTTTATTATTAGTCTAGCTTTATTAAAACTAATCTACATTAATAATTTTGTTCAAGTTCAAGGTTATTTCTTTCTATTTGAATAAAAAGAAACATAAAACTATCTGATAAAGAATACTTAGAATTTAGTTGTAATACAAGAAATTTAAAGAAAATTAGAATTAGAAATAATGATCAGCCTTGAAAATCTATAAAAGCAGAATAGATTTACGAAATATCTCATTATTTCAATTAAAGACATGTCAATAAGATTAACTTTAAACGGAAACTGTTCCATATTAACCACTAATTATTTTCCTCCTATAGATCTAAAGTGGGAAGAATATACATGTGGTTTAGTAGATTTTCAAACATATAATAATTCAATACCGAATATAGATGAGGAAAATAATAGATTTATTATTGATAACATAATACAGGTTCATATGAAATTGAAGATATTGAAGATATTATATCAGAAAAAAATTAAATATTGTTAAAACAGACAATGAGAAGTTAATTATAAGACCTAATAATAATACTTTAAAATGTGAAATTTTTGCTGATAAGGAAATTGATTTCGAAAGAGAAGATACTATTGGTAGATTATTAGGTTTTAGCAGAAAAAGATTATTGCCAAACAAATGGCATACTTCAGATGTTTTTGTTGATATTAATAAAATAAACATAATAAGAGTGGAATGTAATATTATTTCCGGAGCTTATATTAATAGAGCAGAAGCTCACATTTTACATGAATTCTCTATTAACGTTAGTCCTGGCTATAAAATAATTGAAGTTCCTAATAATGTAATTTATTTACCAGTAACCGTTAATCAGATAAGTTCTATTACTGTCAAACTGCTTGACCAGAACGGTAATTTAGTTAATTTTCGTGGAGAAACAATAACAATTAGATTGCATTTAAAGCCTGAAAATGCTAACATTTAATCAAAATCAATCTCATTAATTCTATATACCTTCACAGAATATGAAACAACAGTTTAATCAATCAAAGTTATTCAAAGGAGTAGGAGGTGGCTATCAACACTTAGAATATAAAAAACGATTATCATTTGAGAACAAAGAATACCTAAAATCTCTTGGGTATTTACTAGAAGCAAATTAAAATGGAGCTTTTTAATGATCCTGTTTTTAATGAAACTATAACTATTGCTCAATGGCATTCATATTCACCATACACAAGTTCATTTGGATTAAGTGATATCATTAAAATACAAATACAAAATCAGAATTTAAATATATTACCTTCAACAAGTCTAATTTATATAGAAGGATATGCATCGAAACATGATGGATCAGCTGTTACACATACTAAACTAGTTAATAATGCTATACCATTTCTATTTGATGAAATTCGTTATGAACTTAATGGTAAAGAAATTGATCATAATGGTAATGTTGAGATAACTTTAACATTAAAAAATTATATTTCACTCAATCAAAATGAAAGTACCGCTTTATATAATGCAAGTTGGTCACCTAATGAATCAATTAAAATACAAGGACTTTATTTCAATTTTTATATACCCTTAAAGAGATTATTAGGATTTGCAGAAGATTATAAAAATATTATTCCAAATGCAAAACATGAATTGATATTAACTCGCTCTCGATTAAATGATAATTCATTATTATGTAATGCTACTAATGCTGCTCTTGAAAAACCGAAAATTCTTATCACAAAAATATATTGGAAGGTTCAACATATTGACTTAGCTGATAATCTTAAATTAAATTTATACAAAAGTATTGAAAATGGTTCGGTTATGAAAATTCCTTTTAGAAATTGGGAATTACATGAGTATCCTACATTACCAGCAGGAACTACACATCATATTTGGAATGTTAAGACAGCTTCACAACTTGAAAAACCTCGGTTTATTATTTTTATTTTACAAACTGATAAACAAAATAAAATTGATGAAGATCCATCAAAATTTAATTATTGTGATATTGAAAATATAAAAGTATATTTAAATTCTAAATCATATCCATATGAAGATATGAATTTAGATTTTGGTAAAAATCGTTATGCATTAGCATATGAAGCATATTCGAATTTTAGAAGCTTCTATTATAATAACTTAATATCAGAACCTTTAGTTTTATGGGACAATTTTAAACATGATTCTCCAATCTTCATAATTGATACTCGTTATCAAGATGATAATTTTAAAATGGGTCCAGTTGATGTCAAAATTGAATTAAAGACTTTAAAAAAAATTCCAGACAATACTACAGCTTATTGTCTTATTTTGCATGACCGCTTAGTCGAATTTAAACCATTAACAGGAGAAGTTAATAAAATTATTTAAATTTCTAAATAAATGTATTAAATTTAATCAATTAAATTCTTCTGAAACATAAAAATGGAATATGCAATAATTGATATACAAGGTTTTCACAAGGTTGATAATAATAATAAATTCATTTTAAAAGAAATTGCTATTCTTCCATCAAATGATGAAATTCAACATTTTATAATAAAACAGCCTTATGGATACCATTATTTAGATGCTAAAACAAAATACACAAATAAATGGCTCACTAAAATTATCATGGTTTACAATGGTTTGACGGCAAAACTCATTATTGTGATATTATAAACTTCTTAAAAATTTTTATACCAAATCAAACCAAAATTTATGTTAAAGGAAAGGAGAAAAAACCTGGATAAGTAATATGTTAAAAAATTCAAATGTTTTTGATTTGAATGATCATGATTCTTCAAGTTTAAAAATATTGAAAAATCAGCAAATTCGCTGCTTAAAAAGATGTTCGTTTAATCATGTTGGTGTTTGTGTCATAGAAAATGTTTACTTATTAAAAACGCTGATATAACAATTTTAATCATATATAAACTCTTTAAATATTGAAGCAGGCCTCAAATGAAAAATATCAGAGTTGCAGAATTGTTTAAAAATTACGTATTCATGGATAAAAAAACCTTCTACTTTTGGAGATCAAATAAATATGGATAAAATAAAAAAGGTTTGGAATAAATATCAATCATCAAATAATTATAAAAAAATTTTCAACACTTCAACAGAATCCCCCAAAAATGGGAGGAAGAAGTGAAGAATCAATATCATAAAAAAATAAATGGACCTAAAAATATCTGAAAAAAAATTAAAAATTATTTATTGTAAAATGTAAAAAAAAAAAAACACAAAGAATTTTGCTAAATAAAAAATATAAATTTTATTTGAACTTATTTTTTTTATAAAGGGTTATTTAGTTTTTTTAATAGAGAAATTCAATTTTATTTTATTTTTTTCTTTTGAAACTATTTCAAAAGAATAGCTAATTTTATTGGAAAAAATTAATTTATTTAATTTTTCAATAATTTTGCTGTTATGCTTTTTCACATACATGTTAGGTAAATATGTGTAAAAACTACTACACTCTGTTTTAATGCTTCTTTGATATCCTCCCAAAGCATTTTTAAATGAAGAATCCTTTTCTTCTAATAATGTGATGACAAATTTTTTATTAATAGGTAGGTCACTCATTGCTACGTATGACATTTGTTGTTGATCTTCGTTAATTTCATGCAGAAATTCTTCTAAGTGGGAAACCTCATCATCAGATTCTTCAACGTCTACAAAATCCAAGTTCCTTTTTGCCATCTTTTTTTATTATGGTACCCAAATTTCTTAAACTTCATTAATTCAACTTATCATTAAAATATTTTGTGGTTTCACAATTCTAATAATATTGTTAAAATTTCTATGTGCTTTAATAAAAAAAAAAAACTAGAATGTTTCAATATGATAAAATTAGAAAGAAAAAAATATTTCTTTATTAATTATATATCCAAACTTCAATTAAAATGGATGTTACCAAACAAGAAGCAGATTCAACTACGTTTCCATTTCATGAAAATGAAATTAATAATAATGGAAACAATAATAATAACAATAGCAACAACAACAACAATTATCAATGTGTTCAATACTTGGATGTTTCATCTACTGTTTTAGATCAAGAAATTGCAAGCACACATTATGAAGGATCTGAAGGATCAATAATCCTCTGGCCATTAGAAGAACGAAGAGTTAAACTAATTGAAGAACTTGATGATCACCAATTAGTTATAGAAGAAGAAGAAGAAGAAAAATATGTGGACATAAATAACCAACAAACATATTACATGGAGTGGTTGGAGAGACAATTTTAATTTTGTCATTAAAAACATTCAAAACTGTTCCTAAATTGTTAAAAAGAAAAATTCAAAATAAAAATCAATTTTTTTTTTATTTAATTAATTAAAATTTTTTATTTTAAAATCTTAAGAATAAACATTTAATTTTCAATCTTTATAGGTATTAATCTCAATTATTTTCAATAGCGTAGTGACCCCATGCATAAGTATTAATATTATTTTCTAATATATATCTTTTGTTATCACATGAATTTAATGCAAGTTTATTTTGTTTTATACTATACACATTGTGTTCCTTTGTTTTAATCAAATTTTGTTCAACTATTTTATTAACATTATTATTTAAACAATTTACAAAATCATCAAAACAAATTTCCCTTTTAACAACATTTTTCTTAATACCTTTAATTTTTTTAGTTTTTTCACTATTTTCTATCTTAATTGCATACATTTTTGCTCTTAAACCAACAAAATGTTGCATTATCTTACATTTAATTCATCCTTCATTAGACCAACAATTTTTTTATTTACTTGAGATATTTGCCAAATGTTATCTTCCGGATAATCACTTGTATCGAAACGTAGCTGACAATCATTCTTTATATGTTCATATATATTTACATTAGAAATTTCATAAATTAAACTGTCTGTATCAGTATGAATAATTGAACAATCAGTACCAAATTTTGGTTTCATATAGTTATAATGATATTCATAATTTAAAGTTTTTGTTATATCTAACACACATAATCCTATATAAATAGGTTTGCAAAAATAAACTTCTGTTTTAAACAATTCTATTGCTACTAAGTTTTCATTAAAAACGGTACAATTTTTAAAAAATGGTGAGGCAATTAAAGATTTGGCACCATATCTACCTTCCCATTTAGAAACTAACTTCACAGTACTATACTTTCTAACATTCTCCATAGTTTTTCCAAATGTTGCATTATTTTTTAATTTATATTAATTTTTTTCAAAATCATTTTTCGCTTGCGCTCTCAACTGAGTGTTCAAATCAATGTATGCTTTTAACCATGGTGATTGATCAAACTCTAAAATTTTATGTATTTTTCTTAATTTTAAACCACATTCTATTGCTTGTCTTAAATTCCTATAATGTATAACATATTTTGTTTTATCATGCAGACTAGCAAGTAATTTTTTTTGTTTAGAGTTTGGTGGATATGTATTCTCTGGACAAAAAGGTAATTCAGAATGTAAATCATGAATTTCCTTAGGATATTCCATATCTACTTCAAGAATATACCCTTTAGAAGAGTCATTCGAAAGAGATAAAATGTTTTCTTCAGTAAAATCTTGAATATTTTCAACCCATTGAAAATTTCCAGTTGGCAATGATTGTGTCATAGCATACCCATATTGATTATTTATATCCCAATACATCAGATATTTCTCAGGTTTTTCAGGATTATAATTTTCTAAATATTTTCTATTAGCTTCACAATACCTTTTAGAACATTGAGTCAGACCTCCTCGTATACCCCGTTCTATGAACATGATCATATCAATATCTGTCAATAATTCTAACTCTATCCCAGTATATAATAACATAGCATTCCAAGTATAACCGGGAAGTGTATAATAATGGGTTGGGTCTAATTTATGAGATTTCAAAGAACTTATTCGAAATTTTTCAAATACTTCAGCCAACAATAAAACATCGGTTTTTAAATATATGTCTGAGTACTCTCCTAAATTTTTTATATTCAATTCACTATACACTTTCTGAGCATGTTTATAATTCTCATCACTAACATGTTCCTTATTTAATTGATTATAGAAGTGCTCTTTAGTTGGAAGATCTTCTTCTAAAAATTTTTCAAAATTATGAAAATAATCATATGGATATATACGTTTCAATAAATTAATCTGAGTAATTGTTAAATTAGAAAATTCTAATTCTAAAACTGGATATTCATCTAGCAATGATGAAATAGAATCTAGGCTAGCTGGTAAAAATCGAAATGAATGTTATTATTTTCAAATATATGTATTTTGTCTAATTCCATTGGAAAATTAATGTTATCTAAATTCAATACCATTTCGTAATGTGGATAACTTGATGGTCTATCTGAATGCCTTTCAGTTGGATATAGAGCAGACACAACAGCCCAAGCAAAACAAGCATTACCATTATTTTTCACATTGATTACCGCTTTTTTTCTAAGTATATCAGATGGTGTTCGAATGAAAGAGCATCCTGTTATAGGCACATACTTGTTAATATTTATTACCAAATTAATGATCGCTGAAAGCGCCCAGCCGCTATCGTTCTCCTGAAAGTCATCAAACTTTGCTAATAAAGATTGTGCTATACCATCATTTAAAATTTCTTTTAAATTATCATCTTTGTAAATTATAATATTTTTTGTATTCAAATGCTTGAAATCAGTTTCTGTATCATCACTATCAGCTACAGCTTTTTTAAATTCACCACAGAAAATTGTATTCACTTTAATACTCACATATTCTTTCAATATTTCTTCAAAATTTACAATCATCAATGCAATACACTCTTTGAGGAACTCCTTGAGATCTTCATAAAATAAATTTGTAATAACAGCTGTTCTTATTCTTTGTGAAAATGCTGAAGATGGTAATTCTTCGCAGACCAAATATTTTTCATTATTTAAAGAATTATAAGAAGTAGAAGGTTGTTCATTTGTATTTATATTTTGTAGACTTGTTCCTTGTTTTTAATTTCCTTTCAGACCGATCATAAATTGTATGAAAGATTTGAGTTTACTTATAGCTGACAAAACTTTAGTTTTTTTCCCTACTGTTTGAGCATGCTCCAAAATTTCTTCCAAATTCTTAACATCTTTTAACACACTTTCAATATTTTCACTCACTACACTTTTGTTGTCAATGCAATCAAATACTTTATTTTGATTTTTTTCAATTACACTTGTTATTAAGTTTTCTATTTTAATTGTCAATGTTGTGTATGTAAAAGCCAACATCAATATGTCACAAACCTAACTGTTTCATGTTTTTATATATTTTCTATTTTCAAAATCGTTCTTTTTTTGTATTACTGATAAGAAATAATGTTTGCGATTTTCATACATTTACATAGAAAAAATAAACCAGAAACTATACCAATCAACTATAGGATACATTTTTTTTTGTTTTTATAGAAATCATATTTCGATTGATTTAATTTTTTCCTTCCTCCCCCACCATTTACTTTCAGCAACTTTTATTTTTTTGATGACATCAGCTATTATTAACTTCAGCAAATTATACAGATGGTTTTGTTAGAAGTTTTTTTCTTTTTAATTTTTATATTTATCTGTTTTTTTATCGGTTTTTTGGTTTTTTTCTTTTCTATTAATAATAAGGAATTCCCTGACGTCATTTTTGATTTTTTTAATAAAGAATTCATGCTTCTAAAATTTTTTTATTTTCTTATCAATACAATTAATTTAAGTTGAGAGAACAGAAAAAAAAATTTTTTATTTTCGTATCAGCATAATTTTAATTTTCACAATCGCTTCATATAAGACCAATAAGAACTTAAAAAAAATTACAAAATTATAAATTTAAATTTTAAACTCTCGCAAAACCATAAACATTCACTACATACTATAGGGTATTTTTGTAATTTCACTACATCTTTACATTTATAATATAATCTATTCAAAACCCAAATACATGCTTCCAACAACTTCGACGGGTTCACTTATCAACAACTTCGACGGATACATGCCATATGTTCATTCACTACATCCTATAGGGTATTTTTATAATTTCACTACATCTTTACATTTATAATATAATCTATTCAAAACCCAAATACATGCTTCCAACAACTTCGACGGGTTCACTTATCAACAACTTCGACGGATACATGCCATATGTTCTGTTTCTTAAATTTTTGCTTGTTAAATTCTATGTTATAACACCCTTACAAACCAAAATTCAATTCCATAATAATCCGTAATATTTTTTTTCAATTCCCGTGATGTCACGGGAATAAAATGATGAGTCATTTTTGGTCTAGAACTCCTATAGCTATACTACTTATATTAAATAACACAAGAAATATTAAAATTAAAAATTGAGAAACAATTAAATTTAAACAGTAATTAACATTTAAAATTTACATTTACAATTAAACAAATGAGAAAAATTAAACACAATTAAAAAGAAAAGATTCTATATTCCCATTGTCTGCATTCATTAACATGTTGTTCTTGTCGTGCTTGATGTGGTGGTGAATGTAAAAACTTTCAGATGCATCTAGGCTTCCTGGGTTGCCAACAGTCTTCTTTAATCGACTTCCGATTATATTGTAATTAAAAGAAACCCTTTCTCAAATATGACTGATAACTGGAAAAGTTTGCTTAATAAAATATCAGATGTGTTCAGAGATGGAAATGGAAACATTAATAGAAAGCTTAAAGGACAATTGAGTATACCTAATCCAAAGATATCAAAACTTTATGAACTTCTAAAAATACATAAGGCCGGTCCACTAAAAATCAAACCGATTGTATCTAATATCGATGCACCCAATTATAAAATAGGTAAATGGTTATTAAATGAATTAAAGAGCTTACCAAAATATGAAAGATACTCCATAAAAATTCATTAATATTTGCGAAAAAAATAAGTGATACGATACTATTGGAAGATGAAATCACGATCTCTTTTGATGTTGTTTCTGTATTCCCTTCAATACCGCTTGAAGATGCTCTAAGTGCTATGGATGAATGGTTGACAAGTTGTAACATCCCTAATAACACAAAAGATACGTACTTATCAATAGCAAAAAAATTGTATGGATAATAGTAACTTTCAATTTCGTGACAAAATATATAAACTAACAAAAGGTATAAGCATGGGAAATCCCTTTTCACCACTTATAGCAGATATTTTCATGTCAAAATTCGACAAAACATTAGAAAAAACATTTTGTTACCTCGATGTTGGTACAAATACGTGGACGACATTTTTACAATATTAAACAGAAAAAAAAATGAAAGTACATAATCAATTCTCAATAACCAATCAACTTCAATTAACTTTACAATAGAATTAGAACACAACAATCAATTACCATTTTTAGATCTCCTACTTAAAAAAAAAGAAAATAAAATAGAATTTGCAGTTTATCACAAACCAACCAGCTCACAAAGGTTCAGACCAACATAAATGGCAGATTTCAATTCTTTAATTCACAGGTTATAACTTATTACAAACAAGAATACGAATATATACACAAATGTGCAGAAATAAACGGATTCAAACTACAATATATAGACAAATTAATTAAGCAACATTCTAAAAAAATACATACAAATAATTAATCAACATTTTTTACACAAACAAAATGCAAAGAAATAGTAAACAGAATAAAATTAAAGTATGCACCAAAGATAACGAATAAATCGTTGGTTAACAAGCAGAAAGCACTAAGTACAATATTTGAAAAATTGATGTTTATATGTGAACTAAGTCAGAGATATATAAATTTGCTTCTGACAAAACATTGTAGGTTTCACGAATATACTTTAAAAGATAATAAAATTAGTTTCATTGCACTAAATGATTAATTCAAATTTATTAACTGCTAAAAAGCATTAAGTAGACTTAGTATATTTTGCCTGTTTAATATTTAATTCGATACAATTGCAAATGACTTATACCGTTAACATGTTCAATCGTGTTTGTAAAAATGTATGCTAAATTGGTAATTTCTTACAAATAAATTTCTTGAAAATGATTGTTTTTTGCATTTTCTAATTAGCTTGTTATACGTAGTGAACAAGTAAAGTTTAAACAAGAATAAATAATAAAGAAATGTTATATTAAATTTAAAAAGTGAATAAAGAATTAATTAGTTCAATAAAATAAATTAAGTATGGAAAAATATAGTCGGGGTTGGAAAATTGTTCAAATGGCTAATGAAGCAAATATAAAAGGTATTTAATTAAATTAAAATTCAATAGATAATTGAAAAATACAATATTTTTTAAATACAGCTCTGAAAAACATGGAAAATGAATGTTCAAGCGTTAAAAATTTCGGTGAAGGAACGTCGAAATTGTTTGAGATATCCGAGGAATTTCAATATAATGATGGAATATTAAAATTAGTTTAATTTTATTTATTTTATATATTTTATGTACATAATATTAATGTAACAGATCAAGACCAAAATTATGTACCCAGTGAGGACTCCGATGAAGAAGAAAATTTTATGCTAACCCCAACTGTCAAATCGCTTAGTCGGTTAAAAAAGGCTTATCCAAGTAAATGGAAGAGACAAACGAACCGGGATTTGAAGTCCAAAGGTCTTTCTTATTATGACCATAAAGGAAATTTAGAGGATGCAAAAAAACCAAAAGAGCTTAAAAACCATAAATGTAAATTTAATTGCTGTAATTTTGATGAAGATAGTCCAATGAAATTATGTCAAAATTTTAATATACAGAAAAGAAGAATTTCATTTTGCAAAATGTTAAAGCTCTTAGTCCTCAAAGCCGTCGACCAAGAAGTGAATCCGGAATTCAACGAAAACTAGCAAGAAAATATTTCTTTATTCATAATTCTAAGAAAAATAGAATTTGGCAAGAATTTTTTTTGGGTACATTGAATATTTCAAACCGATCTGTTATTCAAACATTTCTGGGGAAAAGCGAATTCTGTGGACAGTATTCTATTGAGGATAAGAGAGGTAAGCATATACCAAAAAATAAAACATCCACCCACTCTGTTAATATTGTTAAACAGCATATAGAAAGCTTTCCTGTCGTAGAAAGTCATTACTGATCGAAAAAAAATGCTACTGCAAGAAAGTTATGAGAACCATTTGAAAAGAAAAATTGAGGCATATAACGAAAAGTTGGTCGATAAGAAAAGGGCTGATTTGGGGTCAAATTTTAAATCAATTTCAATTTCAATGGATATGCAGAGCGTATTACAAATACCTTCTACAGACATTTCTTTAACATATTACAAAAGAAAACTAATTTTGCATAATTTCACAATATACGTGAAAGATTTGCCTAATAATAATGTGTTTTGCTTTGCTTGGACGGAAATAAATGGTAAAAGAGGAAGCTGTGAGGAAGTAGGATCATGTCTTTTGAAATATATTATGCTATTACTCCAAAATGTATTTACATTCAATTTTGAGCTTTCAATTTTTTCGGACTCATGTGGTGGTTCGACTTCGACGAAAACAGTGATGACGACGATTGAAATTCTTACCCATAAACATTTTCGTAAGCATTACGAGTATTATAAATTTTGTTGGTTTTACCTAGGACAAAGGTTTTAAGTTTTTTTATTTATTTATATTATTTATTGATTATATTATTGTTGTTATTTATTGAATTTCATTAAAAAAATCAAATAAAATTAAGTTTTTCTATTCTTTTTCTAATATATATTTTTTTTTTATTTAGGTAATTTTTAAGCTTCAGTAGTAGCTTATCAAAAAAAAAATGGTAAAATAAAACTGCCAAAGAGCACTAAGTCCACGGGATTTCTTTAACTCATTTGTAAATATCAAATCAAAATTAAAAATAACATGAATCTATTTTTAAATGCAAGATGAAATATTAAAATTTAATTAATTGACTTAGAAAAATCACAAAAAAAAAATTTTTAATTTTTTACCAGATATTTGTTTTACACAATTTTTAACGTCGATTTACTCGGAATGTCATTTTTTGACTTACTGCTTTCTGCTTATTAGCCGATGAAATTAAAATCTACTTTTTATAAACAAAACATCGATGTTGTATCAGGAAAATAAATTAGGAAATTTACTAGGCAACACTAAAGATAAAACAAAAAATGAAGAAAAATCCGGTACCTACGAAATCATATGTGGAGATTGCCAAATGAAGTACTACGGCCAAACAAAAAGAAAAATATAAAGCAAGGTTTAAAAAACATACGCGGGTCATCAAAAATAATAAACCTGACATTTCTGCAGGAGTTTTACATGCCATAAAAAATTTATATATGAATTTCTTTCTTCAAATTTAAAATTAAAGAAGACTGTATGCAAACCTAGAAGTCTATATGCATATGAAAGTTTTTACATTCACCACCACATGAAGCACGATAAGAATAACCACCTTAATGAATGCAGTCGAGGGGAATATAGAATCTTTTCTTTTTAATTGTGTTTCATTTTTTTCATTTGTTAACAATTAAACTTAAAAGTAATTTTAAAATGTTAATTAGTGTTTAAACTTAATTGTTTCTCAACTTTTACTTTTCATATTTGTTGTGTTATTTAATATATTTTATTGTATGTAAATGTTTAAATTTATTTGTTCTCACTAATATGATAATAAAAATTTTTTTTCTCAATTGTGTGTTGCTGAAGATGAGAGGTAGACCTCTTGAAATGTATACAAGCATAAAATAAGTTTAATTTAGTTTTATATAAAAAATAAAAAAATAATTAAAAATAATAAATAATTAAATTTGTGCAAAAGGGCGAAATCAAAAAATTATTTGGTGTTTAATTTATAAAAGAAAATTTATTTTAAATAATTTTAAACAGTTTTTATATTAAAAGTTAATTTATTTAACTTAAAATTTTATTTATTAAATTAAATAGTTAAACATTTTTTTTTCTTTTATTTAGTAAATACACTTCACAGTTTACAATTAACCGTTGTAAAAATTATTGAACGATCACTGTTTTGGGATCCTATCGACTGCGCCACTTAAGTATTTCGGTCAACGAAAGTTTAAAAAAATAACAAATTTATTTTTAATTTATTAAAAGTTATATGTACTTTATTCCTTTATCCAAACTTAATTAATTTAATTCTAATTTTCAATGGTTTTTATATATTTTAAAAGGTGCAATCTAAGCAAAGAAAGTTAAATTTTAAAGTTCACATATTGTAATTTGCTAAGTAATTAAAATTCATAAATTTAAGTTACAATTGGTTTTAATAAAGGTTAATATATTGTAATATGATGTTTTATTTGAATTTAATTTAATTGGTAAATGTTGCTTATACAGGTGCTGCTGCGTAATCTTAGATTGGGTGGTTTGATTGTTAGTAGGTAACCCTGCACTTTGGGATGGGATAATAATTTGACCCATATCGCACGACATGCTGACCTACATTTTGATTTATGGGGTTAATGTAGGTCATGCTTGGTTAGTAGGTCGGTTTAGATTTTAAGTTAAGTTGTATGTGTGGGTAGTTAACTTATAAGTTCCAAATGGTTTTATAGTATTTAAAGTAGGGTCGACCCTTAATAAACAAAATTGTATAACTGAAGTTTAAATACTAGGTGCACATATAAAAGTTGTAAGAAAATTTCTTATATGAAAATAAAAAACAGAAAAAATTTTTTTATTTTTAAATCTATAGCGCATCTTTAAAATTGAAAAGAAAAAGTGTAATCCTGTTTTTTTTTTTTTTTTTTTTTTTAACATAAAGAAAAAAAATTAAAGTAAGATATAGATTTTTTTTTGCTTATATAAAAATGTGGTCCCTTCTGGATAGAAGAATTTATAGAAGAAAAAAGAAAACGCATTTATGTTTTTCTTGTTTTTTTATTTTTTATTTTTTTGTTTTTGTATGGAATAAAAAATAATTCAAAAATTTCTAGAAAAACTAAAAAAAAAATTTAAGACTTGTTTTTGTTATTGTTAAATTAATATACGAGTATACAAATCACTAGTTATCTAGTAAAAGCAAGGAATTGATATAAAAAGAATATAATGTAAAAGTTGAATGATTCTATGATAGTATAGTTCCTGGTTTTAAAAAATTACAATATTCTAGTAATAACAAAATAATAATTAATAATTTATTAAGATTCTGAAAAATGTAATGATCATAAAAGAAATCGAAAGTATAGAACTGTATAATATGTATGTAAATAATGTCTACTTTTACATTTGGATTTTTTTTTGTTTAAATCTTTATTACATTCTTAAAAATTTTAAATTAATATACAAACAATTATTTTTACAATACAAATAAAAATATTCAAATTTGAATGAATACTATTTTGATTTACTTATCAACATTTGCCTTTTTCTGTTATATCCATACGGTAAAGAACTACCATCTTCATTAAATTTTCGTTTTTCCGATTTTGGTTGATATTTTTTTATTTCGGGAATCGTAAGTACATCATGATTTTTATTTCGACGAATATTTTCTAAATGACGTATGTGTCTGCACTATTCAATGAATTTAAAACTGCTGCCTTTATGTTATTAAAATTAATTTTTAGAGAAGCTTCATAACTAAGAGAGAATCCTTTAACTTTACAAACAATTTTTTCTGTATTATCTTTTGTACAGTAAATTTTGTAAGCGTAGTTCTTGAGACCACCACTTACAAATTCTGTAATATAACTTCCTATACCATAACATTCTAATTCATCAGTGATGTCTCCTATAAATTCACCTATTTCTAGTTCATATTCTCCTTCTCGGCTAATATACAACACTGAATCGGTGTCATAATATAATACTCTACTATCCAACTTCTCTAGATAACTGTAAAGTTGAAGATGAGCATGTGTTGTTGTATAAGCAGCGATACTTACGTTGACGGTAGATAAAAAAGTTACCGCTTCTTCTTTATATTTCCAGCTAATCACTATGTTTTCTTCATTTACTGGAAATAAGTGACATACTTCTACAGAAGGGTTTGTTATTAACTCATAAAGTTTAAAAGGTTGATTTATAATGGTGGTTTGTTGTTGATTTTCTCTTTGTCCAAATTTTCCCCAGAATGAGTTTAAAATAATCTTAGTAAAAGATCTTAAACCAGGGTTATTAACTACTTTATCGTATTCTAATTTAATTTCTTCCTTTTCAAAAAAACTATCAATATAATCTTCCTTTTCTTTTTGAGTTTGACATTTTATTGGCCACCCAAAAGCTTCTTGTTTAATCTTTATAAATTTATTCATCATTTTAGTGAATAAACCATCAGTACCTATGCAATTGTCATATTTTACTGTTTCGTATTCCCAAACTTCATAAATATTTAAAAGTTTATACCCTTTCCCAATTGCTTTTTTAATTTCATCAATTACCCAAGTTCCTACTAATGCTCTTTCATCGTCTGTATGTTCACAGTATTTTCCTTGATATTTTTGTTCACTACAAGTGTTACATTGGGAACACTTAGGATGGTTTATGGGAAATTTTCCTCGTTTGCAAACATATGGGTATAAGGAACATACATCTATGTATTTAATTTTTTCTCCTTGTTTACATTTATAATATGTGTAAGTATTTCCCGTTCTTCCGCCATAAAATGCATCACGAGGATTTAAAGGAACTAAATTAATTAATGAATGATTTTCTAAATATCTCATATTTTCATTGTGTCTCATTAGCTCTCGGAATTCACATTCCCACATCTCAATAACTTTATATCCACATGATCTTATAAACTCTGATCTCATTAATGTTTTTTCATATTTTTTTCAACATTTTGGATGTCCATGATAATAGCAACCGTAAAATTCAAATATTTCTTTAGTCTCTTCGCAAAATCCATCGGCTTTAACATTTCCGATTTGTTTTTCTTTTCATTAAATGCACATTTCAAATCAATTTTTCTCAAATCTTTTTCCCAAATAAGCCATTGCATGGCAATTTTTGACTGATTGTCTACCATCCTATATCCTTTTCTTGGTATAATTCCTATAGTATTCGATTTGAGAAAGTTTCTTCTATATACAAGATTACAGGCGGAAGCTATTGTTGTTGCTTCTAAAAACGGTTCAACATTACATTCTTCTAAAAAAAAAATTCTGAAAACCAGACATGCTTTAGTTGGAATTTCAACATCATTTTTACAGTATTCTAAAATATCTTTCTCCATATTAAATTCTGAGTTTCTATTTTGTTCATGCCACATTAAAAATTCATTACGCTCATCTGCTTTCATTGTATTAGAGTTATAGTATTTAATTGCTGGAAGTGTGCCAATGTAATTTTCATTTTCCAATTTATTAAATAAATGTGGAAAATAATCCTTTTTCAAATTGATCGATAAATTAAAAGCTTTCGGTAATTTTGCCAAGGCCATAGGAAAGTAGTTCATAGAATCAATAAATTTAATATTATCAATTATCATAACAATAATTTTTGTACCTCGTATTAAGTACAGTTTTGTACCTCGTTTGGTCAGTACAGTTTTATTGAGTATATAATTCAGAATAAACTGATGGTCAAACGCCTCTCCGTTATGAGCAATTATGACAATCTTTTTGAATTCCTTTCTTAATTTTAAAATAAATTCCACGAAATCCTCTATCACATTTTTCATTTTAAAAATTCTTTCTCTTAATTTACATTTTTGACAGAAGTATAGAGAATCAATGTTTATACATTTAAAGCATCTCAGTTGAGCCACACATAAACTTGGAACATTTTCTTTTATTTTTGTAGAGTTAATTTCTTCTTGCCTTGTTGCTAAATCATAAAATACGTAAATGCAGTTTTCAAAATTTACTTTTGTTTTGTCTTGCTGAATGAAGCATTTATGGTTTTCAGGAACATGATTATCGCAAGTTTTACAAAAATATTCACCACATATATGAGTGCTACAACTTTTATGAACTTTAAAACAAGATTTGCATTTCCTAATTTCTTCACAGGTGCTTCTATTTTTTGAACTGGAAGTCTTATGATTATGCACACATAAACTATTTTTAACATTAGTTGAACAAGCTGGTCAGTTTGGACAGCAAGGGCACCTTTCGAACACCTATGTTTAGTTTCCTTAGAATACGGAATATAACATTCTTCACAATAAAATGCTGTGCAAAAAGCAGCTGTGAGCGAAGTTATTATATTGTTATTACATGATTATTATAGTATAGCAAGTTAGTTTTTTTTTACATTATTAAATCCTTCAAATATTACATCTAAACCCCTTCTTCCATATTTATATACAACAATTTTGTGTTTATGTAAAAATTTTTGAAATTGATTCAATTCACGAATTCCGTAACCTTTAGAATGAATTGTTATTTTTGATGTTTTTAATAATTTTAAAACTATTAAAGTTTGCAGTTTTCCTATATTTTTTTTTCGAATTTTTTCATTTTCAATAAATTTTTCAATTTTAGCTATTGAAACAACAAGTGCACGTGGTACACATAAATTATCGCTGTTTTTTATTGTTATTATTCCTTTTCTTTTTCAGCATTCCTCTTTGTAATTTGAATATTTATTATTTCTACCATTACCAGTGGGTAATCTAATACGGGAAACTGTTAAGCAAAAAGTGTCTGTACTTAAGCCTATAGACGTAAAATAAAAATAGTTTATAATAAATGAAACAAAAAATGCATTATAAATAACTACCTTCACAATTAGTTTGAAAAGCATTAGAAATTACATCCCAAACGTCGCTAAATTTAAGTTCATGAGCGAATCTAAAACTGAGATACGGCGGACTTTGATCCTCAAAGCTCTCTCCACAAAATGTTAACCAATCTTATCAGTGGAATTCTCATCTTTCATAGCAATCCTGATTATTTGATGTATAGCATCCTTAATCCAGCTAATTGGTTCTCTATTTTCAGGTACGGTTTTAATTACAAATTTTATTTTACGACCGTTCTTATTAAACCGTTTAACAAATGTCGAATTCTCGCTTTCTATTATGTAAGGCGATGTAGTTTCGGTAAAAACCTTTGTAAAATAATTTTTTTCGACATTTTCTTTATACGAATTTCAGATGTTAAATGCTTGAATAACAGAATAATATTAAATTTTCAATACAGATTCATTCTCTTAAATTAAAATGACACTTTAATAAATTTTAGTTGTTTTAACTAGAATGCCATCTTAATCCTATCTTAATTTGTAAATAGAAAATTCTATGCAACATTGTAATTTTCAAACTACAGTTTAATTTAAACTTTTCTTAAAGATATAAATAGTACTCAAATGACAGTATAATAAATTATATTTCATTAATAATTAGATTCTCATTTTATACGTATTTTAAATAGAAAACAGTATTACAACATTGTAAACAAGCGGCAATTTAATAAAATACCCTTTTTCTACATAAAAAATATTAGCAACATTGTAATCAACTGACATTTTTGATAGATTTTACCCTTTCCATTTAGAAAATATTTGCAAGAGTGTCACTAGTTCTAACGTTTTTATTTTGTTATAATATTACTCGAAATTTGTATATAAATACATCGAGATTTTATAAAAATATCAGTTTAATTTGAAGCAAGCAGGATGGCACAGGAATTTGATAAAGTTTACGTGCTGGATGATGTAACAATACTGGCGCAAATTCCTACAAAAAAGAAAAAGATGGCGAAAATGCCACTTTATCATGAGCAACAACAACAACAGCAACATCATCATCAGCAAGAGCAACAACAACAACAACACTCATTTTATCAGCCACCAGAGCAAATTGAACATTTGCTGGCGCATCATTTTCCCTATCATGAAACAACACCAAATTCCACCAAAAAAAGAAAACTGGTGGAATTATTTAATACAAAAAAATTTTTAAAGGTTAAAGATATGGAGCCAAGTAGGCTCTATAAAATACATAAAATGAATAAAATTAACACCGTTTACGGTGAAAAATGGGTCTTGGAGACCCTAAATAATATTATATTTATACCGCAACAAAAAGTTGCGGTATTTGAAGATAACGATTTCCGAGGAAAATGAGTTAATTTTAAAAAAGAACGTGGTGATTTTCAATTCGCCACAAAACAATAATTATAGTTTAATCTTTTATTTTATATCATTTATAGAATAAGAATTATAATTCTAAATTTATTTTCATTTTTCAGATGTTAGGATTTCAGATGTTATCAAGTTTTATTTTTATATAGAGAATTTGTTCAATAAAAAATTTTACTTCAAATAAGTTTTGTACTCTTCTTAATTTTATTTTATTTTTCAGATGTTAGCAAGTTTTTCAGATCCTTATTTAAGTTTTATTTTACAGATATTAAACAATTTTTGTTGAATTTATCCATGTGTTATGTTTTTCGTCAAACCCAAGCCATTTAACAAAAACTTTATTTCTATTTTTCTTTAAAATTTTCTCGACAAGATATACGTTTGGGTGTTTAACAGATGTGAGTTCCTCCTCATAAAATCCACCAAATATTGAATCATTTTTATAATCAACCAGCTGATATGTGATCGGAGAGGTACTGTTTACTTTGATAATTTTAAAAATTTCAGTAGACCAATTCGGTTGATAACCTTTTTCAAAAGTTTTTTTGTATTTACTTATTCTAACATAGTCTCCAACTTTATATTTAGCTTTAAGAGAAATTTTAGGTTGCATATAAACATTTTTTAAAATAAGTTTTTCGTTTTTCTTAGAAATTTTTTCAGGAGGTAATTTAGTTGTTCTATGTTTAGTGGAATTATGGGTGTTTAATAAAGATTGCAATATATTAATCCATTTGTAGTTTCCTTGTAAACTAAATATTTCCCACATTAAATTTTTTAAAGTTCGATTAAAGCGTTCTACAATAGCTACTTTCATTTCAGAGTAAGTATAATAGTGATTAATACCCTTCTTTACAACAAAATTTTGAAATATCGAATTGAAAAATTCTTTACCTTGATCTGAATGAATGTTTTTAGGTAGGTTTTTAGCTCGTTTTATAATTTTCTTTAACGCATTTAAAACATTACTACCGGTTTTAGTTTTAATTGGTTCAGCATAAGCATATTTAGAAAATATATCTGTAACGGTTAACATATATTTAAAACCTTTGTTGAATTTTCCATAAGGAATCATTTCCACTACATCAATTTGCCAGGTATCATTTACTCCTTTCTGCTTGACTTTCCTTCTAAGATACCTTTTTCTAGCTGGTCTATGTATTTCTTTTACTATTTGAGATTTTGACATGATTTTTACACCATCTAACTAGTTTTAAAAATCCAATTTTACATTTCTTTATATACCTACTCTGAAAACTTTAAATTTTGAATGTATTCTACAGTATATAATGCGGTTCAATTTTACTGGCAAATCATTTTTAATTCAATTTTGGTAAGATATTTTACAAAAATGGCAGCTGATACAACAATATTTCCATTTACTGCGGAAACTGCAATAGTCAGTACACAAAATGATGTAGATGACGAGGCATTAATGGAAACTGAAGAATTCATACCACCGTTTCAAGTTTTAGATGAAGATACAGATGAGCAACAAATTTGGGAAATAAATAACCAAGAAGGAGATCCTGACTATTTTGCAGAATTTTTTAGAAATAATTTATAGCCTAAAATAATATATAAGAATATTTGTATAAATGTATATGTATCTATAAGTATTTCATAATAAAAACAAATTAAATAAATTTTACAATTTTTTCATTTATTGTTGTTCTTGATTAAAATATTACAAATTTTATTTTCTAGTAGTACAGGCATTTCAAAAAACAATCTAGAATAATTACATTGAACGCTATATTGGAACGTTGTATTGGAATATATATTTCTTCATGCAATTTCATAACATGATTTTCTTGACATGTTTTTATATATTTAATAACATATTCCCGTACATTTGATTCAGCACTTTTATTGTGTATCATTACAGCTTGAAGAAAATCAATTAAGTTGTAAAATATGTCAGCTTCCTCCTTGTTAATACTAAGACATCGAGCAATAACAATTCTTAACCCATATTGTAAACATAATGTTGCATTCTTTATTGATTGTTTCGAGTACCTTTACAAAATTGCTGATGGAACTTACAGCAATCATGATATTTTAAAATAGCTGGCTTTCTTCCAATACGGTGAAAAATGCAAGTTGCTACAAGAGATTCTGTAGCAAAACCAACAGGAAATTTTAATGACTGATTTCTGTTGAGAAAATATCTAAAGCTCAACATCAAATTTGTGTTCGAACCTTGATCTTCCATTACTACGTTTTAACTGAAGCTTTTTAATATTAATTATATTGCTGACGTACACCAGATTATGAAAAATTTAAATTTCCAAATAAATTATAGAACATATTAATAATCAGATTGTCGTTTTCTATATGATTATCTTTGTGAAATTCATTCAAAAAAGTTTTCATACTTAAACTAAAACATCTATACCAGCCAAAAACGCAACAGTATTGCCCACATACATCTGAAAGAATACCCTGTATTTGCTTATTATTAAAAACTATGCACTGATTTTTCAAGTATTCCAAAATTTCGGGTTTATCTGGAACTCCACCTTACGAATCAAAATATTCTGTGCAACCATGCTTTGGAATATAAAGGACAAACCAATGTGTTCCCGAATCTTTTATCTTGTCAGTGTTTACAATTAAAAAGTTGGTTTTTCTATTATTTTTGGAATTTTGTCTAAAGCAAAAACTCCCTTAAAATATTTGTTTGTAAATTTGTTACATTTTAAAACACTAATTATTTCTAAAGTGTTCATGACTCAAACTGACTCAAATCATACACTCTACTTATTTCATTAATGTAGTTCATTAAAAACTTAAAACCTTTTTTATTTTTTCATTTGCTATAATAACATCAAATTTTTCTAGTACCGTCTTAATTCTTTATTAATTTTATCATTATGTACAGTTCCGAAAGAGTATTTTTCAAAATTTTCATTTATAATTTCTTTGGTTGGAAATTTGTAAGTAAACTCTTTTACAAATTTTTTACAAGGTTCTTTAATTCCAACAAATATCTTTTACAAATAAAGTATTTTTATCATCACAACAATACTTCACATCCACAAGTGCACAGGACGATGACATCTTGTCGAATATTCAAATACATGTTTCAGTATTCTATTTATAGATTTGTAAATATATTTCGATTTTTATCAATTTGTATGCTTGCATCAAATTCTCCATAAACAATAGCAGTGAGTGTAGATGTAAGTGGTTTTGATAGCCTTGCCTCAATTCTAACTGTACTCTGGTTTAGTAAACCTTGACATACTTCATTTCCATATGCATCTGGAGTTAAATCAAAAGCAAGTATAAAAAACCCATTACTAAACATAGACTTTGTTATCTAATGACCTTTATCATTGTGGTAAATTCCAGTTCCTGAAAAAAGTGTACTGTATGCTCTTGTATAGGAATTATTTTCATCTGAAAAACTGGTTTCAATTGCTGAATTAGGTATTTGAAAACCATTTGCGTTTAACACAAATTGTGAAATATCAAAATGTTTAAAATTGTATGGGTTTTTTGATCTTTTTCCAGAGTAACCCACATTTTCTGTCATACAAAAAATTATTGTGTTCGGCAACTGTCCAATAAAAACATTATCAAGCGATATTGACGAGCTGTTCATTGGAATTGTAAAATTTTTTACTTCAACGCGTTTCTAATTATATTTAGCATTGGATTTCCCAAGAACAGCATTGTGTGCTAACAGTGCGCTTGGATTAACGGTAACATGTCTCATAAATAGCGTGGCTTCTATAATTTTTAATTGTGATTCATCAGAATCGTCTGCAAATAGATAAAAATAGTTTTTCAAGTGTTAAAACTATACGAATGTCAACATTATTTATAAGTAGAGTAGGTTGATTAAACATATCTACGTATAGTTTATCCATAAGTTCCACTACATTGCTATTATGATACAATTTGTGCTCTTTTGAACCAATATTATCAGATTTAGCTATATTTGCTTTATCTAAAATCCATCCTGCACATTCTAAATGAGTTGCAGCAGCATCTGTACCATAATTTAATAAAGATTCAATATAAAGTCTATAGTGATAATTTCCATCAGACGGTGTTACATTTTTACCATTTAATTGAACATTACATTGTTTTATTAAAGAATGTAAAATGTTATTAATACACTTGATTGTGTTATTTTTCCTTTTCCTTCAATTTTTTTCATTATTCCATTGTGTTCCATCTTTCTTTAAGATCTATACTTTTAATTTCAAATATGTAGAAGACAAATCTCTATATGTATCGCCATGACCCAGTGAAACAAATTCAATAGTTGAAGGGTTGTCTAAAGAAGCAGTAGGATTGTAGGAAACTTCTTCAGATCGTAAAATGCTAGACTGAATGGGTTGGGTTTTAAAAATATCGAACTCAGATTTCATACACTCAATCATAATTAATTAAAAATATCTTTTTGTTTCTTTTTGTTATTATCTTTGCGTCGTTTTGACGTAAAATATTTTAAATTTTTAATGAATGGCCTTTTTATAGCTTTTCGTTTTCTTTTACCAGAACCATACATTTCATTCAGTTTTCTTACGGCACCACGTCGTACATTTTTAACAATCTCTTTACTACGATCTTGCATAACTTCCTTTACATTTGCACCAGATGCAATACCAGATAAAGCATTGATACCAGAGTTAATAACCTCTTTTTTCAAAATATCAGCGCCTGAAGTTAATAATGGTTTCAAATATCTAAAAAGTCCCCCAAAAAAGCTTCCCAATCCACGACCTCTTTGAAAAGGTACGGTTGAATGTAATAAAGGGCCGATATCGTCAAGGCCTCTACCAGATTGAATTAAATAATACTTATAGTATACTTTCTCCATAATGAATAAAATAAAATAATATATAGGTTTGTAAAATCGCTTTTATTTATACTTTTTTAAAATGTAATACAATTTTTGTTGGAATTGAACTATTGGAAAAGTTTATTTTGTATCCATATTTATCACATAAAAGTAATGAAATGTTATTAAATGATTTCTCCACATTGCAATATTGAATATTACTGAATTCTTTTACAGTATTAGTGAAAGAATTTTGTATATTAACAGATCTTAAACATCTTACATCTTTATTACCTATTTTTTGAGGTTCAATTATGTCTGTGTATATAAAAACATATCTGGTTTACTAATGGGAATCAATTGTACACTATCTATAAAAGTTTTGAAAGCTTCTATTACACGTGATTTATATTTTTTAAAATCTGTAACTTTAAAAGATACTTGATTGAAACATGTTATCAAAAGTCCTTCGAGGGTATAAGCGTAATTTGCTCTTATTTTTATATCTATTTTAGGCTTAGTAACACATATTTTGGTGTAACTTATATTTTTAGGCATCTCCTCAGCTTTTGTTGGTTGTGTATAATGAACTTCATCGTTTATAAAATTAAAAATTTCCCAAATCAACTGTCGTTCAACTTCTTTTCTTCTAAACCTATTAAGTGGGCGTATATTTTGAATTAGTGTTGGTAGTAGAAAACTTTCCAGTCGCATATCATTTGTTTTTCTATGTATGGAATATATGATGTTCCAACTCCTATCATATCTTTCTGCATACCTTTAATAAATATTTCAGTACTTTTTTCCCATTCTTCACCATACACATTTGGAACGAAATCATTAACATACATTTCTGAAATACCGACTTTCCACCTTGAATCACACATGTATTTATTCATTTTATTTGTAAAAGATGATAATGAATTTTCTGGATAATAGTTCATAGATGAATCACTGAGTAAAGTGACATAAAATTCAGCATTTACTTGTATGTTGTCCATGAGCTTGCAAATTTATTCTTACGAATTTGAAAATTAAGTTCTGTTTGAGTATTACCTACTGCTGACCTTATAACACGTCTTGATGATTTATTTAACTCCTTGCTATTTATAGTTTTTTCTTTTTTCGTTGGTGGGCTTGGGCTATCTAAAGGAACAGTTATAATGTCTCCTGTATCAGTTTCAAAAATTTGTACATTTTGATTTCTAATTGATTTTCTTTTTCTAAGACGTTCTCCAACTGAAGCAGCTGACAATGCTTTTGTTAAAACATTTTCCTGAATTTCATCATCAAATACTTCGTCATCAGCTTCTTTTTCATATACTTCTTCTTCTTCAGGAACAACTTGTATTCCTACATTCTTATATTCATGAAAATGCGATTGAGTTTCCGCATCTATATACATTGGTTTTGCACGAGTTTGAGTACCTTTTGTTTCCGTAATTTTTATTTTCTCCTCTTTATTTCTAGGAAGTTGTCGTTTTTTGTTTCTTATTTTAAATAGATTTTGTCATATAAATACCATTTTTGAGTGTCCGTTTGATGTTTTGAGTGTCCGTGAGATGTCTCATTAAGTTCAACATCCGCATTTTGCTTCATTTTCTCATAAATCTCAGGTTTTAAAATAATCATTTTATTAAATGTTGTATTATTTATTTTATAAAATTTCCGATTATCTCTGATAGTATTGCACCAGCAAGTGTAGGTAAAAATCCACCACGTTAAATAATAATTTTTCATTTGCTATTTATAGATTTTTTCCGGCAAATAAGTGATCTTAATTCTTTTTTATACTTTCGTAATAGGGTTGTTGCTTTTTTACTCAGATTACAATTACCTTTTAAAATATTTAAAGAGATTGCGCAAAATGGTTTTATTACTTCAGAGTCACAGTGTTTTATAATTACTTTCTGGAATTTTGGTTTAGAAGTTTTTACTAGGTGCAATATATGTCGATTGGTCTTCAAACGTTTCATATTCCTCTCCAAATATTTCTAATTGATCTCTCGTACAATAACACAAACCTTTTCCAAATATATCACTTCTTAATCGAAATATATCATTAACGTCTTGAGTAAGATCTATTAATATATAGCCATATGGGACTGACGTCACATCATTATATACTTTTTCAAATGCTTTAATTTGATTGGGATATATTTGGCGAGCTAGAGGTAATACCTGCGATTTATCTCTTGGATTTTTGAAAAGTACTAAATATTTATAGTTGAGTGAAATATCTCTTGAAAATTTACCCTGGTGAAAAACATTTTGTGTTACAAATATTACAGATAAATTTCTATGATGTGATCCTCTAGTAAATAAATCACATACATACTTATCATGAGAATTTAACATCATATCATCGATAATAATTAACAAAGGTTTTTGATTATCATTAAAATCTGGAATAGTGTTACTATATTCCTTATCTTTGACATATTTTAGAACGGCATTTTTGTCTGCATTACGCCAAATTATTCTATTAATATGTGGTTGTATATTTTCTTTTTTATATTTTATTAAATTATGAATAAAAGTGGTTTTACCACATCATGATGGACCAGCCACCATCATAGTAAACGGATGAAACAGCATAATTGTATTAGTTAAAAACTAACTCTGTTAACTTATATTTATACGAAAAGCTCTTTTCCCGAAGTGAATATAAATGTAATTTAGTTATTCTATGGAACATTCTTCCATAAACCTTCGACATGGTTAAACAAGTTCTCATAGTTGACCTACAATTTTTACAAGGAAATGAAAAGTAATATTTCCTAAAAGAGTTAGCCATACTTGAAAAAGGAAGTTTAATTCCAACTGTGTATCACTTCAAAGCACCGTACCCCGCAGAAGAACTTAGTCAGGATATGAAATATAATAACCAGTATTGCGAAAGTAAATTAAATGGACTTAAATGGAATAACGGTTTATTTGAATATACATATTAGATGTAAAATGTATATTAAAACACTATTTAGAGTCTGCTGAAAAAATTTATGTTAAAGGAGAACAAAAAAAACTTTTTCTTCAAAAGTACATTGTTCAGTGTTAAAATAGAAGATCTAAACAGAAACTTGCCGTCATTGCAAAAGATTATTAACTTTAAATCATATTGTCCTATACACTTATCAAACAACAATTTCAGATGTGCTGTTAAAAATTGTTATAATGTATATATGTATCTTTTAAAGGAAAAAATGTTAGATTAAGACTTTCAATTTTCATACTTGCACGATATGAATTTAAATAACAAAACTAAAAAATTCACTTCAATATTAAACAAGAAATTCACGTTATGCATGTATGGGAGTATGCTTACAGATCAGGAAGGAAAAGTCATTGCGAAGAATACGCACGTGATACAAGTAGATTTCAAAGACGTATAGAAACAGTTGGTCTCACTATTTCTGCAATTTCAACATCTGATCATTGTAAAAAAATGTTAAAACTTAGATTTAAATAAAAATATAATAATAAAAGAATTTAAACATAAAAGTAAATGTCTTTTATTTTTATGTTATGTTTTTAAAATAGATACCATTTAACCTATCTTTGAATTATCAATTATTTTTTATTCCATACAAAAAAAAAAATAAACATAAACATAAATGCATATCAAAGAGTATATCTTTAATTTAATCAGTTCCATATTTTTGATTTGCTGTTTGTTTTCTTTTTATTCATATTTTCTGAAAATTCTTAATTAAAAATTAAAACAAATATCTTACATGCAGTCAGCTAATTAATGACTTTCGTTTTCTCTTTTCTTCTAAAAATTCATCTATCCAGAAGAGACAACATTTTTATGTAAGCAAAAAAAATCTGTATCTTACTTTAATTTTTTTCTTTACGCTAACAAAAAAAAAAAAAAAAAAAAAAAAACAGGTTTACACTTTTTTTTTCAATTTTAAAGATGCGCTGTAGATTTAAAAATAAAAAAATATTTTTTTTTTTTTTATTTTCAAATAAGAAATTTTCTTACTACTTTTATATGTGCGCCTAGTATTTAAACTTCAGTAATACAATTTTGTTTATTAAGGGCCGACCCTACTTTAAAGTGTTTAACACTTGACTTCCTACTATAAAACCATTTTGAACTTATAAGTTAACAACCCACATATACAACTTAACTTAAAACCTAAACCAAAACGATCAAAACAAGTTCTTGACCTACTAACCAAGCATGTCCTATATTAAATCCATAAATCAAAATGTAGGTCAGCATTTCGTGCGATATGGGTCAAATTTTTTTCCCATACCAAAGTGCAGGGTTACCTACTGATGATTACATAACTCGCGATAGTGAAAGTTGATTATACTTATGTTTTGTCGCGTTTTAGAGATCAAAAAATCTACGAAAATGTGACACTTTATTTAGCATACTTGCATATGGAAGATGCCGACCTTTGTGTAGATGGTAAAGCCAAAATCAATATTAAAATTGTTATTGATCAAGAGCGTTTACCTTCTAACACAAAATAATTAATTGTTAAATATCATGAATGCTTCGGAACCGCCTCTAAATCGGTTAAAAGATCTACAAGGATCTACAAGCTTATTGTAGTCACCTTAATGGCAAAAGAATTGAGTATTTACAAAGAATTAGAAAAAGTGGCAAGGATTTTTTTCGTTCATTTAGCGGAAAAAAATAGCATTCAAACTAACTTAGTTTCAGTTCATGCATCATCTAACTTTAAGGTAGACACATAAAAATAATGATAACAATAAACTTAAAATCTTCTACTATAACTGCAGTGCTATGAGAGATAAGCTAAAAAAAACTATATGTTGATGCTAAGGCCTCTGAAGTCAATGTGTTAGCTATTACCGAAACTTGGCTAAATGATTGCTTCGAAAACTAAGAAATACTGGACAGTAATTAGTCGATTTATAGAAAAGACAGGGTTTATAATTAATTAAAAAAAACTGTTCTCGTGGGGGCAGTTTTCTTCTTGTAGTTAATAACAAGTTGTCTAGTACTCCATTACATACTAGGGCTTCTCACTCCATCCGATCACAAATTTGTAAAAGTGAACTTAGGTAAAAATAATTTATACCTTGGAATCGTTTACTTCCCGCTTCATGGTTGGTGGTTGATGTGAGTGGCTGGCCACCGCCGCTCCTGGCAGTGACCCCAATTAGCGCGTTATCACCGTTTTGCTAGCACTTCTGTGACCACAAGGCTTATAATAGGGCTATATTAGTTTAATTTTAGATCCATTTCGTTGCGTTAACAAACCTTACCATTTCTGCAAGTTGCTTAACCGCTAGATCACTAAGATCGTTGAATTGATGGCTAGCCAGAATTGCTATTCTGACCAGCCAGCGCTGGGCACTTACAGGTGAAGTGTGTAATGGATTCTTTCTTATTCTGTTCACCACCGCTGCGGCATGATGAATTGAATGGGATACCTATTCTGACCGCATGTTCACCAATTCGCCAGTGGCCCGTGAACACACCTATTGTTCTGGCTATGTTCCATCGGGATAGCTTCAATAGATATTCGGTTCTTTTTTTATCATACGATGGCCAGACTTTCCTGGCCGTACAACATGTGGCTAGTTCGTTTCACCTTCTATTTGCTAAGAACAAAAAGTGGAGGAAGATATCTCTCTTAACGCTGTTTAGCGGGGGCTCTACCTGTTCCGCCAGTGAAGCATTTAGGCTGGAACCCCTCCTTGCTAACTCATCAGCATGTTCATATCCTGCGATGTTCCTATGTCCAGGAACCCACAGTAATGTAACATTGAATTGATTACTTACATTCTTAAGCTCGTCAAAGCATTTTCTGACGAGCTTAGATGTTATTATTGCAGAGTTGAGAGCCGCAATTGCTGCTTGGCTGTCCGTAACTATTGCAATGCTTCCTCCTAGAGAAGAATTGTTCCCTAGTATTTGGCATGCTTTCAAGATTCCTAGCATTTCAGCTTGAAATACACTCGCTTTATCTGGCAGACGGAAAGCATTTTCTATTTTTAGTGATTCTGAATAGGCACCCACACCAAGACCACACTCCATCTTTGAACCATCAGTGAAGAGTGCGGTGTCAATTTCTCCCTTGGGGTTTTTCTGTTTCCATTCCCTTCTTGAAGGAATCTTGACTTTAAAGTTCTTGGTAATTTCAAACTTGCCATTACGTATTCTGTGGAATCTGGCATATCATGATATATCGAGCTTAGAATACTGCTGTGTCCATAGGGTTTTGCACGCCAGTATCCATTCTCTCGAAATCTGATTGCACTACAACAGGCTAGAAATTTAATATGAAGGTCAGCCGGGAGAAGGTATAGAAGTGCATCCAGTGCATTACTTGGCGTTAACCTTAACGCACCCGTAATACTTACACATGCACCCCTCTGTACTCTACCAAGATTGGTTCGAATATACTCCTTCTCCAGCGCTGGCCACCACACTAGTGACCCGTAGGTAAGGATGGGGCGTACTATAGCTGTGTACATCCATAAAGCCATTCTTGGCTTTAATCCCCATTTGTTACCTAACATACCTGCGTATGAAAGCATGCAAACTGATTTAAATACATTACATGAATATTTCACCAATAACAAATTAAAAATTAATATAAATAAAACCAAATATATGGTGTTAAAAAAACCTGTACCAAATAATTTCAGAATAATTGTGAATGGTGAAATCCTTCAGGGAACTGATCTTATTAAGTATCTCGGTCTATATATAGATAAAAATTTGAAATGGACCTATCACATTGACCATGTTAAAAATAAAACTATTCTGTACGTAGCAGCTTTATATAGACAGCGCTACATTCTTCCAAAATCGACTCTATACAATATTTATTTCGCACATATACATTCCCAGTTTATTTATCTAAATTCAATATGGTCGAGTTCTCCCGCTTATAAATTACGTGAAATACAAGTTTTGCAAAATAAGGCATTAAAGGCAATAAACCGTTTACCTCTTTTAACCCCATCCAACACACTTTACAGTGAAAAATTGTTATCTATTGATAAATTAAAGGTCTACGAATTATGTATACTATGTTATAAGTTGGTTCACGATAAAATTAAATCTGGGGTACAACTTTGTAAGGTTTGTGAGGTTCATAACTATAATACCAGGGGAAGAGACAATTTGTCAGTTTTAAATTTCGCTCCGAACACAATAATTTTTTCAGCTATTACTAATCACAACAATTTGCCTATACATGTGAGATCCACCGACTCTATGCTCGTATTTAAACGCTTACTAAGAAAATTTCTTATGACTACCTAATTCTTATTAGTGTCATAAGAAGTGTATTTCATAAATTAAAAAAAAATATTTTACCTAATTAAAATTTTTTATATAATAATATAAGAACTTATTGTTATTAAAATAATTTTGTTGCCTAGTTTTAAGTGTTAATTATTGTAATAAAAATAAAGAGGTTCGCCACAAGTGCTGAGCACTTTTTTGAACCTGTGAATAATAAATAAAAAAAAAAAAACATTTTCCTACAAGAATACAGGGCTACATAGGCCTTTTTGGCTCTTTCTTCGGTATTAGCCTTCCATTTCAATTTTGGGTCAAGTACCACTCCTAGGTATTTAACATTCGAGGCTAGATTCAGATACACACTATGCAATTTTGGCTTAGTGAATTCCGGAATCTTGGTTCTGGTTGCAAATAGCATTAGTTGTGTTTTACTCGGATTGATACGTAGGCCACAACCATTAGCCCATCCACCAACCCTGGTTAAAGCTCTTTCCATAATTCCACTGATTATATCAAGATACTTTCCGGACACTAATACTGCTAGATCATCTGCGTATGCGATGGCTTTGATTCCCTCATCCCGAAGGTCTTTAAGAATTCTGTTCATTACTAAAAGCCACAGTAGTGGTGATAGCACCCCACCCTGGGGTGTACCCCTGCTTACTCTTCTAGTAATCTTATGGTTGCCGAGTTCCGACTGAATCTCTCTTGATTGCAACATATTAATGATCCACTGTCTAAGGGCATTTTCTACCCCTAGATCTTCCAGTGAATCCTCTATAGCCGATACATGAATATTGTTGAAGGCACCTTCTATGTCTAGAAAGGTGGCCAACGTATATTCTTTCTATTGTATCGATTGCTCAACGCTCCGTACTAATACACTTAGTGCCGTCTCGGTTCACTTGCCTTTACAGTAAGCATGTTGATACTTACATAGTGGAGTACTCTCTAGTACTCTTCGAAGTTCTAACTCTAGTGTTCTTTCGAGAGTTTTCAGTAAAAAGGATGACAGACTTATCGGTCTAAAGTCCTTAGCGGTTTCATGACCTCTTTTTCCAACCTTTGGTATAACGACCACCTTCATCCGCCTCCATAGCAGAGGAATATGGCCTAGCAAGAGGCTACTTTTGAATAGTTTCGTGATTATGGGAACCACAAGTTCCTTAATTTCTTGAAGCATTTTTGGAAAAATACCACCCAAACCTGCAGCTTTGTATGGAGAAAAATTATCAATTGCCAAGGCAACCTTTCGCTCCGTTATAACTGAGTTGACCGATTCATCAGGGCCTCCTCGGACCTTTGTGTCAACCGCTTGGTTGATCATATGAGCGTCCTTTGTGCACCCTGGAAAATGAGTACACACTAAAAGATCTAGGGTTTCAGTGGTTGAGTCAGTTCATGTTCCTTCCACCGTTCTAAGGAAGGATGGATTGGAATGTTCTTTGGATAAGACTCTACTAAGTCTAGCTGAGTCCCCAGTTTTCTCTATGGATTCACAATAACATTTCCATTACCGTGTCTTGGCCAATCGGATTTCTCTCTTATATTTCCTAAGTTGGTCCTTGTAGAGTTGCTAATTATTCTGTTTATAGCAGATGTGATAGGCATCTCTAGTCTCCTTCCTTAGGTTAGTTAAATCCTCGTTCCACCAAACCGGGAATGTTTTTTGCTACGTTTGACAGGGCATGACACCTTAAATGAGACCTCCATGGCCTTTGTAAACATGTCAGTCCTCTTTTCTAACTCATTCTTATTCACAATATCTGAGTTAGCTACTACCAAAAGTTTTTTCGTTGCTATCTTTCTGAACTTTCTCCAGTTAGTAGCTCTAGGATTTCTATAGGGCTGGGGATTTTCAGGCTTATGATTGACATTGAAGAGTATCCAGCTGTGATCCGAAAAAGATCTCTTCTCCGATACTCTCCATTTTTCTATTTTTAGGGCTTCATCTGTACCTATACATGTAATATCTATCACATCCGCCCAGCCCGAAAAACTATCCGAGCTTGGGAATGTGAATGTGGGGGTACTTCCCCTGTTGCATTTTTAAGGTTAGCGTTTAGAATAAAATCGAACAATGACTCACCTCGTTCATTTGTTTCCGAGCTTCCCCATATGGTATGCCGAGCATTAGCATCGCAGCCCACAATCAGCTTGCCACCTGTGGCACTTACCAACTGCTGAAAGCGGGGAGGGGTGGAGCGTGTTCATCATGTGGCATGTACTCAGAACTTATATACATGCTCACATCGTTCTTCATCTCCAGTTTGACAAATGTCAAATCTTCGTAACTGAAATAAGAACAGAGATGTGCATTGATGTGTTTTTTTACCAGAATACAAGTTCTTGGCTTACCTTTTCTAAACCTACATTCTTGTAGAATAAATTGTAGTTACCGTTGTTTAACCCCCTGATCCTGGAGGCGTTAACCTATGGCTCCTGAATGAGGGCTATGTCGAGGTCCTCCTCGCCAAGAAGGACCTGCAAATTTTCCGAGGCACACTTTGATTGCTTTAGATTAATATGCACCACCCGCATCGTTTGTTCCACTGGCTGCTTCTGCTGCAGACTCTTTGTCGACTGACATTTCTTCTAGCAGCCCGTTCACCTCGTCAAGGTAGTCTACGTTTGGACTACCTGACTTAAATATTTTCAGTTTGGTGTGACATATACCAAACCTTAGCTTGTTCCCCAGCTTCTCCTGAGTTGCGCGACTCATACGCTCGCACAACCTCGCTGTATTGCTTTTTGTCCTCTAGATACCTTTCGTGAACAACACCTTTGGCTTCATTCTGGGCTATCTTGCCCAATATGAATTTAGCCTTCTGGAATTGTTTCCTGAAAGCGGATCCGAAGCATCTATTGATTTTGCTCGTTGTAGTGGGAGTACCGCTCTTAGTATTTCCACTACCACTAACCCCTGATGGTTTTCGAGCACTCTGGCTGGTGCTTCCTCCACCAACACTAGGCCCTGATGGTTTTGGAGCACTTTGGCTGGTGCTTCCTCCACCAACAGGTGTTTGGCTGATTATTCGAAGAACCCGGCTGATTCCTGGTTTGATGTCTACATAGGTACTATGACTGGTACCAATAATTGTCTCCTGGCTGGAGGCAAGTAACTCATCCTCAGAAGATGAGTTTGTGTTTTTTTGAATTTTTGAACTTTTCATTTTGTTCCCACGAGTATGGCGAGAAATAACGGTCGACATATGCAGAGCTCCCGTACATATGCAAGGCTAATTACAATGGGGTGGCGCCTGGTGCCCCAAGGAGACCGTTAGCGATACCACCTTTATACACCTGGTACCATGCAGCCCTCGGCACGGTTTTCTTTCACACCTTGGCTTGAGTGTACATCTATAATCAGCCATTGGCCTGTATCCAAAAAGTATTGAAGAATTTGAAGATGGCAGGTAACGTTGCCCAGGTACACCGCTTGGGGGAGTATAGATGATTAACCGTACCCCTCCCGCCTCATACTTATAATTCCTCATATTCTGATGTCTTTGATATATATCATGATATTATATCAAAATTGAATGAGGATGATTGAATTTTCCTTTTTGGGGAAAATTTAGAATTCGAATTTGAACATAAATCAAATTTGGCATATGACAATTATGTCTCTGAGATCCGTATTAAATTAATTACGGATCCAAAAAAGTTTTTTGACTTTGTTAATACGACTATCCGAATCGATGTCTAAAGACAATGTTTTATCTTCTAACGCTAATGTAATCTCTAATTTCTTTACAGATTACTTTCAAAAAGTTTTTCGTCCGTTTGACGCGTCCACCAATACTCCAATTTCTAACTCAGCAAATAATACTAATTCAATTGTAAAAGATTTGTATAATTCGAAAAATGAAACGTAATTGCTTCAGAACAACCTTCTCCTTAAAAAAGATGTGGGCCCTGATTTCATTCCTCCTTCTATTTTATTTATTCCTCCTTTTTTCAGAGTTAACTGTATCAGTTATTTTACGCATCCACTTTACACTTTATTTAATATATCACTTTCGTCAGGTGCTTTCCCGTCTGCTTAGAAATCAGCTTTACTAACCCCTATTCTTAAAAAAGGAGACAAAGCTTCTGTATAAAACTATTGAGATATAGCCATCCTTTCGACTATTCCAAAATTCTTCGAGAAAATTTGTGGTGACTAAAATCACAGCTATTATATATGAAATTAAATGAACAACAGAATGGTTTGGTTGGTTGGTTTACGTGGCTGGTCCTGTGAACCATGACAAGACCGTTTTGCTACCACTTCCGTGACCACAATGCTTATGTTTAGGCTATAACGGATTTAATTTTAGATCCATTTCGCGGCATTCAGGAACCTTTCCATTTCTGCAGGTTGCTTAGACGCTAGATCGCTAAGATCGTTAAATTCAGAGCTGCTCTTCTAGCCCTGGCCAGCGCTGGGCATTTACACGTGAAATGTATAATGGTTCTTTCTCATTCTGTTCACCACAACTGCGGCTTGATGTGTTGAATGGAATACCTAATCTGGCTGCATGTTCGCCAATTGGCCAGTGTCCCTTGAACACACCTATTGCTCTGGCTATGTCCCGCCGAGATAGCTTCAACAGGTTGTCCGTTCTTTTGTTGTCGTATGTCGGCCATATTATCTTGGTCGTACGGCATGAGGTTAATTCTTTCCACCTTCTTTTGGCTAGGGATAAAAAGTGTAGAAAGATATCTCTTTTAACGCTGTTTAGTGGTGGATCCACCTTTTCTTCTAGTGAAGCATTCAAATTGGATCCCCTCCTTGCTAATTCATCAGCATGTTCATTTCCTGTGATGTTCCTATGTCCCGGAAAGCACAGTAATGTAACATTGTTTTGATAGCTTATATTCTTAAGCTCGCCAGAGCATTTTCTGACAAGCTTGGATGTTATCATTGCAGAGTTAAGAGCCGCGATTACTGCTTGGCTATCAGTGACAATGGCAATGCTTCCCCCAGAGAAGTATTGCTCCTAAGTATTTGCCATGCTTTCCAGATTCCTAACATTGCAGTTTGAAATACAAATGGATTTATTGCGAAGTCTGAAAGCATGTTACAGCATGTGAAAGCTATTTGAGTTTTGCTGAATAGACACCAGCACCGACACCGCAGTCCATTTTTGACCCATCAGTGAAGAGTGTGATGTCTACTTCACCCAAAGGGTCTCCTTGTCTCCATTCTCTTCTTGATGGAATCTTTACTTTGAAATTCTTAACAATTTTCAAACTTGGAATAGTGTAGTCTGTGGAATCTGGCAGATTCTGGCAGTAGTCTGTGGAATTCTGGCATAGTCTGTGGAATCTGTCCATATGGTTTTGTGCTCCAGTGTCCATTTTCTCTGAGTCTGACCGCACTACAACAGGCTAGAAATTTTATATGGAGGTCAACGGGGAGGAGATAAAGAAGTGCATCTAGTGCATTACTTGGTGTCGATCTCAGCGCACCCGTAATCCCTAGACATGCACCTCTCTGTACCTTACCAAGTCGGATATACTCCTTTTCCAGCGCTGGCCACCAGACTAATGATCCGTAGGTAAGAATAGGGCGTACTATAGCTGTGTACATTCATAAAGCCATTCTTGGCTTTAATCCCCATTTTTTACCTAACATTTTCCTACAAAAATACAGGGCTACACAGGCCTTTTTGACTCTTTACCTAGATCATCTGCGTATGCAATGGCTTTGATTCCCTCATCTTGAAGTTCTTTCAGTATTCCATTCATTACTAGAAGCCACAGTAGTGGTGATAATACCCCGCCTTGAGGTGTGCCTCTACTTACTCTTCTAGTAATTTTATGGTTACCAAGTTCCGATTGGATCTCTCTTGATTGCAACATATTAACAATCCACTGACTAAGGACAGTTTCTGCTTCTAGTTCTTCCAGTGAATTCTGTATCTCCGCTATATGTACATTATTGAAGGCTCCGTCTATTGAAGGTCGTCTATGTCTGGACTTCCTGGCTTGAATATTTTTAGTTTATATGCCGTATACCAAACCTCTGCTTGTTTTTCAGCTTCTCCAGAGGACTCAAACTTTCCTCACTGATAAGAAGGAGAAACGATATGCTGTTTTTCAGCAGTTCATCTGACGATTTCTTCTTCGTTATCACCGACTAGTTCCCCATTGGAACCGTCGGGTTATGCAAGCGGAGACACTCTAGGAGCTTTTCCCCGCTTATTTCCATCCTAGGCAACCAGATACGAGCTCTAGGTCTCCTAGGGATTTCGCTAGCTGAGATTATTCCAATTTTGGCTTCCTCCCAAGCATTTCGAATCTCAGCAATGCTTTTACTAAAGAAATCCAAGGAGAAATGATCTGATTACCCTGCATCCTCGCATCTGATTACTCTGTAGCCCCGTACTAAGTCGGATGAATCAAAGCAAGGCAGTTGTCCTCCTGCACCTGATGAACTCGTTGACGATCTCGGAAAGTTTCGCCTCAAGCTTGATCCACAGATCATTGGAAACTTTCGTGTCACTGGCTTTCTCGTTGACAACTGCAACACATAAACTATCTTTTACAATATCATTGTAATATTTATGTGCTACAGTTTCCGAACTGCTATGTAGATTCATCCTAGGCACCTTAGTTCTTTCTGCGCCAGGACTGGTCCCATCCTATGACCTATTCCTTTTAGATGAATCTTTTTTGGAATTGTGCGATTCATGGTTTGAGAAACCATGCTACAAATCGCTCTATTGCTGCAAATCTTGTAGTATGCACTTCTGAAATCTCAAATGAAATGGAGAAGGGTTATCAAGTCGACGCTATTTATACGGACTTTAGCAATGCTTTGGATCATTTAATCATAACATTTTGCTGAAGAAATTCGAAACTTTGGGTATGTCTGATTTTTTCCTGCCATGGATTGGCTCTTCTCTTACTGAAAGAACTCAAAACAATAAACTCCAAAGTTATTTGTCAAACCGAATTTACGTTATTTCTGGAGTGCCGCAAGGTAGCCATTTAGGCTCACTTCTATTCAATGTTTTCATATCAAATATTTGTGCAAAACTACTTTTTTCTGACACACCTTGCATTTGCTGACGATCTTAAAATTTTCCATATTATTAAGAATAGCTCTCATGTAGAATTACTTGAAGAAAATATTTATTCTTTATATGAATGGCACATATCCAATAGATTAGAATATTGAGAAATGCAAGGTCATAAGCCTTACACGTAAAAGAAACACAATACTTTTAGATTATTATACTCTACACATAGAGTATAGGATATATTAACTTTAGTGTGGGATTTGTAACCACCAAAAGGAAGTGAGTTAGATATGGACATGTATATATATTAATAGTAGTATAGAATAAAAAATTAAAAAATTCCCTTTAGGATTATTTTGAGAAAATACGACGTTTTTATTTCTTTCTTCTCCTACATGTTAGTGTCAAAGTTAAAGTTAAAAATTATTTTATAGATCAAATTAACATGAAATAAATAAATTGTTTTAAATAAATTGGGACTTTTATTACTTTTGATTTTCAACAATGGACATTTATAAATTTTAAAAATAAACGTTTTCGCCCTTACGTAAAGTTTTCCATTTTGGGTCCAAAATATTTTCTTAAATTAGAATAAAACAATCCATTTCAGATTTCAAATTGGTTTTAATAAGAGATTAAATTTAAATAAAAATTAAAAATTATAACTTTTTTTTTTTTAGGGAAGAGATGAAATGAGATTTTTAATAAAAAAATTAATACAAATTTTTTAGACTTCATTTTTAGAAAAAAATTGTTTTAATAAAAAAAAATGTTTATATGGAATTATATTATAATCCTTCTTGCACTTTGCATATTGAATCACTTGTTTCATTTTGGGTTGCTCGAGATCCCTCAGAAAAGACTTCAATATAAAATTTAAATTTTTTTTTTTGTAAAGTTAGATTTTCTCCAAAATGTTAACTTAGTAATTTCTTTACATAGTTTTCCTTTTCTTTATTTACCTTTATACCCACAAGAAGGATATATGGTTTGACAGACCTTGCATTAGGTTTACCTTTTTTAAACGGTGTAAAGTAATTTGCTTCATTTGTTCTGTAAGGCCTGTCTTCTAGGGCAAAGCAAATATTTTATTATAGGAAGAAGGAATATTTTATTATAATTATTGTTTATGAATATTGTAAATTGTAATGGGTAATCTATATTGTTTTGATTTATTTTTTTGCTAAAAACAATTTTTTTTCCAAATTTTATTGTAATCAAAGTATAGTTATAAGAAGTAGTTTCACTCTTTTTTCCAAAACTAATGCATTTTTCATACAACAAAAAAGAAGAGTAGATGCAATACATTTTTCTATTTTTCATATCCACTGTTCCTGCTGCAAATAGACTATAGTGCAAACATATAAAAAAAAACAACATAATATTATTTTTGTAATATAATTTTATTAAGAGTACCGAAATGAATTTGTTGATGTGCCAAGTATAATGTAGTAGGTATAGGGGTAGGTAGGTAGGATAACTGAAATTGGGTTTGAGTCTATATTATGCATACAGGTAGTGGGTATCCAAATTAATATTAATTTAGTTAGAAAATACTTTTATAGTGTTTTTTTCATTTCTTGTTATTAGTGATTTAGTGTGTTTTTTTTATTTACTGCATTATTTGGCAAAGTACAAATTATACATTATTCCGAAATTGTAAATAAATATGTAGGTATATAAAAATAAAATCTATCATAATTAACTCCGTCAATCTATGATGGACAAACAACTAGTTAATAACATATTAAAACAAAAGTATTAAATAAATTAATTATTGCCTTTTAACACTATTGGTGATTCTTATTACTTTTGTTATTTGTATTACATATGGTAAACAAACTATAATTTAAAAAATGTTTATCAATCAACCGCAGGTACACATAAATATCTTAGACAAAAAACCAGTTTTATTATTTAGATTTATTGAGTAAAAAATTGTTTTTTATTTATACTTTTTGTCCACAAAATAATTTTATTAATATTTTATTTTTATAAGTCTTAAAATATTATATTTATTTATTATAAAGCCTATATTTATTTCGGCATCACTGCCATCATCAGGGCGAATACAATTTAATACTAAACATGAATAATTTTCCTATTTTTTAATATTACATTTATACCTACTAATTAATTACAATTCTAAACAAATATTTAACATAGGTGAATTTCCCAATTCTAATTGTTCGTTCAAAATAGATTTATTTTGTTTTATAGCTTTTTTAATTTCTAGAGATTCCAATAAATCCAACATTTTACCTTTTTTATCAATATGTAAGATTTTAAGGTTATTTATACTGCTAGAATGGTTTTTTTTTCCATTAAGTGATTGGCAAAATTGGACTTGGAATCGATTTTATTAAGTTCTCTAATGTGTTCCGAATAAGGAATCGCGAAATTTCTACCTGTTTGTTCTATATAGTTTATTCTATATATATCCAGTCACATATATCACATTTAATTTCATATAACCCTGAATTTTTAAATTTATATAATTTTTCTTTATTATTTATTATAATTTTACCTATGCTATTGTTGTTATAGAAAGCTACCTTTAAATCCGTTTTTTTTTCTATTATATTAGCGATTTTATTAGAAATAGAACCCATATATTTTATTTTTACATACTTTTTGTTGTCATTTTTTATGTAATTTGCAGGGTATATTTCATTGTTTATTAGTTTTTTGGTTTTATTGTCAAGTAATTTATAGATCATTTTTTCTTTACCCCAATTTTCTAAAGCTATATTTATTATTGTATGAAGTTCCTTTTTATAAGCTAATTCATCTAATGGAATATTAATCATGGAATGAAATACTGATAATTTTAAATTTGTTGGATGCTTAGAATTTTTAGGTATGATTACATCTGAATACGTGTTTTTCCTATATATTTCAAAACTTAATCTACTATTCTTACGAATTATTTTTAAATCTAAAAAGTTTATTTTACAATTTGATTATATTTCTAATGTGAATTGTATATTTTTATTAATACTATTAATCCATATTAAAAAGTTGTTCAGGTTCTCTTCAGTTTTTATATCTCTATTACAGTTTTACAGTTTTATTATGTCTATTTCTGTTTTCTATTATATTTTTGTTTTCGGGGCCTGGGTGCCCTAGTGGGTATCAGTGTATAAAATACGCTGTAAACACCGAGGGAGTGTTGGTTCGAATCCCACACACGTAGTAAGAATTATTCCCCCTTACGACATTTATAGCCACGCTTGAACAGGAGAGACTGTAAAATTTCCTGCCCATGTGGCAAAGAAATGCATTAAAAAAATTTTTTTTTTGTTTTCTAACTGCAATAACATATTTTGTTAGGAATAACATAGAATTTTGTAATTCATAATATTATGCATTGTACATAATATGTAGTTTAATAAACCTATCACTATATGTTGAATAATCACATGATTCAACAATATAAAATTGAATTATTCACGTGATTAAATGTGTAAAATTGTACACAAAGTTACTGAAAGGAATATTAAAAATAAAAAGAAAAAAAAATGTTTGTTAAAGAATAAAAGAACAGAGGACTTAATGTAAATAGGGCTTTTAAAACCTTTCTGCGTTGAAAGCCCCAAGAAATTTTTTAAAAAAATAAATAAAAAAAACTAGTTTTTAAACCTGATATTTGAGAATTATTACAATAATTATCAAACAAAAAATTATTTTGGGTTTTTTCAAATTTTTTTTCTAAAACAATATGGACTTTTGTAAATTTTGATTCTAATATGGACTTTTATTTTTGTTTTGGAGTATATTATGGAGTTTTTGAAGTTTTGAAAATAAAAATGAATTTAGAACTCATAAATTGCGGTATTTTGACCTGATTTTGTATATAAGTTGACCACGTTAATAATATTCAATACTAAAATATTATAAAAATTCCATAAATAAAAATTATCTAGCAAAATTCTACATTTTAAATAGCAAATAAATAATTTTCTTTATTCTTTGAACTTGAATTATTATGTCATCATTAGCATTTAGGTACTTGAATGAAATTACTATAAGAAATTACTATGAAATATAAAGACCCTCAATTGTAAATAAAAACGTGTTCAAACAAAAAATTGTAATTTGACCCTTGAAAGAAAAAAAATAAAAAAAATTATTATTTTTAAAGGTTCTCATTATGATAATGTTTAAGTGTTCTAAAAAGAAAGTAGGTTTTTATTTTTTAATAAGAATTTGTTATTAATAATTTTGTACGTTGTTTTGTCTGTAAAGTTCTGCTTGATGAAAATTCCGCTTATTAGTCAGAATAATATTTTTTTAGGCCACCAAGGAAATAATGTAATTTTTAATTTTAATGAAAAAATCTAGATTATCAGTTCTAGAAAATGTAATGGTAATCTAGATAAATCAATGTAATAATAATCTAAATTTATAAGAAAAAACTGTACTTTTAACAAAAATTTTATTATAAATAGTCTAACAATAATTCAAAAATATTCATTATTAATTTGTTAATAAACCAAGGAGGATTATCTCCTTTTAAATTATAATATTTCGTTGTTTTTATTATCTATCACTTAAAATAGATTAACTGGCGCCCGAGCAGGGACCCTCAAGGGTCCAGGGACCGTTCGTTAGCAATTAGAAAATTCGATCACCGTTACTAATAAATAACTTTTTTAAGGTCTATTCTAATTGTTGTATTGTGATCAAGCCTACAAAATACCTAGAGTGAAGCTGCTCTAGGCACAATATAGCAAGTTGACTAATCTTTTTTTAAAGAAGGAAAATAAGTAAAAGTAAAAATATTTTTTTTCGCCCTTATGTAAATATAAATTTATTTAAAATGTAAGAAGGTGAATAATAATTATTTAATATAAAAAACTTTAATGCTTTTAAATTTTAATATTAAAACTTAAATAAAATAAAAAAAACTATAAACAATAAACTGAAAAATAAAAAAACAAGTGCTTATAACATTGGTACAGTGAAAAAAAGAAGGTTCTTTACTGACAAGTGCATCTGGCCTGGTTAACCCGAAACGGAAAAGAGACAAGAAACGAGGCGTCCTAGTAGTGGATGAACAAACGGGAGCACCAGTGATAAAGTAACTAAAAATTACCAAAATCACTGTTGCAGCCACTTGTCTCGTTAACCAGGAGGATAGGATAACGGCGGTGCCGAAAATGATGAACTCAGTCATGAGGAGTACAATTTTCATGTGAGTTTATAAAATTTTTTTTAAGAAAAAAAAAAATTGAAAAAAAATTTCAGGAAAACTAAGATTATAAAAAAATAATCCAAAAAAAGAAAAAACATAATAATAAATAAATATTTTCATAATGAAAAAATAAAAAATTCAAAAAATAATTTTAATAAAGAAAAAAATAAATTAAGACTTTTTAACTTTGTCCAAGAACAAGTATCTTTATAATAAGAGAAAATTGAGGCAATTCTCAACGAATTCAACCTGACTTAGCAATGTTAATTTAAGTTATATTTTTCTTCTCTCTCAAGAAGATTCCTTGTCAAGAACAAGTATCTATTTTCAACAAGGAGAAAATTGCGGCAATTCTCAACGAATTCAACCTCACTTGTCAGGGTTATTGTAAATTTTTTCCAATGTCCGATTTAAAAATAGAGTCGTTAGAAAACTCTGATACTGAGAACTTTTCTGCACATTTCATAAATTTAAGACGATCAGAATGGAAAAAATACAATAAAAATTTATTGAGAGAAAAGTTAAAATTCAAATAAAGAAATTGAATATTAAAAAATAAATAAAAAAAATTTTTTAAAAAACAGCTTTTTTGAACTAAAAAGTAGAAAATAAATTTTTAATAGCAAATTTTTCTGTAATTTTCTAAACAATATTGTTACAATCAAGATTTCTTTGAAAAAATTTAATTCAATATGTCAAATATATATATAAATATAAGTATATGTAAGTTTTAAAGTCTGTGAAATTAATATAAAAGCTGTAGGCAAAATTTAAAAATATAAGTTTATAGTTATGCGTTTGTTGCCTCCAGCTTTTATTTTAATTTCACAGACTTTAAAACTTATATATACTTATATTTATATATATATTTGACATATTGAAATAAACTTTTTCAAAGAAATCTCGATTGTAACAATATACTTTAGAAAATTACAGAAAAATTTGCTATTAAAAATTTATTTTCTGCTTTTTAGTTCAAAAAAGCTGTTTTTTTAAAAATTTTTTTTATTTATTTTATTTTATTCTTTTTAGTAACGACAAATGTAAGTATTAAATTGATATTTTTTTTTTTCCTTGTTTAATTTTGAATTTTTACAGCTGCCCTTACAATCTATAATTATATTATTACCTGTTATAATATATAAAATATATTGAATTTTTTTATTATTAATTTATTGTGGCAAAATTTTTAAAAAATTAAGAAAACGTTCCATAGCTAAATTCAAAATTTAAATAAAAATATTGCAATTTTATAATGTTCTTTATTTCCACTTAAACATGCGACCCTTTGAAAATTTTGATTTATATACTGCCTTGTTTTTTCTTTCTTTTATACCATGACATTTTAATAGTTCTTTTTTTCTATCTGTTATGTGGGTAAATATCAGATGTACACAATATATACATAAGAAATAGACTTTAAAAATATTTAAAAACAATCAAAGTAACATTTTTTGTTCTCTTTTTTTTCTATTCGTTTTTATTTTTCTTCCAGTATTACATTTTACTTTTTTTTTTTTCTGTTATTTAGGTACGCTAAGAACTTATTTTTTTTTTTAATATTAAATTTATGGATACAGTCTATTTAAAAAATAGAAATTATTAGCTATAGAACATTCTGATTTTTTTTTTTTTTCGTTTATGTTTATCGTCCATTCATATAAATATAATTGTTGGTATTAAAAAATAATGACTTTATAACTACACACATATATACTGATATATTCATTCATATACATATTATAGTAGTATGGGTACTATATAATGAACTGAACTTCTGATTGTTATATTGTATTATATCTTGTGGCAAGATTTTAAAAAAATTAAGGAAACATTGCATAGCTAAATTCAAAATTTAAATAAAAATATTGCAATTTTATAATGTTCTTTATTTCCACTTAAAATGCGACCCTTTAAAAACTTTGATTCATACACTGCCTTGTTTTTTCTTTCTTTTCATAACATAACATTTTAGTATTTTTTTTTTTATCTGTTATGTACGGAAATATCAAACGTATGTTTCTTTCTTTTAAAATCATAACATTTTAATAGTTCTTTTTTTCTATCTGTTATGTGGGTAAATATCAGATGTGCACAATATATACATAAGAAATAGACTTTAAAAATATTTAAAAACAATCAAAGTAACATTTTTTGTTCTCTTTTTTTCTATTCGTTTTTATTTTTCTTCCAGTATTACATTTTCCATTTTTTTGTTTTCTGTTATTTAGGTACGCTAAGTATTTCTTTTTTTTTTTAAATGTTTAATTTACATGCATTCTATTTAAAAAATATAAATTATAACCTATAGAACATTCTGAATTTATTTTTGTTCGTTTAAATTTACCGTCTATTCATATGCATACATAAAATTTTTTTTTGTTCGTTTATGTTTACCGTCCATTCATATAAATATAACTGTTGCCTACATATTAAAAAATAATAAATCTATAACTACATACATAAATAGCCATATATTCATTCATATACATATGTATCTATATTATGAGCTGAACTTCTCAGTGTTGCATTATATCATAATGCGGCAAAATTTTTAAAAAATTAAGAAAACATTGCATAGCTAAATTCAAAATTTAAATAAAAATATTGCAATTTTATAATGTTCTTTATTTCCACTTAAAATGCGACCCTTTAAAAACTTTGATTCTTACACTGCCTTGTTTTTTCTTTCTTTTCATAACATAACATTTTAATATTTTTTTTTATCTGTTATGTACGGAAATATCAAACGTATGTTTCTTTCTTTTAAAATCATAACATTTTAATAGTTCTTTTTTTCTATCTGTTATGTGGGTAAATATCAGATGTGCACAATATATACATAAGAAATAGACTTTAAAAATATTTAAAAACAATCAAAGTAACATTTTTTGTTCTCTTTTTTTCTATTCGTTTTTATTTTTCTTCCAGTATTACATTTTACTTTTTTTATACTCTACACATTAAGTATAGGGTATATTAACTTTGGTATGGTGTTCGTAACCACCAAAAGGAAGCGAGTTAGGTATAGACATGTATATATATTCTGAATCAGGATCACCGCCGGAGTCGATTTAGCGATGTCCGTCCGTCCGTCCGTCCGTAAGCACGATAACTCAAAAAATAATAATGCTATCTTGATGAAATTTATACTGTGGGTTAATAATGACTAAGGTAAGGCGGGGATTGTAAATGGGTGAAATCGGACCATGCGTTCGAGTACCTCCCATACAACTTCCAAAACCTAATACGCATATTTTCGAAATTAATAAAGATAGAAACTTAAAATTTTGTACGAGAGTGTGTTTTTCTAAATCCCTGATATCCCCAAAATTTGAGATGAAGTGGAGTGGTTGTTCGGGTGCCTCCCATGCAACTCCCAAAACCGAACATGCATTTCTTCGAAATTAATAAAGATAGGAACTTCAAATTTGGTACGGGAGTGCTGTTTCTTAAATCCCTGATTTGCCTAAAATTTGAGATGAATTGGAGTGGTCGTTCGGGTACCTCCCATACAACTCCCAAAAGCGAACAAGCATATCTTCGAAATTAATAAAGACAGAAACTTCAAATTTGGTACAAGGGTGTTGTTTCCTGAATCCCTGATTTGTCCAAAATTTAAGATGAATTAGAATGGTTGTTCGGGTATCTGCCACACAACTGCTAAGACCAAACAAGCATATCTTCGAAATTAATAAATATATAAACTTGAAATTTGATATAAGAATGTTCTACCCTGTTGATGTCTCTAAAATTTGAGATGAATTGGGGTGGTGGTCCGCGTGCCTTCACACACTTCCCAAGACCTAACAATCATATTTTCGAATTTAATAAAGATAGAAACCTGAAATTTTGTACAAAGCTTGTAACAGCATTTATTTTTTTTAGCTTGTATTAAATACCTAACTAAAATAACTTGTGGATTTTTAATTTAATTTGAATGTTTTAGGTGTAGGGTATAAATAAGTCGGTTGCATCGACTTACTGTTATTTTTACTTGTTTTTCTGTTATTTAGGTACGCTAAGAACTTATTTTTTTTTTTATTAATAAATTTATGGATACAGTCTATTTAAAAAATAGAAATTATTAGCTATAGAACATTCTGAATTTTTTTTTGTTCGTTTATGTTAACCGTCCATTCATATGCATACATAAAATTTTTTTTTGTTCGTTTATGTTTATCGTCCATTCATATAAATATAACTGTTGCCTACATATTAAAAAATAATAAATCGATAAATCAACTAAATAATAATAGTTGGGAATTGGGCAATTTGGTGTGACTGTGATAGCAGATTTTTAATTTTTAGTACAGCACACATAAAAATATGCATACCATTTTTGTACATGTTTGTACCTACATACATATGTAGTAAAAAAATTTGGTTTTAAAAGTATGTAATTGAGAATATATTAAATTGCTTACTTCTAAATGCTAATGTTTTTAAATTAAAAAAAAATTATTTTGCTTTTTCTAGATGATGTAGATATATATGTATGTATGTACATAACATATATTTTATGATTAATTCATAATTATTGTTATTAAAAGTAAAATATTGTTGTTATTTACTATTTTAAAAAAAGTCTGGATTTCTTATTTTTAATATATTCTTTTTGTTGTTTAATGTTTTTACGTAATTGGAAATATATTCTTAATTTTTATACTTCAGAAAAAGGCATTAGTGGTGCAGATCATCATTCTCTAATAGATTTTAATTTAAAGGCAGCTCCCAATTTAGATATCAATGTTAGGGCCATAATATGCGATTTTAATATGTTAAGAGTTACGAAAGAAAAGCCCTATTTTAATTATAATTAAGAAAGGAAAAACACATATCTATATAAATATTATAAATAAACACATTACTTTTATAAATAAAAATGTATACTAAAAATCAATAGATTTGATGAAAAAAAACTTTAATTTTGTTTTAATTTTGAAATTAAGCTAATTTCTCTAATGTTTTTCAATATTATTATTTTAAAATCATGTATTGTCATCGGGATCTGATCTAATGAAGAAAATTTCAAGTCTCTAGCTCAACGGGAAGTGTGTGTAAAATGGCTTCTAAGATTCCATTCTTTACCCAACCAAGTTAATAAAAAGCTGTTAAAAAACAAATTAAACAAAGCGCAATTAAACATATTAAAGAATTATAAGAAAAACAATTTTGGGCCCAAACAAAATAATTAAGTAGAAATTATTTAAAATAATTATTATAAAAAAAAAAATATTATAATTTAAACTATTTTATTAAAAATAATTATTATAAAAAAAAAAAAATTATATTTTAAACTATTTTATTAAAATAATAATTATAAAAAAAAAAAAAAATTATATTTTAAACTATTTTATTTAAAAATAATTATTATAAAAAATATATTATAAGCTATTAAAGAAATTTTTTTAAAAACGAGGAAGAATACAGTTGCCTTTGTCAACTCTTAGATACCAGTACGAACCGTTAGTATGTTCACAGCTAACACAGCTAACAGCTAACTCTGCTTACAATATTATTTTTTTAATATTTTAGTATTTTAAAATAATTTGGGTGAATTTTATAATTTCTAGAACTATGGGTTGTAGATATATTCAAACTACCTATATGTTTATACTTTCTTCAAAAGCAAATTCTAACCTTCCACATAACGATTATCAATCCAAAACTTTTTCAAATATTCTATAGTACCATTTAATACTAAGCGGTAAATGTATATTAAATTTACTCAGTACAAAATAATAAATATAATTTTAAATATTATATTATATTATATTTAAATATTCCATTGACAGAATAATTTCTTATAAGTACAATAAAATACATATATGATATATGTATGTAAATACGGCGCTATATAATATATATCTATACTCTTATCATTCATTTACTAGTGACTGTGACATGTACGATATATTGTAAATAAACATGATATTATATAAGTATGTATATATATGAATACCATATAAATAAAAATTCTTCAAGCAACCGTTATGTTGTTTATTTATTTACATTTTTATGTACTACGCATTATATCCTCAACAATTTCAAATTATCGAGTAAAACAAAATGCAAAAAATTAGTTAAAGAAATTTGTTAGAAAATTTGACAAAATCAAGTAACTCTTTCGTCAATTATAAAGTAACGCTATATTATTAAAAAAAGTTGTTAACAGAAATAAGAGTATGATGTTGAAGCTTTAATTTTTGTGTATTACTTCAAAAAAATTCTAACAGGTGTTCAAGTTACAGGTGTTTAAAAATAGGAAATTTTCAGTTTTTGACCCCTTACAGCTCCTAAACGGGGGGTGATACAAAAAAAATTTCTGAAATGACTCATACTTATTTTCAAAGATCTAACTTCTGTAAAAATTGCAAGTTTCCAACTTAAACCGTTTAGAAGATAGAAGGGTTAAAGGATTTTGCAAAATTTGAGTTTCGCATAACGGTAAATTAAGACACCGTATGCCACAAAAATATATTTATTGTATATGTACTTTTAAAGCTAATCAAAGTAGTAATCGTTTGGCGTTTTCAAAATGAAGATATACCTTATACAACTTGTGCTATAACAATTTAAATAAAGAGCTTTTTTGAACTTTTGGGGAGCTGTAGCTCCGTAACGGGTGGGGGTAAAATAAAAAGTTATTAAAAATAAAATTAATCTTTTTGTGACATCTATCAGTAGTTAAAATTTCATAGCTCTATTTCAAAAAATTTGTGGGGATGTTCGAGAGCTACCCTAATGTTTGGTCCAAACTCAACCAAAAAAAATTGGGAACCTACAAATTGTTGTAAGAATATTTTGTGTAAATTTCAAGATTCCAGCTTTCTTAGTTTTTGAGTTAGCGTGCTGACGAACGGACGGACGGACATGGCTCAAAAGTCTTAGAATTTTTTTCTGATCCGATCCATACCTTTGAAGGTATATCTAGCTCGCTTATTTCGAGGTGTTACAAACGGAGGAGTAATTTTATTATACCCGATCCTATCGTACGGGTATAACGAGGAAGAATGCAGTTGCCTTTGTCAACTCTTAGATACCCGTACGAACCGTTAGTATGTTCACAGCCTGTCACTCTGCTCACAATATTATTTTTTTAATATTTTAGTATTTTAAAATAATTTGGGTGAATTTTATAATTTCTAGAACTATGGGTTGTACATATATTCAAACTATATGTTTATATGTACATTCTTCAAAAGCAGATTCTAACCTTTCACATAACGATTATCAATCCAAAACATTTTCAAATATTCTATAGTACCATTTAATACTAAGCGGTAAATGTATATTAAATTTACTTAGTACAAAATAGTAAATATAATTTTAAATATTATATTATGTTTAAATATTCCATTGACAGAATAATTTCTTATAAGTACAATAAAATACATATACGATATATGTATGTAAATACGGCGCTATATAATATACATCTATACTCTTATCATTCATTCACTAGTGACTGCGACATATACGATATATTGTAAATAAACATGATATTATATAAGTATGTATATATATGAATATCATATAAATAAAAATTCTTCAAGCAACCGTTATGTTGTTTATTTATTTACATTTTTATGTACTACGCATTATATCCTCAACAATTTCAAATTATCGAGTAAAACAAATGCAAAAAATTTGTTGAAGAAATTTGTTAGAAAATTTCAAAAAATCAAGTAACACTTTCGTCAATTATAAAGTAACGCTATATTATTAAAAAAAGTTGTTAACAGAAATAAGAATATAATGTTGAAGCTTTAATTTTTATGTATTACTTTAAAAAAATTTTAACAGGTGTTTAAAAATAGGAAATTTTCAGTTTTTGACCCCTTACAGCTCCTAAACGGGGGGTGACACAAAAAAAATTTCTGAAATATACGGGTATAATTATATTAAATAAAAAATACATCTCAGTGTAATAGTTAAAGGAAAATCTAGTAATCCATCTTTTTATTATTTTTATGATCTAAAAAAATTTTTTAAAAAGTACTATTGTCTTATTATATTTATCTTTATTTTAGTGATTGTTTCTAGTAGTTATTTCTTATAAAATAAATAATTTACTAGAGAATAATAATAAACAAGTAATAATAAATAATCTTTATTATTGACAATCAAGCTATATTTAAACTGCAATATAAAATCAAATTATTAAAAGAAGAAATTATTAATATCAACTATAGTATTCATTGGGCTAAACTAGGTATGATCAATTCTTTTCTAGTATCAAAAGTAGAATTAGAAACGATTACTAAATTATTAGATAACGAACAGCTTCCTTATGCTACAGTAGAAGAAGCTTTAGATTTTGCAAACATTAAAATTATAACTAATGGTACTAGTTTATTGTATGTATTAGAAATTCCTTTAACTGAATTAGAAAGTTATAATAAGTTATTAATAAAACCAATTAAATTTAAAAATGTTATAAATGAAATAGAATTTAAGGAAATACTGTCAGATAATAAAAAAATTGTACGGAATAAAATAAAAGTGTAATAAAATAAACGATTTAACAATTTGTAATAAAAAGAATATTGTTAACATAGAAAATTCCACTTGTATTAAAAATCTATTTAAAAGAAAAAACTCCATATGCAACACTACCAACAACCACCTCATACCAACAATAGAGGAGATACAGCAAGGCATAATTTTACTACATCAGTTTGAAGGTGAAATCATCATAGGGAACGAAATATGCAACATGACTGGCACATATCTTATAAGGTTTCACAACACCACAATTTCAATAATGGGGAATACATTTACTTCAAAAGAAATAGTAACAACCGAAATATTACCTCCCATCCTTCAACCTAAGTCAAGGTGATTTTCGTGCGCACTTATCTCTCGAATTTTTGAAGGAAGTTCACATCAATAATACCAAATAAATAGAGCTCCTACAAGCAGAAAAATCATTCAACGAAGCAATCAGTTATGGATCATCAACAACAGTAGTTATAGTATTAATCATCATAATCATTAATACAATATTTAAAAAACGACGTAGTTTAACAATCAAAAACATAACCAATAAACAAACCACACAAGAGAATACAGCTAGTCAACAGGAGCAAAAACTACCACAGATAATTTTAAAATTAACATCAAATGAGGACATTTGAATTTAAAGGTGGAGGAGTTAACCACCTTAATAATATTCAATACTAAAATATTATAAAAATTCCATAAATAAAAATTATCTAGCAAAATTCTACATTTTAAATAACAAATAAATAATTTTCTTTATTCTTTGAACTTGAATTATTATGTCATAGTATTTTGCTTAATTAGCATTTAGGTACTTGAATGAAATTACTATAAGAAATTACTACAAAATATAAAGAACCTCAATTGTAAATAAAAATGTGTTCAAACAAAAATTGTAATTTGACCCTTTAAAGAAAAACAATAAAAAAAATTATTATTTTTAAAGATTCTCATTATGATAATGTTTAAGTGTTCTAAAAAGAATGTAGGTTTTTATTTTTTAATAAGAATTTATTATTAATAATTTTGTACGTTGTTTTGTCTGATAAGCGAAATTTGTATTACAAATTTAAAGTACAGTTCTGCTTGATGAAAATTCCGCTATTAGACAGAATAACATTTTTTTAAACCACCAAGGAAATAATGTGGTCTAAAAATCAGATCCTCATAAAATAATGAGGATCCCTCAGACGCTTATTCAAAATTTCGTGATCAGTTCAAAATTCATTTGGAGAACTGTTATACTGTCTTGCTAAAAAAAGGAAAAAATAGTTGCTTAAAGCCATGGATGAGTAATTCCCTTTTAAATTTAATTCGAAAAAGAAATAAAATCAGATTGGCTGTTAAAAATTTACCACGCAATCATAGATCTTATTTGTATTATAAGAAAATGTATTATAAAGAGAATTATTATTGTCGTAAACTAATTGAAGCAAGAGGTAATAATAAAACTGAATGGAAATTAGTCAATTCAATTCTCAACAAAGACAACAAAGGTATTTCAAATATTTCATTAGAAATAAATGGTAATCTGACTAATGATCCTCTGACAGTTGCAATTAATTTCAATTCATTTTTTTGTAATTTTACAGAAACTGTGATTAGTAATGCAAATTCAGATTGTTTTATGAGCAATTCTCTCGATATTAGGGATGATGATTTTTCTAGTATTAGCTTTTTCTTTGATCCGTTCACTTCCCTTGAGTTGCACAATATTATAAAAACTTTAAAAAATTCAGGAGGCGTTACTTCTGACTTGTTTTCTAATAAATTAATAAAAGAGGTTTCTTTTTTCATTGTGGATGTTTTGTGCTTTATTTTTAATCTAGGTATCTATAAAGGTGTGTTTCCTGAGGACCTAAAAATAGCTGAAACTATTCCTTTGTTTAAGAAAGGAAATTCTTATGATCCGAATAATTACAGGCCAATTTCGTTACTTTCTCCTATTTCTAAAATATTTGAAAAAGGTATTAAATATAGAATAGTTAAGTTTTTAGAAAAAAAACATTTTTTCAGTTGTTATCAGTTTGGTTTCAGAAAAGGCAGATCCACTGAAGACGCATTGCTGAAATTCTGTAATGAAATCTATAACAGCCTAAATTCCGGAAGCTTTTCTGCTGCTCTGTTTATTGACATATCAAAGGGATTTGATACAATAAACCACAACTTGCTTTTAAAGAAGTTGTTTAATGCCGGTTTCAGAAGTTTTGTGTATGATTGGTTCAAATCTTTTCTAAGCAATAGGAGACAGAGGGTTAAAATTAATGGAATACTAAGTTCTATTTCTGAACTTAGATCTGGTGTTCCGCAAGGATCCGTATTGGGGCCAATTCTTTTTCTTATATATATCAACTCTTTGTTTTTGCAAAATTTTAAAGGTAAACCTACCGCATTTGCGGACGACACTTGTTTTTCATATTCCAATTGCAGCATGTTGGGTCTTATTTCGTATTTAAATTATGATTTAGAATTGATTCGCAAATGGTTTATTGTCCACAAATTAGTAATTAGTCCCAAAACAAAATATATGATTTTTAACTTGTCTAACAATTCTCCAGTTGACTGTAATCTTTATTATCACTCTTCTTTGTGTAAAAGATTTTTATTTACTTTTTCTAGTTGCAACAATAGTTCATTCATTTCTTTTAATTGTTCTAATTCTTGTGATAAACTTTGTTTTAAAATTGAAAATGTTAATAATTTTAGGTACTTAGGCTTATTATTTGATAAAAACCTAAATTGGTCTGAACATTCTAATTACTTAAAGAGCCATTTCAATAAAATTATTAGATATATTTTTTACTTAAGTTATTACTGCTCTTTAAGAATTTTGAAATTGTTCTATTACGGCTTATTTAATTCGAAACTCCAATATGGCATTACTTGTTGGGGTGGTACATTTTTAAATAGGATTCATCCTTTATTAACTGCTCAAAAGCACATTATTAGAATCATGCTAAAAAAGAACAGACTTACTGCCAGTTTCCCACTCTTTAAATTTCTTAATATTCTACCTATTAGACACTTATATTTTTTCAAAACCTTAAAGTTGTTTTTCTTAAGATCGGGCTACTTGAAACAACGTATTATAGCTAACTATAACTTAAGAATTAATAATAGAAATATAGTTGTTGTTCCAAGAGCCCGCACTTCGCACTTTTGTCATTTTTGCAATATAATTGCTCCTAGAATTTTTAATAAACTACCTAATGAAATTAAATTGGAACGGAAGTTTTCACATTTTTTAAAAAAAATAAGAATGTGGCTATTCAGCTTTGATCACTTGCGGAATGAAATGATCACTAATATTCAGTCCTAACTCAGTTTGGTTCTCTTTTCAAGTAATTATCTCAAGCTTTTAATGTTCTGTGCACTATTTCGATTGCTATGCTCTTTTGAATACTTATTTGTTTTTTTTTTTAAATCTTCAGTATAGTTAGTTTGCTTTTTTTGGCTTCTTAATAATTTTTACATGTACTTAATTTAATATTCAGATTGTTAACTTTTGTTGTTACATATTTCTTTTGGTAATTCCATCTTTAGTTAGTTACCCCACAATTAAATTATGCTCCTGGAATATGTATTTGCATTATCTTTCGCCTCTTGTTCTTTTTTGAACAACAGATTGATAGTACTTATTGTTCATGTTTATGCAATTTAATATTTTTTTTTTATTTTAATTAAATTTATATATTTACTATTAGGATTAATAAAAGCTATTGTAAAAATTTTTGAAAAAATGAAAATAAATGAAATAAAAATAAAAACTAAAAAAAAAAATATAATTTTCAAATTCAATACAAAAATCTAGATTATCAGTTCTAGGAAATGTAATGGTAATCATCATCATCATCATCATTATATAAATACACCAGCATTGTTTTTTGGGTCCCTTTTCATAGAAAACTACTGGGCCGATTTACATGGTTTATGCATCATTAGAAAGAATGAGGAGAGGAAAAACAAAATATGTTTTTACCTTTTCGATCGGGGTGGTAGTTTACGAAATACAGCTTATCAAAATTTCTTGGCACATATGCATTTTTTTACACGACTTTCTATGTATTTACATATTGATTCTTTTTTTTTTTCTTTCTTTTTAGTACTTGCTTTTTATTAGTTCATAAATCGTAGTAATATTTTTTGAAGTAGGTACTTATTTATACTTCAGAATGTAAATATGTATTTGTGTTTGCCTCTCGCATATCTATGATTAGTATTATCTATTACACTGAGTTATATAGAATATGGATATGATTATATGAATATGATATGAGGGTGTAAAAATTTTTAAATTGTATTGGATTGGTGGATTTTATTAATATATTTTAATTTTTTAAAAATTTTGTTTGGAAGTTTTGTATGAAATGGGTAGCAGTTTTTTTTAGTACACTGATAAAAAAAAATTTAAGTTAGAAATTATATTGTTATTATAATAATCTAAATTAATAATAGTTAAAATAAAATTATTATAGATAATAGTTAAATTTAGTTTAATTGTCAGACATAATATATGTATGTACATATATGTATAAGTAGTATATAAATTATTAGGTACTTAGATTAAATTTGCAATAAATTGCAATTTTTGTTTTTTTTTATTGGAATTTTATGTTTTGTTTTTGATAATTACGTAAATGAAAAGTTTCAGAAGCTCTTTATATAATACATATATTTTTATGTTGGTATGCTTTATATTTTGTAAATTTGATAGCATTATTTCATTTTTTGGAGTGTTTTAAATCAAAATTACGATTTACGAATTTAATTATTTGTACCTATAGATACAGTGTCTATTTTTTTAACCACCAAATGCATATATGTACATACATTACATATGTAAGTATGGATGTGATTTTATTTAAACTAAAACGTTTACTCAGAGGCATGTGCTTACCCATTCATAAATTTGACAATATAATTAAAAAAAAAAAAAACAGAAAATAAAATTTAAAAAAAAATGGATTCTATTTTGATTTACAATATGTAAAGATGTATGTATACATGTATAATAAGAATAAAAAAAAAACTTTTTTTCTACTTCTTAATACCTCGAATCATCGAATGTATGTATGTAACCACACATGGTTACAACATGATTGCATAACGTCATCTCATAATATTCATACATACATATATGTAAGTATGCGCTTTCGGCTTTAAACTTAAATTTCATGATTAAACCAACAACAATAAATTTGAAACGTTTTTATTAGATGTAAATGTATACATATATGTTTGTTTATATATGCATGTATATTATATTTACGTTCAAATCTTGGTTAAAATTAATAAATAGAAATTTTTAAGTTAAAAAAATAATTGTGTTAGTAGTAGTAGGATAATACATATACGTACATATGTATTTTGTAAAAACAACAATAAAAATTTTAGCGTACAGGAATAATATCAATAACATGAGAGTAGAATTTAGAACTTACAATTTTAGTACTAAACTAATTAATATTTTATGTTAAGAAATATTTAAGAGAATGAAATGTATATTAATATATTATTATGTATGTACATATATTTAAAAAAACTTAAATAATATGTATTTTTCTATTTTAAAAAGTTCAAATTTTAATGTATGTAGTATTTTATGCAGTTATGCACTTATGGCGAAGGCCCATTAGTATGATTTGTGGTACGTATTATCTATATTATTATGTCATTGAAAGAGTGGCACAGTACAGTACTAACCAAGTACTAATTTACAGAGTACAACCAGATAACAGACATGACGTGCAATATTAACAATAACAATATGAAAATTTAAGAGACAGTAAAAAATGTTTGTTCCTTAAATTAAATGTAAATGATTACTTTTTTTTGGTTTATAGGATTTTGCTTATGTATGTTGTATATTGTATTTTGGTCAGTGCCAGTCCAGTGGTGAATTTTTTTTAAATTGTTTAACAGCTTCTCTCATTTGAAAGATTTGGAATTTAAAATATTCAAAGATGTTGAAAAAGGTTGATATTACAATTTAGTAGTATCACAAAATCGATTTTTTTTGACTGGATCGAGTGTGAATTTTAAAAATGTTAAAGAATAAGTACCTACATATACATACATACCGTATTTACTCAATAATAGATAAATTTTTGTAATGTATGGGGTGCACATTTGAAAGTTTTAGAATTGAAACATTTTTAAAATACTAGGTCTTATATAAAATGCAAAGTTTATGAGTTTCAGTTAAGAACTAATATGTAAATGCCTATATATTATAATAATTTAAAATAATAATAAATTTTTGAGTTGATTTTATAATAAATTTATTTATGAGAATGAATAATATATAAATATGAATTTATGATTTCAAAAAATTTTAATACGTTTTTTTTAATGCTACAAAAAATAATTATATTTTCCGTACTGGAACTCTCTGGCTTTTTACTGCGCCATCTTACTGTGCATATAAAAGCGTGCACCGTAAGTTGTCTACATGAAAATTTTTAAATAATATGTAATTAAAAAAAGTAATTGTAATTATAAAATGTTTTATATGTGACTCTCTTATTAATATATGTATACTTGGCATAATATGTAGTCCAATTTTAAGGATTTGTTTTTAATAATTTAAAAGTTCTTTACATTACTTTACATAGTTCTTGACATAATTTTCTTTAAAGTACTTATTTAGTTTAACGTTTTGTTAATAATAATTTGCGGTTTGCCAAATTGGTAGTACGGCTGTACCACCCAATCCATCCCTGAAACAGAACGAATCCTCGCTTACACATCATGAACTCAGACAACAACTTTCGGCTTTCGAAAACGGACAAGATGAACACTATGTAGCTGTATTTTAATCTAGATTTGCTCGATTTTCGAGCAGCGAGCAAATACTAGTCTAGATAAATCAATGTAATAATAATCTAAATTTATAAGAAAAAGCTGTACTTTTAACAAAAATTTTTATTATAAATAGTCTAAAAAATATTAAAAATATTCATTATTAATTTGTTAATAAACCAAGGAGGATTATCTCCTATTAATTATATTTCGTTGTTTTTATTATCTATCACTTAAAATAGATTAACTTATATAAATACAATAATATAAAAGAATATAATCTCAAGAATAAGAAAAAGTGTTATATAAGATTAGTTAAAAAATGTACTTTTTAAATTTGTCATTATATACTAAGACTTGATCAGGATTACTTCCTGAGTTGATTTAACGATGTCCGTCCGTCCGTCCGCACGATAACTCAAAAACTAGTGAAGCTATCTTGATGAAATTGATATAGTAGGTTACTAATTACAAAAGGAGGGCGGAGTTCGCATCTAGACGAAATCTGTATATGGGTTCAGATTCTAGAAGCTTCCAAATGATTCCCGAGCAAACGTGATTATCTATAAAACCAACAAAGATAGAACTTTCAAATTTGATGATGTAATGATGTTTAATGATGTTACAATGTGTTCCTTCATGTTTGATTTATGTATCTGAAATTTCAAAAAATTGGTCCATAAATTCGGATTTTGGAAGCTTCCAAACAAGCCCCAGAGCAAACGAGATTATCTCGAAACCAACAAAGATAGAACCTTAGAATTTGGTACAATAGTGTTCTTTCGTGTTTGACTTATGTCATTAAAATTTTGGAGGATTTGATCCATGGGTTCGGATCTTTGAAGCTTCCGAACGAGCCGCAGAGCAAACTAGTATATCTCTTATTTTTAGTACAAGAGTGTTCTGTTATGTTTCCTTTTGTGCAAAATTAGAAACTGACATTTTAGAGAATTTGGATCATGTGTTCGTATTTTAGAAACTACCAAACGAGCACAAGAGCAAATGGGCATATCTCCAAAACCAACAAAGGTAGAACCTTTAAATTTAGTACAATGGTGTTCTGGCGTTATTTCTTTGTGTTCCTGAAATTTGTGAGGATTTCAACCATGGGTTCGGATTTTAGAGACTTCCGACGAGCTTCAAAGTAAACGAACATATCTCCAAAACCAATAAAGATAGAACCTTTATATTTGGTACAACTGTGTTCTGTTATTCCTTTTCTTTAAAATTGAAAACTTTGATTCGAGATGATTTGGATCATCTGTTCGGATTGCCAAAGAGAAAAGGAGCATACCTGCAAAACCAAAAATATGGAAGCTTTAAAATTGGTAGAGTGGTGTTCTGTAATATTTCCTCTATGTCCCTGAGATGGCTTTGATGAATTGGAGTGGCAATTTGCGTAGCTGACACACGCCTCGCAAGGCCTAACAAGCATATCTTTGAAATTAATTAAGATAGAAACTTGAAATTTTGTTTAAGGGTGTTAAAGATGCCTCTTTTACATTCCTGAAATAAGGAATTCGAGTTAAATAAGGAAGAATATTGAAGCGGTTCAAGCTGCCAAAAAACGTATGGATTTTTAATTTAATTGGAGTTATTTAGGTGTAGGATATTAACAAGTCGGTTACACCCACTTACTGTTACATTGACTTGTTCAATAGACAATATAGCTCTCGAAAGGGTGAATAGCATGACCAATCTTAAGATTCTTTTAGATGATAAATTAAATTTCAATCTTCACTACGAACACATGCTAAGGTAAATAAAATGTCAGGCTTCAGGAGAAAGGGAAGGGAGAAAGAGTTGAATGACGTGGCAGTAACAAAGCACTTTATTGCTCTTTGATTCGATCTACTTTAGATGATGGTCATATTGTTTGGGATCCGGCATTTCAAACACACTCTAAAAGAATTGAATCTGTTCAAAAACAGTCTCTTTTATTTGCTCGAAGAAACCAATATGATCTTTGAAAGATACTTCCATCCTGCTTTACTTTCAACATCTTAAATAAAAATAATGATATTCAGTTTCTAACAAATAAAGTCAGAGTAAATAACGAAGTTAGGTAAACAAGAAACATTAAATTTTTGATTGAAAATATTCACAAAACTCACATACGCAAATAATGAACTTATAAACAGATGTTGCACAGCATTTAACAAACATAGTTATTTTTAAGAGACTCTTTTAAATATAAATTAAAGCAAAAATTGTTTGACCCTAATTTGTAAACATCCAGCCAATGGTGTAGTGGTTAAGACACCGACTTTTCTTACGAAAGATCTCGGGTTCAAATCCCGGCTGGGTCATATAGATTAATAAAATAATATGGATTTTTCTTATAATATATAATAATTAGTAGAATATAATTAAATTAAAAATAAGAATATATGTCCTATAAATTATAATTAATATCATATTGTAATAGCTATATAATAAAATAATATTAAATCATAATTCTTGTATAAGATAATATATGGCGTAGAAGTAAAAAAGAAATGCCTAGTCTTGTAGAATAGCTACAACCGAGTAATCAACGGCTTAGTGAAATAATGATTCCAGAAACTGAAGCTTAGTCAAATATGAATAAGTAATAAGTAAGGAAAACAAAAAAACAAAATTTTGTAAACATAATAAGTTCAAGTACATATTATCATATTATATCATAACTAATGTCGCTCATACAGTGTTTTTGTTCTGTAAGGATTTTTTTTTCTTTTAATTTTATATTTTATATAGTAAATGAAAAAAAATTGTATTGTAATTTGAGCTAAGTATCAAATTTTTGTTAATTGTTCTTGCTCGTTTTGTTAGACTCTATTTAAAATTTTAAAATTATTAATAGCAGGTATTTTTTTTTTTTTGTAAAAACGTTGTTTTGGTTTGGTTGGTCAAATTTCATTAAAATCATATATATGCACATATTTTTTTGTCTGACGACGTGGTTTTTTAGAACAAATCATATTTAATTCGACCATTAGCAGGAGGTTCCACTACATTTACCGATCTCAACGTTTTTTGCAGAGGTCCTAATCACAACACTAATAGTTTTTGGTAAATTATATGTAACCAAAACAACGTTTTTGTAAAAACGTTGTTTTGGTTTGGTTGGTCAAATTTCATTAAAATCATATATATGCACATATTTTTTTGTCTGACGACGTGGTTTTTTAGAACAAATCATATTTAATTCGACCATTAGCAGGAGGTTCCACTACATTTACCGATCTCAACGTTTTTTGCAGAGGTCCTAATCACAACACTAATAGTTTTTGGTAAATTATGATGTAAAAGAAATACAAAGTATTATTTTTGATTTTTCTCCAATAAATTCATTAATGGGTTTTCTAATGGGGATAAATCATTTTTATTGAGCAGAAATTTTTTTTTTCAATAATCTTTTTTTAAAACAGGTCTTACGTAAAAGTTTTTTAATTTGTTCTAATAACTCGCAAATGATTTCTGTAGAAATTCATTTAAGTATTAAAATAAATAAAAAGTTTCAACAGGAGTTATCTAAGCAAATTCAATTTTAAAAATGCTTACTGATGAGTCTAGTAATGTTGAAAAGACGAAACACTCACAACATAGTGTAAAAATTATTAATTTTGAAAATATGCTCAGATCCAAATTCAGAATAATGTAGAGCAGATTTATCTGTTTGGTTATTTTTTAAATTTAAAAATATTCTTTAAATCTAGTTGAAATTTTCCGTTTTGTTTGTCCAATATATAATATCTTGAAAATTCTTTTCACTACATTTAATTTTATAAAAACCGGATTTCTCTAGTTTGTGTTCATTTTCGAAAGAGGAATTAAATAATTTTTTGTGTATATTTGGGTTATGGAATATTGGTATAATATTGTGTTCTTTAAAAATACGATTTAAAATAGAGTGTAGATCCAGAAAATATGTGAAAGACATATTTATAATATATTTTTGTTTTGGATTTAAGCATTTCATTTAAAGTAATTCCATTTAAACTATCTTTGTTAATTTTTTTCTTTTGATCAAAATCGAACAGTTTTTCAAATAAAAAATCAAATAAATATCCATTGATTTAGCTATGTTATATAATATATAATCTATAATATATACGTATTGTATCTTTATTGAAGTTTGTTTTAGAAGATCTAAATATAATAAAAAACAAGCTGCTGCACGCTGATTAGCTGAAATGTTAATTTAACAAATATTATGCTATGAAAAGGAAGAAATGTACATATGATATTTATGCAAAATAGATAGAAAACAATTAATATTAAAATGTTATGATATGAAAAGAAAGAAAAAACAAGGCAGTGTATAAATCAAAGTTGTTAAACGGTCGAATTTTTAGGTGGAAATAAAGAACATTATAAAATTACAATAATATTTTTATTTAAATTTTGAATTTTGCTATGCAAAGTTTTTCTAATTTTTTAAAAATTTTGGCACAATATAATATAATACAATGTAACAATCAGAAGTTCAGATCATAATATAGATATATGAATGAATGTATGGGTATATATGTAGTTATAGATTTATTATTTTTTAATATGTAATAAGGCAACAGTTATATTTATATGAATGGACAGTAAACATAAACGAACAAAAAAAATGTTATGTATGACGCCTGATGAAAAATGTTATGTATGACGTTTACCGTCCATATGAATGGACGGTAAACATAAACGACCAAAAGAAAATTCAGAATGTTCTATAGGTAATAATTTCTATCTTTTAAATAGACTGTATTGTATGTATAAATTGAATATTAAAAAAAAAAAATAAGTATTGTATGTATAAATTGAATATTAAAAAAAAAAAATAAGTATTTCTTTTTTTTTTTTAATATTCAATTTATACATACAATACAGTGTATTGCGTACCTAAATAACAGAAAAGAAAAAAGAAGTAAAATGTAATACTTCGAAAAAAAAAACGAATAAGAAAAAAAGAACAAAAAATGTTACTTTGATTGTTTTAAAATATTTTTAAAGTTTATTTTTTCGATATATAGGGTCTTTCAAATTGAGTTTTCAAAAGTAGGCGCCTGTGTAACACACTTTAAACATTGAACGCACCCATATTATATGTCATTTTGACAGTTGAAGGTTTGCCATTTATAAAAATGGAGTCGTATACATTACAACAATGTGTTGAAATTATTGAATTATTTTATGAAAATGATCGTTCTGTAAGAAATGTATTTTGCAAATTACACGATGTTTATGGTCAACATAATTATCCAACTGAGCAACAAATTGGTAATATTGTGCGGAAATTTCAAGAAACTGGTGCAGTACAAGATCGAAAAAGACATCAGTAGGCTCGCCCCGGTCGTTCACAAGAAAATGTTGGTGTGTGAGTAATAGTGTTACAGCTGACCCCACTAGCGTTGAAGGCCTAGAAAGTTCAATTGACACAAGAATTGCTGCTACAAGATCATTTCATGCGTCAGGACTTTGCGAATTGGACACTGGAACAAAACGACGATTTTTCAAAAAAAAATCATCTTTTCGGACAAAACACATTTGGCTACGTTAATAAGCAAAACTTCCGTATTTGGGGAGAGGAAAACCTCGCGTGATCCAAGAGAAGCCTACTCATCCACAAAGAGTCACTGTTTGGTGTGCATTGTGGTCTGGTGGTGTGATTGGTCCATATTTTTTCGAAAATGATGCTGGAAGAGCCATAACCGTTAACGGTACCAGATATCACAATATGATCAAACATTTTTTATGGCCAAAACTGGAAAATATTGATACTGAGGACATGTGGTTTCAACAAGATGGGGCTACGTGTCATACAGCCAGAGAAACACTACAATTACTGCATACAAAGTTTACAGACCGTGTTATTCCAGATTCGGTGACGTGAATAAATCTTCAAGATCCTGCGATATGACACCGTTAGAGTTCTTTCTCTGGAGATATATGAAAGGACAGGTCTACAAGGATAATCCTCGAAACGCATTGAAAGCAGAAATTATTTGAGTTATTGGTCAGATGGAGCCGCAACTATGCCAGAATGTGACCGAAAATTTTGATAAAAGAATCAGGTACTGTAGAGACGCAAGAGGTGGTCACATGGCAGATATCATTTTCACAGTTTAAATGGCAAACATTGTACTTCAAACATAAATAAAAACTTTTCCAGTTTCAATTCAAATTCTATGTCTTTTAATTATTTACTTTTGAAAACTCAATTTTTAAAGACTCTTTACGTACACATTTACCTACATAACAGATACAAAAAAAACTATTAAAATATAATGCTATGAAAAGAAAGAAACATACATTTGATATTTACGTACATAACAGATAGAAAACAATAAATATTAAAATGTTATGCTATGAAAAGAAAGAAAAAACAAGACAGTGTATAAATCAAAATTTTTAAAAGTTCGCATTTTTAAGTGGAAATAAAGAACAAAATATTGAATCTTACCAAAATATAATATAATAAATACAATGCAACAATCAAAAGTTCAGCCCATAATATAGATATATGAATAAATATATGAGTATACTATGTACATATGTAGTTATAAATTTATTATTTAAATTATTGTGAATTAATATAAAGTAACATTAATAAATTAAAATGAAATAATACCTAAAATGTTAAAGATTATTTTAATATGTTAGGTTTTATTTCAAAATTAAATAATACAGGGATTATTTCATTTTTAAATTAGGAATTATTTCATTTTGTTAGAAGTTATTTCATTAGGAGTTATTTCATTTTCGGTTTAGGTATTATTTCATACATGTATAGTTCAGAGCCATTTAGGCTACATGGAATAACTCCTAATGAAATAAATCCTAAAATTTTTAATCAAATAACTCGAAACATTTTTTCATACAAAGTTAGGAGTTATTTCATAATGAAATTATTCCTAAATTAGGAGTTATTTCATTTTTTAATTAAAATTTTTTAATTGTTAGGAATTATTTAATTTTAATTGTTAGGAGTTATTTCATTAAAATGTTAGGAACTATTTCATTTTTCTCATTATTAAGGCCTCAGGGAATTTGGGAGGGATTTTAGAATTGAATTGAAAATCAGAATTATACGCCTTTTACAGAATATTTAGGTATATGCATATGCGAGTTTCTGAATTAGGGGAGATTTTAGAGTTGGTTACAAAATCAGGATTATACGCTTTGTCCAGAATATATGTATGACATTGTCTATTAGGAGAGATTTTAGAGTTGTTTACAAAATCAGGGTTATACGCTTTTTCCAGAATATTTATGTATATGTCTATATGACATTTTCTATTAAGAGGGATTTTAGAGTACGATTCAAAATCAGGGTTATATGCTTTTTCCAAAATATGTATATAAATAATACTCCTATTCACAGGGATTTTGGGAGGGATTTTAGGATTATTCGCCTTTTACAGAATATATATTTAGACAGTTAATATATGCAAGTTTTGAATTAGGAGGAATATATAGATCCTAAAAACTCCTCCTAATAGACAATTATGTCACGTATACATATATATAAATATTCTGGAAAAAGCGTATAACCGTGATTTTGAATCCAACTTTAACTAATATGAATTTTATTTCAAAATGAAATAATACCTAAAATGTTAGAGATTATTTCATTTTTAAATTAGGAATTATTTCATTTTGTTAGAAGTTATTTCATTAGAAGTTATATCATTTTCGGTTTAGGTATTATTTGATTAGGAGTTATTTCATTACAAATATTAGGATTTATTTCACTAGGAGTTATTTCACATTTATGAATGGGTGGTAAACATAAACGAACAAAAAAATTCAGAATGTTCTATATTATAGTAGGTAATAATATAATTATAGACTGTAACGGCTATTGTAAAAATTTTAAATTAAAAAAAATAGAAGTGTTACCTACTTTAGCGTTCTTTCTTTTATTTTCCCCTTTTTTTAAGCAGTTCTTTCATAAGAACTCATTACTACTGACAGGTATTCAAAGATCAAATTGACTGAAAAATAAAGAAATCAAATTGACTTAAAAAAGTACCTAACAGAAAACAAAAAAAGTAAAACATAAATAAAAACGAATAAAAAGTAAGTACATTTTTTCACAATTTTTTTTTACATAATATGTATTTTGAATGAATATTTGAATGAATTTACTATCAACTACTTTTCTCAATATCAACTACTTTTCAATAAAACACTTTATCACTAAGTTTTACATTTATCAATTAAACATAATATGTATTTGAATAAATTTACTAAAATTAAATTGCTAATAAAACAGAGGAAACTTTCAGAAAAACTAAATTTTTTTACTTATACCCGTCGTATGACGGGCTTTTTTACTAGCTTTAAATAATTAATAATATATTAAAGAGAAAATGAAAAGCTGTTTTTTTATGTCAAATTGGAGAAAAAGATGTACTATGGATAAAATTGTCAGTATTTGTATTTTTATACCCGTACGATAGGATCGGGTATAATAAAATTACTGCTCCGTTTGTAACACCTCGAAATAAGCGAGCTAGATATACCTTCAAAGGTATGGATCGGATCAGAAAAAAATTCTAAGACTTTTGAGCCATGTCCGTCCGTCCGTCCGTTCGTCCGTCCGTCCGTCAGCACGCTAACTCAAAAACTAAGAAAGCTAGAATCTTGAAATTTACACAAAATATTTTGGGAGTAATTTGTAGGTTCCCTATTTTTTTTGGTTGAGTTTGGACCAAGCCTTAGGGTAGCTCTCGAACACCTAACTTTTAGATCCCCACATTTTTTTTGCAATAGAGCTATGAAATTTTAAGTACTGATAGATCTCACAAAAATATTAATTTTATTTTTAATAACTTTTTTTGGTAGCCCCATCCGTTACGGAGCTACAGCTCCCCAAAGGTTCAAAAAAGCTTTATATTTAAATTGTTATAGCACAAGTTGTATAAAGTATATCTTCATTTTGAAAACGCCAAACGATTACTACTTTCATTAGCTTTAAAAGTATATATACAATAAATATATAATTTTGGCATACGGTGTCTTAATTTACCGTTATGCGAAACTCAAATTTTGCAAAATTCTTTAACCCTTCCATCTTCTAAACGGTTAAAGTTGAAAACTTGAAATTTTGACAGAAGTTAGATCTTTGAAAATTAGTATGAGTCATTTCAGAAATTTTTTTTGTATCACCCCCCGTTTAGGAGCTGTAAGGGGTCAAAAACTGAAAATTTCCTATTTTTAAACACCTGTAACTTGAACACCTGTTAAAATGTTTTTGAAGTAATACACAAAAATTAAAGCTCCAACATTATACTTTTATTTCTGTTAACAACTTTGTTTAATAATATAGGGTTACTTTATAATTGACGAAAGTGTTACTTGATTTTTTCAAATTTTCTAACAAATTTCTTTAACGAATTTTTTCCATTTTGTTTTACTCGATAATTTGAAATTGTTGAGGATATAATGCGTAGTACAAAAAAATGTAATTAAATAAACAACATAACGGTTGCTTGAAGAATGATATTTATATGATATTGATATATATACATACTTATATAATATCATGTTTATTTACATATCGTATATGTCACTAGTGAATGAATGATAAGAGTATAGATGTATATTATATAGCGCCGTATTTACATACATATATACATATAAAATTTATTGTACTTATAAGAAATTATTCTATCAATGGAATATTTAAATATAATATAATATAATATTTAAAATTATATTTACTGTTTTGTACTTAGTAAATTTAATATACATTTACCGCTTAGTATTAAATATTACTATAGAATATTTGAAATAGTTTTGGATTGATAATCGTTATGTGGAAGGTTAGAATCTGCTTTTGAAGAATGCACATATAAACATATAGTTTGAATATATGTACAACCCATAGTTCTAGAAATTATAAAATTCACCCAAATTATTTTAAAATACTAAAATATTAAAAAAATAACATTGTAAGCAGAGTGACAGGCTGTAAACATACTAACGGTTCGTACGGGTATCTAAGAGTTGACAAAGTCAACTGTATTCTTCCTCGTTTCTATATATGCTGAATTCTAAATTTAAATTTTTTCTCCTAATTAATAAATCTAAGAAAGGAAGTCCTTTATTCATTTCTTTTTCAAACGTGAATTTAATAGTAGGGTATTGTGAGTTAAAAGTATTTAAGAAATCTACTATTTTAAAATCTGATTCCACAATTTCAACAATATCGTCAACGTATCTCAACCAAAAATTTGGTAAGATATCCATTATTATAAAGTTATTTTCGAAATAGTTCATAAAAATATTTGCTAATATTGGGGACAATGGATTTTCCTTGGCTAGTTCATGGTATTGGGTATAAAATAAATTTCTGAGTCATAATCCGATAAAATTTTTAATATTTATGACCTTATAACTCACATATTGGGTTATAACACCATAATTTTGATATGATGTTGTGTCCCATCGGTAGTGAATCATAACACCACAACTGATTTTAATGGGATTATGATCCACTTAAAGAAATCTAAGTAAATAATTAATTTGAAAACGTTTTTCGTTATTTTTTTTGAATGGAGTTTTATTTTTTAAATGTAAAAAACATATCAAAGCAAACTAAATTAGGAACTTAATTCTCCGAATTAATAAAAAAAATAACAAAACAAACTAAATTATACTATAAATAAAACTAGGTGAAGTGTAATTTGACCGAACGAAATATGGCCTAATAATCGACAATGGACTTACATTCCCAAATTTTATCTATTTAAAGTTGATAAAAGTGTAATGAAAATTCATACACTTTAAATCCATTTAGTCCCTTTTTTAAAGGTGTTAATGTCCACTCAAATAGAAAACGATGGTTCTTTACAAACAAAAATTTTATATTATAAAATATAAAAGTATTGAGTAGTCATAAAGTCCATGGATGGAAAATTTGAGGTATAGTCCATGAACTTTAATGCATTGGACTCTATTTCACTCCATATAAGTTTTAACTTATTTAAGTATTAATAAAATTTGTTCTTTTTTTTTGTTTATTACTTTGTTTATATTTTTTTAAAATATGAAATAAACTGGAATATTGACATCAGTGGTGGATCAAGGCAATTCTGTACAGTTGAAATCCCTTCCAATTCAGAATCTGGCATATACACATATATAAGGCACATATTTTGGTAAAAGAGTATAACCTTGATTTTGTAATCGACAATAAAATCCGAATATTTTCAACTGGTACATTTAAAGACTTTATTTCCAGACCAGGCCAGGCCCTTTCGAGCCACCCGGACACCTGCCTGACAGCTGCGCACGGTCAGCACGGCAATAGCCGGTCGTATACGCACGGTTGCCTAGAAAACAAGAAAAAGAAATGTACCCGTTGAACATATTACCAAAGCCCAGAAGTTCAAAATAAGCCTGAACTCATGGAAAACCAATACATATAGCTACTATTATCACTACGCCTTTTTCTGGAAATTTACTGTATTATGATACAATATTTTATGGGATTATGACCTATTTGGACTGGGTCAAAACCTTAGATATATTAACTAATAGGTGGGAAGTTAGGTATAGTCGTTTCTTTTCTTCTTATGTGTTTTCCTATCTTATGGTATTCAGTCAAAAAAATTCATATGCATTTTATAATATCTGTACATTTCGCTCACTCAGCTGTTTATATTTATTAAAATAATGTAAAGCAGTTTTTTATAACCAGTTTCATCCAGAGATTTTAAGTTTTTATATTACTTAATAATTGATATATTTTGTTTTTAAAATTAAAATTTCATTTAATTAAGGTTATTCAAAATTTTAGCTATTGGTAAAGTAACAAAATAAGCGCTAAAATTCTTTTAAAAATTAGAAATGACATTATTTCACCTTTTAGGAACCTATTTATGAGGAAATTAAAGCAATACATACGCACGGTTCTCAAAATTGGCAGAAAATATTTTCTTCACTGACTATCTATTAGTTAATATATCTATGGTCAAAACACAAAAACTTTTATATGAATTTTGGAGGGTCATAAACTTATTGGGTTTATGTCCCACCATTTTGCGCTATACTCATAATACCTTAATTGCATTATGGTGTTATAACCCACCATGGTGGAACAAACCCCATTATAGGGTTGTGGCCTGTGTTAGTATGACACGGCATCCGAGAATTTATATGAATTTTTTTATTTTTTTCTTTTGTGCCTATCAATAATAAAAACTATTGAAGATGATAAGTAATAAAAAAATTGAAGTAAATAAAAAATATAACGTTTGCACAAAAACGTTATTTATATGATATTGGTATATATGTATATAATTAATTCGTACTGTATTATGTTACATATATTATATTATTATTGTGTAATGTGTATGTAATTTGTATGTAGATATAAATATAGCTGCGAATATGGTTGTAAGTATTTTGTGTACTTATAAGAAAAAAAAGAATAAATGAAATATTTAAAAAAAACAGCAATGTACATGATGATATGTACATAACAATATGTATTATTATAATAATATTATATAGTATGATGCATTATTATTTATTAATATTATATAAAAATTTGCTACATGCATTCTAGTAAGTATAAAATACAATTTTAGTATTAATTTGAAGTAAAGTTAGTAGAGTTTTGGATAGATGTTATGTTCGAATAATGCTGGGAGAGATTACCTTTTTGTTTGGTTATGTATGCATATTTTTTTTATTTTTGATAAATGTTAAGTAATACATTTAATAATGCAATGCATTAATTGTGCTTTTAATTTATATACATAACATAATTTATAATATTAAATAAGACAAAGCTTGCAATTATTGAATCAAGGCTAGGAGTAGTTAAAGTAACTATGCACAATTTTTATATTTATTTAAAAATAATGAAAAGTTAAAATAATTATAAGTACTACCTATATCTAGAGGGAAAAGATTCGGGATTAAAAGGTTCGTACGGGTATTTAAGAGTTGTCAAGGGTAACTGAATTGTTCCTCGATTGATATATAAATAACATATTAAGAGTTATATTTATTGAGTAAAAAATTGTTTTTTATTTATACTATTCGTCCACAAAATATTTTGTCAAAATAAAAAACAATTTTTCACTCAATAAATCTAATAAATATGTTCCACAAACTTACAGTTGAAAAAATTTAAGAATATATTAAGAATTTGTAAAAAAAATGTTTAACATGTTATTCAATACTAGTGAAAAAGCCCATCACCTGCTGGGCGCACGGCGAATAAAAAAAGTAAGTTTATTAAATATTTTATGGTATTAATAATCCGGAGCCAATAATTTTTTTTAAATAATCGAAATGTCCGAATTTTCAAATCATTTTTGTTATTTTTCTTTTTATGAGTAGCAAAAAATTAAAAATAAAATAATTACTTATGTAATATATAGGTACATAAGTACGTGCTTATTATCACATTAACATTAAAGACCGTTATAAAAAAAATATTAAAATAAAAATAATTAATAATAAAAAAATGTTTAAAATAAACATAGTTTCATAATTAAATTATTTGCAAAAATTTAATATTTTGATTTGTTAGTAAGAATACAAAATCAGTTACTAAATTTGTTTAAAAGGTGATAAATTCTAATAAATTTGTTGAATAATTTGTTGGTTTCAATAGTTTGTTTAGCAGTGGTCTATTTTAAAAACTTTGTAAATATTTATAATTGTTATATAATATTGTCTATTATTTTGGATATGCATGTTTGGAAATCCTGATTTAAATATTTGGATTTTAAAAGTTTGAATTTTAAAAGTTTGGATTTTAAAATTTTTATTTTCTAGCAGGAGCGCAAAAATGTGTTAATAGCGTTTAATTAAGAAAAACACCCATTATTATTACTTTCCAGCAAAATGCTTTATGCACGCACACATTTCTGGATGCAGAAATTTTCAAATCTTGTCTTTTAATTTTAATTTCTTTTATGATATTATTTCAATCTCATTTTTTTTTTATTTCCCCGGTGGGTAGGGGATAAGAAATACCTTCAGTAAGGTATGCTTGTGGTACAAGTCCACTAAAATCCAATGAAAAATCCAGGAGCAACTGTTCCAGAATGGACGGCTACCTGGTCTGCGTCCGATCCCAGAGGGGCGGCAATAAGAAGCCCTGGCTCTGGGTATAAAAAGCATATTAAAATAAAAAATAATATAATGTCTTATAATAGTAAAAAATCGGTAGGGATATCTACCAAAGTGTCGGCAGAGACCACGGCTGCAGGCGAGGGCTTTGCTGAATGTTTAACACGTTCAGATAAGGCGCCAGTTGTTTATAATAATAATAATAATATTAATAACATGTATAATTATGATAAATTAATAAACCCTTTTGTGAAGGTCTCGAAGATTCAAAGAAGTCCACTTAAAAAGTTGCCGAAAATAAGAAAACCGAAGAGGGTAATAAAGAAAAAATAATGTTCTATTAGGCAATATAAAGAAAACCCACGAGGTTAATAATAAAAATCAAAGTTCGTTACTGCAAGACAAATATTGAAGTCAACTCCAGAATAATTGAGTTGGAAATCTTGTGTAAAGATTTACATAGAGAAATCTCTCAACTTTTTTTTTTTTTCCTTTCTACTCCCTTTGGGAGCATAGGGCTTCCACAAAGCCTTTCCATCTGTTTCTATTTAGTGCTATGACTTTCATTTGTGACCATGTTTTATTTAGTTCTGTTATTTCTCGCTCTACTGTTCTACGCCATGTATTTCTAGGTCTACCAACATTTCTCTTTCCTTGAGGGTTCCATTCCAGGACTTGCCTGGCTATGCAGTCTGGGGGTCTTCTAAGAATGGGACCTATCCACCTATATTTTCGTTTCTGAATTTCTATTTCGATAGGTTCTTGACCGGTAGCTTCCCATAGATCTTCATTTCGTATTCTTCTTGGCCAGTATATTCTGCATATAATCCGGAGGCACTTGTTTACAAATACTTGTAGTTTATATATTTCTTTCTTATTAACTAGCCAATTTTCACTACTATATAAGAGGACAGATTTTATACAAGCTTGGAATATTCTAAGTTTGGTTTTTCTTGCAATTTGGGATGACCTCCATATTTTCCACATTCTTCCAAATGTTGCTCTGGTTTTCGTTAGTTTATTATTAATGTCCTCTTTTGTACCGCCTTTTTAGTAATAATACTGCCTAGGTAATTGAATTTATCTACATCTTCTACTAATGTATCATCAATTGTAATTGGTCTTGTGTTGTTCGTATTCCCTCTTATAATTTTCGTATTCCCTCTTATAATTTTTGTTTTGTTAAATTTTTGTTTTGTTATTTCCAAGCCAACTTCCGCAGCACATTCTGCTAGCTTATTGATTTTTTGTTGCATATCTTCGTGCGTTTGTGTAAGTAAGCTAGTCATCAGAGTAGTCCAAATCTTCTAGCTTTTGTGTGAGGTACCAGTTTATACCTCTGGATGAGTTGTTATTGGTCTTTCTCATGACTTCGTCAATTGTTATATTGAATAGTAGGGGAGATAGCGGGCAACCTGTCTTACTCCATTTCTAATTATTACAGGGTCGCTTAAAATACCCTTATGGAGAATTTGAGCTTCTGTGTTGCTATACATTACTCTAATTATCCTGATGATTTTTTCTGGAATGTTCCTCCTTCTAAGTGCTTCCCATATTGCGTTTCTATCTATCTCATCGAATGCTCTCTTGAAATCTACAAATGCTATGTAAATGGGTGCATTGAATTCTTTTGATTGTTCCAGGATTATTCTTAGAGTGTTTGCATGCTCTGTACAACTTCGTTCCTTACGGGAACCGCCTTGTTCTTTTCTTAAGACACTTTCAATATGTTCCTCAATTCTACTAAGAACAACTAGGGCCAGTATCTTGTGTACTGTATTGAGTAACGTTATTCCTTTCCAGTTATTACAGTTACTTAGGTTGCCTTTCTTGGGGATCTTTACAATGATACCTTTTTTCCATTGGGAACTCATTTCTTCATTTCGCCATATCTTTTCTATTATGGGTTGTAGGGACCTTGCACTTTGTAGAGTGTCTACTTTGACCAGCTCAGCTCCTATGCCATCTGTACCTTCAGCCTTATTATTTTTAAGTTTGTTTATTATTTCCGCTAGCTCCCGTACTGTTGGAGTACTGATGTTAATATTTGTACTTGTATTACCAGTGTGCCCCCACGGGCTAGGGCGCCATGTATAAACTTTATTTGCGCTGAAATGCTCTTTCCATCTATCCAATTGTTCTTTAGTCGATGTTAGTAGTTTACCATTCTTGTCTTTGATTGGGTGATCCCTACTTGACTTGTGGTTGGATAGGATTTTTATCTTAGCGAATAGTTGCTTTGAGTTGTGTTGGTCAGCTGCTTGTTGGGCTTCTAAAGCGATATTGCTTATGAATTTTCTTTTATCCCTTATTGCAAGCTTCTTTATCTCTCTGCATATGGTTTTATGATGTTCTTTCATTTCGTTACTATTATTTGTTAGTAGTGAAGTTTTAATGTTTCTTCTCAGAAGTATTTTGTTCCATGTTTCATCTGAGATCCATTTTTTTCTGTTGTGTTCTTTGGTTCCCAAGATTTCTTCACCAGCATTACTATATATCCGTTGCCATTTTTCCTCGCTTATTTGGGGCTCCTCTTCTATATTATTTTTAATTTGTTCTATTAATTCATTTTTCTTATTGTCTATATTGAGATTGGCTATATTTAGTATTTTTCTTCTTCTGGATTTTGCTTGAATACGTCTTAGCTTAATTCTTAAGTCGGCTGTAAGTAGCATATGGTCTGTTTGTACATCTGTACTCCGCCAAGTTCTTACATCTAGTAATGCTGATCGCCAGTTCCTGCTGATGCATATATGTTCAATTTGGTTTTTCGTTCTTCCATCAGGTGATGTCCAAGTGTACATGTGTATTTCCTTATGTGGGAATAGTGTGCCTCCAATTATCAGGCCAAATTCTTGGCATATATCTATTAGCCTTTCCCCATTGTTGTTCTTAATTCCTATTCCATGTAACCCTGTAACTGGACATTCTTCGCTTGGATTTCTCTTCCCAACTTTTGCGTTGAAGTCACCCATCATTATTACTATCTTTTCGAGGTGTCCTGCATAGTACTGATGTTAATTGAGCATAGAATTCATCCTTACATTCGTCCTCTGCAACGTCTGTTAGCGGGTAACTTTGTATTATTGTTATATTTTTGTATTTGTAGCTAGCCTTACAGTCACTAATCTTTCTGAGACAGCCTCCCAATTTATTACGCTGTTCTTATGTTTCTTTTCTATTAGTATTCCAACTCCATATTCCCCCAAATTATTACTATTTCCTGAGTATATGAACATGTTATTATTTGCTGTAATCAACTCCCCATAGTTATTCCATCTAACTTCGCTAAGCCCAAGGATCCCAATTCCATATCTTTGCATTTCTTTTTCGACTTGGGCTAATCTAGAATTTTCTCTTAATGTTCTATTATTCCATTGTGCAAATCTTGTCCTTAAACGTGTGCCAATTTCTATTCCGAGGCTCTGTTTCAGTTTCGCTAATCATTTTTCTTCACAAAGTAGGTGATTGGTCTACTGTTACTATAGGTGGTGCATGTTGCCATTGTAATTGTGTATGACAATGCAATTACATTGATCATACCTGTCACTTATGCCGTCTCCATCAATTTGACATATGCACATGTATGTATTATAGCCTATAGGTTATTATTATTCTTATTTAGTATTCATTATCAAGTTATATAATATAGCAGGAACCACGGTTATAGGTATATTTTTATATTTATTTGTTACTCATTATTTGTGTTATTTTTTTTTTTTTTTTAGGCATGGTATATTATGATATAATAATATAGAATATAAGGATATATATTTGATATTTTATATTGTATATATATTATGGTATCTCCCACCGAGAATCAAACCCGGGAACCACCACAGTGGTTAGATTGCAAAGTTTTGCGCTCTAACCACCTAGGCTAAGGAGGAGATAATCTCTCAACTTAAGGCAGAAAATTTAAAATTAAAAAAGGAAAAAAATAGTGTGCCAAATGTATCCACTGATACTAAAGTTGGGACATACAAAACGGATGAAGAAGAACTAATCAGAGAACTGATTGGATTCTGAATACGAAAAGAAATCCGAAGAAACGAAAAGCGAATAAGTCTCCAGATGTTAACACATCTTTGGAACCGCAAAGTAAACCTCATGAGGAAAAATTTAAAGAAAACAATAAGGTCACTTAAAAATATAAACCTCCTCCAGTAATTTTGAGTAATATAAAAAAAAAAATAATAAAAGAAGAAAATATAAATGTTAAAGTCAACATGATGAATAATGATCAACTAAAAATTAATGTTGACAACGAAAATGATTATACAGTTTTAACAAAATCTATAAGTATAGCGAAGCTGGAATACGTATGCCATTGAAACCATGCCATGCCATGAAAACAAACTGACTAGACCAATTAAAGTTATGGTAAGAAATTTTCACCCATCATGTGAGCCAGAAGATATTAAAAAAGAACTTCTTAATAGAGGTTTTATATGTTTAGATGTGACAAATAAAATTAAAAAAACTAAAGATAAAAATATAAAGATTGTAACAAAGCTTCCACTGTTTATGCTATCTTTTGACCATTCGGAAGAAATAAATAAAATATACAAAATAGAATATTTACAGCACATGAGAGTGAAAATTGGGGCTCTCAGAAGTAGTAAGTCCATTCCTCAATGCGAAAAATGCCAGAGTTTTGGACATACACAAAAATTCTGCCAAAGACAGGCTAAATGTGTAAAATGTGCTGTAAATCATATGACAATAGAATGTAGTAAAAAAGAAAATTTCCAAGCCATATGTGTAAACTGCAACGAGGCACACCCTGCTAGTTATCGTGGCTGTATGGTAGCAAAAGAATTACAGAAAAGCAGATTGAATATGCGCAAACCCAAACATTCAAATGTAATAAAAACACCGAAAAAAACTACACCGTTTATATCTAATAAAGTTGTGAATGGAGTTTTATACTCCCAAACCTTAAAATCTAAAACAGAAGAAAATATTCTTACAGAGAAACAATCTAAGGTTATGAAACCTAAAAGTAATGACAAGGATGTGATGCACATGATACAAACCTTATTGCTAAAAATTGATAAAATCTCCATAAGATTAAATAAAATAGAAAAGAAATACATTAGAATTTCACATTAACATTAACGTATCTCATGAAACCCCTAAAAGAATTGTAAAAAATGTATCTAGATAAAATATGTATTGCAACTTGGAATTCGAATGGTGTCCTAAATAAAAAACATGAACTAGAAATTTTCTTAAGGTCTAGAAATATTGATATATGTCTGATATCAGAGACTCATTTGACACTCAAACTTTAAGATACTAGGTCATGAATGCTATAAGGCAGTTCATCCTAGTAATCAGCCAAGACGAGGTAGTGCAATTCTAATAAAAGGCACTATAAAACATAATGAAGAATTCAAAATTGGGTCTGAAGAAATAAAGCTTTCTATGATCAAAATTTCATCTAGTAAACAAGACCTTAATATTGGTGCAGTATATTGTCCACAATAAAGAATATTTGCAATTAAAGAAAAATATTTTTAAAGAACTCCTAAATGTCTACGGATATAAATTTTTGCTAGGAGGTGATTATAATGCCAAACATACTGATTGGGGTTCTAGAACAACCTCAACTAGGGGTAGAGAGCTAAAGAAAGCTATTCAAGAGTTAGATTGTTGTCATCATTCGACTGGCATACCAACTTATTGGCCCACATACACCAACAAGGTTCCAGATCTAATTGACTTCTTCATAACCAAAATAATTTCAGGCAACTATATAAATCTAGAAAATAACCATGATCTAGATTCTGATCACTCTGCTGTTATACTAGATTTGAATGAAAAAATAAGTAGAAAACTAAATAAACCCACACTGACAAATAATACAACAGATTGGTTAAGCTTTAAATATGAAATCGTAAACAACATTAATTTAGAAATAAATTTACAATCAAAAGAACAATTAGGTCTGGAACTTGAAGGCTTTATTAATATAATTCAAAAAGCTGCTTGGAATAACACAAAAATAATTGAATATAGGTCAGCAGCAAATATTTATCCCAGAGAGATAACTGATTTAATAAAATGAAAAAGAAGGGCTAGGCGTAGATGGCAACAATCTCGTCACCCTGATGATAAGAAGATTTTGAACACAATCTCTTAAAAGAAAAATCAAGATTCTAAAATCAGTAGCATATGAAAATTATATAAAAGTTTTATCGGCAACAAAAGAATCAAATTACTCGTTATGGAAAGCAACGAAGAGTGTAAAAAAGCCGATTAAGCACGCCCCGCCGCTTATGAAACCAGACGGAACTTGGGCAAAGGATAATAAAGATAAAGTTAAATTATTTGCAGATCATTTAGAAAACATATTCAAACCAAACCATAAAGTAACATATAATATAGAGTATTTATGCAGAGTAAAGTTTGTTGGTCATTTTTTCAAATCGTAAAATTTTGTATTCACTCAAAAGTATATTACTCAATTATTATGCTTATAAATTGAGAGGAAATTATTTTCAACTCATAAATAAAAAAATTTTTTTTGAGTATGTACTCATTTATTAATGTTTTTGTCAACCATATAAAAGATGTTTATAGGTATTCTATATATATGTAAATAAATAATATAGTTATACGGCTATACTTCTTATTTTTCTGTTGGCATTTTTATTTATGTGTGTATAAAAAGTTATACAGCTGATTTAATACAAATTTAAAACTACTTTTAAGTATTCACAAATAATATTAGAAATCAAAGTAAAAATTTTTTATTTAGAAATTGAAGGAATGCAAGGTTATTGCTGTATTTTTTGTTATTTTTTACTTTTTCTCCTTTACTTTTTAAAATTGACTTGGACAATGTGACTTATGAAATTTGTGAATTAAGACTATAGGACTATATGAACATAATGTAGATTACCTATACCTATAGAGAGAAAAAAAAATTAAAGTTGTTTGGTAAAATTAAAAATAATCTTATTTCAATATTTTTTTTAAATACATATGTAAATATGTTTTATTATTTATTTTTAAAAAAATTTTTATATTACGGCTAAAAGAGAAAAAGCCAAGTGGAATACGTCTATCACATTACATTACAATATAAAAAAGCTTAAAATTTTATATTCCATTTGGCATAAAAAACCCTTATATTATAATAGTAACTATATAGATACATATACAAAAAAAAACAATTCATTAATAAAAACAATTAACTAAAACAAAAACAAACAAAGAAAAAACAGACAAAAATATTCATCATTATATTAAATATTATATTTATAAAATTCAAATTATTATTATAAATACTTCAATCGTTTTATGCTTTTCATTTTTCATCCAATTTTCTCGTTCATGAAAAGAAAATTATATAGATGCATTAGTAGGTATTAATACATTAGTAGATACATTAAAGGTATTAAATAAAATGATCAAAAATAAAAGTAATTTTACTAAATTAATATAGCAAGTACAGTTGAACTACAACAATTTATTTACTAAAACCTGCAAAAACTATAATGAGAAAAATTTTTAACTTTAAGACGAAATAAACAGACAATTACACAGACAAACGAACAGACGGACAAACACACAAACAGAGGGACGAACACACAAACAGACAGATAAAGACACAAACAGACGGACAGAATGAAATGTGCTAAAAATATCTTAAGAATTTAAAATTTAAATTTTACCTCTATTACTATCTGCTTTTTGTTCTACTTTTTTTAAAAGCTTTTCCTTTAACCATTTGGCTTCTTTTTTTAATAAAAGATTGATTAGCAATTCTAAAAACTTTATTTTGTGCGTTTATTTTTGTGCATTTATCATTTTCTGTAAACCACGTAGAATATTTCTCAGATTTTTTTGTGGCTTCAAGACAACATATAAATATATTTTTTCTCAAATTTTTTTCATGATCATTTTGATAAAAATAGTATATACGCATATGAAATTGTGCTATTTCGAAAATTTTTTCAGTTGGAGCTTTCAAGTTAAGTATTTCTGCTTCATTTTTATAATTTTTTTGGTAAATAAATTGCTCCGAATCAAGTAACAAAATTTCATTAGAATTTTTTAAAAATGATGACGTACATTGATCACAAGAAATTTTTTTTATTAATTTAAAGATAACATAGCAACAAATGTACCTTTCGGCATTTTTTGAAATAATATTTATTTGCTTAGATTGATTATCCTCTAAAATTTCAGAATGATTTCCCTCTAAATAATTAATCACTAAATTGGATAAATCTTCATCAATTTGATCATTTGATTCAAAATCATCTTGTTCTAATGAGTAATCCTTTAAACCGTCTATATTTAAAAATTCAGCATCGTCTTCTTCGCAATTAGAGCTTTCTCGAAATCGTCTTCGCAAATAAATAATTTTTTTTCGTTAAAATTTCCGATACTTACACTGCATGTTGATGCCCAAATTTCAAATAAAGTTTTCTCTTTAGGAAAACTATAAATTCAACCGTTGAAATTTCGCCTACTTCTACAGCACACCGCACAAGAGACACCTGACTTGCGACTATCTACTTGAATGTCCTTAAACATTCTAATATATATTTTTGAAACATGCATAGATATAAAAAATAAAGACATGCAAAATAGGTATAAGTAGGGAAAATAGTCATTCAGATATAGAAAATTTTAATATGAACATATATAAATAAACATTGTAAATATTTACAACAAGTAAAATATTTTTACTCCTATTATAAATATGATATGTATAGGAGACAGAAGTTAATTGTTTTGCTCATGTAACATCAGAAATGAAATAAAATTTAGTTAAAAAAATATAACAAGTTTATTATTATTATTAAATATTAGACTTTTTTATAGTCAATTACAAGCATTTTACAATCAAATTAAACAATTTAAATTAAATTTTCATCATCTATAGAAAATAGAAAGGTTTAATTTGAATCAAAAATGGTTTATTTCGATTGAAAAACGGTTGTAATTGATAATAAAAAAGCCTAATATTTAATATACTTTACATTATAGAAAACTTATAGCTTATACTACTTTTAAAAACTTGTTATAGCTTATACCTATGTAGTCATTGTAAAAACTTTATAGTTTTGCGTACTTACATGTAAACTTATGTTCCTTTATTTCTTAAAAATATACAAAATATATTTATAATTTTTTCCCAAAAAAAGTGATTTATTACTACTTTCAAATTTTAATAATATTCGTCAAACCTTACTTTATGCACTTTATAAATAAATGCACTTGTTGTAAATAGCAAACATATAAGAACAAAAAATACATAATAAAAAATAAGCTAAAATAAATAGAAAAAAATCATAACATAAGGACAAAAAATAGTCAAAATAAAAAAAATAAGCCACATAAGTAAAACGAAATTCATTTTTCTATTCATTAATCTATGTCCACTTCATTAAAATATGTATGTATATGTATGTAATTATACTGATTATTATACGTTTATACACATCTTGTCATAAAGTATATTATCATACACATAATATTATACACATTATACTTTTATACATAAAACAATCACAATTCACAAACTAACAAGAAGTTATATCTATGCTATATAATAACACATAGATTTGATATGCATACAGACAACTTTTATATGGTTGACATTAATAGAACTCAAAACAAAAAAAAAAATTCTAGGAATTTTATTTAAAATATGAGTTTCAAAAAATTCTGCTCAATTTTAGAGTAAATAGAATGAGAAATTATTTTTTGAGTAAAATGGGACGTGATTATTGAATGAATAGGACGTGATCTATTAAAAGAATTTGCTAACAAACTTTACTCTGCATAAATACTCTATATTATATGTTACTTTATGACCAAACGATATAAATTCTGATCTTTGTTTATTAGACGATATTATAATAGAAGAAAACACTATTAATCCATTTACACAAGAAGAAATTAGTGAAATAATAAAAACTCTAAAGTTGAAAAAAGCCCCAGGTTTTGATCTTATTACAGCTCAGATTATAAAAGAGCTTCCACAAAAAGCCCTAAGATTTTTGAGAAAAATCATAAATGCGGTAGTAAAATTGAAGTACGTTCCGAGCGCTTTGAAAGTGGCAGAAGTTATTATGATAGCAAAACCAGGGAAGCCATTAAATGAGGCGAAATTTAATAGGCCAAACTGTTGTTAAAAAGGCTGAAGCCAATTATAGAAAATAAAAATCTAATTCTTAACCATCAATTTGGTTTTAGATCCAAGCATGCAACAAATGACCAAGTTCATAGAATAACAAATGTTATAGAAAAAGCATTCGAAGAAAAACAAATATGCTCCACAATATTTCTAGATGTAGCACAAGCGTTTGACAAAGTTTGGCACGAAGGTTTAATATTTAAATTAAGAAGATTGATACCGTTACAATATGTAGAGATACTCGAATCGTATTTGTCTGAAAGATTATTTAGAATTAAACAAGATGAAGAGTACTCTATACTAAGAGAAATAAAAAGCAGGTGTGCCTTAAAGCAGTATTCTAGGTCCTATATTGTACTTGCTTTTTACAAGTGATCTACCAGAAGTAGAAAATGTAACTGTAGCAACATTTGCTGACGATACTGCAATATTGGCAGTAGGATCGAATATTGACAAAGCTACAAAAAAATTACAAAAAGCAAGTGAAAAATATGTTACTGGACTATCAAATGGAAAATAAAACTAAATGAATCTAAATCTGTGCATGCTAATTTTTCTTATAGAAATATAAAGAATCCACTTAAAATAAATTTAAAGAAAATTCTGCAAAACACCAAGGAATTACACTGGATGTCAAGCTAAGGTGGAATGAACACGTTAAAAAGAAAAAAACTAGAACTTGAAAATAAATATAGAACAAATTACTGGCTCCTAGAGCGTAAGTCTAAACTACCAATATATAATAAAGTGCTAATTTACAACTAAGTAATTAAACCTATATGGTTATATGGCATTCAACTTTGGGGTTGTGCCAAGAAAACGCATATTGAAAAAATACAATCTTTTCAGAATAAAGTCCAACGTAATATAGTAAGTGCTCCCTGGTATGTACGTAATAGTGATATTCACAGAGATTTGCAAATTCCCAAAGTTATAGATGAAATAAGTAGATATGCCATAAAGCATAAAGCTCGTTTAGAATAGCATATAAATCTTGAAGCTGCTCAACTAATAAATAATGAAATTATTATAGGAAGGCTTAAAAGAAAAAGACCTTTAGATATAGTACGAAGTACAGATTTCCTTAGGGAAAGTACATAAAACCTATATTCAAAACAAGATAGCAAAAAATTAATGCTTAGTCAGTTTGATTAATTTTAATAAGAGAAGGGTGTGGTTTAGTCGGTAAGAATCCGGCATACACTTCTGCTACGGGGCGGTCTGTATCTTTCGAAGATTCCACACTAATCAACGTAAAAAAAAAAAATTATTTTTTTATTATTTTTACTAATAAAATCTAGTTTGAAAAATGTTGGCAAATAGAATATCAACTTATATCTTACGCAAAAGACATTCAATCTCATTCAATTTTTTTTATTGTTTGTTATGGGGTCATTTTAAAACTACCATCATGATTGTAAACAAATTTCACACGAATATTCTGTCGAAGTAGGATGTACTTATAGACTATGTGGCATTTTGGTCCATTAATCCGCCCATTAACCCACTTTTCCAGCCCGCTAGCTTTCAAAGCGAGTAAAATTTTCTCGCTATCCGGCTTAAACGGTTTGACCAAAGGAGCTTAGTAGGGCTACAATGTATTAACCCATGTTGGCACAGTAATATGTCAAACAAATGTATTTGCCATTTGTATCAAAGAAAATAAGAAAAACTTTATGATCTAAGAGAAAATTAGGAACATATTTTCATTGTGTTCCGCAAACCCTTTCCGACATGAAGGTCCAATCTTTTTGTTTTATTTTTCTGTTGCCTTGATTCAACCGTTTGACAGATTAAATTATAAATAAGTACAAATTTTGCTCATTAGCAAAAAAGTTCACTGAATTAGGCTAGACCCATTAAATATTCCAACCCCTGGCCCGCTTAAAAACTGTTTTTACCGATGTGTCTCTAATCCACGACAAAACTTTTTTAAGCTCCCTTTATCCATTCCGGCGCGAGAGTTTATCAATAATTTGAAGCTACTTCTGCTTAAACTGTTCGACCACTGATTCCTTAACAATTAGAGCTAATGCTATAACTTGGTCACGGTTTGTAAACCCTTTATGGCATGAGACTGTTTTAAAAAATTCCCCATTTCTCGTTGTTGAGCCTAGAATTTTTAATAGATTAAATCTAATCATTGCAGGAGCGTTACTGTTTGATAGCAAAAGCCATAGATTTTACGATTTGTAGACCCATCTAGTGGATCGTGGATTATGATTTGAAAAAAGTCTATTAACATATTTAGTTTTTGTTGTAGTCTAGATTTGACTGCCTGCCGTTTGAGATGAGGTTTTCTGAAAAAGCTGTTCCTTGAAGAAGCACTTGCAGACTTCACAAGTTTAGCTAAAATACATCAAACAATTTCTGACATAAAAGGTTATCAATAACTTTTCGTTTTTCCTTTGTTCGCTAAAAATAATCTGACCTATTAACTTGAAATTTGGAAGAGCCGTTATTCTTTCCGGCACAGATCACTGCAACAAAGATTTGATTAGCAGTATCAACATAAAAGTCTAATGAAAAATTCAGGAAGTGGAACTTTACACATAGCTTTACCGAAAATGAAGTGCAAGCAAAAAACCATTTGCAGATCTTTAGTTTCCAAGAGATAGAAGAACTAACAAGGGGACAGCTTAAAAGATTTACATTAAAAAAATTCATTTGACTCATGGCATAGTGTTTATTTCGCTAGTCTTTCAGTCGGGGGGTTCACCCCCGGTCAGGTCATATAAATAAAAAATATGTAGTAATTTTATATAGTAATCATGTAATAAAAACAATAGTAATAATAAAAAAAAAAAATTTTTTTTTTCCGAGGGGGGAAATGCGTTTACGCACAATGTGCCGGACTCCCACCTAGGTTCAGCTGGACTACCAGCTAAAACCCGCCCTAACACCAAAGACTCCAGCCTGGTATCGTATTTCACAATGCTTCAGGCTGGGCCTTATCCGATAGTCACAGGGCTCACACTCGTCGCTGCGGATCTACCGCTTCAGCCTCTTGGTTCTTGGTGCGAAGCGTATTTTGCACGAATACCGCCACCAGATGCTAGTTTTCTTCTGTTTCAAGCATAAACTCTACTATATTGTCTGGTGACAACGGTCCGAGTATCTGTTCAACTGCAGCTCTGCCATCTGTCCACCGATCGCAGTGGAATATCACGTGTTCTGCATCATCTCTGCCTGTCCCAGAATAGAAACATTCAGGTGTCTCGACTCGTCCCATCTTGGGAAGGTATGACCGAAGCATCTGTGTCCACTTAGGAACTGCGTGAGGTAGTAGTTTACCTCCCCATGCTTACGACTAACCCACTTTTTTATCTGCGGCAGAAGCCGAGCGTCCTTCACCTGATCTGCGTCCTTCTCCTGTAGATATATTTTCTTTCCAACGCCATCAATCCGACGGGTATAACTCCAGCAATTACGAGCACCGCAGCTTCAGAGACTGTTCGGTGGGAACAGCTGACCCGGAGAGCAGCGCGTCGCTGGACAGAAGCTAGCCCTTTTCTATACCACGCAAATTGCATTCGATTGCCCCAGACCTCCGTACCATGTAACAGCGCCGACTGCACGGTATTCATAGGAGTTGTCGCTTACTTGAGGTAGGCCCATGAGTATTAGTCATTATTCTGCTCAAGTTCGCAACCATGGCCTACAACTTGTCAGCCATCCGTCGCAAGTGCTGCCCGAAGGTAAGTTTTTGGTCGATCATCGCTCCCAGGTATTTAGCAGCAGCTTTTGACACTGCGCGCTTCTTCCCTACCATAAACGGTAGAGTGGTGTCGTTCCTCTTTTTGGTTAGAGTAACAATTTCCGTTTTCGACATCCATGTACTTATTCTCCGCATCGCTATATTTAATTTTAGTTGCGCCAAGTCGGTGGCGAGGGCAGCAGTCAGCACTGCAACATCGTTCGCATAGCCGTTCAAGCTCACTCCTTCTAGCATTTCTAATCGCAGGAGCTCATCGTATGCCGCATTCCAAAGGTCAAGTTCTAGGATTGACCCTTGAGCTGCCGCTGCCGTGACGGTCTTACTGGGTTGGCCGTCCTCTGTTTTATACATGATCTTCTTTTATGATTTATACAGGGCTTCTGAGGGTATTCCATCGGGTCCGGAAGCTTTGCGGTTACGTACAGAGTCCACTGCAACTCCCAGCTCCTCGTCAGTGAAGAGGGGAATATCACCTATTTCTATTTCAGGGGTCTCTTCACGAAGTGGGTGTGATGGGAAAAGGGCATCAACTATCCGTGTAATCGTCTCCGCACTCATGTAGCTCGGCGCAGACCCCAACCTAAGCTACTTTGTGACTATTTTATAGCCAAGGCCCCACGGGTCAGCATTCACCTACTCCCCTAGCTTTCTCCATTGGAAAACCTTGCTGCGGTTAATGGTGTACCGGAGCAACTTCTTTGCCACTTTATGTTCCGCGGAGATAGTATTTGCCTCCTGACGATTCCGCGCCCTTTGTGCCAAGCCTTCCGACGTTCCACCACCCTAGCTCTTGTCCAGCACTCCGATATGGGTTTGACCTCTCCCGAACGCAGAAAGTAATGTACTGGTGATCAATTCCGGTATAGATCTCCAGTACGCTCCAACCCTCAGCTAGTGAGGTTAGATCGAGACCCCGAAGGAGATGTCGGGGATAGTCTCCCTATACCCTGGAGGGCGAAACGTCGACGTATAACCAGTGTTTAGTGCAATTAGTCCCCTTCTCGCCGCCATGTCCGAGATATACTTCCCTCGAGAGTTGGTGTTGGACATTCTCCATTCAATACTATGCGCATTGAAGTCTCCAGCGACTATAATTTTGCCTGACATTCCAAGGATCCCATCCTCTAGTGCATCCATTTTAATTCTGAAGGTCTGGATCAGTTCATTCGGAGTAAAGTAGCAGCTGATATATGTCACTCCTCCACTTTTGATCCATACGAAGACTTCCCCACGTCCGTGTGCCTTCACCACAAACCTTTCGGAATCACGTACAAAGATCACCGCAGTCCCAAGCTCATCGCGGTACCAGTACGAAGATAATAGGTCCCTGTACAGCCCACTGATAACGAGCAGGTCAGCATTGTGCTCGTGGACTGGCCGGTGCAGAAGTGAGTCTGCCATCTTGCTCCGATTAAGATTCGCTTGCATAATTCGGATCATCGCATAACTAATTGAGTGCTCCCTAAAGTGTTTCTAAACACCTCGCATCTCCTAGACCCAGGGATATGGTTTACGCTACCAGAATCGTGGCCCTACTCAACGAACAGAAAGCATCGTTCAGGGGATGTACACACCTTCGCCTTGTGGTTTGGCCCGCCACACGTGAAGCAGAGCCTTCTTCTATCAGGACCTTTGCATATCCCAGCGCGGTGACCGTACCCAAGGCACTTATAGCATTTGGTTGCGGTTGCCAAGGGACTCTGCAGCTTACGAATCCCACTTTTATGTGCTGGGTTTTTATAAGTTGTTGCGCCCCCTCTGTCCCTATGGTCACTATTGCCATTTTTTGTGCCCTTCTGTTAGAATCGGTCACCAAGGCTTTGAAACTCGCAGTCCAAACGCCCAAAACTTCTTTTATGGCATTACTCACCTCCTCCGAGGTGGTGAGGTCATCAAGATCTCTAATGTCCACCGTCTCCTTTGGTTGTAAGCTGCACACGCTTGCGCTCTCCCCCAGTATAGTTTTGAGGGACTCGCCAAATGCAGCTTTATCTCCTGTTCCGGCCCCTAGTTCCACTAGGACTTCTTCGAACCGCGTCTTACGAACCGCTTTTACCTCTGCCCCGTGCTCACAGGTTTAACTTGCTTGCTCCTGATAATGCGTAATACTTCAGCATAAGATTTGCCTTGGGCTCGTTTAATCTGGATTGCCTCCCGACGAAGTCCTCTCTTTCGTGCTCGTTTATTAGTACTAGGTTTCTCCCCGACTCCAGCGGTGAAATTCTCCAGGACTTTACTTCTGGCTTTTTCCTTCCTCTCTCTCTTCTTTTTTTAGGAACGACCTTGACCCAGATACTGGGTGTCTCCTGCAACTTTTCCAATTCCTTCTTCTGATCCTTCTCCTGCTCTCTATCTTCTCCCTCTTTTCTTATTTTCCCTTTTTCCCACAATAGCGGGCTGTTGATTCACCGCTTCTGACTGGCAATGGGAATTCTCCCCGTCATCACACCCATATCTTTCAAGATTGTTGCTGGTCCTCGCTTCGTGTTTTGGGAGCCACTAACCACTATCGCGTCAAAAAGCTCATCTAGTTCGGCCAGCCCGTTTTTCACATCCATCGATATGTTTTTTTGCCTATTAGTTGCAGCCCGCATGTAACCGATTATAGTCTGGCACTAGCTTAGCATCTGCTCCCTTCTTTCTACGTCATCATTGACTTGAGACATGTTTCTCCGATTTGGAGAACTCGCTACCACCGCCAGAGGCAGCGGATTCGCCATTACTTCGTTCTCTGCAATACGCGCTTACCGCGCATTACTCCGGCCATCCAGCGAGGCACCCTTACTAATCCGCGGCAGGGTCCTCATTACCTTCGCATTTCTCCTGAATGGCTCCACACACACTATATCATCACCACTGTTTTTCGATTCATTTTTTTTATCCATTTGCGTATTTTGATGGGTATTTGCATCTATTCAGGTACAGGCTTGCGTTTTCGGACCACAGCTGAGGCAACAGCCAGCATTTGCCTCCCGCTTACCTGTACTCCACAGGAAACTCTCCCATTCAGCCGTCCTTTTGCCTCTTTAAGCAAACCATCGAATCACCTGTAATCTGTTGCCGAGGGTTCCGTAGACCTTCAAAAGAGAACTGCCCTGCACAAACTCCCGGTTTACTTATAATTATCAAAAAGGGTGTTTTCCCTGGTTTTAGAGCGTGCTACTCTCTAAACTGCAGTTCACCCGGGGTGCCAATTCAGTAAAGAGGCGTGTTGAATCCCGAATCTCGCAAGCAAACGTTTATCTCAACCCTCCAGCTGAATTCTTTGCCCAGGTCGCTGCATCGTCCATGCAGGAAGAAGCATGGCCGCCCCGCACTGCCACGTACGGCTGAAGAGGCCGTTTGTGAGAGTACACTGATGGCTTCGGTGCACTCGCACGGCAGAAACTGAATGGATTTTAGTCGACTCGTACCACAAGCATTCCTTACTGTGGGCATTTCTACACCCCCGCCCACCGGAGTAAATAATAATAATAATAATAAGAATAATAATAATAATAAAAATAATAATAATAATAATAATAATAATAATAATAATAATAATAATAATAATAATAATAATAATAATAATAATAATCATAATAATAATAAGAATAATAATAATAATAATAAGAATAATAAGAATAATAATAATAATAATATTAATAAGCAATACTAGTACCAATAATAATAGCAGCTACAGTGACAGTGGCGGTTGCCTTCAATATTTATTTCATGTAGGAAGGTGTTATCCTATCCCTACTTCCTAGCCAATATACTGCATTAGCAGCTAGGATGTCCATCCCATTATATTTGCTAACGGGGGAGTGGGTCTAGTCAATAAAAATCTGGCACTACCAAGGAGGAATTTTTGATGTCTTTGGAAGATTCTTATCCCTTAGGGGCAATTTTATTGAATGGGAAGTATTATTTTTCTCTATTTTATTTCAAATAAGTACATTAGTGTTTACATAATAACAAGAGAAAGTTAGCAGTAATTTGTAGATTAGTACCTATTGGTAATAAAGAAGTGTTTTTTAATTTCATTATATAATTTTATAATAAATAAAACAATGTGTTTTATTGTTGAGTTGTTCTTACAAACTGAAACTTTTTTATTACTTATTTTTTATTATTACTTATTTCTAATTAACAAATAGTTTAAACGAGAGAGGAAATGCGCTGCGTAAGCAATCTGCATGTTGGCATTTCATTACAACGTGATACATGCCAGTATAAACACATACAAATATACAACAACTGGATTAGAATCTATGAAATTTGATAGTTAAAAAAATAGTTTACATAAAATGTACAGATTGTACATGAACAAAATAATAAAGTACAGTTACAATTTAATAGGAATTGTCTAATATTCAGTTTTAATAAAGTACAGTTGCAATTTAATGGGAATTATCTAATATGCAGTTTGCTTATATAACATCTCCATCCTCAAGAAATTTTGGTCTCCAAAATTTAAATTTAAAAAGGATTTGTTTCCAGGTCCTTTGATTTTACATTTATTTGGTTTATTTTAACATTCTTCTTTGATTTTTTACAAAAGTAACATATTATAACAATTAAAATTATTATTATGATTAAAATTTTAGTTGACAATAGAATACTGTAGTTAACAATTGACTTATATTCTAGGTATTCAATGGTTTTAACATTTTTAATTTGATTTAAGTGAATGTTTTCTAAAATAAAATTTTTTACAATTTTTATTAAATTTAACTCATTTACTATTGGTATAATAGGTATATCTTTATACTTTTTGATTTTATTAGAAAATTGATTATTTTCTATATTCAATTTACAATTACTATATTTAATTAGATTATTTCCTTTAATAGTTATTTCTTGATCTATTCAATTTTGTACAATTTTTATTTTATTTGAATTTAAAATTACAATTATTTCATCATTAATTTGTGTTACAGATTTTAAATTATTTATTTTATAATTACATGTATTATTTTCTTTTAATAAATTTTTTACACAATTATTTTTGGGATATTCTAAGTTTTTCTTCAACAAACATTTTCCATTATTATATTTAAAGATTTCTTTATCTTTTAGAATGACATTTTGTATAGGCACATCTAATTGTTCGTGGTTTTCGTTTGGAAATGGTATTATTAAAGCGTTAGAATAACTTTCGGTGGTAAAGTTTGGAAGAAATAGAACAATTATTATAAGGCCGTCATTAAACAAAACACTACTTTTTATGTAAGGCATGATGTCGATGGTTAGATTATAACTTTGAATTTCGTCATCCGTAAGTATGTCGTGTGCGAGAACTTCTAAGCGGCTTAATAGAATAATATCTTTAATTTGCAGAAGATGGTTGTTGACTGAAGTTATTTGTGTGAACAGTTGAAGTATGAAGGAAGGTTGTGATATTTTTGGTATGAAATTGTTAGTCTGGTTTTCAATTTTGTTAAGAAATTGAGAAATTTCTATTTGTTGGTTATTAACATGTTCGGCTATTGTGTGGATATTTTTGTCGAAATTTTTGTTAATAATTATCTGGTCGTTGATTGTGTTTATCATTTGTCGACTATTTAAGTTTAAGTTTTGCAATTGGTTGAAAATTTGTTCTGAGTCTTCACTGTCCATTGTGCCTGTCAAAAATTTCATTGTTGCACCTAGGGCGTTGAAAAGCCCGCGTCTGTGTCATATTTTTCCAGTCAGTTTAGGTACTAAGGAATTTAAAGTGCGTTGTAAGGTTGACAGTTCTGTCGTTAAAATTTTATATTCTGTGGTTGTTGTATTTAAGTTAAGCAAATTGAAATTGTTATGTAAATTTTTTATTATTTCTTGGTACTGCGTAATGTTCGCGATATGTAGAGTTTTCGTATAATTTTCGATTATATTTTGTTCTTCCAATTTTATGATGGCAAACCCATTTTCATCCTTGAGTTGGCTTATTTGTATAGATTGAAGGAATACTGGAGAAATGAAGAGGAAAATTAATAGTAATTCCATTTCCTAAAATAGATAAGATTGGAAAGAAATTATTAGTTAACATTTTTACATTACTGAAATTTGAATTTTCTTTTACGTTATTTTTTGCAATATTTTACTTTTCTATTATTGCCTGTATCTACTATATGCCTGTTGTTTATTTTGAAATTTTTTAGAATTTTGTATTTAGGCTTGCATTTGGCAATGTCCCTATTGACAACAATATTGTTGTGTAAATTTCCGTTTGATGTTTTATTTCTATTTAAATACGCTGATCTTTTTCTTTTTTCTTCATCAAATTGTTCGGCTAAATTTTCAATTTCTTCTTTCGGAATGTTTTTATTTAGAAAATCGATTGGCTTTCGTTTAGTAGTAGAATGAATTGTTCTATTGTATGTCATTATAATTTTGAAAATTTTATCGTCTAATTCATCGGTTTCGTCAGTTTTGTCAATTTCTAAAATTCTGATGTGTTCATTGAGTGTTCCGTGTAACCTTTCAACATCAGAGTTGCCCGTTTTGTTTCCAGGAGTAGTTTTATGGAACTCAATTTGGTTTTCTAAAAGAAATTGTTCTATCGCACTATGTATTATGCCCTTTTCATTATCTGTTATTAGTTTTTTCATGTTGCCTAAATAAACTAACCTTTCTTTTAGTGCCTTTGAAATGGAAATCCACGTCCTATCATTCAATTTATGAATGGTAGCATGTTTGGAGAACTTATCTATCATAGTCAGATACATAACATTCCTACGTGGAAACCAAATGTCCATGTGGACAATATCGTTGAATTGTTTTGGAGATTGCGTAATTTCGAATGGGAGTTGTGCAGGTCTCCTATCATGTTTGGCTAAAGTAAAAACTTCGCAGTTATTCACAAATTTGTGTATACATAATTGCAAATTAAGATAATAATATAGCTCTTTAAGTTCGGAAAATATTTCGGAAATACCACGGTGGTTATTGCGAAGATGTTCATTTTTTATAATCTCTAGCATTTTATTTTTATCCGTTATATCTTGTAATTTTTTTGTGGACTTTAATATTTTTAAACGTTGGCTGTTGGCAAAATATTTAAGATAAAGATCTTGAAAGTTAAGATAAATGTCAATATCGTCACTGTATACACATGTTGGTCCTTTTTGAGGTAGGCAACGATTCATTTTTCATTTTTTCTAACAAGTTACTGTTTTCAGTAATGTACAGGAGATTTTGACATTTTTTATTCACAATTTTTGTAGTAAATTTATCATTCGTACTTCAAATTAGATAAATTTGATTTTTAAATAAATTAACAGGTTTTTCTGTTATCCTAATGTGGGATGAATCGTCTTCGTTTGCGCTATGTATTGTAGCATCAGTAGACATGATTTCCTCATCATTGTTACTGTTCGCTGCATTGTGTGTGTCCACTTCGTTTAGAAATTGTAGCATCGATGGTTCGATTGAAAATTCGTTGTTATCGTAAGTGTTGTTATTACTATTCGGAAGTCGACTTAAACCGTCTGAGATTTGATTGTCTTTCCCTTTAATGTAATTTATTTGAAAATTATATTCATTCAATTTGATCTTCCATCTTTGCAGCTTCATATTTGGTTCTTTAAGGTTATTAGGCCACACAAGAGGTTTATGATCACTTTGAATTGTAAAATGTCTACCGTAAAGGTAAGTATGAAAATGTTTGGTAGCCCAAACGATGGCAAGAAGCTCTTTTTGTATAGGAGAATACCTTATTTCGTGGTTGTTTAATGTTCGAGAAGCATAGGCTACCGGGTGGTTATTTTGACTTAGTATCGCGCCTACTGCAAAGTTGGACGCGTCAGTTGTTAAAGTGAAATGTTTGGTAAAATCTGGATTCCTTAGAATGGGCTCGGTTGTTAAGAGCATTTTTAATTTTTTAAAAGCTTCTATGTATTCTTTGTCATTTTTGTTAATTTTAGATTTTTTTTTCAAGTAACGTATTAACGGATAGGTTATTTTGGAGTAGTCTTTTACGAATTTTCGGTAATAACCGGTTATCCCTAGAAAACATTTTATTTCTTTTTGCGAAGATGGAAGAGGGATATTTTGGATGGTATTAATTTTTGATGGGTCTGGTTTTATACCCCCTTGAGTAATTACATGTCCCAAGAATTTAGTAGATAGTTGAACAAAATTATATTTATCAATTTATATCGTTAAATTCGTTTCACGTGGCCTCTGTAGAATTTTTTTTATTGAAATTAAGTGTTCTTCAAAGGAAGATTAAGATGTCGTCCAAATATACAACACATATTTTGTTGATGAATTCACTTAAAACGTGATTCATCAACCTTTGAAAGGTGGACGGTAAGTTTTTCAACCCGAAGGGCATACGAGTGAACTGATAATGGCCACTTCTAGTTGAAAATGCCGTTTTGGACCGATGATCTGGGTGGACTTTGATCTGATGAAATCCTTTCGCTAGATCTAAGGTGCTGAAATAACGGCAGTTTCGGTTGTTAAGAGCATTTACACAAGAGCATAACGATATCCTTTAGAATATACCTGTATGTCGTTTTTTGTTACTATCTTATGCTTAATTTCGTTGGTGAAAGTGAGTTTTTCATTCTCTTGATGGAAAACATCTTTAAAAGTATTTAAAAGTGATTTAATTTGTGAAATATTTTTATTGCTTAAGTGAGATGGAAAATTAAAATTAATTTCGTTGTTATGGTAACAGCGATTGAGGCTGAAAACATTAATAGAATCGTCCACATATTGGTTTTCGTAATATTTTTCTTCTTCATAATTTAGGAAGAACGGAATAGACGTTTTTTTTGTTGTAAGTAATCATTCTTTATAATCTATGTTAACATTTAATGTGGACAAGATGTTATTACCTATTAGTCCATCAAAAGAACTATGAAACGGAAATTCAAGAAAATCAACAAAAGAACCAGGTTCATTAAAAATTTTGAAAAGGTGGAACCTGCATCTAATATTTAAAGAGAGTTTTCTGTTGAAAGCTGTGAGTGGGACAGCTTTAATTGTGGTTTTCCATTTAGGATTGCAAAGATTGGTATTACTGATACTGTACTCTGCACCAGTATCAATAATAAACCTTAATATTTTGCCTTTTAATTTAATAGCTATATAGGGTAATTGCTTCAGGCGTTGTTTTGAAAATTTGTTGTATTGATGTTTGTTTCATCATTTAGATTCATTGAAATGTCCATTGGTTCTATGCTTGGTGTTCTGTTATTTCCAAAATTTCTGTTACCAGAACAATTAGGTTGTGAGATGCGATAGTTGTTTGAATGGCGATTCGATTTATAGATTCTAGAGTTTTGTGCGTTAAAACGACGAAAATTGTTTGATTAAGAATTTAATTAGTTTGGGTTATTATGGTGACATTGCTGTGAATTTTGCGAAGTGAAATTATTATTATAATTTCTTGTTGGAAAATTTGAATTGTTATTATGGTGATATTGTTGTGAATTTTGGGAAGTGAAATTATTATTATAATTTTTTGTTGGAAAATTTGAATTGTTATTATGGTGATATTGCTGTTTACTATTTTGGTTGGAATTATAATTCTTTTGAAAAGAGTTATTAAAATTTTTTTGTTTATTTCGATTTTTATTATTTTGCATACCTTTGTAATGCAGATAGTTGTTTTCCGCTATAATCTGGTAAGCATCAAATAATGTTTTTGGGTCTCTATAAATAATAATTCCCCTGACAGGTTCAGATAGATTATCTTTAAAAGTGTTTAAAGCAATTCTTTTATTTGCTTCTATTTTATCTTTAACTGTCCTCGTCCTGTAGTAAAAGTACGTTGTTAATGCGTGTTAGTGTACAATTGATTTCATCATAGAAATCTTTTATTGTAGAATTACATCTAACTCAAACAAAATATCAATAAGACGAGAAGTTGGGACTGTTTCTCCATGATTCTTTGTTAAAATTGATTTTAATTCGATCCAAGTTTCAACCGGACCATGAGAGAGTAAAGCTTGTTTAGCATATCCAGTTATTTTATCGTGAATATGCCCAAAAAGGATTTTTTTATACTGTTTTCCAGTTAGTGCCTCTATAAGAGGTATAAAAGATTCCATTCTTTTTACAAAGGTAGTCAGGTCTCGTTGAGTACCATTAAAAGGTGGACCTTGAGCGATACACTTAATAATTAAGTTAAAGTTGGATATGTCACTTTCACTTTCGTTGAACATTTTAAAGTAGCAAATTTATTAACAAAAATTTAGTTAAAATGAAGGTAGTGGAGTTTATTTATTTTTTTTTTTGTAGATAAAAAAAAATTTTTTTTTTTTTTTTTTATTTATTCTAAAAAGAATATTATTATTATATTTTTTTTCTTTTTATTTAAAATTTAGGATGAAAAATTTATTTGTTGAAATAATATTTAGTTACTTATTTATTTAACGTTTAAGTAGGAAAATTTAAAATAAGAAAATTTATAAAATTTATAATTATTTGTTCAAATAATATTTAGTTATTTATTTATTTAACATTTAAGTGGAAAAATTTATTTCTTGTTAAAATTTAAAATAAGAAAATTTATAAAATTTATAATTATTTGTTCAAATAATATTTAGTTATTTATTTATTTAACATTTAAGTAGAAAAATTTATTTTTTTTGTTAAAATTTAAAATAAGAAAATTTATAAAATTTATAATTATTTGTTGAAATAATATTTCGTTATTTATTTATTTAACATTTAAGTAGAAAAATTTATAAAATTTAAAATAAGCAAATTTATTAAATTTTATTTTATATTTGTCATTTAGAAGAAATTTATTTACCACGTCAAAATTTAACATGAGAAATTTAAAATTTCCTTTTTTTTTTTCTCTAACACTTAAGAAGAAAACTTATTTACTTCTTCCTTTAATTTTTGTTTAAAATTTAAATACTTTTACTTAAGGTAGCAAAATAATTTGCGGTAACTTACTGAGTGTTGATGTTCCTTTTTAAAGTTGGTGTAGCTCATTAAAGTTGATATAGGAAAAATCCAGGAGCTGAGAACTGCGTGTTGAAATTAGACAGGATGTTCGTGAATTAAAACTATGGTAACTTGATGTTTTTGATACTGCTCTACCTGTTGTTGTATGATTTTCCAAAAAGGTTTTTTGTAAATCCCAGCTTGAAGGTATGAATTTTGATATGTAATCCGTTTTAATTATTTGTAATTTTATTTTAGAAGTAATTCAATTGATGTTTCATTAGATTAGGTATTTATTGTTTATTGAACACTTTTGTAATAATTTTTTTTTTGAATTATTAAATTAAATTATTTATTTTGTAAAATTGATTATTTATTGTTTGTTTGACACTTTTGTAGTTTTTATTTAGAATTATTAAATTAAATTATTTATTTTGTAAAATTGATTATTTATTGTTTGTTTGACGCTTTTGTAATTTTTATTTTAAAATTATTAAATTAAATTATTTATTTTAACTTTAATTATTTACTTATAATTTAATTGCAGCTCTGCCTGTAGTATTTAAAAATACACAATAATCTGCTATTGGGCAGATCCTACCGACTGCGTCAATTATAATTAAAAAAATGTGTTTTATTGTTGAGTTGTTCTTACAAACTGAAACTTTTTTATTACTTATTTTTTATTATTACTTATTTCTAATTAACAAATAGTTTAAACGAGAGAGGAAATGCGCTGCGTAAGCAATCTGCATGTTGGCATTTCATTACAACGTGATACATGCCAGTATAAACACATACAAATATACAACAACTGGATTAGAATCATACGATTATAATCGAGTTGTTTGTTTCATATGAAATGATATGAAATTTGATAGTTAAAAAAATAGTTTACATAAAATGTACAGATTGTACATGAACAAAATAATAAAGTACAGTTACAATTTAATAGGAGTTGTCTAATATGCAGTTTTAATAAAGTACAGTTGCAATTTAATAGGAATTTTCTAATATGCAGTTTGCTTATATAACAATATTTAATATTGTTGCAGTATATATACTTATATTGTATTTACCTATACATAATTAATTGTAGTGACAATGAATTTAAAATTCGGTTGGGTTATCGTCGGGTTATCGTACTGAAAAAGCAGTGAAGTAATTAATGAAGTAAAATAATAAAATTGAAACATATAGGGTAGGGTGGAAGGTGGGTATCAGTATAAAAATAATATTGTAGTGGGTTTGAGAAAAGGAGCAGTTGTGGTAGCTGTTGAAAATGGCGGATTGTAGCAGTTGTAAAAACTAAGAGAAAAAATAAGAGGCGAATCTGGTCTAAGATATGCTGGTTGTGTGTGGTAAGATAGCTGCTACCAAGTGCAGTGGGAATGATCAATACAGTATTGTCGCGTTGAACGCAAAGTCGTGGGAAGATTTATTTGTTATGATTGCATGGTGTACATACATAATGTTGATGGTGTTTTAAAAGATATTCTTGATTCAGTTTTAGAAGCAGGTAAATTAAAAATGTACGAAGTTTTGAATTTTGAATTGTTTGGGATTTGGACACAAAATGGAGAAATGCATCATAAAAGGAAAAGTTTTTAGAAAATGTGCAATGCGGCAATCATATAATGAAAAATTGTACAGCAAATGTGTTTAAATATAATGTATGTAAGAAAGAAAATGAAGCATTGAATCTAGAAAGAAAATGAAGCACATACTGAAGGAGTGCTACTTTATTATAAAGAGAATTGGAATGTACTATGGGTACTACATGTCAGATTAAGTAGTACGAGATATGTCTTTCATATAGTAGGAGTGTTGATTATATGAAATACTGGATTATATGAAATACTTTTTATACTTTTTATTCTGAAGAATACAGGCATTTTTATTATTACAAATTATTAAAACAAAATTTATATATTGAATTAACAATAATGTTGTATACTTGTATTATAACTTAAGATTTGCGTATTGTATAACTTAACAATATTTTGTGTTACATACACTTACACTTTTGATAATGATATTTTTTATTCTATATATATATATAACCTATAAGACTGAAATAGACCTCTTTTTGTTTTGGTTTTTCACACAAAGAACATCTTTTAATTACAACAGGTTATGCGTCCAGGACTTTAATCCAATTTTTATAAATTAAATTTTTGGATAATCATAAAAAATCAAAATTTGTAACAAAAATTGAAGGATTCGAAGAATTAAATAAGAGATATATTTTTTGTCATTTGTTATTTTTGGGCAATCTAATTAAATATTCAACATGAATAATCACATGACAGCGATCGATAGACTGCTAGCTCGAGAAAACAATATGACCTGCAAATTTTCTGTAAAAACTTACCTAGAACAAGAAAATGTATGGAGCTGTGTAGAACCAACAAAAGGTTCTTATGGAACAGAAAAACTTGACGCTGCTAACGATAAGCGAAAATAAAATTATCCTTTTAGTAGATCCGATAAATTATGATCACATCCAAGAAGCAAAGTCTGCAAAGGAAGTATGGACAAATCTACAAAAATCCTTTGATGACTTAGGGTTGCCACGTAAAGTTGGACTTCTCCGAGATTTAATTTTAACATCATTTGATAGTTGTACAAACGTAGAAGATTACATTAATAAAGCAATTTCGTCGGTACATAAATTAAGAAATATAGGTTTTGCTGTTAATGATGAGTGGTTGGATATACTATTACTTGCCGGTTTACCCGCGGAATATAAACAAATGATAATTACCATAGTAAGTTCTAATTTGGCTATATCTGCAGACTCTGCTAAAACAAAAATACTTTAAGATGTTAAAGTATCTGAATCTACAGCGTTTTTCAGTAGATCTCTCAATAAAGTAAATTTAAAAATTTTAACAATCCTCACAATTTTTCAGGTTCTCAGTATTTTAATAACCCCAGTAGCAAGGGTCCAATGTGTTATAATTGTAATAAATATGGACACATAAGTAAAAATTGTTACGCGGAAGTATCAACATTAATGTTAAGGTCAACAACAAAATAAAATGTATTCAAGTAAGAAATATTCTGTATGTATCAGAATTATCAACACAAATCTACCTTCGATAAGTCAAATTATTTAAAATAATGTTAAAGTCAAGTTCAGAAAATATGAATGTAAACTTTTTAATTTAAAAAATCAATTAATCTGTAATACTAAATTATTTACCAACATGTGTAAACTTATCACTGAAACAAATGACGTTAAATGCTTATCAACTACAACATCAGTCATATCAGTTGCCAAGAAAGATGATCAATGCTTATGGCACCAACGACTAAGTCATTTAAATTTATCAGCTGTGCAGAAATTACATGAATGCGTAATAGAAATTCAACTGTCATCAGATCATCTTACAAAAAAATTGGCACGAGAGCCATAGAACTAAGTGAGCTATCTATTCGCATTTATTTGGCCCTATGGAGACTAGACCTCTAGGAAGGGCAAAGTATTCTTTCACGTTTACAGATGACTTATCTAAAAAGGTATTTGTTTATTTATAAACATGATATTTTCGATAAATTCAAGGATTTTAAAAACTAAGTAGAGAATCAGCTCTATCGAAAAATAAAAATCCTTCGTTCAGCTAATGGCACAGAGTATATCATCAACAGAAATTTTATTTTATTATTGTTCTAATTGAATATTGATATTTGGATAAATAATTTAATTCACTTTGTTTTGATTTGGAAGAAAATAAAAAATTAAAATAAAATATAACATTTAGTATAAAAAAAAAATGTTTACTAATTATTAATACGAACTTTGTATTGTTTGTTGTATTGTTTGTTGTGTTGTTTGTATTAATAATTAGTAAACATTTTTTTTTTTTATATCTATATAAAGTAATAATTCTTTATAAAGTAAATATCAAAATTTATAAAAGAAAAACATGTGCACTGGGCACTATATTATTCAATTCACTAGTTGAATTTGAGATTTTGGCTTTAACTTTTTTTATTTAGATAAATTCTATGACCGAACTGTACAACGTTCGAATAAAGAAAAATGTACTACAAGTTGCGAGACCGTACGTACGAATATAACGTACGAATAAAAAATCTGCTACAAAATGTGAGACCATTATGAACGATTATCCGCAATAAGTTGAAGAGGCCATGGCCAGTTCAAAAGGTAAAGAATCAAAATTAAACGATGAATTTTTTAATGATCTATCAAAATAGATTAAGAAACTTAATTAAGTACATGAAGGAATAATAATAATGGGCAGTTTTAACATGTAATACAACACATACTTTTAAAATGATATCTGTAAAATTAAAATAAAGGAAATATTTGATGAAAATATGTTTATACAAATAATGAAAGAGCACACGCGTATAACACAGATGTCTAAAACATTGATAGATAGGGTCATAACAAATCGACATGAGAAGGTTTCTGCTTGGGTTGACAATGGTGCAAAACTTATTTACCCAGAGACACTAAGAATAAATATAAAACCCATGTGAATTCATAACTTAGCCCCCATAGAAAAATTTTGTCCTCACGCTATTTCCTACAGGGTGGTATATTTCAAAGAACTTTCTTGCGAATTACCCTATCTATCTTGTGATATCGTAGAGGAATATGTAGAAGCAATAAATGCTGATCTGAAGCAACTTAGAAATTGGCTCTGTAAAAATAAATTAAAATTAAATTAAAAAAAAAACAAAATTTATGAAAATCAATCACATACAAGATACTGAATTAAAAATTGTTAATGAAAGAATTGAAGAGGTTCAGGAAATAAAATATTAAGGTGTAATATTGGATAACAAGATAAAATTCAAGAGCATCTCAAGAAGTTATGGAACGCCTACAAAACTTACAAAACCGTTCAATGAGAATAATTTTAAGAGTTAATCAATATGCTGCAATCAATTATATGCTGGAAGCCCTTATTTGGTTATCATTACGCCAGAAGATCATAATAAACGTGTAAATTATTCTTTTTAAAATGATGTTCAACATGTATCCGAAGTATCTCCCTGTGCAATAGACTTTTCTATGCTGGAGATGTGCATAGTTATAATCTAAGAAATAATTTTAATTTTAGACTGAAGAAATTTTAAAAAGAATTTAGTTCCTTATGTAAAAAACAATTTTTAGTAAAACTAGAATAGAAATGTTAAATTTATTTAAAAATAGTAAAGTTGATTAAAATTCAAATAATTTAATATAACCTTATTTTTTGTTTTTAAGCTAAGATACAAAAAGAAAGAAAAGTGGAAGTGCAGGACAGTGAACGTCTCATTTGTCGGGAAAGCGTGATATGTCAACTTGTTTTGATTTTCCAGTCCAGTTTTCAGTCCAGTTTTTGATTTTTTTTTTCAATTGTTAAATTTAATATTGCTTGTAAAAATAAATTGTAAAACTTTTATATGAAAAAGTAAATAATTCCCTTCATATATCTTGACATGTTGGAAGACATATGAAGGAGTGAATATAAATATAAATCTGACATTTTTTACTCATCTTGGCATGTTGACAGAAGCAAGCGATGAATGGTCATGATATTGATATGGAGTATTCCACTTGGCTTTTTCCCTTTACAAGGAGAAGTAAATAATATAAAGGTTATGAATTTGCATATTTTACTAGAGTTTTTTTAATTTAATTCTTTTGGCGCATAGTCAGTCGATATGGAATTATCTTGAAGTAACGATTTTTTGTTTGAACCTAGCACTTTCTTCTGCGTGAATTACGACAATTCCACCGCCATATACAAATAATAATAATAAACTTTTTATTTGTTAATTTTTTTTTTAATTTTTGAACGTTTTTAAAACTTTATTTTTAAATAGATTTTATATTTCATTTATAATTTTTTTTTTAATTTTTAATTGTTTTAATTTAAATTTTTTGAAATAAAACAAAACAAAAAAAGCTATAACTCATGATGTGTATAAACAGCTGAATGCATTCGATATAAAAAATAAATCGATTTAAAACTTGATAAAAATTATTTTGTTTGTTTTTAAATAATGTTAAATAGATATACAAAAAAAAAAACAAAAGTGTAGATAAAAAATAAAATCTAATTCTTATTTGATGTTTATTCCATTAAATCTACAGGCAAAAATAATTACTGATTGGCATTTTACACACTAAGCGAAGACAGCAGCTATTATAAATAAACATTAATTATGATAAGTGTTAATTAAGCATTTTGACGCGTTGTATACTTTTCTCACAACATACATCAATCATTATATAAACGTTAAATATTTGAAGATATTGATTTAATTTTTATTATATACATACCAATACTAGACATTGGCCCAAAAACTGTACTGTCATGAGTTGTGCTACAGTTCCACCGACGCTTTTTAAACTGATGTTGACATTCCTAAAAAGAAAATAGAAAAAAAAGTAGTTGATACGAGAAATAAACCAAACAAAAAATACCAAACGTTCAAAAAATTCAATGTATCACATAATACTTAAAAGTTTTATTGTTATTACTTTTGAATTAAAATTTGAAAAATAATTTCTATAAAAATTGCGAAAAATTAAGAGACAGTTATAACACTTGATCCACAGAAGCTAATATAGTTTTATTTGAAAGCTTAATCTTCAAACGTTCAGCTGCTGAAGAACTTATTATTTTTAATTAATTACTTATTAAATTAAAGCTAAAAATACATTAACATTTTATATTTTTTAAATATAATCTTTAAAGTTAACGGATTTTCTTTCAAAAATATTTTACAATAATTTCAATTTTGGTTTGTATCTGGGAAACGGTAAGACTTAAAGAAAAAATTATTTAGCACAAAATTATGGTAGTTTCATAAAGATTTCAAATTTAATATAATAACGGTACTTTAATAGTACACTTTTGAAAGGAAACATGTTAATTTAAAAGAAAAATATAACAAAATGATACGAAATTCCCAATATATCGAAAACGACAAATAAAAAATCCCCCACCTGAAAAATGTTCACTCTTATGCGGAACACCCTATATATTGATTCGTGGTATTAACATGCAAGTATGTTGTTGTTAAGTATTAGAAGAGTGTTCCAAAAAAAAAGGAACAGAAGGATGCTGTTTACACATGTCTGACTGCAATAGTTGTAAATGTAATAGTTTGCACAGTTTGGCAAAATCTAACATGTTGCTTGCAGAAAGTATATCAACCAGGTTGATGTATAGAGAACAGGTGGGATATAAAGATTGGTTTGTAAACATTGCACTGTGTAGATTCACAGTATTGGTATGGTATTGAAAGATATACTTGATTCTACAAACGAAAAAAAAATGTCTTCGGCAGTACTAAAATAAGTTTGATGTATCGCTTAAGAAAAACTAGAAGGAAAAAATGAAATGCTTCAAGCAGTAAAGTATAGGTAAATGGAGAGAATAAATTTGCTTATTCTAGCACAAGAAAGCTAAAAAAAATGGTTCAAATAAAAAATATGAATGGATTAGGTAGTTAAGAATTTCAAATATCAAAATGTTGATAAGATAGAAAAAATAAATCTTGAAACAATAAAATTTTTTGTACCTATCTAATAAATAAAATAATTAAGTCATTAAATTTCATCTCATTTGTTATAAAGTAATATTGGGTATTCCGTTATTTACATAATAATTGTAAAAATTGTTCTTAATAACAAAAAAAGTTCTTAATAAATTGTTCTTAGTAAAAATATATTAGAAAAAGCGAATATAATCGATGAATATGTGAATTTTGCGTAGTCGCACATTTTTTCATATTGTAATATACATACTATAAGGGTTCTCCTTTGTACACCGATACTATTAACTATTTAATCCTAAAATAATAAATTAAAAAGAAGAAAAGTGTCGTCTCACTTGTAGGCGACGATGATATTTTCCAATGATGTGTAATTTTTATTAAAAAAACAATATTTTTCAAATTAAATATTATTTATTTATTTATTAATTTATTCGTTATTTTTTACAGTAATTACAATTTCACTAAATTCTAAATTTTTCCTATTTACTATAACGATGGATTTTGTAACATTTTTTATTTTTAAGTAATAATTATTTAAATAAAAATAGTATCAAATGCTACTCAGAATACATTCAAAAATTTTCTAAGCTAAAAATATACATATCAAAATCATGAAAAACATTATGTGTGGGGATTCATTAAAAAACAAAAAAAGAGAAGAAAAAATAAAAAAATACATATAAAAAAAAATAAAAATATATATACATATAAATAAATTTTGATGTAATTTACAACTGATAAATTGATAGTAGTAGTAATTATTAGTAATTATATAATAGTAATTGTTAAGTATATTAAAGACAATTAAAAAGAAAATTCCAAAAAAGAAATTTAAAGGAAAATTCCACGATGTAACAGAAAAAAAGTTTTCAAAAGCTGTAGTGCGAAAATTCGGAACAGTTATACTAATGCAAGAAAGTTAGAGCGAAGTGCATAAATTTCAGAAAAACTGTGATTTAAGTGAGCTGATCTTATAAAAAATATTCTTAGAACTTTATAGCAATATAAGTATCGAATAGGTAAAATTTTTAAATTACGAAATAATGGAAGACTGTTATGAAATCTAGATTTTTTACATATTATTCTAACTAGGTGTTTTTGCAGAAGTAATAATGGTAATATTTTATTATGGTATGTACCACCCCAGCAGGCCAAACCGTATTGTAGTTTATATTGAACAACACCATAATAGAAAGTTTTTAAAATTTCTTCTGAACATATTTTCTTCAAGTGATAGAAGCACCTTACGCTGTGACACATATACTTCCTTAAAGCTTCACATTGCGAAGCCCAACACATTCTACAATCAAGAATTAAATCTAAAGATTTCAAATCTTTTATTACATCAATCTCAAAACATTGGTCACTGCAAGCAAGATTACTATCAAATAAAGTACAAGATAAGTTTTGACCACATAAGCAATGATTATTACTAGTATAAGATTTAAACCTACAACATTCAGGTGCATTATAAACAGCGGGGACTTTAAACCCAGAATGAGGATATAAGTTGAAGTACATTAATTTGGTTTTTTTGCTAATAATTAATCTGTGTGTAGTAAACTATTTCCGCAATGTATCCAAGTCGTAATTAATATCAGCATGTAAATCAAGTGCACTCTTTGACTTAAAAACTATACCGAAATCGTCTGCAAATGCCGTGATCTGACCTTTAAAATTAAGTGAAAACAAAGAATTAATGAACACTAAAAAAGTACAGGTCCCAGTACAAAGCCTTGTGGTACACCAATTTTTAAAAACGCAATTCTACTCTTTGAACCATTGATTATAACACTTTGTGATCTATTATGTAAATGCGACCTAAACCATTCTAAAGCAAAACCTCTAAAACCAATTGTATACAATTTTTGTAAAAGGATTTCATGAGAAACCATGTCAAAGGCCTTCGTGATATCAACAAACAATACAGCCGTAGATAGTTTATTTTCTAAATCGCCACAGATATTTTTGCAAAATCCATAAGGGCATCCTCATGACCTTCCATCTCTAAACCCCAATTGAGAATTACTGAAAACATTTATTTTTTCAAGAAATTTTAAAATTCTTTTTTTAATAAGTTTTTCAAAAATTTTACTAATTGTTGGGAGTAGGGAGATTGGTCTGTAATTTGCCACATCATTAGTATCCCCTTTTTTATATAGAGGTACAACATTGGCAGACTTTAGTGCATCTGGAAAGATTACTGAATAAACACTTTTATTGAACATATAAGCTAACATATCAACAACATATAGACCAACATTTTTCAACGTTAAGTTAGAAACCTCTTCATTACCACATGATTTTTTATTATTTAAGCCTTTACCCCTACTCCTAGCACTTGCAAACCTTTTATCTTTCTTTTTTATTCTAGACAACGAACTACAATTACTTATATGGTAATTTAAAATATTAATAAAATTTTCATAAGCTTTAGATATATTTAATTCAGAATACCCCAAAATTTAAATATTAATTCATTTTTTAATTTATTATAGTCAATAGACTTCCTATACTGTATGTTATTGTTTTTTGTGCCTAAATTTGTATTAATATTAATTATTAGTCCTATCGTATAATGATCTGTTATATCAAGATCTGAAATGCATACACTACAATCTTAAATTTGAAAATTGTCACAACGAATAAATAAATGGTCAATGCACTTACTTGATAATTTTCTTGTTGGTTCATTAATAATTGGTTCCAAGCCAAGCGAAGCCATCAAGGCAAGATAAATAGATCTATCACTACCAAGAGTCAATAAACCAAAATTTATGTCCCCGACTAATATAATATTAGATGCCTGCACATTCATTAGAAAATTTGACAGTTCATCTAAAAACAATCAAAAATTATATTTATGAAATCTATATATGCAAATAAAAATATACGAGCACTTATTTATATTTCACGTTAATTTCAAAATATCACAGCTTTTCAGATTAAAGTTATCGCAACTACAATTAATGTATTCTCTGACAAAACAAGCAACACCACCGACCGAGTAATTATCTTTTGTAATACCAAAAAATTTATAATTGTTCGTATTGTAGAAATTTATTTCGGATTCGTAAATTCAAATTTCTGAAAGTAAAATAAGATCAGGAAACTTGTCAAGATTATTTATGTGACTTACAAGAGAATTAAAATTTGCACGTAAACTTCTTATATATTGATATAAAATAAATAACTTACTACCATTGACAGATGGAAGGATGTTCTTGCAATTTAATAAATCGAAAGGGGAAGCAGTGTTTTCAAGTATTAAGTCATTGTTATTAATTATCATTTACATTTGTACTATTTTTAAACAATTTTAAATTATTATAAACTTAATAATTCTGCCTCCATCTAGGTGCCTAAAATTCAAGCTAAAATTTCTATAAAATAAATGTTTAAAACCTTTTTCTTTTTGTATTTTTCTTGCTTTAGCATAAAGTGCTTGATAATATTTTGTTAGGCTGTTATTAATAAAAATTATTTTATCCATTTTTTTATTATCAGAACAAAACAAACTTTTGACATTTAAGTAATTCTTTGTCTTAATTTTCTCTTTTATTACCGTTTCCTTTAAATTATTCGATGCTAATTCCACACATAATATTTTTCTTTTAAATTCCATATCATTTTTAATGTTGTTATTATTATTTTTTCTTATTTATAATCTCCTTGATGTAACAATTTTTTATGTCATTATTATTAATATTCAAATTAACACCAGTGTTCAATACTTTTTTTGTTGTTTGAAGTGCATTACTGCTGTTTATGATATGATTCACACCTGTTATCTCAATAGTATTTTCTTTCTCCTTCTGTTTAAAGGTATTAACAGTATTCCCAAGTGATGTTACTTTTTCAATAAGTTGAGATCTCTCTTTTATTAAAGATTTAATTTCAACCATGTTATTTGCTATAATTTTTTTCATATCTAAGTTGAGTATAAATAAAGCTTGTAGCTTTTCTTCAATGTTAGAAGACTCAAAATTTTTTTCAAATAGTGGTGCATTGCAAATAGAGCTGCTAGAAGAGTGGCTACGAGGAGATAGAAACACATAATCTTCGTTGTTGAAGTCATGTAAACATAAAGAGCATTCAAACTGTTGTTGATTTTTTAATAAACTTTTTATCTCTGTAGCAGATTTTTTTATACAAGAAGCATGTAGTATACCTTTACAAGAATCACATTGTAGAGATGGCTGCAATCTCTCAACTTTATTTTTGCAAACACTACTAGATGCCATTTAGCCTTATTATTCTTATTTCTCCAGTTTTTATTCTTTATATATAATTTGCTTTTACAGATTTGAATAAAAGAAAAAAAAAATAATTTAATTTTTTTTCTTTTTTCTTCACTTCTTTTACCAATAAATTAAAATTTATTATTGAATATGATTATTGAATTTAATCAAAAGATGTTCGGAAACAATATTAAAGCAACGTTTGATTTTCATTTAATCAAATATAAAAAATATAATTTTAAAAAATAAATTTTGTGTTGTTGAATAAATAGCAAAATATAGAATGTGAGATTTTTCATAGTGAAATTCTTTTCAAATACAAATTGAACCAAAAACTAGTCACTCAGGTTTATAATCGTGCACCTATTATGTCGGGCCAATAGTCTGCAGGCCTAAATCAAAAATGTATGTATATCAACAAGCACTTTAGATTCATTTCAATGTCTACATATTAAATTTAGTTGTGTCTAAATCAGTTCAAACTTAGAACGAAACGAAGCAATTTCTCACTACTATGAGTAGTTCAGCCATATTTGTTCTACTTCATCAAAGCGTGATAAGCTTTTACAAGATACAAATTAAAACGATACTTGGAAACATGGTATGTGTATTTCAAGTAGTCTTAGAACTCTCGACTTTTAAATTTAATTCAAAAAGAGAAGGAAATTTAATTGAAATTTTCGGTTTAATTATTGAGAATTGGGGTATTACTGTATTATTATAGGTATATGGGGTATTACTGAAATAAATAGAATTGGGGTATTACTGTATTGGAATAGGTATAAGGGGTAACACGTGCATTAAAAATATCAATAGTCTACAAATAATACAAAATAAAGCAATTAAAAATATTTTTGAACTCGAAACTAGAACATCCTCCAACTATATCCATAAAAACTACAATATATTAAAAATAAAAGATTTTAAACAACTAAGCCAAATTATGCACATTCACAATATCATAAACCAGTATATCAAAACAAATACCAAAATAGTTCCAAATAATGAAGTGATACCAAATAATGAATACACATATATAATACAAGAGGAAACAATCAACTGAGATATGAAACGGGTACAAATTTGAATGGGATTGAACCTATCTTAAATTCAGGTATCAGGCTCTTTAACAACATACTATTAAATATACAAAATTTATCCAGAAATCAATTTAAAAATCAATGTAAACAGTTATATATTTCAAAATATTTACAAACTAGTTTGTTCTGTTTTCCTATTTTTTTTTATTTTTTTGAACTTTGAACTTACAGTACTAAATACTTTTATTATGTATATAATTTAAAATAACATCTCGTTCTTTCTTTTTTTATTTTATTTTCTGTTTTGTTTTTTTTGCTTTTGTTTTTTGTTAATTACAAGATTAAAATATAATATCTAGATTTAAGCCTATTTTAATATTATTATTGCACTGATTTGAATTTAAGTGAATTTAATTTAATGATTAGAAGATTAAAAAAAAAAAATGTATACACTCTGTACGAGCTTCACAGAGCTCTTTTTGAGAAATGAATAAATAAATAAAAAAATCAGTCGATATATGCATTTTTTTCACATTTTAAAACTACATTTTTCCTGTTTACTTTCAGTTTTTGATTTTATTTTATTTTCTTAATTAATTCAAAAAGGTACATTAACAAATTATAAAATTAAATTAGAAATAAGTTTATTAGTTATTATAATGATTTTAAATTATAGTTAGGCGTTTATAATTAGTAATAAAATTAGTATGAGTAAATAAATAGTTATAAGTTCGATATAAGAGATTTAAGTTCTATTTTAGCGTTTGATGCAATAATCAGATTTTTGTACTTATTACATTTAATTAGCACTCTAAGAGCTAAGAGGTTCAAATTTCCCATCTAAAGTTCTACGAAAGTGTATTATGAACATCTATCGCATTCGATTATTATTGTATTATTGTTCAGTGTGGTTTTACTTCGAATGAACGTTGAATCGGTATATTTATTTACGATTTCTGTAAGGAAAATTCGATTAAGTCGTGTTTTTTTTTTTCAAACGAGCTTAAATGGATTAGTTTTAATCTATGATCATAATATGAGTGTAAATTATTTGGTCATCTCGGTTTAAGTGGTGAAGGCCAAAGCTTAAGAAATTTCTTTGAACTAATTCTATCCTGTTAATGTGTAAATTTAAATAAGGAGCCCATACTTAGCTCGCATATTCCAAATTTGAACGCATATGATCCTTGAATTCCTTTGACCATCTTTCGATGAAACCAAAGATGGAATTTGCTTTGTTAATAATGGAATTCTAATGTAGTCTGAAGTTAACTTTATTATCAAAGTAAATATCAACACCTCCAAGTTATATATTTTTTGTGAAATATTTTCTTTTATGGATGTAGGTATTATACAAAAAAATTCAAAAAAGTTTTTGGATATAAATGCTTGTTTAAAACAAATAATTTATTGCTTAGAAAAAATCATATTACTCAATAATAATAACAAATTTAATCCAATTATTAATACAATAATTGAAGAATATGAACATTATGCTCTGTCATAAAATGAATTGAAGGTAAGTATTGTTTTTATATTTTTTAATGGTCATGTTAATGGTCGGTTTAAGACTCATGTGATAAAAAGCTCTCTCAAAGGGAAAAAAAAGTAAGAAAGTAAGTTACGAATCGAAAACGAAACGAAAACGACACGCCTTTTCACTAAGGCTATTCCATTTTTCTTTGTTGAAACTAAATGAAGCGCTTTCGAAAGGTTTTTTTGTATCATAGTTTTCTTTGTTAAATTTAAATTTTGACAGATATGGTTTTATTAAAAACACTTAAAAAATAATCGTTTAAAAAATATTCGTAAGTAAATTAAAAATATAAAAATTAAATTAAGTTTAAATAAAGACTATGTGTATATTGCATTGCAAAATTTGTAATAATTACATTGTTTCTGTTTCCAGATAATGGATTTGCAAAGGGACGATAAAACAGAATGTTTTATTATAAAATTTTATAAATTTTAGAAGTAATAATAATAAAAACATACATATTTTTACAGTTCTAGAACAAAATAACCAATTAGTTGAGTTTGGAAGGAATAAAGAGTTTGGGGATGATGAGAGCGAAAACAATTTAACATTTTTGAAAATAAACGATTAAACCAGTCACGAGTACATAAAAAACAATAACAGAAAAAGAAATTTACTTTCAAGAAAAGAATAGAATTGCTTCAAGTTCTCAAGAGCACCAAAATAATATTCATACAACTCTTGGTTCAATTATAACATCAAAACAACAAACAAATTCTAAAATAAACCAACAGGACACAAATAAAAAAAAAACTAAAAATCAAATTAACTCTTACATATACATTTTTATACTCTACACCTAAAGTATAGGTAAAATTAACTTTAGTATAGTGATGCGACCACCAAAAGGAAGAGAGTTAGATATGGACATGTATATATATTCTGAATCAGGATCACCTCCTGAATCGATTTAGCGATGTCCGTCCGTTCGTGCCCACGATAATTCAAAAAATAATGATGATATCTTGATGAAATTTATGCTGTAGGTTAACAATGACTAAAGAAAGACGGCCCATATGACTAAAGAAAGACTCCCATACAACTCCCAAAACGGAAAACGTATATCTTCGAAATTAATAAAGATAGAAACTTAAAATTTTGTACGAGGGTGGTTTTGATGCCTCTAAAATTTGAGATGAATTGGGGTGGTGGTCAGGGTACCTTCACACACTTCCCAAGACCAAACAAGCATATCTTCGAATTTAATAAAGACAGAAATCTGAAATTTTGTACAAAAGTTGTAACAGCATTTATTTTTTTAGCTTATACTAAATACCTAACTAAAATAACTTATGAATTTTTAATTTAATTTGATCTTTTAGGTGTAGGGTATAAATAAGTCACATTTACTTGTTTATTCTTAAGTACGGCACAAATTTTTATAATTTTTGTTCTGATAATTATTGTCTTTTGTTGTGATAAAATAAGTTCACCAGCTAGAACTGAAATACCGGCTATTTTTTATTTTTATTATTAAATACCAACAGTAAACTAAATAAAAAATAAAATAAATAAAATAAAATCCTGATATTATTTTTATGAAATAACTTATTTTAAACATAAGTTATAAAATGTACATAATATATGAAAAATCATTATCACTTGTAATAAATATTTGCTATATTTAATGTAGTGAATAATAATTAACAAAATGCAAAATATATAAAGTATCTTAAACTACCAAAATACAAAATAAATATCTTTTATTTCCTAATAAAAACGCCTTAAATTTCTTGTAATATATTATTCCATTCAAAATGGTAAATCTTTTAGTGTTACAAAAACGTTACTTTTTGGTGCTACGTAAACGTACCGCTTTTTGTGTTACATAAACTTACCGTTTTTGGTGTTACGTAAACGTACAGGTTTTGGTGTTACATAAACGTACCGTTTTTAGGGAACTTTTATCGAACTACCAATACATACACAGGACTACTTCTTTTTTACTATTTTTATTCTAAAATTTACGTTTACGGTTCGTTTTTTCATGGCAAAACCGTTAGGTCTACGAAGTCTTGTATGAACAAATGTCTTCGCTAGCGACACGTTTACAATACGTTTTTCTTAGAGGGCTCAAGAGATCTTAAGTCCAATTTTCGTTAGCTAAAGCTTTCAAATTTTTTGTTACCTTGGTAAAGTACAGACGTATAATAAATAACTGGAAAAGAAAATAGAAAAATAAATAATACAAAATTGAGATAGTGAGATTAAAAGGTTGCTTAAGATCAGTGCAACAAATTCAATAAATAAAAATAAAACAATAGTAATAAAACATTAGTGACTCAAAATATGATAACTATAATGATTTAAATAATAATTTCATAAATAAAAATAACTGTATAGAATCAAAAAGCACCATGAAATTACATACATATCTGTTATGAAGCAAAAAACACATAAAAACGAAAAGAAAAAAGAAAAGTATAATCAAATTAAAGATAAAAAACAAAGGAAAAAATAAAGTAAAAACATTTTTTTAAACAACAGCTTTTTTGAAGTAAAAAGTAGAAAATAAATTTTGAATAGCAAATTTTTCTGTAATTTTCTAAACTATATTGTTACAATCGAGATTTTTTTGAAAAAGTTTATTTCAATATGTCAAATATATATATAAATATAAGTATATATAAGTTTTAAAGTCTGTGAAATTAAAATAAAAGCTGGAGGCAACAAACGCATTACTATAAACTTATATTTTTAAAATTTGCCTCCAGCTTTTATATTAATTTCACAGACTTTAAAACTTACATATACTTATACTTATATATATATTTGACATATTGAAATAAACTTTTTCAAAGAAATCTCCCAACCAAGTTAAAAAAAAGCTGTTAATAAAATTAGTAATATATAATATAATTGAACTTGTTAGAACCCTATAAATCCTACAGTTTTTTCCGTAAACTTATTGCTTGATATAAACAATTTAATAATAAATATATTAAGGAAGTTGAAAAAGTGCCGGTCGTCATTACAAAAGTGTACAAACTGACTTGTCGATTTAAAAGGAATAAAAATAAAATAAATTTTTAAAATAAAGAGTTGGTCATTGTTTTAATTATTAAAACAAATTACAATCTGAATAAAACATTAATAAAGTTGAATAAATGATTTATATTTAACACTTCATATATTATAACAGCAAGTATAATACACAAATAATACAATTTACATAGGTTTGAAATTCTCTTCACAGTTTTAATAGAAATAATAAAAAATAGAAAAAAAAAAATATCTGTTTATATTTATTTAAATACAGCTATTAAACTTCAATTTGGACGGATAATTTGAACACGAAAATTGCAAAAGTAAACAAATATGCTATTATACAATTATTTTGCTACTGCTAATTTATTAAAATTTATTAAAATTAATTCATATCCATATCAGAGTAGTTTCTTAACTTACAAGGAGTGCACTTGTTAAACCTGACATTGATATATAATTTTGTAAATTTATCCTCATATTAATACGATCTTAAAATAGAACAGAAACGAATCAATTCTGATCCTGATATTAATGACGTGGTCTGCTCTTGACAAAAATAAAGATGACTCGTGTTAATGGTAACACTAAATTACATCCTAAACCTGGAACTAGCTCATATTACTTTTTGCCACTGGCATTCAGTAAGATATTGATATTGATAATATATTACTGAAAACCGATATGAAACTGATTTGCACAGATGTGAAACTGATTGAAAAAAAGCCAAATATGATTCCGAAATTGTTCTGTATGTAGTTTATTTTCAAAACAAAAGTATTACACTTCACCTACTAAAAAACAATTATTGCTATTTAAATCACATCAAAATTCATTCTAGATTCAGCAATCCTAAAATGTGCAAATTGTGGAACTGGGCATTATTCTACAGATCCAAACTGTCCTAGAAGAAATACTTATATTTTCTTCTTGAATAGAAAAAATCAACATAAAATTCAAAATACTGCAAGCAAATCAACAACATTTCAACTAAATGTTAATTATAATGTCAATTTTCCAAATAGCCTACAAACAACCAACACCAATATGGAAAAGCATCAATCTGTTTGGAGAAATTCAAGGTCTCTATCTCATTCAAACTCAAATAATGCAAGTACAAGTAAAACTAATAATATTAATTCTAACAATTATACTAATATTAACACTACTAAAAATGTAAACAGTAATAACTTATTCTCTTTACAAGAAATAAATAATTTAAGGATTGAACTTGTTAAAATACTTTATCAAATCACTGTAGTTTTTATATCCCAATACTTTTTCATACTACTGTATTTTTTCTTATTGTTGTATAATATATTGGAGACAGTTAATTACTTTCAATTTGGGATATACTTTACTTTAGGTCCCATGTCGGATCAATTCCAAAATTTTTGTAGGGAATATATATTTATTTGAAATTTTGAAGTAAATTTAATAAATAAAATAGAACGCAAACGAATCAATTCTGATCCTGATATTAATGACGTGGTCTGCTCTTGACAAAAATAAAGATGACTCGTGTTAATGGTAACACTAAATTACATCCTAAACCTGGAACTAGCCCAAATTACTTATTGCCACTGGCATTCAGTAAGATATTGATATTGATAAGATATTGCTGAAAACCGATGTGAAACTGATTTGCACCGATGTGAAACTGATTGAAAAAAACGCCAAATATGATTCCAAAATTGTTCTGTATGTTGTTTATTTTCAAAACAAAAGTATTATACTTCACCTACTAAAAAACAATTATTGCTATTTAAATCACATCAAAATTCAATAAGACCAAATATAAGAATATAAGACAAAAGTGCATCTAAGCTTACCCAAAGTTACAATTGCCAAATGTTTGTAACCTCAAAACGTTGTAATAATTGTAACCTCAAAACGTTTTGTGCCTACTGCTCACAGAACCATAAAACTTCATCAGAATGTCCAGATTCAGCAATCCTAAAATGTGCAAATTGTGGAACTGGTTATTATTCTACAGATCCAAACTGTCCTAGAAGAAATACTTATATTTTCTTCTTGAATAGAAAAAATTAACATAAAATTAAAAATACTGCAAGCAAATCAACAACATTTCAACTAAATGTTAATTATAATGTCAATTGTCCAAATTGCCTACAAACAACCAACACCAATATGGAAAAGCATCAATCTGTTTGGAGAAATTCAAGGTCTCTATCTCATTCAAACTCAAATAATGCAAGTACAAGTAAAACTAATAATATTAATTCTAACAATTATACTAATACTAACACTACTAAAAATGTAAACAGTAATAACTTATTCTCTTTACAAGAAATAAATAATTTAAGGATTGAACTTGTTAAAATCCTTATCAAATCACTGTAGTTTTTATATCCAAATACTTTTTCATACTACTGTATTTTTTCTTATCGTTGTATAATATATTAGAGACAGTTAATTACTTTCAATTTGGGATATGCTTTACTTTAGGTACTTTAGGACCCATGTCGGATCAATTCCAAACTTTTTGTAGGGAATATATAATTATTTGAAATTTTGAAGTAAATTTAAAGTAATAAATTATGGATAAACTAACTGGTACAAGTAGACCCATGGACGAAGAAGATGGAGAAGATGCAGCAAAATTCGATAATTTTAATGTATGAAATGATAATTTTAAGTGTGAAAGACAGTCAACTTCATTATATTAAGAAATCAAACACGTCAAAGGAAATTTGGCTTATATTAGGAAATCTATATAAATCTAAAAGACCAGCAAAGAAGGGTATGCTCTATAGAAGACTATTTTCAATGAAAAATAAACCAAAACAAACAGAAGAGTTGAGTGATGAAATATCGATAAAATATTTATCTGTTCTATTACTCAATACATTACCTGACGTATACGAAAATGTTCGCATAGCCGTAGAAGTATGAGATGAACTTCCAGATTAGCAAACTTTAAAAATAAAACTTATGGAAGATTACCATCGCAGGACTGAGGGTAACATTAAAAGTGATGAAGTAGAAAATGCTTTCTTTTCTAACACATATTAAAAATACAAATAAGTTTCATACTAAAGATTTAATCAAAAAAAGAAAAACCAATTCGAAGGCACGGGCTATATATGTAATAAAAAGGATCAAAAGGCTTATGAGTGCAGAAATAAAACAAATAATATAAAGAAATCAGTGATAATGAAATGTTGTGCACAAGTGATGAAGTTGTATCAAATAAAAATTTGTGTGTGGGTAGTAGTGCGAGCTCACATATGTGAAACAACAAAAATATGTTTATCGAATGGAGTAATGAAAATAATTTTTACATTGAGACTGCAATGAGTGCAAACCGAGATACAATTAGTTCGAATAGACGTGGTACAGTACTTTTAAAATTAAAAACATATGGTAGCAATATTGATAAAATTTTATTAAAGAATTTTATTAATATGCTCCAAAACTTAAATATAATTTATTACCAGGTTTTACAGCAGTAGAAAATTAATATAAAGTCAATTTTGGAAAACATTTTGCTCGTATAGTAAACAAAAACGGAGTGAAAGTATATAAACAAGATAAATTACATATTATTAAAAATTACTTGGATGTGTCACTATATTAAAATCAGCAAAAATGCAACATAAAGGAATGGCACGAAAGATAAGGTCATTTGAACTCCAATGACTTACGGAAGATGAATAATAAAGCATTAGTTCAAGGACTTAGTTCAAAATTTCAAAATGATGAATTAACATGTTTAATTTGTGGCAAAGAAAAGATAAATTAACAACCTTACCAAAAAGTAACGAACCCAGAAACCGAGTAGTTAGGAACTATACACTCTGAAATTTGTGGACTTTTTCCAGAGAATTCGTTGAGTGGAGCCAGGTATTTCGTAGCATTCGTAATTGAAAAATCCAGATATGTTGTAGTTAAATTTTTAAAATTCAGAAGCGAAGTATTTGAAGCTTTCAGGCTATTTCAAATATACGCAGAACGTGAAACCGGCAAGAAAATCAAAAGGTTAACAACAAATAACGCTGAGGAGTATTTATCAAATGAATTCAATAAATTGGCGATAAAGCATCAACTTTCGATACCATATACATCGCAACAAAACAGCATTGCCGAAAGGTTTAATCGAACCTTGCTTGAAATGAGCCAATGCATGTTGATGGAAACCAGTTTACCTAACAATCTATGGGATGAAGCTATAAATAAAGAAGCATTCGTCAGAAATAGGTGCCAAACAAGTTTTATTAAGTACAAAACACCGTACGAGATTTTGACCGGTAGGAAGCCAAATGTTGGTTTTCTTAAAACATTTAGATGTACAGCAATTGCTATGAATAAAGGGCGTAATTATTCAAATTTTACTGAACGTGGTGAAAAATATTTTTTTGTCGGCTATTGCAAAGAATCAGAAGGTTATAGACTGTGGAATGGTCATAGAAACAATATTGTAAAAAGCCGAGACGTTAAATTTTTAGAAATCGTAAATCAAGAACATTTTATTTATTTAAAACCTGAAACATGTTAACCTGAAAAAGAAATAAATTACGCTATAGTAGACAAATCAGAAAATATAGAATTTGGAAAGATAAGAAAAATATTGGAAAAAGAAACAATTGCTGAAACAGGTCAAATTAAGAATGAAAATGAACAATTGGAGCAGGATTGGCTTTTCAAAGTTTTTGCTAAAATTTTTCTATCTGAATTTTCATCCGTTCGTACCCACGATAATTCAAAATATAATGATGATATCTTGATGAATTTTATGCTGTAGGTTAACAATGACTAAAGAAAGACGGCCCATATGACTAAAGAAAGACTCCCATACAACTCCCAAAACGGAAAACGCATATCTTCGAAATTAATAAAGATAGAAACTTAAAATTTTGTACGAGGGTGTTTTTTGATGCCTCTAAAATTTGAGATGAATTGGGGTGGTGGTCCGGGTACCTTCACACACTTCCCAAGACCAAACAAGCATATTTTCGAATTTAATAAAGAGAGAATCCTGAAATTTTGTACAAAAGTTGTAAAAGCATTTATGTTTTTAGTTTATACTAAATACCTAACTAAAATAACTTATGGATTTTTAATTTAATTTGAACTTTTTAGGTGTAGGTGTAGGTAATAAGTTACATTTTCTTGTTTATTCTTAAGTACGGCACAAATTTTTATAATTTTTGTTCTGATAATTATTATTTTTTGATGTGATAAAATAAGTTCACCAGGTAGAACTGAAATCCCGGCTATTTTTTATTTTTATTATTAAATACCAACAGTAAACTAAATAAAAAATAAAATAAACAAAATGAAATCCTAATATTAATTCTAACAATTATACTAATACTAACACTACTAAAAATGTAAACAGTAATAACTTATTCTCTTTACAAGAAATAAATAATTTAAGGATTGAACTTGTTAAAATACTTTATCAAATCACTGTAGTTTTTATATCCAAATACTTTTTCATACTACTGTATTTTTTCTTATTGTTGTGTAATATATTAGAGACAGTTAATTACTTTCAATTTGGGATATGCTTTACTTTAGGTACTTTAGGACCCATGTCGGATCAATTCCAAACTTTTTGTAGGGAATATATATTTATTTGAAATTTTGAAGTAAATTTAAAGTAATAAATTATAGATAAACTAACTGGTACAAGTAGACCCATGGATGAAGAAGATGGAGAAGATGCAGCAAAATTCGATAATTTTAATGTGTGAAATGATAATTTTAAGTGTGAAAGACAGTCAACTTCATTATATTAAGAAATCAAACACGTCAAAGGAAATTTGGCTTATATTAGGAAATCTACATAAATCTAAAAGACCAGCAAAGAAGGGTATGCTCTATAGAAGACTATTTTCAATGAAAAATAAACCAAAACAAACAGAAGAGTTGAGTGATGAAATATCGATAAAATATTTATCTGTTCTATTACTCAATACATTACCTGACGTATACGAAAATGTTCGCATAGCCGTAGAAGTATGAGATGAACTTCCAGATTAGCAAACTTTAAAAATAAAACTTATGGAAGATTACCATCGCAGGACTGAGGGTAACATTAAAAGTGATGAAGTAGAAAATGCTTTCTTTTCTAACACATATTAAAAATACAAATAAGTTTCATACTAAAGATTTAATCAAAAAAAGAAAAACCAATTCGAAGGCACGGGCTATATATGTAATAAAAAGGATCAAAAGGCTTATGAGTGCAGAAATAAAACAAATAATATAAAGAAATCAGTGATAATGAAATGTTGTGCACAAGTGATGAAGTTGTATCAAATAAAAATTTGTGTGTGGGTAGTAGTGCGAGCTCACATATGTGAAACAACAAAAATATGTTTATCGAATGGAGTAATGAAAATAATTTTTACATTGAGACTGCAATGAGTGCAAACCGAGATACAATTAGTTCGAATAGACGTGGTACAGTACTTTTAAAATTAAAAACATATGGTAGCAATATTGATAAAATTTTATTAAAGAATTTTATTAATATGCTCCAAAACTTAAATATAATTTATTACCAGGTTTTACAGCAGTAGAAAATTAATATAAAGTCAATTTTGGAAAACATTTTGCTCGTATAGTAAACAAAAACGGAGTGAAAGTATATAAACAAGATAAATTACATATTATTAAAAATTACTTGGATGTGTCACTATATTAAAATCAGCAAAAATGCAACATAAAGGAATGGCACGAAAGATAAGGTCATTTGAACTCCAATGACTTACGGAAGATGAATAATAAAGCATTAGTTCAAGGACTTAGTTCAAAATTTCAAAATGATGAATTAACATGTTTAATTTGTGGCAAAGAAAAGATAAATTAACAACCTTACCAAAAAGTAACGAACCCAGAAACCGAGTAGTTAGGAACTATACACTCTGAAATTTGTGGACTTTTTCCAGAGAATTCGTTGAGTGGAGCCAGGTATTTCGTAGCATTCGTAATTGAAAAATCCAGATATGTTGTAGTTAAATTTTTAAAATTCAGAAGCGAAGTATTTGAAGCTTTCAGGCTATTTCAAATATACGCAGAACGTGAAACCGGCAAGAAAATCAAAAGGTTAACAACAAATAACGCTGAGGAGTATTTATCAAATGAATTCAATAAATTGGCGATAAAGCATCAACTTTCGATACCATATACATCGCAACAAAACAGCATTGCCGAAAGGTTTAATCGAACCTTGCTTGAAATGAGCCAATGCATGTTGATGGAAACCAGTTTACCTAACAATCTATGGGATGAAGCTATAAATAAAGAAGCATTCGTCAGAAATAAGTGCCAAACAAGTTTTATTAAGGACAAAACACCGTACGAGATTTTGACCGGTAGGAAGCCAAATGTTGGTTTTCTTAAAACATTTAGATGTACAGCAATTGCTATGAATAAAGGGCGTAATTATTCAAATTTTACTGAACGTGGTGAAAAATATTTTTTTGTCGGCTATTGCAAAGAATCAGAAGGTTATAAACTGTGGAATGGTCATAGAAACAATATTGTAAAAAGCCGAGACGTTAAATTTTTAGAAATCGTAAATCAAGAACATTTTATTTATTTAAAACCTGAAACATGTTAACCTGAAAAAGAAATAAATTACGCTATAGTAGAAAAATCAGAAAATATAGAATTTGGAAAGATAAGAAAAATATTGGAAAAAGAAACAATTGCTGAAACAGGTCAAATTAAGAATGAAAATGAACAATTGGAGCAGGATTGGCTTTTCAAATTTTTTGATAAAATTTTTCTGTCTGAATTTTCATCCGTTCGTACCCACGATAATTCAAAATATAATGATGATATCTTGATGAATTTTATGCTGTAGGTTAACAATGACTAAAGAAAGACGCCCATATGACTAAAGAAAGACTCCCATTAAATACCAACTCCCAAAACGGAAAATGCATATCTTCGAAATTAATAAAGATAGAAACTTAAAATTTTGTACGAGGGTGTTTTTTGATGCCTCTAAAATTTGAGATGAATTGGGGTGGTGGTCCGGGTACCTTCACACACTTCCCAAGACCAAACAAGCATATTTTCGAATTTAATAAAGAGAGAATCCTGAAATTTTGTACAAAAGTTGTAAAAGCATTTATTTTTTTAGTTTATACTAAATACCTAACTAAAATAACTTATGGATTTTTAATTTAATTTGAACTTTTTAGGTGTAGGTGTAGGTAATAAGTTACATTTTCTTGTTTATTCTTAAGTACGGCACAAATTTTTATAATTTTTGTTCTGATAATTATTATTTTTTGTTGTGATAAAATAAGTTCACCAGGTAGAACTGAAATCCCGGCTATTTTTTATTTTTATTATTAAATACCAACAGTAAACTAAATAAAACATAAAATAAACAAAATAAAATCCTGTTATTATTTTTATGAAATAACTTATTTTAAACATAAGTTATAAAAGTGTACATAATATATGAAAAATCATTATCACTTGTAATAAATATTTGCTTTATTTAATGTAGTGAATAATAATTAACAAAATGCAAAATATATAAAGTATCTTAAACTATCAAAATACAAAATAAATATCTTTTATTTCCTAATAAAAACGCCTTAGATTTCTTGTAATATATTATTCCATTCAAAATGGTAAATCTTTTAGTGTTACAAAAACGTTACTTTTTGGTGCTACGTAAACGTACCGCTTTTTGTGTTACATAAACTTACCGTTTTTGGTGTTACGTAAACGTACAGGTTTTGGTGTTACATAAACGTACCGTTTTTAGGGAACTTTTATCGAACTACCAATACATACACAGGACTACTTTTTTTTTACTATTTTTATTCTAAAATTTACGTTTACGGTTCGTTTTTTCATGGCAAAACCGTTAGGTCTACGAAGTCTTGTATGAACAAATGTCTTCGCTAGCGACACGTTTACAATACGTTTTTCTTAGAGGGCTAAAGAAGGCTAAAGCTTTCAAATTTTTTGTTACCTTGGTAAAGTACAGACGTATAACAAATAACTGGAAAACAGTGCAACAAATTCAAGATCAGTGCAACAAATTCAATAAATAAATAAAACAATGGTGATAAAACATTAGTGACTCAAAATATAATAACTATAATGATCTAAGTAATAATTTAATAAATAAAAATAACTGTATATAATCAAAAATCGTCATGAAATTACATACATATCTGTTAAGAAACAAAAAACACATAAAAACGAAAAGAAAAAAGAAAAGTATAATCAAATTAAAGATAAAAAACAAAGAAATAAAATTAGTAATATATAATATAATTGAACTTGTTAGAACCCTATAAATCCTACAGTTTTTTCCGTAAACTTATTGCTTGATATAAACTATTTAATAATTAATATATTAAGGAAGTTGAAAAAGTGCCGGTCGTCATTACAAAAGTGTACAAACTGACTTGTCGATTTAAAAGGAATAAAAATAAAATAAATTTTTAAAATAAAGAGTTGGTCATTGTTTTAATTATTAAAACAAATTACAATCTGAATAAAACATTAATAAAGTTGAATAAATGATTTATATTTAACACTTCATATATTATAACAGCAAATATAATACACAAATAATACAATTTACATAGATTTGAAATTCTCTTTACAGTTTTAATAGAAATAATAAAAATAGAAAAAAAAAAATATCTGTTTATATTTATTTAAATACAGCTATTAAACCTCAATTTGGACGGATAATTTGAACACGAAAATTGCAAAAGTAAACAAATATGCGCTATTATACAATTATTTTGCTACTGCTAATTTATTAAAATTTATTAAAATGAATTCATATCCATATCAGAGTACTCTCTTAACTTACAAGGAGTGCACATGTTAAAACTGACGTTGATATATAGTTTTGTAAATTTATCCTCATATTAATACGATCTCAAAATAGAACGCAAACAAATCAATTCTGATCCTGATATCCATGACGTGGTCTGCTCTTGACAAAAATAAAGATGACTTGTGTTAATGGTAACACTAAATTACATCCTAAACCTGGAACTAGCCCAAATTACTTATTGCCACTGGCATTCAGTAAGATATTGATATTGATAAGATATTACTGAAAACCGATGTGAAACTGATTTGCACCGATGTGAAACTGATTGAAAAAAACGCCAAATATGATTCCAAAATTGTTCTGTATGTTGTTTATTTTCAAAACAAAAGTATTATACTTCACCTACTAAAAAACAATTATTGCTATTTAAATCACATCAAAATTCAATAAGACCAAATATAAGAATATAAGACCAAAAGTGCATCTAAGCTTACCCAAAGTTACAATTGCCAAATGTTTGTAACCTCAAAACGTTGTAATAATTGTAACCTCAAAACGTTTTGTGCCTACTGCTCACAGAACCATAAAACTTCATCAGAATGTCCAGATTCAGCAATCCTAAAATGTGCAAATTGTGGAACTGGTCATTATTCTACAGATCCAAACTGTCCTAGAAGAAATACTTATATTTTCTTCTTGAATAGAAAAAATTAACATAAAATTAAAAATACTGCAAGCAAATCAACAACATTTCAACTAAATGTTAATTATAATGTCAATTGTCCAAATTGCCTACAAACAACCAACACCAATATGGAAAAGCATCAATCTGTTTGGAGAAATTCAAGGTCTCTATCTCATTCAAACTCAAATAATGCAAGTACAAGTAAAACTAATAATATTAATTCTAACAATTATACTAATACTAACACTACTAAAAATGTAAACAGTAATAACTTATTCTCTTTACAAGAAATAAATAATTTAAGAACTGAACTTGTTAAAATACTTTATCAAATCACTGTAGTTTTTATATCCAAATACTTTTTCATACTACTGTATTTTTTCTTATCGTTGTATAATATATTAGAGACAGTTAATTACTTTCAATTTGGGATATACTTTACTTTACGTCCCATGTCGGATCAATTCCAAACTTTTTGTAGGAAATATATATTTATTTGAAATTTTGAAGTAAATTTAAAGTAATAAATTATGGATAAACAAACTGGTACAAGTAGACCCATGGACGAAGAAGATGGAGAAGATGCAGCAAAATTCGATGCAAAATATCAGAAAGCTCTGGCAATGATAATTTTAAGTGTGAAAGACAGTCAACTTCATTATATTAAGAAATCAAACACGTCAAAGGAAATTTGGCTTATATTAGGAAATCTATATAAATCTAAAAGACCAGCAAAGAAGGGTATGCTCTATAGAAGACTATTTTCAATGAAAAATAAACCAAAACAAACAGAAGAGTTGAGTGATGAAATATCGATAAAATATTTATCTGTTCTATTACTCAATACATTACCTGACGAATACGAAAATGTTCGCATAGCCGTAGATGTATGAGATGAACTTCCAGATTAGCAAACTTTAAAAATAAAACTTATGGAAGATTATCATCGCAGGACTGAGGGTAACATTAAAAGTGATGAAGTAGAAAATGCTTTCTTTTCTAACACATATTAAAAATACAAATAAGTTTCATACTAAAGATTTAATCAAAAAAAGTGATAATGTGATAATGCAATGTTGTGCACAAGTGATGAAGTTGTATCAAATAAAAATTTGTGTGTAGATAGTAGTGCGAGCTCACATATGTGAAACAACAAAAATAAGTTTATCGAATGGAGTAATGAGAACAATTTTTACATTGAGACTGCAATGAGTGCAAACCGAGATACAATTAGTTCGAATAGACGTGGTACAGTACTTTTAAAATTAAAAACATATGGTAGCAATATTGATAAAATTTTATTAAAGAATTTTATTAATATGCTCCAAAACTTAAATATAATTTATTACCAGGTTTTACAGCAGTAGAAAATTAATATAAAGTCAATTTTGGAAAACATTTTGCTCGTATAGTAAACAAAAACGGAGTGAAAGTATATAAACAAGATAAATTACATATTATTAAAAATTACTTGGATGTGTCACTATATTCAAATCAGCAAAAATGCAACATTAAGGAATGGTACCAAAGATTAGGTCATTTGAACTCCAATAACTTAAGATGAATAATAAAGCATTAGTTCAACTTAGTTCAAAATTTCAAAATGATGAATTAACATGTTTAATTTGTGGCAAACGAAAGATAAATTAACAACCTTACCAAAAAGCAACGAACTCAGAAACCGAGTAGTTAGGAACTGTACACTCTGAAATTTGTGGACCTTTTCCAGAGAATTCGTTGGGTGGAGCCAGGTATTTCGTAGCATTCGTAAATGAAAAATCCAGATATGTTGTAGTTAAACTTTATTTATTTATTTCTTCATTAAAACATTCCAAAACATACATTATTATAAGGAAAAAAAAAAAATTTTTACTAATGCATTGTTTTTCATAAAAAAAAAAAAAATTAAAAAGAAAACATACATACAACATACAATTTTTTTTTTAACTGATCTATATTTAACTGAACTTATATTTAGGACTAAAAGAATACTTTGGATGTGAACAATGTCAAAACATTCAACGTATAGGGAAAAATCATTATGATAATCTGATTCCGAAACTTGACTTATTATAAGATGAGCAGAATATGTGCATAAATAAATTATGAGTATGCTGGATTCAAATTCGAAATCATTTGCAGATTTTTGTCTGAGAATTGATGATAATAAATCATTGGCATCGCTCAATTGCAACGAATTGAACTCTCGTAGTGGTTTAAAATCTCAAGAACAATATTTTCAATATCTTAGAAGAGATTTTCACATTTTTAAAACTGAATTTAAGGATACAATTATACATTTCTGTATTTTCAACCAAACAACAGTATTGGTTGTTAATTTTAAAGAAGAGCTGGCTTAAATTAAAGATACTGTGGCGTCTTTGACAAAAATTATTAGCAAAAAATATATCCTCTTTACAAAATTTATTATATACTTGATAATGTTTTTGCTAATGAGCCTTTTAATAGCCCTTCTTTGACCTACAGTAAATTGAAGAGTCTCTAAAAAGTGTTACAGTTACAAATAATGAAGAAAGTATCGAAAAACTGCGGTATTCTTCAATACACGTTAAAGGCCTTTAATTTTTTTGTAAAGAACTATATCACATAATTCAATTCTTACAGTTTAATTTTAAAATAACACCCATTAGAGTCAAAAATATTATTTCACGCTCTATCAATGAAAAACGAGTTTCGTATTGCTGTTATAAAATCGATGTGCCAAATGATTCTTGCTCTCTCTTGCTTTCTGACGACAGCAGTACAAAATGGAAAACTCTTAATGCAACCGCTACACTTCGAACAGACTCAATTAAGAATAAACATCAAGGTAAAAAAATAGAAGTTTAAAAATTAAAAATAAAAATTCTAATAATAAATATATAAATAAAAGTACTAATAAAACAAGACATTACAAAAAAAATGATAAACTAAACCACAACATAACCCTTCCTGCTTCTATAAGGAATGGTAACAAGGTAATGGTAATCCCATAACTAAAATACACAGAAAATATCTAAACAGTTTAAAAACCAATCAATAACAATCAAAATCAATCACAAACCAAATACAACATGTATTGACATAAACCCAAACAATCGTACTAAACAAGCAAACAACTATCCTAACTTAAATAAAGGGGAAACAAAACTTTGTTAATCCACTTTATCCGCGTACGGTTCGTTTAATAAAACAATTCCCACCGGACACGAACAATAATTTTGTTCTTGCTCGTGTAAGTGATCATCGTGTGTATTAAAACGTAAGACTGTATCTTGCATACTTGCACAATCAAGATAATCATGTGTGCATCGATGGCAAAATATTAATGAATACTAAGGTATTCATTCGAGCAGAAGGTTTACCATCAAACTTCAATATGTTATTAAATCTCTTTTTAAAATTCCACGAGACATCAAATATATCGAAGTAAGGGTTATTTCTGATTTAGATTCCAACCATAGTCTTGTTTCCAATAAAAGAATGAAGTACATGCAAAGGACTAGAGAGACATTCAATAAATTTTCCGTATTCTAATAAAAATAACAGAGACTTCTTCCACAAAAATTTTTTCAAATAAAATTTCTTTACAGAATCCTTCAATAATGAATGTTAAAATTTATTGTTAAAATGTCAGAGGGCTTCGTACAAAATCAAAAAATTTTTAATTTGTCTTATTCTGTTTTGCAAAATGACATATACAACTCTAGTGAATTAGATCAACAATTTATACCTTAAAAATGTATCTGAAATTAATATAGCCGTAAATGAATCCTTAGAGATAATTGTAGTTAAAATTCAACTTTTGAATAAAAATTTATTTTTTATTAATTGCTATATTCCTCCAAATTCACCAGTTGAAAAATACGAAACTTTTTGTTCCATACTAGAAAATTGGTCAACAAATCTCCCTCTAAACTCAACAAATTAAACAATAGTACGCCGTCGTTTACCCCTTATCTGAAGAGTTTGAAAAATCGAAAGAACAAAGCTCTACGTAATTATTTAAAATCAGCACAAAATAAAGACTATATTAACTTTTTTAATTTATTTAACCATTTTAAAGCCGAAGTGGAAAACCTTTTTATAAATTATATGTTGATCGTACTTTAATAAATTTAAAACGTAATCCAAAGTTATTTTGGAATTTTTTTAATTCAAAAAGGAAATGCGATCAATTTCTCACTTACATGAATTTTAATGATTTCACAAATAATAATTCAATTAAAATATGTGAGTTTTTTTATAAGTACTTTTCAAGTTCATTTTCTAATTCTAACTCCATCCTTGATACAAGCTACTTCCAATATCTTAATAATAATCCTAAAATTTTTTTGAACTTTATTAATCTTGATGGAAATTTAGTAAAAACGTACTTCGAAATCATTGGCAATAATTCTTACTTTGGCCAGATTTAGTTCCAGAGATAATCTTGAAAAATTAAGCTAGATCTCTGGCATTACCCTTGTCGCTACTTTTTAGAACTTCCTTACTAACAGGCATATTACCCGATTTATTAAAGGAGGACTATATTAGATCAATACATAAAAAAGATGCTAATAATTATGTTACTAATTATCGTTCTATAGCCAAACCATCGTGTATTCAAAAATTTTTCAGAAAATAATTTTTGAAAATATATATTATTCGAATTGCGCTAAAATTTTAGTACTTAATCAACAAGGCTTTGTCAAAAAAAGGTCAACCATAGCAAAATTCGTTGAAACAACTTCTATTATAATTAATAACATAGAATCAAGAGCTGAAGCCGTCATCTTAATTCCTCATCTTTTGTAGCAAGTTCTGGCGTTCCGCTAGTCATCTAGGTCCGTTATTTTTTATACCTTCAATTAATGATGTTGTTTCAAATGTTCAATATAGTAACGTTCTTATATACGCTGACGACATAAAAAATGTTTAGACAATTACTTGTGTTGAAGATCACATTCATCTTCAATGTTATTTAGATAGTTTTGGTAACTGGTGTACTAAAAATTTTCTTAAACTAAAATGTGCAGTCGTATCATTTTCTCGTATGCATAGTCCCATTTTTCATGATTATTACCTAAATAATCAAATCATTCCCATAGTAGAATTCATCAAATATCTAGGTGTGTATTTCGATAATAAATTTAATTTCAGATTTCACTATAAGTACATTATCAACAAAGCTAATTCAATCCTGGGCTTCATCAATATGGTCAAAAGAAATTACTAATCTATACGTCACCAAATCTCTCTATATCTGCCTAGTTTGACCATATTTAGATTATGGCAGAAATATGCCAAATATAGTCCTCATATTTAAACATATATATTAATATGAGAACATATTACAATCTAATCAACTTAACTTCGTTCGTAAAAAGATCTGATTTAGCTGATGTTATTTTCTTGACGGATATTTTAAATAAAACTACGGATTCGACGTTCATTCGGAGAATAATTTTACTAAATTATTAACACTCCGTATTAACACCGTAACACTCAAACGTGATATCCGGAGATGTTCATAATACCTTTTCATAGAACCATGTATGGGAAATTCGAACCAATCAACATATTGCTAATTAAGGGAAACAGGTTCAAAAATCAGATTAATGGATCAAACACTAAAAAATCCCTCATATCAAACTTATAAATTCATAGTTACATAATAAATTATAAATTCATAGTTACTGATGCAAATTTATGAATTTACTCTTACTAATATAAAATTTATAATTTAAAATAACATTAATTAAAATTAAGTTTATTTATGTAAAGTTTTGTAATATTGCATTAATTTGTTGTATTACATTGAATTAAATTGTATTATTAAAGTAGAAAAACACAAATATGTATCTACTCAGAAGAGACCAAATTTTTATGTAAACATGCTATAATAAAGAACAAGTTTGTTATTTTTAGTTCCTTTAAATGCAAAATTTTATTCTTATCAATTTTAAAGATGCTCTGTAGATTTAAACATAAAAATTTATTTTCTGTTTTTTATTTTCATACAAAAAATTTTCTTACTTCTTTTATATGTGCGCCTACTATTTAAACCGCAGCTATACAATTTTGTTTATTAAGAGCCGATCTAAACAAGTTCTTGACCTACTAACCAAGCATGACCTACATTAAATCCATTAATCAAAATATAGGTCAGCATGTCCTGCGATATGGGTTAATTTTTTTCCCATCCCAAAATGCAGAGTTACCTACTTTTATGTCTACTTGTTTGACTAGAAATTGTTTTGATTGTAGCCTAACGACAATGTTTTCAAAATAAATTCCAAAATTCAAAAGAATACAGTTAATAAAAATTTTAAAATTAATTCTTTTATCATAAGCTCGTGAATATTTTTTATAAATTTTTATACCCGTACGATAGGATCGGGTATAATAAAATTACTCCTCCGTTTGTAACACCTCGAAATAAGCGAGCTAGATATACCTTCAAAGGTATGGATCGGATCAAAAAAAAATTCTAAGACTTTTGAGCAATGTCCGTGCGTCCGTCCGTCCGTCAGCACGCTAACTCAAAAACTAAGAAAGCTAGAATCTTGAAATTTACAGAAAATATTTTGGGAGTAATTTGTAGGTTCCCTAATTTTTTTGGTTGAGTTTGGACCAAGCCTTAGGTAGCTCTCGAACACCTAACTTTTAGATCCCCACATTTTTTTTGCAATAGAGCTATGAAATTTTAACTACTGATAGATCTCACAAAAGTATTAATTTTATTTTTTATAACTTTTTTTTGTAGCCCCACCCGTTACGGAGCTACAGCTCCCCAAAGGTTCAAAAAAGCTCTATATTTAAATTGTTATAGCACAAGTTGTGTAAGGTATATCTTCATTTTGAAAACGCCAAACGATTACTACTTTTATTAGCTTTAAAGGTATATATACAATAAATATATATTTGTGGCATACGGTGTCTTAATTTACCGTTATGTGAAACCCAGATTTTGCAAAATCCTTCAACCCTTCTATCTTCTAAACGGTTTAAGTTGGAAACTTGAAACTTGACAGAAGTTAGATCTTTGAAAATAAGTATGAGTCATTTCAGAAATTTTTTTTGTATCACCCCCCATTTAGGAGCTGTAAGGGGTCAAAAACTGAAAATTTCCTATTTTTAAACACCTGTAACTTGAACACCTGTTAAAATTTTTTTAAAGTAATACATGAAAATTAAAGCTTCAACATTATATTCTTATTTCTGTTAACAACTTTTTTTATTAATAATATAGCGTTACTTTATAATTGACGAAAGTGTTACTTGATTTTTTCAAATTTTCTAACAGATTTCTTCAACAAATTTTTTGCATTTGTTTTACTCGATAATTTGAAATAGTTGAGGATATAATGCGTAGTACATAAAAATGTAAATAAATAAACAACATAACGGTTGCTTGAAGAATTTTTATTTATATGATATTAATATATATACATACTTATATAATATCATGTTTATTTACATATCGTATATGTCACCAGTGAATGAATGATAAGAGTATAGATGTATATTATATAGCGCCGTATTTACATACATATATGTATTTTATTGTACTTATAAGAAATTATTCTGTCAATGGAATATTTAAACATAATATAATATTTAAAATTATATTTACTATTTTGTACTAAGTAAATTTAATATACATTTACCGCTTAGTATTAAATGGTACTATAGAATATTTGAAAAAGTTTTGGATTGATAATCGTTATGTGAAAGGTTAGAATCTGCTTTTGAAGAATGTACATATAAACATATAGTTTGAATATATGTACAACCCATAGCTCTAGAAATTATAAAATTCACCCAAACTATTTTAAAATAATAAAATATTAAACAAATAATATTGTGAGCAGAGTGACAGGCTATGAACATACTAACGGTTCGTACGGGTATCTAAGAGTTGACAAAGTTTAAATCGCTTGCATGTATTCCAATTGAATCATTATCTGCGAGACAATTTGTATGTTTATCATATTGAAATAAATTGCAGGATAAAACTTTTGACAGTAACATATTTATTTCATAAACTGAGGGTTTTCTATTGTTGCCGCCTTTAGTTCTTAGTACACCAAATAAGTTATCAACGATATATTGATTTAACCTTTTTGTGATGAGAAAAAATGTCCCATCTATAGAGTTCAAAATATAATTAAAAAGAAGCATTGTTGCAGTTAAAGACTGTTGAAGCCCCTTCAAGCACTATACCGTAACTTTCTTATTTGATACAATTTCTACTTTTTTTATATATTCCTGAAATTCTTTCATAAAATGATAAACTGCGTTGTTTTTTTTTTGAAGCACATTTGTAAGGATTCATATCAATTAAAGTACAACTATTCATGCAGTCAAAAATGTTATCTACCATTTCTATTATTTCAATTTTGCTGTAGAACAGGCTTCTGCTTTAGAGCTTTTTTTTTATTACATTCTATCATGGTGTTTATGCCAGAAGCAACGGAACAGCTAAAAACTTGTGTCGCAAATGAGACTCTCATTTTGTCAAATGTATTAGGATAATTATGTTTGTCTTCTGTTTGTTTGTTCTTCTCTCCAAGTTTTACGTGTTATTAAATCTTCTGGTGGAAAATTGAAAATGCTAAGATCTCGAAAGTGTTGTTTAGATTTTTTACAGTGAGCCCTGCATACTTTCCAATTTCAAGTTTTTTCAAATCCTTTACTTATTGCCTGTTTTTATTAAAATTATTTTAAAGTGATTATTTTAAATTTTAAAAATTGTATTACAAAAATACAACGAAATTTTATGTATATTAGGTTGAATATTGAATAATAAATTCTTATAAATTTGTAACGAACTATTTTCTATTAAGAATGGTCTATATTTCACATAGCCTTAAAGAACGACTAAAAACGTTTTCATGTGTCCTCATTACGACGCCTTACTTACTCAAATTTGGTGAGAGAGGAAAGAACAAGAAATCAGTTATGATTATTAAAAGCAGTTACGATTATAAAATTCTATGAGTTATTTAATAATTCGTATTCATTTAATTATTAATATGAGTTTTTTTATTTTAAATTAGGTTTTTTTTTATTTTTATTATAGTCTTATTTATATAGTCATATGTTAATTTACAATATTCTTATAGTCATATTTTAATTTACAATATTAATTTAAAAAAAAAAAAAATATAAAAACTAAATAGAATTTCCATTTACTTCTAACATTTTTGTTCTATTCAATTTTAAATTAGGTAGGTTAGGTAGTCGCTTCAATTTTAAAATTATGCAACCTAGCTATGCTTAGCTATGTACATAATTTTCAAATTGAAGCGACCAAGCGAGACCGAGAGGTAGGTACTTATACATAAAAAAATCCGAAAAAACATTAAATTCATATTATTGATGCCATTAAATATTTTTAAACACCTAATATAAACATTTTAATGTTTTTAATGAATTAAAAAATATTTAATATTTTTTTAATAACAAAAAAAGGTGAAAAAACATTCAATTCATATTATTGATGTCATAAAATATTTTTAAACACCTAATATTAACCATATAAACATTTTAATATTTTTAATGAATTAAAAAATATGTACATAGCTAATATAAGGGGATGAAACCCTTACCTGTGAACGCAGTATATCCCTAGCCAATATACTGCGTAGGGATAAGAAAGGATAGGAAATGGATACGGAAACATTGAATTGAGAATGCCACTGTTAGGAAACAATGAATCCGCCTATTATTATTACTATTTTGGTAAGAGTGACTATAGCCATTACAACAGTTACAAAATGCAGTAGTATGTATTAGCTATATACTTACTAATACTTACTAATTAGCTATTTAAAAAAGAATATCATGCGTATATATATACATAAAATTTTATCTGATCCTACTAAAATATTTTATTGGTTTATTATCTATGCATGTACGGAACCATCAGAAAAAAATCAAAAACAATCACAAATATGAAATGAATGAAAATAATAGTAAAATTCTACAATCGAGAAACAAATTCATTATAGTATTGGTAAAAATGATATATATTTGATATGTATCTACTTAGTTATACAATAGTATATCTTGTCAACATTTGTTTATAATTAATGACTTATTTAAAAAACCACTAATATATTTTAAAGGAGGTTTCATGGTATACCCTTCCCATAGACATTTTTAAAGAAGACATTTTTATATACTCTTTCTTTGACCTACATTAAATTGAAGAGTCTCTAAAAAGTGTTACAGTTACAAATAATGAAGAAAGTATCGAAAAATTGCGGTATTTTTCAATACACGTTACACGTAAAAGGCCTTTAATTTTTTTGCAGAGAACTATCACATAATTCAATTCTTACAGTTTAATTTTAAAATAACACCCATTAGAGTCAAAAATATTACTCCACGCTCTATCAATGGAAAACGAGTTTCGTATTGCTGTTATAAAATCGATGTGCCAAAAGATTCTTGCTCTCTCTTGCTTTCTGAGGACAGCAGTACAAAATGGAAAACTCTTAATGCAACCGCTACACTTCGAACCGACTCAATTAAGAATAAACATCAAGGTAAAAAAAATAGAAGTTTAAAAATTAAAAATTAAAATTCTAATAATAAATATATAAATAAAAGTACTAATAAAACAAGACATTACAAAAAAAATGATAAACTAAACCACAACATAACCCTTCCTGCTTCTATAAGGAATGGTAACAAGGTAATGGTAATCCCATAACTAAAATACACAGAAAATATCTAAACAGTTTAAAAACCAATCAATAACAATCAATATCAATCACAAACCAAATATAACATTTGTTAAATCTCTTTTTAAAGTTCCACGAAACATCAAATATATCGAAGGAAGAGGTTATTTTTGATTTAGATTCCAACCAGAGTCAGAAGAATGAAGTATATGCAAAGGACTAGAGAGACATTCAACAAAATTTTTCGATCCATATTCTAATAAAAATAACAGTGACTTCTTCCACAAAAAATTTTTCAAATAAAATTTCTTTACAGAATTCTTCAATAATGAATGTAAAAATTTATTATCAAAATGTCAGAGGGCTTCGTACAAAATCAAAAAATTTACTACTGAATTTGGCTATTATGGATTATGATGTGTACTTGTTGACAGAAACATGGTTAACCTCATCTATAAAAAATTTGGAAATTTTTAATTCGTCTTATTCTGTTTTGCGAAATGACATATACAACTCTAGTGAATTAGATCAACAATTTATACCTTAAAAATGTATCTGAAATTAATATATCCGTAAATGAATCCTTAGAGATAATTGTAGTTAAAATTCAACTTTTGAATAAAAATTTATTTTTTATTAATTGCTGTGTTCCTCCAAATTCACCAGTTGAAAAATACGAAAGTTTTTGTTCCATACTAGAAAATTTGTCAACAAATCTCCCTCTAAATTCAACAAATTAAACAATAGTACGCCGTCGTTTACTCCTAATCTGAAGAGTTTGAAAAATCGAAAGAACAAAGCTCTACGTAATTATTTAAAATCAGCACAAAATAAAGACTATATTAACTTTTTTAATTTATTTAACCATTTTAAAGCCGAAGTGGAAAACATTTTTATAAATTATATGTTGATCGTACTTTTATAAATTTAAAACGTAATCCAAAGTTATTTTGGAATTTTTTTAATTCAAAAAGGAAATGCGATCAATTTCTTACCTACTTTTTATAAGTTCTTTTCAAGTTCATTTTCTAACTCTGACTCCATCGTTGATACAAGCTACTTCCAATATCTTAATAATAATCCTAAAATTTCTTTGAACTTTATAAATCTTGATGGAAATTTAGTAAAAACGTACTTCGAAATCATTGGCAATAATTCTTACTTTGGCCAGATTTAGTTCCAGAGATAATCTTGAAAAATTAAGCTAGATCTCTGGCATTATCTTTGTCGCTACTTTTTAGAACTTACTAACAGGCATATTTCCCGACTTATGAAAGGAAGACTATATTAGATCAATACATAAAATAGGTGGTAATAATGATGTTACTAATTATCGTTCTATAGCCAAACTATCGCGTATATTCCAAAAATTTTTCAGAAAATAATTTTTGAAAATATATATTATTCGAATTGCGCTAAAATTTTAGTACTTAATCAACATGGCTTTGTCAAAAAAAGGTCAACCATAACAAAACTCGTTGAAACAACTTCTATTATAATTAATAACATAGAATCAAGAGCTCAAACCGTCATCTTAATTCCTCATCTTTTGTAGCAAGTTCTGACGTTCCGCTAGTCATCTAGGTCCGTTATTTTTTATACCTTCAATTAATGATGTTGTTTCAAATGTTCAATATAGTAACGTTCTTATCTACGCTGACGAAATAAAAAATTTTTAGACAATTACTTGTGTTGAAGATCACATTCATCTTCAATGTGATTTAGATAGTTTTAGTAACTGGTGCACTAAAAATTTTCTTAAACTGAAATGTGCAGTTGTATCATTTTCTCGTATGCATAGTCCCATTTTTCATGATTATTACCTAAATAATCAAATCATTCCCATAGTAGAATTCATCAAATATCTAGGTGTGTATTTCGATAATAAATTTAATTTCAGACTTCACAATAACTACATTATCAACAAAGCAAATTCAATTCTGGGCTTCAATCAATATGGTCAAAAGAATTTACTGATCCATACGTCACCAAATCTCTCTATATCTGCCTAGTTTGACCATATTTAGATTATGGCAGAAATATGCCAAATATAGTCCCTATATTTTAACATATATATTAATAGGTTTGAATCAGTTCAAAAAAACTTCTTAAGGTTTGCTCTCAACCACTTAAACTTGGATGATCTTAATAATTTACCTCCGTATGAGCACATATTACAATCTGATCAACTTAACTTCGCTCGTAAAAAGATCTGATTTAGCTGATGTTATTTTCTTGACGGATATTTTAAATAAAACTACGGATTCGACGTTCATTCGGAGAATAATTTTACTAAACCGTAACACTCAAACGCGATCTCCGGAGATGTTCATAATACCTTTTCATAGAACCATATATGGGAAATTCGAACCAATCAACATATTGCTAATTAAGGGAAACAGGTTCAAAAATCAGATTAATGCATCAAACACTAAAAAATCCCTCATATCAAACTTATAAATTCATAGTTACATAATAAATTATAAATTCATAGTTACTGATGCAATTTTATGAACTTACTCTAACTAATATAAAATTTATAATTTAAAATACCATTAATTAAAATTAAGTTTTTTTATGTAAAATTTTGTAATATTGCATTAATTTGTTGTATTACATTGAATTAAATTGTATTAAATTGTATTATTAAAGTAGAAAACACAAATATGTATCTACTCAGAAGAGACCACATTTTTATGTAAACATGCTATTATAAAGAACAAGTTTTTTATTTTCAGTTCCTTTAAATGCAAAATTTTATTCTTATCAATTTTAAAGATGCTCTGTAGATTTAAACATAAAAAATTTTTTTCTGTTTTTTATTTTCATACAAAAAATTTTCTTACTTCTTTTATATGTGCGCCTACTATTTAAACCGCAGCTATACAATTTTGTTTATTAAGAGCCGATCTAAACAAGTTCTTGACCTACTAACCAAGCATGACCTACATTAAATCCATTAATCAAAATGTAGGTCAGCATGTCGTGCGATATGGGTTAATTTTTTTCCCATCCCAAAATGCAGGGTTACCTACTTTTATGTCTACTTGTTTGACTAGAAAAATTTTGATTGTAGCCCAATGACAATGTTTTCAAAATAAATTCCAAAATTCAAAAGAATACAGTTAATAAAAATTTTAAAATTGATTCTTTTGTCATAAGCTCGGGAATATTTTTTATAAATTTTTTATGTCTAAAAATATCTTGAAAAACAGCAAAGTGTACTTGACATACTTTTTTCAACTATCTGAACGTGTATATAATTTATCCAAATCAGAAGCTTTAACATTATTTTTGAAAAAAATGAAAACTTCAGATGGGCATGTTAGAACTTTATCTGGTTTTCTGAGTAATTCTTCACATAGTTCACAAGGACATTTTGAGAGTGTATTAAATGCTACATAGCCTGCAAAATAACGAATAGATGTAAGATTAATATTTGCTTCGTTATTTTCAAATGAATCATTTGCAAATATATCTTCACTGTGAAATTGTAGTATTTCTAAAGATATTTCAGTTGCAGCATCTTCTGAATCTTTCTCTCAAAAAAATTTAAATCGCTTGAATGTATTCCAATTGAATCATTATCTGCGAGACAATTTGTATGTTTATCATATTGAAGTAAATTGCAGGATAAAACTTTTGACAGTAACATATTTATTTCATAAACTGAGGGGTTTATGTTGTTTTCGCCTTTAGTTCTTAGTACACCAAATAAGTTATCAACGATATATTGATTTAACCTTTTTGTGAAGAGAAAAAATGTTCCATCTATAGAGTTCAAAATATGATTTAATTACCTTTAACTAATGACAAAATATGTTGCAGTTAAAGGTTGTTGAATCCCTTTCAAGCGCTATACTGTAACTTTTTTATTTGATACAATTTCTACTTTTTTTTATATATTCCTGAAATTCTTTCATAAAATGATAAACCGCGTTGTTTTTTTTTAAAGCACATTTGTTAGGATTCATATCAATTAAAGTACAACTATTCATGCAGTCAAAAATTGTATCTACCATTTCTATTATTTCAATTTTGCTGTAGAACAGGCTTCGAGCTTTAGAGCTTTTTTTTTATTACATTCTATCATGGTGTTTATGCCAGAAGCAACGGAACAGCTAAAAACTTGTGTCGCAAATGAGACTCTCATTTTGTCAAATGTATTAGGATAATTATGTTTGTCTGTAAGCTTAGGGCACATTTTGGTTACTTTTCCTTTTTCTAGCGCAAACAACTTAACAACACAATCAAAATTAAATATCTCATCGTTGGTTGATAGTTTGTGATTCAGGCATAAGTTTCTCAAGGATTTAATTAAATGGACAAAATCATAAAATGCGAATACTATTTTAGTAAATTATTGATATGATATTATTGTAGTAAATAAATGGTTTTTTTTAAAGTGACACCTAATAAACTAAAACATTTTCTGTTCTTTGAGGCCTGGTCGCATACAACTCCTTCCACTCTAAATCACATTGAATCAAGCAATTTTATATTTTCCAAAATATTTTTTATTAATTTTCAGAGCTTACACTATTTTTAGGCACAAAATAGTTGAAAACGCACTTCCAATTATCAATTAAGCCGCGTGACATAAAAATACTCACCTGTTTGGCTAAATTGGATGATGTTTGAAATCTTATATCCTCCAGTCCATCAATTAAATCTTGTTTCTTATTATAAATAAGCTCGCTTCTGGCAGCTATTACTACTGGAAAATGATTTTCACAAAGAAAAACGTTTTTCTTGTCTTATCGAAACCGCGTTCTTCTCTCCAAATTTTACGTGTTATTAAATCTTCTGGTGGAAAATTGAAAATGCTAAGATCTCGAAAGTGTTGTTTAGATTTTTTACAGTGAGCCCTGCATACTTTCCAATTTCAAGTTTTTTCAAGTCTTTTACTTATTACCTGTTTTTATTAAAATTATTTTAAAGTGCTTATTTTAAATTTCAAAAATTGTATTACAAAAATACAACGAAATTTTATGTATATTAGGTTGAATATTGAATAATAAATTGGTGGAAAATTGAAAATGCTAAGATCTCGAAAGTGTTGTTTAGATTTCTTACAGTGAGCCCTGCATACTTTCCAATTTCAAGTTTTTACAAATCCTTTACTTATTACCTGTTTTTATTAAAATTATTTTAAAGTGATTATTTTAAATTTTAAAAATTGTATTACAAATTACAACGAAATTTTATGTATATTAGGTTGAATATTGAATAATAAATTCTTATAAATTTGTAACGAACTATTTTCTATTAAGAATGGTCTATATTTCACATAGCCTTAAAGAATGACTAAAAACGTTTTCATGTGTCCTCATTACGACGCCTTAGAAATCAGTTATGATTATTAAAATCATTTACGATTATAAAATTCTATGAGTTATTTAATAATTCGTATTCATTTAATTATTAATATGAGTTTTTTTATTTTAAATTAGGTTTTTTTTTTAATTTTATTATAGTCTTATTTATACAGTCATATGTTAATTTACAATATTCTTATAGTCATATTTTAATTTACAATATTAATTAAAAAAAAAAAAAAATATAAAAACTAAATAGAATTTCCATTTACTTCTAACATTTTTGTTCTATTCAATTTTAAATTAGGTAGGTTAGGTAGTCGCTTCAATTTTAAAATTATGTAACCTAGCTATGCTTAGCTATGTACATAATTTTCAAATTGAAGCGACCAAGCGAGACCGAGAGGTAGGTACTTATACATAAAAAAATCCGAAAAAACATTAAATTCATATTATTGATGCCATTAAATATTTTTAAACACCTAATATAAACATTTTAATGTTTTTAATGAATTAAAAAATATTTAATATTTTTTTAATAACAAAAAAAGGCGAAAAAACATTCAATTCATATTATTGATGTCATAAAATATTTTTAAACACCTAATATTAACCATATAAACATTTTAATATTTTTAATGAATTAAAAAATATGTACATAGCTAATATAAGGGGATGAAACCCTTACCTGTGAACGCAGTATATCCCTAGCCAATATACTGCGTAGGGATAAGAAAGGATAGGAAATGGATACGGAAACATTGAATTGAGAATGCCACTGTTAGGAAACAATGAATCCGCCTATTATTATTACTATTTTGGTAAGAGTGACTATAGCCATTACAACAGTTACAAAATGCAGTAGTATGTATTAGCTATATACTTACTAATACTTACTAATTAGCTATTTAAAAAAGAATATCATGCGTATATATATACATAAAATTTTATCTGATCCTACTAAAATATTTTATTGGTTTATTATCTATGTATGTGCATGTACGGAACCATCAGAAAAAAATCAAAAACAATCACAAATATGAAATGAATGAAAATAATAGTAAAATTCTACAATTGAGAAACAAATTCATTATAGTATTGGTAAAAATGATATATATTTGATATGTATCTACTTAGTTATACAATAGTATATCTTGTCAACATTTGTTTATAATTAATGACTTATTTAAAAAACCACTAATATATTTTAAAGGAGGTTTCATGGTATACCCTTCCCGTAGACATTTTTAAAGAAGACATTTTTATATACTCTTTCTTTGACCTACATTAAATTGAAGAGTCTCTAAAAAGTGTTACAGTTACAAATAATGAAGAAAGTATCGAAAAATTGCGGTATTCTTCAATACACGTTACACGTAAAAGGCCTTTAATTTTTTTGTAGAGAACTATCACATAATTCAATTCTTACAGTTTAATTTTAAAATAACACCCATTAGAGTCAAAAATATTACTCCACGCTCTATCAATGGAAAACGAGTTTCGTATTGCTGTTATAAAATCGATGTGCCAAAAGATTCTTGCTCTCTCTTGCTTTCTGACGACAGCAGTACAAAATGGAAAACTCTTAATGCAACCGCTACACTTCGAACCGACTCAATTAAGAATAAACATCAAGGTAAAAAAAATAGAAGTTTAAAAATTAAAAATTAAAATTCTAATAATAAATATATAAATAAAAGTACTAATAAAACAAGACATTACAAAAAAAATGATAAACTAAACCACAACATAACCCTTCCTGCTTCTATAAGGAATGGTAACAAGGTAATGGTAATCCCATAACTAAAATACACAGAAAATATCTAAACAGTTTAAAAACCAATCAATAACAATCAATATCAATATCTATCACAAACCAAACATAACACGTATTGAAATCAACCCAAACAATCGTACTAAACAAGCAAACAACTATCCTAACTTAAATAAAGGGCAAACAAAACTTTGTTAACCCACTTTATCCGCGTACGGTTCGTTTAATAAAACAATTCCCACCGGACACGAACAATAATTTTGTTCTTGCTCGTTTACGTGATCATCGTGTGTATTAAAACGTAAGACTGTATCTTGCATACTTGCACAATCAACATAATCATGTGTGCATCGATGGCAAAATATTAATGAATACTAAGATACTCATTCGAGCAGAAGGTTTACAATCAAACTTCAATATGTTATTAAATCTCTTTTTAAAGTTCCACGAAACATCAAATATATCGAAGGAAGAGGTTATTTTTGATTTAGATTCCAACCAGAGTCAGAAGAATGAAGTATATGCAAAGGACTAGAGAGACATTCAACAAATTTTTTCGATCCATATTCTAATAAAAATAACAGTGACTTCTTCCACAAAAAATTTTTCAAATAAAATTTCTTTACAGAATTCTTCAATAATGAATGTAAAAATTTATTATCAAAATGTCAGAGGGCTTCGTACAAAATCAAAAAATTTACTACTGAATTTGGCTATTATGGATTATGATGTGTACTTGTTGACAGAAACATGGTTAACCTCATCTATAAAAAATTTGGAAATTTTTAATTCGTCTTATTCTGTTTTGCGAAATGACATATACAACTCTAGTGAATTAGATCAACAATTTATACCTTAAAAATGTATCTGAAATTAATATATCCGTAAATGAATCCTTAGAGATAATTGTAGTTAAAATTCAACTTTTGAATAAAAATTTATTTTTTATTAATTGCTGTGTTCCTCCAAATTCACCAGTTGAAAAATACGAAAGTTTTTGTTCCATACTAGAAAATTTGTCAACAAATCTCCCTCTAAATTCAACAAATTAAACAATAGTACGCCGTCGTTTACTCCTAATCTGAAGAGTTTGAAAAATCGAAAGAACAAAGCTCTACGTAATTATTTAAAATCAGCACAAAATAAAGACTATATTAACTTTTTTAATTTATTTAACCATTTTAAAGCCGAAGTGGAAAACATTTTTACAAATTATATGTTGATCGTACTTTTATAAATTTAAAACGTAATCCAAAGTTATTTTGGAATTTTTTTAATTCAAAAAGGAAATGCGATCAATTTCTTACTTACATGAATTTTAATAATTTCACAAATAAGTAATAATTCCACTAAAATATGTGAGTTTTTTTATAAGTACTTTTCAAGTTCATTTTCTAACTCTGACTTCATCGTTGATACAAGCTACTTCCAATATCTTAATAATAATCCTAAAATTTCTTTGAACTCTATAAATCTTGATGGAAATTTAGTAAAAACGTACTTCGAAATCATTGGCAATAGTTCTTATTTTGGCCAGATTTAGTTCCAGAGATAATCTTGAAAAATTAAGCTAGATCTCTGGCATTACCTTTGTCGCTACTTTTAAAAACTTCCTTACTAACAGACATATTTCCAGATTTATGAAAGGAAGACCATATTAGATCAATGCATAAAAATAAAAGCTGGAGGCAACAAACGCATAACTATAAATTTATATTTTTAAATTTTGCCTCCAGCTTTTATATTAACTTCACAGACTTTAAAACTTATATATACTTATATTTATATATATATTTGACATATTGAAATAAACTTTTTCAAAGAAATCTTGATTGTAACAATATAGTTTAGAAAATTACAGAAAAATTTGCTATTGAAAATTTATTTTCTACTTTTTAGTTCAAAAAAGCTGTTTTTTTAAAATTTTTTTTTATTTATTTTATTTTATTCTTTTTAGTAACGACAAATATAAGTATTAAATTGATATTTTTTTTTTCCTTGTTTAATTTTGAATTTTTACAGTTGCCCTTACAGTCTATAATTATATTATTACCTGTTATAATATAGAATATATTGAATTTTTTTATTATTAATTTATTGTAGCAAAATTTTTAAAAAATTAAGAAAACGTTGCATAGCTAAATTCAAAATTTAAATAAAAATATTGCAATTTTATAATGTTCCACTTAAAAATGCGACCCTTTGAAAACTTTGATTTATATACTGCCTTGTTTTTTCTTCCTTTTATAGCATGACATTTTAATATTTCTTTTTTTCTATCTGTTATATGTGTAAATATCAGATGTGCACATATACATAAGAAATAGCCTTTAAAAATATTTAAAAACAATCAAAGTAACATTTTTTGTTCTCTTTTTTTTCTATTCGTTTTTATTTTTCTTCCAGTATTACATTTTACTTATTTTTTGTTTTCTGTTATTTAGGTACGCTAAGTATTTCTTTTTTTTTTTTTAAATGTTTAATTTATACATGCATTCTATTTAAAAAATATAAATTATAACCTATAGAACATTCTGAATTTTTTTTTGTTCGTTTATATTAACCGTCCATTCATATGCATACATAAAATTTTTTTTGTTCGTTTATGTTTACCGGCAATTCATATAAATATAACTGTTGCCTACATATTAAAAAATAATAAATCTATAACTACATACATAAATAGCCATATATTCATTCATATACATATGTATCTATATTATGAGCTGATGTTTAATTTATACATGCATTCTATTTAAAAAATATAAATTATAACCTATAGAACATTCCGAATTTTTTTTTGTTCGTTTATATTTACCGTCCATTCATATGCATACATAAAATTTTTTTTTGTTCGTTTAGGTTTACCGTCCATTCATATAAATGTAACTGTTGCCTACATATTAAAAAATAATAAATCTATAACTACATACATAAATAGCCATATATTCATTCATATACATATGTATCTATATTATGAGCTGAACTTCTCAGTGTTGCATTATATCATAATGCGGCAAAATTTTTAAAAAATTAAGAAAACGTTGCATAACTAAATTCATAATTTAAATAAAAATATTGCAATTTTATAATGTTCTTTATTTCCACTTAAAATGCGACCCTTTAAAAACTTTGATTCATACACTGCCTTGTTTTTTCTTTCTTTTCATAACATAACATTTTAATATTTTTTTTTTTTATCTGTTATGTACGGAAATATCAAATATATGTTTCTTTCTTTTAAAATCATAACATTTTAATAGTTCCTTTTTTCTATCTGTTATGTGGGTAAATATCAGATCTGCACATATGCATAAGAAATAGCTTTTAAAAATATTTAAAAACAATCAAAGTAACATTTTTTGTTCTCTTTTTTTCTATTCGTTTTTATTTTTCTTCCAGTATTACATTTTACTTTTTTTTTCTGTTATTTAGGTACACTAAGAACTTATTTTTTTTTTTTTTTAATATTAAATTTATGCATACAGTCTATTTCAAAAATAGAAATTATTAGCTATATAACATTCTGATTTTTTTTTTTGTTCGTTTATGTTAACCGTCTATTCATATGCATACATAAAATTTTTTTTGTTCGTTTATGTTTACCCTCCATTCATATAAATATAACTGTTGCCTACATATTAAAAAATAATAAATCGATAAATCAACTAAATAATAATAGTTGGGAATTTTGTAATTTGGTGTGACTGTGTTAGCAGATTTTTAATAGTACAGCACACATAAAAATATGCACACCATTTTTGTACATGTTTGTACCTACATACATATGTTTTAAAAAAATTTGGTTTTAAAAGTATGTAATTGAGAATATATTAAATTGCTTACTTCTAAATGCTAATGTTTTTGAATTAAAAAAAAATTATTTTGCTTTTTCTAGACCAAGACCTAAGTATACAGGCCAAGAACTGAAAACACATGAATTTAGTTGTGAGAGAATTCCAATCGATTCTCACGTATTGCGCGTATGAATAATTTAATAATTGATGTGAGCTCGATTATAGCCATATAAGCGTGTACAAAATTTTAAAGTATGAAAGTAGCTCGATGTATACTATTACGATATTGAGGCAATTTATCTTAAGAAGCTTTTAAAATAAAAAATTTAAAGGAAGACAATTTTTTAAATGCATATTTATGAATGAAAAAATTATATTTTAAAATATCTTTATTTAATGAATTATGTAAAAAAAATGCGACTTTAATTTTTTCTTTGGACCAAATTGAATAAAGTAAATGGTTTTTGTGTTATTTCAAGATTTATAGTCGGCCCCCTATTTTTTTCCATAAGACTGCGTGTAAATTTGTTAAAAGCTGGCCCCTTATTAAGCTTTTACTCTCTGCACTTCATGGCCTGATAATTGATGTGAGTCTCGTCTAGACGATGTAGATATACGTATATGTATGTATGTACATAACATATATTTTATGATTAATTCATAATTATTGTTATTGAAAAGAAAAATATTGTTGTTATTTACTATTTTTAAAAAAGACTGGATTTCTTATTTTTAATAAATATATTCTTTTTGTTGTTTAATGTTTTTACGTAATTGGAAATATATTCTTAATTTTTATACTTCAGAAAAAAGCATTAGTGGTGCAGATCATCATTCCCTAATAGATCTTAATTTAAAGGCAGCTCCCAATTTAGATATCAATGTTAGGGCCATAATATGCCATTTTAATATGTTAAGAGTTCGAAAGAAAAGCCCTATTTTAATTATAATTAAGAAAGGAAAAACACATATCTATATAAATATTATAAATAAACACATTGCTTTTATAAATAAAAATGTATACTAAAAATCAATTGCTTTGATGAAAAAAAACTTAAATTTAACACTTGCTATCTAATTTTAAGTAAATGCATATTAAGTTTTACACTGTGTTCTCAAGTGCGACACATTAATTTGTTTTCACATTCATGTCTTTCAAATTCATCGCTTTCAAACCAAAAATATATTCTCGAAGCACATATTATTACATATTTTTAAGGATGTTCCTATGGATATGTACACATAAAATCCAATGGGCTATATAAAAAACAATAGTCTTTTATAGAAAAAAAAAAAACATTTATGTGTTACGGATACGTATTGGTATTGGTATTGGTGAGTTTAGTAAATTTAGATAAAATGTTTTATTTTGGTTCTGTAATAATTCTGTTAAATATTCTGTTATATCTTTGTATGAAAATTTAATTTTGAAATTAAGCTAATTTCTCTAATGTTTTTCGATATTATTATTTTAAAATCATGTATTGTCATCGGGGTCTGATCTAATGAAGAAAACTTCAAGTCTCTAGCTCAACGGGAAGTGTGTTTAAAATGGCTTCTAAGATTCCATCCTTTACCCAACCAAATTAATAAAAAGCTGTTAAAAATGATTTTGCTTTTTCTAGACGATGTAGATATAGACGATGTATGTATGTACATAAAATATATTTTATGATTAATTCATAATTATTGTTATTGAAAAGAAAAATATTGTTGTTATTTACTATTTTTAAAAAAGTCTGGATTTCTTATTTTTAATATATTCTTTTTGTTGTTTAATGTTTTTATATAATTGGAAATATATTCTTAGTTTTTATACTTCAGAAAAAGCCATTAGTGGTGGAGATCATCATTCCCTAATAGATCTTAATTTAAAGGCAGCTCCCAATTTAGATATCAATGTTAGGGCCATAATATGCCATTTTAATATGTTAAGAGTTTCGAAAGAAAAGCCCTATTCTAATTACAATTAAGAAAGGAAAAACACATATCTATATAAATATTATAAATAAACACATTCTTTTATAAATAAAAATGTATACTAAAAATCAATTGCTTTGATGAAAAAAAACTTAAATTTAACACTTGCTATCTAAATTTTAAGTAAATGCATATTAAGTTTTACACTGTGTTCTCAAGTGCGACACATTAATTTGTTTACACATTCATGTCTTTCAAATTCATCGCTTTCAAACCAAAAATATATTTTCGAAGCACATATTATTACATATTTTTAAGGATGTTCCTATGGATATGTACACATAAAATCCAATGGGCTGTATAAAAAACAATAGTCTTTTATAGGAAAAAAAAACATTTATGTGGTACGGATACGTATTGGTATTGGTGAGTTTAGTAAATTTAGATAAAATGTTTTATTTTGGTTCTGTAATAATTCTGTTAAATATTCTGTTATATCTTTGTATGAAAATTTAATTTTGAAATTAAGCTAATTTCTCTAATGTTTTTCGATATTATTATTTTAAAATCATGTATTGTCATCGGGATCTGATCTAATGAAGAAAACTTCAAGTCTCTAGCTCAACGGGAAGTGTGTTTAAAATGGCTTCTGAGATTCCATCCTTTACCCAACCAAGTTAATAAAAAGCTGTTAAAAATGATTTTGCTTTTTCTAGACGATGTAGATATACATATATGTATGTATGTACATAAAATATATTTTATGATTAATTCATAATTATTGTTATTTAAAAGAAAAATATTGTTGTTATTTACTATTTTTAAAAAAGTGTGGATTTCTTATTTTTAACATATTCTTTTTGTTGTTTAATGTTTTTACATAATTGGAAATATATTCTTAATTTTTATACTTCAGAAAAAGGCATTAGTGGTGCAGATCATCATTCCCTAATAGATCTTAATTTAAAGGCAGCTCCCAATTTAGATATCAATGTTAGGGCCATAATATGCCATTTTAATATGTTAAGAGTTCGAAAGAAAAGCCCTATTTTAATTATAATTAAGAAAGGAAAAACAGATATCTATATAAATATTATAAATAAACACATTGCTTTTATAAATAAAAATGTATACTAAAAATCAATTGCTTTGATGAAAAAAAACTTAAATTTAACACTTGCTATCTAATTTTAAGTAAATGCATATTAAGTTTTACACTGTGTTCTCAAGTGCGATACATTAATTTGTTTTCACATTCATGTCTTTCAAATTCATCGCTTTCAAACCAAAAATATATTCTCGAAGCACATATTATTACATATTTTTAAGGATGTTCCTATGGATATGTACACATAAAATCCAATGGGCTATATAAAAAACAATAGTCTTTTATAGAAAAAAAAAAAACATTTATGTGTTACGGATACGTATTGGTATTGGTATTGGTGAGTTTAGTAAATTTAGATAAAATGTTTTATTTTGGTTCTGTAATAATTCTGTTAAATATTCTGTTATATCTTTGTATGAAAATTTAATTTTGAAATTAAGCTAATTTCTCTAATGTTTTTCGATATTATTATTTTAAAATCATGTATTGTCATCGGGGTCTGATCTAATGAAGAAAACTTCAAGTCTCTAGCTCAACGGGAAGTGTGTTTAAAATGGCTTCTAAGATTCCATCCTTTACCCAACCAAATTAATAAAAAGCTGTTAAAAATGATTTTGCTTTTTCTAGACGATGTAGATATAGACGATGTATGTATGTACATAAAATATATTTTATGATTAATTCATAATTATTGTTATTGAAAAGAAAAATATTGTTGTTATTTACTATTTTTAAAAAAGTCTGGATTTCTTATTTTTAATATATTCTTTTTGTTGTTTAATGTTTTTATATAATTGGAAATATATTCTTAGTTTTTATACTTCAGAAAAAGCCATTAGTGGTGGAGATCATCATTCCCTAATAGATCTTAATTTAAAGGCAGCTCCCAATTTAGATATCAATGTTAGGGCCATAATATGCCATTTTAATATGTTAAGAGTTTCGAAAGAAAAGCCCTATTCTAATTACAATTAAGAAAGGAAAAACACATATCTATATAAATATTATAAATAAACACATTCTTTTATAAATAAAAATGTATACTAAAAATCAATTGCTTTGATGAAAAAAAACTTAAATTTAACACTTGCTATCTAAATTTTAAGTAAATGCATATTAAGTTTTACACTGTGTTCTCAAGTGCGACACATTAATTTGTTTACACATTCATGTCTTTCAAATTCATCGCTTTCAAACCAAAAATATATTTTCGAAGCACATATTATTACATATTTTTAAGGATGTTCCTATGGATATGTACACATAAAATCCAATGGGCTGTATAAAAAACAATAGTCTTTTATAGGAAAAAAAAACATTTATGTGGTACGGATACGTATTGGTATTGGTGAGTTTAGTAAATTTAGATAAAATGTTTTATTTTGGTTCTGTAATAATTCTGTTAAATATTCTGTTATATCTTTGTATGAAAATTTAATTTTGAAATTAAGCTAATTTCTCTAATGTTTTTCGATATTATTATTTTAAAATCATGTATTGTCATCGGGATCTGATCTAATGAAGAAAACTTCAAGTCTCTAGCTCAACGGGAAGTGTGTTTAAAATGGCTTCTGAGATTCCATCCTTTACCCAACCAAGTTAATAAAAAGCTGTTAAAAATGATTTTGCTTTTTCTAGACGATGTAGATATACATATATGTATGTATGTACATAAAATATATTTTATGATTAATTCATAATTATTGTTATTGAAAAGAAAAATATTGTTGTTATTTACTATTTTTAAAAAAGTGTGGATTTCTTATTTTTAACATATTCTTTTTGTTGTTTAATGTTTTTACATAATTGGAAATATATTCTTAGTTTTCATACTTCAGAAAAAGCCATTAGTGGTGCAGATCATCATTCCCTAATAGATCTTAATTTAAAGGCAGCTCACAATTTAGATATCAATGTTAGGGCCATAATATGCGATTTTAATATTTTAAGAGTTTCGAAAGAAAAGCCCTATTTTAATTATTATTAAAAAAGGAAAAACACATATCTATATAAATATTATAAATAAACACATTGCTTTTATAAATAAAAATGTATACTAAAAATCAATTGAGTTGATGAAAAAAAACTTAAATTTAACACTTGCTAACTAAATTTTAAGTAAATGCATAGTAAGTTTTACACTGGTTCTCAAGTGCGACACATTAATTTGTTTACACATTCATGTCTTTCAAATTCATCGCTTTCAAACTAAAAATATTTTCGAAGCACATATTATTACATATTTTTAAGTATGTGCCTATGCATATGTACACATACAATGCAATGGTCTCCATAAAAAACAATAGTCTTTTATAGGAAAAAAAAAACATTTATGTGGTACGGTTACGTATTGGTATTGGTGAGTTTAGTAAATTTAGATAAAATGTTTTATTTTGGTTCTGTAATAATTCTGTTAAAAATTCTGTTATATCTTTGTATGAAAATTTAATTTTGAAATTAAGCTACTTTCTCTAATGATTTTCGATATTATTATTTTAAAATCATGTATTGTCATCGGGATCTGATCTAATGAAGAAAATTTCAAGTCTCTAGCTCAACGGGAAGTGTGTTTAAAATGGCTTCTAAGATTCCATCCTTTACCCAACCAAGTTAATAAAAAGCTGTTAAAAAGGTGCTAATAATGATGTTACTAATTATCGTTCTATAGCCAAACTATAGTGTATTCCAAAAATTTTTCAGAAAATAATTTTTGAAAATATATATTATTCGAATTGCGCTAAAATTTTAGTACTTAATCAACATGGCTTTGTCAAAAAAAGGTCAACCATAACAAAACTCGTTGAAACAACTTCTATTATAATTAATAACATAGAATCAAGAGCTCAAACCGTCATCTTAATTCCTCATCTTTTGTAGCAAGTTCTGACGTTCCGCTAGTCATCTAGGTCCGTTATTTTTTATACCTTCAATTAATGATGTTGTTTCAAATGTTCAATATAGTAACGTTCTTATCTACCTTGACGACATAAAAAATTTTTAGACAATTACTTGTGTTGAAGATCACATTCATCTTCAATGTGATTTAGATAGTTTTGGGAACTGGTGTACTAAAAATTTTCTTAAACTGAAATGTGCAGTCGTATCATTTTCTCTAATGCATAGTCCCATTTTTTCATGATTATTACCTAAATAATCAAATCATTCCCAAAGTAGAATTCATCAAATATCTAGGTGTGTATTTCGATAATAAATTTAATTTCAGACTTCACAATAACTACATTATCAACAAAGCAAATTCAATTCTGGGCTTCAATCAATATGGTCAAAAGAATTTACTGATCCATACGTCACCAAAATTCTCTATATCTGCCTAATTTGACCATATTTAGATTATGACAAAAATATGCCAAATATAGTCCCTATATTTTAACATATATATTAATAGGTTTGAATCAGTTCAAAAAAACTTCTTAAGGTTTGCTCTCAACCACTTAAACTTGGATGATCTTAATAATTTACCTCCGTATGAGCACATATTACAATCTGATCAACTTAACTTCGCTCGTAAAAAGATCTGATTTAGCTGATGTTATTTTCTTGACGGATATTTTAAATAAAACTACGGATTCGACGTTCATTCGGAGAATAATTTTACTAAACCGTAACACTGAAACGCGATCTCTGGAGATGTTCATAATACCTTTTTATAGAACCATGTATGGGAAATTCGAACCAATCAACATATTGCTAATTAAGGGAAACAGGTTCAAAAATCAGATTAATGGATCAAACACTAAAAAATCCCTCATATCAAACTTATAAATTCATAGTTACATAATAAATTATAAATTCATAGTTACTGATGCAATTTTATGAACTTACTCTAACTAATATAAAATTTATAATTTTAAATACCATTAATAAAAAGTTTATTTATGTAAAATTTTCTAATATTGCATTAATTTGTTGTATTACATTGAATTAAATTGTATTAAATTGTATTATTAAAGTAGAAAACACAAATATGTATCTACTCAGAAGAGACCACATTTTTATGTAAACATGCTATTATAAAGAACAAGTTTGTTATTTTTAGTTCCTTTAAATGCAAAATTTTATTCTTATCAATTTTAAAGATGCTCTGTAGATTTAAACATAAAAAATTTTTTTCTGTTTTTTATTTTCATACAAAAAATTTTCTTACTTCTTTTATATGTGCGCCTACTATTTAAACCGCAGCTATACAATTTTGTTTATTAAGAGCCGATCTAAACAAGTTCTTGACCTACTAACCAAGCATGACCTACATTAAATCCATTAATCAAAATGTAGGTCAGCATGTCGTGCGATATGGGTTAATTTTTTTCCCATCCCAAAATGCAGGGTTACCTACTTTTATGTCTACTTGTTTGACTAGAAAATGTTTTGATTGTAGCCCAACGACAATGTTTTCAAAATAAATTCCAAAATTCAAAAGAATACAGTTAATAAGAATTTTAAAATTGATTCTTTTATCATAAGCTTGTGAATATTTTTTATAAATTTTTTATGTCTAAAAATATCTTGAAAAACAGCAAAGTGTACTTGACAAAGTTTTTTCAACTCTCTGACGGTGTATATAATTTATCCAAATCAGAAGCTTTAACATAATTTTTGAAAAAAATGAAAACTTCAGATGGGCATGTTAGAACTTTATCTGGTTTTCTGAGTAATTCTTCACATAGTTCACAAGGACATTTTGAGAGTGTATTAAATGCTACATAGCCTGCAAAATAACGAATAGATGTAAGATTAATATTTGTTTCGTTATTTTCAAATGAATCATTTGCAAATATATCTTCATTGTGAAATTGTAGTGTTTCTAAAGATATTTCAGTTGCAGCATCTTCTGAATCTTTCTCTCAAAAAAATTTAAATCGCTTGAATGTATTCCAATTGAATCATTATCTGCGAGACAATTTTGTATGTTTATCATATTGAAGTAAATTGCAGGATAAAACTTTTGACAGTAACATACTTATTTCATAAACTGAGGGGTTTCTATTGTTGGCGTCTTTAGCTCTTAGTATACCAACTAAGTTATCAACGATATATTGATTTAATCTTTTTGCGAAGAGAAAAAATGTTCCATCTATAAAGTTCAAAATATGATTAAAAAGAAGCATTGTTGCAGTTAAAGGTTGTCGAATCCCTTTCAAGCACTATACCGTAATTTTCTTATTTGATACAATTTCTACTTTTTTTTATATATTCCTGAAATTCTTTCATAAAATGATAAACTGCGTTGTTTTTTTTTAAAGCACATTAGTTAGGATTCATATCAATTAAAGTACAACTATTCATGCAGTCAAAAATTGTATCTACCATTTCTATTATTTCAATTTTGCTGTAGAACAGGCTTCGGCTTTAGAGCTTTTTTTCTATTACATTCTACCATGGTGTTTATGCCAGAAGCAACGGAACAGCTAAAAACTTGTGTCGCAAATGAGAGCCTCATTTTGTCAAATGTATTAGGATAATTATGTTTGTCTGTAAGCTTAGGGCACATTTTAGTTACTTTTCCTTTTTCTAGCGCAAACAACTTGACAACACAATCAAAATGAAATATCTCATCGTTGGTTAATAGTTTGTGATTCAGGCATAAGTTTCTCAAGGATTTAATTAAATGGACAAAATCATAAAATGCGAATACTATTTTAGTAAATTATTGATATGATATTATTGTAGTAAAAAAATGGTTTTTTTTTAAAGTGACACCTAATAAACTAAAACATTTTATATTTTATTTTACATATTTTCCAAAATAATTTTTTTTAATTTTCAGAGCTTACACTATTTTTGGGCATAAAATAGTTGAAAACGCACTTCCAATTATCAATTAAGCCGCGAGACATAAAAACACTCACGTGTTTGGCTAAATTGGATGATGTTTGAAATCTTATATCCTCCACCTCCATCAATTACATCTTGTTTCTTATTATAAATAAGCTCGCTTCTAGCAGCTATTTCTATTGGAAAATGATTTTCATAAAGAAAAAAGTTTTTCTTGTCTTATCGAAACCTCTTGTCTTATCGAAATCTTTATCTCTAAATTTTAACTGTTATTAAATATTCTGGTGAGCATTTGGTGCATGGGTTCGGATTTTGGAAGCTTCCGAATGAGCCCCAGAGCAAACGAGTATATCCCCACAACCAACAAAGATAGAACCTTTATTTTTAGTACAAGAGTGTGCTGTTATGTTTCCTTTTCTATAAAATTGGAAATTGACATTTGAAAGAATTTGAACCATTGATTCGTATATTGGAAGTTTCCAAACTAGGCCCAGAGCAAACGAGATTATCTCTAAAATCAACAAAGATAGAAGCTTCAAATTTTGCACAATGATTCCTTCCCGTTCGATTTATATCTCTGAAATTTAATAGGTTTTAATCCAATGATTCGTACATTGGAAACTTCTGAACGAGCCCCACACCAAACGAGATTATCTCCAAAAACAACAAAGATATAACCTCTAAATTTGGCAGAATGGTGTTCTTTGATGTTTGATTTAGGTCTCTGAAATTTGAGAGGATTTGGTCCTTGGGTTCGGATTTTGGAAGCTTCCGAACGAGCCTCAGAGAAAATGATATTATCTCCAAAAGCAACAAAGATATAACCTTTAAATTAGGCAGAATGGTGTTTCTCTTTGTTTGTGAAATGTTTCTGAAATTTGTGAGGATTTGGTCCATGGGTTCAAATCTTGGAAGTTTCCGAACGAGCGTCAGAGCAAAAGAGTATATCTTCGCAACCAACAAATATAGAACTTTTATTTTTAGTACCAAGGTGTTCTGTTATGTTTCCTTTTCTGTAAAATTGGAAACTGACATTTGAAAGAATTTGAACCATGGGTTCGTATTTTGGAAACTTCCAGACGAGCACAAGAGCAACGAGCATATCTCCAAAACCAACAAAAAAAGAACATTTAAATTTAGTACAATGGTGTTCTAGCATGTGTTCTCTAGGTTCCTGAGATGGATTCGATGAATTGGAGTGGCAATTCGGGTACCTGACACACACCTCCCAAGGACTAACAATCTACGAAATTAATAAAGATAGAAACTTAAAATTTTTTACAAACGTGTCAAGCATATCCCAAGAGGATGCCTCTTTTACGTTCCTGAAATTCGAGTTGAATAAGCCAGAAAAGGGAAGAAATTCAAGCAGCTGCCAAAAAAACTTATGGATTTTCAATTTAATTCGAATTATTCAGGTGTAGGGTATTAATAAGTCGGTTGCATCGACTTACTGTTACATTTACTTGTTTTATTTTAAATTATGAAATTTTTTTATTATACCCTACACCTAAAGCATAAGGTATATTAACTTTGGTATGGTGTTTGCAACCACCAAAAGGAAGCGAGTTAGATATGGCCATGTATACGTATTCTGAATCAGGATTACCTCCTGAGTCGAATTAACGATGTCCATCCGTCCGTCCGTCCGTTCGTCCGTTCGCACGATAACTCAAAAACTAATAAAGCTTTCCTGATGAAATTTATATAGTCGGTTACTAATTACGAAAGGAAAGTTAAGTTCGAATCTAGACAAAATCGGTCCATGGGTTCGGGTTCTGGAAGCTTCCGAATGATTCCGGAACAAACGAGATTATCTCCAAAACCAACAAAGACAGAATCTTTAAATTTTGTACAAGAATGTGCTGTTATGTTTCCTTTTCTATAAAATTGGAAACTGACATTTGGAAAAATTTGAACCATGGATTCGTATATTGGAAGCTTCCGAACGAACCCCAGAGCAAACGAGATTATCTCCAAAACCAACAAAGATAGAACCTTTAAATTTTGTACAATGATGTCCATTTCCGTTCGATTTATGTCTCTCAAATTTAAGAGGATTTGGTCCATGGGTTTAGATTTTGGAAGGTGCCGAACGAGCACCAGAGCAAATGAGATTATTTCACAAACCAACTAAGATAGAACCTTTAAATTTTTTACAATGATGTTCCTTCCCGTTCGATTTATGTCTATGAAATTTAAGAGGATTTGGTCCATGGATTCGTATATTGGAAGCTTCCGAACGAGCCCCAGACCAAACGAGATTATCTCCAAAACCAACAAAGATAGAACCTTTAAATTTGCAGAATGGTGTTCTTTCATGTTTGACTTAGGTGTCTCAAATTTGAGAGGATTTGGTCCTTGGGTTCGGATTTTGGAAGCTTCCGTACGAGCCCCAGAGAAACTGAGATTATCTCCAAAAACAACAAAGATATAACCTCTAAATTTGGCAGAATGGTGTTCTTTCATGTTTGATTTAGGTCCCTGAAATTTGACAGGATTTGGCCCTGGGGTTCGGATTTTGGAAGCTTCCGAACGAGCCTCAGAGCTAATGATATTATCTCCAAAAGCAACAAAGATATAATTTTTAATTTGGCAGAATGGTGCCCCAGGAGCGAACGAGTATATCTCCATAATCAACAAAGATAGAACCTTCATTTTTAGTACAAGAGTGTGCTGTTATGTTTCCTTTTCTGTAAAACTAACATATGAAAGAATTTGAACCATTGATTCGCATTTTGGAAACTTCCGAACGACCATAAGAACAACGCGATTATCTCCAAAACCAACAAAAAAAGAACCTTTAAATTTAGTACAATGGTGTTCCTTCCCGTTTGATTTAAGTCCCTAAAATTTAAGAGGATTTGGTCCATGGATTCGTATATTGGAAGCTTCCGAACGAGCCCCAGGCAAAACGAGATTATCTCCAAAAACAATATAGATATAACCTCTAAATTTGGCAGAAATGTGTTCTTTCATGTTTGATTTAGGTCCCTGAAATTTGACAGGATTTGGTCCATGGGTTTGGATTTTGGAAGATTCCGAACGAGTACCAGACCAAACGAGATTATCTCCAAAAACAACAAAGATATAACCTCTAAATTTGGCAGAATGGTGTTCTTTCATGTTATATTTAGGTCTCTGAAATTTGAAAGAATTTGGTCCTTGTGTGCGGATTTTGGAAGCTTCCGAACGACCCTCAGAGTAAATGATATTATCTCCAAAAGCAACAAAGTTATAACCTTTAAATTAGGCAGAATGGTGCTCCTTTATGTTTGAGTTATGTTTCTGAAATTTGTGACGATTAGGTCCATAGGTTCAAATCTTGGAAGCTTCCGAAAGAGCCCCAGAGCAAACGAGTATATCTTCACAACAAAGAAAGATAGAACTTTTATTTTTAGTACAAAGGTGTTCTGTTATGTTTCCTTTTCTGTAAAATTGGAAACTGACGTTTGAAAGGATTTGAACCATGGTTCGTATTTTGGAAACTTCCAGACGAGCATAAGAGCAACGAGCATATCTCCAAAACCAACAAAAACAGAACCTTTAAATTTGGTATAATGATGTTCTGGCATGTTTTCTTTATGTTCCTGAGATGGATTCGATGAATTGGAGTAGCAATTCGGGTACCTGACACACACCTCCCAAGGACTAACAATCTTCGAAATTAATAAAGATAGAAACTTAAAATTTTTTACAAAGGTGTCAAGCATATCCCAAGAGGATGCTTCTTTTACGTTCCTGAAATTCGGGTTGAATAAGACAGAATATGGAAGAAGTTCAAACAGCTGCCACAAAAACATATGAATTTTTAATTTAATTCGAATTATTCAGGTGTAGGGTATTAATAAGTCGGTTGCATCGACTTACTGTTACATTTACTTGTTTTATTTCAAATTATGAATTTTTTTTATTCTACCCTACACCTAAAGTATAGGGTATATTAACTTTGGTATGGTGTTTGTAACCACCAAAAGGAAGCGAGTTAGAAATGGACAGGTATATATATTCTGAATCAGGATTACCTCCTGAGTCGATTTAGCGATGTCCGTCCGTCCGTCCGTTCGCACGATAACTCAAAAACTAATAAAGCTATCTTGATGAAATTTATATAGTAGGTTACTTATTACAAAAGGAAGGCTAAGTTCGAATCTGTACAAAATCGCTCCATGGGTTCGGGGTCTGGAAGCTTCCGAATGATTCCGGAGCAAACGAGATCATCTCCAAAACCAACAAAGATAGAACCTTTAAATTTTGTACAAGAATGTGCTGTTATGTTTCCTTTTCTTTAAAATTGGACACTGATATTTGGAAGAATTTGAACCATGGGTTCGTATATTGGAAGCTTCCGAACGAGCCCCAGAGCAAACGAGATTATCTCCAAAACCAACAAAGATAGAACCTTTAAATTTTTTACAATGATGTTCCTTCCGGTTTAATTTATGTCTCTGAAATTTTAGAGGATATGGTCCATGGGTTTGGATTTTGGAAGCTTCCGAATGATCCCCATAGCAAATGAGATTATCTCCAAAACCAACTAAGATAGAACCTTTAAATTTTTTACAATGATGTAATTTCCCGTTCGATTTATGTCTCTGAAATTTAAGAGGATTTGGTCCATGGATTCGTATATTGGAAGCTTCCGAACGAGCCCCAGACCAAACGAGGTTATCTCCAAAACCAACAAAGATAGAACCTTTAAATTTGCAGAATCGTGTTCTTTCATGTTTGATTTATGTCTCTGAAATTTGAGAGGATATTGTTCTTGGGTTTAGATTTTGGTAGCTTCTGAACGAGCCCTAGAGCAAATACGATTATCTCCAAAAACAACAAAGATATAACCTTTAAATTTGGCAGAAAGGTGTTCTTTTATGTTTGATTTAGGTCTCTGAAATTTGTGAGGGTTGGTCCTTGGGTTCGGATTTTGGTAGCTTCCGAACGAACCTCAGAGCAAATGATATTATCTCCAAAAGGAACAAAGATTTAACCTTTAAATTAGGCAGAATGGTGCTCCTTTATGTTTGATTTATGTTTCTGAAATTTGTGAGGATTTGGTCTATGGGTTCAAATCTTGGAAGCTTCCGGACGAGCCCCAGAGCAAACGAGTATATCTCCACAACCAACAAAGGTAGAAATTTTATTTTTAGTACAAAGGTGTTCTGTTATGTTTCCTTTTCTGTAAAATTGGAAACTGATATTTGAAAGAATTTAAACCATGGGTTCGTATTTTGGAAACTTCCAGACGAGCATAAGAGCAACGAGCATATCTCCAAAACCAACAAAAAAAGAACCTTTAAATTTAGTACAATGGTGTTCTGGAAGGTTTACTTTATGTTCCTGAGATGGATTCGATGAATTGGAGTGGCAATTCGGGTACCTGACACACACCTCCCAAGGATTAACAATCTACGAAATTAATAAAGATAGAAACTTAAAATTTTTTACAAAGGAGTCAAGCATATCCCAAGAGGATGCCTCTTTTACGTTCCTGAAATTCGAGTTGAATAAAACAGAAAAGGGAAGAAGTTCCAGCAGCTGCCAAAAAAACTTATGGATTTTCGATTTAATTCGAATTATTCAGGTGTAGGGTATTAATAAGTCGGTTGCATCGACTTACTGTTACATTTACTTGTTTTTATTCTAGTCTTATTTATATAGTCATGTGTTAATTTACAATATTCTTATAGTCATATTTTAATTTACAATATTAATTCTTATAAAAAAAGATATTAGAACTAAATAGAATATCCATTTACTAATAACATGTCTGCTCCATTCAATTTTAAATTAGGTAGGTAGACATAAGTGATTTTGGTTACATAATTTTCAAATTGAAGTTACTAAGCGAGACCGAGAGGTAGGTACTTATACATAAAAAATCCCGAAAGAACATTAAATTCATATTATTGATGCCATTAAATATTTTTAAACATCTAATATAAACATTTTAATGTTTTTATATACATACATACATTAAATTTTATCTGATCCTACTAAAATATTTTATTAGTTTATTATCTATGTATGTGCATGTACGGAATCATCAGAAAAAAATCAAAAACAATCACAAATATGAAATTAATGAAAATAATAGTGAAATTCTACAATCGAAAAACAAATTCATTATAGTATTGGTATATAATATAATGAATTATATAGTAAATGATATATATTTGATATGTATCTACTTAGTTATACAATGGTATATCTTGTCGAAGTAACACAAACTCCCTGCAACATTTTTGTAGCAAAAAAAGAAATATGTACATAATATTTACTTGAAACTATATTTGCATATCATAAAATGTATGTGTACGGGCATTAGTATACTGTAATCATATCTAATATATTATATTATAATACCAGCAAAATAAATTCCCTACATATTAGAAAATTTTAATTTTGGCAACATGATTCTATTTTCCATTATTACGTTACGTTTCAAGAATTACGTTAAAAACTGTTTTCATTGTGACAAAATGTTGTTCGTAATGCCGACATCTTATACTACTTATATAATATATTTCTATTACCAATCTATAAAAATTTTAAACAAAAAAATTTTTAAACAAAAATATTTTTCTAGGGAAAATCATTTTAGTTCATGACAGTGCATCGACAGATGATGCTCATTTAAAATTTTTTTCTGAAATTTGGGATGGTACAAATAACAAGAGTGCTGCTGCTCCAAGTATTGTTCCAATAAAAGCCCTTGACTCAGTAATTCATAGGTTAAGAAATAAGAAAAATGATTTCGTTATGTGTTTAGAAGTACTATCTGTATTGAAATCATAACTTTCAGAAAGAGTACGAAGGGTAAAAACTTAAAATCCTTTAAGTTATCCGTTAGAAATAAATATCGGTGTGTTGCATGGTTCCATATTAGGACTATTAAAGGTTCTAATATTAGCTAACTCAATTTATAAACAATTATTGTTAAAAGGGCTGCTACTGCATTTACTGCTGTATGGCGTGTACGTATAAAAGTATGTCTCCTCTTAATTTAGTAGACATAAACAGTGATTTAGAATGTTTAGACATTGGTTTAAAACACATCGTCTAGTCATAAGTGATAAAACAAAAATAATGTTTTTTAGTTCTTCTGGTAAAACTTTGGTCTATAACGATTTTATGTTGAAAGGATCAGGTTGTAATAAATTTTATGTCAGTACCAAAAAATATTTTTTGTCAAAGGAAACAAGTACGTTTAAGTCTAGGGAATTTTGTTCTGTCAATTACTTTAATATTGGAGTAGTTAATAAAATTAAATACCTAAGTTTAATAATAGATTCTAAGCTAAATTGGTTTGATCACATTCGATATTTAAAAAGTTATTTAATGACTTGTACACGTCAATTCCATATGTTAGTGACAAAATCTAAGCAGATTTTATTAGAAGTATATTATGGAATATGTCAGTCTAAATTGTGTTATGGGTTAACATGCTGGGAAGGAGCAACCCAAAATAAGCTCAATCTAATTATTGTTACAAAAAAATATATATTACGGTTTTTTAAAAAGAAACAAAAAGAAGAGAAAATACTTTCGTACTGTTTAAAAATTTTTTATCAGTTAAACATAGTTTTATTTATTCCTTATAAAATTCTTTTTATTTTTATTTTATTTTATATACAGTTACCGTGGTACATAAATGTGCATAATAACCCCTGTTTCTTGGTAGGAATGTAGGGTGTACGAGATATTATGTGATATATTTAAGTATTTATATATTGCGATATATGAATTTTTTTTTTTTATCATAATTATTGTACCCAGCCGGGAATCATAAAATTCTTTATATGTGGAAATACATATCCAATAGGAATTATTCGTCTATCAATTACACATGAATAAGCCAATTTAGTTTATTTCCCAAATCACAATCTACAAGGTCTTCTTCATTGTTTCATATTTTTGGTGCCTAGACTCTATAATATTTTGCCAATTTATATTAAACAATTCAACGATACAATCACCTTTCTCAAGAATATAGAAATTTTAGATTATCATCCACTGATAAAAAAAGCGTTACTATTTTTCGTAGTTACTTTGCAATTTGCTAAAAATAGTAGGTAATATCAATAACAAAAGTATTTAAATTCAATTATTCAATCGTTATTAAAATTAAATGTGTGGTCACCTTAAAAAAAAAACCAATTTTGTATTTATTTTAGACAACTTTTGTATTTAAATTAACAACGAAATTATAGTAAGCTTATCACAGAATAATCAAATAAATAGTTAAAGTTCCACTAAAAATATTAATTGTAATGCACATGAAGCATTATTATTTTGTGCTTAGTTCTTAATTTCAAATAGGGCTACTAAATTTATAAAGTTAACCAGTTTTTGTAACCACAAATGTTGTTAAATTAAACGCGATAATAATCACTAAAAACTAATTGAAAAAATGTAACTGTAATAAAACGTAAAAAAAATTCTTGAAGTAGTGAAAATTTTTAAGTACCCATAAACGTTGTAAAGTAACCACAGAGGTGGCTAAATCGAACATGATGATGTTCATTGGAAAATTATCAAGAAAAGGCTAATGGTAATCTAACGTAATGATTGTACTTTCAAACACTAAAAATTTTAAAGCAACCAAAACCGTTGTAAAAGAACCACAAACGATGTAAAATAAATACAAATGTTAGAAATTACAATAAATAATTTTCAAAAAAATATTCTCTGAAACTTGGAGTAATGTTTTTATTTGTTAGATTTATTTAATAATAAAAGTGATATTTAAAAATATTAAAGTAATAAAAAAATTTAAAATGTTGTAAACTTAAACTTTAGCAACTTAAAAAAAAAATAAAAATAATTTTAGAAGAATATTTATTTTAAAATTTTTGTTTAGTCTTTAAATAATTGTCATATAGATATCTTCAAGTGTTACTTGTTAGTGAATTTTTAAATTTCATTTAATATTAAAACTATAAAAAAAAAATTAGTACGCTTTAAACTTAAACTTTAGCAAAATAAAAAAAGTTTTTAATTGATTGTCATAGACAATAAGTGTAAGTAATTTTTTTTGCTTTAATTTTTCTTGTATTTCAATTTGTTTTACATTTTTTTCCAAAATTTTCTGTCTAAAAATACATGCTTTTGATAAAATTTTCTAAAATACATTTTTAAAAACGACTTCTCAAAATAATGAATACTATTGGCCCATTGTTGATACGCAACAAATCGTACAGTAAGGGATATAATATCCAAGAAATCACACAGCAGGACGAATTTTCTATAAATTCTTATGAACCCTATTCAGCCCCCATTTTTAAAAAAGAAGAAGAAAGTAATGATTTTTTAAAGTTACTGAAAACCTGGGGCTTTGAAAATTTATATACCAAGTTCTATGAAGAGAAAATTTCAGTCGAAACTTTAAAATTTCTACTCGAAAAAGATATTGATGAACTCTTCGCTGAAAAAAAATCGAACTTAAAGTCTTATTTCGTCAGAAACTTTAGCAGTGGAGATCTGAAAACGTGATTATTTCATGATTTCAAAATATTTATTTAGATAATATATTATTTTTGTATAGAACATAACAAGTCCAGATTACATTGGAAAAAGAAAATATTGAGAAACCTTTCAAGAAGTACTTAAACAAAAATTGCCAAGTCTAGAATCTTTTTCTTCTTCATCAGAACGATGGTTCAGAGAAAGCTGTCCGTTTTCAACTGCTTCTTTTTAATTAAATTATTTTGAAAAATGAATTTATTTGAGGCATATCAATTTTATTAAGAAATTTTATTTTAAGAATCTGGAGAAAGCACTTGAGGCATTCTCAACTGGGAATTTTGTATTAAAAGAATTTCAAAAAACAAAACATTTGGGAAAAACTTGGAGAAACATTCTTATCATCTCTTGGCATCAGCCCTCATCTCTTGGCATCTAAAACATAAGCAAACATTAACCTGTAAAGAGTTTAAAAATATCATCGCAGATTCAATTACGACTTGGTGATGATAAAGTAAGTAATTTTTTTCGTCCGTCCGTTCACAAGAAAATATTGGTGCTGTGAGTGATAGTGTTACAGCTGACCCCACCATATAGAGCCCCAACTATTCCAGAATATGACAGAAAATTTTGATAAAAGAATCAGGTACCGTAGAGACGCAAGAGGTGGTCACATGGGAGATATCTTTTTCAGAGTATAAATAGCAAACATGGTACTTCAAAAATAAATAAAAACTGTTCCAGTTTCAATTCAAATTAATGTCTTTTAATTATTTACTTTTGAAAACTCAATTTGAAAGACCCTTTACATGCTGTTTCCATAAAACTTAATCATCTTTTAAAAAATGTAATTTGTTTTTTTTTTATTAGCAAATAAATATTTACAATCACATATATTTTAATAATACTTCACATATAAAAAATTGCTGATAATAATACAAAAAAAAATGTATAAAATGAAATATTCAAAGGCTTACATACCTACAATAATTATTTTAAAATTAGATTACGTTACTACCTAAGCCTTAGCTGTATGATCTTATAAAAATAAAAATAAATAAGTTACAAAAAAGAAAAAAGAATTTCAAATAAATTTAATTATCTTATACATAATTACATAGTATGTTCACAAAAAATGTTTTTTATGTATTCTTTCTTTACTTACTTCACTCCAATTATAAAAGTTGCGGTTACATACTTACATAGTTACATATAATGGCAAAAAATCAACAAAGGACGAGAAATATAAAATTAGGTTTCCAATAATACTTGTCACCGCAAAATATGGTCATTAATTTTTTTCATATATACATTATCTTATTCTTCCTTATATATTATCTGACTCATGGCGCAGTGGTTAAGTCGCCAAACAGGTCAGGTCATATAAATAAAAAATATGTAGTACTTTTATCATAATAATGTATATCGTATAATTAATAGTAGAAATAATAATAATAATAACAATAATAATATTAATCATAATAGTAATAATAATAATAATAATAGTGATAATATAATAATATAATAAAAGTTATAATAATAATAATAATGATAGTAATAATAATAATAATAGTAATAATAATAATAATAGCAATAATAATAATAATAATAATAACAATAATAATAATAATAACAATAATAATAATAATAATATAATAATAATAATAATAATAATAATAACAATAATAATAATAACAAAAATATTAATAATAATAATAGTAATAATAACAATAATAATAGTAATAATAATAATAATAGTAATAGTAATAATAACAACAATAATAATAATAATAATAATAGTAATAATAATAATAGCTGCTACAGTGCAGCTATCTTTGGTTGTATCATGAATGTAAGGTGTTATATACTGCTGGACGTCGTAATGCACTGACTCTGTAGTAAAAATAATAATAATATTAATAAGAATACTAATACTAATAATAACAGCCGCTACAGTGACAGTGTTGCCTTCAATAATTATTTCATGTAGTAAGGTGTTATATACTTCTACATATTGTAACTGTTGTAACGGTTATAATCACTGTTAGCAAAATAGTAATAATAATAGGCGGATTCATTATTTCTTGACAGTCCTACTTCCAATTCAATGTTTCCGTATCCATTTCCTACCCTTTCCTATCCGCACTCCCTCGCCAATATGCCGCGTTCGCAAGTAAGGGTTTCATCACATTATATTGGCTAAAAGAGGAGGTGGGTTTACTCAGTAATTAATTCATTTAGTAATTCATTATATTTTTATACCCCTCCAATAAGCATCGGGCATCGTAAAATTACTCCTCCGTTTGTAAAACCTCAAAGTAAGCGAGCTAGATATACCTTCAAAGGTATGTATCCGATCAGAATCAAATTCTGACTCGATTAAACTTTACCCGTCCGTCCGTCAGCACGCTAACTCAAAAACTAAGAAAGCTAGAGTATTGAAATTAACACAAAATATGTTTGAAACAATTTGTAAGTTCCCTATTTTTTTTGGATGAGATCCGACCAAAACATCTGTAGCACTGGAACAACTAACTTTTTAATCTCCAAATTTTTCATATAAATTTTTTGAAAGTTCTACATCGTTTGAAAAAGTTCTATATTTAAATTGTTATGACACAAATTCTATAAGGTATATCTTCTATTTGAAAATGCCAAACGATAGCTGCAGTTATGACCTTTACAAATATGTATATAATAAATATATATTTGTGCCATACAGTGCCTTAATTTACGTTATGCGAAAATGAATTGTTGCAAAATTCTTTAACGCTTCTATCTTCTAAAAGATTTAAGTTAGAAACCTGAGATTTTGAAAGAAGTTACATCTGAGATTTGAAAATAAGTATGAGTAATATTTCAGAAAATACTTTTGTAAATTTTTGAAAATACCCTATTTTTTAGCGCCTGTAACTTGAACACCTATTCAAATTTTTTTGAAGTAATACATAACAATTAAAGCTCCAACATTATATATACTTTTATTTCTGTTAGCAACTTTTCTTAACAATATAGGGTTACCTTAAAATTGACGAAAGTGGGACTTGATTTTTTACAAATTTTCAACAAGTTCCTTAACGATTTTTTTGAATTTTTTTTTACTCGATAATTTAAAATTTTGACGCTGCGTAGTACAAAAAATGCAAATAAAAAAACAACATAACGTTAGCTTTGAAGAATTTTTATTTATATGATATTCATATACATAATTATATAATATCATGTTTATTAACATATCGAATGTGTCACTAATGAATGAATGATGTAATAATAACGGTAGATATAGATATATATACAAATTATGTATATGTACAAATGTTTTATAGTAGTTACATATAAGAAATTATTCTATGAATGAAATAATTTTAAAGAAATATTGCACTGTATGGCGATATATAATAACATATTTTGCATATATGTATACGTATGAATGCATAAACATATTAATATATGCTAGTCCAAATTCAAGGTGTTTTAATAAGCAATTGCAATTAACGCATCAATAACAAATATTCGGGACTCTTTAAATTTACTCTATCAAAGGTATATGATAATCCTCAGGATTTTTGTATTATTATTGTTTCTTTTCGTTAGTATTTTATACATTCAACTCGAAATTTGAGGTTATTTGATAAATAACTGTGGTTAACCACAATTATCCGAAGCCAATATTTATAATTTTTTAATTTACTCTAACTAATAAGTATTTGGTAGCCCTCAAAAGAGCTTTATTTATATTTGATTTTAATTCAAATATTCATTTTAAATTAAAAAGCGAAATATGCAATTTTTTATTAATTTTATGATAAAGAAACTATAAACAGTATATAGTTATTTTATGATTTTATTTAAAAGGTAAAAATACAATTTTCAATAATTAAAGCATTTAAGTAGTAAAGCTATACCAATTTGACTCCAGAAAGTGACGTCATGATCATGTAGCATCAAAGTATGTGTATGGTTGACTCCAGGAAGTGACAACATTGGAATGTTAAAGTAATATGTGAATTTATTTACAGTAATGTGCATTAAGTGATTTACCTTGAAATTAGTATTATTTATGTGTGCAATATATAAATGTAATGAAGCTTGGAAAAATTATATTAAAAAGCTTTTGATGTTAGTTAACGTGTTATTAAGCCGGCGTTGTTATTAAGTGTAATATAAACTCATATAATATTTTTGAAGATTAACAAGTTAATGCAGAATAAATTTCATAACTAGAATAAAAACAAGTTATTATACGGAAAATATATATTATGTACATGATTGAATGAAGGGTATTATAGATTTGAATTTAGGATTAGAGTGTGAGAATATGTGTTATGAAATTTAAAAATTAAATTATAAGTGAGTTTAAAAAGTTTTTAAAAGGGACCTTTTGGCAGTAGCTAGGAACGAAACGGACCTCCCGAATCAAATTAGACTCGCCGAAGTTATTGGAAGAATGTATCAACGATTTTAAATAGACTATATTATATTGGAAAGATGTAGTGCTATGAAATTATCAAAACTATCCTATAGTATGTAGTGAATTTTTATTGTGTTGCGATAAAATGTTAAATGTTAAAATGTTAATTAAATGCACATTAACTTGATTATTTCAAGCTATTTTATTTCTTTTTTAATATAAAATATGAAATAGGCGTATTTTCTGCGGTTGTATGTATAAAATCGTGACTAAAATGACTAATGAACTTAATCATGAACTTGATTTGAACAGAATTAAATACATACAAAATGAAAAAAAGATTTAATATAGAACAAGATTTATAATGTTCTTGCAAAATTACTTTCATTTATTCAAAGTTGAGGTATGTTATTGGCAACTAATACTTATACATAATGCAAATAATTAAATATATACAAAATGAAAAAAAGCTTCTTGTGATAAATGTACAAAATGAAAAAAGCTTCTTGTGATAAATGTTAAAATCATATTATTAACTTTACTAAAATAAAAAAGCGAAAGTAAAATGGACAAATAAAAAAACAAAAATATTTTAAATACGTGTAGAGTATTTTGTTTATCCATGAATCATACTTTTTATCAAAACCAGGCCATCTAAATAAAACTTGATTTCCTTTTTATACCCTACACCTAAAGTATAGGGTATATTAACTTTGGTGTAGAGTTTGTAACCACCAAAAAGAAGCGTGCTAGATATGGACATGTATATTATATAAAGCTATATTGATGAAATTTATATAGTAGGTTACTAATTACGAAAGAAAAACTTAGTTCAAATCTGAACAAAATAGGTCCATGGGTTCGGATTCTGGAAGCTACCGAATGATTCCGGAGCAAACGAGATTATCTCCAAAACAAACAAAGGTAGAATCTTTGAATTTGGTACAGTGGTGTTCATTCGTGTTTTATTTATGTTTCTGAAATTTGGGAGGATTTGAACCATGGGTTCGTATTTTGGAAACTTCTGGACGAGCATATCTCCAAAACCAACAAAAGTAGAACCTTTAAATTTAGTACAATGCTGTTCTGGCATGTTTTCTTTATGTTCATGAGATCGATTTGATGAATTGGAATGGCAATTCGGATTCCTGCCACACGCCTCCCAAGGACTAAAAGCATATCTTCGAAATTAATAAAGATAGAAACTTGAAATTTTTTACAAGCGGGTCAAGCATATCCCAAGAGGATGCCTCTTTTACGTCCCTGAAATTCAAGATGAATAAGACAGAAAAGGGAAGAAGTGCAAGCAGCTGCCAAAAACTTATGGATTTTTAATTTAATTCGAATTATTCAGGTGTAGGGTATTAATAAGTCGGTTGAATCGACTTACTAAAACATTTACTTGGTTTTATTTAATTTTTTCTACAAGATAAACAAGTGGATTTTTAATTCATGTGGATTACTAATTTAATTTTGTAGTGTTAATTCAGGCTCATAAAAGACACCGGTTATTGGATCATTTGTGTAGTCAAGTAAATTGTATGTTATTGGGCCAGTTCTTTTAATTTTTGCAATTGTAAATATTTCTGTTGACCAGTTGGGTTGATAGCCTTTTGCAAAAATACCTTTAAATTTGTTTATACGAACATATTTTGCTTTACGAAATACTTTTAACTTATTGTAGACAGTTTTTAATAATAATTACTCACTTTTCTTTGTAACCTTTTTAGGTGGAAGTTTAATTGTATGATGATATGTTGAGTTGTATTCCTCAATAAGTGATGGTAAAACAGATATCCATTTATAATTACCCTGAAAACTAAACTGCTTCCACATTGAATTTTTTAAATAACGGTTAAAACGTTCTACTATGGATGCTTTCATTTCAGAATATGTATGATAATAATTTTTTTTTTTTCTTTCCATAAGTTTTCTAAATTCTTTGTTGAAAAACTCTTTACGTCGATCAGATTGAATAATTTTTGGAAGTGTCCCAGCAGGTTTAAAAATATTTTGCATGGCAAGTAAAACGTTATTAGCATTTTTTGTTTTAATTTGTTCAGCAAAAGCATATTTCGAAAAGATGTCTATTACAGTTAATAAATATTTATTTCCTTTGTTAAACTTTGCATATGGATTCATTTCTACTAAATCGATTTGCAATGTATCGTTTAAACTTTTTTGAATAAATTTTCTTCGACGAAGATTTCGTGTGGTTGGTCTATGTATTTCCGATACTATTTGTGTCCTTGACATTATGCTTGTACCATTTAATCAGATTTTTCAATTCTATTGTATAATTTTCTATAGAGTAACCTATTTGCTATAGAGATTCCTTCCAGACGACAAGTTCTGCGTAAGCCCAAGGACAAAGTACAACATAAATTCCGTATATTGATGTAAATTTTTCTGTTGTTGAAAATTCTTTAATTTATTTATACATGTGAAAAATACGGCATTCCCTTAATAGATTACTTGTAAATTTCAGCTGATGAAGTATTTAATTATAAGTAATATTATTCAACAAAATTTCTTTCATATATATTGGTTTCTTTGTAATGCTAACATTTTTAACATTTTAATCATACTCTTCTAAATATTGCTATACAAAGATTTTTAAATTAATTAAAAAAATGCATGATATTAAGCGAATTATATACAACGAAGAAAAAACTCTGCCAAAAGAAGTATTTAATTTTATAAATACTATTCGCATCTATATTCCACATTTATTTCCAGGTAAGAATTAACAAATAAAATTTTTATTTATATTTCTTAGGTGGTTTTCTAGCGTACATGGAAAATGCAACACACCATTTTGAGGACCTATATATCTTTATTGAAGATAAAAATGGTGAAATTTTGAAGACGATTAAAACCAGACTTTACAACAACCATGAAGAATTTGAAATCTCTAATGACAAAGGAGAAACCGTTTAATGAAATAATAAAAATAAAAAGAAGTATTCTAGATATCGAAATAATATTTACAGGGGATTTATTTTTTTTTTTTATTAAACAAAACCAAAACAAGGTCGTTACAAAACAAATTCTTAAATTAATGCTTATAATTAAAATTAAACAAAACAATGACTTAAAACTGAATTTATAATAACTTAAATCATAAAAAAAGTTAATTTATTATTATTATTGTTATCATTCATTTTTTATTTAAACTACAATAACAACTTACAACACCAACAACAAACTACAAAAAAATTGAAATTTGATATTTGTACAGATATGTACATACATATAATGACAATCAATTTAACATTTTATGTAAAAAAATGTAAATAAATATCTTAAAAAAAAAAATATCTTTAAAAAAAAAAAAGAATTTTTATTATTAACAATACCTAAAAGCATTAAATTACTATCTATAATATGTACAACAAAAATTATCTAAATAAAAAACATTAGTTGTATTATAATGCAATACAATAAATCGTTCTCTTTATGCTTGCATAGAGTGCACTTCGTTAAATCGTATCGGCTTGATTAATAAATTCTTAAAAATCGTATTACGAAATAATAAAATTAGTTGTAAACGTAAGAGTTCTGACAATACTGTTGCGGAAACTGCAACAAAAGAAGAAACAACGACAAAAAAAAAAAAAGAAGAAAATAAATCACTTACAAACAATAATAACAATAATACCGAAAACAATAATTATTTCTTACCTTTGCAAACTGTTGCAAATGAAAAAGAAATTGAAACTGTGGATATTGCTGATGAAGAAATTAAATAGATAATAAAATCTATTCCTCCTATAACAATACTAAAAAAAAATGCTAGTTGTATTCATAGTCTTATGAAAAAATCCGAAATAGTCGACTACCATATTAAAAGTATAATTATCGGAATCAAAGTGTACCTAAAATCTGATGAATCATACAAAAAAACTTGTGAGTTACTAAAATCAAACAGCTTTGAGTTTTTCACTTATGCCACTAAATACACAAAACCATATAAAGTGATTTTATCCGGTTTGGATAGAGTGCCTTGCGAGGAAGTAAAAAATCTTTTGCTTAATATGAATCTCAAATGTATTGAAGTCAAAATTATTGAAAAGGTTACAAAATTTAACTTTAACATTGTTATGTACATGATTTATTTTGAAAATAAATCTATCACTCTACACGAATTAAAAAAAGATTTTTGTTACATAAATCACACAAAAGTAAGGTGGGAATATAAAACGAAATCACAAAATAAATGAACACAATGCCATAATTGCCAACTGTACGGTCATGGTTCTAGCCACTGTCATATAGCAACATCATGTGCTTACTGTTCCAAAAATCACAAAACTGCCACATGTGAAAATAAAACAAATCTACAATGTGCAAACTGCAGCGGGAATCACCACTTTTCAGACCTCTCTTGTCCATGTAGAGCATCATATGTAAATCACCTAAACAAGCGTAGTGGTAAAAAGGCTGTGAGTATTAGAGCAGATAATGCAAATGTTAATTATCAATCTAATAAAAATAACACAAACTTCAATGCTTACAACAACTATAATGATAACTTTCCTGCTATGCAAAAAAGAAATAGCAAAACTAGCAGTACTTCGCTCAATAATTGTAATACTCTCCCAACAACAACACAAATAAATTGGAGTAGCTTAATATCAAAACGCAACTGTAGCAGTAACAACAATAGCAGCAATAATAATAATTTTGTAAGTAGTATTAATTGTAGCCAGCAACTAAATAATACCACTAACAATAATATTAACAACTTATTCACTGTAAGTGAGATTAACTCTTTAACTATTGACTTACTTAATAAACTGAGTAAATGTACTAAGAAACAAGAACAATTTCAAGTCATAACAGAATTGACTGTTAAATATTTATATAATATTAATGGTTAAATCTGTTAATAAAATAAAAATACTAATTTGGAATGCCCAAGCAATTCAAAACAAATCTATTGAATTTTTTAATTTTTTAATTGCTAATGATGTTGATATTAGTCTTTTAAGTGAGACTTGGTTAGATTATAATAAAAAATTTTATCATCCGCTATTTGTAGTGCATATAAATGATAGAAATATTAAAAAAGGAGTGGGAGTAGCCATTGTTATTAAGAAAACGATAAAACACAACTTATTACCAACTTTAATTACACATGTTATAGAAAATTTAGGAATTGAAATAGAAATCAACGATGAAACCAATAAAAAATTTCAAATCTATGCAACCTATTTCCCTGGAAACTCTGCCACTTGCTTAAATACCAACTGCAAAGTAATAGAAAAGGAAAAAAAAAATTTATTGCATATAAAACAAATGTTCAAATTTGATATTCTTAAATTTTAACGAATAAAATGTAAATATATTTTGGGCGGTGATTTAAACTGTCGTAATCAATTTTGGGGTTGTGCAAGGGCTAATTGTTGGGGCAACATCCTAAACAACTTAATTACAATTAATAAATTTAAGATACTTTTTTCACCAGAACCAACATATATACCAACAAGTAGTAAAAGCAAGCCTTCAACTCTAGACATATTCTTAACAAACTCACCAGAACTTGCTTCACAACCAAGGGCAATAACTGATCTATCGTCTGATCATCTCCCGGTTTTACTAAAGATTTCTTCCAGCTACAGTGCAGTCGAACATTCCTATTTAGATTACTCAAATGCTAAATGGAAAATGTTCAAAAAGCACATCGACGCGGAATTCAAAAAAACTAATCATATAAGCAGATCAGTTTCCTATCAGTCCAGGATAGATAACATGATATGCGTCTTAAATAATAAAATTGCTGAAGCAATTAATTTGACGGTCCCTAGAAAGCAATGCAAACCTTACAGCACACAACTTCCTTCAGAAATAATTGTTCTTATTAAAAAGCGTAATTGCATAAAAAGAAATTGGCTTAGAAGTCGTAATTTGATACACAAAGCTCAACTTAGGTTCATCAATGAAAAAATACAACATGAAATTAATACTTTCAGAAATTTGCAATGGAGTAACAAGCTTAAGTCCTTAAACAAATGCTCCAAACCATTCTGGAAAATAACTAAAGTTATTAAAAATAGCAACCAAAATATCCCACCCTTAAAATGCAATAACAAAGTTTACGTCTCAAAAGTAGAAAAGGCAAACTTATTAGCCAAATGCTTCTTAGACAAACATATACAAACGAATGATCTTAGTGATGATATTACAAAAGTTATAGTAGATGAGTCATGTAAAGTGATTGAAGATAATGCAAACGTTACTGAGGGCTCAGAAGAAATTAAAAAGGTAGAAGTTATTAACATCATAAAATCGCTAAAAAGAAAGAAATCGCCTGGTGTAGATAACATATCCAATACTTGTTTAAAAAATTTACCAAATAGTGCAATAAAATACCTTGTTTTCATTCTTAATTCATGTCTTATACCAGGATACTTCCCCCAACCCTGGAAAGAAGCCAAAATCGTTGCCATTTCTAAACCAAACAAGCCACGAGATGATCCCAAAAGTTACAGACCAATTAGTCTATTAAATCACTTTTCCAAGATATTCGAGAAACTAATTAAAACTCGACTTGAAAATTTTGTGAAAACACACAACATATTACCAAATGAGCAATTTGGCTTTAGAGCTGGGCACAACACAGCTCACCCATTATTGAGAGTCCGAAATTTTGTCAAATCAAGCCTACAAAGCAGTAAGTCGGTGGGACTGGTTGTTCTAGACATCCAGGCAGCCTTCGATTCTGTTTGGCATAAAGGACTGCTACACAAGCTCTATACATATCGTGTACCTATGTTCTTAATTAAAATTATTAAAAGCTTTTTACATAACAGATATTTCCGAGTTCACATAGACAAAACCACATCTGACCTAAACCACGTTCCTGCTGGCGTACCCCAAGGATCTGTCCTAGGACCCACGCTATAGAATTTATATACAAGTGATATGCCTATAGTACAAAACTGTCTCATATCCAGTTTTGCTGACGACCATATTTACTGCAGATTTATTAGCTAAAGATATAAAAAACAAATTGCAAGTGGCATTAAATACACTCACAAATTATTTTTATAAATGGAAAATCTCTGCAAATGCAGAAAAATCAAATGCTGTCTTCTTTACTCGCAAGCGTAAAAACTGTTATGTCCCCCAAAATAATTTATTTATGAACCAGCAATGTATTCCTTGGGCTTATTCTGTCAAATACCTTGGTATACATCTGGATAAAAAACTAACATTTCAACTTCACATTAGTAAAACCGTCAACAAAATTAATAACACTATCCAAATACTTTACCCGCTTATAAATCGCAAATCTACGTTGTCCACAGATAACAAGATGATTATTCTAAAATGCATCTTCATTCCAATAATGACATACGGTGCACCAGTATGGGGTCATTGTGCAAATTGCCACATAAATAAACTACAAATCTTACAAAACAAACTACCAAAATTAATGTATAATTTACCTTTTCATTTCTCAAATAAAAAACTACACGACAAAGCTGGTATGCAATTCATTGGCGAAAAAATTAATAACATAATAGAAACATTTTCTGATAAATTATGCTACTCAGACAATGTTCTAATTAGAAATCTTCAAACGTAAAATTAAAGATAATTAAAGAGCTAACTCTCGCAATATAACACTGAAAATAATTCTTGTTACATTCCTGTATTCCTGTGTTTAAAAAAAAAAAAAAAAAAAAAAAAAAAAAAATCTAATAGTAAATAAATATTAAAATATTTTCATTAAAACTGAATAAAATTGTAAAATTCCAAAACGTTGATAGAACTAAGATATATTTTTCATATTGAATTAAATTAGGCTAAGTAGTATAATTAACTAGCTTTAAGTTTTATTAATAACAAAATTTTCAGATAAGGTTTTTGTTTCATCTCCATTTTCCTTGAAATTATTAAATAAATACATGTAATATATTATGTAAAAATGTAAATAACTCAGTTGAAAAGACTATAACAAAAATGTCTAAACTCTGAATAATTTAAGTAATAAGTATATAATGTAAATATGATTGATATTTGGGAGAATAAATTGAATTGAATTGAATACAATAAATGTTTAAAATTATATCATAATTAAAAAAAAAAAAATTATTTTTTTTGCTTAAGTAAGAATTAATTGTCTAAGGTCATTAAATTGGAAAAATGTAGTTGTACAATGTGTTTGAAAGTATTTCTGGAGATAGATGTAGAATAGAGATGACTAATTTTGTTAAAATTAGTACAACATCTACTGATGGGTTCATTTCTACCGTACTCTGTATTATATTTGTAGTCCATTAAAAATTTAGTATTTCTAGTTTGCCTAACACTATCGTTAAGTCTAAACTTGTTATTAAGAGATTGGATAGAAATACTATTATTCAAAATATCAAAAGTAAAGCATGATGACAATAGTTGTCTACGTAAAGATAAAGAAAGCAAGTTTAATGAATTAATTCTTGTAGTGTAACTAGGTAGATTAGCAAAATCAAAAGAGTTATATTCATTCCTTAATGCAAATAAAAGAAATTGCTTTTAAACTGATTCGATTCTATTGGAATGAACTGCAAAGGCTGGATCCCAAACAATGTTACAGTATTCTAAGATAGATCGAACTAGGGAACAATAAAGAGATTTAGTTTTTAGATTTTAGATGACAGCGAAGTTGCTAAATTCTTTAACCTAACATTTTATTAGCCTTTAAAACTATTAGATCATAGTGAAGATTATAATTAAGTTTATTATCGAGAAGAATTCCTAAATCAGTAATGCTAAAAACCTTTTCAAGAGTTAAATTATTTTTTTTTGAAGTCATATATTAAAGACGACCGTTTACGTGTAAAGCTTACGTGTAAACCTTACATTTCTGTATGTTGAGTTCTAATTTATTTGACGTGCACCAAGCTTGTAACACTGATAAGATTGATTGAAGTATAGCTGCATCAGAATTATCTTTAATAACTTAATATATTTTTAGGTCATCAGCAAATGAAATGTGAGGTATATTGTATAAACATTCTGAAAGATCTGAAATAAATACGTTAAACAGAAGTGGGCCTAAATGGCTTCCTTGTGGAACACCGGAAGTGACTCCGGTGTTGGATAATACACCTTGAAATTTAACATTTTCAGTTCAGTATTTTCAAAATTTAAGTTTATAGTTTTGTGTTTAATGCCTCCAGCTTTTATTTTAATTACACAGGCTTTATGGCACATATATGATATAAATGCTATATTGACATAGTTTTTTTTTTAAAGAAACTTCCATCGCAACAATATAATTTAGAAAATAACAGGAAAATTCGCAAATAAAAATTTATTTTCTACTTTTTAGTTCAAAAAAAGCTGTTTTTAAAACATTTTTTTTTATATTATTTTATTTTATTCTTTTTAGTCATGAAGAATAAGTACCTACTAAAGATGTGCATGGATACACTTGTTTTTTCTCTCTATTGCTATACTCGATATACTATACAAGTAATTCATCACACTCGATCAAGAAAGAGTTTAGTAAAAGCTATACTCGATTGTAAAAAAATATATATTCAACTCTATTTCTTTGTATCAAATTCAAATGCGTATTAAGTTTGATCTCGTAAAAGATTTGATGTTTTGAAAATCAAAATCGAGTACTCGAAATATGATCAATATACACTGAGTATAGCAGGTACTCAAATGAAAAATTATACAGAGCTTAGAATATTATATTATAGAATTTATATTAAAAATATTATATGTAATATTATATGTATTATCTTTTTGTTTATGTATCTAAATCTAATCGTATCTATATACGAACACTACACTAGTATTCTAAGGTCAAGGATGGGAGGGGGCGGGGGATTAAAGGGCATTATCTTTAAAATTTTGTATATTTTTTTTCCTGTTTTGTTTTAAAACAAAGAATTCATTAATCTTATTCTTAAGATAAGAAGTTAGACAAAGAATAGATACATGCACCCATATTCTTGAAGAATCATCACTTACGCGATGAAAAAATGTATCACATCACGTCTAGTTTAAAATGTAATTCTCGAAGACTAATGATGAAAATTTTTGTTATGTTGGTAGTAATTTACTGTCATATGAAAATTCAGCTAAAAAACGTTCAGTTAAAATTATTTAAAAAAGAGGTTTTATTTTTAAATAGTAAATGAAAGTACATATTCATAAGTTGCAAGAAGCCGTTGTATTTTGTGAACCAGAAGTCGGACCGATGTGATTAAAAAAACTTAGTCCCCGATTCTATAATAGAAATTAAAATGAGAAATGTACCAAAAAGTGGCACCTTATTTTTTGGGGGCTATGTTTGTGGGCGGACTTAAAGTCGAACTTTTTTATTTTTTTTTTTTATAATTTAATTCAACAACAAAATAACAAAATCAGAGAGTACCTTTTTTAAATCATGTCGGTCCGACTTCTATTGTATTATAAATAATTTAATTGAACTTGTACAATTAAAACTAGATAAATATATAGGTAATAAAATACTTTGTTATTATAAATTTGCTCATTATCACCAATAATAGTTTTACCAAAAAAGGGGATATTAAAGATTTAAAAGACAATATTCAGTGTACTCACTGTATAAATCAAATGAATCAAATGGTTTTGTTTTGCGTACAGTTTGCTAATGAGTACAATATATTCTATGTTTTGATTTTATTTCTCTTGAACAAATTGAGTACTCAAAATTTTCTCTCGCATATTTACTCAATTAAATCAAAACATCAAAACATCAAAACGAGTATACACAATATTTGTTTAAATATGAATGTTTTGAAAGCGATTTCAAATGCATTTACGCACATGTTTAGTAACTACCTATTAAAATGTATATATTTTTTTTTCGGTTTTAAATAATGTATGTAGTATATTAAATTTTCTTATTAATCTAATAAGATATAAACTTTATAAGTCGGACCAATGATTTTCAAGTTATAGCTCTTTTAATCAAATTTGTTTGATAAGATGCTGTATATTTCCGTATAACAATATAACTGTTTTGTTTTTAAACTAATTTCTGTAAACTAATTCTGTAATATTATAATACGATAGCAATATTAACAATTTAGCACTTTTTAATATAATATTCTTTTTTTTAGGCAAATTCTCATTTCAAAAATTTATAGGCGAATTCTCATTCCGTAATCGTAAACTTCATTTTATTCATTAAAAAATACAAAAAGAAATTATTTATTTTATTTTTTTACTTTTTTTATTTCTTACATAGTTTGTATTTTTTCTTTTTAATTTTTCCCTTATACTACTATATTTTTCCTTATCCTCATCATTAACTTCATCGTCATTATCGTCATCATCATCATCACCATCATTACCATCAACATCATCAGCATCATATTTACCTTGCTTCATATTCTTTTTTAATATGAAATCGAACATTGCTATGTTCTTTTCTTCATCTCGTCCGTTATACGTTAACCCTCCAAACTGTTTGAGCTGCTTAATATTTTTTTTTGTATTAATAATATTTGCAAAGCGTTTGGGTAAATATACCCAAACGGTCTCTCCGTTTAAAATTAACCCTACTAGAAGAGCTTTTCCATATTTTGTTTCCTCTTCTATTTTGAACTCTTTAATTTTATAAAATTTATTTATTTCCAGATCTTCTAATTTCTTATAATTAGTAAGACCCTTTTTGGAAATATTAATAAACATTTTAAGAAAACACATTTTTTATTTTTAATGTAAGAAATTAATTGTATTAATTATTTTTCAAAATGGATCAGTATTTATAGTAATATCAAACTTTCTTTATTTTATTATTTAATACATTATTAGTAGTAATTTATATTTATCAATGTCATTATCATCAATCATTTATTTATCAAGGGCAAACATTATCAACAAACACACTCTACAAAGTCGCATTTGATTGACAATTTATTGTCAAGAGCAGACATCATCAACAATACACACTTTACAAAGTTGTATTTGATTGACAATTTATTGTCAAGAGCAGACATCATCAACAATACACACTTTACAAAGTTGTATTTGATTGACAATTACAATAAAACAAAAAAAATTCATAAAAGCTCTATTTTTACTTTTTCTAACAATTTCTTCATATTAAAATTTTACTCCCCCAAAAAAATTACTCCCTATGGGGCCAAAATCAGCATATACACACTAGTGGTAATAGAAGCGATTCATCCAACTACGCCCCATAGCTATAACTTCGGTCCTCTCCAAAGTAATGGAGAAAATTGTGAACCAAAAGCTTCTGAAATACCTGGATCACAAAGGTCTGCTTTATGATCGTCAATACGAGTTCAGAACCCGTCGTTTAATCGGTGATCTCATGAGTTACTTTTGTTTGAAGCTAAGCATCAGCCTTCATAATTCTGGTGAGTCTGATTTTGTGGCTCTTGATATTTCTAAGACTTTCGATCGAGTTTAGCACAATGCTCTATTGGTAAAATGCAATGCAATAGGTCTAGGTAGGGTCATTCTAAAATGGATTGGAGATTTCCTTTCGAATCGTACGATTCGTGTACTGGTCGATGGATATTCATCTGACAAATTCAAAATAAATGCTGGTGTCGCTCAAGGATCAGTTTTATCTCCCACTCTTTTCTTAATATTTATCAATGACCTACCTCCATTAACCTTCAATCCGATCCATAGTTTCGCAGAAGACAGCAATCTTGTAGCTTACTATGAATTTCATAGCCGCCGTAACACTAATCACCAGATTAATATAACAGCAAAAAATTTCACTATTAGTGAGCTAAATAACGATTTAGCAAAAATTTAAAAATGGGGTGAACAGAGTTGATTTCAGCACGAAAAAAACATAATGCAGTCTGATCTCGCGACAAATTGCCACTACTATTCCCAACCTATTATTTCAGGGAGAAGTTTTGCAGCATTCAACAGATTTAAAAATGTTGGTTATCGAGTTAAACCAAAAATTCACTTGGTCAAATTACATTTTTCGTATAGCTAAGGATGCAGCTAAATGTTTGGGTTTTTTTTACCGCTGCAAAACTTACTTTTCTGCATCTGATCTTCTCAATATCTATAAAACTTACATTCGGCCGAAAATGGAGTATAATGCACACATTTGGGCTGCAGGCCCTCAAACAGCACTGGGTTATCTAAATAATGTGCAAAACAGAGCTATTCGTCTTATCAACGACCCCAGTGTAACTTCAATGCTCACTCCAGTCAGTCATCATCGTACAGTTGGGTCACTAACCTTGTTTTATAGATATCTCGTAGGGATTAACATCTGCTCCAATGAAATAAAGCGGTTAATGCTTCCACTCAAAGTTTTCCAACGAGAAACAAGGTGCGCAGCAGAAGCTCATCCCTACCATGTAGAGATATCAAGATGGCGAAATACAGCTTATGGAAATTCGTTTGTCATGCGCACGTCCCGTTTGTGGAACCATATACCATCGCATGTGTTTCCTAAAGTTGGTAATTCATATGCGTACGATTTACTTAAGTTTAAGAAGAACATTAACATCTTTCTTCAAAATGTCTCCCCAAATTTTCCTACTTATCCCCCATAATTCAAAATTTCCTAATTCCATTTTCCCCAATTATACTTCCCACATCCCTATCCATAAAACGAAACTGTACATTTGTATTAAAGGTTCCATCCTAAAGTTTGGTTTTAAAAAGGAGGTGGTTTTGGTTGGTTAAAGTCCAACACTACCCTGAGGAAGCACGTGCAGTTCCTCTTGGTGACTTTCGAGTCTTCCACCAACCCAACAAAAAAAATAAAAAATTTAATTACATTTCATTCATTTTTTTTTAGCAAATTAAATAAACAGAGAGAAGAATTAGATACAATTCGTTTACAAAAATTTTTAAAGAAATCAGTAATCTATTGAGTATACTATTGGGGCGAAGTGAGTTTTCGCAATATAACATTATTCGATAATACCGAAACATAAAATCACATTTCATAAAGGACCATAATGTAATACATTTTTTTTCAGCAGTAATGTGACTTCATGTGTTTTCGAATTATACTTTTAAGCACATTTTGAAAAATTTCACTCCGAAAAGTTTCGCTCTGTCCGTCCGTCTGTTTACAAACCTTATACACTGTTTAATAAAGAGCATGAAATATTAGCCATACATAGATCTCTTAGAAGAGCAATCTTGTAGAACAACTGTTTTATGTAGCCTCACGCTTACAGCTCCTAAAGCACCTACATCTCTTCATATTTTGAAAGAGCTTCTTTTTAAATGCTTACATTTCAGTTTCTGATTAATATATTTTTATAATATAAAAAGACAGGATTGTTTTTTGCCTTTAAAATCAACCAGACTTTTTTTGGGCTAACTTTTTCTAATAAGTAATTTTGATTTCAAATTAATATATGCTAAAAATATGTGTACAAACTGTACATAGATAAGAATGTAAGAGATATGTACTCATTTTTGATTAAATACTGTACAGAAATGTGAATATGTTTTCTAATTGAAGATAATGCTATTTTTTAAACATAAGCACATTATACATATAGTATGTATCTACCAGAAATTGCGGCTACCAGAAAAGATTGTTTTATTACAAGTTCTTGCAACACTTTTTTTTTCAATATAAATTAATGATAAACTAGACATTCTGTCTTGCCTCATTGAATTTCGAACTTAAATTTTTATATTTTTTAAGCTAGAAAAAATTTTTTCTGCTGGTATAGTTTCTATTAATAATGCAAGTTTGAATGCTTCTTTTATACTATCCACCAAACAATTTTTTTTTTTGAAATTTGCGAAAATCTTGTATTCTATAAACTAAAATTTAATCATTTCTGAAAGAACTAAAATTGAAAATTGAAAGAAAAGTATCTTTTAATGAATTAAAATAACTAATTGGAAAATTTTTTTCAAAATCTTCAAATTTTTTAAAATCAAATCAACTTAAAAAGCTTAAATTTATCAATAATTATAGTATGATGAATATACATACAATAAGTATGAATATACATACAATAAGTATGAATATACATAACGAAAAAAATTTTTATAAATTAAATCTCATTCATTACTCATTATTACTTGATATTACAGTATTACACACTAGTCATAAATCATGGATTCATTTTCTTATATTGAATCTTCTAAGATTTATGATTTGTGAAATAAAATTAAGTATCTATGTATTAAGTATACATACTATGAAAATGTATGAGCAAAGAATAAACGTAAATGCTAAATAAAATGAGAAAATAGTCTCTCATCTCTTAAGCCTCAAAAGTCAACTCAACTCTCAAATCAATTCACAATTTTTGTTTCTTTATTCTCTCTTGGTCGATATTTTTCTTTGGTTTTTTTATTTTGTTTTTTTTTATAAAACACAATACAAATACATAACTATTATTTTGCTTAGATTCACAGCATAAAATTGAATCTTCGTTGAATGTTAAAAAATCTTAAAAATACGTAAGCAAAAAAAAAAAATTTCGAATTCGCAGAAGAGAAAATAAAAATAAAATTTTGTTTGGATCATTTTTTCATAGATTCAAATGACTAAATTGAATACATGATATGATATTACATTACAATACATACATTGACATAACATACATACAACTTAACACAAATCATATATATTAAATATTTAAATACATGTATGCAAATAACAAAAATAAAAATATAGAAGAATTATGTAATATTGTGGATTCAATTGCTTCTATTGAGTCTATGGTCAAATTGATATTGGCATTTGGCACCAAAATATGGGCTCTCTTTTGTTGTGATCAATAAAATATAAAGTATACATATATGTAAAGAATTTTTAAATTTTTTAAAACTTTTAGGTTTTAAGTAAAGTTAAAATTTTTACGACTGATTCAGTGAATTAGTTGAATCTTAGGAGAAGCCGCTACTGGTACCTACATATTTCAATGATATTTTTTGGGAAATATGTTATACACATACATCTTGTATAGGTACACCACATTTTAGCAATGCATTCCTGAATGATGACATGTTGATTGTCGTATGGAGGAGATTATTTGTGTTTTTAACAACGGCCGAAAATGTTATGTTGTTAAGACTTAAGGCTGGTTTTCATGAGAAATTTCGTGGATATTATCGCAATTTTAGAAAGAGAAAAACATATATTACCAATGGGAAAGAGGGAGAAAAAAATATATACTCAGAAATATCGTTGATAAAATCAGATGAAATACTTCTCTAAAATTTATAGACGATATTCAGCTAATTTATGAACGATATTCAGCAAAATAAAAATATCGTTGAACGATCATGAAAACCAGCTTTTAAACACAGTATTCTTAAGATACTTAATAAGGTCATTTTAATTACTGTTATATATTAGAAATTTGCAATGAAAGCATTTTATGGAATATTAAAATAGAATAGATAAAAGTAAACAGTGTTGGAAATTTTTTTTAATAATAATAACATTACAACAAATTAGGTAGAATATTTTTAACTTAACACACGTTAACAGACATTTAACAAACATTAACAAACATTTTGTCACAGTCTTTATTTAGAACCATAAATTCATCCTCACTAATTAGACAAAAATTAGAAAACATTTTTTTGATAGTCTATCGTTCCGAAATGTGTTAATGTATCATGACAAAATATATTGAATGAGTTTGTATGCCGCTGTAACAAAATCAACTCAGAAAGCTTTAGTGATAAAGACCTACACTTTTGTAAATTTTGAACTCAATTAGTCAAACCGTTTAAGCGCGACAACAAAGAAATTAAAAATTTCAATGGGCCCTGGTGCCATAACTGTTTAATAACCAAATCAATAACCAATCGTAACCAAATCAACTGAGTGAGCTTTTGCGGTGAAGAGCTATACTTTTGTAAATTTTCAACTCAATTGGTTAAAACGTTTAACCGCGACAAGAAAGATATTTAAAAAATTCATTTAGCCTTGGTGCCGAAACGAATTAACGGCTCGTAACCAAATCAACTGAATGATGTTCTGGGACGAAGAGCTACACTTTTGTAAATTTTCAACTCAATTGGTTAAACTGTTTAAGCGCGACAACAAAATAAAATAAAAAACTTCAGTGAGCCCTGGTGTCAAAACGGGTTAATGGATCGTAACCAAATAAACTGATTGATGTTGTGGGGCGAAGAGCTATACTTTTGTAAATTTTCAACTCAATTGGTTAAACCGTTTAAGCGCGACAACAAAGTAAATTAGAAAACTTCAGTGAGCCCTGGAGCCGGAACGGATTAATGGGTCGTGACCAAATTAGCCCAGTGAGCTTTTCTGCTAAAAAGCAAGAATTTTACGAATTTTCAAATCAATTGATTAAACCTTTTAAGTAGGACAACAAAAAAATTCAATAAACTTCGTTCGGGTCTCGTGCCCAAACGAGTTACCGGAACTTCATAAAAATTTGGCACAGACTTTTTTTAGACCATAAAACCACCATACAAAATTGGACATAAATCGGAAACAAAAATTTTTTGAAAGCCCGCCAGGCCGAATCCAGATAACATGTTGCATTCAAATTTCTTCACCACCCAAAGCTTAGGAGAATATTTGTATAAATTTTCAACCCAATCGATCGAACCGTTTAAGCAGGACAACGAAAAAACAAAAAGCCTTAAATGGCTCTCGTGTCGCAATGGATTAATGAACCGAAACGCGATATAGCCTATAACACTTTTCCGGGTCGTAGAAATGTTTCTGCAAAATTTGATTGCAATCGTACTAGTGGTTTTTACGTGAAAAGGGCACAAACAAACAAACAGAATTTCTTCCTTATTTATTAGATTTCCAACAAGAGTTGGAAACATTCATTAGTAATATAGTAAGCCGTATTTTTATTTCTCAAGGTTATACTCTAGTCAATTCAATTATAAATCTAAATTCAGAATTAGTTAACGGTATAGAACTATTAACCCTGAACATCGTGAAAATCTGAATGGTCTTGACAAAATTCCTTATGTTGTGAAATGTCTCAGGGAATTTTCAGGTAACGCAGAGGAATTTAGCTCATGGAAAAAAAACGTAGATCGCATTCTTCAGATTTACGATCACTTAAAAGGTACCCTAAAATATTGTGGCATTATCAACATAATCCGTAACAAAATTACTGGAAATGCGGCTATTGCTTTGGAGGCTTATAATACTCCATTAGAATAAAAGGCCATATGGACGTAGAGAATATGTGGTTTCAACAGGACGGTGCCACTTATCACACAGCAAGAGAAACAATGGATCTTTTGAAGGAAAAGTTCGAAGATCGCATTATTTCTCGTAGAGGAGGAGTGATGTGGCCACCAAGATCGTGCGATTTGACACCGTTGGATTTTTTTTTGTGGGGTTTTGTGAAATCGAAAGTGTACAGCAATAATCCCACAACAATTCAAGAGCTTAAAAACAACATTATCGAGCAGATTTCAACCATTGAGAACAGTTTATTGAACAACGTGATTCAGAACTTTGGTAAAAGATTGGAAGCCTGCCGAAGTAGTAGAGGGGGCCACTTGGCCGACATAATTTTTCATTATTAACCGGAACATATTTGTAATAAATTAAAATAAAAAGATATTTAATATTTCAAAAAAAAAGCCTTTTTTTATTAAAATTAAAATGATACCTCAATTATGAACACCCTTTACTTTACCGTATACTAATTTAATTTCTTCCTTTTCAAAACAACTATCATATCACCATCAAATAATTTAGGTATAGTCGAAAGGTATTGTTATACTTCGATAATTTTCCACCGATGCTCTATCCTCTTTTTTAAAAATAGGGGTTAAGTGGGAGGATTTCCACTTTTGGGGGAAAATCCCATTTGAAAGTGACTTATTGAAAATAAAATGAAGAGGGTAGGTTAGACTGTGAGAGCAATTATGTAAAAAGATTGGAGGAATTAAGTTCGGACCAGCACTTTTTTTTATATCAAGGCTCAAAATTGCTTCAAGAATATCATTTTCAGAAAGATACACGTCTGTAAATAGCAAATTTGAGCTATTAGATAAGGAATTAGTCGATGTGGTAACTGGTGCTGTAGGACGATAAACTTGTTGAAAATGATCAGAAAAGAAGTTACAAATTTCTTTTGGGCAATCAGAAACCACATTGTCTTTTGATATCATTGAATTGGGATACCCAAATAATTTCAGTTTTGTGTTAATAAAATCAAAATATTTTTTAGGATCAGTAACAAGTTTGTTGCCAATATCCGTGACATAGTTGTCATATGCTGCATTGGCTTTTTGTTTAAATTCAATTGCAAGTTGCTTATACATATTCAATAAGTCGTCGCATGGTGCTTGATGATTTATTTATTTAAGTTTTTTGTATATTTTATTGCGCCGATTTCTCAAGTTCCTAAGATCTCTATCTAACTATGATTCTGTTGTTTTATGCTTTTTGCGAATTTTAGGAACAAAGGCATCAATAATTGGAAACAGATTTGAGTAAAAGATAGAGATTAGTAATTTGATATCCTGTTGAACTAACAGTTCGTCCCATGTGATTAATGACAAAGCATAATTAAAACGTTGATAGTCAGCATTAAAAAAAATCGTATACAATTTCATTATTGTAATATTTGGTCAAGAGTGGGCGAGAAGTGGAGAACTCGAAAATAAGTGCGTTATGATGAGCAGAGTTTGTAAAAAGATTATCAACATCATCAGCGAGTTTAACCCACACTCTATCATATGCATTTCAAAACGCAAGATCTAACCACTTATTATTACTATTAAGATAACTGATAATTTGTTGTAAATCGTTACCGTAGAACTCGCTAATAAGACCGAAGTCAATTTCGTCATGAAAGTTAACCGGTAAAAACAAATTATCAGCGTATTAATTAATTATTTACCGAGACTCTTAAGAGACTTCGATCTCGATATATGTAAATTTTTGACGATACCCAAAAGTTTACATAACAATGTCTACCAAATGGAATATTATGCAAATCGTTCATTATCGGTGTTTAATTCTAGACAAACAAAAATGCGTAATATACAAAGAAGTGTGAAATATGGAGAGCGGAGAAATGGGGATATATATTTTAAAATATTTCAAGGTGAGATATGGCCTCTACCGTTTATACAATTAAAAATAAAACTTTGTAATATAATCGAAGAAATAAATGAACTTGTGATATGAATATATGAATGTAAAAATAGTGAATAAATGAATATATGAGTACATTTTGTTTAGATTATTACTTTTTTCACTTAGGTTTCCTATATAAACTACAGCTCGTAAGTTTTAGCTTTTTGGTCTTATACCAAATTAAGTAAATTAAAAAATAAATAAAACATATAAAAATTTAAATATTGTTCGTTTTATTTTTTTTTATAAATTTTCAAGTTTCTTTCTTTTTATAGCTCGAATCGTTACTCTTATGTAAAAAAATTAATGATAATAAAATACTTAAAATTTTACAGGTTTCTTTTTACTTATATTTCAAACATAGTTTAAATTTTTTCGCCTATTTGTGGTTCATATTCTCCTTTTCGGCTAATATACAACACTGAATCGGTGTCATAATATAATACTCTACTATCCAGCTTCTATAGATAACTGTAAAGTTGAAGACGAGCATGTGTTGTTGTATAAGCAGCGATACATACGTTGAAAGTAGATAAAAAAAGTTACTGCTTTTTCTTTATATTTCCAGCTAACCATTATGTTATCTTCAAAACTGGAAATATGTGACACTTTTCTACAGATGGGTTTATTATTAACTCATAAAGTTTAAAAGGTTGATTTATAATGGTGGTTTGTTGTTGATTTTCTCTTTGTCCAAATTTTCCTCAGAATGAGTTTAAAATAATCTTAGCAAAAGATCTTAAACCAGGGTTATTAACTACTTTATCGTATTCTAATTTAATTTCTTCCTTTTCAAAAAACTATCAATATATTCTTCCTTTTCTTTTTGAGTTTGACATTTTATTGGCCACCCAGAAGCTTCTTGTTTAATTTTTATAAATTTGTTCATTATTTTAGTGAATAAATCATCAATATCATTGCAATTGTCATATTTTACTGTTTCGTATTCCCAAACTTCATAAATATTTAAAAGTTTATACCCTTTTCCAATTGCTTTTTTAATTTCATCAATTACCCAAGTTCCTACTAATGCTCTTTCATCGTCTGTATGTTCACAGTATTTTCCTTAATACACAAGTGTTACAAGTGTTACATAGTGAGAACATCAATTTATTATTTTGTTTGATAGGTAACACGGGGTGTAATAGATTTGTTGGTGGTAAGATTTTACATTTAATAATACCGTCAATAGTCATTCTGTTTATCAGGCATCTTATCCAACATAAATTTTAGGATGTTTTATGGGAAGTTTCCCTAGTTTGCAAATATATGGCTATAAGGAACATACATCTATGTATATAATTTTTTCTCCTTGCTTACATTTATAATATGTGTAGGTATTTCGCGTTCTTCCGCCATAAAATGCATCACGAGGATTTAAAGGAACTAAATTAATTAATGAACTAAAATTCTTTCTCTTAATTTACATTTTTGACAGAAGTATAGAGAATCAATGTTTATACATTTAAAGCATCTCAGTTGAGCCACACATAAACTTGGAACATTTTCTTTTATTTTTGTAGAGTTAATTTCTTCTTGCCTTGTTGCCAAATCATAAAATACGTAAATGCAGTTTTCAAAATTTACTTTTGTTTTGTCTTGCTGAATGAAGCATTTATAGTTTTCAGGATCATGATTATCGAAAATTTTACCAAAATATTCTCCACATATATGAGTCCTACAACTTTTATGAACTTTAAAACAAGATTTGCATTTCCTAATTTCTTCACAGGTGCTTCTATTTTTTGAACTGGAAGTCTTATGATTATGCACACATAAACTATTTTTAACATTAGTTGAACAAGCTGGTCAGTTTTGACAGCAAGGGCACCTTTCGAACACCTATGTTTATTTTTCTTAGAATACGGAATATGACATTCTTCACAATAAAATGCTGTGCAAAAAGCAGCTGTGAGCGAAGTTATTATATTGTTATTACATGATTATTATAGTATAGCAAGTTAGTTTTTTTTACATTATTAAATCCTTCAAATATTACATCTAAACCCCTTCTTCCATATTTATATACAACAATTTTGTGTTTATGTAAAAATTTTTGAAATTGATTCAATTCACGAATTCCGTAACCTTTAGATGGAATTGTTATTTTTGATGTTTTTAATAATTTTAAAACTATTAAAGTTTGCAGTTTTCCTATATTTTTTTTTCGAATTTTTTCATTTTCAATAAATTTTTCAATCTTAGCTATTGAAACAACAAGTGCATGTGGTACACATAAATAATCGCTGTTTTTTATTGTTATTATTCCTTTTCTTTTTCAGCATTCCTCTTTATAATTTGAATATTTATTATTTCTCCCATTACCAGTGGGTAATCTAACACGGGTAACTGTTAAGCAAAAAGTGTCTTTACTTAAGCCTATAGACGTAAAATAAAAATAGTTTATAATAAATGAAACAAAAAATGCATTATAAATAACTACCTTCACAATTATTTTGAAAAGCATTAGAAATTACATCCCAAACGTCGCTAAATTTAAGTTCATGAGCGAATCTAAAACTGAGATACGGCGGACTTTGATCCTCAAAGCTCTCTCCACAAAATGTTAACCCAATCTTATCAATGGTATTTACATCTTTCACACCAATCCTGATTATTTGATGTATAGCATCCTTAATCCAGCTAATTGGTTCTCTATTTTTAAGTAGGGATTTAATTACAAAATTTATTTTATGACCGTTCATATTAAACCGTTTAACAAATGTCGAATTCTCGCTTTGTATTATGTAAGGCGTTATAGTTTCTGTAAGAAACCATTGTAAAATAATTTTTTTCGACATTTTCTTTATACGAATTCCAGATGTTAAATGCTTGAATAACAGAATAATATTATATTTTCAATACAGATTCATTCTCTTAAATTAAAATGACACTGTAATAAATTTTAGTTGTTTTAATTAGAATCCCATCTTAATCCTATCTTAAGATGTAAATAGCAAATTCTATTCTAATAGCAAATTGTAATCAAATGACACTACAATAAATTATATTTCATTAATAATTAGATTCTCATTTTATACGTGTTTTAAATAGAAAACAGTATTACAACATTGTAATTATACGGAAATTTAATAAATTACCCCTTTTCTGCTTAAAAAATATTAGCAACATTGTAATCAACTGACATTTTTGATAGGGTTTACTCTTTCCACCTAGAAAATATTTGCAAGAGTGTAACTAGTTCTAAAGTTTTTATTTTGTTTTAATAATATTCGAAATTTGTTTATAAATACATTTTATAAAATTTTATAAAAATTTATAAAAATTTATAAAAATACCAGTTTAAATTGAAGCAAGCAGGATGGCACAGGAATTTGATAAGGTTTACGTGTTGGATGACGTAACCATTCAGGCTCAAATTCCTACAAAAAAGAAAAAGATGGCGAAAATGCCACTTTAGCATGACCAACAACAACAACAACAGCAACATCATCAACAAGAGCAACAACAACAACACTAATTTTATCAGCCACCAGAGCAAATCTTAAATTTGCTGGCGCATCATTTTGCATATCACGAAGCAACATCAAATTCCACCAATAATAAGAAAACTGGTGCAATTATTCAATTAAAAAAAAAATCTTTAAAAAAATTTTTAAAGGTTAAAGATATGGAACCAAGTAGGCTTTATAAAATACATAATATTAAAAAAATAAACACAGTTTACGGTGAAAAATGGGTCTTCGAGACCATAAATAATATTATATTTATACCGAAATCGAAAAAAATGCTTATTTCCTTGTAAGCGAGTAAAAATGAGTTAATTTTAATAGAAGAACGTGGTGATTTTCAATTCGCCACAAACCATAAATAATTATAGTTTAAGTTTTTATGTTATAAAATTTGTTCTATATTAAGAATTATTATATTATTATATGAGGTATCATTTTGATTTTGCCGCCATTTTTTTCTACCTGAAATTTTTATAGGAGGTTTCTTTAGGTATATTCTAAATACATTCCGGTTAGTTAATATGGAACGTTACACGAAGGAACAACGTGTTTTTGTTATTACAACATTTTTTGAAAATGGTAAAAGTTTTTAAGATGTAATTAGGAAATTTCGAACAAAATTTGGTAGAGAAAATGCTCCAACAAATCGTGCCATCAAGCTGATGGTTGATAAATTTCTAGAAACTGGATCTGTTCTTGATAACAGAGGCAACATTTATCAATGTAGTGGCCGTTCAACCGAGAATGTAGCAGCTGTGAGCAGAAGTGTTGAAGAAGATCCAAAAACTTCCATTCGTCATCGTTCGCAGCAATTAAACATCAAACCGTCCACATTTTTCAACATTTTGCATAGTGATCTCCATTTAAAGGTTTATAAGATCCAGCTGACGCAAGAATTAAAACCAACTGACCATGCATTACGTCGGCAATTCGTTTCTTGGGCAATCGAAAAACAAGAACAAAATGAGAATTTTTTTAACAAAATAATCTTCACCGACGAAGCTCATTTCCATCTCAATGGCTACGTCAATGAACAGAATTGCCGCATTTGGGGTGAAGAGAATCCAAGGATTATCTTAGAGCAACCAGTACACCACAAAAAGTTTGCGGTCAGGAGCAATCATCGGACCATATTTTTTTGAAAACGCAAATGGAAATGCGGTTACGGTCAATGGAAATCGTATTTCCACTTGGAATGGAATACGGAATGGAATACGGTCAATGGAAATCGTACTTCGAGGATTCAACTCCATCCGAAGCTTTTTATGGCGGGAAATTGATGATTTGGACGTGGAGAATATGTGGTTTCAACAGGACGGTGCCACTTGCCACACAGCAAGAGAAACAATGGATCTTTTGAAGGAAAAGTTCGAAGATCGTATTATTTTTTGTAGAGGAGGAGTGATGTGGCCACCAAGATCGTGCGATTTGACACCGTTGGATTTTTTTTTGTGGGGTTTTGTGAAATCGAAAGTGTACAGCAATAATCCCACAACAATTCAAGAGCTTAAAAACAATATTATCGAGCAGATTTCAACTATTGAGAATAGTTTATTGAACAACGTGATTCAGAAGTAGTAGAGGGGGCCATTTGGCCGACATAATTTTTCATTATTAACCGGAACCTATTTGTAATAAATTAAAATAAAAATATATATAATATTTCAAAAAAAAAGTCTTTTTTTATTAAAATTAAAATGATACCTCAATTTTGAACACCCTATATTAAGAATTATGCTTTTTATATTAAGAATTTTATATAAAGAATTTGTTCAATAAAAAATTTTATTTTAAATAAATTTTGTACTGTTCTAAATTTATTTTCATTTTTCAGATGTTAGGATTTTATTTTATTTTTCAGATGTTATCAAGTTTTATTTTATATAAATAATTTGTTCAATAAAAAATTTTATTTCAAATAAATTTTGTACTCTTCTAAATTTATTTTCATTTTCTCAGATGTTAGGATTTTTTTTTTTTTTTCCAGATGTTAAGATTTTATTTAATTTTTCAGATGTTAGCAAGTTTTTCAGATCCTTATTAAAGTTTTATTTTACAGATATTATACAATATTTGTTGAGTTTATCCTTGTGTTATGTTTTTCGTCAAACCCATTTTACTGCCGTACAAATAAAGAAGATAGCAACTTTTTTTTTGCATTTTGAGAAAATTAACTTTAATCGTTTTTTTCTTCCCTCTTGTATGTTCTTTATGCTAGAAATAAGTTATTGATATCATTTTGCAGAGAAAATAAACAGCAATCAGAAAATGTAATTTATATTTAATTAGAAACGCGGGATAGTTTTAAAACTATCAGTCAAAAGAATTTCTAAATAAAAACATAGTATGTCTACTTGCTATGTTCTAAAACTTTATTCCGTGTTGGCTTTGATCAAATTTATGCTCAATAAACATAGCAACTAAAGTTACTGTGTTTCTTATTTGCAATAACCTTTCAATTTCTTCTGACCTGCAAAGAACAAAGCAATTTCCTTAGTTTTTGTAGGGCATGTATTTAGTTATTATAGTTTTACTGAAAAATTACGCTTATGCAACGCAACTTAACAATATCGAAATATGTTTTGTATCTAGCAAAATTTATATGTATGAATGTTTAACAATATGTACTTGCAGGCAGGTTTTTTTTTTTAAAGAAAAGGATATCTATTATTGTTTTTGGTAGATGTTTTTTTTTGTCTATTCAGTATGTACAAAGAAATAATTCAAAAATAAAATACATTAATAAAATGAAATAATTATTTAAAAGTAATTTTTGCTTTTGTCCAAACTGAACCTAAAATAACATTAATTTTTTAAAATAAAAATAAACAAAAATTATCTTTGTTTCCTTAAAATACAAAAATTATTTTGCATTTAACAAAACCTTTTCGTAACGGTTTTTGAATGAATATTTGTTGTAAGATATTTTTAGCAGATTTCCAAAAAAAATTTGAAAAAATGTGCTTATTATTTTCACTCTGTCCGTCCGTCCGTCCGTGTGTCCGTATGTTTACAAAACTTCTACACCGTTAAAGATACAAAAAATAAATTTTAACAATGGGTAGTCTCATAAAAATAACTTTTCCATGTAGCCCCATCCATTACGGAGGTACACAGCCCCTCAAAGTTTTAAAAAGCCCTATTTTTAAATGCATATATCTTATGTTTCGCTAAAGATTTTTTCAATCTGAAAACGTCATGCGACAGGTATTTCTTTTATCTTTGTAAATTAATATCAAAATTACACATTTTTTTTAAATTTAGTATTTAAATTTTCCGTTATGTGAAAACCAAATTTTGCATGATTTTTCTACTTTCCGGCACGCTTTTAGATAGATGCTTGAAATTTTGAGACAAGAAAGAACTTTTAGAATTAGTATAAGTTTGCTCAGAAAATTTTTTTGGGCCATCCCTGTTTAAGAGCTATTGGGGCTCAAAAATAGAAAATTTGCTATTTTTAAACACCTGTAACTTAGGAACCTGTACACATTTTACTTCGGAAAAATAAAAAAATTAAAGCTACAGTAATATATTTTAACATGTGTTAAGGGTTTATTTTAGTTATATAGGGCTCCAGAGTTACAGCTGTTCAAAATTACGAAAAAGCCCCATTTTCAGATGAATATATCTTAGGCTCTGGGTAATAGTTTTGCAATCTAAACCCGCTAAAAGACCAGAAATTTTATTATCTTCATAAAGCAATATTAAAATTATGCAATATGTAATTTACTATTTAAATTTACCGTTATGTGAAAACCACATTTTGCAAGAAATTTTTTTTATAAAGGGTTCCGGACTTAGAGCCCCTCAGATTCCAGAAAAGTGTTATTTTCACATATTTTCTTATTACAAAAAATTTCTTAAATTTTATTTTTTAAATTTTAAAATTTTTGTGCAAGTCACAATTCTGCACGAACAGTTTGTATTGTATTTTCCAAATGTGCGCTTTTAAAAACCGTTGGTTTACATTCTACCTTGTTTTAATTGTTTTGGTTTCTGAAAATGCAATAACTAACAAGAAAGTAGGTATAAATTTGTTTTACATCATTTTTATTTTTTTAATTTAATTTTTTTAAATGATTTTAAGAAAGTTATTTGTATATCAGTCGTTTTTATTGAGGTTGCATAATATCTAGAAAATTATGTTTAAATAAAAAAAAAAACTTTTTCAAAGATTAACACAAACAAAATATAAAAATATGTAATGAATATTAAATTACCTAAATTACTTAAAAACTACTTCATTTAAATAACTTTAAAAAGTCTAATTTAATACAGTTTCTTAATATCTATAAAATAATATTATTGACATAGGAAAAACCTCTTTCAGAGATTAACAAAAATAAAATATAAAATACGTACATAATTACACTAAATTAAATACATAACTTAAGAACTTATAAAAAATTATAATTTTTAAATTAAAAAAAAACTTAATGAGCAATAAAACTATTTTATAATAGGCAGATGCGACTTGTGGAGCATTACGCCCAATTATTCCTTCATGCCAGAGAACACATTTATTTTTTCCGCCATGCATTGATGCAAAAGTTTCATGCATGACTCACAAAGTAACTATTTTTAATAGTCATTTTTGGCAGTAACACAATATACATTATGTTTGTCCGGCCACTTTGTTTCTTTGTCCATTTTGTATGCAGCTCGAGCTTCTGTGCAGCGTTTTTTAAAGTCTGCATATTTTGAGCAAATATCGAATTCGTTTTGGTGATGTTAACTTAAAATATTTGTTAAGTTAGGAACATCTACAGGTTTATTAATTTCTATAAAAGAAAAAATAAAATTAAAATGGAAATGGAAATGAAATAAAATGTAGAAGTTTAATAAATTAAAATATAAATGAAATAAAATAAAATATAAACTATACCGGACATTAAATATTTAGAGCATGTTGGTTGTTCATCGTTTTCTGGCGTAGAAAAATTTTCTTCACAATCGACAGCAGTTATGTCTACATGTTGACGATATTTTGAACATGTAGGACACTCATCTTGAGATGGTGTACTAAAACCAATGTTCTGTTTTTTAAATGCTGAACGAAAATTTTTGTACGACACCATCTCTTGTATATTTTATTGTACTCTCTATGTAAATAGGCAATAGATAATTCTGGAGGAAGATATCGTCTGTTTGGTGAATGCAATATATTATAATGCGATACAACTGGATTATATTTCTCAATAAATTGAACTATACGATCTTCTTTGATCATAGAAAATATTTTTAATTGTTCTGATCTTTCTGCACCACGCTTATCTTTTGTATCGACGTGGCCCAACTTTTCTTTACTTTTCAAATGCTGCGTACTAAAACCATCCGTTTTGGAACCCAAAGTGTGTAAAAACATAACTTTGCATACATTTACTAAAGATTCGTTTATATTTGTACTTGGTAACGAATATGATATGGTTTTATTCCGCTTATTAGGATTTAATGATGTTGTTTTTGTGGAAACTACCGATTGACTCAAGTATTTATTCAAAAAAAAGGCGTCGTTCAGCAAATATATATTTTTTATAATTTTTTAAAATTTCTTGGCGATTTAAAATAAAATTATATTTTTCGCCACACTTTTTCCTACATTTGTATGCTGGCAGTAATTTAAGTTCCTTTGTGTTTTTTTTTTTTACTGGAGCATTTTCTTTCTCAGTTCTTTCACTAATTTTCGGAACTTCATCAACGAGCATTTCATTCAACACATCTGGAAAATAACTTGGGTCATTATTCGATACGTCACTATAAAAATCCCTAATATCGGAATCAACTGATTTTTCCACTTTTTCGTTATTAATATTTGCACGATCACTGAAACAGTACATAAATAAAATATCAGAGTTTAATTTAGTAGAAAGAGCAACGAACGGAGAACAACGAACCAGGTGAGTCATTATTTGATTTTCTTATTAACACCAGCCTTAAAAGATGTAATAGTGGTAACACACCCACCTTCATTTTCCCATGTTCGGGCATATATAACAGGTGAGAAGAGGTAATAGACATTACTTTAGCTACTAACAATAATATTTGTTGTAAACTGGTCTGTGTCTAGTCAGAACTCCTACTCAGATCACAAATATATAGATTTTGATGTGAATTTTCAGATGAATATTCCAAAATTCTACAGAAATCCTAAAAGACTATATTAGTCAACAGGGGTACAACACAGGGAGGTGTAATATCAGCTTTGCTATGGCTAATGGTTAGAAACAAAATTTTAATAACACTTACTGAGGAAGGAAGAACGGTAGTGGCGTATGCGGATGATGTGGTGATACTAGTATTAGGCCAGGTTATATCCGTGATTAGTGAGATGAATAAAGCTCTAAAGAAAGGTTCACAACTGCGCCAAAAGTTGTGGCCTAGGTGTCAACTCAGAGAAGACTGAAATGATACTCTTCACGACAAGATCCAAAATACCTACTTTTGTCCTTCCGAAACTCAATAATTATACTCTAAGACTGACTACCAGCGCTATATATCTATTCGTTTTTCTAAACTCGAAACTCTCCTGGAAATCTAAAATTGAGCATAGAGTTAAGAAGGCTTGCGTTGCTCTCTATGCTTGCAATAAAACCATTAGCAAGAAATGGGGTATGCAGCTAAAGATGGCACTTTAGACAGATGGCACCCAATCCTTACCTATGGATCGTTGGTGTGGTGGCCAGCGATGAATCGTAAATACAATATAACAAAATTAAATAGGATACAGAGATCGGCATCAGTGGACATTAGAGGAGCACTACGATCGTATCCTACTGATGCTCTGAATACTATTTATTTCTTTTACTCCCGGATCTATACATTAAGTATGTCGCAACGTGTAGTGCAGTACGACTCAGAGAATCTGGATGGTTTACTACTAAAGCATATGGTCACGGTAATATTCTGGAGATATTGCCAAGGGACTTCATGCCAGCCTTGACCGACTACACTGTTCCCAAACTTAACTTCGGGAACTATTTAGCCGTAGAATTTCCGCCTACAGCAGAATGGAGGGGCGGAGATGGGACAAAGAACTTCGATGTCACTATCTTCACCGACGAATCCAAGATGAAGGAAGGAGTCGGTGCTGGTATTTTCTTGAAGAAACTCAATATTTCAAAATCCTACAGACTCCCTGACACAGCTAGCATCTTCCAGGCGGAGATACTAGCAGTTAGAGGCTGCTCAAATTCTGAACAGAAACCACACACAAATGAGAACGGTCGCCATTTGTGTGGACAGTCAATCCGCGATTAAGGCCATTAACGCGAACATTTCAACCTCAAAGCTAAGTTAGAACATTACAACCTCAAAGCAAAGTTAGACACTGCCAAGGGGAACTTGCCCTAACAAGCGAAAAATTAAACATAACCTTCTTGTGGGTGCCTGGGCATAGTAATATTGAAGGAAATGAAAAAGCTGACGAACTAGGAAAGAAAGGAGCTACTCAGAACACTAACTCTTTGGAAAGAGTTAGTTGTCCAATTAGTACAGTTAAGGAACGGATCCTTTCTTTGTATATAGCGAAATCACAAAATAGGTGGAGTAATCTGAGCAATTGCACCATATCTAGAACATTGTGGCCCTCATACAACAAAAAGAGATCAAATGAGTTGATATCCAAATCTCGCACAGACATAGCCAGACTAGTGGCAATCATCACAGGCCACTAGCCAGTGGACACGCATGCAGGCAAATTAGGAATCCCACACAATACCTCCTGCAAGAGTTGCAAAGAAGCAAACGAAAGTGAGAATCTGGAGCACTTTCTTTGCAGATGTCCGGCCCTAGCTAGAGCCTGAAGGTCACCACCCTTCATACCTACTTACCTTAATTTAGAAATTAAAATCACTTTTTTTTTAGGAAAACACCGTATCTTTATTTAAAACAAAAAAAACTATATGTAATAAAAAAGGAACGTGCTATGCTTTTAAGGCAACATATCAATTTAATTTTTTTTTTACTTTCCCAAATAAAACCATACTAAGTTAAGATACTATGTTTTATATAAACATTGAAAATAAGAAATAGGAACTAAATCAATAGTATCACAATAAAAATATCAGTAGACCAAATCGGTTGATAACCTTTTTTAAAAGTTTTTTTGTAGTACATAATACATAGTCTCCAACTTTATATTTAGCTTTTAGAGAAATTTAAGGTTGCATGTAAACATTTTTTAAAATAAATTTTCCGTTTTCCTTAGAAATTTTTCCAGGGGGAAATTTAGTTGTTCTATGTTTAGTGGAATTATAGATGTTTAATAAAGATTGCAATTTATTAATCCATTTGTAGTTTCCTTGTAAACTAAATATTTTCCACATTAAATTTTTCAAAGTTCGATTAAAGCGTTCTACAATAGATGCTTTCATTTCAGAGTAAGTATGATAGTGGTTAATACCCTTCTTTACAACAAAATTTTGAAATATCGAATTGAAAAATTCTTTACCTTGATCTCAATGAATGTTTATAGATAAATTTTTAGCTCATTTTATAATTTTCTTATAACTTTAAAGCATTTAAAATATTACTACCGGTTTTAGTTTTAATTGTTTCAGCATAAGCATATTTAGAAAATATATCTATAACGGTTAACATATAAAAACCTTTGTTGAATTTTCCATAAGGAATCATTTCCACTAGATCAATTTGCCAGGTATCATTTACTCCTTTCTGCTTGACTTTCCTTCTAAGATACCTCTTTCTATCTGGTCTATGTATTTCTTTTACTATTTGAGATTTGAACAGGATTTTTACACCATCTAACTAGTTTTAAAAATCCAATTTTACATTTCTTTATTTGTATACTCTAAAAACTTTGAATTTTGACTGGGTTCTACAGTATATAACGCGGTTCAATTTTACTGGCAAATCATTTTTAATTCAATTTTGGGAAGATATTTTACAAAAATGCCAGATGATTCAATAACATTTCCATTTACTGAGGAAACTGCAATAGTCAGTATATAAAATGAGCTCCAAGTTGAAGAAATTATATCTACTGTAGATGAGGAGGAATTAAAGGAAACTGAAGAATTCATACCACCATTTCAAGTTTTAGATGAAGATACAGATGAGCAACAAATTTGGGAAATCTTGACGATTTTGCAGAATTTTTTAGAAATAATTTATAGCCTAAAATAATGTATAAGAATATTTGTATAAATGTATATTTTATCTATAAGTATTTCATAATAAAAACAAATTAAATAAATTTTACAAATTTTTCATTTATTGTTGTTCTTGACTAAAATGTTACAAATTTTATTTTCTAGTAGTACAGGTATTTCAAAAAACAATCTAGAATAATTGCATTGAACGCTAGAATGTTGTATTGGAATATATATTTCTTCGTGCAATTTCATAACATGCTTTTCTTGACACGTTTTTATATATTTAATAACATATTCCCGTACATTTGATTCAGCACTTTTATTGTGTATCATTACAGCTTGAAGAAAATCAATTAAGTTGTAAAATTGTTGACACTCCTCCTTGCTAATACTAAGACATCGGCTGTTTTGGATTGAGCTGAATACCAATTTTCCTTGCTCAGAAAACATAATAAGAACACACAAACTTTGTTTCTTAGATGATTTTTTTTCTTTTTTATTTTCTATTTCACTATATAAAAAATATTTTATAATTTACAACTAAATTTTAATTTCATTATGTAAAAAATATTTATAATTTACAACTAAATTTTAATTTGATTATAAAAAATATTTATAATTTACAACTAAATTTTAATTTCATTATAAAAAAAAAGATTTGTAATTTGAGACTTTATAAAATTAAGCTTGTCTCGACGATATTTCGGTAACGATTAAACTTAAAAAATTAGAAACTATCATCGTAATTTTTATTCTAACTGAAAAAAATGCTATTAACATTATAATCATATAGTTTCTTATGTAATATAGTTCATTGACCTTAGCAGTAACGAATTGCATTTTATTATATATTAAAAGAATTATAATCGATATTACATAAGGGACATATGAATATAGTACATAAGCAATCTATCCAAAAGCGATGATAAAAAATTAATTAAGTTAATATCTTATCCTATGATGATGGCATCTGGTTACGAATAGTGTTAATAATAAAGTTAATTAACTATTATACTATGCGTTACAATTATGAAATAATAATAATTATTTCTTTTAGTAAAAAAAAGATTTCGGTAATTATTGATAATTAGAAGTAAACATTAAATGCAGTAGTAACAATGTAAATCAAAAAAAAAACATAATATACTAAATTTTGGTAATATATACAAAAGTTATGTGAAAAATCACCGCCAAAATTTGGATCATTATTGGTAAGTTTAAACATAATAACGAAATAATAATTGATTTATTTTTAGGTGTTGATTGTTGGTTCCGTATATGTTGAGATCTTGGATAGTGTAACTCAGGATAACTTTAGATAAGTATATTTACTTTGTTTTTTTTATTATCTGATTCTCTGGGGTTGTTTTCAATCTCCTTTTAGGTTGACGGCTGCCCAGGACACCACATACTCCCCCCCATTGGCATTGATGAAATGGATGCCGATATATTTTGATAATTTTTTCGGATGATGGCCATATTATCAGCTTGGATGATAACCTCGAGGAAAAAAAACCTGAAACGAGAAATAATTGGATCAGCAAACTGGTACATAGTTTTAGTGTTAGTTTTAATTTTAGTAATTAAGTTTTTTTTCTGTTTTAGATTTATTTTATAAGTGCTAGTTTTAAGTAATGCTAGTTTTTAAGTAGTGGTAGTTTTAAGTTGGTTGCATTAGATTTTAGTGGTTTTTAATTGTATGTACGTTTTTCAAAAAATTAAATGCTTGTGTGTGTGTGTGTAGGTATAGGTAAAATAAATAATTCTGCAATCGGTCGTTTTAAAATCGAATTTTTTGTTTTTACTGTCGCGATGCGTACTAACCCATCCGTACCGGAGTGTAATTCCGTAATTCGAGCTAGTAACCAACGACAGGGTGGTAGATTTTCATCTTTTCAGATGACCACGTCTCCACTTTAAACATCTTGAATTTGCTTTGTCCATTTTGGACGCTGTTGCAATCCGGTTAAGTATTCAGCATTCCAGCGCTTCCAAAAATGTTGATATAAACGTTGTAGATGTTGCCATCGATTTAAGTGAGTCGTTTTGACATCTAATATGGGCGGCTCAGGTGGAGTTAGAATTGTGTCACCAATTAGATATGTTTAAATTTATTGTCATTGCTCACTTCGCATAGTGACCGAGAATTTAAGCACGCAATTTGGTGCAACACTGTTGTAAATTCTTCGTAAGTTAAAATGTCATTTTTCAAAATTCTTTTGTATTTTGGTATTTTGTGGATCTTACGCCAGCATAGGCCGCCGAAGTGCGTAGCAGCAAGAGGATTAAAATGAAAGTTTCTGCAATTTCAATATTTATCTGATCTAGCATTATCTTTCTTTCTTTTGCCAGAACTTTACTCGCTCCAAGAAAATTCGACCCATTGTCACTATAGATGTCACTACAATGTCCGCGTCTGGATGTTAATCTTCTAAAGGCTGCAATAAAACCTACACTGGTTTAATCGGTGACTAGTTCGAAATGTATGCTCTTTTCGGACATACATACAAATAAACATATGTACGCTTTTTATCTTTTTGCACTCCTTCCATTATATGTTTCTAATTCAAACGGCCCGCAATTATCGATACCAATGTGTGAAAATGGACGATACATTTGTACTCTAGGTGCTGGGAGGTTGCTCATAAGTTGTTCTCTCACTTCAGCCTTTTGCCGGAAACATATTATGCACTTGTGAATATGATGCCGTATCGTATTGCGGTCATTTAGTAACCAATACTTTTGTTTTAGAATAGTTCCCATTAATTGAAATCCTCCATGCAGAGTTTCTGTGTGAATTTATCTTATGAGTAGCTGGGTGACGTGTTCTTTGTCAGGAATGATTATAGGGTGTCTTTGATTGTATTTTAGTGACGATTGCTGCATTCTTCGGGTTACTCTCAAAATTTCGTTGTGATCTAAAAACGGAGTTAATTTCGATAAAGGATCGGTCTTCGCCTTATATGTGGAGGTTTTCAATTCGGATATCTCATTTGAAAAGTGTCGGTTTTGCATACGTTTGATTAAAATCTGCATTGATGTTTTTGTATTTCGTGAGCCTTTAAATGGTTTGTTTCTTTCGATGTGGTTCTTTTAGATGAATAAGCATTCAGTCATTCTAGAACAATTTCCAAATCTGTCCATGCATGAATTCTTATTGCTTGATCGAATTGAAACACTTCTAACACGTACTTAATTGATTTTAACAACAGCGTTGCGGCGCAAAGTTCTAATTTTGGCAGAGAAACCGTTTTAATTGGTGCGACCTTGGTTTTTGGATGCTACCAGGTGGGTTGATCTTTCGCCCAGGCTGTTGATTATACAAATATAAACTACCCCTGCTTATGCCTTGATAGATGCGTCGGCATAACCATGAATTTCGATTTGAGAACTGTTGTTTGAATAATGAACCCATCTTTCTAAGACGATTGTTTGAACTTCTAGAAGATGTAACAAATATTTTTTCCAGTCTTGCTCAATCTTCGTATTAACTTGTTCATCCCAATCAGAGCCACATAACCAAAGTCTTTGCATGAGTATTTTCGCTAATATGATTGTGGGTGATATTCAACCAAGTGGATCAAACAACTTGGCGAGTTGCGCAAGTATTTTACGTTTTGTCCATTTTTCAGAATTTTCATCCAAATTTACAGAATACATACAGATATCTTTGTTCGAATTCCATGAGATGCCAGGAGTTTTTAACAGTTTCATTTTCCTCTAAAGACGATAATAAGTTAACTTTAATGTTTTGTATTTCAAAAGGTTTCATTAGTTCTTTACAATTGGATACCCATTTTCGAAGTGACAACCCAGCAGAGGTGGTTAATTCAAGTATTTGATTTTGCAATTTGATGGCTTCTTTGGGAGAGAGAGTCAGCACCTAAAAGAAGATCTTCAACATAGAAATTACTTGACGTTGTTCTTGCTGCTATAGGGTAGTTGTCTTTTTCATCAATAGCCAGTTGTTGTAAAATTTTTGTTGCTAAATAAGGAGCGCTTTTTGTACCAAAGGTAACCGTCAATAATTTATAATTTCTTATAGGTTGGGTTGAATTATCTCTCCAAACTATTCTTTGGAATTCTGTTTTTGAGTCTTCGACACGAATTTGGCGATACACCTTTTCAATGTCGGCGGCAAATGCAATGCGATGTTTTCTCCAACGAATCAGAATTTTGACTAAATTATCTTGTACAACTGGACCGTTTAAAAGCATGTCATTGGTGTTGCTTTGGATGCATCGAAAATTACACGTAGCTTTATTGTGAAACTCGTCTCCTTAATTACGCCATGATGTAGAAGGTAACAACAATTGTAATGGGTGAAGTCAGTCTTGTACGATGAGAGACTATCTTCACCATTAGTAACTTGTATGATATGCCCAAGATTGATGTATTCTTGTAAACATTTTTGATACTCCTTTTTTAGATTTGGATTTTTTTCAAATCTATGTTCAAGCTGATACAAACGGCGCACCGCAATGTCTCTTGATTTCCTTAAATGATGTTGCTCAGTTATCTCTTTAAATGGCAATGAAACTTGGTATAATCCTGATTTTAAACGAATAGTGGTTGATTCGATAAATTGTTCACATTTGATTTCTACTTCTGATTTATTTTGTTGTTTTGGTAATTCCTCAATTTCCCAAAAAGCTTTTAAATGTTTATCGAGATCAGCACACATATGGAAATTTTTGACAGTAAGTTGTGGTTTCCTGCACAATTAATGTTACGCGACAATATCCATCCAAAAATCGTTTTCTGGGGTGTGAGCGAACCCGGACTGCTTTTTCTTAGGCCCTCTAATATTATGCTGCTAAAAATGTCTTCTCCAAGTAATAGATCTATTGGCCCAGATTGGTCAAATTGTGGATCTGCCACCTGTTAACCATGTAAATGTTCCCAATGTTGCACTTCTATTTTTTAAGCTGGTAGATGCTTTGTTAATGTTTTCAAAACTAGACTTTCAACTTCTAGTAAAGTTTCCTTGGTTAAGGTTTGAAGGCTAAATCTGGCACTAGCAGTGACATGATGTGTTTGATTCTTTCCTATCCCTTGCATAGCAGCACGGATTGGTTCTCTTCTTATACCAAGCTGTTGAACAACTCTTTCGGTGATGAACGAGACTTGAGACCCTTTTTTAATGCTGTAATCAAGCTTTGTTTACCTGAAGATGCGACAATTGTGATTACAGCGGTCGCTAATAAAATTTGATTATTCTGCCGGTGGGTGATAAACGATTGAACATTGGATGTATTTAAAAAATTGGAATTTATTGTTTGAGTTTGATTATTTGGTATAAAACTTTGGCTATTGGGAGTCAATATGTTATTTCATGTTGCTCTGGAAGTACTAGGCTGACTGGATTAATTAGTAGATTGATTTTTTGTTGGTTATTATTTTGATTCACAGAAGAGTCTATATTTTTATGTAAAAGCTTGTGATGTTTCTTCTTGCAATATTGGCAAACTCTCGTACTGGGACAATTAACAACTCTATGCCCAAAACCTAAACAGTTGATACATAGATTTCTTATCTTTATAAAATCTAAACGTTTACCGTAATTTAGCTTTTGAAATTTATTACCTTACGGGACAGTAGGTTGGCCTTGACAAACGACACATGAAGTTGGAATTGCAATGTGATACGAGTGTGTTGTAGTTTTGTTTCGATTAATGTTAAAAATCGTTGCTGGCTGTTTCTGTATTGGTTTTCTGCTATTTATGGCAGAAAAGGTGCGGAATCTAGATTCTAGAATATCTTTGACTGTTGTCCAAGATGGCAATTTTCATTTTACAAATTTCTTGCTCCCACAACTCATGAATTTCGGTTGGAAGCTTGTTGAGAATTAAAAACACTAAAATCGGGTCCCACTCTTTTGTAGAAATATCCAGATTATGTAGAGCATGATTCTCTGACCACGTGGTCTGACTCTTGTTGAACTTTAGATTGAAATAATAATGTCTTTAATTGTGTATTTACTAAGACCTTTCCATTCTCATATCGATCCTGTAATAGTGACCATGCTGAAAAATAATTATTTCTTGTTACCTGGTAAGGCCTCAAGAGCTGTTCTGGTTCTCCTACAAGGTGCATCTTTAAATATTGCAATTTTTGAACTGGACTCAGAGAATTATTTTGGTGCACCATTGTTCTAAAAAGATCATAGAAAGTTGGCCATTTTTTGTAATCACCATCGAATTTATCAAGTAAGACCTTTGGTAACTTCAAGCCGCACTCCAGATTGATTCTCGACTGATTGGATGGTATCATGCTGGTCTCAGTCTCCTTTGATGCGTTTTCCGCAAAGTCTGTTTCATGTCGGCTTTCAATTACATATTTCGTAATTAGTGTTGAAATAATCTTCCACCTCAGCATAGATATCATCTTGAAAGTACCTATAACTCTTTTGGGTCCCCTTTTCCGATAACCTTTGAACTATTAATCTTTTATGCCCACTGACAAATGTATCCCAATGACCTTGGAAAGCTGCTATCCTTCTTTGATAGAACCCTTTAGTGCGTTTATCCTTCCCCGTCTTTTCAGTAATATTAAAGCAACTTTCAAGGATTTCGTTTTGTGACAACTGAGCATTTATTAAGTCTTCCATCTTTCTTTTAATTATTTTGCTCAACTGAAACACCCACCAAATTCAGATAAACTTTTAAGATAAAAAAAAAAATGTAACACCTCGTACAAGCGTTTTTATACCATTTCCTGAAATTAATAGCAATTATTCGAAGCGCGTTCTGTTCACAAATCAAAATCCTGAAGCAACTTCTTTTAAAAAACTTTTTTTTTTTTTTCAAATAGGCATACCATTAAAATACGTATATAGATATATCTGACGTCAATGTACACTATTTAAATATCCTAAAAAAATCAAATATAATAATGTGCAAAATTATGTATTGTCCCAAAAAAAATATTTTCAAATATTTTAAAATATATATAACCGTTTACTCACCTTAATTCTGCTGTTCTGGAATTTAACGCGGTTCGCAACATTACCGATATTGTACCATTTTACAATTACACTACAATACATCAATGTTCTTATAGTTTATAGTTTTCTTCTCTTTTTTTTTTTCAATAGATTTTTTTAACCACTACAAAAGTTTTGATTAACCTTTTTCCACTAATTAGTTTTTTTTTTGTTAATGTTTTTTTTTTTTGAACTAAAGCTTAACCACTCAAAATATTTTAGGATAGTTTTCCAAATAGATGTTAAGCACTAGAAATTAGTTATTAGTTTTAGAGATTATTTTATATATTAGTTTTTTTTTTAACTAGAGCTTAACCATTAAAATGTTTTAGGATAATTTCCCAAATAGATTTTAAGCACTAGATAATAACATATCCTCCAAGGACCATGTTTTGGATTGAGCTGAATACCAATTTCCCTCACTCAGAAAACATAATAAGAATACGTAAACTTTTTTTCTTAGATGCTTTTTTTCCTTTTTTATTTCTTATTTCACTATATAAAAAATATTTTATAATTTACAACTAAATTTCAATTTCATTATGTAAGACATATATATATTTTTCAACTAAATTTTAATTTCATTATAAAAAATATTTATAATTCACAACTAAATTTTAATTTCATTATAAAAAAAAAGATTTGTAATTTGAGACTTTATAAAATTAAACTTGTCTCGACGATAATTCGGTAACGATTAAACTTAAAAAATTAGAAACTATCATCGTAATTTTTATTCTAACTGAAAAAAATGCTATTAACATTATAATCATATAGTTCATTATGTAATGTACTTCATTGACCTTAGCAGTAACGAATTGCATTTTATTATATATTAAAAGAATTATAATCGATATTACATAAGGGACATATGAATATAGTACATAAGCAATCTATCCAAAAGCGATGATAAAAAATTAATTAAGTTAATATCTTATCCTATGATGATGATATCTGGTGACGAATAGTGTTAATAATAAAGTTAATTAACTATTATACTATGTCTTACAATTATGAAATAATAATAATTATTTCTTTTAGTAAAAAAAAGATTTCGGTAATTATTGATAATTAGATGTAAACATTAAATGCAGCAGAAACAATGTAAATAAAAAAAAAACATTAAAATTAGAAAAAAGCATAACATACTAAATTTTGGCAATACGAAAGTTATGTGAAAAATCACCACCAAAATTTGGATCATTATTGGTATGTTTAAACATAATAAAGAAATAATAATTGATTTATTCTTAGGTGTTGATTTGATTGTTGGTTCCGTATACCGTATTCCGAATACCGTTCCGTATTCTCTGGGGTTGTTTTCAATCTCTTTTTAGGTTGACGGCTGCCCAGGACACAACATCGGTCAATAACAATTCTGAACCCATATTGTAAACATAATTTTGTATTCTTTATTGATTGTTTCGAGTACCTTTCATAAAATTGCTGATGGAACTTACACCAATCATCATATTTTAAAACAGCTGGCATTTTTCCAATACGGTGAAAAATGCAAGTAGATAGGTAGGCACTTGGGCCAGACAGGTCAGTAGGTCAAGGTCACTCGGAAGTAGGTCAAGGTCACCCAGAAGTAGGTCAAGGTGACCCGGAAGGCCAGACAGGAAGTATGTCAAGGTCATTTTAAAAGTAAGTCAGACTGGCGGCGATCGTCAGTTGTTTATAAAGATTGTATACTTGGTTTAAGTAATAGGTATGCAGGAAAATAGTAGGAAAAAAAAAATGCTTTTTCATACAATGTAAAGAGAAAAAAATGTACGTATACGTTTCTTTAAAATTTAAAAAAGTGCAAACTGGTTTTTTACATCTTAGATGAAGAATCAACAAAATTAATGCAATTTTGAGATGCATTTTTTTTCTTTTTTTCTTGTTTTTTCTTTTTTTTATGAAGTATTTAAAGAAGAGGAAATAAAAACCATTAATTAATTGCGAGTATCACCGTATAAGATTTTATTGTTATGTAAGAATGTTGACAAAAATATGAATAAAAAGAAAACAAACAGAAAATCAAAAATATCTAACATGTGGTTTAAGTAATAGGCGTAAATGGATATAGTAAGAAAAAATGCGTTTTTATAAAATGTAAAGAGAAAAATTTAAACAAATTAAGTGTACCTATGCGAATTTTTAAAATTAAAAGAAAAAAGTGCAAAGCTGGTTTTTAAATCTGAATCAACCTTGACCAAATTGATATTTTGAGATGAATTTTTTTCTTTTCTTTTTTGTTCTGATGAAATATTAAAAGAAGAGGAAAGAAAAAATTATTAGTATTTTAAGATTTTATTGATATGTAAGAATGTAGAACAAAAAAGATGTATTCTTATGTTGTGTTAAAAAAAAAAAATAAAACAAATTTATTTATATGTTTGAAATAATTTTTTATTTAAAAATATTTTACAATTTTATAGAAATCTGTGCTGTTTTAATCTAACATTTTTTCTTTTAAAAGATACATATATACATTATAACAATTTTTAACAGCACATCTGAAATTGTTGTTTAATAAGTATAGGACAATAAGTATAGGACAATAAGTGTATAGGACAATTTGATTTAAAGTTATCAATCTTTTGTAATGACGGCACGTTTCTGCTTAAATCTTCTATTTTATCACTGTCAATGTACTTTTGAAGGAATAGTTTTTTTTGTTCTCCTTTAACATAAATTTTTTCAGCTGACTCTAAATAGTGTTTTAATATGCATTTTACATCTAAATATTCAACTAGACCGTTATTCCATTTAAGTCCATTTATTTTATTTTCGCAATACTGGTTATTATATTTCATATCCGGACTAAGTTCCTCTGAGGGGTACGGTGCTTTGAAGTGATAGACAGTTGGAATTAAACTTCCTTTTTCAAGTATGGCTAATTCTTTTAGGAAATATTGCTTTTCATTTCCTTGTAAAAATTGTAGGTCAACTATGAGAACTCGTTTAACCATGTCGACGGTTTGTGTAAGAATACTCATTAGAATAAATAAATTTACATTTATATTCACTTCGGCAAAAGAGCTTTTCATATAAATATAGGTTAACAGTGCTATTTTTAACTAATACAACTATGCTATTTCATCCATTTACAATGATGGTAGCGGGGCCATCATGCTGTGGTAAAACCACTTTTATTCATAATTTAATAAAGTATAAAAAAGAAAATATACAACCACATATTAATAAAATTATTTGGTGTAATCCAGACAAAAATGCCGTTCCAAAATTCTTAAAAGATGTGGAATATAGTAACACTATTCCGGATTTTAATGACAATAAAGAAACTTTGTTAATTATTATCGATGATATGATGTTAAATTCCCATGATAAGTATGTATGTGATTTATTTACTAGAGGATCACACCATATAAATTTATCTGTAATATTTGTAACACAAAATGTTTTTCACCAGGGTAAATTTTCAAGAGATATTTCGCTTAACTGTAAATATCTAGTACTTTTCAAAAATCCAAGACATAAATCGCAGATATTACCTCTAGCTCGCCAAATATATCCCAATCAAATCAAAGCATTTGAAAAAGTATATAATGAAGTGACGTCAGAACCATACGGGTATATATTAATAGATCTTACTCAAGACGTTAATGATATATTTCGATTAAGAAGTGATATATTTGGAAAAGGTTTGTGTTTTTGTACAAGAGATCAATTAGAACAATTTGGCAAAGAATATGAAACGTTTGAAGGTCAACCGTCATATATTGCACCTATTAAAAAGCTCTAAACCGAAATTTCAGAAAGTAATTATAAAACATTGTCACCCTGAAGTAATCAAAACATTTTGTGAAATTGCTTTAAATATTTTAAAAGGTAATTGTAATCTAAGTAAAAAATCAACAACCCAATTACGAATGTATAAAAAGGAATTGAGATCCCTCATTTGCCGCCAAAAATCTATAAATAGTAAAAGAAAAATCATTATTCAACGTGGTGGATTTTTACCTACGCTTCTTGGTGCAGTATTATCAGGGATAATCGGAAATTTTATAAAATGAATAATACAACATTTAACAAAATGATTATACTAAAACCCGAGATTTATGAGAAAATGAAACAAAATGCAGACTTTGAATTAAATGAGTTGGATAAAAATATGAAAAAAATATTGTTAAATAAATATCTAACAGACACTCGAAAATGGTATTTATACAGACAAAATCTATTTAAAATAAAAAACAAAAATAGAGTACTTCCTAGAAATAAAGAGGAGAAAGTAAAAATTACGGAAACAAAAGGTACTCAAACTCGTGCAAAACCAATGTATATAGATGCGGAAGCTCAATCGCATTATCCTGAATATAAGAATGTAGGAATACAAGTTGTTCCTGAAGAAGAAGAAGTATATGAAAAAGAAGCTGATGACGAAGTATTTGATGATGAAATTCAGGAAAATGTTTTAACAAAAGCATTGTCAGCTGCTTCAGTTGGAGAACGCCTTAGAAAAAGAAAATCAATTAGAAATCAAAATGTACAAATTTTTGAAACTGATGAAACTGACAGGGGACATTATAACTGTTCCTTTAGATAGCCCAAGCCCACCAACGAAAAAAGAAAAAACTATAAATAGCAAAGAGTTGAATAATTCATCAAGACGTGTTTTAAGGTCAGCAGTAGGTAATACTCAAACAGAACTTAATTTTCCAATTCGTAAGAATAAATCCGCAAGCTCATGGACAACATACAAGTAAATGATGAATTTTATGCCACTTTACTCAGTGATTCATCTATGAACTATTATCCAGAAAATTCATTATCATCTTTTACAAATAAAATGAATAAATACATGTGTGATTCAAGGTGGAAAGTCGGTATTTCAGAAATATATGTTAATGATTTCGTTCCAAATGTGTATGGTGAAGAATGGGAAAAAAGTACTCAAATATTTATTAAAGGTATGCAGAAAGATATGATAGGGGTTGGAACATCATATATTCCATACATAGAAAAACAAATGATATGCGACTGGAAAGTTTTTCTACTACCAACACTAATTCAAAATATACGCCCACTTAATAGGTTTACAAGAAAAGAAGTTGAACGACAGTTGATTTGGGGAATTTTTAATTTTATAAACGATGAAGTTCATTATACACAACCAATAAAAGCTGAGGAGATGCCTAAAAATTTAAGTTACACCACAATATGTGTTACTAAGCCTAAAATAGATATAAAAATAAGAGCAAATTACGCTTATACCCTGCAATGACTTTTGACAACATGTTTCAATCAAGTATCTTTTAAAGTTACAGATTTTAAAAAATATAAATCACGTGTAATAGAAGCTTTCAAAACTTTTATAGATAGTGTACAATTGATTCCCATTAGTAAACCAGATATGTTTTTTATATACACAGATATAATTGAACCGCAAAAACTAGGTGATAAAGATATAAGGTGTTTAAGATCTGTTAACATACAAAATTCTTTCACTGATACTGTAAAAGAATTCAGTAATATTCAATATTGCAATGTGGAGAAATCATTTAATAACATTTCATTACTTTTATGTGATAAATATGGATACAAAATAAACTTTTCCAATAGTTCAATTCCAACAAAAATTGTATTACATTTTAAAAAAGTATAAATAAAAGCGATTTTACAAAACTATATATTATTTTATTTTATTCATTATGGAGAGAGCGTACTACAAATATTATTTAGTTCAATCAGGAAAAGGTCTTGAGGATATTGGTCCTTTGTTACACTCAATTGTACCTTACCAAAGGGGACGAGGGTTAGGGAGCTTTTTCGGTGGTCTTTTTAGATATTTAAAACCAATATTTACGTCTGGAGCTAATATATTTAAAAAAGAGGTTATTAACTCTGGTATTAATGCATTATCTGATATTGCCACATGTAAAAGAAGTGGTTCAAGATCGAAGTAAAGAGATAATGAAAAATGTAAGACTAGGTGCAATTCGGAAACTCAATGAAATGTATGGACAAGGCAAAAGAAAACGAAGAAAATCTATAAAAAGAGCTCTCATTAATAATTTAAATTATTTTACGTCGAAGCGACACAAAGTTAATAACAAAAACAAACAAAAAGATATTTTTGAATAATTATGATTGAATGTATGAAATCAGAGCTTGATATTTTTAAAACACAGCCTATTCAGTCAAGTATTTTACGATCTGAAGAAGTTTCCTATAACCCTATTGCTTCTTTAGATAATCCGTCTGTCATAGAATTTGTTTCACTAGGGCACGGTGATACATATAGAGACTTGTCTTCGACATATCTAAAATTAAAAGTACAAATTTTAAAAAAAGATGGAACTCAATGGAATAAAGATAAAAAAACTGATGGAACACCTATACAACAACCAAGTGTGGTTAATAATATGTTACATTCATTAATAAAACAATGTAATGTTCAACTAAATGGAAAGAATATATCTCCATCAGACGGCAATTATCATTACAGAGCTTATATTGAATCATTGTTAAATTATGGTACGGATGCCGCTACAACGCATTTGGAGTGTGGTGGATGGATGCTAGATAAGCCAAATATAGCAAAAACAGATAATAGTGGTTCAAAAGAACGTCAAAAATTATACCAAAATAGCAATGTAGTGGAACTTATGGGGAAATTACATTTAGATATGTTTAACCAACCTACACTTCTCATAAACAATGTCGATGTTCGAGTTGTCCTAACATTAGAAAAACCAGATTTTTACCTCTTTGCAGATGATACTGATGAATCTCAACAAAAAATTTTAGAAGCCACTTTATTTACGAGACATGTAACAATTAATCCTAGTGTGCTATTAGCACATAATGCTGTATTGGAAAAAACTAATGCCAAATACAATTACAAACGGGTAGAGTTAAAAACTTTTACCATTCCACAGAATAGTTCATCAATATCACTTGATAATGTTTTTATTGGACAGTTGCCAAACACAATCATTTTTTGCATGACAGAAAATACAGGTTACTCTGGAAAAAGGTCAAAAAACCCATACAATTTTAAACATTTTGATATTTCACAATTTGTGTTAAACGTAAATGGTGTTCAAATACCTAATTCAGCAATTGAAACCAGTTTTTCAGATGAAAATAATTGCTGTACAAGAGCATACAGTACACTTTTTTCGGGAACTGGAATTTACCATAATGATAAAGGTCATCAGATAACAAAAACCATGTTTAGTAATGGGTTTTTCATTCTAGCTTTTGATTTAACTCCAGATTCATCAGGAAATGAAGTGTGTCAAGGTCTACTAAATCAAGGTACAGTTAGAATTGAGGCAAGACTATCAAAACCACTTACATCTACACTGACTGCTATTGTTTATGGAGAATTTGATGCAAGTTTACAAATTGATAAAAACCGAAATATATTCTCAAACCTATAAATAATTTTTATAAATATAAATTATAAATGATAATTTTGATAATTACTCTTTTGGAACTGTGTACAACGATAAAATAAATAAAGAGCTCTGTCAAATACTAGAAAAATTTGATGTTATTATAACAAATAAAAAAATCAAAAAAGAGTTTTTATCTAATTATATTAAAGAAACAACTAAAGTATATGAATTGAATCAATTTGATTAATGAATACCCTAGAGATAAGTGACGTATTAAGATGTAACAAACACACACGTAAATTTTTTAAAGGAGTTTTTGCTCTGGATCAACTCCCCAGAATAATTGAAAAACAAACTTTTTTAATTGTAAACACTGATAAATCAAAAGATCCGGGAACACATTGGTTAGCTATTTTTAAGCCAAAGAATGGCTGTGTTGAATATTTTGATTCGTTTGGTAGAAAACCAGATAAATTAGAAATTTTAAGTTACTTAAAAAATCAATGTATAATTTTTAATAAGAAACAGTTACAAAGTAACTATTCAGATGTTTGTGGGCAATATTGTTGTGTTTATACATGGTATAGATGTTGCGGTTATAGTATGAACGCTTTTTTAAAACAATTTAATAAAGAAAATCATATAGAAAATGACAAAAATATAATAAATACTTTTTACTTCACCATATATTTGAAAATTATAATATTTCTCAATCATGTCTTCCTAAGAGATATAACATTTAATAATAAACTTTAGTGTAATTAAAATAATGAAAGAGCAAAGTCCTAGCATTAATTTGTTGCTGAGTTATACATACTTTCTCAACAGAAGTCACACATTAAAAATAGTTGTCGGATTTGACACAGATTTTTTTGAAGTTGCAAGTGTTTTTCATTGGATTGGAATGAAACCAATTATTTTAAAATATCATGAATGGTGTAAATTTTATGACCTATTTCATAAAAAATTTTCCAAGCAGTCAATTAAAAATTCAAAATTATGTTTACAAAGTGGATTAAAATCTACAGTAGGACAGAATCTTAGCATTAACAAAGAGGAAGCTGACGAGTTTTACAGTTTGATTGATTTCCTACATGCAGTAGTTGCATATAATAAAACTGCAGAGCCAAATGTAAAGGAATATGTTAAAAAATACATAAAGACCTGTGAAGAAAAGAATGTTGCAAAGTTGAAAGAAGAGATTTATATTCCGGTTCAAAAATTTAATATACGATGTAATTTTTCTCGACTCTTTTATGAAATACCTGTATTTTTACAAAAAAAAAAAAAAGATATTAAATAAAACAATTTTGTAACTATATAATTTGTTATTTATTTCATTATTTATAAATTAGGTATAATTTGTTATTTTATAAATTTGGTATAATTTCTAAATAATCTGGATCTCCTTCTTCATCACTGATATCCCATTAAAAATCATGCCAAGATCTAAAATAGTAAAAGAAATTCATGTAGATCTGTAAAGAAAAGAATGTTACAAGGTTAAAAGTAGAGATTTTTATTCCAGTTCAAAAATTTAATGTATGATGTAATTTTTCTCGGCTCTTTTATGAAATACCTGTGTTTTTACGAAAAAAATTAAATAAATCCAATTTATAACTACATATACATATTAACATTAAGTACATTTAAACATGAATCTGAAAAATAAAGCAACTAAATAAAAGAAATTTATACCTATTTTGAAATTTATATTTATTTATGAATAATAAAAACTTATATAACTATAAACCAATTTACATCTTTTATTGGTAATTTGCATATATTTTACCAAACGACTCAGATATATCTATAATATTTAAATTTAAATTTTTATCTTTATATACAAAATGTTCTTTTTCTTTTATTTCTTTTACAAAATCTAAATTCTCAAAAATATCAGAATATTTTTGAGGTACAAATATAATTAAATTGCGGGTCTCAAAGACCCACTTAAGACCATAAATGGTCTTTATTTGCTTAACATTTATTATATGATATAGAGCATCTTGCTCCATATCTTTAGTTTTTAGGAAACTTTTTCTAGTTTTCACATTTTTGTTATTAAAAGCTTCTTTGAAGCTTTTTTTTGTTGGTGGTTCTTCTTCTTGAAGAAGAATGATTTCTTCTTGTTGTTGTTGTTGAAATTGTTGATGTTGTTGCTGTTGTGGTTGTTGTTGTTGTTGTTGATGATGATGATGATGATGTTGTTGTTGATGAAGTGGCTGCGATTCCTGTTGAGTTCTTATTCTTTTCCGTTTAATTGGGGCTAACTCCTGTGTTGGCTCTATTTGCTGAGCGTAGGCGAAAATTTCTGCTGTGTTTTCCATTTTTGCTTCCTTTTTTCTGTATTATTATTATGTTGAGCTCTGTCTTTGAATTGACATATCTTAAGAAAGATTTTAAGTGTTTTTATTTTCATTAATTTTCTTATATAAGACTAAAAAGAAAAACTATAAAAGAAAGAATCCTGAACATTTTTTTAAAAATGAATAAAAAGAAGAATATTTAAATATTTATATATTTTATTTATTTTTTAATTTATTTAATTTGGTTTAAGACCAAAAAGCTAAAACTTACGAGCTGTAGTTTATATAGGAAACCTAAGTGAAAAATGTAATAATCTAAGAAAAATGTATTCATATATTCATTTATTCACTATTTTTACATTCAGATATTCATATCACAAGTTCATTTATTTTTTTGATTATATTACAAAGTTTTATTTTTAATTGTATAAAAGGTAGAGGCCATATCTCACCTTGAAATATTTTAAAATATATATCCTCATTTCTCCGCTCTCCATATTTCACACTTCTTTGTATATTACGCATTTTTATTTGTGTAGAATTATATTCGATTTGGTAGACATCCTTATGTAAACTTTTGGTATCATCAAAAATTTACATATATCGAGGTCGAAATCTCCTGTAAATATTATTTCGAAATCGAGAATACCTCTTTTTATTTTTATTATTTCATTAAACGGTCTCTCCTTTTCATTATCATTAGAGATTTCAAATTCTTCATGTTTGTTGTAAAGTCTGGTTTTAATCATTTTCAAAATTTCACCATATTTATCTTCAATAAAGATGTGTAGGTCCTCAAAATAGTGTGTTGCATTTGACATGTACGCTGGAAAACCATCTAAGAAATATGAATAAAAATTGTATTTGTTAATTTTTACCTGCGAATAAATCTGGAATATTGATGAAAATAGTATTTATAAAAGGAAATACTTTTTTTGGCAGAGTTTTTTCTTCGTTGTATATGATACGCTCAATACATGCATTTTTTAATTCATTTTAAAACCTTTGTATAGCAATATTTACAAGAGTACAATTAAAATGTTAAAAATGTTAGCATTATTTGTACGAAGAAACCAATATATATGAAAGAAATTTTGTTGAATTATATTACTTTTAATTAAATACTTTATCACCTGAAATTTACAAGTAATCTATTTATAAAATGCCGTATTTTTCACATGTATAAATACATTAAAGAATTTTCAACAACAGAAAAATTTACGTCAATATACGGAAATCATTTTGCTCTTTGTCCTTGGGCTTACGCCCAACTCGTCATCTGGACCGAAAACATATAACTGTTGCTCTATAGAAAATTATAAAATAGAATAGCTCTATAGAATTATAAAATACATAGACCAACCAGACGAAACTTTCGTCGAAGAAAATTTCTTCGAAAAGGTTTAAACGATACATGGCAAATCGATTTAGTAGAAATGATTCCATATGCGAAGTTTAACAAAGGAAAAAAATATTTATTAACTGTTATAAACATCTTTTCGAAATATGCTTATGCTGAACCAATTAAAACAAAAAATGCTAATAACGTGTTACTTGGCATCTAAAATATTTTTAAACGTGCTGGGACATTCCCAAAAGTTATTCAATCTGATCGACGTAAAGAGTTTTTCAACAAAGAATTTAGAAAACTTATGGAAAGAAAAAAAATTAAACATTATCATACATATTCTGAAATGAAAGCATTCATAGTAGAACGTTTTAAACGTACTTTAAAAAATTCAATATGGAAGCAGTTCAGTTTTCAAGTTAAATTTAAATGGATATCTGATTTACCATCTCATATTGAGAAATACAACTCAACATATCATCATACAATTAAACTTCCACCTAATAAGGTTACAAAGAAAAATGAGAAATTATTATGAAAAACTGTCTACAATAAGTTAAAAGTGTTTAGTAAAGCAAAATACAAAGTTGGAGATTATGTTCGTATAAACAAATTTAAAGGTATTTTTGCAAAAGGCTATCAACCTCAACTGGTCAACAGAAATATTTAAATTGACGAAGAAAGATTACAGGTGTGCCAAAGTTTTTTCCTAAATACTATATTTCTAAAATGTGGGTATATTACTTTTTTTCAAAAGTTTAAAATAGTTCTGGTAATGTGCCACGAGATGCAAGTAAAGGAAAACACGTCAAAGTTAAAATTACTGAATTACAAAGAAAATAAATTGATGAACATATAAATTCTTTTCCAATAGTTGATTGGCATTATTGTAGAGCCTCAACTAAAAAAAAGTATTTAGATGGTAATGTAAATATGAGCTCAATGTACTTTTTATATAGAAACAAGGTTTCTGCGCCAGTCAGTCTAACACTTTTTCAAACAATTTTAAGGGGCAATATAATATAAGTTTTTTTAATGCAAGAAAGATTTGAAAAGTATATTGTTTGAAAAACAATGACCAGAGAAGAACGAAAAAGAGATCGAAAAATTGATTTTAAAACAACGAAAACCATTGTTATTTGCTTTGATATGCAAAAAGTATTTCCGTTACCAATTGCAAATACATCAAATTTTTATTATAAAAAAAAATTAAACTGCTACAATCTAACAGCCAAAGTTAATGGTTATAAAATTGTTTACAATGCTTTATGGAATGAAACAGTTGTTGGGCGCGATGCTAACCACATTAGTAGTGCATTATTGAAAATATTATTAAAAGTTGTAGTGGATCATCATTTGGCTACATCGTTGATTCTGTGGTCGGACAGTTGTGTTACCCAAAATAAAAATACTATAATGTCATTTGCCCTTCAGTATTTTTAAAATAAAACGAAAAATTATAACTAATAGAAGGGAAATTTTGTGAGCCAGGTCATTCTTCTATTCAAGAAATTGATAACGCTCATAGTGTTATAGAACAATACCTCTAAAATAGAATAATACCTATAAAAATATTCATTTTCTCAATTTTTAAATAAAACTCAAACTGTTTCTTCTGTTTCTCTTGGCTCAAACGAATCAATTTCTATCATTCCGCAATTTAGTTCATTTGTTACAACTAATCCAATTACTACATCATCCCTGTCAAATTCAACTGTTAAAACTAAACCTAGCATTTGTTTTGTGTATTCAGATACGCCTTCAACCTCTTCGTATATTAGCTCTGTATGCAAAACTCCCTCTTTTCTTGATCCACTTATTCCACCTATTGTTAAGCTAAAGAAACAATTCTTAGCTTCTAATGATGGCAGATATTTGCTTGCTCGTCTAAAAGATCGGAATGTTTTCGATAACGTCAGACTTTTTCTTGCATATCCCCATAATAAGCCTGACCATGTTTGCTAGCTTTAATTGCTGCTGATAGCTTTAATGAAACATTTGGTCTAACTTATGATACAAACACTGTTTACAGAAAAGATAGGTATTCTTCTTATATTCCTAATAATGTCATTATACCAAGAGGAGGAGGAGTTCTTATTGCAATTAAAAATAAATTTAACTCTAATCTTGTTACAATTGTTGACTTTACTCAACTAGAAATTTTTTGCATTAAAATTGAATTTAATTATAAAAGTTTATTCATTGTCTACTGCTATATTCCTCCTAACAGTAAAGCTGAGATTTATAGTCAAGATAATAATGCAACTGATTTTATTAGAAACAATCTAGAGGAATCTGACGAAATTCTGAGGAATTCATTCTCCCAAATATAAAATGGATTAGCCATAACGATGAATCATTTATGATTTCAGATACTTTTAGTAATGAATTGGAAAGCTAATTTATTGATAATATCAATATAAATAACATAGAGCAAATTTCTTCTGTACCTAATTTTCAAGGTAAACAACTTGATCTAATCTTTACCTCAGATTGGAACAATCTAATAATTATATTTTAATTATTTTCCCTTTCCTTTGATCAACGTTGATCTCTTCCACCCTCCTTTGTGTTTTTCTTATTGTGTTAATCCACCTTGATGTTCTGAAACAGAAAATGTATACCAATTCACTTTTAGAAAGGCAAACTATGAAGCTATAAATAATTTTCTAAATTCTTATGATTTATCTTCTATATTAAATAATATAGATCCTAATGAAATGACAAGTAAGCTTTATGTAATATTTTTTAGTAGTTTTAGCCAGTTTATACCTATGACCAGAAATAGATCAACGAGCTGCTGCCCTCCTTGGTTCACACGCGACCTTCGACCTATTATCTATTTTCTTTAATACTTCTCTTAATCTAGGTATCTAGGTACTTCTCTTAATCTATTTATTTAGAAGAAAGCATTTATTAGACCTATTTTTAAGAAAGATAAAAAAAATATTGTTAACAATTAGCGTCTGATAGCTAAATTGTCAGCAATACCTAAAGTATTTGAATTAATAGTTTTGATTCAATTTATTCTCAGTGTTCTAGAATTATTTCTAATAACCAGCATGGTTTTGTGAAAAAAACAAAACAAAATATTTCAACCAACAAAAATCTCGTTGAATCAACGTCTATATTCCTAAATTATATGAAATCGGGACTACAAACGGATGTTATATATACTGACTTTAGTAAGGCATTTGATATTTTACCCCACAGTACCATTTTATTAAAATTAAAAAAGTATGGTTTTCTTGAACGTTTTATTAAGTGGGTAAATTCTTATATGAAGGACAGATATTACAGTGTTATCTTTAGATCTTGTACTTCTAAGCCTTCTCCAGTAAACTCAGGAGTTCCACAAGGAAGCCATTTGGGACCGCTTCTTTTTATTTTGTCCGTTAATGATGTTACTACCTTCATTCGTCACTGTAACATTAAAATTTACGCAGATGATATGAAAATTTTTAAAAAAATAACATGCATAGAAGATGCCGACTTACTTCAGGCTGACCTAAATAAGTTCTTCTATTGGAGTAACATAAATAATCTTTTTCTTAATGTCAGTAAATGTGCATTCATGACTTTTTCTCGGCGACTATTGAACATTAACTTAAAATACTCTATTAATAATTCAAGTTTGACTAAAACTAACTCTATAAGAGATCTAGGTATTCTCTTCGGCAGTAAATTAACTTTCAAGGTCCACTATGAAAGCATAATTTATAAATCGAATTCAATGCTTGGTTTTGTTAAACGATGGTCAAAGGAATGGGTAATAAACACAACATTGATTTCACTCAAACAAAAACCACAGTAAAGCAAAACATTTTTAAACATCTATAAATGTATAATTTATAAAATGCTATGTTTAAAGAATGATATAATTATATTTCTTTTTTTTAGTTGAATGTCTGATATACGGGTTTTCCAATTTGAGTGATATGATTCCTTTTAAAAAAAAAACACACTAATTGTTAAGGAAATTCAAATGTTTTTTATTTAATGTGAAGTACAATCGATACAATTAAGTTTTGAATAAAACGTCATTCAAATGCCCTCCACGACTTCTTTTGCAGGAACGAATTCGATGAACCCAATTTTCGAGCACTTTTTCCACTAAATCAAGTCTACACCAAACTACATTAACTACACCAAAAATCGACGTTTCAGTTAACTTATGCTATATCCATTAAACTTAGGCAACATCGACCTTATAATTGAAATCATCAGCAAATGTGCAAAATCAAAATGTGCATCAGCAAAATTAAAAAAAAAAAAGGAAATCAAGTTTTAGTTAGATAGCTTGGTTTTGATACAAAGCATGATTCCTGGATAATAGTATTTTATACTATTCCAAAGTAGATATTACTTAATACTCTACACATATTTAAAATATTTTAATTTTTTGTTTGTGCATTTTACTTTCGCTTTTTTATTTTAGTAAAGTTAATAATATGATTTTAATAAAATATATTTATCACAAAAAGCTTTTTTTCATTTCGTATATATTTAATTATTTGCATTATATATAGTTTATTATAAGTTTGCATAAATGAAAGTAATTTTACAAGAATATTATAAATCTTGTTCTATTTTAATTTTTATTTTTTCATTTTGTATGTATTTAATTCTGTTCAAATCAAGTTCATGATTAAGTACATTAGTCAATTTAGTTACGATTTTATACATACAACCGTAGAAAATACACCTGTTCCATATTTTATATTAAAAAAGAAATAAAATAGCTTTAAATAATCAAGTTAATGTGCATTTAATTAATATTTTTTAATTTTTATCGCAACACAATAAACATTCACTTAATACTATAGGATATTTTTGATAATTCATAATACTACATAACTCTTTCCAATGTAATATAGGTCAAAGCACTAATTCCATCAATTTTTTTAATGTTCAAACCTTCCATCTTGAGATCCTAAATCTTCTAACTTGGTCCCTTATGATATTATTCAAATTCTCCGAACCTGCTGAATTCCCAACTTTTCCTTTTCCAAATCTCTAAACTTGCTGAAGCTTCAATGCTTATAACATCGTACCAAAGTCTTAAACCCCCTATCCTTAAAAACTTTTCAAGCACACCTAATAATTTAATTTTTAAATTTCATAACACATATTCTCACACTCTAATCAAATCCATAAATAACGAGGAAGAATACAGTTGCCTTTGTCAACTCTTAGATACCCGTACGAACCGTTAGTATGTTCACAGCCACTCTGCCTACAATATTATTTTTTTAATATTTTAGTATTTTAAAATAATTTGGGTGAATTTTATAATTTCTAGAACTTATGGGTTGTACATATATTCAAACTATATGTTTATATGTACATTCTTCTAAAGCAGATTCTAACCTTCCACATAACGATTATCAATCCAAAACTTTTTCAAATATTCTATAGTAACATTTAATACGCGGTAAATGTATATTAAATTTACTTAGTACAAAATAATAAATATAATTTTAAATATTATATTATATTATATTTAAATATTCCATTGACAGAATAATTTCTTATAAGTACAATAAAATACATATATGTATGTAAATACGGCGCTATATAATATACATATATACTCTTATCATTCATTCACTAGTGACATATACGATATGTAAATAAACATGATATTATATAAGTATGTATATATATTAATATCATATAAATAAAAATTCTTCAAGCAACCGTTATGTTGTTTATTTATTTGCATTTTTTTATACTACGCATTATATCCTCAACAATTTCAAATTATCGAGTAAAACAAATTGGAAAAAATTCGTTTTAAAGAAATTTGTTAGAAAATTTGAAAAAATCAAGTAACACTTTCGTCAATTATAAAGTAACCCTATATTATTAAAAAAAGTTGTTAACAGAAATAAGAGTATAATGTTGAAGCTTTAATTTTTGTGTATTACATCAAAAAAATTTGAACAGGTGTTCAAGTTACAGGTGTTTAAAAATAGGAAATTTTCAGTTTTTGACTCCTTACAGCTCCTAAACGGGGGGTGATACAAAAAAAATTTCTGAAATGACTCATACTTATTTTTAAAGATCTAACTTCTGTAAAAATTTCAAGTTTCCAACTTGAACCGTTTAAAAGATAGAAGGGTTAAAGGATTTTGCAAAATTTGAGTTTCACATAACGGTAAATTAAGACACCGTATACCACAAATATATATTAATTGTATATATACTTTTAAAGCTAATAAAAGTAGTAATCGTTTGGCGTTTTCAAAATGAAGATATACCTTATACAACTTGTGCTATAACAATTTAAATATAGAGCTTTTTTGAACCTTTGGGGAGCTGTAGCTCCGTAACGGGTGGGGCTACAAAAAAAAGTTATTAAAAATAAAATTAATATTTTTGTGAGATCTATCAGCAGTTAAAATTTCATAGCTCTATTTCAAAAAAAATGTCGGGATCTAAAAGTTAGGTGTTCGAGAGCTACCCTAAGGCTTGGTCCAAACTCAACCACAAAAAATAGGGAACCTACAAATTACTCCCAGAATATTTTGTGTAAATTTCAAGATTCTAGCTTTCTTAGTTTTTGAGTTAGCGTGCTGACGGACGGACATGGCTCAAAAGTCTTAGAATTTTTTTCTGATCCGATCCATACCTTTGAAGGTATATCTAGCTCGCTTATTTCGAGGTGTTACAAACGGAGGAGTAATTTTATTATACCCGATCCTATCGTACGGGTATAAAAATCCATAATAAACTTCATTCAATCATATACATAATATATATATTTTCTGTATAATAACTTGTTTTTATTTTAATTATGAAATTTATTCTGCATTAACTTGTTAATCTTCAAAAATATTATATGAGTTTATATTACACTTAATAACAACACCGGCTTAATAACACGTTAACTCACAGCAAAAGCTTTTTAATATAATTTTTCCAAGCTTCATTACATTTATATATTGCACATATAAATAATTATAATAATACTAATTTCAAGGTTAACCACTTATTGCACATTACTGTAAATAAATTCACATATTACTTTAACATTCCAATGTCGTCACTTCGTCGTACACCATACTCATACTTTGATACTACATGGTCATGACGTCACTTCCTGGAGTCAAATCGGTATAGCTATACTACTCCTTTATGAATTTAAAATTTCTTTGCAAACGATCTTTTTTTGTAAAAACACGGTTATTATTATCTTTTAGAAGATGCTCCTGATTTATTGAATATTCGAAACTTAATATATGTATACTTATTACTTATATTATAAGATGCATTTTATAAGATACCCCTGATTTAATATAGAAAATTTTATTAAATTTTACATATTACATTTCATGTTTACTCAAATAAAAAATCCTAAAATGATAAACTATCATTTCAAAATTTTGTTTATGTATGTAGAAAAAAAAGCAAAGAAAACAAAGGAAAATTTATTATTTAATGGAAACAAAAGAACAAAACGAGGAAGAATACAGTTGCCTTTGTCAACTCTTAGATACCCGTACGAACCGTTAGTATGTTCACAGCCTGTCACTCTGCTCACAATATTATTTTTTTAATATTTTAGTATTTTAAAATAATTTGGGTGAATTTTACAATTTCTAGAACTATGGGTTGTACATATATTCAAACTATATGTTTATATGTACATTCTTCAAAAGCAGATTCTAACCTTTCACATAACGATTATCAATCCAAAACTTTTTCAAATATTCTATAATACCATTTAATACTAAGCGGTAAATGTATATTAAATTTACTTAGTACAAAATAGTAAATATAATTTTAAATATTATATCATATTATGTTTAAATATTCCATTGACAGAATAATTTCTTATAAGTACAATAAAATGCATATATGTATGTAAATACGGCGCTATATAATATACATCTATACTCTTATCATTCATTCACTAGTGACATATACGATATGTAAATAAACATGATATTATATAAGTATGTATATATATTAATATCATATAAATAAAAATTCTTCAAGCAACCGTTATGTTGTTTATTTATTTACATTTTTATGTACTACGCATTATATCCTCAACAATTTCAAATTATCGAGTAAAACAAATGCAAAAAATTTGTTGAAGAAATTAGTTAGAAAAATGGGGGGGGGGGGGTTGGTGATACAAAAAAAAATTTCTGAAATGACTCATACTTATTTTCAAAGATCTAACTTATTTTCAAAGATCTAACTGTCAAAATTTCAAGTTTCCAACTTAAACCGTTTAGAAGATAGAAGGGTTGAAGGATTTTGCAAAATTTGAGTTTCACATAACGGTAAATTAAGACACCGTATGCCACAAATATATATTTATTGTATATATACTTTTAAAGCTAATAAAAGTAGTAATCGTTTGGCGTTTTCAAAATGAAGATATACCTTATACAACTTGTGCTATAACAATTTAAATATAGAGCTTTTTTGAACCTTTGGGGAGCTGTAGCTCCGTAACGGGTGGGGCTACAAAAAAAAGTTATATAAAATAAAATTAATACTTTTGTGAGATCTATCAGTAGTTAAAATTTCATAGCTCTATTGCAAAAAAAATGTGGGGATCTAAAAGTTAGGTGTTCGAGAGCTACCCTAAGGCTTGGTCCAAACTCAACCAAAAAAAATAGGGAACCTACAAATTACTCCCAAAATATTTTGTGTAAATTTCAAGATTCTAGCTTTCTTAGTTTTTGAGTTAGCGTGCTGACGGACGGACGGACGGACGGACATGGCTCAAAAGTCTTAGAATTTTTTTTTGATCCGATCCATACCTTTGAAGGTATATCTAGCTCGCTTATTTCGAGGTGTTACAAACGGAGGAGTAATTTTATTATACCCGATCCTATCGTATGGGTATAAAAAGATCTTATTTGAATATATAATAGATGTAGATTATACTAGCAGAAAAATTTAAAATGTTTAATTTAAATTAAACATTTAATTTTCTAAAACAAAATATCTATTTTTTATTGATATTAGCCTAAACTGTAATTGAGGCCTTCACGTAGCATCATGAAGGTCACCATCGTACCTAGCCTAAGCTGTCAGATCTTTTATATTGAAGAGAATATTGACAATATTATTTTGTTATAATAATACAGCAAATATCCTCCCCACTTCAAGAGTTACAATGTTATTTACTTTATATACAATTTTTATTTTTATTTTTTTTGAAAGTAATAAGTTTTTAATTATGCTTCATTAAGTTATACTTTAAATTTTTATTCTTATTTCTATTCTATTAAGTTCTTTTTCTGTTCTATTAAGTCATTATTTAAGTTCAGAGGCTAATTCATATACAATCTTAAACTTTTGGTAAAGATAGGTAAAATTCGATTTATTGCGCGTATTGTGTGTATGAATATCAATCATTCTATTCAAAACGAAGTTATGTTTTATCTTGTTATTAATTATTTTGTATGCTGTGAGATATAACTCTCGTTTACAAATATTTTTAAAGCTGAGATATTTTTCTGTATATAGTAAGCTTGTTGGATACAATAGTGGATATTTATATATAATTTTAATTGCTTTTTTATTAATTACATCGAGTTGATCTAGCATTTGCTAACTGGCACCGCTCTATATGGGGTTCAGATATACAATGTGGGACATAATATACGAAGAATAAATTGTGTATAATGCATCTGTAGAAACAAATTTACGCAATCTGCATAATAGAAAAAGCATTGGCGATATTTTATTATGTTTTATTAATAACACGTTGTATATGTTCAACCCATTTCAATTTTTTGTCAATTAGCAACCCCAGTTTGTTAAAATTATTTACAGTTTCGATTGCTATTGAGTTAAAATAGACAGTATACAGTTTATTACCTAACAGAAGAATCTTTATTTTTTTAATATTTATGCTCAATTTATGTTTTCTAATCCAAATATCTATTATTTTTAAATCGTTTTCGATGTTGATCCTAAGTTCATTTTCTGTGTTCTTAGAATATTTAGTTACCGCGTCGTCGGCATACAATTGAATAGAGCCTTTGTGATTTAGACTAGCTATATCATCAATATAGATTTTGAAGAGTTCTGCACTTAAAATGGACCCTTGGGGTACGACGTTTTTGATGGTAAGATTGTCACTAAAAGAATTTCCAACTTTTACTTTTTGTACTCTCTCTGATAGGTATGACTTAAAAATTGAAGAAAAAGAAAAATTTTTGTAGATCTAGAAGAATATACAGGCCACAAATTTATTACTATCAATGTTGTTGCTTATAAAGTGAGTTAGACTAAGGCATGCTACCGTGGTATTAGAATTGCTTTCAAACCCAAATTCTTCTTTATGTAGTATACTATTATGAGATAGGAAATGTTTTAAATGATGTTTTATAATTATATCAAATATTTTTGACAAAGCGTTTAAAACAGAAATTGGACAATAATTCGAAGTTGATATAATTCAATTAGGGTCCTCGGTGGCCTAGCGGTTTAACACGTGGCTTATTAACTGAGGGAGTGCGGGTTCAAATCCTCCACAGGTAGCAAGTTTTATTAATTGAAAACAAATTCCCCTTCCTACCAAATATAGCGTAATTATAAAATATATAATATAAACAAAATAAATAATATTAGTGTATAATTTAATAATAGTATTCGACCTATAACGGCCTTAGTAGCCGATGGTTTTGTAATATTGCAATATCCTATGTGATTTGTAATAGTAATATAAATAAATAAATAAGATAATTTAATTAATATAGTTAACTTATTGCTATACATTTACAGATGCTGATAGTTACTATTTTAATTTTTATTACATTTAATTACATTTCGTTAAATTTTTTTTACCAAATTGAATAAACAGAGCGAAGAATTTGGGCCAATTCGTTTACAAAAAATCTTTAAAAGAATCAATAATCTATTGGGTATATTATTAGGGCGTATATTATTGAATTTCCACAATATATTCGGTAATACCGAAACATAAAATCGTATAATAAAAAACTGTGATAAAGAGCTACGCTTTTGTAAATTTTCAACTGAATTGGACAAACCGTATAAGCGCGACAACAAAGAAATTAAAAACTTTCATTGAGCCCTGGTGCCGGAAAACCTCAACACATCATAACCAAATCAACTAAATGAGGTTCTGCGGTGAAGCGCTACACTTTTGTAATTTTTCAACTAAATTGGTCAAACCGTTTAAGCAACAAAGATATAACAACAAAGATATAAAATTTTTTATTGAGTCCTGGTGCCTAAACGGGTTAATGCATCCTAACCAAATCAACTTAGTGAGCTTCTGTAAGGAGCTACACTTTCGTAAATTTTCAACTCAATTGGTTGAACCGTTTAGGCGCGACAACAAAGAAATTAAAAAACTTCACTGAGTCCTGGTGCCGAAACGGGTTAATGGATTGTTACCAAAATGACGTAGTGAGCTTTTCTGCAAAAGAGCAACAGTTTAGCGAATTTTCAAGTCAATAGATTAAACTGTTTAAACAGGACCACAAAAAAATTTAATGAACTTCGTTCGGCTTCTGGTTACCAGAACTTCATAAAATTTGTCACATGCTTTTTTTCAGACCATAAAACCACCATACAAAATTGGACATAAATCGGAAACAAAAAACTTTTTGGAAGCCCACCAGGCCGAATCCGGGAAATATATTGCAACCATATTGCTTTGCCATACCCGGAAAACTAAGAAGAACATTTGTGCAAATTTTCAATTCAATCAGTCAAACCGTTTAGGCACGACAACGAAAAAACCAAAAAGCTTTAAAAGGCTCTCGGGCCCCAATGGGTTAATGAATCGAAACTATATAGCCTATAACTCCTTCCGGGATCGTAGAAATCTTTCTGCAATTTGGTTGCAAACGGACTGGTGGTTTTTACGTGAATCCGGTCCAAACAAACAAACAAACAGAATTTCTTCCTTATATGTTATAATTAGAGGATGATGAGATGTATGTGTATTCTTTATATGGGTTTTTTTATAAAAATGAAAAATTAATAATGAAAATCCGAAAATTTTGGAAAAATATTCGTATTGTAAGATAGCTCAACTCAATATTTATCATTTAAAAAAAAGGTCAAAATCGGTTGGCGAATCATTGAGTAAAAGAGTTTTAAATGTTTATCATTTACAGATTAAATATTATGATTTGGTGTTTTGCAGTAAGTTTAGCATAAATTAATATACATTTGAACCTTCGTAATAAATGGTTATAGCATATTGGGAAATGTTTTGGGTTGACAATCATTAGGTGGAAGATTAAAATCTGCTTTTGAAGAATGCTTAAACATATAAGTAGTTTGAATACACATATCTACAAACCATAGTTCTAGAAATTATAAACTTCACCATTGTTTCAAAATTAAAAAAAATTAAAAAAAATTAAAAAAATAATATTATAAGCAGAGTGACCGACTATGAAAGTAGTAGGAACATGGCGAAGCCGCACGGAGGAGCTTTTCTATAGCCTTGTCAGTGGCGGAGCCGCACCGAGAGGTTTCATTCATCTTCCTAAGCTTATGCAAAAAAATTATTTGTCTAAACTCGCCTAAGTGTATGCAAAAAACGTCTGAAAACGTAAAGTAAAAAGGTCCGTGTCTTTGATGTTTTAAATTTATAAATAATTTGATTTTTATAACCGTACGATAAGTATCAAGTATAATAAAATTACTCCTCCGTTTGTAACACCTCGAAATAAGCGAGCTAGGTAACCTTCAAAGGTATGGTTCAGATCAGAAAAAAATTCTAAGTCGATTGAGCCATGTCCGTCCGTCCGTCAGCACGCTAACTCAAAAACTAAGAAAGCTAGAATCTTGAAGTTAGCACAAAATATTCTGATAGAAATTTGTAGGTTCCCAATTTTTTTGGTTGGGTTCCGACCAAAACTTCGGGTAGCTCTCGAACACCAAACTTTTAGATCCCCAAATTTATTTGAAATAGAGCTATGAAATTTTAGCTGCTGATAGGTCTTATAAAAATATTAGTTTTATTTTTAATAACTTTTTTTGTAGCCCCACCCGTTACGGAGCTACAGCACCACAAAGGTTCAAAAAAGCTCTATATTTGAATTGTTATAGCACAAGTTGTATAAGGTATATCTTCATTTTGAAAATGCCAAACGATTACTGCTTTTATTAGCTTTAAAAGTATATATACCATAAATATATATTTGTGGCATACGCTGTCTTAATTTACCGTTATGCGAAATTCAAATTTTGCAAAATCCTTTAACCATTCTATCTTCTAAACGGTTTACGTTGGGCACTTTAAATTTTGACAAAAGTTAGATCTTTGAAAATAAGTATGAGTCATTTCAGACATTTTTTTTGTATCACCCCCCGTTTAGGAGCTATAAGGGGTCAAAAACTGAAAATTTCCTATTTTTAAACACCTGTAACTTGAACACCTGTTAAAATTTTTTTGAAGTAATACACAAAAGTTAAAGCTTCAACATTATGCTCTTATTTCTGTTAACAACTTTTTTTAATAATATAGGGTTACTTTATAATTGACGAAAGTGTTACTTGATTTTTTAAAATTTTCTAACAAATTTCTTTAACGAATATTTTGCATATTGTTTTACTCGATAATTTGAAATTGTTGAGGATATAATGCGTAGTACAAAAAAATGTAAATAAATAAACAACATAACAGTTGCTTGAAGAATATTTATTTATATGATATTGATATACATACATACTTATATAATAACATGTTGATTTACATATCGTATATGTCAGTGATGAATGAATGATAAGAGTATAGATGTATATTATATAGCGCCGTATTTACATACATAGATGTATTTTATTGTACTTATACGAAATTATTCTATGAATGGAAATATTTTTAAAGAAATGTGTGGCGATATACTTATAATAATATAAATATACTTAATGTGCGCATTAATATAATATAATATTTAAAATTATATTTACAATTTTGTAATTTAATATATATTTACCGCTTAGTATTAAATGGTACTATAGAATATTTGAAAAAGTTTTGGATTAATAATTGTTATGTTGAAGGTTAGAATCTGCTTTTGAAGAATGTACATATAAACATATAGTTTGAATATATGTACAACCCATAGTTCTAGAAATTATAAAATTCATCGAAATTATTTTAAAATACTAAAATATTAAAAAAATAATATTGTAAGAGTGACAGGCTGTGAACATACTAACGGTTCGTACGGGTATCTAAGAGTTGACAAAGTATTCTTTCTCGTTAGTACTTTGGTTTGAACACAGAATTAATTTAAAAATAAAAGATGATAAAAGTATAAAGAAATCATATACAATACCATAGAATAATAAATTACATATAGAAGAGAACACCTCAAGTAAAAATTTGCGATAACATTTTATTAAGAGAACTTTTGACTTGCCTCCACTCGTAGAAAGCTTTTAATTTTTTCTATGGTCATAGTGGCATACTATTTAATATTTATTTGTAATATATATGTATATATTCATTCATGTCCACTAATGCATACTAATGCAAATGTAGAATAAATAAGAGTGATATAAAAAGAGAAAAAAAAAACTATTAATATTTTGTTCTTATTTTTATTGATCTTGTATGAGATTATGATTTATGATGCTTATAATTTCAAAATATTGAAAAATTGTTCAATTAGTAAATTTGTTTTCTAGAAAATAAGTTAAAAAAAAAATGATAAAAGTAATAATAGTTTTCTGGTGCATACATTTATTGTTAAAAAAATTATGTGTATATGTATGTAGGTAAATAAATTAAAATATAATATACATAAGTAGGTACCAAACAATATTATAAATATGTACTACGTATATGTAATTTGCCTTTTCGTTTAGTTTACTCAGCATTTGAATTAAAATTGATGTAAAATAATAAGATTCACTAATTAAATAAAACATTTCAATCAATAAATCAAATTTATAAAAATACTTTTCTAAATACCAATATATGTATGTACATATCTATGTATTTACGAGTACAAAAAATGAATTGGTTTCATAATTTATTTAATATTACGATTTCAGTTAAGATATTATGGATCGCAAAAAGGTTTGGGGAGTAAGTTGCTTGATTCCTTCTTGTGGAAAAAAGAAAAGGGACAATCCTTTATTAAAATTTTACAGGTTTAGAAATGAACGGATTTCGGTTTTAAAATTAAATAATGCACCGAAAACAAAAAATATTTGTGTTTGTACTTGTAGTCATCATTTTAAAACTTCAGACAAACATCATTTTTAAACATTCAGACATTAAACAAAAACATTACAAAAGGGAGCAATACCTACTTCAAATTTAATTGAAAATAACACAGATAATACGTTTGATCATATTCCTGTTTTATTTAACGGAAAAACGTATTCAAATATTTCAAAAAAAAAATGAGGATTTAACTTTTAGAGAATTAAATATTTACAAACCCCGAGTTCAAAAAATTTAGCAACCAAAAATAAATGAAATAAAGTAAATAATGAAATTGGTCCACATCTATTCACAAATGAGAATACAATATTCCTTATACCAACAAATAGCAATGAAATAATGGAAATCATAAACACTTTTAAATCTAATTCATCGCCTGGACCTGACGGTATTTCAATAAAACACATCAAATCTATCGGGCATTTAATATCCTACAAACTTGCTGATATAACAAATGAAATTTTACATACTGGCGAATTTCCAGATGCGGCTAAAGAATGTATTATCACTCCAATTTATAAATCAGGAAATAATGCAGACTGTAACAACTATAGACCAATATCTTTAACAAATTGTCTATCTAAAATCATTGAAAAAGTTATTAAACGTCGTCTAATTATGTTCCAATCTAATTGAATAACTCCAATCTAATTGACGACCACCAATTTGGTTTTCTAAATGGAAGTAGTACAGAATCAGCTGCAGTCGAAGTTGTTAATTTTATAAACACGGTATTAGATAACAACAACTACGCTGTTGCTATCCTTTTAGACCTAAAAAAAGCATTCGACACCGTGAATCATGATATACTACTAAATAATCTTTTTAATATTGGTATTAGAGGAATTGCAGCTAATCTATTTAAGCCCTATTTGGAAGATCGTAAAATTAAAACGAGAATAAATTATTCAATTAGTGAAGAAGCAAGTTTACCAATTGGAGTTCCTCAGGGCACAGTTCTTGGTCCAATTCTTTATTTAGCTTATGTAAATAGTTTCAACCAAATTAGACTAAAAGGGCATTATTCAATGTTTGCTGACGATACAATAATTTTTTATAAAAGCAAAAACACCAATCAACTGGAAGAAATCATCAATAGTGATCTGCATAAAGTCAGCGAGTGGTTAAAATTTAGCAGATTAACAATTAACGTTTCCAAAACTGAGTTTATATTATTCAAGCAAAAAAATAAAGCAAATATTAATTTATCAATCAACATCAATCAACAACCGATAAAAAGAGTTGAATCAGCCAAATATTTGGGCTTATACATTGATGAAGACCTGGCTTAGAAAATACATACTGAAAAATTAAAAAAATCTATAATGTCAATAATTGGTGCAATTGGAAGATGTCCTAGATTAAGTGAACATGTAGCAAAATTAGTATTTTACTCTCACATCCAATCCAAAATGCGGTATTTAGTCACAATTTGGAGTCAATGTTCCAAAATTATTATAAACTCGGTTACCGTCCTCATTAATAGAGCCATAAAAATTTTATACAGACTACCTTATGATTACTCAGCAACATCATTGTATTCTGATTGCAAATTACCCTCTGTTGAACAAACAATATTTTTAGAAAACTGTAAGCTGATTTATAAATTATCAAATAATTTAATGAAAAGCCACTACAAACAAATGATTCAATCCATAATTATAACACAAGGAGTGCAGAGCATTTTCGACTCGGAGCTCCCAGGACGGAAAAGGGTAAAAGAGATGTTATGTTCAACTATCTAAAAGTTTTCAACAGTCTTCCTAACAATATAAAACATAAAAGTATTTAAAAAACGATTGAAAGCATTACCTACTCAAGTTAATTAAAAAAAATAAAATAAAAAAGAAAAAAAAAAGTAAGAAAAAATAAAAAATTAAATTGAAATGTAAAGATAATTTTAATATGTATTATAATGTGTTATATTAAACAATATCTTAATATATTGTATTAGAATATAAGTTAGTTATAAGGAGAGATTTGTACCAGTTTTTTATACTGCCTATCTCTGTTTATTTTAATAAATAAATAATAAATAAAAAAAATAAAAAAATACAAGAAACTTAGAGCAAGTAACAAAATAAAAATAATAAGAAAGCGCATCTTGTATCATCTGCAAAAAGACGATTACAGCAAGTGAGACAAAGAATTTGTTCATTGTCATTTTTTATTGGTGGTTTAAAGGGGATAAATAATAATGCCAAAATATTCAGTAAGATGATATTACATCCAAAATCCAAGAAATTATGTTGGAAAAAGGAGGAAAAAGAATTAGCTCTTAACATGAACTAAAAATCGCCTTTATTTTATAAATATTTAACAAATAATTTAAATTTACCTTGTTTAAGAACTTTAAATCGGTCGCAACCAGTTAAAAATCTTACACCAGGTATCATTGATATTGACATTTTAAGATCTCTTTAATTGAATCTATCACCGGCAAAAAGGAATGTAACAAACGCTGTTTTATTGCAAAAATTAAGATTTAATTGTAGGATATCAAGATTGTTGTGATAAAAAACAAACCAAGTTGCTAAATACATATGAGTGTTTATGTTAAAAGCACTTTTTTCAGATTGGATTATTTTTGGTAAACTTTTAGTTGAGAAAATTAAAATCGTAATTGATTATTGCAGTAACTTGCGCTTTAATATAAGGTGCATAGGAAATGACCAAGGTTCTAATAATAGAAGCTGCTTTAATTTATTAGGAGTATTTAAAGATAACGTGCTCAGTAATACCTTATTGCTAAAAAATATTTTTTTCGAAGGTCGTATTGTTACTTGGAAGTGTGTTGAGGAAAAAGATAATTCTACAAAAATGTGTTGCAAGTTAACATTAGTACATGTAAAACCGAATAATTGGCAAGAAATGAAAGTTTCATATTCTTCACAAGTTTTGAGTAAGACTATGAAGGTTGTCGTTCAAAATGCACATCAAGTAGGAATGTATAGTTCAAAAACTGCAGAAAACGCAATTTCAACGCAAATTTCTTCGAATTTATGAACAACTTGTTTGATTGTCTTAATAGTTCAAAACCATTTAGCAAAAATTTGTACAGAAATCCACTAAAACGTATAGGAGTCACTCGCAATTTTTTGGAGCATGCTTTGGAGAAGCTAAATACGATTAGTTTCGAAGATCTCAATAGGACTTTTTGGGTAGACGGATTAGTGCAAACAATTAAGGCTACTTTAGCTTTGTCTACAGACCTTTTAAAGAGTATCCGGAGGTGATTTTTTTTTAACGTATAAAATCAACCAAGATCCATTAGAAAATTTATTTTCCGCAATTAGAGCTAAAGGTGGATTTAATAAAAACCCTTCTCTTTATAATCTATGTAATACACTTGCCAAAATTATGTGCCATAAAATATCATATTTTTCAAAGAACTCAAATTGTCAGCCTGATAATGATGTTTTCTTCCTCGAAAATATTGTTGAAACAAGTCCGAGTTTTGAATCAAATGATGATATCAATTTTAACGAAAGAAGTACAAAACGGAAAGAAAATGTAGAGGAAGAAAATAGTAGTCCAGAAAAAGATGAAGAAATGCCAGAATACAATGTTATTGAAGATGATATTTTAATTGCAGAAGAACTTTCACTTAGATATTTCGCAGGGTTTGTACTTTTTAGAATACTCCCTAAAGTTAACTTCAATTTTGAATTGTGAAAATATTCTGAGAAAAACGGGTGAAACAATATCGTTTCAAAGCACATCTGAAAGATTTTTATTTCACAAAAATTAAAAACAGACTGACTTTGGAAAAATGATAGCGCCCAAAAACTTACCATTTGAATATTTTCAAAGCAGTTACAAACAAAACACCTGAAATTGAAGGTATTAAGAAAAATATCGTAGAATTATATATTATAAGAATATCCCCTTGTAACAAATTTTCTGATTGGTTTACTAAAAATAATCAGTGCTATTACCATCATTTAAAAATTCTACGCTATTTCATACTGGTATTGTTGCGAAAGTTTTGTGTTTGGGAATCTGAAAAAATATCAAGAGTTGAGACAAAAATTTGGCTAAACTTAATATATTAGAAAGAGGAGAAAAGACAAATTGATATCTTTGTTGTATATAAATAACTACATATATTTAAACTTTACATTATAAATCTAATATATAAAGCAGAAATTCTGTTTGTTTGTTTGTGTCATTTTCACGTAAAAACCACCAGTCCGATTGCAACCAAATTTTGCAGGAACATTTCTGCGACACCGGAAAGTTTTATAGGCTATATGGGGTTTTGGTTCATTAACCCATTGCCGCCCGAGAGTCGTTTAAAGCTTTTTCGTTTTTTCGTTGTCCTGCCGAAACGGTTTGATCGATTGAGTTGAAAATTTCTACAAATGTTCTTTTTTGCTTTGGACGGGTGCCGAAGAAATTTGGATACAATATGTTACTCGTATTCGGCCCGGCGGACTTCCAAAAAATTTTTGTTTCCGATTTATCTCTAATTTTGCATGGTGGTTTTACGGTTCGAAAAAAGCATGTGACAAATTTTTATGAAGTTCCGGTAACCCGTTTGGGCAGGAGAGGCAAACGAAGTTCATTAAATTTTTCTGTTGTCATGCTTAAATAGTTTGACCAATTGAGTTGAATGTTTACAATAGTGTAGCTCTTTACCAATTGAGCTCACTGAGTTGATTTGGTTACGATCCATTAACCCGTTTCGGCACCAGGGGTCAGTGAAGTTTTGTAATTTACTTAGTTGTCGCACTTAAACTGTTTGACCAATTGAGTTAAAAATTTATCAAAGTGTAGCTCTTTACCACAGGAGCTCACTGAGTTGATTTGGTTACGATTCATTAAACCGTTTCGGCACCATAGCTCAATGAAATTTTTCAATTTCTTTGTTGTCGCGCTTAAACGGTTTTACCAATTGAGTTGAAAATTTACAAAATTGTAGCTCTTTACCACAGGAGCTCGATGAGGTGATTTGGTTACGATCCATTAACCCGTTTTGGAACCAGGGCTCAGTGAAATTTCTTAATTTCTTTGTTGTCGCACTTAAACGGTTTTACCAATTGAGTTGAAAAATTACAAAAGCGTAGGTCTTTATAACAATAGCTTTCTGAGTTGATTTGGTTACGATACATTAATCCATCAGGTTTCAGGCCATGAAGTGTTTCATTTTTTGTTGTTGTGCTTAAACGATTTGACCAATTGAAAATTTGCACAAGTATTGCACTTTGGCACACAAACTCATTCAATAAATTTTGCTGTGATACATTAACACATTTCGGCACGATAGACCGTCAAAAAAATTGTAATTTGTGTCTAATTTGGCAGGATAAATTTATGGTTCTAAATAAAGCCTGTGACAAAATGTTTGTTAACATTTGTTAACCCATTTCCACACGAGCACGTATCAAAAGTATTCTGCCTAATTTTTTGTATTATTATTATTATTAAAAAGATATTTCCAACACTCTTTACTTTTATCTATACTGTTTTTAATATTCCATAAAAACCTTTCAATGCAAATTTTTAATATAGAACAGTAATTAAAGTAACATTATTAATAATCTTAAGAATACTGTGTGTAAGTCTTAACAACATAACATTTTCGGCCGTTGTTGAAAAGCTGAAACAATTTCCTACATTAGACAATCATCATGTCATCATTCAGAAATGCATTACTTACACGTGGTCTTTACATGTGGTCTATCTATATAAGATGCATGTGTATAATATATTTCCCATAAAATATCATTGAAATATGTACATATAGTATGTATAATATATCCGTTTATTTAAAAATACTATAAACATAATCAATTAAATTAGAAAACATATTCACATTTCTGTACAGTATTTAATCAAAAATGAGTACATACATATTTAAAGAACTGAAAACCTTACATTCTTATCCATACACAATTTTGACACATATTTTTAGCCAATCAATTTGAAAACATAATTAGAAAAAGTAAATGTAAAAAAATTCTGGTAGATTTATAAAGGTAAAACACAATCATGCAGTTTTTATATTAAAAAAAAATATGTTAAACAGAACCTGAGATGTATGCATTTAAAAAGAAGTTTTTTCAAAATTGTCAAAATTGTCAAAGCTGTCGGTGATGTAGAATCCCTATCGATAAGGGTACATAAAAAAGTTGTTCTACAACATTACTCTATTAAGAGACCTTGCATAGTTAATATTTCATTGCTCTTTATTAAACAATATATAAGTTTTGTAAACAGACGGATTGACAGAGCGAACCTAATAGCAAATTTTTCAAAATGTGCTTAAAAGGATGATTCAGAAAAACATGAAGCGATATTCCTTACGAAAAAAAATGTATTACATTATGGTCTTTTATAATTGAAATGCAATTTTATGTTTCGGTATTAAAGAATATATTGTGAAAACTCACTTCGCCGTATTTGTGTACTGAATAGATTATTGATAACTTTAAAGATTTTTTGTAGACGAATTGTCTTTAATTTTTCGCTCAGTTTATTCAATTTAACTAAATGTAATAAAAAATAGAATATTAACTACCAGCATCTGAAAATGCATAGTAATACGTGAACTATATTAATTAAATTATATTAACTCAAAAGCAAAAGTTAATAATTTTTATTTCATAAAGCCGATAAAATACTCCGAGCAACGCCGGGTACTCTGCTAGTATAAATATATGACAAGCATTTTTTATTTTTATTAAATATTTTTACTTTATAAAAAAGTTTAATTTCAAAATAATTATATGTAAGTTAATATATAATGAAATCAAAATAATATTTTTGTTTAGTTAAGTAAGTTTATAGTTTTTAGTATCAATCATAACCTTTTTATTTTAAAGTAGCAATAATTTCCATATATTTCAATCTATTTTATAGTGTCAATAAAATCAATCTTATTCTTTAAATTAATTTAAATTTATTGTTCTGAAAAGTTATTCAAATTTAAAGTAGGTTTACTATTATATTTTCTCATACATACATATAAGATTACCTGATTACCTGAATGTAAATCTAGTATTAGTTATCCTGTATCAGTGTTATGGTCATTTTAGAACATTTTTAAAAACACCTGTACAAATTTTTAAAGGTAAGATGCAGAAAATAAAGTTCAAACATTTTACATTAACATGTGTAAAATACTTTACTTAGTTAAGATGGGTTTCCTTCAAATTGAAGAAAGGGTTTTATGATTTAACATTTTTCTTCATTGAAAACATTCTAAGAAAAATTTTAAATTGAAATAATCAAATTTGAAAATGCTTTTAAGTCTACTTTTATTTGGCTTAACCTAATATCTGTTAACATATTATGGATTTCAAATTATATGCATGTATGTATAAATATATATGAATGTATAAAATATATATACAGAAAATATAAATATTAAATAGAAGACGATCTATTAAAATGAAATACACCAATAATTAAAAATATTAATAAAATACACCAAAAAATACACAAATATTAATAGTTTTTTTCTTCGGTTTTTATATTCTTTTCTTCTTATTTATTCTATATTTGCATTGGCATGCATTAGGGGGCGTACATATATATTATAAATATATAAACAAAAATATTAAATAGCCGCTAGACCATAGAAAAACTTAAAAGCTTTCTACGAGTGGGGGCAAGTCAAAAGTTCTCTTAATAAAATGTTATCGCAAATTTTTACTTGAGGTGTCTCTTCTATATGTAATTTATTATTCTAAGAGAATACATAGAGTATTTATCCCGAACAAATTTTTTAAACCATTTCTACACAAAATATAGAACCCCGAACTTCTGTTTTGTTGCAGATTAACATATTTTGAACAAAAACTTTATACAAAAATAATATTTATTTGCAGCTTATATGAAAATGTATTCTTTTCTTATTTATACCATTTTATAATTGTAGTGGTATGGTAGTGGTAATATTTTTTTTATTCGTATTCATTCTTATTTGTTTGTACGCATGTTTGTTAGATTTGAAATGATTAGAATTTGAATGTTTAACAAGTAAGCTTGAAATTTTATTAAAAATAAAATTTAAGGTCTGGCGAAATATTTTCTAGTTTGGTTTGAACGTTGTCACATATTTTTGTTATACATAAATAGACCTCTTATTGAACTGTTATTTTCGAATACTTCTATTTTCAGCAATCAGATTTCTAATTCTTAACAAATTTTTAAGAAAAAAAATATTTGATTTGAATAAAAAAAGTGCAATATTATTGGATTTATGATGCATAAATAATATATACTTACATACATGTAAGTATACATATGTAAGTATGTATGTATGTATTTTTGAAATTTTTTTAAGAATAAAATTTAAGGGTAGATTTTTAAAATTTATAATAAATGTACAAAATTATTTGTTGAAGTTTGCATCAAAATTAATATTATGATACATTAATATGCACATATATTATTTATGCATCATAAATCCAATAATATTGCACTTTTTTTATTCAAATCAAATATTTTTTTTCTTAAAAATTTGTTAAGAATTAGAAATCTGATTGCTGAAAATAGAAGTATTCGAAAATAACAGTTCAATAAGAGGTCTATTTATGTATAACAAAAATATGTGACAACGTTCAAACCAAACTAGAAAATATTTCGCCAGACCTTAAATTTTATTTTTAATAAAATTTCAAGCTTACTTGTTAAACATTCAAATTCTAATCATTTCAAATCTAACAAACATGCGTACAAACAAATAAGAATGAATACGAATAAAAAAAATATTACCACTACCATACCACTACAATTATAAAATGGTATAAATAAGAAAAGAATACATTTTTATATAAGCTGCAAATAAATATTATTTCTGTATAAAGTTTTTGTTCAAAATATGTTAATCTGCAACAAAACAGAAGTTCGGGGTTCTATATTTTGTGTAGAAATGGTTTAAAAAATTTGTTCGGGATAAATACTCTATGTATTCTCTTAGAATAATAAATTACATATAGAAGAGACACCTCAAGTAAAAATTTGCGATAACATTTTATTAAGAGAACTTTTGACTTGCCCCCACTCGTAGAAAGCTTTTAAGTTTTTCTATGGTCTAGCGGCTATTTAATATTTTTGTTTATATATTTATAATATATATGTACGCCCCCTAATGCATGCCAATGCAAATATAGAATAAATAAGAAGAAAAGAATATAAAAACCGAAGAAAAAAACTATTAATATTTGTGTATTTTTTGGTGTATTTTATTAATATTTTTAATTATTGGTGTATTTCATTTTAATAGATCGTCTTCTATTTAATATTTATATTTTCTGTATATATATTTTATACATTCATATATATTTATACATACATGCATATAATTTGAAATCCATAATATGTTAACAGATATTAGGTTAAGCCAAATAAAAGTAGACTTAAAAGCATTTTCAAATTTGATTATTTCAATTTAAAATTTTTCTTAGAATGTTTTCAATGAAGAAAAATGTTAAATCATAAAACCCTTTCTTCAATTTGAAGGAAACCCATCTTAACTAAGTAAAGTATTTTACACATGTTAATGTAAAATGTTTGAACTTTATTTTCTGCATCTTACCTTTAAAAATTTGTACAGGTGTTTTTAAAAATGTTCTAAAATGACCATAACACTGATACAGGATAACTAATACTAGATTTACATTCAGGTAATCAGGTAATCTTATATGTATGTATGAGAAAATATAATAGTAAACCTACTTTAAATTTGAATAACTTTTCAGAACAATAAATTTAAATTAATTTAAAGAATAAGATTGATTTTATTGACACTATAAAATAGATTGAAATATATGGAAATTATTGCTACTTTAAAATAAAAAGGTTATGATTGATACTAAAAACTATAAACTTACTTAACTAAACAAAAATATTATTTTGATTTCATTATATATTAACTTACATATAATTATTTTGAAATTAAACTTTTTTATAAAGTAAAAATATTTAATAAAAATAAAAAATGCTTGTCATATATTTATACTAGCAGAGTACCCGGCGTTGCTCGGAGTATTTTATCGGCTTTATGAAATAAAAATTATTAACTTTTGCTTTTGAGTTAATATAATTTAATTAATATAGTTCACGTATTACTATGCATTTTCAGATGCTGGTAGTTAATATTCTATTTTTTATTACATTTAGTTAAATTGAATAAACTGAGCGAAAAATTAAAGACAATTCGTCTACAAAAAATCTTTAAAGTTATCAATAATCTATTCAGTACACAAATACGGCGAAGTGAGTTTTCACAATATATTCTTTAATACCGAAACATAAAATTGCATTTCAATTATAAAAGACCATAATGTAATACATTTTTTTTCGTAAGGAATATCGCTTCATGTTTTTCTGAATCATCCTTTTAAGCACATTTTGAAAAATTTGCTATTAGGTTCGCTCTGTCAATCCGTCTGTTTACAAAACTTATATATTGTTTAATAAAGAGCAATGAAATATTAACTATGCAAGGTCTCTTAATAGAGTAATGTTGTAGAACAACTTTTTTATGTACCCTTATCGTTAGGGATCCTACATCACCGACAGCTTTGACAATTTTGACAATTTTGAAAAAACTTCTTTTTAAATGCATACATCTCAGGTTCTGTTTAACATATTTTTTTTTAATATAAAAACTGCATGATTGTGTTTTACCTTTATAAATCTACCAGAATTTTTTTACATTTACTTTTTCTAATTATGTTTTCAAATTGATTAGCTAAAAATATGTGTCAAAATTGTGTATGGATAAGAATGTAAGGTTTTCAGTTCTTTAAATATGTATGTACTCATTTTTGATTAAATACTGTACAGAAATGTGAATATGTTTTCTACTTTAATTGATTATGTTTATAGTATTTTTAAATAAACGGATATATTATACATACTATATGTACATATTTCAATGATATTTTATGGGAAATATATTATACACATGCATCTTATATAGATAGACCACATGTAAAGACCACGTGTAAGTAATGCATTTCTGAATGATGACATGATGATTGTCTAATGTAGGAAATTGTTTCAGCTTTTCAACAACGGCCGAAAATGTTATGTTGTTAAGACTTACACACAGTATTCTTAAGATTATTAATAATGTTACTTTAATTACTGTTCTATATTAAAAATTTGCATTGAAAGGTTTTTATGGAATATTAAAAACAGTATAGATAAAAGTAAAGAGTGTTGGAAATATCTTTTTAATAATAATAATAATACAAAAAATTAGGCAGAATACTTTTGATACGTGCTCGTGTGGAAATGGGTTAACAAATGTTAACAAACATTTTGTCACAGGCTTTATTTAGAACCATAAATTTATCCTGCCAAATTAGACACAAATTACAATTTTTTTGACGGTCTATCGTGCCGAAATGTGTTAATGTATCACAGCAAAATTTATTGAATGAGTTTGTGTGCCAAAGTGCAATACTTGTGCAAATTTTCAATTGGTCAAATCGTTTAAGCACAACAACAAAAAATGAAACACTTCATGGCCTGAAACCTGATGGATTAATGTATCGTAACCAAATCAACTCAGAAAGCTATTGTTATAAAGACCTACGCTTTTGTAATTTTTCAACTCAATTGGTAAAACCGTTTAAGTGCGACAACAAAGAAATTAAGAAATTTCACTGAGCCCTGGTTCCAAAACGGGTTAATGGATCGTAACCAAATCACCTCATCGAGCTCCTGTGGTAAAGAGCTACAATTTTGTAAATTTTCAACTCAATTGGTAAAACCGTTTAAGCGCGACAACAAAGAAATTGAAAAACTTCATTGAGCTATGGTGCCGAAACGGTTTAATGAATCGCAATATTATTGGATTTATGATGCATAAATAATATATGTACATATTAATGTATCATAATATTAATTTTGATGCAAACTTCAACAAATAATTTTGTACATTTATTATAAATTTTAAAAATCTACCCTTAAATTTTATTCTTAAAAAAATTTCAAAAATACATACATACATACTTACATATGTACTTGTTTTTTACTGGTTTACAATTCAATTTTTAAAATAAAAATACAAACATTTTTCATATTATATTACATACCTCAATGGAAGCGACGAATTTTTATTAGCATAATTACGAATACTCATTCCAATAATAGCAAATTTGTATATACAATGCACACATATTTTAGCTTTTATTTTTACAAAATGTACTTTCATACACAATTTGTCTGTAACTCAAAAACCTCATACAATTTCATCATATACCTAATTCTTACATATTATATTCACATTCATGCTTTACACAAAACAAAAAAAAAAAAAGAAACATAACCAAACAAAAAATATGTAGATAAATACTTAACATATAAATACATATCTATACTATTCATATCAAACTACATGTATAGCAATAGCGTATATTGTATAGAAACATAAAAAACAAAATAAAACAAAAAAAAACCTTTAGCCATAGACTATAGATACCTAACAATAACTTTGTAAATTAATATCAAAATTATACAGTTTTTTTAAATTGTACTAAACTACATGTATAGCAATTAAACTACATGTATAGCAATAGCGTATATTGTATAGAAACATAAAAAACAAAATAAAACAAAAAAAAACCTTTAGCCATAGACTATAGATACCTAACAATAACTTTGTAAATTAATATCAAAATTATACAGTTTTTTTAAATTTAGTATTTAAATTTACCGTTATGTGAAAACGAAATTTTGCATGATTTTTCTACTTTCATAACTCCGGCACGCTTTTAGATAGAGGCTTGAAATTTTGAGGCAAAAAAGAACTTTTAGAATTAGTATAAGTTTGCTCAGAAAAGTTTTTTGGGCCACCCCCTATGATGAACTATTAGGGCTCAGAATATGAAAATTTGCTATTTTTAAACACCTGTAACTTAGGAACCTGTACATATTTTACTTCGGAAAGATATATGTTATGTGAAAACCTCATTTTGCATGAAATTTATTTTTTCATAACTCCGGCACGCCTTTAGATAAGAGCCTGAAATTTTGAGACAAGAAAGAACTTTTAGAATTAGTTTAAGTTTCCTTAATTGTTTGCACCACCTCCTGTTTAAGAGGTATTAAGGTTGAAAATTTAAAATTTGCTATTTTTAGGCACCTTTAACTTAAGCACCTGTACAAATTTTTTTTAGGCAAGATATAAAAATTAAAGCTCCAGTAATATATTTTTAAGTGTGTTAACGGGTTTTCTTAGTTATGAAGGGTTCCGGACTTACAGCCCCTCAAAATTTCAGAAGAGTGTTATTTTCACATATTTTCTTATTACAAAAAATTTCTTAAATTTTATTTAAATTCACAATTCTAAACAGTTTGTATTGTGTTTTGGAAATGTGCGCTTTTAAAATTTGTTGGTTTACATTCTACCTTGTTTCATCATCTTATCACTGCTAGTTTCGTTCCCTATTCCAACTTTTTGTATTCTATCCGAAAGATATGATTTAATAAAAGCTATGTGATTCAAATTAAACCGCATGCTAGAAAACTTTAAAAGAAGAACACCATGGTCAACACAATCAAAAGCTTTTTTTAAATCAAGAAAGGCAGGCAGACCGTTCTTTTGTTAGATTTATTTTTGAAACCATAATATTGTTCTTCATTTAATAAATTGTTATTAGTTATAAACGTATCTAACGGCGTTTAAATTATAATTTCAAAAATTTTAGAAAATACATTAAGTATAGATACAGGTCGATAGTTATTTCGGTCTCTTTGGCTTCCATTTTTAAGTATGGGTATCAAAATTACACTTTTGAGTGAAGTTGGGAAAACAGAACTTTGAAACATCGTATTAATGAATTTGACAAATACAGGAGCCAAATCTTTAGCAAATTTTTTGGCAAACTTTGTCGAAATAGAGTCATATCCAGTTCCAGCTGCAGGTCTTAACGAATTGATTACATTATCCACCTCGTCATTATTAGTCGGTATTAGCTGGAATGGCTCATATATATTTCTGGAAAAACTGCTAATATATTCCCGATCAATTAGGTCTTCGGAAATATCAATTTCAGTTGTAACATTAACAAAGAAATTATTCCATTGCAATGTCTTGTTTGTTTTTAATATTTTCATTACATTTCAATTCAATTACAATGCTCGATTTCATTAAAGCTAGGAGAAGAAATATTTGTATTAAACATTATTAGTCTATAGATATTTAGACTAGTTTTTTACTATTGTTGGGATCAGCACATAATTTATTAGAAAAACATTGTTTTTTGGCCTGCAATATAAATTTGGATACTTTATCTTTGTATTAGTGATATAAATTTTTTATACGCTTATCATTTGGATATTTTCTCTTAAAGTTTAAATAATAAAAATTTCAAATATTAAAGTGGTAAATTGTTTTGAATGCAAAAAAAATTTTAATATAAAAAAAGTTAATGCCATACAATGTGAGGGAGTATGCAGAAAATGGTTTCATAGCGAATGCGCAGGGCTGCATAGTGAAGAATACAACTCTGTTCGGATGACACCAAACTTTGGAGTTGCAACATTTGTATAAGCAACCGAAGAAAGCGGGCTCCTCTGGCGTGAATACTACTGAAACCAATAACACCCCATTGAATAACAAAAAAGATAACAATGATGTTATTTTAGAATAATTTAACGAAATATTAAATTGAATGAAATCGCAAGAAAATGACCGCAACTAAAACTAAACTAAAAACCGCAAACTAAAAACCGCAACATATTGGAAATGTCTGCAATTGATGAACTGCAAGACAAAACACCAGAAGATATTGCTAAAACAGTGGTGGAAAATTTGGGTATTGAATTCAAAGCAGATAGCATTAAAAATATTACAGAAAACAGAAAGTATCGAGGAACTCAGGTCAGCCATCAAAAATAGTTGTAGAACTAAAAAGGGGTGAGCTAAAAACTAAATAATGATAACCAAATAATGATGACCAAAACTGAATATGTCAATCTTGAAAATAAATTAAGTTGAAAAAACATATAATAATACAATATTCATAAATGAACAGCTTACACAGTATTTTAATTTACTTTAGAAAAAAGCAAGAAACTTGAAGAGAAGCAATATTATTAAATTTGCATGGATATCAGATGGCAAGTTACTAATTAGAAAAACAGAATAAAGTAAAATAATCAGGGTTTTATCAGAAAGCTGTCTAAATTTTGAATAATGAAAATTTTATTTTGCCACTTAAAACTCATGTAAATAGTTGTGATTATGTCGGTAAATCAAATTTCACAGTGCAAACTATCTAAATATACTATATATTAATGCAAGAAGTCTTTGAAATAAAATTGATCACTAATATTGGATGGGTTAAACACAACGATAGACTTAATTTCCTTTTTTTATGAGCAAGGTAGGGTAGGTTCAGGATACAGAACGGATTATATATTGGTACTATATAATTCTTTCTTTAAGTAACTTACATTGATTAATTTTAAGATTACATATGAACTTTCTTTTATTGCAATTTTTTTTCTCTTTTTCCTTTAAATAACTTAGTATAATTTTAGGGATATATATGAATTTTGTTTTCATCACATACAATTCACATTATAAATTCTATAATATACAATAGAGACTAACGGTCCCAAGAGAATTAAAATTGATAAATAAATAAATAAATAAATAAATAAAAATAAATAAATAAATAAAAAATTATAGTTTCAGTAACGTGACTAAATTAATTCGAAATAGATCTTATTATTATCCAAAATTATAAAAATGTTTTCTCATGTAGAAAAACTCAGAAAGCAGGTGAATCAGGTATATTTATTCACGATTCACTAACTGACAAAATACATGAAACTTTCTGTATATGTAAATCCGTATAATAAATATAATGGTTGTTTTTAATAGTCGAAATATCAATATATCTGCAATATGTAGACCACCTGTCACCTGAAAAAGCTAAAAAAATAATTAACAAATGATATATTAGAAATGAATATTAATAAACTGTGTAAAAAACATACATACATATTAGGCGGAATGAATTATAATATCATAGATGATTCCGATCCAGATGTTGGAATGTATAAATTAATCATTGAAAGAAATGGATTTTTCTTTTGTGTTCACTCTCCTACCAGACCAATATCAAGTACCTGTATAGACCATATTATTACAAATAATCCACAATTAACATGTATATAACTCACCTGAACAAAGATACTTCGGATCATCAAATTTTAATAACCGAAATAAAAAGTTATGCAATTTAACCACAATCAATAAAATATATTTCAAAAATGAATTGTGTTGACATAAATAAAAAAAAAAAAGGCTGACCCAATAATTATTACAAGTAATGATGTCCATACCAAATGTTCCCAAATAATTTCAAAAATACAAAATAAAATTACAAACCTTTCCCGCCAAACTCGTGGGAACACAAATGGAAAAGAAAAAATATTAAAAAAACAAACAAACATCAACTCATCTTCTGTAGATGACTTACTTGTCTCCAGTTTGAAGACTACTATCGGTACCAGCCGGAGTACTCCCTCAGAAACGAAATCAGGACTCAGGCAGGGTCCTGAAAAAGTTATATTGCCTGTTGGTGAAGGGAACACCTGCCATAGTGCTCCAAAGCTATCAAGTTCAAATAGTAGTGGAAATACGAGTCATAGTATTTCCAGCACTAAAAGTCGAAAAGAAACATTACCAGAAAGCTAAAATCATATTGGGGAAGATAGCCCAGAACCAAGCCCAAAGTGTGGTTAACGAAAGGGAAAGACAAGACAAGAAGAAATACAATGCAAGTATATGGAAAAGCACAACTCTGAAAAAGATTCGTCTAAAAGGAATAAGTCACAGGATGGGTCCAGTCCTGGAACAGAAAGAACCAAGGTGCCAAAGATGAATCTACATAGCAGTTTGAAAACTGTAGCTCATAAAAATTATAACGATGGTGTAAAAGACAGTTTACGTGTAGCAGTTGTCAACGAGAGAGCCAGTAACAGGAAAGTTTCCAATGATCTGTAGATCAAGTTTAAGGCGGAACTTTCCTAGATCGTCAATGAATTCATCCTAGGAGGTGTAGGAGGACCACTCCCTCGCTTCGATTCATCCGGTGTAGTCAGGGGCTAGAAGGCAATCAGATGCGAGGATCAGTTCTCCTTGGATTTCTCTAGCAGAAGAATTGCCAAGATTAGCAATGCTTGGGAGGAAACCAAAATTGGAATAATCCAAACTAGAGAAATCCCTATGAGACCTAGAGCCCGTATCTGGTTGCCTAGGATGAAGATAAGCGGGGAAAAGCTCCTCAAGTGTCTTCGTTTACATAACCCGACCGCTCCAATAGGGAACTGGTCGGTGGTAACGAAGGAGAAATCCTCGGATGAACTGCTGAAAACAGTATATTGTTTCTCTTTCTTATCAGTGAGGAAAGTCTGGGTCTTCTGGAGAAGCTAGAAAATAAGCTGAGGTTTCGTATACGGTATATCAAATTAAATATATTCAAGCCAGGGAGTGCAGACGATCAGACGATCTGGAAGAGGCGGGCTGGGAGACTTGACAATAGAAAAGGAGTCTACAAGGAGCTCATTGTGAGGTAAGCAATGCGGGTGGTGCAAATTAATCTAAGGCACTCGAGGTGCGCCTCACATAATCTGCTAGTTCTCCTAGGTGAGGAGGACTTGAACATAGCCCTCATTCAAGAACAATGGGTTAACGCCTCCAAGATTAGAGAGTTATACAGCGGTAACTATAATCTATAAGAATGTAGATTTAGAAATAGGTAAGCCAAGAACTTGTATTCTAATAGTCTGAGTCAGTAATAGCTAACTCAGATATCGCAAATGAAAAGGAGTTAAAATAGAGAGGCCAGGTCAGGGAGGTCTCATTCAAAGTGGCATGTCCTATTAAGTGAAGCAAAAAAACATTCCAGGTTTGGCGAAATGAGAACTTAAGTAACCTAAGAAAGGAGACTAGGGATTCCTACAATATCTGTTACAGGCAGAATAAGTGGGAACTCTATAAAGGCCAACTTAGGGAATATAAGAGATCGATCCGATTGGCTAAAACCCAATCATGGAAGGATTATTGTGAACCAATTGAAAATACTAGAGAAACAGCCAGACTTAGCAGAGTTTTATCTAGAGAACACTCCAATCTTTCCTTGCTAAGAACTAAGTGGAAGGGAAATGGACTGATTCAGCTGCTGAAACCTTAGATCTTTAAGTGTGTACCCATTTTTAAAGGTGCATTGAGAACGCCCATGTGATTAACTAAGTTGTTGACACTTGAGTCCGAAGTGGCTCTGACGCATTGGTTAACTCTGTCATAACGGAGGAAAAGGTTGCCGGGGGAATTGGTAACTTCGCCCCATACAAAGCTGCAGGTTTGGACGGTATTTTTCCAAAAATACGGTAAGAAATGAAGGGCGTTCTAATGCAATTAATTACTAAGCTGTTCAGAAGCAGCCTCACATTTGGCCATATTCCCCTGCAATAAAGGTAGGTGAATTTGATCTCTGTACCAAAAGCTGGTAAAAAAGGGCACGAAACCGCTAAAGACTGCAGTCTATTAGTCTATCATCGTTTTTATTGAAAACAATCGAAGGAATACTCAAGTTAGAACTTAGAACAGTACTAGAGAGTACGCCTCTATGTTAGTACTAACATGTCCATTGTAAGGGTAAGTCAACCGAGACTGCAGTGAGGGAATTAGTATGGGACGTGGAACAATCGATTCAGTACAAGGAATATACATTGGCTACCTTTCTAGCCATTGAATGTGCATGTAGCGGCCATACAGAATTCACTGGAAGAACTAGGGGCAGAAACTGCTCTGTGGATTGTTAATGAGTTGCAATCAAGAAAGATCCAGTTGAAACCTAGTAACCATAAAATTACTAGAAGAGTAAGTAGAGGCACAACCCAGGGTGAGGTGCTATCACCACTACTGTGGCTTCTAGTAATGAATGGAATACTTAAAGAACTTCAAGATGAGGGGAATCAAAGCCATTGCATACGCAGATGATCTGGCAGTATTAGTGTCTGGAAAGTTTCTTGAAATTATTAGTGTAATTATGGATATAACTTTAAGATATATTAATAGATGGGCCAATGGATGTGGCCTCTCCGTCAACCTGGGCAAAACTGATCTCATGCTATTCGCAAACAGGACAAAGATACCGGAATTCACCAACTCTAGACTGGATGGTATATATATGAATTTAGCCCCAGTGTCAAATACCTGTGGAGTGGTACTTGATCCGAAATTGAAGTGAAGACTTAATATCGAAGAAAGAGCCAAAAAGGGCTGTGTGGCCCGGTATTCTTGTAGGAAAATGTTAGGTAAAAAATGGGGATTAAAACCAAAATATTTTTATGGATGTACACAACTATACTACGCCCCATTCTTGCCTACGGATCATTAGTTTGGTGGCCAGCGCTGGAGTAAGAATATATCGGAACCAGACTTAGTAGGGTACATAGAGGTGCATGTATAAGCTTTACAGGTGCGTTAAAATCAACACCAAGTAATGCAGTAGATAGACTTCTTTACCTCCTCCCAGCTGATTTTCATATAAAATTAGCCGTATAAATATAAAATTAATTTCATAGCCTTTTGTAGTGCGGTCAGACTCAGAGAAAATGGGCACTGTCACACAAAACCATATGGACATAGCAGTCCTCTAAGCTTGATAGCTTGTAATATGCCAGATTCTACAGACTACACTATTCCAAGTCTGAAAATTGTTCATAATTTCAAAGTAAAGATTCGATCAGGAAGGGAATGGAGACAAGGAAACCCTTTTGGTAAAGTTGACAGCACATACTTCACTGATGGATCAAAAATGGACTGCAGTGTCAGTGCTGGCGTCTATTCACAAAAAATACTTGCTGGTGTCTATTCACATAAAAACTGAACATACTTTTAGACATAACATACATACTCAGGCAGGGTCCTGAAAAAGTTATAGTGCCTGTTGGTGAAGAGAACACCTGCCATAGTGCTCCAAAGCCATCAAGTTCAAATAGTAGTGGAAATACGAGTCATAGTATTTCCAGCACTAAAAGTCGAAAAGAAACAGTACCAGAAAGCTAAAATCATATTGGGGAAGATAGCCCAGAACCAAGCCCAAAGTGTGGTTAACGAAAGGGAAAGACAAGACAAGAAGAAATACAATGCAAGTATATGGAAAAGCACAACTCTGAAAAAGATTCGTCTAAAAGGAATAAGTCACAGGATGGGTCCAGTCCTGGAACAGAAAGAACCAAGGTGCCAAAGATGAATCTACATAGCAGTTTGAAAACTGTAGCTCATAAAAATTATAACGATGGTGTAAAAGACAGTTTACGTGTAGCAGTTGTCAACGAGAGAGCCAGTAACAGGAAAGTTTCCAATGATCTGTAGATCAAGTTTAAGGCGGAACTTTCCTAGATCGTCAATGAATTCATCCTAGGAGGTGTAGGAGGACCACTCCCTCGCTTCGATTCATCCGGTGTAGTCAGGGGCTAGAAGGCAATCAGATGCGAGGATCAGTTCTCCTTGGATTTCTCTAGCAGAAGAATTGCCAAGATTAGCAATGCTTGGGAGGAAACCAAAATTGGAATAATCCAAACTAGAGAAATCCCTATGAGACCTAGAGCCCGTATCTGGTTGCCTAGGATGAAGATAAGCGGGGAAAAGCTCCTCAAGTGTCTTCGTTTACATAACCCGACCGCTCCAATAGGGAACTGGTCGGTGGTAACGAAGGAGAAATCCTCGGATGAACTGCAGAAAACAGTATATTGTTTCTCTTTCTTATCAGTGACGAAAGTCTGGGTCTTCTGGAGAAGCTAGAAAATAAGCTGAGGTTTCGTATACGGTATATCAAATTAAATATATTCAAGCCAGGGAGTGCAGACGATCAGACGATCTGGAAGAGGCGGGCTGGGAAACTTGACAATAGAAAAGGAGTCTACAAGGAGCTCATTGTGAGGTAAGCAATGCGGGTGGTGCAGATTAATCTAAGGCACTCGAGGTGCGCCTCACATAATCTGCTAGTTCTCCTAGGTGAGGAGGACTTGAACATAGCCCTCATTCAAGAACAATGGGTTAACGCCTCCAAGATTAGAGAGTTATACAGCGGTAACTATAATCTATAAGAATGTAGATTTAGAAATAGGTAAGCCAAGAACTTGTATTCTAATAGTCTGAGTCAGTAATAGCTAACTCAGATATCGCAAATGAAAAGGAGTTAAAATAGAGAGGCCAGGTCAGGGAGGTCTCATTCAAAGTGGCATGTCCTATTAAGTGAAGCAAAAAAACATTCCAGGTTTGGCGAAATGAGAACTTAAGTAACCTAAGAAAGGAGACTAGGGATTCCTACAATATCTGTTACAGGCAGAATAAGTGGGAACTCTATAAAGGCCAACTTAGGGAATATAAGAGATCGATCCGATTGGCTAAAACCCAATCATGGAAGGATTATTGTGAACCAATTGAAAATACTAGAGAAACAGCCAGACTTAGCAGAGTTTTATCTAGAGAACACTCCAATCTTTCCTTGCTAAGAACTAAGTGGAAGGGAAATGGACTGATTCAGCTGCTGAAACCTTAGATCTTTAAGTGTGTACCCATTTTTAAGGGTGCATTGAGAACGCCCATGTGATTAACTAAGTTGTTGACACTTGAGTCCGAAGTGGCTCTGACGCATTGGTTAACTCTGTCATAACGGAGGAAAAGGTTGCCGGGGGAATTGGTAACTTCGCCCCATACAAAGCTGCAGGTTTGGACGGTATTTTTCCAAAAATACGGTAAGAAATGAAGGGCCTTCTAATGCAATTAATTACTAAGCTGTTCAGAAGCAGCCTCACATTTGGCCATATTCCCCTGCAATAAAGGTAGGTGAATTTGATCTCTGTACCAAAAGCTGGTAAAAGAGGGCACGAAACCGCTAAAGACTGCAGTCTATTAGTCTATCATCGTTTTTATTGAAAACAATCGAAGGAATACTCAAGTTAGAACTTAGAACAGTACTAGAGAGCACGCCTCTATGTTAGTACTAACATGTCCATTGTAAGGGTAAGTCAACCGAGACTGCAGTGAGGGAATTAGTATGGGACGTGGAACAATCGATTCAGTACAAGGAATATACATTGGCTACCTTTCTAGCCATTGAATGTGCATGTAGCGGCCATACAGAATTCACTGGAAGAACTAGGGGCAGAAACTGCTCTGTGGATTGTTAATGAGTTGCAATCAAGAAAGATCCAGTTGAAACCTAGTAATCATAAAATTACTAGAAGAGTAAGTAGAGGCACAACCCAGGGTGAGGTGCTATCACCACTACTGTGGCTTCTAGTAATGAATGGAATACTTAAAGAACTTCAAGATGAGGGGAATCAAAGCCATTGCATACGCAGATGATCTGGCAGTATTAGTGTCTGGAAAGTTTCTTGAAATTATTAGTGTAATTATGGATATAACTTTAAGATATATTAATAGATGGGCCAATGGATGTGGCCTCTCCGTCAACCTGGGCAAAACTGATCTCATGCTATTCGCAAACAGGACAAAGATACCGGAATTCACCAACTCTAGACTGGATGGTATATATATGAATTTAGCCCCAGTGTCAAATACCTGTGGAGTGGTACTTGATCCGAAATTGAAGTGAAGACTTAATATCGAAGAAAGAGCCAAAAAGGGCTGTGTGGCCCGGTATTCTTGTAGGAAAATGTTAGGTAAAAAATGGGGATTAAAACCAAAATATTTTTATGGATGTACACAACTATACTACGCCCCATTCTTGCCTACGGATCATTAGTTTGGTGGCCAGCGCTGGAGTAAGAATATATCGGAACCAGACTTAGTAGGGTACATAGAGGTGCATGTATAAGCTTTACAGGTGCGTTAAAATCAACACCAAGTAATGCAGTAGATAGACTTCTTTACCTCCTCCCAGCTGATTTTCATATAAAATTAGCCGTATAAATATAAAATTAATTTCATAGCCTTTTGTAGTGCGGTCAGACTCAGAGAAAATGGGCACTGTCACACAAAACCATATGGACATAGCAGTCCTCTAAGCTTGATAGCTTGTAATATGCCAGATTCTACAGACTACACTATTCCAAGTCTGAAAATTGTTCATAATTTCAAAGTAAAGATTCGATCAGGAAGGGAATGGAGACAAGGAAACCCTTTTGGTAAAGTTGACAGCACATACTTCACTGATGGATCAAAAATGGACTGCGGTGTCAGTGCTGGCGTCTATTCACAAAAAATACTTGCTGGTGTCTATTCACATAAAAACTGAACATACTTTTAGACTCCCCAATAAATCCAGTGTATTTCAGGCTGAAATGCTAACAATCTGGAAAGCATTATAAATCCTTAGGAGCAATATTTCTGTGGAGCAATATTTCTGTTGTTATTGATAGTCAAGCACCAATCGGGGCTCTTAGTTCTGCGATGATAACATCCAAGCTTGTCAGAAAATGCTCTGACGAGCTTAAGAATAAAAGCTGTCAATACAATGGTACATTACTGTGAGTTCCATGACATAGGAACATCAGAGAATATGAACATGCTGATGAATTAGCAAGGAGAGGTTCCAATCTGAATGTTTCACTGGAAGAACAGATGGATCCACCACTAAACAGCGTCAAAAGGGATATCTTTCTGCACTTTTTATGCCTAGCGAATAGAAGGTGGAAAGAATTAACCTCATGCCGTACGACCAAGAAGATATGGCTGCCGTACGACAACAAAAGAACGCACAACCTATTGAAGCTATCTCGGGAGGACATAGCCAGAGTAATAGGTGTGTTCACGGGACATTGGCCATTTAACACATCATGTCGGAGTTTTGGTGAACAATTCTCTTTAATGGTTGTAGTAATAATCCTTCGGTACAGGAATTTAGTAATATATTAGCAAAATTAATGTATGTTAAATTAATTAATTATAATTTTGAACACTCTAACTGCGAAGAAAATGATGCAGAGTTTCTAAATATAGAAAATTTAAAGGATTAAACAGAACAAAATAATCCGGAATCCAATGAAGGAAATTTTGATGAAACCGGTGATAATATAACCAATATAATTACTAATTATTTAGAAGAAAATCAGTTAGAAAATTTAAAATTTAATAAAACAGAACAGGACAATATTGTACATAAACACCGAAAGGTACATTTGCGGCTATAGATATTATTTTTAAATTAATGAAAAAAATTTTGCTGTGATCAATGTACCTATACTAATTCATTTTTAGCAATTTATTTATAAAAAAATGTTTTTTTAAAAAATTAAAATTAAAGTTAAAATGTTTTTTTAATTTTAAGTAATCAAAATTGGGTTTTTTACGCCAATTGCAAAATTATTATTATATTATAATGCCTACACTATATTTACCAGTTGGCTTTTCCCTGTTGAAATTGATCTTATTCTTTTCTTTCTTAACAAAAAAAATTTCTTCTAAATTAACATTTTTGGCTTTCAGTACATTCTTCATCTTGCTTTAAAAAGCTTCAATTTTGATTTTTATTTTAAGACTAACTATTTTATATCTAATCTTTGAATTTTTTAAAATGTAATTTTATTTTGAATTTTATATTAAAATAAACTACAAACTACTAACTATTATAATATAAAATTTCTAACTACTAGGATCAAAGAATGAATTCTAATGTTTAATTTAGTTTTAATCAAACATATATGTACATAAACAATTATTTTTCAACAAAAACAAAAAAAAATGAAATAAAAAAATATTTTTATTTAAAATTATATTATTAAAATATTTCAGAGATTCTTTTTTCCGGAAAGTGAATTTTTTTGTCCGTAAATTGATTATTTTCATTTACAAAATGCTTATAATTTATATATAAGAGAAAATATTTTGAGTATTGAGTAAATTTGGTTACAATAAGATGTATATTGAGTAATTTTGGGTACAAAACGTTTTTAAGAAATTGAATAGAAAATTTTGTACTGGATAAATACTCTATATATATAGTTTCTTTATGCTATAATGTAATTTTATTTTGCTATGATTTTCCTGAATTTTTAATATGTTTTCTCTCTCTTTCATTTACATTATATATTTGTTTTTGCTAATATTATAAGAATCTACATAATATATAATCTAATATATAAAGAAGAAATTCTGTTTGTTTGTTTGTGCCATTTTCAAGTAAAAACCACCAGTCCGATTGCAACCAAATTTTGCAGGAACATTTATACGACCCCGGAAAGTGTTATAGGTTATATCACGTTTCGGTTCATTAACCCATTGCGGCCCGAGAGCCTTTTAAAGCTTTTTCGTTTTTTCGTTGTCCTGCCTAAACGGTTTGATCGATTTAGTTGAAAATATGTACAAATTTTCTTCTTAGCGGGTACTGAAAACATTTGGATGCATTTTTGAAAACATTTTGTACTGAAAACACCGGATTCGGCCCGGCAGGCTTCCAAAAAATTTTTTTGTTTCCGATTTATGTCCAATTTCGTATGGTGGTTTTATGGTCTGAAAAAAAGCCTGTGACAAATTTTTATGAAGTTCCGGTAACCCGTTTGGGCACGAGAGCCGAACGAAGTTCATTCAATTTTTCTGTTGTTCTGCTTAAACGGTTTATTCAAGTGATTTGAAAATTCGCAAATTTCTTGCTCTTTAACAGGGGTCAGTAAAGTTCTGTAATTTACTTTGTTGTCGCGTTATACGGTTTGACAAATTAAGTTAAAAATTTACAAAAGTGTAGCTCTTTACCATAGGACCCCACTGAGTTGATTTGGTTACGATCCATTAACCCGTTTCGGCACCAGGACTCAATGAAGTTTTTCAATTTCTTTGGTGTCGCGCTTAAACGGGTTTACCAATTAGGTTGAAAATTTACAAAAGTGTAGCACTTCACCCCAGAACATCACTCCGTTCATTTGGTTGCGATTCGTTCATCCGTTTCGGCAGCAAGGCCCAATGAAGTTTTTTAATTTCTTTGTTGTCGCGTTTAAACGGTTTAACCAATTAAGTTGAAAATTTACAAAAGTGTAGGTCTTTATCACAACAGCTTTCTGAGTAGATTTGGTTACGATACATTAACCTGTTTCAGCATCAGGCGTCAGGCCATGATGTTTTTCATTTTTTTGTTGTTGTGCTTAAATGATTTGAGCAATTGAAAATTTGCACAAGTATTGCACTTTGGCACACAAACTCATTTAATAAATTTTTTCGTGATGCATTAACATATTTCGGCACGGTAGACTGTCAAAAAATATTTTTGTTTCTAATTTGTGTCCAATCTGGGAGTATGAATTTATGGTTCTAAATAAAGCTTGTGCCAAAATGTTTGATGACGTTTGTTAACCTATTTCCACACGAACACCTATTAAAAATATTCTACCTAATTTTTTGTATTGTTAGCATGAGATGTATGCATTTAAAAAGAAGTTTTTTCAAAATTTGAAGAGCTGTCGGTGCTGTAGGATCTACAACGGTGAGGGTAAATAAAAAAGCCGTTCTATAACATTTCTTTTTGAAGAGACCTATAGCTAATATTTCATTGCCTTTTATTAAACGGATGAGTACACAATTACGGAGAAGTTAGTTTCCAGAATATATACGCTAATACCGAATATACCGCTAATACCGCTAATACCGATAATACGCTAATATACGCTAATACCGAAACATAAAATCGCATTTATTTTATTTTATTTTTATTTATTTATTTTATTTATTTATAATTTATATCAAGAGAGCTTAAACCTCGTACAGAGTATTTAATTAATCTTGTGTTATCTTATAAAACTGGTTATCAAGTAAGTGGTTGTTACAAAATAGATAATACCAGTGCAAAAAAAAAGTAATAGTTTTTTATATAATTAAAAAAAACAACAAAAGAGAGAAAAAAGAGAATTACTAACTAAGAAACAAAAGCAAAAAAGAAACAAAAACTAAACCTATTCTAAGAGATGATATAAATTTAACTCAATTCAAAATTTAAATTCAAAAAGAAACAAATAAAAAAGAAAAAAAAAAAAATTAAATTTCTTAATTATTTTGATTGATATATAAGTCAATATATTTACATATTAACCAATTCTTCAATTTGTTGTTAGACATATCTTTATATGCATTTAGTATATTATTATAAAGAGCGATACCTGTATTCATAATTGGTTCTAAGCCATTTAAATTATGCCCAACGATGTAAAGAATTTGCTGAGCAGATCTAGTACTGTAACTATGCACTTCTTGATTTGTTATGAGACGAGTGTTTGTTTTTATGTTGTCCTTAACCATATTATGTATTTGAAGTATTTGCGTTACATATTTTTGGTGAATCAATTATAAAATGTTATATTTTTGATGTATAGTATTAGTTGAAGTTCGTCGATCATGACCAAACAAGTTTTTAATAGCTTTGTTTTGAATTATTTGTAATGCCGTTATATTTCTCAAAAATGTGTTTCCTCATATACCAATAACATATGTTATTATACTGTAAAACAGCATGTTGAACACTGATATTTTGTTGTTGTGTGGTACTCTGTAACAGATTCTCCTAAAGATTCCATCTGTTCTTCTTAGCTTTTTCATTAGTTCAGCGACATGCAAATTCCAATTAAGATTTTCATCAATAATAACTCCGAGATATTTATAGTTATTAGTTCTATCTATAGTAACACCATTATATACTGCAGAAATATTAGTACCTTTGCTTTTCAGAAGCATACATTTAGTTTTATTGACATTTACAGTGAACTTATGTTTGCACATCCATTTATGTATTATGCCCATGTCTTGGTTTACAGAATTTTCGAAATTTGTTAAGCTGTCTTCACTGTAAGTAGAAAGGCAGGCACTTGGGCCAGACAGGTCAGTAGGTCAAGGTCACCCGTAAGTAGGTCAAGGCCACCCGGAAGTAGGTCAAACTGTAATTAGGTCAGACAGGAGTAGGTTAACGATATAAAAGTAGGTCAGACAGGCGGCGGCGACCGTCAGACAACTCTTGTTGTTTATAAGGATTGCATACTTGTTTTAAGTAATAGGTAAACATGGAAATAGTAAGAAAATTTTTTTTTTTTATGCTTGCGAATTTTAAGATGTTGTTGTTTGTTGTTTTTTTATTTGTTGTTTTTTTCTTTCGTTTTTTTATGAAGTATTTACAGAAGAGGAAAGAAAAACCATTAATTAATTGTAATGTAAGAATGTTGAAAAAAAAAACAAGAAATCAAAAATATCTAACGTGGTATAGGTCTACTTCTTATTGATGTATACTTGGCTTAAGTAATAGGCGCATATGAAAAGTAGAAACAAAAAAATGGTTAATGAATGTAAAAGGAAAAAAACAAAAAAAAGTTTAAACGTACAAGATAGAACAATTTTAAAAGGTACAACGCATCTTTAAAATTCATAAAGAAAAAGTGCAAACCTGTTTTTCTGTCTACATAATGATCAAACCATTGAAAAAAAATTATGCGTTTTTAGATGTACCTAACTATTTGTGTTGTTTTTTTTTTTTTTCTACTTTAACTATTTAAAGAAGATAAAAGAAAAAACCTAATGATTATTGTCGGTGTGTCGTGTAAGATATTTTTCATTTGTAAGAATGTTCAAAAAAAATATGAATGAAAAGAAGACAACCAGGAAATTAAAGCTGTGGAAGTACTTAACGACTAACATGTTGCTTAAGTGCATTGTATGTTGCATAATTTGTGAAGAATAAAAAAAGAAAAAAATTGAAGTCAGGTTAATTGCATTTGTCACCTATTTTGAAAACAAGAATATAAAAATAAAACAGATTTATTCTGTGTTCAAGAAAAAAATATGAATAAAAAGAAAACAACAAGAAATCAAAAATATCTAACGTGGTACAGGTATATTTCTTGTTGATGTATACTTAGCTTAAGTAATAGGCGTATATGAAAAGAATAAGAAAAATGCTTTATAAAATTTAAAGAGAAAAATGAAAACAGAACAAAAAGATGTGTAACTACGTTTCTTTAAAATTTTAAAACTAATTTTAAAAAAATTAAAAGAAAAAGTGTAAACTGGTTTTTAAATGTTACATAAAGATTCAACCTTGACAAAATTGATGCAATTTTGAGATGCTTTTATTTCTTCTTGTTATCTTTTTTTCTATGAAGTATGTAAAGAAGAGGAAAGAAAAAAATTCTTAGTATCACCGTATAAGATTTTATTGTTATGTAAGAATGTTGAAAAAAAAAACAACAACAACTACATCAACAGCATTATCATCAACAACAACATCAACAACCACAACAACAGCAACAACCGCAGCAACAGCAACAACAGCAACTACAGTAACAACAAGATTATCTGAGTAAGGCAACATCAAATCCCATCAGAAAAAGAAAACTGGCGGAATTATTTAATTTAAAAAAAAATTTTTTTTAAATTTTTAAAAGTTAAAGATATGGAGCCAAGTAGGCTCTATAAAATAAATAAAATTAAAAAATTAAAAACAGTTTACGGTGAAAAATGGGTCTTCGAGACCCTAAATAATATTATATTTATACCGCATCAAAAAGTTGGGGTATTCCGTGAGGAAATCGAAAAAAATGAATATTTCCTCATAAATGAGGAAAGCCAATTAAATTTAAAAGAAGAACGTGGTGATTTTGAATTCGCCACAAATCAGTAATAGTTTTAGACTAATTTTATATGAAAAATTTTATTTAATGAAAAAAATTTTATTTCAAAGAAATTTTCTACTGTTTAATTTTATTTTCATTTTTCAGATGTTAAGATTTTATTTCATTTTTCAGATGTTTTCAAGTTTTATTTTCAGGTGCTTATTAGAGTTTTATTTTACAGATATTAAACAATATTTGTTGAATTTATCCAAGTATTATGTGTGTCATCAAAACCTAGCCATTTAACAAAAACTCTATTTCCTTGCTTTTTCAAAATTTTTTCTACAAGATAAGTATCTGGGTATGTTACAGGTGTAAGCTCAGCTTGATAAAAACCCCCAGAAATTGGCGTATCAGTATAGTCCGATAATTGATATGTAACAGGATAAGTATTATTGATTTTATCAATCTTAAATACTTCAGTTGACCAATTCGGTTGATAACCTTTTTCGAAATGACCTTTATATTTACTTATTCTAACAAAATTTCCAGTTTTATATTTATTTTAGGCTCAGTATATACATTCCGCAGTATATTTTTTTCGTTTTTCTTTGTAATTTTTTCAGTAGGAAGTTTTGTTGTGCTATGTTTTGTTGAATTATATTCTTTTATTAATGATTGTATAATAGGTAACCATTTATAATTCCCGTTTAAACTAAATTTTTTCCACATAGAATTTTTCAATGTACGGTTAAATCGTTCAACAATTGATGCTTTTAATTCGCTAAATGTGTGATAATGTTTGATTGATTTTTCTTTCATATAATTTTCAATTTGTAAATTAAAAAATTCCTTGCCTTGATCAGAGTGAATATTTTTTGGTATAACTTTAGCTCTAACAATAATTGTTTTTAAGGCATTTAAAACATTTTCAGCATTTTTTGTTTTCACAGGTTCAGCATAGGCATATTTGGAAAAAGTATCAATGACCGTCAGCATATATTTATAACCATTATTAAATATGAATTTCAGTCACTATTTGAGCTCTTGACATTTTGTTTTAAAAAAGTTAAAGGTAATGTTATAATAATTATTATACATAAAATGATAAACCAAAGCATGGTTTAAACCAGACCAGGGCATTTCGTAGATCGCGGTCCACTGGTAGACCGCGAAGCTATTTCGAGTAGACCGACTTCGTGTTCCTTCAAAAAATGTTTTTGTAGAAAAAATATATTTAAAAAAAATTTCAAAATTTCTTTTTAAAAATTCGATGTAGATTGCCATGAAATTTTATAATTTTCACATTTTAGTTTTCGCTGTTTAGTAGTTTTAGTTTTCGATGTTCAGTATTTAATTCAAAAGTGAACGGTTCGGTTATATACTTATTTAAAATGGGTCATGAAAGAAGCTCAAAAAGAAAAAAGTTTACCATTTCAACTCGGATTGGGAAGAAGAGTTTTTCTTTGTGATGATGAAATCTAAATGCATGTGCATCATATGTCACTCGAGTGGTGCGCTTTCAAAAAGAACAAATGTTGAAAGACATTTTAAAACCATGCATGGTAATTATGACACTGACTATCCTTTCAAGAGTGAAATTCGTAAACGAAAACTAGAATCATTGAAGTCACAACTAGCTGGACAACAATCGTTTTTTACAAAACCCTTGCTTCAATCTAAGGCGGCAACTGAGGCTTCGTATCGAATTTCGCATGTATTAGCTAAACATAAGAAGTCTTTTACGGATGGCGAGATGATAAAAGAAGCATTTCTAGATGGAAGCGATGCATTGTTTCAATCTTTTAAAAATAAGAGTGAAATAATTTCTGCAATCAAAGATATACCTCTTTCTCGGAGAACTGTCACGCGTCGCATCGAAGTGTTAAACTTCAATTTAATTGACCAACTAACTCAGGACATCAATGACTGTGTCTTATTTTCATTCCAATTCGATGAATCCGTAGACATTGTTGGTATTTCTCAGCTTTGTATTTTTATAAGAATGGTGTTTAAGGATATGAGTGCAAAAGAAGATATATTGACAATATTTCCTTTGAAAGAGAGAACTCAAGGTGAAGATGTGTATAATATTTTTAAAAAATATATAGAAGAGAAAAAAATTCCTATCTACAAGCTTGCATCAATTACAACTGATGGAGCGCCATCTATGACTGGAAAAAATAGAGGATTTATTTCTCTTTGCATAAATGATGACAAATTTCCAAAATTTCTACAATACCATTGTATTATTCACCAACAGGCCATTTGTTGTAAAATCTTGAAAATGAACCATATTATGGATATTTGTATGAAAATTGTGAATTCTATTCGAGGAAAAAGTCTTCAGAGAATTATGTTTAAATCACATTTAGAAACTACTGATTCTGAATACGGAGAACTTTTATATCACGCAGATGTGCGTTGGCTAAGTAGAGCTATATTTTTACAAAGGTTCAGGGATCTACTGGATTAAGTTAAAGAGTTTTTGAAATCAAGAGGTGAAGTTTATGCTGAACTTAGTGATCATAACTGGTTAATAGATCTAGCTTTCATTGCGGATATAACTAAGCACGTGAACGAGTTAAACTTAAATTTGCAAGGAAAAAACAAATCAATAATTGTAATGAGTGGGTATATTAATTATTTTAAAAATAAATTGAAGCTATTATCATCTCAGATAATGGAGAATAATTTGAAAAATTTTGGAAATCTGTCTGATGAAGTTCTGAAAACTGGAAGAGAAATGGACAAAAATAAGTATTGTGAGAATATATTAGCACTTTCCTCTGAATTTGAAAATCGATTTCAAGAGTTTACCCAACTAGAATCTGTCGTTACATTTATGTGCAATCCATTTGGAATTTTTGATCTTAAAGAAGTTGTAGGCCGAATAAATACTTTATTTTCATTGGATATTGAAGATGAGGCCCTTCTAATACAAAGCGACTTAAACTGAAAAGCACATAGCAATGAAAAAGATTTCTGGAATTTGATAAGCTATGAAAAATATCCTAATTTAAAAAAGGTTGCGTTGTATATGACATGCTTTTTTGGCTCAACTTATTTATGTGAGTCTGCATTTTCGACGATGAATATAGTTAAGTCGAAATATCGCACATCTCTTACAGATGAACACTTATGTGCATATTTTTTCCCCATTCTTCACCATACACATTTGGAACGAAATCATTAACATACATTTCTGAAATACCGACTTTCCACCTTGAATCACACATGTATTTATTCATTTTATTTGTAAAAGATGATAATGCATTTTCTGGATAATAGTTGATAGATGAATCACTGAGTAAAGTGACATAAAATTCATCATTTACTTGTATGTTGTCCATGAGCTTGCGGATTTATTCTTACGAATTGGAAAATTAAGTTCTGTTTGAGTATTACCTACTGCTGACCTTAAAACACGTCTTGATGAATTATTCAACTCTTTGCTATTTATAGTTTTTTCTTTTTTCGTTGGTGGGCTTGGGCTATCTAAAGGAACAGTTATAATGTCTCCTGTATCAGTTTTAAAAATTTGTACATTTTGATTTCTAATTGATTTTCTTTTTCTAAGACGTTCTCCAACTGAAGCAGCTGACAATGCTTTTGTTAAAACATTTTCCTGAATTTCATCATCAAATACTTCGTCATCAGCTTCTTTTTCATATACTTCTTCTTCTTCAGGAACAACTTGTATTCCTACATTCTTATATTGAAGAAAATGCGATTGAGCTTCCGCATCTATATACATTGGTTTTGCATGAGTTTGAGTACCTTTTGTTTCCGTAATTTTTACTTTCTCCTCTTTATTTCTAGGAAGTACTCTATTTTTGTTTTTTATTTTAAATAGATTTTGTCTGTATAAATACCATTTTTGAGTGTCTGTTAGATATTTATTTAACAATATTTTTTTCATATTTTTATCCAACTCATTTAATTCAAAGTCTGCATTTTGTTTCATTTTCTCATAAATCTCGGGTTTTAGTATAATCATTTTGTTAAATGTTGTATTATTCATTTTATAAAATTTCCGATTATCCCTGATAATACTGCACCAAGAAGCGTAGGTAAAAATCCACCACGTTGAATAATGATTTTTCTTTTACTATTTATAGATTTTTGGCGGCAAATGAGGGATCTCAATTCCTTTTTATACTTTCGTAATTGGGTTGTTGATTTTTTACTTAGATTACAATTACCTTTTAAAATATTTAAAGCAATTTCACAAAATGTTTTGATTACTTCAGGGTGACAATGTTTTATAATTACTTTCTGAAATTTCGGTTTAGAGCTTTTTAATAGGTGCAATATATGACGGTTGACCTTCAAACGTTTCATATTCTTTGCCAAATTGTTCTAATTGATCTCTTGTACAAAAACACAAACCTTTTCCAAATATATCACTTCTTAATCGAAATATATCATTAACGTCTTGAGTGAGATCTATTAATATATACCCGTATGGTTCTGACGTCACTTCATTATATACTTTTTCAAATGCTTTGATTTGATTGGGATATATTTGGCGAGCTAGAGGTAATATCTGCGATTTATGTCTTGGATTTTTGAAAAGTACTAGATATTTACAGTTAAGCGAAATATCTCTTGAAAATTTACCCTGATGAAAAACATTTTGTGTCACAAATATTACAGATGAATTTCTATGGTGTGATCCTCTAGTAAATAAATCACATACATACTTATCATAATAATTAACAAAGGTTCTTGATTGTCATTAAAATCGGGAATATTGTTACTATATTCCACATCTTTTAAATATTTTGTAACGGCATTTTTGTCTGGATTACACCAAATAATTCTATTAATATGTGGTTGTATATTTTCTTTTTTATACTTTATTAAATTATGAATAAAAGTGGTTTTACCACAGCATGATGGCCCCGCTACCATCATTGTAAATGGAGGAAATAGCATAGTTGTATTAGTTAAAAATAGCACTGTTACCCTATATTTATATGAAAAGCTCTTTTGCCGAAGTGAATATAAATGTAAATTTATTTATTCTAATGAGTATTCTTACACAAACCGTCGACATGGTTAAACGAGTTCTTATAGTTGACCTACAATTTTTACAAGGAAATGAAAAGCAATATTTCCTAAAAGAATTAGCCATACTTGAAAAAGGAAGTTTAATTCCAACTGTCTATCACTTCAAAGCACCGTACCCCTCAGAGGAACTTAGTCCGGATATGAAATATAATAACCAGTATTGCGAAAATAAAATAAATGGACTTAAATGGAATAACGGTCTAGTTGAATATTTAGATGTAAAATGTATATTAAAACACTATTTAGAGTCAGCTGAAAAAATTTATGTTAAAGGAGAAAAAAAACTATTCCTTCAAAAGTACATTGACAGTGACAAAATAGAAGATTGAAGCAGAAACTTGCCGTCACTACAAAAGATTGATAACTTTAAATCAAATTGCCCTATACACTTATTAAACAGCAATTTCAGATGTGTTGTTAAAAATTGTTATAATGTATATATGTATCTTTTAAAAGACAAAATGTTAGATTAAGACAGCACAGATTTCTATAAAATTGTAAAATATTTTTTAAATAAAAAATTATTTCAAACATATAAATAAAACAAATTTCATCTTTCATCTCAAAATATCAATTTGGTCAAGGTTGATTCAGATTTAAAAACCAGCTTTGCACTTTTTTCTTTTAATTTTAAAAATTCGCATAGGTACACTTAATTTGTTTAAATTTTTCTCTTTACATTTTATAAAAAAGCATTTTTTCCTACTATTTCCATTTACGCCTATTACTTACAGCACATGTTAGATATTTTTGATTTCCTGTTTGTTTTCTTTTTATTCATATTTTTGTCAACATTCTTACAAAACAATAAAATCTTATACGGTGATACTCGCCATTAATTAATGGTTTTTATATCCTCTTCTTTAAATTCTTCATAAAAAAAGAAAAAACAAAAAAAAAAGGAAAAAAATGCATCTCAAAATTTGCAACCGAATTGGTCAACTGAAGTATTTAAGATTGATAAAATCAATAATACTTATCCTGTTACATATCAATTATCGGACTATACTGATACGCCAATTTCTGGGGGTTTTTATCAAGCTGAGCTTACACCTGTAAAATACCCAGATACTTATCTTGTAGAAAAAATTTTGAAAAAGCAAGGAAATAGAGTTTTTGTTAAATGGCTAGGTTTTGATGACACACATAATACATGGATAAATTCAACAAATATTGTTTAATATCTGTAAAATAAAACTCTAATAAGCACCTGAAAATAAAACTTGAAAACATCTGAAAAATGAAATAAAATCTTAACATCTGAAAAATGAAAATAAAATTAAAACAGTAGAAAATTTCTTTGAAATAAAATTTTTTTCATTAAATAAAATTTTTCATATAAAATTAGTCTAAAACTATTACTGATTTGTGGCGAATTCAAAATCACCACGTTCTTCTTTTAAATTTAATTGGCTTTCCTCATTTATGAGGAAATATTCATTTTTTTCGATTTCCTCACGGAAATCATTGTCTTCAAATACCCCAACTTTTTGATGCGGTATAAATATAATATCATTTAGGGTCTCGAAGACCTATTTTCCACCGTAAACGGTTTTTAATTTTATTTATTTTATAGAGCCTACTTGGCTCCATATCTTTAACTTTTCAAAATTTTTTAAAAGTTTTTTTTTTAAAATTAAATAATTCCGCCAGTTTTCTTTTTCTGATGGGATTTGATGTTGCCTTACTCTGATAATCTTGTTGTTGTTGTAGTTGCTGTTGTTGCTGTTGCTGCGGTTGTTGCTGTTGTTGTGGTTGTTGATGTTGTTGTTGATGATAATGCTGTTGATGTAGTTGTTGTTGTTTTTTTTTTCAACATTCTTACATAACAATAAAATCTTATACGGTGATACTAAGAATTTTTTTCTTTCCTCTTCTTTAAATACTTCATAGAAAAAAAGATAACAAGAAGAAATAAAAGCATCTCAAAATTGCATCAATTTTGTCAAGGTTGAATCTTTATGTAACATTTAAAAACCAGTTTGCACTTTTTCTTTTAATTTTTTTAAAATTAGTTTTAAAATTTTAAAGAAACGTAGTTACACATCTTTTTGTTCTGTTTTCATTTTTCTCTTTAAATTTTATAAAGCATTTTTTCTTATTCTTTTCATATACGCCTATTACTTAAGCTAAGTATACATCAACAAGAAATATACCTGTACCACGTTAGATATTTTTGATTTCTTGTTGTTTTCTTTTTATTCATATTTTTTTCTTGAACACAGAATAAATCTGTTTTATTTTTATATTCTTGTTTTCAAAATAGGTGACAAATGCAATTAACCTGACTTCAATTTTTTTCTTTTTTTATTCTTCACAGATTATGCAACATACAATGCACTTAAGCAACATGTTAGTCGTTAAGTACTTCCACAGCTTTAATTTCCTGGTTGTCTTCTTTTCATTCATATTTTTTTTGAACATTCTTACAAACAAAAAATATCTTACACGACACACCGACAATAATCATTAGTTTTTTTCTTTTGTCTTTTTTAAATAGTTAAAGTAAAAAAAAAAAAAAAACAACACAAATAGTTAGGTACATCTAAAAACGCATAATTTTGTTCAATGGTTTGATCATTATGAAGACAAAAAAACAGGTTTGCACTTTTTCTTTATGAATTTTAAAGATGCGTTGTACCTTTTAAAATTGTTCTATCTTGTACGTTTAAACTTTTTTTTGTTTTTTTCCTTTTACATTCATGAACCATTTTTTTGTTTCTACTTTTCATATGCGCCTATTACTTAAGCCAAGTATACATCAATAAGAAGTAGACCTGTACCACGTTAGATATTTTTGATTTCTTGTTTTTTTTTCAACATTCTTACATAACAATTAATTAATGGTTTTTCTTTCCTCTTCTTTAAATACTTCATAAAACAAAACGAAAGAAAAAAACAACAAATAAAAAACAACAAACAACAACATCTTAAAATTTGCAAGCATAAAAAAATATTTTTTCTTACTATTTCCATGTTTACCTATTACTTAAAACAAGTATACAATCCTTATAAACAACAAGAGTTGTCTGACAGTCGCCGCCGCCTGTCTTACCTACTTTTATGTCATTAACCTACTCCTGTCTGACCTAATTACAGTTTGACCTACTTCCGGGTGACCTTGACCTACTGACCTGTCTGGCCCAAGTGCCTACCTATCTACAACTGTACAATTTTCCATGAAGATTTAATCTTCCAAAGCTATTCATATAACATGTGAACAACACTGGACTAAGTGAACTACCTTGGATTACCCCAAACTCTATGTCTTCTAAATTTCAATTATAAAAGGCCGTAATGTAATGCATTTTTTTTGTAAGTAATATCACTTCACGTTTTTATGAACAACACTGGACTAAGTGAACTACCTTGGATTACCCCAAACTCTATGTCTTCTAAATTTCAATTATAAAAGGCCGTAATGTAATGCATTTTTTTTGTAAGTAATATCACTTCACGTTTTTATGAATTATCCTATTAAACACATTTTGAAAATTTGCTATTAGTTTCACTCTGTTAGTCCGTCTGTTTACAAAATTTATACACTATTAATAAAGAGTAATGAAATATTAACCATGCATAGGTCTCTTAAAAGAGTAATGTGTTAGAACTACTTTTTTATGTACCCTAACCGTTGGAGATCCTACAGAATCTACAGCTATTAAAATTTTGACAAAGTATCTTTTTAAATTCATACATTTCAGGATCTGTTTAACATATTTTTAATACAAAAAAGGTAGGATTGTTTTTTACCTTTATAATTCAACCAGAATTTTTTTACGTTTTTCTAATACAATTTTTACTTTTTCTAATACATAATTATGTTTTCAGATTTATATTGAATAAGGCTAAAAATATGGTAAGAACTGTATATGGATAAGAATGTAAGGTTTTCTGTTCTTTAAATATGTATGTGCTCATTTTTTATTAATTACTGTACGGAAATGTGAATATGCTTTCTAATTTAATTGATTGCGTTTATAGAATTTTTAAACATACGTACATTATGCATATGTTATGTAGATATTTCAATGATATTTTTTGGGAAATATGTTATACCCATATACCTTATATAGGTACACCACATGTTGGTAATGCATTCCTAAATGATGACGTAAATATTGTCGTATGGAGGAGATTATTTCTGTTTTTTAATAACTGCCGAAAATTTTATGTTGTCAAAACTTACACAGTACTCTAAAGATACTTCATTGGATTATTTTAATTACTACTACATATTATAAATTTGTATTGAAAGCTTTTTATAGACTATTGAAAATAATATAGACAGAAGTAAAAAGTATTGAAAATATCTTTTTAATAATAATAACAATACAAAAAATTGAACAAAATATTTTTAATAGGTACTATTAAAAACGTTTAACGAACGTTAACAAAAAATTGTTACAAGCTTTGTTTAGAACCAGAAAATCCTTCTGCCTAATAAGACACAAATTAGAAACAATTTTTTTTAAAGCTTTTCGTACTGCAATGGGTTAATGTATCAAGACAATATTAATTGAATGAAATTCTGTGCTAAAGTGCAATACTTGTGCAAATTTTCAATTGGTCAAATCGTTGCGACAACAAAGAAACTAAAAAACTTCATTGAGCCCTGGTGCCGAAAGGGGTTAATGGATCGTAACCAAATCAACTCAGTGAGCTTCTGCGGTAAAGACCTACACTTTTGTACATACTCAACTCAATTGGTCAAACCGTTTAAGCGCGACACTTTAACTTGAAACACTTTATTGTGTCTTGGTGCCGAAATAGGTTAATGGATCGTAATTAAATAAACTCATTGAGCTTCTGTGGTAAAGAGCCACAATTGTGCGAATTATCAAATCAATTGATTAAACCGTTTAAGCAGGACAACAAAAAAATTTACTGAAATTCGTTCGGCTATCGCGCCTAAACGGGTTACCAGAACTTCATAAAAATTTGTCACAGACTTTTTTGTACACCATAAAACGACCATACAAAATTGGACATAAATGGGAAACAAAAAATATTTTGGAAACCTTAATCTTAAGTTACATATTGTAATCTTAAATTATATACTTTAATTTATTTTAATTCACATTTTGATTTTGGTTAGTTTTGATTTTAATTACAATTTCAACTCTGATTCCATTTTAATTCTGATTTTGATTATAATTTTAAATTGAATTTAAATTTTAACGTTATTCTAATTTTTTTTTTGCTTTTTTTTTGTTTTTTATTAATTGTTTTCCAACAAAATTACCAATTTTGATGTTAATTTTTGTATATAAGCGGGTTGCAAACGACTTTTCATGTCGTCGAGTGCCATTTTAGTTCAATTAAACCAGCAATTTTAGCCCTATCTGAAACACAAGTCAGTAATCGCAATGATAACATTAATGTTACAGGCTACGCACTTATTTCACGTACCCACAAGAGGTATCGCTGTCTATATAAAAAATGAAATTGCTTTCAACATACTTCCAAAATATAAATATTCTAGTTCAACCTTCCACTACATTTGTGTCAAAATTCTTGTTGGAAAGCATCTCATACATTTCTGTTTTCTATACAGATCGCCCAACTCAAATGAGCAAGAAACTGCTATGGAAATTGAAAATCTATCGAACCAGATCAATGAAATTTTGGACGCATCTCCAGAAACTGAAATTGTTTTGGCGGGAGATTTCAACATTCATAACAGGGACTGGCTTCATTTTTCTAGCAACATCTCCCCGAGTCAAAACTCAATTAGGAGACAAGTTGAACTATTCTCCACACTGTTCCACCTTTCTCAACTTCTTAAAAATCCCACTAGAATCCTCGACCATACTGATCAAGAAGGTCACCTCTGGGATCTGTTTCTCACCTCACACCCTGAAAAATATGTGGTTTCAGTTGATTACCCCCTGGATAATTGCGATCATTGTTTGGTTGACACAAGTTTCCGGGTAAGCCCAATCTCCAACCAGAGCTCCCCTCCCAAAAAATTAGTCTGGCGATACAGCCATGCTGACTAGGATGGCCTTAACAACTTTTTTAGACCCTTTGATTGGTCATTCTGCTAACGCAACAGAAATGTTAACTTTGCTGCAAATGTGATTAGTGAAACTATTTTACTTGGAATGAGGTTATTCATTCCTCATTTCATGAAATCTGTTAAGAGGAGGCCCAAATCTTGGTTTAATTGCATTTGCAAAGAAGCCATTTTTAGAAAATAGGAGGCTTTTAAACTGTACCAAAACAATTGGTCGGAGGCTCACAGGGCTAATTATATAGTGGTCAGAAACAGATGCAAGAGAGTTATCAAAAAGCAAAAATTTTTGTTCAACCAAGGGTTAAAACGTAAAGTCATCCACATGCCAAAGAATAGCAAATCCTTTTGCACATTTGCCAAAAGTCTAAAAGAAGACGTTAGAGGGTCTTCTTTTCCACCACTTGCTGATAATAATAACACAAAAGTATCAGATTCTAAAGAGAAAGCGAACTTATTTAGCAAGCAGTTCGCTTCTAATTCGACACTGCCAGAATCAGCTCAGATGCTACCTTCTGTTCCCCGAGTTTGTTGCTCCTTTCAAAAAATTTACTTTATGGAGCGGGCAGGGATGAAAATCTTGGAAAATCTTGATAAAACTAAGTCAGCCAGTCCAGATGGTATAACCATCATGGTGCTTAAAAATACCTACTCCAAAACCTCTGCGCAACCTTTTCTACCTCTCCTTGACTTCGGGTATTCATCCTATACAATGGAAGGTTGCACATGTTTTCCCAATTCCCAAAAAAGGTCATAAAAGCGATCCCTTCAACGACAGCCCTATTGCTATAACTTTGGTCCTCTCCAAAATAATAGAGAAAATTGTGAACCAAAAGCTTCTTAAATACCTGGATCACAAAGGTCTGCATCATGATCGTCAATACGGGTTCAGAGCTCGTCGTTCAAACGGCGATTTCAAGACTTATCTTTGTGAGAAGCTAAGCATCAGCCTTCATTATTCTGGTGAGTCTGATGTTGTGGCTCTTGATATTTTTAAGGCTTCGATTTAGTTTGGCTCAATGCTCTATTGGCAAAATGCAATGCAATAGGTCTAGGTAGGGTCTTTCTAAAATGGATTGGAGATTTCCTTTCGAATCGTACGATTCGTGTACTGGTCGATGGATATTCATCTGACAAATTCAAAATAAATGCTGGTGTCCCTCGAGGATCAGTTTTATCCTCCACTCTTTTCTTAATATTTATCAATGACCTACCTCCATTAACCTCCAATCCGATCCATAGTTTCGTAAACGACAGCACCCTTGTAGCTTCCTATGAATTTCATAGCCGCTGTAGCCCTAATCAAAGATTAATATAACAGCAAAAAATTTCACTACTAGTGAGCTAAATAACGATTTAGCAAAAATTCAAAAATGGGGTGATGTCAACAGAGTTGATTTCAACACGAAAAAAACACAATGCTGTCTGATCTCTCGAAAAATTGCCACTACTATTCCCAACTTATTATTTCAGAGAAAAGTTTTGCAGTATTCAACAGATTTAAAAATGTTGGGTATCGAGTTAGACCAAAAATTGACTTGGTCAAATCACATTTTTGGTATAGCTAAGGATGCAGCTAAATGTTTGGGTTTTTTTACAGCTGCAAAACTTACTTTTTTGCATCTGATCTTCTCAATAACTATAAAACTTACATTCGGCCGAAAATGGAGTATAATGCACACATTTGGGTTGCAGGCCCTCAAACAGCGCTGGGTTATCTAGATAATGTGCAAAACAGAGCTATTCGTCTTATCAACGACCCCAGTGCAACTTCAATGCTCACTCCAGTCAGTCATCATCGTACAGTTGGGTCACTAACCTTGTTTTATAGATATCTCGTAGGGATTAACACCTGCTCCAATGAAATAAAGCAGTTAATGCCTCCACTCAAAGTTTTCCAACGAGAAACAAGGTGCACAGTAGAAGCTCATCCCTACCATGTAGTGATATCAAGATGGCGAAATACAGCTTATGGAAATTCGTTTGTCATATACCATCGCATGTATTTCCTAAAGTTGGTAATTCATATGCTTACAATTTACTTAAGTTTAAGAAGAACATTAACATCTTTCTTCAAAATGTCCCTCTAAATTTTCTTACCTATACCCCATAATCCAAATTTCCTAATTTCAATTGCCTCCAACACGTGCGTTCCTCTTGGTAACTTTCGAGTTTTCCACCAACCTTGGTGACTTTTGAGTAAAAAAAAAAAAAAAAACCCGCCGGGTCGAATTCGGGTAATATATTGCAATCATATTCTTCGTACAATAATAAAGCTAAGACGAACATTTGTGTAAATTTTCAAACCGTTTAGGCAGGACAAAAAAAAACAAATAGCTTTAAAAGGCTCTCGGGCAGAAACGGATTAATGAACAGAAATGCAATACAGCCTATAACTATTTCCGGGCTCGTAGATATGTTCCTGCAAAATTTGGTTGCAATCGGACTGGTGATTTTTACGTGAATCGGGCACAAACAAACAAACAGAATTTCTTCCTTATTATTTCTTAGATTATAATGACTAGTTTGTAAGAATGTAGTGTACATACTTTGAACAAGCTCTTAAACTCTTTTAGAAATATAAATAAATAAATAAAATAAAAAAAATAGCAATACATATCCACTCTTTGTTCTTATTATTGTTTTTTCTAGGAATCGTTTCTGTATATTTTTTATTAACGAGGTTAATTTACTAAAAAAGTAATCAAAATTTTTATCCGTGTTTATTGTGTAAATAGAGGAATCAACTACATGAAAAATGTACTGTTTCTGCACTATATATGTAATAAAATGATCTATTACGGTTTTAGAAGTACTTCCAGCTCTTGTAGCGAATACGTCTGTGACTTTATTATAAATGACGTAACCATTAGTTAAAAGGATAACGCAATAAGTTATGACATCATAACTCTGTTTATTTCATAAATTTATGTTATAATCTCCTTGAGTGCAATATTTAGTAATATTTCGGTGTTCCAATAACAAAAACTTAAACGAGAAAAGTAACTTATATTTTCACAAAATGTTAGTAATCGGGATCGAACACTTTTATTAGTTTTATAATTTTCAAAATTATACTATTTTCTGCGAATTCCTTTACAGTAGTAAAAAAGAAAATCTTACATTTACATTGCATATATGTCTATTGATAAAATATGGACTAAAATCTAATTAAAGGCTTTTTATTACAACTTCTAAAAATTACAAGAAAGTAAAATGCGTTAGTCATCAGGACAATCGGTTATTATACCCTACACCTAAAGTATGGGATACATTAGCTTTAGAGTTTGTAACCACCAAAAGGAAGCGAGTTAGATATGGACATGTATATATATTCTGAATCAGGATCACCTCCTGAGTCGATTTAACGATGTCCGTCCGTCCGTCCGTTCGCACGATAACTCAAAAACTAATAAAGCTATCTTGAAAAAATTTATATAGTATGTTACTAAACGTCTCAGCAAAAGGAAATCTATTAAAAATGTTCAATTCTATGAAACTGATACTGGAGATATTACAACCATACCTTTAGATAGTCCATGTCCGCTTCAAAAATAGGGAAAAACTATAAATAGTAAGGAAATTGGTATTAAAGAACAAATACGTGCTTTATGTTCAAATAGAGCTGCTGGAGAAAGTCAAACAGAACTTAATTTTCCAATACGAAAAATCAAGTCTACAAGTAGTTCATAATTGACAACATAAAAATAAACGATGACTTTTACATTACATTATTTAGTGATTCATGAATTATATGAATCCCTATGAATTACTATCCCGAAAATACATTGTCATCTTTTACAAATAAACTGAATAAATATATGTGTGATTCTAGTTGGAAAGTCGGTGTTTCTGAAATTTATGTTAATGATTTTATTCCAAATACATATGGCGAAGATTGGCTGAAAAGTCCCCAGGTATATATTAAGGATATGTAAGATAAAGATTTAATAGCAGTCGGTACAACGCACATTCCATATGATGAAAAACAAATGTTATATGATTGGAATGTTTTTCTATTGCCGACACTAATTCAAAATATTAAGCAATTTCAAAGATTTTCAAGAAAAGAAGTTGAACGACAGCTGATTTAGGGGATTTTTAATTTTATAAATGAAGATACCAATTATGTAAAACCAGCAAAATCTGAAGATATGCTTCGAAATAAATCTTACACTACTATATGTGTGGCTAAACCAAAAATAGATATAAAATTAAGAGCAAATTTCTCTTATTCTTTAGAACGATTTTTAAAAACATGTTTCAATCAAGTATTATCGAAAATGGCGGATTTTAAGAAATTTAAACCACGTGTAATATTAGATTTCAAAATGTTTTAGATAGCGTACAATTAATTCCAATTATTAAACCAGATATGGTTTTTTTATACTCGGATATTATTGAACCACTAATATAGCTAATAGAAATGTAAGATGTTTAAGAACCATCAATATTCAAATACTTTTAATGATATAGTAAAAGACTTCAGAAGCATTCCATATTGCAAAGTAATTAAATCATTTAATAGTATTTCAATAATTTTATGTGATAAATATGGTTATAAAGTACATTTTTCTAATAGTTCAATTCCTACAAAAAGTGTATTGCATTTTAAAAAAGTATAAATAAAGCATGTCATTGTAGAAAAATACATCATTTCAAAATGAATCGAGTATATTATAAGTATTATTTGATTCTGTCAGGAAGAGGTTTTGAAAATATTGGTAATTTGTTTTACTCAAGTCTACTGTATCAAAGGGGACGAGGATTAGGAAGTTTTTTCGGTGGATTAATTAGATATTTAAAACCCATATTAAGTTCAGGTGTAAATATATTAAATAAGGATATCATTATCTGATATTGCATCAGGTGCAAATGTCAAGAAAGTGGTGAAACTTCGTGGTAAAGAAATTGTTAAAAATATCAGACGTGATGCTGTTCGAAAACTTAATGAAATGTATGGATCTGGCAAAAAAGAAAAGAAATATAAAAACTAAAACTATAAAAAGGCTAGCTTTAAAACATTTAAGTTATTTAATAAAAGCAAGGCACCAAGTTAAGATCAAAAATAGAAAAAATATATTTTTGATTAAAATGAGTGAATGTATGAAATCTGAATTGGATATTTTTAAAACACCACCCATTCAGTCCAGCATTTTAGGATCTGAGAAGTTTGTAACTTTGGAATAATGATCAAATAACTGATAAACAATTGATACCACAACCTAGTGTAGTTAATAATGTTTTACATTCATTAATAAAACAATGCAATGTTCAAGTAAATGGAAAAAATATTACTCCATCCGATGGAAATTATCATTATAGAGCATACATTGAATCATTACTCAATTACGGTAACGATGCAGCTACAACTCATTTAGAATGTGCTGGGCGAACGTTAGATAAAGGAAATACAGCAAAATCAAATAATAATGATTCAAAAGAACGAGAGAAACTTTACAGTAATAGCAATGTAGTAGAACTTATGTGTAAATTACATGTCGATATGTTTAATCAATCTACTTTTTTAATAAATGGTGTTGATGTTCAAATTTTACTTACTTTAGAGAAACTGGAATATGTTTTCATTTATATGTTTTCAACGGATACTGAAGAGTCCCAATTGAAAATCATAGAAGCAAATTTACTAATGAAACACGTTACAGTTAATCCAGGTATTTTACTCGCTCATAATTCAGTTTTGGAAAAAAGTACAGCTTAATATTTTTTCAAAAAAGTTGAAGTAAAAGAGAATAGTCAAAACATATTATTAGATAATATTTTCAATGGACCAAACACGTTAATATTCTGCATGACTGAAAATGCAGGATATTCGGAGAAACGATCTAAAAATCCTTTCAATTTTAAACACTTTGATATTAATCAATTTGCATTATCTGTTAACGGTGTACAAGTTCCCAATTTAGCAATAGAAACTAATTTTTCTGACGAAAATAATTGCTTCACTAGAGCATATAATACACTTTTTTCGGGCACAGGAATATATCATAACGATAAAGCACATAAAATAACAAAAACAATGTTTAATAATGGTTTCATTATGTTGGCATTTGACTTAACACTAGATTCATCGGGTAATGAAGTTTGCCAAGGTTTACTCAACCAAGGAACTGTAAAAATTGAAGCAAAATTATCAAAACCACTTCCCTCTACCTTAACAGCTACTTTGTATGGAAAGTTTGGAAATTATTGTATTTTCAGCGTAACAACATGAATTCTTAAGAGATTGCGGAAATTTTGAAATGTAATAATAATAGTACAAAGAAATTATTTAATGGAGTTTGGGTGCTGGATCGTATACCAAAAGTTATTAAAAGACCATCTTTTTTCATAGTTAATACTCATATGGCTAAAGATCCTGGCGAACATTGGCTGGTAGTTTTTATACCAAAAGAAGTATATATTGAATATTTTGATTCTTATGGAGAAACAAATTCTTAATTTATTTAAAAAACTTTGTATTGTTTTTACTGAAATACGTTTGCAAAGTGATATTTCAGATTTTTGTGGCCAGTATTGTTGTGTTTACACACACTATCGATGTTCTGGTACAGCATGAATTATTTTTTAAATTTATTTAACAATGTTGACAATATTAAAAACAACATAGAAAATGATATGTGTATAGTGAAAGAATTTAAGCGTATATTTAGAGAAAATAAAAATGTACAGTCATGTGTTGCTAAGAAGTAGAAATATTAAAATCGATACTTGTAAATATTCAGTTTATTTATAACAGTGGAAGAATATAATACTAATAAAACCTTGCTGTTATCTTATACATATTTTTTGAATTAGGACCATACATTGGCAGTCTCGCTTAGTTTTCATCCAGAATTGAATTTTATTTCAACGTAGTCGTAATAACCAAACTTTTTTTTTTTTAAATTACAACTATGATGATTGGAAAGTAGTATATAGTCGGTTTTTAAAAAAAATTCCTGCAAAACAACTACATAAAAAAATTTATTTAAACGTTAAACCTTATTACGTAGGTCAAACATCTTTTATTTCAAATGAGGATAAAGCAGACAATTTCTATAACATCAGTTAATTTCTTAATTCAGTTATAACCAGAGCTGGGTAAAATACAAATAATATACTACTCATCGAGTCAAAGTATTTGTTTTTAAGTCTTTAAGTAAAATTATTTAGGTAAAGAATTACGAATACAATTTTCCAATACTTTTTAAGTAAAAGTATTTGACTTGAATTTTTCAAATACAAGTAAAGTATATATATACTACAGGTTTATTTAATGTTCAATGTAATTACTCAAGGCTATTTTTTGAAATACCTATTATGTTAAAAGAAAAAATTTTAAAATTATCATAAACAAACATACAAACATAAAACATAATAAAAATTTAATTTATATAACTACAATATTGTTTTATTTATTTAATATAATATTTTTCAGACTTAAAGGAATAAAGTTTAAAACATTATCTATTTCTCTTACAATGACTGTGGAAAACTTCTTTATAGATTATTCTTCTATATTGTTAATGTGTGTGATTTGTACATTATATACCGATTTGATTTGCATAATTTAAATCCCCGATTTAAAAATTGTATAAAAACGAAGAAATTTATAAGTTTATATTAATTCTTACAATGAAAGCGGTGGAAGACTTCCTTAAAACTTATTCTTCTATTTTACTAGATGAACATAAACAACGGATTTTTTCTTTCAACGGATTTATTAGAAAAATGTAAGGACAAAGAAAAGTTTAACTAAATATTTGGGGCATACACTTTATTTTGTGTCCTTGGGCTTTTGATAATTCAACATCCGGTCCAGACACTTGTGAATGCTATTACGTAGAAAAATATGAAGCAGAACTGGACGATTTGATCACATGGTATAAAAATCAAAAATGTCAAGGGAACAAATTGTATCTGAAATACATAGACCAGCAAGACGCATATATCTTAGAAGGAAAACCCATGAAAAAGGGTTAAATGATACATGGCAAATTGATTTAGTTGAAATGATTCCGTACGCAAAATTTAATAAGGGATTTAAATATATGCTAACAGTAATTGACATATTTTCTAAATACGCATATGCTCAACCTGTAAAAACGAAAAATGCTGAGAAAGTTTTAAATGCGTTAAAAAAATTTTTTCATGAATATTTCCTTCAATTGTTGAACGTTTTATTCGGTTTTTTAAAAAATTCCAGGTGGAAAAAATTCAGTTTGCAAGGCAACTAAAATAGATTTCTATTCTAAATACTTGGTTGATAAAACTATAATTCTACACCTCATAAGACAATAAAATTAGCTCCTAAAAATGTTTCAAAGAAAAATGAAAAACTTATATTAAAAACAAGTTATATACAACCTAAAATTTTTCAAAAAGAAAAATATAAAGTTGGAGATTGCGTCAGAATAAATAAAAAGGTGTATTGAAGGTTATCACCCCAATTGATCAACTGAAATTTTTAAAATAGAAAAAATAAACATTACTTATTCTGTAACATACAATTTGATTGATCATACAAACACTTTATTTTCTGGTGGATTTTATGAAGCACAACTAACATCTGTAAAATATTATCATGCCTTCTTTGTAGAAAAAGTTCTAAAAAAGCAAGGAAACAATGTTCTTGTTAAATGGTTTAATGAAAAATATAATTCCTGAATAAATAAAAAAGATATAATTTAAAATAAAAATATCTAGATAAATTAAAAGTTTTAAAATAAAAACAGAATGTGTATATTTTTAAATCATGTTTTTTTTTCTTAATTTAAAATAATAACAATTTTACTAATTTCTTTTTCTTTTGTATCCATACGGAAATGAACTGTGGTCTTCTAAGAATCGTCGTTTCTCTCCTCTCGGTCTTTTTTTTTAACTTGTAGTATCGTAATAATATCATGCTCCTTCGTTCGTCTAATATAATAATCGTCTAATATAAAATTTCAATATTTTCAGGGTTTTCAAAGTTAAATACTGGTTCTTTAACTTTTTCAAAATTAATTTTTTGACTTGATGAGTAATTCAAACAAATTCCTTTTACTTTGCATATGATTTTTTTATTGTTATCTTTTGTGCTGTATAATTTGTATGAATAATTTTTTGGGCCCCCACTTACAAATTCTGTAATATAACTATTAGCGTCATAACATTCAAGTTCGTCCGTCATATCGCCAATAAACTCCCGAGCCGGTGCATCATATTCGCCTTCTTTACTTACATAAATAACCGAATTAGTATCATAGTATAATACTCGATTATCCAACGCCTTTAAATAGCTGTATAATTTAAGGCGAGCCTGAGCAGTGGTGGAAGCAGCAATCGAAACATTTACAATTGATAGAATGTTATCCACTACAATTGATAGAATGTTATTCACTTCATATCCACATTTACAATTGATAGAATGTTATCCAGTAGCAATTAAGTTTTCTTCATTTATTGGCAGTATATTAGATATTAGATATTTTGATTTTTTTTTTTATTTTGATTTGATATTTTGATATTTGATATTTTGATATTTTGATATTTGATATTTACCCAAAATGAATTTAGCATTAGTTTTGAAAAAGATCTCAAACCAGGATTACTGATAATTTTCGAATATTCCAATTCGATGCCTTCATTTTCTTTAAATCTTCGAATATATTTCTTTTTGTCTTCTTCTATAATGAACCTTTCAGGCCATCCTAAAGCTTGTTGCTTCATTTTTAAGAATTTATTCATCATATCTGAGAATAATCCTTTATTATTTCATATAGTAGAATTAATTGCATATACTAGAATCAATTTATATCTCTTTTCATGAGCTTTTACTACCTCATCGATCACCCAATTACCTATCAAAGACCTTTCTTTATCTGTATGTGCTCAGAATGGTTCTTGGTTCTTTATTTCGCTACAACTTTGACTTAGCGAGAACATTAAATTATTATAATGCTTTATCGGTAACTCAGTGCGCAAAAGCTTTTCTGGTGGTAGAATTTCGCATTTAATTAATCCATTTGTTTCTTTTAAGTTTAGGGAGGAACAAACTTCATGTCAAATAAACATTTTCGGGTGACCAACAGGAAGTTTTCAATTTTTAGACACACATGGGTATAAAGAACAAACATCTATGTATTTCATTTTTTTTTGTTCTTTAAATTTATAATATTTGTAGGTGTTGCCCGATCGACCACCGTAAAACGCATCTCGCGGATTTAATTTCATATGGTGAATGAAGGGGTGGAAGTTTATATATTATGGATCCTTAGTCGTGAGTTGTCTCTGGAATTTACAGGACCACATTTCAATTACTTTGTATCTTTAGAAAAGAAAAAAATTAAATATTAAAAATATGTTAAAAATATTTTTAATATGTTATAAAATTATTAAAAAATTAAAAATTAATACATACCCCATACTTCTTAATCGTGCAGATTTAGAAACTGTTCTTGCGCAGCATTCATTTAATATATCATGCTTATCATCACATAACGGTTTGTCTCGATTATGCAGAAGGCATATTAGATGATCATGGTAATAGCATCCATGGAATTCAAATATTTCATCTGTTTCAACACAAAATCCGCCCACTTTAACTTCTACTATTACAGCTTCTTTTGCTTTTGCTGCGTGTTTTATATTAATACATCGTTTTTCTTCTTCAAAAATTAGCCACATAATCGCTTCTATTGATTGATTATCTGTATTTCTGTAACCATTTTTGGGAATCAGCGCGATTGTATTTGGTGAAAGAAACTTACGACGATATACCAAATTACAAGCTGATGCTATCGCCTCCAAAAATAGTTCAACTCCGCATTCGTATTAAAACATGCTGCCAAATTTGAAACATGTTGTAGTTAAAATGCTTACATCATCAATGCAATATTCAACAATATCGCGCTGCATGTTAAATTCATTTTCCTTATTTATGTTATACCATTTTAAAATATAATTAAATATAATTATAAAAATATAAAATTGTGCGATATAATTTTTATTTTCTGATGTATTAAAAATATGCGGAAAATATCCCTTTTTAAATTTTTGAGCTAAATCAAACGCTTTGGGGAGTTTTAATAAAGCCATGGGAAAATAATTTAATGAATCCATAAAATTGACTGTATCTAGAGTCATAAGTATAATTTTAGATCCACGTATTATAAGTTTGGGTTATAGACTGGTATTTTGTAAAATATGATTTAACATAAACTGATGATCATACACCTGTCCGTTATGATAAATCACAATTACTCTGTTAAATGTTTTTCTCACATATAAAACATGCGTGAGAAACCGAGAAATTACATTGTCTTCTTCTATTTTATTTTCATCTCTTTGTAAAAAATTTCTTTGACAACATTTTGTCGTGTAGATAAATGAATGTCGCATGTTAAAAACTATAGTTTTGAGTAAAACAAAATCAAAGTTATATAGTCAAAGCCCTATATCTCGGAACTTATGTGAAAAATGGGAAAAATTCCAAAATTGGGAAATTTTTAGGAAATATGATTCATATCCTATAAAGTTTTCGGTATTTTTTTTTTAAATCTTCAAAATTTATAGTATGATTTAACAACAACTTCAAAATGAGAATGTCATATGTTAATTTCTATTAAAAAAAATTTTTGTATAATACATACGACAGTTTGTTACTTAATATACAATAAATTAATTCCAACATGTCAATAATAAATATCATATGTTAATATTTCTTAATAGTAAATATTATCATTTTCAATTTTCAATGATTAAAATAAGTTATAACTTTGATTATTAAACTCTGTATTTCAGTTTTTTAGTTTTATCTTAAAATATCTACACCTATTTTTATAACTACTTGCTGGGTTATTAAAAAATACATCAAAAATAGTTTTTTAAATATTAAATTTTTTTTTAAATACAAATTTTAGTATCCTAAATAATAATTAACTAGTATTTGCCCGCTTCTCGAAAATCGAGCAAATCGAGCTACATAGTGTACATCTTGTCTGTTTTTGAAAGCCAAAAGTTGTTGTCTGAGTTCGTGATGTTTAAGCGAGGATCGTTTTGTTTCATAGATAGATTGGGTGCTACAGCCAGACTACCAATTTAGCAAACAGCAAAACGTTAAACTAAATAAGGATTTTAAAAAAAGTAAAGTAATGTAAAGAACTTTTAAATTATTAAAAACAAATCCTTATAATTGGACTACATATTATGCCAGTTATACATACATTAATAAGAGAGTCACATATAAAAAATTTTACAATTACAATTACTTTTTTTAATTACATATAATTTTAAAATTTTTATGCAGAGAACTTACGGCCCATACGCTTTTATATGCAAGATAAAAAGACTGATGGCGCAGTAAAAAGCCAGAGAGTTCCAATACGGAAAACATTAACATTTTTTATTCCATTAAAAAAAAACGTATTAAAATTTTTTGAATTCATAAATTCATATTTATATATTAATTTATAAATTCTATTATTAATTCTCATAAATAAATTTATTATAAAATAAACTCAAAAATTGATTATTATAATACCTACATATATACGTATTTACATATTAGTTCTTAAACTCATAAACTCATAAAGTTTGCATTTAATATAAGACCTATTATTTTAAAAATGTTTCAATTCTAAAACTCTCAAATGTGCACCCCATACATAGCAAAAATTTGACTATTATTCTATAAAATACAGTAATACATTTATGAACTTATTCTTAAACATTTTTAAAATTCACACTGGATCCAATCAAAAAGAATCGATTTTAAGATACTTACTAAAATGTAATAGTAACCTTTTTCAACATCTTTGAGAGTTGAACATCTTTCAACATCTTTCTCTCAAAAATGAGAGAAGCTGTTGAAAAATTTAAAAAAATTCACCACTGGACTTGAACTGACCACATTACATATATAACATACATAAGCAAAATCCTATAGACCAAAAAAAAATAATCATTTACTTTTAATTTAAGGAACAAACATTTTTTACTCTCTCTTAAATTTTCATATTGTTATTGTTAATATTGCTATGTCTCACGTCATATCTGTTATCTGGTTGTACTCCGTCTGTTATCTGGCTGTACTCAGTACTAGGTCAGTTTAGTACTGTACTGTGCCACTCTTTCAACTACCAAATAATATAGATAATACGAACAATAAATAATACGTACCATAAATCATACTCATGGGTTTTGGCCATAAGTGCATAAATGAATACCATACTACATACACTTAAATTTGAATTTGGAATCTTTTAAACGACAAAATTACATATTTTAATTTTTTTTAAATATATGTACATACATATAATATTAATATACATTTCATTCTCTTAAATTGTTTTTGACATAAAATATTAATTAGTACTAAAATTGTAAGTCTAAATTCGACTCTCATATTATTGATATTATTTCTGTACGTTAAAATTTTTATTGTTGTTTTTACAAAATACATATGTACGTATATGTATTATCCTACGACAGCTAGCTAACACAATTATTTTTTTTAACTTAAAAATTTCAATTTATTAATTTGAATGTAAATATAATATGCATGTATATATAAACAAACATAAATGGATATGTACCACATTTAATAAAAATGTTTCAAATTTATTGCTATTGGTTTAAGCATGAAATTTAAGTTTAAAGCCGAAAACACATATTTACATAATAAATGCATATGTATGTATATTATGAGATGATGTTATGAAATCATGTTACAAGGTTACATTCAAAGTAGTAAAGAAGTAGAAAAAAGTTTTTTTTTTATTTTTATTATACATGCATACATTCAGTCATATGTAGTTAAATCAAAATAGAATCCTTTTTTTTGAAAAATTGTTATATCTGATTTTGTTTTTTTTCATAAAAATTAGGTATATTGTCAAATTTATGAATGTGTACCTACATGCCCCTGAGTAAACGTTTTATAAAATCACATACATACTCCTATATGCATTTGGTGGTTAAAAAATATAAACACTGTTTATTTCTATAGGTACAAAAAATTAAATTCGTAAATCGTAATTTTGATTTAAAACACTTCCCAAAAATTTTATGCGACCAAATTTACAAAATATAAAACATACCAATATATACATATATATGTCTTATATAAAGAGCTTCTGAAACTTTTCATTTACCTAATTACCAAAACAAAACATAAAATTCAAAAAAAAAACAGAAAAATTGGAATTCCTACTTGATATACTACTTATATACATATATTGTGTCTGACAATTTAACTAAATTTAACTATTATAATTTTATTTATTTATTATGTACCTAATTAATTATATGATTATCTGTTATAATTTTATTTTAACTATTAATAATTTAGATTATTATAATAACAATATAATTTCTAACTTATTTTTTTTTTTATCAGTGTACTAAAAAAACTCGCTACCCATTTCATACAAAACTTCCAAACAAAATTTTAAAAAAATTAAAATATATTAATAAAATCCACCAATCCAATTCAATTTAAAAATTACAACCTCATATCATATTCATATAATCATATTCATATTCTATACTAACTCAGTGTAAATATATAATACTAAAAACTTATATATATATATGCAAGAGGCAAACACAAATACATATTTACATTCTGAAGTACAAATAATTACGTACCTCAAAAAATACTACTACGATTTACGAACTAATAAAAAGCAAATACTAAAGAAAGAATTAATATGTAAATTTAATTAATATAAAAATAATATGTAAATAAGAAAGTCGTGTAAAACAATGCATATATGTCGCGAAACTTTGATAAGCTGAATTTCCTAAACTACCACAGTAGCACCCTGATCAAAAAGGTAAAAATATATTTTTTTTTTTCTCTCCTCATTCTTTCTAATGATGCATAAACTATGTAAATCGGTCCGATAGTTTTCTCTAAAAAGGTGCCCAAAAAACAATGCTGTCGTATTTATATAATGATGATGATAACATCAATTATTGACTTCAGTTAAATTATTTAACAAAATTACTTCTTAAATGGTTTCAGCAATTGAGCTGAAAATTTACAAAAGTGTAGCTCTTTACCACAGAAGCTCACTTAGTTGATTTGGTTACATTCCATTAACCCATTTCGGCAGCAGGGCACAATGAACATTTTTAATTTCTTTGTGGTCGCGCTTAGACTGTTTGACCAATTGAGTTGAAAAATTGCAAAAGTGTAGCTCTTCACCCCAGAATTTTACTCTCTTGCTTTGGTTACGATCCGTTTCCCCTTTTTCGGCACCAGGGCCCAATGATATTTTTTAATTTCTTTATTGTCGCGCTTAAACGGTTTGACCAATTGAGTTGAAAATTTACAAAAGTGTAGCTCTTTATCACAAAAGCTTTTTGAGTTGATTTGGTTACGATACATTAACTCTTTTCAGCATCGGAGCTCAGACCATGAACTTTCTCATTTTTTTGTTGTTGTGTTAAACGATTTGACGAATTGAAAATTTTCACAAGTATTGCCCTTTGGCACACAAACTCAATTCATTAATTTTGTCGTGATACATTAACACATTTCGGCACAATAGACTGTCAACAATTTTTTTTATTTCTAATTTGAGTCTAATTTGGCAGGATGAATTTATGGTTCTAAATAAAGCCTGTGACAAAATTTTTGTTAACGTTCGTTAACCCACTTCCGCACGAGTACCTATTCAAAGTATTCTGCCTAATTTTTTGTATTATTAAAAATATATTATTATTAAAAATATATTTCTAACACTCTTTACTTTTGTCTATATTGTTTTTGATATTCCATAAAAAGCTTTCAATGCAAATTTCTAATATATGAAACTAATTAAAATAACTTAATTAAGTATCTTAAGAATACTGTGTTTAAGTTTTAACAACATAACATTTTCGGCAGTTATTACAAAACAGAAATAATCTCCTTCATTCGACAATCATTATGTAATCATACTTGATTGCATTATTGGTGTACCTATATAAGATGTATGTGTATAACATATTTTCCAAAAAATATCATTGATATATGTAAATACTGTATGTATAATGTACATTATGTTTAAAAATACTATCAATTAAATTAGAAAACATATTCACATTGCTGTACAGTATTTAATCAAAACTAAGTACATAAATATTTAAAGAACAGAACCTTACATTGTTATCCATATACAGTTCTTACACATATTTTTTTTAAACATATTTCTTTACATATATTTAATTGTATTTGAAAAAGCTAACTTAAAAAAATTCTGGTTGATTTATAAAGTTGATTTGAACAGAAGCTGAGATCTATGCATTAAAAAAAAGAGTTTTTTCAAAATTTGAAGAGCTGTAGGTGCTGTAGGATCTCTAACGGTGGGGGTACATAAAAAAGTTGTTCTACCAGATTACTTTTTTAAGAGACCTATGCATGATTAATATTTCATTACTCATTATTAAACAGTATATAAGTTTTGTAAACAGACGGATAGAGAGAGCAAACCTAATAGCAAATTTTTCAAAATGTGCTTAAAAGGATAATTCACAAAAACATGAAGTGACGTTATTTACGAAAAAAAATGTATTACATTATGGTCTTTAATAGTTGAAATGCGATTTTATATTTCGGTGTTAACGAATATATTGTAAAAATTCACTTCGTCGTATTTGTGTACTCAATAGAATATTGATTCCTTTAAAGATTTTTTGTAAACGAATTGTTTCTAATTCTTGGCTCTGTTTATTAAATTTAATTAAATGTAATAAAAAATAGAATATTAACTACCACCATCTGTAAATGCATAGTAATAAGTTAACTACATATATAAATTAAATTATATTAACGCAAAAGCAAAAGTTAATAATTTTTATTTCATAAAGCCAACAAAATACTCCGGGCAACGCCGGGTACTTTTTGTTAGTCTAATAAATAAGGAAGAAATTCTGTTTGTTTGTTTGTGCCCTTTTCACGTAAAAACCACCAGTCCGAATGCAACCAAATTTTGCAGGAACATTTCTGCGACTCCGGAAGGATTGACAGGCTATATCGCGTTTCGATTTATTAACCCATTGCGGCTCGAGAGCATTTTAAAGCTTTTTGGTTTTTCCGTTGTCCTGCCTAAACCCTTTGACCGATTGAAGTGAAAATTTGCACAAATATTTTTCTTAGCTTTCCGGGTGTGCTGTAAAAATATATTGTTGCAATATATATCCCGGATTCGGCCCGGCGGGCTTCCAAATGTTTTTTGTTTCCGATTTATGTCCAATTTTGTATGGTAGTTTTATGGTCTGAAAAAAAGTCTGAGTTACGTTTTTTATTTAATTAAAACAATTTAGTTCTTTTGGTGTGGTCTTAAGACAGATTTTTATTTTATATGTTGATTTATTTATATTAAAAATTTTAGAATTACTTAATACCAAGATTAGCATTTCTTAATATAAAAACAATAATATTACTTAATACTAATTATGAAATGTTTAGCAAATATCAATGCTAAATTGCATTTCCTGTTAATCTTTGACTAAAATACTTTATTTATAAAAGGTGAATGAGCTAACTATTGATATTTAGGTTAATATTATTATAATGTTAACATTACAAAACATTAACATTTACATTATGTTCATATATGTAACTCCTTTTAAGAGGAAAGAGTAAAAGACTCTTCTGAGTCTAGTTAAAATGATGGTTATTTTTTTTGTTAAAATTTTTGTTAGGTTTTAAATTTCAGTTTCTTATTTTTAATATAGCAACTTATATACATAATTTTATTTATTTTTTTTTGTTTTATATTTTTGCAATCACATACTTATACCTACATTAATGGCATTGTGTACGTATTACCTAATTCATATTGTTTATACTTAACATTACGAATAATATAATAATACTAATGTTTTTTGAATTAAAAATATAGATTTTGTATAAATTTGAAATAATAAATTGTATAATACTTTGTTAATTGCTAAACTTATTATTGAATTACAAAATGTAATTAATCTTGAATACGTTTTGAAATATGTGACGTAATTTTTGAGTTGCTTCTTTTAAATTTTTTCTCAATCAGTAATTATAATTTATAATTGTAAATTAAAGTTAGTAGTTTTTTTGGAATTCATACGTAAAGAAGGAGATTACAATTTATCCGTATTTTGCTTCACACTCGTTGTTGTACAATTATAAAAACCACATTTTTTTTATATTGTAATTTTTCTATATACATATATTGTAAAATTAATTTAAATAAATCTTTATTTAAGCTAATAAATAAATTTAAATTGTTAATTAAATCAAAAATTTTCTTGTTGATTTTTTTATTTGAAATTTCTGAGTTAAAATAAACTCAGAACATAAATTTGGAGGTTCTACCGAGATTTGAATTTGTGAAGTTGTCGGTCATTTCATAACTGAACTTTTTATTTAAAATTGGCTCGGACATTTTTTCTATCTAAATATCTAAGGATCTAAATATAAGTGGTGTATCATAAGAAAGAAGAGGTTCTTAAAAGGAAACTTGTTTTAATGCAGAAACCACGTTGAATAGGTGTATACATCTATAAGTCCACAGATCATGGTAAAGAGGTTAAGCTGAAGTCAATTATTCACCCTTGAAAAACGTTACAGGTACAACCTACTTACTTGTAAATGTACAACGTATTGTATGGTAACAAATTTATTCTATAAAATTTACATAAATTGATGATTGATTGATTATTCCTGAAATAAAATAAAATCTATTAAAAGTTATTTAAAGAAATAAACATAAATTTCATATTGTGATAACATTCTAATATCAAGGGAATTTTCCTTTTTTTTTTTTTTTTTTCTTACAGGCGACTACACATGTACACACATATACAAAGTATTGAGTGAAAGTTTGAGTATTTTTATTAACAAGAACTGTTATTCTTACATAGTGGTATTCAGCTCCACTCGGATTCATCTGCAACATTTTGCCATTTCTGTTCAACATTAACAACATTAGAAACATTTAGGAGACGTATTCAACATCAGAAAGTATAACTTTCGTTTGTTTATAATTACATGCATACAAACTTTCATTAAGATATGTACACATTTTTATACTTATCTATTAACACGTGTTACTGAAATGAAAGGCTATATACATACATATTAACACGAAATACATGAATATATTTAATTATAATTTCTATTTGCGAAAATAAATTAAATAAATCAAACATAAATACATAAAAACAATATTTTGCAAAAAAAATTTACCAAATTTCATGGAACAAAATTGTATATTTTATTATAATTATTTATAATATATTTTAAACTTGCTCGAAAATCCTCTCGAAATAAATTGTACAATTGATTGGGTTCATTTGATTTACACACCAATTAGAATTGCTGATAACGTCGAGTCAAGACTATGAAATAATAAAGTTATTTAACTGACTTTATTATTTCATAGCCTAGACTAAATTTATTTAATGAAATAAATCACTACTCGCATTTATACATTTTTTTTTGGGACTTATCTCTATTTTCGTTGCTGATTTTTTAATTTTTTTCTTCAAAAGACAAATGATACATATGACAAATCATACTCAATATGAGGGGAAAAGCGCAACTTTTGACAAATCATACTCAATATGAGGGGATGATCCCTGATGACGCATCCAATTCTGATTATAGGAATGAATGTGAGGAAACATATATTTCTGAAAAAACTTTAATAAAGACCTTGATAAATTATCCCAAAATGGCTTCACCCTCGTTTTCATCTGAGCACAATCAATCAATAATAGTTAAAGCACCAAACTTCTTCCCACTTACATAAAATTAAAATGTCCACATTTAGTGGAGAATATTCGGAGTATCCTAATTTTATTGGGATATTCAATAGATCCATTCATAATAATGGAAATTACGAAATTATCGAAAAATGCAACATACTCGTTAATTTGCTAGATGATTTATCAAAAAACGCAGTAAAAGAATTCAGAATTTCCGAGGAAAATTATTCGAAGATCTTAAAACAGTTAAAGGACCGATATGATAGCAAGGCCTTGAAATTTCATGAATTAACAGCCGATATTTTTGAGTTACCAAAGATTACTAAACCTTCCTCTTCAAATCTTCGAAATTTAGTCGACAATGTAAACGCAATTTATAATTCTATGTTATCAATTGGACACGGAGAGGATGTGGCTAACGCCATGATTATATACGTTGTTATGAGTAAATTGGACTCAGATTCCCAAAATAAGTGGGAAGATTCTTTTGATTCCAGTAAGCTGTTAACTTGGAATGAATGTTCAAAGATATTAGCCAAGAGATGCCATTTTTTAGAGTATCGGGACTCAAGATTTTTCACTACACCCCCTCGAGATACTAATATTCGAAATAAATCGTTCGCTCGTAAAAATTCTGTCACGTGCGTATTTTGTAAGGGTTCGGATCATAATATTTATTCCTGCCCGAAATTTGCAGAATTAGCTGTTCTTGATCGCTTTGCTAAAGTAAAGGACCTAAATCTTTGCATCAACTGTTTATATAAGGGCCATTCAGTAAAAATGTGCTAGGCCAAATCAAAATGCAAGGTCTGTTCTGGTTCACACCGCACATTATTACATCATTATAGTAACACATATTCAAAGTATTCTGCCTAATTTTTTGTATTATTAAAAATATATTATTATTAAAAATATATTTCTAACACTCTTTACTTTTGTCTATATTGTTTTTGATATTCCATAAAAAGCTTTCAATGCAAATTTCTAATATATAATACTAATTAAAATAACTTAATTAAGTATCTTAAGAATACTGTGTTTAAGTTTTAACAACATAACATTTTCGGCAGTTATTACAAAACAGAAATAATCTCCTTCATTCGACAATCATTATGTAATCATACTTGATTGCATTATTGGTGTACCTATATAAGATGTATGTGTATAACATATTTTCCAAAAAATATCATTGATATATGTAAATACTGTATGTATAATGTACATTATGTTTAAAAATACTATCAATTAAATTAGAAAACATATTATCATTATAGTAACACATCTTTATTAAGTATGGAGCAGACAGGTATTTCCACATCTGATACAAATAATGTCGTATTGTATGATCGAAAACCTCTGTCGTTGTCATGTATGCTATCTTCAAATGATCAGATCTAAGCTGAAGCAACATCCTTCGAAACACAAGTAATTTTAGCTACAGGTTTCTTCATATTCAGAATTGGACCAGAGTTTTTAAACCAGCTAAGGCATTGTTAGACTATGAATCCGAACTGAATTTTATTTCAAGTCGGTTATCTCATCTTTTGGGACTTAAACTTAGCAAAATTAATTCTGATATTTATGGAATTGCAGATTCCAAATCAAGAATTCGATCTTCAACACAAGCGGTTATCAAATCAAGATTTAACAATTTCGTCGTAAACTTGGATTTACTTGTCTTACCTTCGAGAGTTGCTGAAATGCCCCAGCCATCAATTAAAGTAGATAATTGGAAGATCCCAAAAAATATCTAATTACCTGACCCGAATTTTTTCAACCAGCATGGTATTGATTTGTTGCTCGGTGCTGAGATATTTTTCGATCTGCTCTGTCTTGGTCAGATAAAGCTTAGCGAAAACTTGCCCTCATTACAAAAAACTTTGTTTGACTGGATTGCAGTTGGTAGATGTAAGTTTAGTGATGATATCAACACGAAAGGTTCATTTTCTGTGGTAAAAAACTCTGAAGAAGCTGAAACTTGGCTCATCACGTATGATTGCTGAAAAAAGATTTTATAATCTTGAAAGGCATTTGAATTCTGAACTCTTATTGAAGGCCCAATATGCTAAACTCTTAAACAAATATTTAAATCTCGAACACATGAAACTCGTTCCAAAGTCCAAGGAGCACATGGTAAGGTATTACCTGCCTCATCACTGTGTTCAAGCCTGACTCTACTACAACAAAAATTCGCGTTGTTTTTTATGGCAGTTGTAAAACAAACTCTGGGCTACCCTTAAATGATGTCTTAATAGTTGGTCCTGTGGTTCAAGAAGATATTTACATAATCTTATTGAGATTTCGTTGCCACAAATATGCATTAAAGACTGACATCACAAAGATGTACAGACAATTTCTATTAGATGAACTTAGATGATTCGTTTTATCAGTGTATTCTCTGGAGGGACAATCTTAACGAACCGATAAAAACCTATAGGCTTAATGCTGTAACATATTGTACTGCCTCTGCGTCACATTTTGGTACAGAATCATTGTTATATTTGGCATCAAAATTTGAAAAAATTCATCCTCTGGGTGCAAAAATAATTCGTAAATGTTTCGTATGTTGACGATTTGTTGAGTGGTGCAAATTCATTAGAAGATCTACAACGTATTCGAATGGAAGTTACTTCAATTCTAAACTCAGCTGCTGAAGAAATGGTATTCCAACAACACGAAACTCCTGTCCGAAATTCCAGAATGTGATCAGGAAAAATTAATTAATATAAATGACTCTGAAATCGTAAAAACATTTGGTATCAGCCGAGTTATTCAGATCGATTTACATTTTCTGTAGATGACAATTTATTTAATCAATACACGATAACTAAACGTGTAGTGCTTTCTGATATGTCTCGTTTGTATGGTCCTTTGGGTCTAATTAATTAAGTCGTAGTGAGAGCAGAAATATTTCTTCAAGGCTTGTGGATCATAAAATTGAATTGGGACGAATCTCTACCAGCTTCATTACATGATGAATGGAACTCCATTAGAAAAGTTTTAATGTTACTCAACACACTTCGAATTCCACGATTTATACTTAGCCCAGCAATTGCAACAAAAATCGAACTTCATGGGTTTTGCGATGCTAGTTCTAAGGCGTATTGGTGTTGTGTCTATGTTCGCACAATTGATGTAATGGGTCATATCGGGACTAATCTTGTAACTGCCAAATCTAAAATCGCACCTATTAAGACTCAATCTATACCACGATTGGAGCTTTGTGCAGCCTTACTTTTAGCTAATGTCATAGAAAAAATTAAAAATATTATTACTTTTAACATAGATGAAACCATTTTGTGGACAGAGTCCGAAATCGTCTTAGATTGGTTGGCTTCTCATCCTTCAAGTTGGGTAGTTTTCGTGTCAAATAGAGTGTCAGCTATTCAGCAATTAACCGAGAATTTCGTTTGGAAACACATTCCCACCGAACTCAACACCGCAGATATCTTATCAAGAGGAGCGAGTGTAACAGAGATACTTACATCAACTTGGTTTCTGGTTCTGGGGTAAAAATTTGCAAAAATTCTAATTATCAAAATATTAATTATAGTATACTGAGTGCCAAAGAAAGGGAACAATCTTGACTAAAAATTATCGAAATAATTCAGGGGAGACATTATCATCCAGAAATTTCCAGTTTATCAAAAACCAAAATTTACACAGCAAGAGTATTAAAAAACTTCAACCCCTTTCTTGAGAAAGAAAATGATGTCTTACTTCTCAAAGTGGGGGAAGGCTTCGTTATGCATGATATACCTGAGTCATCCAAACATCCAATCTTTTTGCCAAACAATGATCATTTCGTAAAACTGCTAGTAACACATTATCATCAAAGTAATTTACACGCTGGTCCACAAGCTCTACTGGCTAAAATCCGTCAAAGAATTTGGATAACGAATGGCAGAGCAGTTGTTTCCAGAATTGTCAGAAGTTGTATTCGTTGTTTTAGGTTTAAGCCAAAACTCGTCCAGCAATTGATGGGAGATTTTGCCAAACCAAGATTACATCCCGGTCATGTATTCATCAATACAGGGGTAAACTTCTGTGGTCCTGTAATGCTTTCTCATGGTTTTCGAGGCAGAGAAATCTACAAGGCCTACATAGCTGTATTTGTGTATTTTGTAACTCACACCGTACACCTCGATTTAGTATCACATTATCATCAGACGCATTTATGGCGTGTTTAAAATGCTTTGTAGCAAGAAGAGGACTTTGTCGCAATATATACTGTGACAATGCTGCCAATTTTGTAGGCGTTCGCCATCTTCTTCAAGATCTTCGTGAACAATTTCAGAATCAGCAATTTACCAATAAAATATCTAAATGAAGGCATTGATTTCCATCATGTGCCGGCTCGTTGTCCACACTTCGGAGGCCTCTGAGAGGCGGCAATAAAATCTGCTAAATTTCACAATTATCGCCAGGTTATTTTCTTTTAGGTGGCCCTCTCAATGCAATTCCAGAAACAATTCACAACATTGAAGAAACAAGAAATATGTCAGCTCTTACACGCTTTCATCGTATATCCAATTCAACAAAGTTTCTGGTCAAGATGGTCTAGAGAATATTTGCTAAGTCTTCAAAGAAGAAATAAGTGGACTTCCTGTAAAAAAATCTGGTTGAAGGAGCTTTGGTCTTAATGAAGGAACATAACCTACCCCCTCAACATTGGTCAATTACTCGTATTGTCAAATTATATCCTGGCAAGGATAATGTCGTCAGAGTTGCTGAAGTTAATTGCCGAACAAAGATTTTTAAACGTCATATCAACTCGTTAGCGTTACTTCCAACCGAAAATGATTGAAATTACTAGATAGCCTACGTCCTTTCAAAGGCGGCGGCATGTTTAAACTTAACACTACGAATAATATAATAATTCTAATTTTTTTGTATTAAAAATAAATTTGAAATAATAAATTGTATAATACTTTGTTATTGCCTAAACTTATTATTGAATTACAAAATGTGATTAATCTTGAATAGTTTTTGAAATATGTAACGTAATTTTTGAGTTGCCTCAATTAAATTTTGAGTTGTTGTAAATTAAAGTTAGTTGTTTTTCTGCACCTCATACGTAAAGAAGGAGATTACAATTTATCCGTATTTTGCTTCACACTCGTTGTTTTACAATTATAAAAACCACATTTTTTTTATGTTGTAATTTTTCTATATATGTAGATATATTGTAAAATTAATTTAAAAAAATCTTTATTTAAGTTAATAAATAAATTTAAATTGTTAATTAAATCAAAATTTTTCTTGTTGATTTTTTTATTTGAAATTTTCTGAGTTAAAATAAACTCAGAACACATATTTTTTGTGTTAATACATATTATAATTTTTTTTTAATAGAACGAAAAAAAAATTTATTTGTATAAAATGAATTTTAATAATATGATATAATATGAAAAAATTGACAATAAAATATTTGTTTACAAATTTGAGAAAAAAATAAAATAACATTAGAAAATAAAAAAATGTAACATGATATTGAACACATTTTTTTAAACTGTCTGTTAGCATAGGTCAGTTAAAATTAGAACTTAAAAATTAAAAAAAGAATGCAATATAAAAAATTTTATACCTATAAAAAGTTTATACAAAATAAAGTAAAAAACAGTTTATTTTTTTTTTAATTTATTTTTTAATTTATTTTTTTTTCTCAATTTTTCAAATTATATATTTGAGCTATTTCTATGAATTCTGGTCTTATTTTATTTTCGTTATTAACAGATGTTATTTGTTTTCTATGAACATTAAAAATACTAGATAACACTAATTTATATTTACAGTAAAAACACATAATTAAAATTAAACCTACAAAAAATATTGAGCAAACAAATGAAGAAATTCTGTAATTAATAACTTTATGGAATTTTAATTCCTCCACTTCTTTTATATTTTGTACTTCTTGCAATACGATATCGTCAAAAGTTATATTTTCTTATTAAAAAGTTATATTTTCAAAATTCGGTACAATAAATCTTTCTATGAATTGCAAAACATTAATTGTAAAATATTTATTGCCAATTGTTACTGTGCAATTATTAAAATTAATAAAAAAGTTTCCGTTTAATGCAATTTTTCTTTCATCACAATATTTATAAGAAATTTATTTTGAAAATTGTTTAAAATTATTATTTCGTTATTCAACTCAGTTATTTCTTCGTTTGAATCTTTTACCAATTTACATTTTTTTTATATGACACAATTTTCGCTTAATTTTAATTCTTTTAAACTTAATCCTTCTATGCAAGTAAATGTTTTATTCTTGTATTTAATAATGAATTCAATTTGTTCATTGATTTTCTTTTTGCTTTTGTTTGTTATTGGTACAATCATTTTCTTATCAACTATTATTGATTCAGAAGAAATCTTTATAGTAAAAACAATTGATTCATTAACTAATTTTGCTAGACCTAAACGAATATTACTTAATTTTTTTAAATCTATATTATATTTGGTGATGTTTTCATCTGTTAAGATATTTAGATGTAATAGATCTAATCTAGCGGATGCTACGTTATTTTGAATATGTTCTACTTTTTCGTTTATAACATTCAGTTTCAATTGTATTTCAAAAAAATGTTATTCAGAAAGTATTTTAGTTTCAGTGTCATTAAGAATTGAAAATGTTTTTGAAATTTTGTTTCTGTCTGATTGGATAAATATGGTATTAAAATTGTCATTAATTTGAATTTGTTGGTTTATAGAGTCCATTGTATTATGAATATTTTGATCTTGTAATACAAAATGGTTTTCGATATTTTGACGATCTTCATTACCTAAAGTGTCGTAGAGCCATTTCCAAATAGTACCTACTGGGTTGATCAAGTCTCTTTTAGTCCTATGTGGGATTAGCATACGAACCTTATTTCTGATTGATTCTATTTGCATTTTTAATAAATTTTTATTAATTAATAAAGATGAATTATTTATTTTGATTTCTATGTCGTTTAAAATTTGAAAAATTTCTATAGGATTTATTATATGTAAGATAATATCAAAATTGGTTATTAATTCTACCTGGTCTATTTTGTTTTCCACGTATCCATATTCTGAATCTAAACGTTCCACAGTTAACATCGCTTCAGTAGTAGGGGTTAGAGCGAGTAACAAAAGTATAATCCATATTGGAAACAGTAGTACCTATATAATATAATTCTAATACCCATATCTTTTTGCAGGGCGTGTTTTTCTTCTTCCATGGCTAGTAGTGTAAACAGCCGTTTGTGGGTCTTTGTCAGTATATAAAGTTGAAGGTTGAGGATTTGTTCTAATATCAACATGTTTTTCTTGTCTTTGATTTTCTTCGATTGAATTTGAATTTTTGTCTATAATATTGTCATCATTATACCCGTACGATAGGATCGGGTATAATAAAATTACTCCTCCGTTTGTAACACCTCGAAATAAGCGAGCTAGATATACCTTCAAAGGTATGGATCGGATCAAAAAAAAATTCTAAGACTTTTGAGCCATGTCCGTCCGTCCGTCCGTCAGCACGCTAACTCAAAAACTAAGAAAGCTAGAATCTTGAAATTTACACAAAATATTTTGGGAGTAATTTGTAGGTTCCCTATTTTTTTTTGGTTGAGTTTGGACCAAGCCTTAGGGTAGCTCTCGAACACCTAACTTTTAGATCCCCACATTTTTTTTGCAATAGAGCTATGAAATTTTAACTACTGATAGATCTCACAAAAGTATTAATTTTATTTTTTATAACTTTTTTTTGTAGCCCCACCCGTTACGGAGCTACAGCTTCCGAAAGGTTCAAAAAAGCTCTATATTTAAATTGTTATAGCACAAGTTGTATAAGGTATATCTTCATTTTGAAAACGCCAAACGATTACTACTTTTATTAGCTTTAAAAGTATATATAAAATAAATATATATTTGTGGCATACGGTGTCGTAATTTACCGTTATGTGAAACTCAAATTTTGCAAAATCCTTCAACCCTTCTAGGATTCCTATTTTTAAACACCTGTAACTGGAACACCTGTTAAAATTTTTTTAAAGTAATACATAAAAATTAAAGCTTCAACATTATATTCTTATTTCTGTTAACAACTTTTTTTAATAATATAGCGTTACTTTATAATTGACGAAAGTGTTACTTGATTTTTTCAAATTTTCTAACAAATTTCTTCAACAAATTTTTTGCATTTGTTTTACTCGATAATTTGAAATTGTTGAGGATATAATGCGTAGTACATAAAAATGTAAATAAATAAACAACATAACGGTTGCTTGAAGAATTTTTATTTATATGATATTAATATATATACATACTTACTTATATAATATCATGTTTATTTACATATCGTATATGTCACTAGTGAATGAATGATAAGAGTATAGATGTATATTATATAGCGCCGTATTTACATACATATATGCATTTTATTGTACTTATAAGAAATTATTCTGTCAATGGAATATTTAAACATAATATAATATAATATTTAAAATTACATTTACTATTTTGTACTAAGTAAATTTAATATACATTTACCGCTTAGTATTAAATGGTACTATAGAATATTTGAAAAAGTTTTGGATTGATAATCGTTATGTGAAAGGTTAGAATCTGCTTTTGAAGAATGTACATATAAACATATAGTTTGAATATATGTACAACCCATAGTTCTAGAAATTATAAAATTCACCCAAATTATTTTAAAATACTAAAATATTAAAAAAATAATATTGTGAGCAGAGTGACAGAGTGACAGACAAAGGCAAGTGTATTCTTCCTCGTTTTTATATTGAAAGGTCTTTTATGTTACTTGGGTGAATATTATGCAATTTATATTTTCTGAATTTTGGTTGTTCTTTATATCGAAGTGACTTATAATTAATAGTCTTCCATATTTACATTATTTTTTTCGACAGTATTGATCTTTTTGTCATTAACCCTTTGTTTTATTATTTTGTATTATTTTGTAGTCGATATGAACTTGGAATGACGTTGTTTTAATGGTAGAATGGAAAGTGCTGTTATATATTTTAACAGCTTTTAATATTTGCAACTTTACTGGTAGTTTCTCTTCTAAATTAAGTGCTCTAATTTTTTCAGTTATCGTGTTATGGAACCTTTCTATATCTGAGTTTCCGGTATGACTATTGGGTTTTGTAAAGTGAAATGCAGAAATCTCTTATATTTCTCGTGTTGAATTCATTATCAAAAACGAGTTTATTTATTTTACCTTTAATTGAAAGAAACTGCATCAATTTTTCTATAATTGTTTGATTGTTTCTGTCTTCTAAGGAAAAGCTTGTTGTATGTTTAGAAAATTTATCAAAAAAGTTTATGAATGTGTGTTTACTATTTATATATATATCTACGTGAATTATTTCGTTTGTGTTAGAAGGAGTTTCTGTCAATCAAAATTTATTTTTGATATGTTTTCTATCATATTTAGCTGCGGAGCATATGTCACAGTTATTAATAATTTCGTGTGTTTTAATTTTGAGGTTTGGATGATATAAGTAGTAATAGTAGCTCTTGGGCGTGGGAAAATAATTATGCAAATTAGGCCAATGACTTGGCGTTTACTTTTGTTGAGAGCTTTTTTAAGGAATGTTGTAGTGTAAAAAACAGATAGCAAATTAGATGTCGTGATTGGCGTTTGCATAATTAGTTTTCGGAAAAGTGTTTGTAAATAATATAGAAGATCAAATAGATAATGTAGAACAAGTAAGTGCAATGATCTAAACAGGTGTTGTACTATAATAATATAAGCTATGTAAATAATATGCAAGAATTTATTTTATTTTTTAATAAAAAGCTTTTACGGTGTGTTTGGAAATAATATTGAAAGGTAAACTAAATAATGTAGAACAAGTAAGTGCAATGATCTAAACAGGTGTTATAATATCTAGTATTTGTTACCGGTTGCATAATTAGTTTTCGGAAAAAGCTTTTGCAAATAATATAGAAGGTAAACGAGATAATGTAGGATAAGTAAGTGCAATGATCTTGTTATGATAGTATAGTAACATATAGGTTATTTTAAATAATAAAAATGTATCTTATTTTTTCAATAAAAAGCTTTCACGATCAACCAGTTATTGTAACATAATATTAGCGCAAAAAATACAGTTGTTATTTATGAGATAAATAAAATGCAGATATTGACCTTGTTATTGTATCTTGTAATTTTCGGTTGTATGTACTTGGACATAGGAATTCTGTGCGAGAAAGAGATAGCAAATTATGTCAATGACCTGAGCAAGTGTCCTGATACTTGCTGGTCTTGCATAATTAGTTTCCTGAAAATGCTTTTGTAAATAAAATAAAAGGTAAACTAGATATTGTAAATTAGATTAATTGTTATGTTTAATTGAAAAATAATTTGAAAAAAATTTGGGTTACTTTATTGGTTACTGCTATGTATAATGCAAAAAAATTAATAAAGAATTGTAATAAATATTTTTATGTAGGTAATATAAGTTAACACACACATCTCAATCAGCTTCATAATACCATACTAATAAGTCAATTTCATAATACAATACAAAATGCATAATTTTAATTATTAGATTATGTAGAACAAGTAAGTGCAATAATCTTGTTGTGATAGTATAGTAATATAGATTATTGTAAATAATACGAATTTATTTATTAATAAAAAGCTTTCACGGTCAATCAGTTTCGGGAAAATAATATTAACGCAAAAATGCAGGTGTTATTTATGAGATAAATAAAATGCAGATATTGAACTTATTATTGTATTTTAGTTTTAAAGTAATTTATGGTATAGGTTGTATGTATAAAATCGTGAGAAAAAAATTTGTATTTAGTGATTAATTGTTATGTTTAATAAAAAAATAAGAAAAAAATTTAATATAGAGCAAGATTTATTATAGATTCTTGTAAATTACTTTCTATTATGCAAATTTGAGGTATGTTATTAATAACAACTATATATTATGCAAATAATTTAATAATGAATTGTAAAACGAAAAACAAGTAAATTAATTTTTATATAATATCAATTAATATAATTGAAATATAATTTGAAAAATTTTTTTAATTTATAACAAGATTTATTATGTTCTAGGAAATTACTAGTATTATGCAAATTTGAGCTGTAAAATGTAAATAAGGTGCAATGTGGAGTGGCAATGTTAATTTTATTGTCTATTTGATTCATTTCCTAGTTTTTAAAAATTTGTATGGAAAATTTCCTATCCGTTTTAATATTGGTATAAAAACAAGGCTAATTAGTTATATATTATCATTAACAAAAAAAAAGTCGTAAAAACATACCAAATCAATACTGAGAAAATGGCCAAGAAACAAATATTAGAGAAATATTTAGAGGAGTCTTCCAAATTCATAATTATGGAAGAAAAAAGTCAGTTTTCCAAAAAGTTCGAGAAAAGTTCGAGTCATGTCGAGAAAAATTACATTCAAAATAAGAAAAGCTCCAAAGAAGCCATTAATCAAATAGTTATATATTCGGTGGAAAACGTTGAACCGAATGATCTCATTGGTATAGTATTTTTTGCTGATAACTTTCAACAGAGAACTCCAGGTTGGATGAATTTTAAGCTTGCAAGTTCAGTGAAGTTTGAAGACATTTGGGAACTAATAAGTAAAATATTTCAAAGTAATTCGGAAGGCCTGAATACTGATTCTTTTCAACTAACAACTACAACTGTACGATTGCCTTCTGGAAGTGGACGAGGGAGAAATTATTTTACTTTCAATGAAGAAAGTTTAAAACGAAGAGGCATTGTTGTCATTAAAAATAATGATAATCTTTGCTTACTCCGAGCTATTGTAGTAGGAAAAGCTTTTATAGATGGTGACATGAATTATAAAAAAAATTCGCCAAGATACACAGAAGAGGCAGAAAAATCTAGCATTAGAGCTGATGGTAAAAACAAAATTAAATATAACGCAAAGTGCAGGAATATCTGAACTTAAAAAAATACAGGATTATTATGGGGATGAATATAACATCGTTGTTTACGATTATGCTAATAACAAAATTATAATTTTTGAAGGTAAAAACGATGGCAAAAGAATTAATTTATTATATTACGAAAATCACTTTAACGTTATTATTTCGCTGACAGCGGTTTTTTGCATTAACCATTACTGTGTAAAATGTAATGTAGGTTACGCAAATTATCATAATTGTGAAGGTATCTGTATTTGTTGTCGACAGTCTCCTGCATGTAATAATATACTTACAACTATTACATGCAACTATTGCAAACGATCATTCCGAGGTGGAAAATGTTTTGAAAATCATAAAACAGTTACTACATGTCAAAAATTTCACAAATGCTTAATTTGTTTTAAAACATATTTTAGAAAGATTGATTCACCACATAAATGTGATACTGTTTTTTGTAAAAATTGTAACAAAAGTGTAGAAAAAAATCATTTTTGTTATATTATTGTAGATAAGAGCAAACCAAAAATTAAGGATTTTGTGTTTATCTCTTGCGATCTAGAAACAATGCAAGAAAAAAAGCTAGTTAAAAACAATAATGAAGATATTAAACTACATGAACCTAATTTATGTGTTCTTAGCACAAGATGTCATCATTGCATAAAAGAAAAGAAGTTACATTTTTGTTCTAAATGTGGTTTTAGAACAACAGAACAACAGAACACAAATGTAATTCCAAATTTAGTTGATTACATTTTTAAAATGGCTAAAAAATTTAAACAAGTTGTTGTAATAGCTCATAATGGACAAAGTTTTGATCACCAGTTTATTTTAAATGAATTGCTGCATAAAAGTGACATAGAGCCAAAATTAATCATGAGGGGCACAAAAATTATTCAGATGCAGATTGAAAATATAAGGTTTTTAGATTCTATGAATTATCTTGCAATGCCACTATCACAACTTCCTAAAGCTTTCGATTTATCAACTGATTTAAAAAAAGGTTATTTTCCTCATTTGTTCAATACAACAGAAAATATAAATTATGTTGCGCCAATACCACTTATGCACTACTATAGTCCTGATACAATGACAGAAGAAAATCGAAAAATGTTTATTGATTGGTATGAACAAAGCAAAAATATCGAGTTCAATATGAAACGTGATTTGATAGAATATTGCAAAAATGATGTACATATTTTAACTGACGCCTGCATTAAATTTAGAAAAAAAGGTTACAGATTTGCAGACAATCAATCAAAAATTGCTCTTCAATGGCTAATTTGGGAAGAGGATCAAAGAAAGATTAATATTCAACATGCAGCAAAGAAAAAAGAAGCAATTATTATTTATTTATTTATTCAACTTATACAATAACTAAAATTAATTACTTATTATACATAATAATTCTAGCACTAGCAACTGAGGCCTTCGGCTATTTTTATTTTTTTAATAAAGTACATTATTAGGGAACAAAAAATTGAACAAAAATTATAATTGTTGAACCTAAGTTACATGTTATCTTTTTTTTTTTTTAATTATTTTTTTTTATTGTGTACTTTCTTTTTTGATAAAACTATTTTTTTTTTTTTATTTTTATATATGGAACAGTACCCTACCCTTTTTTTTTTATATTTTGCTTTTTATATTTTATTGTAAATGTTTAATCTTTTTAGAAAGTTTGCGAACGTTGTGACATTTTGCGCTGTGGTTTCCGACAAAAGTAAGTGTAGCGGTTTTATATTTTGCTGAATTCTTATGGCATCAATTTCTGTACATTCGATAATTATGTGCTCAGTTGTAATGACTTGATTATTACAAAATGTGCAAGTTGGAGCTGATTCTTTGTTGAATAGGTGTTGGTGGGTGAGTATAGTGTGCCCAGTTCTAAATTTTGTGTACACCGTAAGGTCCCTTCTGCTCGCGTTTGCTGGAAAGGATGATGGTTCTTTCTTGGGGTTGATGTGTTTATAGAAGTGAGTAAAGTTTGCCCAGGTATGTAAAGATTCATGCTGCGTTATCTTTTTTATTTCTTCGACTAGGTCTGATTTATTTGTGAAGTTTAGTGATACAAGAGGGGAATTTGCCGCCTCTTTTGCTATTTTGTCGGCAAACTCATTTCCTTCTATGCCCGCATGTCCTGGGACCCACATAAGTTTTAGAGATATCTGTTTTTTTATTAGGATGTCCCGTATTTCTTCTATGGTTTTTTCGGTGTTGTTAACATTGATGACCGCTTTCATTGTTGAAAGGGAGTCAGAACAAATTATGTATTTTTCTTTTGGATTTTGTTTTATTTTTACTGCTTCTAGTACCGCAAGTGCCTCAGCAGAGTAGGGTGTTGAGTATGTGGGTAGGGCTCCTATTTTTAAAATATTTTTTTCTTCATCCACGATACTAAATGCTGTTGCAAAGGGGGATTTTGAACCGTCGGTGAATATGAGATTCCATTCGGCATATTTATTTCTTAAAGATCGAAATTCCTGTTGAAATAGGCTTGGGTTGGTTTGGCTTTTGTTCCAGTTGTTGAGATGTAGATTAACGCTATCCAGCTTCAGTTCCCAAGGAGGGAAACACAATCTCGGGTTGCTGATGGGCTTGAAATTCATATTGTTCTTTTTTGCAAAGAGAATGACCTGAAGTAGTGTTGATGGTCTTTTTGGTATGCGTTTTCTTGCTATAACTCTTTTGCATTTGTCATATAGTTCAACTCCCTCTGAAAAAATAATTTTGGTTAATAGCTTCCTGGTAGAGAGCTTAATTTTTTCTTCTAAGGTCGGAAGTCCTGACTCTGCGAGGATAATAGGAATTGGCGTGGATCGAAAAACCCCAAGTGCTGAGCGTATTGATGCATGGTATATTGTTTTAAGTTTTTGTAGCTCCGTTTTTGCTGCTGTTCCATAAATGGGAAGTCCATATTCGATTTTGGAGAGAATAACTGCTTTAACTACATCAACCAAAGATTTTGTGTTACTTTCTAGATATTTGCTAGCTAAACATTTTATACAATTAAGTCTATTATTTAATGAACTACATAACATTTCTATATGACTGTTCCACAAGTATCTTGAGTTAAAAACAAGCCCTAATATTTTTAAATTTGAAACATTTTGTAAATTTAAGAAATTAGTGTTTATTACAAAGTTATTACAATTGTGTTTTTTACAAATGTGCAAATGTTTTGATTTTGTTATTGATATTTTTGAGCCACTGAAGTTTCCCCAATCTGTTAGTTCTGTTACTAGATCTTCAAGTTTGATTTTAAATTGTCCAAAGTTTCTAATGGTGGAATAAACTAAAAGATCGTCGGCGTATAGCACGTGCTTAAAAAATTTTTGATCATCTATAATTTTGCTGAGTTTATTATAGGCGATTAAAAATAATGGAACTGATAATGAAGATCCTTGAGGGATTCCATTGTTTAGTGGCCAAATGTTTGAATAGAATTTGTTATTTTTGACTCTTATTTTTCTATCCAACAAGAAGTTTTTTACGAAATTAATTATGTTCCCCCCGATTTTCCATTCAGTTAGTTGTTCGATAATTGAATGCATACCCACACGGTCAAAGGCTTTTTCTGCGTCAATTGATATGATTGAAATATGGTTTTTTGCATTTAGACTGTCCCGGATATTTTGATCTAATAGGAGTAGTGCATCCATAGTTCCTTTGCCAGATTTATAGGCCGTTTGCTTGTTTGTTACTAGATTTCCTTCCTTTAGCAACCAAAAGAGTCTTTTTGCTACAATTTTTTCTAAGACTTTGCTGGCGCATGGGAGTAGCGATATAGGGCGATAACTGGACGGACAGTGTTGATCTTTACCTTCTTTAGCTATGGGGACTATTGTTGCGATTTTCCACTGTTGTGGAATGGTACTTGTAAGGAAAATGATATTATATAATTCACATAGTTTAGATTTCGCTTCAATAGTAAGGTTTTTCAAAATAGGATATGACAAGTTATCATAACCTGGGGTCTTGCCTTTTAGAGAGTTCAAGCAGGCTTGTAACTCTAATACTGTTATTGGTTGTTCGATCTGTTTAGCGCGCTTGTTTGGTGTGTACGGCGGAGCAATCCGGAGTGGAAGGAGTTTTTCCCGTTTATAAATGAGTTAGAGAAGTTTTCATCCCTTGAATATTGTGACCAGAAATTGCCCAGTGTGTTGGCTATCTCTACTGGATCTTGGGTTAGCGTATTATCGGACTTTTTTATATAGGAAATATTGTGGTATTTAGTTTTGTTGGAAAGCGATCGAACTTTTGACCACAGGACTTTTGAAGGGGTGTTTGGATTTATGTCTTTTGTAAAGTTAACGAAGGATTGGCGTTTAGCAAGTTTGACTTCTCTTTTAAAATGTGCATTTGCTTTTTTATAGTTTATTATATTTTTGTTACTTGGGTGTCTCTTCAGGATTTTCCAGAGTTTTTGTTTCTTCATTTGTAGTAGAGATAACGAATTGTTCCACCAGCAAGTATATTTCCTAATTTTTTTGTTTTGTGCTCTTGGGATAGTTTCATTAGCACTACTAATTATTAGTTTTTGAAATTGACTTACGGATTGGTTGATATTTTTGTTTATGTGTTGAAAATCTTTAAGTTTATTATTGATTGAAATTTTGACCAGTCTGCTTGGTCTATTTTGAATTTGGGTTTGAGTTTGGATTGCGTTGGGGGGTGGATGTTGTTGAAGAGTTTGATTGTTATTGGGAAGTGACCACTTCCATCTGGGAATTGATCGACATTCCATGAAGAAGATAGATTTAAAGGATGGGTGCAGAAAGCTAAATCGACATGAGTGAAAGTAGCGTGAGTTGAAAAAAGGGGTGGTGAATTTGTGTTTAAGTTTATTAAGTTACTGTTTTTTATAAAGTTAGAGATTATTTTGCCTTCTTTATTATATTTAGGGGATCCCCACATAGGGCTCCAGGCGTTGAAATCTCCGACGATTAAAATCGGTTGATTAAAGTTTGAGAGGAGACAGTGTAGGTCATTTTCGCTTATCGATTCGTTGGGGGCGCTGTAAATATTAATAACTGCAAATGGTAAATTAATATTAATTTCGATAGCTATTGCCAGGATATTTGTATTAAGGTTGAATATTTAGTGTTTAATATGGTTTGAAACTAAGAGAGCTATCCCCCGACTTGCTTTGTCGTTTGCCGTGATATCGTTTTTATGATAGAATGAGAAGTTCCGTGGAATTTTTAACGTATTAGGGGGAGAAAGTAGGTGGGTTTCTTGTAAAGCAATAATATTTGGATTTTGATTTTTAATTATCAGTTGAAGCTCATCTAAGTTATTGTAGTAGCCATTTAGATTCCATTGCAGGAGACTGATGGCCATTGAAATTAGCTAACTTTTATAAAATTTTTATTTATGTGGAAATGAAATGAAAAACGAAAAGGTATGGAGGCAGATGAGCGTGTTGAAAGTATGTTATAATGTTTATGAGAGGTTTCTAGATTCGTTTGTTTGTTATAATTGTCTTTATTATTCAAATTAAGAATAATATGCATTATATAATATTTATTAAGGGCAAAGAAAAAAACAAAAACATAATATATAATCGAATATAAAGAATCGAGAAAAGGTAGTTGTTATTGATTAAATTTAAATATATGTTTTAAGTATTTGTTCTTTTCTTCTTTTTTTTTAATGAAATAGTGAATAAGAAACCTTTTTTGTTAAAATTGAAACTTGAATTGTTATTTTATTATAAATAACAAGAAGTGCTTCAAATTAACAGTCGGAAGAATCTGAAATTTCTAGTAAATCTGTGTTTATTATGTTAGATAAAGCTGTAGTTTGATTGGATGTATTAATTATGTCAGCAGTTATGTTTGATTGCTTGGAATCTTGGTTTGAGTTAAAAAAATTGAGTGAAAAGTTGCTTTGGTTAGAAGAAGAAGTTTGATTGCTTGGAATATTTTTTGTTAAATTACGAGTATTGTTTTCTCTTTTAGTGTCAATAGCATTAACTGGTGGTTCTTTTTCATTTGTCTTTATGTTGTTGTTGTTGTATTTGGAAGGCGACAAGTCTATTGTGTTTGAAGTAGAGGTTAGATTATTATTGGCATTATTAGTTCGATTTGAGCGTTGTACATTTTTAGGAGAAATTGAGGACGAATTGTTGTTGTAATTAGAAGAGGACAGGTCTATTGTATTAGAAGTAGAGGTTATGTTATCATTAACTTTATTTTTTATATTAGTGTTTTGCTCGTTGCTGGAAGAAATTGTAAAAAAATTATTGGATTTTAAAGTTTTTTCTTTTGGATTTTGTTTACTATTTTTTTCATTATCAGACGGTATTGAATTCTTGGCAATAGAAGAATAAGTTACGAAGTTATGTGGTGGTAGCGGATTATGTTGATTGTATAATTTACGGGCATCGGCGTAAGTGCATTTCTTTTGTGTTTTTATCTTTAAAATTTCTTTTTGTTGCATGAATTTTGGACATTTATTGGAAGAAGATGGGTGCTCTCCAAGGCAATTAGTACACATCGTTCTTGTACATTGATGTGGAGTGTGTGGGGGAAGATTGCAATTATCACACGTAGAGGAGTTTTTACAATTATTTCGTGTATGCCCTAGTTTTTGGCAAGTTTTGCATCTCATAGGATTTGGGTAATATTCTTTTACTTTTACCTGGTACCAAGCGATATCAATTTTTTCTGGCACTTTGTAGGAATTGAAAGTAAGAAGTATTAAGCCAGTATAACTTATTTTGTTATCAATGAAACGACTAAATTTGTGTACTTTGATAACTCCTTGTTTTTTTAGGAAGTTTAGGATTTCTTCTTCACTGGTTGGAATGAGATTTTTATCGAAAATAGTGCCCTTTGTGGAGTTTAGTGTCTCATGGAGTTTGGCTGAAATATTACATAAACCACCGAAATTTTTTGTTTTTTGAAATTTATATGCCACTTTATCAGATTCAACCAGTATAAGAAGATTGCCATCTCGAAGGAGGCTGACAGATTGAATTTGTTTGCTTATGCTATCAAGAGCCTTTTTTTTAGCAAAGACGCTAAAGGAAGAAAGTGGTTTATCCTTATCCGTGGACTCTATGACAACAAATTTAGGACAGTTGTGCTTTATATTTACCTGTGGCAATTCTGGGAAAATGTCGTTGGTGATGTATGTACCTCTTCCTCTCTTTGGTCTTGGACCTGGCTGGCCGTTGTCGTCGGACTGACCGGTGTCATTGTCTGGCAACCCGGCAAACCGACTCCCCGAAGGGATCGGTCTGGCACCTAACATTTTTTCACTCACTTATACACTCAGGATTTAGTTACACTTGCACTATAGATTATTTGAGATATGTTTTTATTATATTTATTTTTAGGTAATGTTTTTATGCTTGATTGGCAAAAAATTAAATTACAATTTTCTAAAGAAAGGGATAGAAAAGAAAAAAGAATTTATTTTTAAAGGAAAAAAAGAGAAAACAAAAAATTAGTAGAATAGAAAGGATGTCTACACTGAGCAGAGGTTAGTCGATGACTGAAGAAGCAATTATAAAAAATATAAAAGTAGATGGTTTTTGTTCAGAAACAAAACAAATTTTTCAATTCCATGGGTGCTATTTTCATGGCCATCCAAAATGTTTTCCATATAAGAGGAATGAATTAATACAAAGGAACAAACATGACACTCTTGATATCAGATTTGAAAATACCATAACAAGAACAGAACGATTAAAATCATTTAGATATCAAGTGATCGAAATGTGGGAATGTGATTTTAGAGAACAATTGATAGAAAAAGAAGATGAGATGTCATATCTTATAACCCGCTTTAAAAAACGTTCCTTTAGAACCACGAGATGCTTTTTATGGAGGTAGAACTGGAAACACTTTTATGTATTACAAAGCAAAAGAAAATGAAAAATAAAATACATAGATATTTGCTCATTATATCCCTATGTGTGCAAATATGGGAAATTTCCAGTAGGACATCCTGAAGTTTTAGTGAGCCATGAAATATGTTCTAAAGTTGACTTAGAAAATACTAATGGTTTAATAAAATGCGATATTCTTCCACCAACTGATTTGTTTCACCCTGTTCTTCCAATAAAACAAAATAATAAATTAATGTTTACGTTTTGTTTCACTTGCAGCCTTGAAACATATCAAGATGAGTGCCTTCATTCTGATAAAGAAAGAACTCTGACAGGAACTTGGGTTATAGACGAAGTAGTAAAAGCTGTAAAAAAGGGGTATAAAATATTTGAATTTCATGAAATTTGGCGTTATAAGGTACAACAATATAACAAAGGCAACTGTGAACCTGGATTATTTACAGAGATGATGGACAAATTTCTTAAAACTAAACAGGAAACTTCTGGATGGCCTAAAGATTGCAACACAGAAGAATTAAAACAAAATTATTTGGAACAATTTTTCCAACAAGAAAATATTAAACTTGATACAGAAAATATTTACAAAAACTCTGGAAAAAGATCATACAGTAAGCTTATATTGAACTCTTTCTGGGGAAAATTTGGTCAACGAGAAAATCAGACAAAAACGCAACTAATAAAAAGTCCAGCTACTTTTTATATATTGACAAATCCAAGCAAAGATGTATTGCACATAATGATTATCAATTCTAACACGGTTTTAGTTAACTGGAAATATAAAAATAAAGATTTAGATTCATTGCGTACAGTGAACGTATGTATTGCAAGTTATACAACTGCACAGGCTCGTTTAAAATTGTATGAATATTTGGATTTACAAGAAAGAGTTTTATATTATGACACTGATTCCGTCATATATGTGTCAAAAGAAGGTGAATATGAACTTGCCCTAGGCAATTTTATCGGAGATATGACTAATGAACTAGAATCATATGGATCTGACAGCTACATAAAAGAATTCGTTAGCGGTGGACCAAAAAATTATGCAAATAAAGCATTTTCTTCTGACAAACAAAGCGATGCAGTAGTTTGTAAAGCAAAAGGAATTAAACTAGATTATAATAATTCAAAACTAGTCAATTTTGAAAAAATTAAGAAAATGGTTTTATTGAAGGATAAAGAAGAACAAATGATCATAGGGTAATTACAGTTCCAGAAACAAAGATATACAGGCTAAAAGCAGAAAAACGAAGGTTTTATGAAAATTATAGTTCTGTACCATTTGGATTTAAAAGAAAAAAATAAAGTTTTTTAAAAAGAAGTTTAATCAATTTTTTATTATTTTTAATTTTATAAAGGAACACAAGTTTTTATTTTGCCCGAATTTTATAGTAAATATATGTAACCGTAAACTTGAACCTTCCATCAGCGTCTTTGTCTTTTCCCAGCCATCTGCACTTTTTTCTCAATTCTTCTATGGTGACGTCACTCTTTAGGTATGGACAATAGAAAATTATATTTTCTATGTCCATTCGAGCACATAAATATTTATAATGATTGTATTGAAATTGTCCAGAGTTTATCCATTTTGCTAGTGCCACTGATTTTAACGTTGGTGGGTTCATGTTGTTTTGCTTCTAAATTAAAACATTTTGAGCATGTATTTTTATATCACTAAATGCTTATTAGACAAAGGAATTAATTTAAAAGAATTAGTTAATTTAAGGAGTGTTCTAGGAAATGATTTTATGTTAGAAAATTTATTTTAACATTTCCTGGTAGAAAAAAGAGATTTATTCTTCTAACAAAGGAATTTAGGAGTGTTTTAAATTTCCTTATATGTTTAGTTCCTTGTTAAATAGTTAATAGAATTTATTATTGAAAAGAGCTTTTGAGTTGTTTAAAAAAAGATTTATTATTCTAATAAAGGAATTTGAATGGAAATAAATTCCGTCGTGCCAAAAAGTCATGTTCTAACAAAACAATTTAGGAGCGTTTAAATTTCCTCATATGTTTAGTTCCTTGTTAAAGAATTTGATGGTATTTATTAAAGTAATTTTAACTATGGTAGTAAAAAAGTATAAAAGAAAAGACAAAACTTTTATTTCTATCAATTGAGTTCTACACAAAACTTAGTTTAAATAACAGTACTAGTAGCAGTACCAAAAGAAATAATGGTAAGTAATTTTTAAATTTTAAAAAATTTAATAATTTTTTATTTTCAAAATTTTTCAAAATTATGCTATATTTTTTTATATTTTATTTTCATTTAGGAATTTGTAGACAATCTCATAGCAATCGGAAAAGGGGAACAAGAGAGCTACAAAACGATAGATGCTCTGGTGAAGGACGTGATGTACGAGGTAGAAGAATGGAAATTTCTAAATACCAAAAGAGGTCAGCGGGTGGTTCTATGTAAGGTAACATGCCCAATGGAAGATTCAACTAACAGCATTACTTTTTTTTACGCCGGAGCGGTTCTCCAAAAAAGTTGTGTCGGAGAAAGAATTAAATCAACTGAACAGCAAGGGCTTTTATTTCAAATTTTTGGGACGGGATCCTAATAGGTGGAATATGGCTCTGTTTGAGTTAATTCCAAAAACGAGTATAGACTCACAAGAAAAATTGTATAAATAAAAAAAAAAGTTAAATAAAAAATTTACAAATGAAATATTTTCTTTTTTTTATTTAAATTTTTCAACTTTTCAGATTTTATTTAATTAAATTTATAAAATTTTTAATTTCTTCCAGGGCACCTTTTTTATTTATATTTTTTCAGGTTACCTTTTTTATTATTATTTTAATTTTAGGTTGGTCTCAGCAGGCATCTTCTCCTTGCAAATAAGTCTGGTAAGCACATCCAAGTCGTGCTCACTTGGCATCTTTTCTGTACATAACAATTTTGAGCCATTATCACCGCTACCTGCTGCTCCTCTAGAAAGGTGCTTAAATTCAATTTCGTATTTCAATGTTAATGTTCTTTCTAATTGGAAAATATCGCATTTTCCAATTATTTCTTCAAACGGCTCCTGTACTTCCATTTTTAATTAAAAATAATTTGAAAACTTAAATCAATTTATACTTTTTATGCAACATACATAATATTTTGCATCATACATAACACTTTCTAAAATATGCAAATTATATTTTTGCATTCAAGAAGATTGCAAAACATATAGTTGTTAATGTTCTTTCTAATTGGAAAATATCGCATTTTCCAATTATTTCTTCAAACGGCTCCTGTACTCCCATTTTTAATTAAAAATAATTTGAAAACTTAAATCAATTTATACTTTTTATGCAACATACATAATATTTTGCATCATACATAACACTTTCTAAAATATGCAAATTATATTTTTGCATTCTCAATAATAATTAATCATTGTATATTCTCTAAACTATGTCTAAGATTTAAAATACTTTGTAGCTACCAATATAAAAATCACTATGTAGAGGAGTTAAAATATTAGTCAGCAAGATTTTGCAACTCTTTCCACGTTTTTTTTTTTTTTTTTTGTCCAGGTTAATCCATTTAAATCAACCCTTGTTTCTGGAGAGTCGATATCCGGTCCCCAAAAGTCCAATATCGGTCCCCTGAGGTCCCTCAAGAAATAATTGGAAAATGCGATATTTTCCAATTAGAAAGAAAATTAACATTCAATTACGAAATTGAATTTAAGGACTTTCTAGAGGAACAGCAGGTAGCGGTGATAATGGCTCAAAATTGTTATGTACAGAAAAGATGCCAAGTGAGCACGACTTGGATGTGCTTACCAGACTTATTTGCAAGGAGAAAATGCCTGCTGAGACCGACCTAAAATTAAAATAATAATAAAAAAGATAACCTGAAAAAATATAAATAAAAAAGATGCCCTGGAAGAAATTAAAAATTTTATAAATTTAATTAAATAAAATCTGAAAAGTTGAAAAATTTAAATAAAAGAAAGAAAATATTTCATTTGTAAATTTTTTATTTAACTTTTTTTTTTTTATTTATACAATTTTTCTTGCGAGTCTATACTCGTTTTTGGAATTAACTCAAACAGAGCCATATTCCACCTATTAGGATCCCGTCCCAAAAATTTGAAATAAAAACCCTTGCTGTTCAGTTGATTTAATTCTTCCTCCGACACAACTTTTTTGGAGAACCCCTCCGGCATAAAAAAAAGTAATGCTGTTAGTTGAATCTTCCATTGGGCATGTTACCTTACATAGAACCACCCGCTGACCTCTTTTGTTCCTTAGAAATTTCCATTCTTCTACCTCGTACATCACGTCCTTTACCAGAGCATCTATCGTTTTGTGTCTCTCTTGTTCCCCTTTTCCGATTGCTATGAGATTGCCTACAAATTCCTAAATGAAAATAAAATATAAAAAAATATAGCATAATTTTGAAAAATTTTGAAAAAAAAAGATTATTAAATTTTTTAAAATTTAAAAATTACTTACCATTATTTCTTTTGGTACTGCTACTAGTACTGTTATTTAAACTAAGTTTTGTGTAGAACTCAATTGATAGAAATAAAAGTTTTGTCTTTTCTTTTATACTTTTTTAATACCATAGTTTAAATTACTTTAATAAATACCATCAAATTATTTAACAAGGAACTAAACAAATGAGGAAATTTAAACGCTCCTAAATTGTTTTGTTAGAACATGACTTTTTGGCACGATGGAATTTATTTCCATTCAAATTCCTTTATTAGAATAATAAATCTTTTTTTAAACAACTCAAAAGCTCTTTTCAATAATAAATTCCATTAACTATTTAACAAGGAACTAAACATATAAGGAAATTTAAAACACTCCTAAATTCCTTTGTTAGAAGAATAAATCTCTTTTTTCTACCAGGAAATGTTAAAATAAATTTTCTAACATAAAATCATTTCCTAGAACACTCCTTAAATTAACTAATTCTTTTAAATTAATTCCTTTGTCTAATAAGCATTTAGTGATATAAAAATACATGCTCAAAATGTTTTAATTTAGAAGCAAAACAACATGAACCCACCAACGTTAAAATCAGTGGCATTAGCAAAATGGATAAACTCTGGATAATTTCAATACAATCATTATAAATATTTATGTGCTCGAATGAACATAGAAAATATAATTTTCTATTGTCCATACCTAAAGAGTGATGTCACCATAGAAGAATTGAGAAAAAAGTGCAGATGGCTGGGAAAAGACAAAGACGCTAATGGAAGGTTCAAGTTTACGGTTACATATATTTACTATAAAATTCGGGCAAAATAAAAACTTGTGTTCCTTTATAAAATTAAAAATAATAAAAAATTGATTAAACTTCTTTTTAAAAAACTTTATTTTTTTCTTTTAAATCCAAATGGTACAGAACTATAATTTTCATAAAACCTTCGTTTTTCTGCTTTTAGCCTGTATATCTTTGTTTCTGGAACTGTAATTACCCTATGATCATTTGTTCTTCTTTATCCTTCAATAAAACCATTTTCTTAATTTTTTCAAAATTGACTAGTTTTGAATTATTATAATCTAGTTTAATTCCTTTTGCTTTACAAACTACTGCATCGCTTTGTTTGTCAGAAGAAAATGCTTTATATGCATAATTTTTTCGTCCACCGCTAACGAATTCTTTTATGTAGCTGTCAGATCCATATGATTCTAGTTCATTAGTCATATCTCCGATAAAATTGCCTAGGGCAGGTTCATATTCACCTTCTTTTGACTCATATATGACGGAATCAGTGTCATAATATAAAACTCGTTCTTGTAAATTTTCCAAATATTCATACAATTTTAAACGAGCCTGTGCAGTTGTATAACTTGCAATACATACTTTCACTGTACGTAATTAATCTAAATCTTCATTTTTATATTTCCAATTAACTAAAACCGTGTCAGAATTGATAATCATTATGTGCAATACATCTTTGCTTGGATTTGTCAATATATAAAAAGTAGCTGGACTTTTTATTACTTGCGTTTTTGTCTGATTTTCTCGTTGACCAAATTTTCCCCAGAAAGAGTTCAATATAAGCTTACTGTATGATCTTTTTCCAGAGTTTTTGTAAATATTTTCTGTATCAAGTTTAATATTTTCTTGTTGGAAAAATTGTTCCAAATAATTTTGTTTTAATTCTTCTGTGTTGCAATCTTTAGCCCATCCAGAAGCTTCCTGTTTAGTTTTAAGAAATTTGTCCATCATCTCTGTAAATAATCCAGATTCACAGTTGTCTTTGTTATATTGTTGTACCTTATAACGCCAAATTTCATGAAATTCAAATATTTTATACCCCTTTTTTACAGCTTTTACTACTTCGTCTGTAACCCAAGTTCCTGTCAGAGTTCTTTCTTTATCAGAATGAAGGCATTAATCTTGATAAGTTTCAAGGCTGCAAGTGAAACAAAGCGTAAACATTAATTTATTATTTTGTTTTATTGGAAGAACAGGGTGAATCAAATCAGTTGGTGGAAGAATATTACATTTTATTAAGCCATTAGCATTTTCTAAGTCAACTTTAGAACATATTTCATGGCTCACTAAAACTTCAGGATGTCCTACTGGAAATTTCCCATATTTGCACACATAGGGATATAATGAGCAAATATCTATGTATTTTATTTTTCATTTTCTTTTGCTTTGTAATACATAAAAGTGTTTCCAGTTCTACCTCCATAAAAAGCATCTCGTGGTTCTAAAGGAACGTTTTTAAAAAGCGGGTGATTTATAAGATATGATATCTCATCTTCTTTTTCTATCAATTGTTCTCTAAAATCACATTCCCACATTTCGATCACTTGATATCTAAATGATTTTAATCGTTCTGTTCTTGTTATGGTATTTTCAAATCTGATATCAAGAGTGTCATGTTTGTTCCCTTGTATTAATTCATTCCTCTTATATGGAAAACATTTTGGATGGCCATGAAAATAGCACCCATGGAATTGAAAAATTTGTTTTGTTTCTGAACAAAAACCATCTACTTTTATATTTTTTATAATTGCTTCTTTTTTCTTTGCTGCATGTTGAATATTAATCTTTCTTTGATCCTCTTCCCAAATTAGCCATTGAAGAGCAATTTTTGATTGATTGTCTGCAAATCTGTAACCTTTTTTGGGTATCAATCCTATAGTTTCCGGTTTCAAAAAATTTCTTCGAAAAACTAAATTGCATGCTGAAGCAATGGTTGTAGCCTCAGTGAAAGGACATACATTATTTTCTTCCAATAGAAGTTTTCTAAATTTAATGCAGGCTTCAGTTAAAATATGTACATCATTTTTGCAATATTCTATCAAATCACGTTTCATATTGAACTCGATATTTTTGCTTTGTTCATACCAATCAATAAACATTTTTCGATTTTCTTCTGTCATTGTATCAGGACTATAGTAGTGCATAAGTGGTATTGGCGCAACATAATTTATATTTTCTGTTGTATTGAACAAATGAGGAAAATAACCTTTTTTTAAATCAGTTGATAAATCGAAAGCTTTAGGAAGTTGTGATAGTGGCATTGCAAGATAATTCATAGAATCTAAAAACCTTATATTTTCAATCTGCATCTGAATAATTTTTGTGCCCCTCATGATTAATTTTGGCTCTATGTCACTTTTATGCAGCAATTCATTTAAAATAAACTGGTGATCAAAACTTTGTCCATTATGAGCTATTACAACAACTTGTTTAAATTTTTTAGCCATTTTAAAAATTTAATCAACTAAATTTGGAATTACATTTGTGTTCTGTTGTTCTGTTGTTCTAAAACCACATTTAGAACAAAAATGTAACTTCTTTTCTTTTATGCAATGATGACATCTTGTGCTAAGAACACATAAATTAGGTTCATGTAGCTTAATATCTTCATTATTGTTTTTAACTAGCTTTTTTTCTTGCATTGTTTCTAGATCGCAAGAGATAAACACAAAATCCTTAATTTTTGGTTTGCTCTTATCTACAATAATATAACAAAAATTATTTTTTTCTACACTTTTGGTACAATTTTTACAAAAAACAGTATCACATTTATGTGGTGAATCAATCTTTCTAAAATATGTTTTAAAACAAATTAAGCATTTGTGAAATTTTTGACATGTAGTAACTGTTTTATGATTTTCAAAACATTTTCCACCTCGGAATGATCGTTTGCAATAGTTGCATGTAATAGTTGTAGGTATATTATTACATGCAGGAGACTGTCGACAACAAATACCTTCACAATTATGATAATTTGCGTAACCTACATTACATTTTACACAGTAATGGTTAATGCAAAAAACCGCTGTCAGCGAAATAATAACGTTAAAGTGATTTTCGTAATATAATAAATTAATTCTTTTGCCATCGTTTTTACCTTCAAAAATTATAATTTTGTTATTAGCATAATCGTAAACAACGATGTTATATTCATCCCCATAATAATCCTGTATTTTTTTAAGTTCAGATATTCCTGCACTTTGCGTTATATTTAATTTTGTTTTTACCATCAGCTCTAATGCTAGATTTTTCTGCCTCTTCTGTGTATCTTGGCGAATTTTTTTTATAATTCATGTCACCATCTATAAAAGCTTTTCCTACTACAATAGCTCGGAGTAAGCAAAGATTATCATTATTTTTAATGACAACAATGCCTCTTCGTTTTAAACTTTCTTCATTGAAAGTAAAATAATTTCTCCCTCGTCCACTTCCAGAAGGCAATCGTACAGTTGTAGTTGTTAGTTGAAAAGAATCAGTATTCAGGCCTTCCGAATTACTTTGAAATATTTTACTTATTAGTTCCCAAATGTCTTCAAACTTCACTGAACTTGCAAGCTTAAAATTCATCCAACCTGGAGTTCTCTGTTGAAAGTTATCAGCAAAAAATACTATACCAATGAGATCATTCGGTTCAACGTTTTTCACCGAATATATAACTATTTGATTAATGGCTTTTTTGAAGCTTTTCTTATTTTGAATGTAATTTTTCTCGACATGACTCCAAACTTTTTCGAAAACTGACTTTTTTCTTCCATAATTATGAATTTGGAAGACTCCTCTAAATATTTCTAATATTTGTTTCTTTGCCATTTTCTCAGTATTGATTTGGTATGTTTTTACGACTTTTTTTTTGTTAATGATAATATATAACTATTAGCCTTGTTTTTATACCAATATTAAAAGGGATAAGAAATTTTCCATACATATTTTTAAAAACTAGGAAATGAATCAAATAGACAATAAAATTAACATTGCCACTCCACATTGCACCTTATTTACATTTTACAGCTCAAATTTGCATAATACTAGTAATTTCCTAGAACATAATAAATCTTGTTATAAATTAAAAAAATTTTTCAAATTATATTTCAATTATATTAATTGATATTATATAAAAATTAATTTACTTGTTTTACGTTTTACAATTCATTATTAAATTATTTGCATAATACATAGTTGTTATTAATAACATACCTCAAATTTGCATAATAGAAAGTAATTTACAAGAATCTATAATAAATCTTGCTCTATATTAAATTTTTTTCTTATTTTTTTATTAAACATAACAATTAATCACTAAATACAAATTTTTTTCTCACGATTTTATACATACAACCTATACCATAAATTACTTTAAAACTAAAATACAATAACAAGTTCAATATCTGCATTTTATTTATCTCATAAATAACTAAATAACAACTGTATTTTTTGCGCTAATATTATGTTACAATAACTGATTGACCGTGAAAGCTTTTTATTGAAAAAATAAGATACATTTTTAATATTTAAAATTTTTTTTTTTTTTCCTAAGGGAGGTGGGAATCTTCCAAAGACACCTAGAATTTCCCCTTGGTAGTGTCAGATTCTTACTGACTAAACCCACCTCCCCCTTTAGCCAATAAAGTGGGATGAAACCCTTACCTGCGAACGCAGTATATTGGCTAGGGAGTAGGGATAGGAAAGGATAGGAAAATGGATACGGAAACATTGAATTGGGAGTGGGACTGTAAGGAAGCAGTGAATCCGCCTATTATTATTTTGCTAACAGTGACTAAAGCCGTCACAACAGTTACAACATGTAGTAGTAGTATATATATTACTACATGAGGTAATTATTGAAGGCAACCCCCACTGTCACTGTAGCGGCTGTTATTATCGGTATTAATATTCTTATTAATATTATTATTATTTTACTACAGGAGTTAGCGTCATCAGTGGATTACAACGTGCAGCAGTATATAACACCTTACTTGCATGATATAACCAAAGATAGCCCCACTGTAGTAGCTATTATTATTATTATTATTATTATTATTATTATTATTATTATTATTATTATTATTATTATTATTATTATTATTATTATTATTATTATTATTATTATTATTATTATTATTATTATTATTATTATTATTATTATTATTATTATTATTATTATTATTATTATTATTATTATTATTATTATTATTATTATTATTATTATTATTATTATTATTATTATTTTATTATTATTATTATTATTATTATTATTATTATTATTATTATTATTATTATTATTATTATTATTATTATTATTATTATTATTATTATTATTATTATTATTATTAGTATTATTATTATTATTATTATTATTATTATTATTATTATTATTATTATTATTATTATTATAATTATTGTTATTGTTATTATTACTATTACAATTATTATTATTATTATTATTATTGTTATATTATTTGTACTCTTTATTATACTATTTAATTATTGTACTATTATTATTGTTATTATTATTATTATTACTATTATTATTATTTTACCACAGAGTTAGCGCCATCAGTGGATTACAACGTGCAGTAGTATATTACACCTTACTTGCATGGTATAACCAAAGATGGCTCTACTGTAGCAGCTATTATTTTACTATTATTATTATTATTATTGTTTTTTTTTTTTATTATTATTACTATTGTTATTATTATTATAATTATTGTTTTATTACTATTACTATTATAATTATTATTATTATTATTATTATTATTACTATTATTGTTATTATTATTACTATTATTATTATTTTGCTACAGAGTCAGCGCCATCAGTGAATTACAACATGCAGCACTATATAACACTTTACTTGCATGATGTAACCAAAGATGGCTCCACTATAGTAGCTATTATTATTATTACTATTATTATTACTATTATAATTATTATTATTATAATTATTGCTATTATTACTATTATTATTATTAATATTATTATTATTAATATTATTATTGTTATTATTACTAATATTAATTATACGATATACATTATTACGATATAAAAGTACTACATATTTTTTATTTATGACCTGACCGGGGTTTGAACCCAAGACCCTTCGATTGAAAGGTTGGCGACTTAACCACTGCGCCATGAGTCAGATGACCTATATGTTACTATACTATCATAACCTATATGTTACTACACTATCATAACAAGATCATTGCACTTACTTATCCTACATTATCTCTTTTACCTTCTATATTATTTACAAAAGCTTTTTCCGGAAACTATTTATGCAACCGGTAACAAATACTAGATATTATAACATCTATTTAGATCATTGCATTTACTTGTTCTACATTATTTAGTTTACCTTTCAATATTATTTCTAAACACACCGTAAAAGCTTTTTATTAAAAAATAAAATAAATTCTTGTATATTATTTACATAGTCTATGTTATTATAGTACAACACCTGTTTAGATCATTGCACTTACTTGTTCTACATTATCTAGTTGACCTTCTATATTATTTACAAACACTTTTCCGGAAACTAATTATGCAAACGCCAATCACGACATCTAATTTGCTATCTGTTTTTTACACTACAACATTCCTTAAAAAAGCTCTCAACAACAAAGTAAACGCCAAGTCATTGGCCTAATTTGCATAATTATTTTCCCACGCCTACTATTACTACTGATATATTTTGGACTTAATTCCTTCGTTAGTCGATATTATTCCTGAAGGTCCTGTTTCTAATTTATTAAACAAGGATATTTGTTTTTTCAATTCTTCCTGATGTTGTATATCTCTTGCATAAAATGAGCATTTTATAAATTTAATTTTTTTTATGTTAGGAGGAAATAGTGAAATTAATTTATTTTGCAATTTGTTGTATTCGTGATCATAGCTCAGAATAAATTCCTATTTTACCTTTAGTTATATGTATTCTTAATAAATCATCAAGTTTGTCATGACTTAAGTCTTTCTTTTCTATGAAAATTCTGTTATTACTGATTAAGGTTACAAGTTCTTTGTCTTTTGATTCTTTTAAAATTATTTGCATTTTGAATCTATTCACGATAGTGTCTAGGATTGGTATATGATCATTCAAATTTTCTATAGTTGAATGTGCCGTATTTCCGTCTAAAGATTCATCAGCTACATTTATTTCATTTATGTTGTTGAACATCTTCTTAAAAGTCAATCTTGAGATTTCGCTATCTAATGGAGATGAACTAGAATAATTATCATTGAAAACATTTTATTTCATTGGTTTCCTGACTTATTCTGCTAAGAAAATTAGCCACTTTATTATCTTTTCCTTTGATAAAATCAATTTTAATGTCGTATTCACCTAACTTTATTAACCACCTTTGTAGTCTCGGCTTAATGTCTTTTCCGGAATATTTGGTTTGTAACCATTTTATTGGCTGATGGTCTGTTTGAAGTACAAATGGTTTTCCATATAAATATGGTCTAAAATATTTAGTTCCCCAAACAGTAGCTAATAATTCTTTTTCTATTGTTCAATAGTTTTTTTCATGATTATTCAAAATCGCAGACCCATAACAAATCGGCTGATTATCTTGTGTAAGTACAGCACCGAATGCAAAATTGCTGGCATCTGTGACTAACTTAAAATTTTTATGGAAATCAGGGTATTTTAAAATAGAATAATTTTTTATGATATTTTTTAATTTATCGAACGCCACTATTTTTGTTAGGGTCGTTGGGATTTACTTTAGAATTTTTTTTCAAATATTTAACTATTGGATATTTTATTTTCGCGTAATTTTTTATAAATTTTCGGTAGTATCCTGTAATACCTAAAAATGATTTGATTTATTTTTGGTTGTTTGGTAGCTTCAGCTCCTGTATTATCTTAATTTTATTTGGATTGGGCTTAACTCCTTCAGGAGTTAATGTATGAGCCAAATATTCAGTAACTTTCTGTAGAAAATTGCATTTGTCTACTTGAATTTTAATAGATGCATTTTCTAGTTTTTTTAATATTAATTTTAAATTTATTAAATGTTCACTTAAAGAGGTATTGAAGACCAGATTATCATCTACGTAAACTACGCAAATTTTATTGATATAATTTCTGAGAACTGAATTCATCAATCTTTGGAAAGTAGATGGAGTATTCCTGAGACCAAAAGGCATTCAAACAAATTCATAGTGTCCAAAAGGGTTAGAATAAGCTGTTTTTCTTCTATCTTCTCTTTTTACTAGAATTTGGTGAAAATCTTTGGCTAAGTCCAAAGTTCCAAAATATTGTGCTTTTCCCAATTTGTCTAATATATTATCTATATTAGGTATTGGAAATTTATCGCTTACTGTAACATCTTTTAGTTTGCGATAGTCTACTACAAGGCGCCACTTTTTCTTATCCAAATTATAAATTTTTTTTGGTACTATCCACAAGGGGCTGTTATATGGTGAGTTAATTTCCCTTATAATACCCTGGTTTAAAATGTCTTGTATTTGACGTTCCATTTCTTTTTCATGAACTTTTGGATATCTATAAATTTTAGAATAGATAGGACTACTTATAGGGGTCAGGGGACTACTTATATAATCTCATGTTGTATTTCATGAGTAAAGGATAGATTTTCTCCTTCTTTAAAAAATGTGTTCGTGTTGTTTAAATAATATTGATATTTTATTTTTTTCTTCATTATTTAGATGATTTAAATTTAAGTCCTCTTGCTTACTATTTTCTAGGGTGTATATTTGTTATTATTTATTTTTAAAAATTTGTTTTTAATATCAATTTTCGCACCAAAAAAGTTGTGAATTTTCCATGAAAGGGTTCCAGATGTTTGAAATTCTTCTGGTATTGGTGTGATAATTTTTTTTGTTACTTTATTTAAACCATTAAGGATTTTAAAGAAGAACGGTTTGTCTAAGGTCTATTCTTTAAAGATTTTTAAAATATTAGATTTAATTATGTTTCTATCAGAACCGGTGTCCATCAAGAATTTTAGTTTTTGATTAAAAATTGTTAAAGTTACTATCGGTAATTTGTTGTCCAAGGCTGTCTTGTAAAATTTACTTCATGTTCTTGCGTTTTTCGTGTATTTTCAACTTCTATGGGTTCGGCAACCTTGCTGTTGGTTATAGTATCTTATTTGTCTTGTACTGTTAGAGTATCTCGAATATCTATATAGCTGTGTGCTATTATTACTATTGGGTTTCTTATATTGTGTAGCAATATTATAGTTATTGGATCGTTGCGAACCAGAATTATTATTAAAATTACTACTATTATTGTTATCATTATTATACTTATAGCTAAAATTATTATTATTTCTATTATTGTAATTATGATAACTATTCTTGTTGTTTTTATTATTTTTATTGTTTTTTGGTAGTATTTTTGATAAAATTTTTTATTTGTTTTTTTTTCGTATGTCTGTAGTCAACAGCTCTTTCGTCATCTAACAATTTTATTTCAGAGAATCTGTCATATATTTCTATTATTGTACTATTTGAAGGGATATACCCTTTAACTAAATTATCTATTTTTTTCGTTAAAATTCCTACTAAAAATTTATCATTATTCTCAGGACTATATATGAAAAGTTTGCTAAAATCCAATTCGTAAAGTTCGTTTAGTTCATAGTTTGACTTTCTTAAATGATTAAATAAATCTCTTAAATTACTTACTTTTATATTTCTGCACTCTTTGATCAACTCCACATAATCTTTTTTGGGGAAAATGTAATTTCAATTCTTGCTGTACTTTTTCCCATGTTAAATCAGAGCCTAATTTCTGGATACATCTTCTTCCATTTTTTTGTATTTTATCATTATACACTATATCCATGGCGTAATTTTTAAGGTTGATGTTTGTGTTAGAAGGTTCAGCTGCCTGATTAACTGCGTTTATGAATTCTGGCAGAGTGTATTTTTTATCATGTGTTAATTCAACCATGTTATGTTGATGTTGATATTGCTGTTGTTGTGCTGCTTGTTGCTGTAGTGCGATTTGTTGTTTTTGTACGATTTGTTGTTGCTGTGCGACTTGTTGTTGTTGATCGATTTGGTGGTGTTGTGCGAGTAGTTGTTGTTGTTCGATTTGTTGTCGTTGTCGTCGCTCTTGCATAAATTCTTCTAGTTGAGCCTCTTGAAGAGGCTGAGAATTTCTAGTTCACCTTCCATTGTATTTATTTCCCGATTTTTATCGAATATTTTTTGCCTCTGACTTTTATTCATGCAGAGTTATATTAATTTATATATATATTTTTTTTGCTTTATTCACCAAATAATGATTTTCAAAAAAATACACTTATTAAATTTAAAATAATAGTACCTAATTAGACTAATTTACTCAATAAATAATTTTTATTAAAAAAAATTTTTTTTTTGTATTTTTATGTTATTTTAAAATAAGAAATGTATACTAAGCTTAAAATTTAAATAATTTTAATTTTTTTTTTTTATTGTAATTAGCTTATTTCACTATTTAGAAAATCACTATTTATCATTTTTTAGCACATTTCCAAAAAAATTTTGAAAAAATGTGCTTATTAGTTTCACTCTGTCCGTCCGTCCGTCTGTTTACAAAACTTCTACACCGTTAAAGATAGAGAAAAAAAATTTTAACCATGGGTAGGTCTCATAAAAAAAATTGTTTTGTGGAACAACTTTTTCATGTAGCCCCTCCCATTACAGAGCTACACCCCCTCAAACTTTGAAAAAGCCCTATTTTTAAATGCATATATCTTATGTTCTGTTTAAGATTTTTCAATCTGAAAACGTCATTCGACAGGTATTTCTTTTATCTTTGTAAATTAATATCAAAATTATACAATTTTTTTTAAATTTAGTATTTAAATTTACCGTTATGTGAAAACCAAATTTTGCATGATTTTTCTACTTTCGTAACTCCGGCACGCTTCTAGATAGAGGCTTGAAATTTTGAGGCAAGAAAGAACTTTTAGAATTAGTATAAGTTTGCTCAGAAAATTTTTTTAGACCACCCCCTGTTTATGAGCTATTAGGGCTCAAAAATTGAAAATTTGCTATTTTTAAACACCTGTAACTTAGGAACCTGTACACATTTTACTTCTGCAAGATATAAAAAGTAAAGCTACAGTAATATATTTTTACGTGTGTTAAAGGTTTATTTTAGTTGTAAAGGGTTCCAAAGTTGCAGCTCTTCAAAATTGCGAAAAAGCCCCATTTTCAGATGTATATATCTCAGGCTCTGCGTAATAGTTGTGCAATCTAAAACCGCCAGATGATCGAAAATTTTATTATCTACATAAAACAATATCAAAATTATGCAATATTTTGTAATGTACTATTTAAATTTTCCGTTATGTCAAAACCACATTTTGCATGAAATTTCTTTTTTCATAACTCCGGCACGCCTTTAGATAGGAACCTGAAATTTTGAGACAAGAAAGAACTTTTAGAATAAGTATCAGAAAATTTTTTGGTAGCACCCCCTCTTTAAGAGTTATTACGCCTCAAAAATTTAAAATTTGCTATTTTTAGACACCTGTAACTTAGGCACCTGTACAAATTTTTCTTCGGCAAGACATGAAAATTAAAGGTTCAATAATATATTTTTATGTGTGTTAACGGCTTTTCTTAGTTATATAGGATTCCAGAATTACGGCCCCTCAAAATTTCAAAAATGTCCTATTTTCACATTTTTTCTTATTACATGAAATTTTCAAATTTTTGTGCAAGTCACAATTCTAAACAGTTTATATTGAGTTTTGGAAATGTGCGCTTTTAAAAACCGTTGGTTTGCATTCTACCTTGTTCTTAATTATTTTTAATTAATTTTAACAATAAATTATTAAAAAATTCTTTTTATTACATTCAATTTTTAAAAAATATATATATTATATTTTATTATTTTAATTTAATATTATATAATATAATTATGTTTTTGTTTTTCTTTTATTATTATTAAAAATAACCACGTAGGGTGGGCGGCGGTTGGTTATTTGGCAGGCGGTATTATTTAAAAAAAATTTTTCACTTGTTAAACTTTTTTTTTTTAAAAAAAGTTCAAAGTTTAATCTTCAGACTGATTTTTATTTTATATGTTGATTTATTAAAATTAAAAATTTTAGAATTACTTAACGTTAATATTTGCATTTCTTAAAATAAAAACAATAATATTACTTAATACTAATTATGAAATGTTTAGCAAATATCAATGTACATTTATTTAAAATTTATTAGTGCAAAATTAATTAACAGAAATGCTAAATTGCATTTCCTGTTATTCTTTGTCAAAAATACTTTATTTATAAAAGGTGAATGAGCTATTAATTGATATTTAGGTTAACATTATTATAATGTTAACATTACATAACATTAACTTTTACATTATGTTCATATATGTACCTCCTGCGACAAATTATTATTAAGTTCTGGTAACCGTTTGGGTACGAGAGCCGAACGAAGTTCATTCAATTTTTTTTGTTCTTTTTAAACGGTTTAATCAATTGACTTGAAAATTCTCCAAACTGTTGCTCTTTAGAAGAAAAGCTCATTAAACAATAAGTTAAATCAATTGAATTTAAAATTTACGAAAGGGTAGCTCTTTACCACAGCTGCTCACTGAATTGATTTGGTTGCGACGCATTAACCCGTTGCGGCACCAGATCTCAATGAAATTTTTTATTTCTTTGTTGTCGCGCTAAAATGGTTTGACCAATTTAGTTTAAAACTTACAAAAGTGTAGCTATTCACCCGAGAATCTCACTTAGTAGATTTGGTTACGATCCGTTAACTTGTTTCGGCACCACGGCTCAAGTATGTTTTTTAATTTCTTTGTTGTCGCGCTTATACTGTTTGACTAATTGAGTTGAAAATTTACAAAAGTGTAGCTCTTTATCACAAAAGTTTTCTGAGTTGAATTGGTTGCGATACATACATTAACAGTGTTAAATCAAAATTGAGTACATCATAATATTTAATCTGTAAATGACAGACATTTAAAACCCTTTTACTCAATGATTTACCAACCAACTTTCATTTTTTTCTTTTTAAATGATAAATATTCAGTACAGCCATCTTACCAAATTAATATTTTTCCAAAATTTTCTGATTTTCATTAATAATTTTCCATTTTTATAAAAATCCCATGTAAAGTATATACATATGTATCATATAATATGCATAATCTATACCTATAATATACATATTCAAAAACGACGCTCTTTTATTCCGTTGAATTTTAAATTTTGTTTTGTTGTTTTTGCTTTTTGTTTTTTTCTAAAAACATAAAAAAAATTTTAAAATATACTTTGCATGGTGGGAAATAGAAATTTCACAATATAATTGAATATAAACGTCGAAACTTCAGTGGGGAGTTTGGTGAAGTGGTAGAGCGGCCGCTTCTTAAACTTTAGAAGTCTTTAGTTTGCAAGTTCGATTCTATTCTATTTTTTTTTTTTTTTTATTTCTAATATTTTATACGAAATAAATTCTTACATATCATAATATTTAATCTGTAAATGACAGACATTTAAAACCCTTTTACTCAATGATTTACCAACCAACTTTCATTTTTTTCTTTTTAAATGATAAATATTCAGTACAGCCATCTTACAAAATTAATATTTTTCCAAAATTTTCTGATTTTCATTAATAATTTTCCATTTTTATAAAAAACCCATGTAAAGTATATATATATGTATCATATAATATGTATAATTTATACCTATAATATACATGTTCAAAAACGACGCTCTTTTATTCCCTTGAATTTTAAATTTTGTTTTGTTGTTTTTGCTTTTTGTTTCTTTTGTAAAAACATAAAAAAAATTTTAAAATATAGTTTGCATGGTGGGAAATAGAAATTTCACAATATAATTGAATATAAACGTCAAAACTTCAGTGGGGAGTTTGCTGCAGTGGTAGAGTGGCCGCTCCTTAAACTTTAGAAGTCTTTAGTTTGCAAGTTCGATTCTATTCTATTTTTTTTTATTTCTAATATTTTATACGAAATAAATTTTTACATATCATAATATTTAATCTGTAAATGGCAGACATTTAAAACCCTTTTACTCAATGATTTACCAACCAACTTTCATTTTTTTCTTTTTAAATGATAAATATTCAGTACAGCCATCTTACAAAATTAATATTTTTCCAAAATTTTCTGATTTTCATTAATAATTTTCCATTTTTATAAAAATCCTATGTAAAGTATATACATATGTATCATATAGTATGTATAATCTATACCTATATTACACATATTCAAAAAAGACGCTCTTTGATTCCGTTAAATTTTTATTTTATTTTTCTTTTCGATTAAAATTTTAAAATATTGGTTGTATGGTAGGAGTAGGAATTTCACAATATAACTGAATATAAACATTACAATTTTAGTTTAGTGTTTTGTACAGCGGTAGAGTGTGGGGTTATTAATAGTTGATTTTTGATTTTGCAAGTTCGATTCAGTTCTGTTTTTTTTTTTGTTTTTTTTTTTTATATTTTAAACGAAATAAATTCTTACATATCATAATATCATCATAATATTTAATCTGTATTGATAGATTACCCTTTTACTCAATGATTTACCATCTTAGGCTTCTTATAATATATACATATATAATAGGTATATATTGAGTTTCCAATACTCAATAAATCAAGGGCAACTTCTAAAAGATAATAATAATCGTGTTTTTACAAAAAATTTCATTTGCAAAGAAATTTTAAATTCATAAAGGCTTTAATTATTGAAAATTGTATTTTTACATTTTAAATAAAATCATAAAGAAACTATACTGTATATATTGTATTGTAATTGCTAAATAAAACACCTCGAATTTCGAGGGGCGGGCGAATACTAGTATATATTTAAAGAACAGAAACATTTGTTTCCAAATACAGTTTTTTACTCATATTTTTGGCATGTATCAATTTTAAAACTGACCTAATTACTTTTTAAAAAAAGTTAACGTAAAAAAATGATGGTTGATTTGTAAAGGTAAAAACCAATCTTGTCTTTTTTAAATTAAAAATATGTTAAACAGAACCTGAGATGTGTGCATTTAAATAGAAGCTTTTTCAAAATTTGAAGAGCTGTAGGTGCTGTAGGAGCTGAAATGGTGAGGCTACATAAAAGAGTTGTTCTACAACATTGCTTTTTTAAGAGAACTCTGTTGTAGAAGAACTTGCTTTTTTAAGAGATGCATGGTTAATATTTTATTACTCATTATTAAACACTGTATAAGTTTTGTAAACAGACAGGCAGACAGAAAGAGTGAAGGTTAGGTTAGGTTAAGGTGGCTGCCAAAAAGGTACACTTAGACCGTATTTGGTCCATTGTGATACCACATAGAAGCTTTTCTATCCCACTCGTTAAAACCAATTTTAGCTTTTTGCAAACCGAAGAATACTCTTCACATTTTTACCTGACAGGTCGCTAAGGCTGTCGAAGAGATATTGCCCCAAATGGGTATTCCTTCTTGCCGACAAGGCCGGGCATGTGCAAAGGAGATGAAGAGTAGTTTCCTCCTCTTCTTCATCCTTGCAGGCTCTACAATAGTCGCTTGCGGATAAGTCAAGTCTTCTGGCATGCTTCCCTATTAGACAGTGACCGGTGATTATACCTATTGCCATTCTAATGTCTGCCCTTTTGAGAGAAAGCAGAGCATTGGATCGTCTTAAATCGGTTTTGGGCCATATCAATCTTGTGATATTACACGAGGTTAAGTTTGACTATTTGTAATTTACCATATCCATTATTTCCTTACGAAATAACGTTTTGCTTGTGGATAGAGGTACCCCTAGTCCTGCCCTATCCGGCAGAACTTGTAAGGTTGTACCAATTCTTGCGAGTTCATCAGCTTTTTCATTTCCCGGAATACCTCGATGACCTGGTACCCAGCAAAGCTGAATGCTAAACTGCCTGGCCATCTCGTTAAGAAGTTTTCGGCAGTTTATTACAGTCTTCGAGGATGTGCATGTTGATTCCAGAGATTTTAATGCAGCCTGACTGTCTGACAGAATACGTACTTGCTTCACAGTCAAAACGTTTCTATTCAGTAGAATCAAGGCTTCTTGAATTGCCATAATTTCCGCTTGGAAGACGCTACAATGGACTCCTTCGAAGGTTATCACTGTGTTCGAGCTCCAACTCTCACGGCTTGGTATGCTCGTCACATGAGATTTCCCGAAGAAGTAAGTGGGGGACGTGTAGTCCACCAAGGCGGGAGTGGACTTGAATTGGTTTATGATATCCGAGTGACCTTCTCGTGAATTGATCAACTGGGATGTAGCTTTTAATCTCACAGCTGTGTTTGCGGCTGCAAATTTACTATAATATTCTACAGGCATCAGATTAAGCATGATGTCTAATGCCGCAGAAGGGGTTGCTATTAAAGAGCCACTACTACATAGTGTGGCAGTTCTTTGGACCCTAGCGATTGCTTTGCGGTTGACCTCTTTATCGATAGCCTTCCACCATACTAGGACTCCGTACATAAGAATGGGTCTTACTACGGATGTGTATAGCCAATATGTCATGTATGGCTGAAGCCCCCATTTCCTACCAATGGCTTTTTTACACGAGTAGAGTACTATTGAGGCCTTCTTCACTCTTTCTAAGATGTTAGCTTTCCAGCTTAACTTCCTGTCTAGAGTTAGACCCAGAAATTTCGCCGTTTCGCTAAAGGCAAGAGTGCAGCCATTTAACGAAGGCGGTTTTATTTTAGGAATTTTATATTTCCTTGTAAAAAGGACCAGTTCTGTTTTCTGTGGATTTACTGACAGTCCACAGTCTGTAGCCCATGTTGTGATTTTGTTTAGTGCAAGTTGCAAAACGTCCCTGAGACTGTCTGGAAACTTGCCACTGACCACGACAGCAATATCGTCCGCATAGGCGATAGTTGTGCAGCCCACCTCTTCCAGGATTTTAAGCAGTTTATTTACTACCATATTCCAAAGAAGGGGAGATAGCACCCCTCCTTGCGGAGTCCCTCTTTTCACAAACCTTTTTGCTGAAGCGTTGCCAAAGTTGGCACTGATGACCCTGCTATTTAGCATATTAGCTATCAGTGCTCTTAGCTCCAGTTCAACTCCTAGGCTTATGAGTGCGTCCACAATTGCTGCCTGATTGACGTTATTAAACGCTCCCTCAATGTCTATAAAAGCTGCAAGAGTATACTCTTTGCAATGTAAAGATCTTTCAATCGAGCTTGTCAAAGTGTGAAGTGCAGTATCCACTGACTTCCCTTTACAGTAAGCATGTTGAGAGGCTGACAACAGATTTTTATCTAAGTTGCAGCGGATATGGATGTCGATCAATCTTTCTAAGGTTTTTAGAAGGAAGGATGACAGGCTTATAGGCCGAAAGTCCTTCGCATGGACGTGACTACTTTTGCCGGCCTTGGGTATGAACACTACTCTGACCTGTTTCCATTTATCCGGGATGAGCCCCAAATTAAGACAACCACAGAAAATACTTTTTAACCAAGCCAGGGTAGTAGATGCATTTTGCTGGATTTCAGCGGGTATAATTCCATCCGGTCCGCTTGACTTGAATGGTTTGAAACTATCTATAGCCCATTGTAGTTTGTCCCCTGTAACCACCACCTCTGAAATAGTGGGGAGAGGATTCAGAAGACAAGCCACCTCTGAGCTGTTATTTGAGCACCCAGTAAAGTGGGTTTTTAAAAGTAATTCCAACGACTCCTCGCTTGTGGTAGCCCAGCTGCCATCCTTTTTTTAAGAAGACTGGGTACCATGGGGTTTGTCGATAGAATTTTCCTAAGTCTAGATGCCTCGGAGACGTTCTCTATACCTCCGCAGAATAGTCTCCAGGTATCTCTTTCCGCCTTTTTAAGTGCTTTTTTGTACTGACTAAGAGCTGTTTTATAAGAGCTCCAGTCCTGTACCTCATTTGTTTTTTTGACATTATTAAAAGCCCTCCTACTATCTTTCCTTAGAGCTTTGATTTCATCATTCCACCAAGGTGGTTTAGGTTTACCCCAAGGTTTACTGATGGGACATGAATGCTCTAAGGACTTATTGCTTAGAAAGAGTGAAACTAATAGCAAATTTTCTTAAAAAAATAATTCATAAAAACATGAAGTGATATTACTTACGAAAAAAATTGTATTATATTATGGTCTTTTTTAATTGAAATGCGATTTTATGTTTCGGTATTACCGAATATATTGTGGAAACTCAATAATATACGCCCTAATAATATACCCAATAGATTATTGATTCCTTTAAAAAATTTTTGCAAACGAATTGTCTCTAATTCTTCGCTCTGTTTATTCAATTTGTTAAAAGAAATTGAATGAAATGTAATTAAATGTAATAAAAATTAAAATATTAACTATTAGCATCTGTAAATATATAGCAATAAGTTAACTATATTAATTAAATTATTTGTTTATATTAATATTAGAAATCACATAGGATATTGCAATATTACAAAACCATCGGCTACTAAGGCCGATTTATTTTGTTTATATTATATATTTTACATTTATGCTATATTTGGTAGCAAGGGGAATTTGTTTTCAATTAATGAAACTAGCTACCTGTGCAGGATTTCAACCCTAGGGAGTGCGGGTATTATTACATTATTCGAACCCCTTAATACGCCACGTGCTTAACCACTAAGTCACCGAGGACCCTAATTAAATTATATTAACGCAAAAACAATATATTTTTTTTTCGTTTTATTTAATAGATCATATACAATTCATTTAAAAATTTTTTTTTTTTGTTGGTACTTCAAGTTACATTTAATTTTTTTTTATTTCAATTTTAATTCCACTCAGAAAAAACAAAAATTTCTATAATAATTTTAATTTTATGGTATTGTACATATTCAGTTTTTAACGACCGTAGCTGTTACCTGTCTGGCCTTATAATTTCATGAAAAATTTACTAATTTTTTGAATTATTTATTCCATTTTTCCATCCTTTTTTTTATTTATTTTATTTTGTTTTTCTTTGTTACAATTTCTGTTTCTTTAATATTAAAGAGAACCAAATACATTAATTTTATTGCTATCGAATTACAGATCACTTTACAGAAAATTATATAATTTTACAGAAAAGACAAAAATCTTGAATACCTATGTATATAACTGGGCGCAGTATGCTTTAAAGTTGAATATTTCGGACTTTAGAATGGGTTATGATGACGATCAGTATCAATAATAAGAATAAAACAGAAATGAAAATACTAAAGATATAAACTGGAACCTAAGATATGTTCTTTAATGCTTTTTTTGAAGGAATATAAATTATTCAGAACCTTCAATTCATTCGGCAATTCATTATAGAGTTTAAGAGAATTGAATAAACAATTGGTTTTTTGATTATTTGTTTTGAAGAGTGTTAGATAAAAATCGACTTGTTTCGGTTGTTACGGTTATGTATGTCAATCATTCTGTTCAATAGAAAATTATGTTTTATTTCGTTATTTATTATCTTAAAAGCTAATAAATACATTTCTATTTTGCAGATATTTGTAAAGCTTGGTTAATCTTTTGAGTACAAATTATTGGAGGGATACAGTAATTGATAGTTGTGTGTAGTTTTGATAACTTGTTTTGATGTCTAATTTATTCAGCAAAGTTTGTGATGCATTATTCCAGTTGGGATATAAATAATTAATACGATATGTAAATAAACATGATATTATATAAGTATGTATGTATATCAATATCATTTAAATAAAAATTCTTCAAGCAACCGTTATGTTGTTTATTTATTTACATTTTTTTGTACTACGCATTATATCCTCAACAATTTCAAATTATCGAGTAAAGCAAAATGCAAAAAATTCGTTAAAGAAATTTGTTAGAAAATTTGAAAAAATCAAGTAACACTTTCGTCAATTATAAAGTAGCTAACCCTATATTATTAAAAAAAGTTGTTACGAGAAATAAGAGTATAATGTTGAAGTAATGTATTACTTCAAAAAAAATTTAACAGGTGTTCAAGTTGCAGGTGTTTAAAAATAGGAAATTTTCAGTTTTTGACCCCTTACGGGGGTGGCTTCTGAACGGGGGGTGATACAAAAAAAATGTCTGAAATGACTCATACTTTCAAAGATCTAACTTCTGTCAATTTCAAGTTTCCAACTTAAAATTTAGAAGATAGAAGGGTTAGAGGATTTTGCAATAATTCAGTTTCGCATAACGGTAAATAAGACACCGTATAGCACAAGTATATATTTATTATATACATGTTCGTAAAGCTCATAATAGCACCTATTGTTTGGAATTTTCAGATTGAAGATATACCTTATAGAGCTTGTGTTATAACAATTTAAATATAGAGATTTATCGAACTTTGGGGGGCTGTAGCTCCTTAACGGGTGAGGCTACAGAAAAAAGTTGTTAAAAATAAAATTAATATTTTTATGATATCTATCAGCAGTTAAAATTGCATGGCTCTATTTCAAAAAAAATTGTGGCGATTTAAAAGTTAGTTGTTCGGGAGCTACCCGAAGTTTTGATCGGAACTCAACCAAAAAAAATAGGGAACCTACAAAGTGCTCCCAGAATATTTTGTATAAATTTCAAGATTCTAGCTTTATTTCCTGGCGGACGGACATGGCTTAATCTACTCAGAATTTTATTTTGATCCGATCCATACCTTTGAAGGTATATCTAGCTCGCTTATTTCGAGGTGTTACAAACGGAGTAGTAATTTTTTTATACCAGATACTTATCGTACCGGTATAATAAGAGGAGTATATTATTTTGAGAAATTTTTCAGTGAAACATTTTCGGAGACGTTTAATAATGAAAATGTACGGTGTATTTTTTTTATCAGTTGTTCAATGTGGGTATTCCACTTCATTTTACTGTCTAAAAGTAACTCCAGATAGTTAAATGATTTAACAACTTCGATTATATTTCCATTAATGCAAAAATTTCGATTGCTAAAATATTTATTTTCAAATAACATAATTTTTGTCTTCTTTACATTGAGTAGTAACTTGTGTTTAGTAAGCCACTGTTCAATAATAATTAAGTCGGATTCTATATCATATCTTATTTCATTTACACTGTTTTTTGCATATGTAGCTACTGCATCATCGGAATAAAGTTGGATTGTGCCTTTTAAATTTAAGTATGTAAAATCATTTATGTATAATTTGAATAGGAGTGGTCCCAAAATAGAACCTTGAGGAACTCCTTTTGTTATCAATTGGGATTCACTAAAGACACTATTAACACGTACTTTTTGACGACGATTAGCTAAATACGATGAGAATTACTTTTGTTCGTTTGAATGAACATTAATATTTGACAGTTTCAGTAGCATAATTTTGTGATCAATACAGTCAAACGCCTTTTGTGATCAATACAGTCAAACGCCTAACTATAATTTGGTTTGTAGTGATAAAGTTATCTAAACGATTTTTTATTATTGTATCTTCGAGAAACAGCTCAACACGGAAATGGGACGCTAATTAGTTACATTAGTTGTGCTACCACTTTTGAAGATGGGCGTTACAATTGCAGTTTTTAGTGAGTCTGGAAAAACAGATGTTAGGAATCAAATGTTTATGAATTTCACTAGAATTGGGGTTAATCTAGTTTTAAATTTTTTAACAAACCTAGAAGAAATACTATCGTAACCAGTAGCTGTAGCTGTTTTTAACTTATCAATGGCAGTATTTACATCTACTTAATTTAAGTTAATAATTTTTTTTCTCATAAAGCCAACAAAATACTCCCGGAAACGCCGGTCATTCTGCTAGTATTTTATAATACAAAAATAAAAAATGTTTGTACCTTATAATATATTCTAAGTGTCTTAATAAATAAAAAATAAAATTTGTTTTGTTCTTTCCAATATCTATATCTATAAAAAAAATTATATCAGTCTAGAATTAATTACAGACTTTTTTAAAAATTTTAAATTTTTAAATTTTTAACAAAGACTCAAAATATCCTTTATCAATATTCGGTATATATGGAAGCATACTTTTAATATCTTTTAATTTTTCTGTAGAAACTGGCTTTGGAGAAGCACCAATCAATTTTTCATTAAGTATTTTCTCAACATCTTTATTAAACCGGTTTTTACAGTGCTTATTAATATTTATAGTTTTGAATGAGGTATCTTTGGAATGAACTTTGTAATAATATTTGATAAGTCGGCTTGTACGTATTTAATAATTTTACATTTTATAAAAGGAACTTGTTGGAAGTATAAATGAGAAGATTTCCGTGAAAACAGTTTGAAGTTAACTGCTTGAATTTGAAAAATATCCAAATTTACATTTTGGTAATCGATACCCTTTAATAATCTCACCAAATTTAATGGGCTTGGTATTTCTATATTCCGTATATATTTTTCAATGAAGCTATGAATACAGTAAACTTCTTGCATTAGAGAATGACGTGGTTCTGAGATTTTTTGTGTAATAGAATTTATATTTTTATTGTCATGAAGAAGTTGTAATAGTGCTGTACTCATTATTTGATTGCGATTTTAGGAAACGCACGAATCGCTCCACAGTGCGGTATCTTTAATTTGCATGTGGGTTTCTAAAATCTTTTTATTTATTTTTACCAATGCACTTGCAAGATCGCTCCAGTATAGATTCGTTCCACAAACAACAATATGTTATATTTTTCTTATTAGGTAAGATCAAAGTTCCTGTCAAATTTAAATTTAAAAGTTATCTTTTATAATAAAATGAAGACGCGAAAGGTTTTTGGAACAGGTAAAACATTTTGGAGATCGAAACAAATTAAAGCTTGTGAAGTATCTAAATTATTTGTATCCAATTTTTTTCCGCTTTCATAAAATTTTTATGTTGAAGATGTAGTTCATATTCAGTTTTGGTATTTTTGTTATATTCAGTTTTGGTATATCTGACGATTAACTATAAAAAATTTTTAATTACAAAAATGAAAAAATATGAAATATTGAAATAAAATTATTAATTATTTTTTAACAGCTTTTATTGAACTTGCTCGTGGTTAAATGAAATATGGAATATTGCAATCCATTTTAGACTCACTTCCCTTTTGAGCTAGAGACTTGTAATTTTGGGCACAGTTTAGATTCCGGTGACGATGGTTGGTTGGTTGGTGTAGATGCCTGGCCACCGCCGCTCATGGCAGTGACCCCAAATAGCGCGTTAGTTTTGCTACCACTTCCGTGGCCATAATGCTTATAATAGGGCTATATCAGGTTTTATTTTAGATCCATTTCGTTGCGTTCAGAAAGCTTACCAAATCGTTGAGTTGATAACTACCCATAGTTGCTCTTCTGGCCCTAGCAAGCTCTGGGAACTTGCAGGTGAAGTGTATGATGGATTCTTTCTCATTCTGTTCACCACAGCTGCGATATGATGAATTGAATGAGATACCTAGTCTGGCTGCATGTTCACCAATTGGCCAGTGCCCCGTGACCACACCTAGAGATTGCTTCAATAGATTATTGATTCTTTTTTTATCGTACGATGGCCAGACTTTCCTGACATACAACATTTGGCTAGTTCATTCCACCTTTGATTTGCTAAGAACAAAAAGTAAACGAAGATATCTCTCTTAACGCTGTTTAGCGGTAGGTCTACCTGTTCCGCCAGTCAAGCTTTTTGGCTGAAACCCCTCCTGGCTAACTCATCAACATGTTCATTTCCTGCTATGTTGCTCTATCCCAGAACCCACATGTGTAATGTAACATTGTATTGATTACTTACATCCGGTGACAAACATGATTTTAAAATAATGATACCAAAAAAAAATAGTAGAGAAGTTAACCAAATTAGCAAAATAAAATTTGCATATAAAGATATTACAGATGTTTTAACAGAATTTTGCAGAGTAAAATAAAAATATGAAATTTGCCTTGACATGTATTTGTTTGGTTGTTACCTTTTAATTAGCTATACAAAACTATAAATGTAGAGGTATAATATAGATACATAAAATTTTATACATTTAATTTATACAAGTTAAATTTATTTACATGGTTAAATTTTTTCTTTTTTTTGTTTATTTAAATTACTTTTAATTTTAATTTGAAGCTTTTTCTTTTTTTTTACATTAATTGCATTCTAAATTTATTGCATCATATGATATTACGTATCATACAATTTTACAGTAAGTAAGACTTTTTTTTTTTTATTTTTTCTTTTTGCTTTATTTTATATTTTTTTTTTCATTAACTCTTCCTTCCTAAATTTCAAACGTCCCCGTTCGATTTACAATGATTTCTGTTATTTTATATTTTTTTTTTTTGAACATATGGTTAAAATTTTGAATTTTGTTTACATTACATTGATTACATTATTACATTTTAATATATTCTCAATCAATTTCATTTACAACATTATTTATTTTCACTTTTTTAATTAGTATGGTACGGTAAATAAAATGTTTGAATTTACAATATTGTATTAACCCGTTAATTTAGTTTATTCTTAATTTTAATCTTCGTATATATTATTCAGTCGTGCTTGCTCAAACTGATCTGAGTTTTGTTGTTATGCTTCTGCCGAAGAATAATTAGATTGGTTTTTTGCTTGTCGAAGAATGTATTGAATAGTTATACTCGTATATAGATCTATCGATTAGCTCCTTAAAATATCTGTGAACTTTATCTTTTTTTTAGGCATCTCATTATTTCAGTTATAGAAGAGTAAAACCGCTCTGCTTACCCGTTGCTTGTGCCCGGGGATTTGAAATAAAATATAAAAATATCTATGCCCAATTGATCCTTTATCATGAAGGTTATAGTTTCCAAATTTAGATACTTCTTATTATTGTTTTATTATTTTAATTACTATTGTTTTTGGTGTGCCGAAGGCGAACAGTAAATCTCTGAGTGGTTCTCTTATGTCTTCTATTGCTCTGAATTTTAATAATTTGAGCTGCGTGTATTTTGAAAATTTGTCAAAAGCGGTGATTTATTAATCTTATTAATTTTGAAGTTCATTTTCGGAAAATAACATTTTTCTAATAATTGCATTTTGTTTTCCGGTGCATTCCTATGAGTTCTATTATGTTCCTTAATTATCTCCTCTTCTTGCCTCGTTTCATTCATAATATCTTCTACTCTTGATTGTGTGTAGCGAATTTTATAATTTTTGAAGTGGACAGCATATATTTGTTGTATTTTTCCCACAATTTACTCATGGGTTTGTAGGCCTGTAGTAACCGAGGGATTTAAATATTTTTTGAAAATTGACAATAGGTTCTCTTCGGAGTATTGAGGTTGGATAAAAATATGTCGATGATAGGTAGGGAATGGTATTTCGAACTGGTAGCTATTTTCGTTTCCTACTTTTAAAATTAATTGATTTTTAAATCCATTGATTGGTTTTTCTACAGTGGGAATAATCTCGTACAAGGAGCTATCATTTCTGTGCGCTGTGCTAGGCATCACATTGATTTGGTTGTTTGGAGGTGGTCTAGAGAGAGCGTCGGCTACAATGTTGGTTTTGCCTGGTTTGTAAACTAACTCATGATTGTATTCTTCTAGAATTACCTTCCATCGCTTCATTTTTGAATTATGCTTTTTACTACTGAGAGCGTACGTTAGTGATTGGTCATCAGTAAGTATCTTAACTCTTGCTGATCCATATAAGTAATTTCGCAATGAGCTTAATACCCATAAAATCGCGAGATTTTTTTTTGTTTGCTGCGTAATGCTCTTCCGTTTTATTTTATTTTCGGGAGATGAATGAGATGGGTTTGTCTTCCTGGCTTAAAACTGCACCTATCGCATAATTAGACGAATCAGTTGTTAATTGAAACTCCTTTTGAAAATTGGGATAGTTTAATATGGTTTCCTTGGAGGTTAGCGAGTTTTTATTTTTTGAAATGGCTCTATCGCTTCTTTGCCTAATTCAATTATTGTTTTACTTGATTTATTTTTGAACACTCGTCCATCTTCCCCCTTAAGAGGTTTGTAAAGGGTTTTGCTAGTTTAGCGTAATCCTTTATAAACCGTCTGTAGTAGCCTCAATGACCAAGAAAGGAGCGAATATCTTTAAGTGTTTTTGGCGGTGGGAAATCACGAATTGCTCTTACCTTTTCGGGATTTGTTTTTACACCCCGGCTGATACAATAAAGCCAAGAAATTCTACCTGAAAAATTCTGACGTGTCTAGCTGAACCTTTAGGTTTGCATTCTGGAGCGTTTAAAAAATGTTTTTAATATCCTTTATGTGTGTTTCTTAATAATCTTTAAGTAAACATGACTAAAGATAATTATGTCATCTATGTAGACGTAACATATTTGACCTATTTCATTTCTGACAATGTCGTCAGGTGCTCATTGGAAAGTCGCTGAACCGTTTTTAAGGCCGAATGGAAACCTTGTGAATTCGTACTTCCCGTTGTTTACAGAGAATGTTGTCTTCTCAACTTCAGATTCCCGTAACTGAATCTGGTGAAAACCGCTTCTAAGGTCAAGAATGGTAAACCATTTGTTTATCTACATCGGTGCATTATATGGAAATCTTAACGGTTTTATAATACTATTGCCGAGTAGTTCATTTACTTGTTGTTCCACCTCTTCCTTCAATGCTATTGGATAAGGAAAACATTTGCTATACATCGTAGTATCAGATGTTGTTCGAATTTCACCTTTTACTTTGGTGGTACACGTCAATCTTTCGTTCGGTTCCGATAAGAGATTTGGAAATTATACTATTACTGAATTGACGATAATTTTTTGTTCAGTAATCATATGTTCTATGCGTATATCGATATTATTAACAGATTGTTATTCACTGTGATTCACGAAACATTAAATATATCGAAGAAAGAGGTTATGTCTGATTTAGATTCCTACCGCAGTCATGTTTCTAATAAAAGAATGGAGTACATGCAAAGGACTAGAGAGACACATAGCTAATTTTTTTGATCCGTATCCTAATTTAATAAAAATAACACAGACTTCTTCCACAAAAAATTTTTCAAATAAAATTTCTTCACAGAATCCTTCGATAATGAATCTTAAAATTTACTATCAAAATGTCAGAGGGCTTCGTACAAAAACAAAAAATGCCTATTGAATTCTGCTATTATGGATTATGACGTCTACCTCTTGACAGAAACATGGTTAACCTCATCTATAAAAAATTTGGAAATTTTTAATTCGTCTTATTTTGTTTTCCGAAAAGACGGATACAATTCTAGTGAGTTAGATCAACAATTTATATCTTTAAAAAGCGGTGGAGTTTTGATTGCAGTTAAATCGAAATTTAATGTATCTGAAATTAATATATCCGTAAATGAATCCTTACAGATAATTGGAGTTAAAATTCAACTTATCAATAAAAATTTATTTTTTATTAATTGCTATATTCCTCCAAATTCACCAGTTGAAAAATACAAAATTTTTTGTTCCATACTAGAAAATTTGTCAACAAATCTACCTCTAAACTCAGAGATCTTCGTTTGTGGAGATTTCAATCTTCCAAATCTAGTGTGTAAACAGCATATTGATATACCTTCTGCCTATTAATGTTAATAATGATACGGAGGCTTATTTAGTAGACACATTAAATTCTTCTAATATTCAACAAATTTCAACTATTGCAAATCAATAACATAAGCAACTAGACCTTGTATTTGCTTCGAATTGGTACAACTCGTTGATAATTTCATCTATAATTCCATTAGTTAATATAGATCTTTATCATTCACCTATTTCTTTTACATATTGCTTTAATTCCCCCCAAATAAATGACAGATATAATTCAGAAACATTTAAATTAAATTTTAACAATTTTAATAACAAATTTTAATGATATCACAAGTAATAATTCCACTAAAATATCTGAGTTTTTTTGTAAGTATTTTTTTAACACATTTTCCAACTCTGACTCCATCGTTGATACAAACTACTTCCAATATCTTAATAATAATCTTAAAATTTCTTTGAACTTTATTAATCTTGATCGAAATTTAGTAAAAACGTACTTGGAAAACATTGGTAATAATTCCTTACCTGGACCAGGTTTAGTTCCAGAGATAATCTTAAAAAATTGTGCTAGATCTCTGGCATTACCTTTATCGATACTTTTTAGAACTTCTCTACTAACAGGCATATTTCCCGATTTATGGAAAGAAGCTTATATTAGACCAATGCATAAAAAAGGTGCTAAAAATGATGTTACTAATTATCGTCCTATAGCCAAACTATTATGTATACGAAAAGTGTTTGAGAAAATAATTTTTGACAATATATATTTGAATTGCGCTAAAACTTTAGTCTCTAATCAACATGGCTTTGTCAAAAAAAAGCCAACCGTAACTAACCTCGTTGAAACAATTTCTATATTAATTAATAATATGGAATCAAGAGCTCAAACCGATGTCATGTATAGTGACATGAGTAAAGTTTTTGATTTGCTGCCGCATGATATTATTTTGTTAAAACTTAAAAAATTAGGGTTCCCGACCTATCTTCTTAAATGGATTGAATCTTATCTTATTGATCGACATTACAAGGTTCTATTTAGAGATATCGTTTCCTCTTCTTTTGTAGCAAACTCTGGCGTTCCACAAGGAAGTCATCTAGGTCCGTTATTTTTTATACTTTCAATTAATGATGTTGTTTCAAAAATTGAATATAATAACGTTCTTATTTACTTCAATCATCCTCTATGATTGTTACCTTAATAATCAAATCATTCCCTAAGTAGAATTCATCAAAGATCTAGGTATATATTTCGATAATAAACTTAATTTCACACTTCACTATAATTATATTATCAACAAAGCAAATTCAATGCTAGGCTTCATTAAAAGATGGTCAAAAGAATTTACTGATCCATTCGTTACCAAATCTCTTAATATCAGCCTAGTTCGACCAAATTTGGAATATGCCAGCCAAGTATGGTCACCATAATTTAATATACATATTAATAGCATTGAATCAGTTCAAAAAAACTTCTTATGGTTTACCCTCAACCATTTAAACTGGGATGATCCTAATAACGTACCTCCATATGAGCACAGATTAAATCTGATCAACTTAACTTCGCTCGTAAAAAGACGTGATTTAGCTGATGTTATTTTCGTTATGGATGTTATAAATAAAACTACGGATTCGATGTTCATTCGGAGTAAAATTTTACTAAACAGTAACACTCGAACGAAATCTCCGGATATGTTCATAATACCTTTTCATAGAACCATGTATGGGAAATTCGAACCAATAAACAGATTGCTAATTAAGGGCAATAAGTACAAAAATCAGATTAATGCATCAAACACTAAGCAAAAACTCAATTCGCTCATATCAAACTTATAAATTCATAAATTCATAATTACAAAATAAATTGTAAATTCATAGTTACTGATGCAATTTTATAAACTTACTCTAACTAATACAGTATTTATAATTTAAAATAAAAAGAATTAAATTAACTTAATTTAAGTAAAATTTCGCAACATTGCATTAATTTGTTATATTAAATTGAATTGTAATTGTATTATTAATTACAAAAAAAAAAGAAGAAACTTATATAACTTAATTACGGATCATCTCCCTGTAGCGATTTCCATTGGCCGTAATCGCATTTCCATTTGCGTTTTCAAAAAAATATGGTCCGATGATTCCTCCTGACCACAAACCACACCAAACCGTAACTTTTTGTGGATGTACTGGTTGCTCTAAGATAACCCTTGGATTCTCTTCACCCCAAATGCGGCAATTCTGTTTATTGACGTAGCCATTGAGCTGGAAATGAGCTTCGTCGGTGAAGATTATTTTGTTAAAAAAATTCTCATTTTCTTCTTGTTTTTCGATTGCCCAAGAAACGAATTGCCGACGTAATGCATGGTCAGTTGGTTTTAATTCTTGCGTCAACTGGATCTTATAAGCCTTTAAATGGAGATCACGATGCAAAATGTTGAATAATGTGGATGGTTTGATGTTTAATTGCTGCGAACGATGACGAATGGAAGTTTTTGGATCTTCTTCAACACTTCTGCTCACAGCTGCTACATTCTCGGTTGAACGGCCACTACGTTGATAAATGTTGCCTCTGTTATCAAGAACAGATCCAGTTTCTAGAAATTTATCAACCATCAGCTTGATGGCACGATTTGTTGGAGCATTTTCTCTACCAAATTTTGTTCGAAATTTCCTAATTACATCTTGAAAACTTTTACCATTTACAAAAAATGTTGTAATAACAAAAACACGTTGTTCCTTCGTGTAGCGTTCCATATTAACTAACCGGAATGTATTTAGAATATACCTAAAGAAACCTCGTATAAAAATTGCAGGTAGAAAAAAAATGGCGGCAAAATCAAAATGATACCTCAATTTTGAACACCCTTTTGAATATTTTGAATTTTTGAATTTTAATGTAAATTTAATTTGTAATTTCTATTGTACCTTATTTGAATTAAATAAGAAATGAATAAATAAATATTGTTCCATTTTGATTTTTAATTTATTGTGGATTATTTTTAATTTATGTGTAATTTTGACTGTTATTAATAACAGCTGATAATTCCCTTAAGCTATCATTGCCTAAGTAGCATGGAAGGATTTTATAGAAGATAGGAGAAAAATTTCTGTTTAATATTGTTAATATTGAAAAGATTTAAAAAAATATGGGAATCTATTTTAATGTTTCCAGCTACAGAATTAGCGTAAAAGATTTTATCATTTGGTCTTGTATTTCTGGTTAGCGACGATTGTATGTAGTTATTATTAGAACCTGTGTCAATCAATATTTTTATCGTCCGCTCTTCGTCTTGCACTTAAAATATGGAAGCGAAGACCTTTCTACTCTAAAAAATTATTATCGGACAATTCTGTTTGCTCAACTGTGTGTAGTTCATTATCAAATTCCCCAAATTCCACATTTGCGATTTGATCATAGATGTCAATTTCGGCCTGCTGAATATCATCATAATTTTGGCTCTCATCTTAGCTGGTGCTATATGGTAGTTCCTCTGGAATTTGTTTGGTGGAATTTTCTGGAGGTATTTTTCCCATGAACCTACTTTGTTGAGGTTTGTTTGCATAATTTATTGCTTTAGTTCGCCAACTTTGATTAACTTCCATTAGTTGAGGTCTTGGTGCTAGTGGACAAGGTGAATCAAGGAAATTATTTTTTGTTTAATTTGGTGAATAATTAAATTGCGGAGTATTTATGAAATGGTATTGAGGTCGCGGACTGAAGTTATTATACGGTTGCGGTATGTAAGTTAGTTCTGGATAAAAATATTTATATGTTAGATCTGAACTATCATTATTTCTACGGGATTGATTTTGTATTTGGCTGTGCTTTCTATTATTTTGGTGGTTCATAGCATGGTTAGATCTGTAAGTTTAGTTCTCCAATTTCAAACATAAATGCAACGCTTGAGATAAGTCAGTTAGTTCGCGTATGCCCATTAATTTTGGTAGTTCACCATTTAGTCCCCAAATGAAAGTATTTAAAGCTTTCCGTCTATATGTATCTGTCAGTAACTTAAGAGTTTCATTACCAGCATTTAAACATGAAATTTTATTTGGAATTAATGAAAGGTGGAAGTATACCTTTTGATAAAATTCTTGAATTGATGAAATTCCTTGGATTAAGGAAGTCATCTGGTAATCTAAAGTACCTAAATCCCTCTTGTCGGCATAATACATCGAAAGACACCAGCATATGGCCTTCTATTCTAGTGGAGTATTATAAGCCTCCAAAGCAATAGCCGCATTTCCAGTAATTTTGTTACGGGTTATGTTGATAATGCCGCAATATTTTAGGGTACCTTTTAAGTTATCGTAAATCTGAAGAATGCGATCTACGCTTTTTTTCCATGAGCTAAATTCCTCTGGGTTACCTGAAAATTCCCTGAGACATTTCACAACATAAGGAATTTTGTCAAGATCATTCAGATTTTCACGATGTTCAGGGTTAATAGTTCTATACCGTTAACTAATTCTGAATTTAGATTTATAATTGAATTGCCTAAAGTATAACCTTGAGAAATAAAAATACGGCTTACTATATTACTAATGAGTGTTTCCAACTCTTGTTGGAAATCTAATAAATAAGGAAGAAATTCTGTATGTTTGTGCCCTTTTCACGTAAAAACCACTAGTACGATTGCAACCAAATTTTGCAGAAACATTTGCACGAGCATGGAAGGAGTTATAGGCTATATCGCGTTTCGGTTCATTAACCCATTGCGGCCCGAGAGCAATTGAAAGCTATTTCGTTTTTTCGTTGTCCTGCCTGAACAATTTGATAGATTGAGTTGAAAATTTGTAGAAATGTTCTTCTTAGCTTTGGGCGGGCATCGAAGAAATTAGGATGCAATATGTTACCCGGATTCGGCCCGGCGGGCTTCCAAAAAAATTTTTGTTTCCGATTTATGTCCAATTTTGTATGATGGTTTTATGGTCTGAAAGCATGCCTGTGAGAAAATTGTATGAAGTTCCAGTAACCCGTTTGGGTGCGAGAGCCGAACGAAGTACACTAAATTTTCTTGTTGTCCTGCTTAAACGGTTTAATCAATTGATTTAAAAATTAGCAAAATTGTTGCTCTTTAGCAGAAAAGCTCACTACATTAATTTGGATAAGATCCATTAACACATTTCGGCATGATAGACTATCAAAAAAAATTTTTCTAATTTTTGTCTAATTAGGCAGGATGAATTTATAGTTCTAAATAAAGACTGTGACTAAATGTTTGTTAACGTTTGTTAACGCATTTTCGCACCAGCACCTATTAAAAATATTCTGCCTAAATTTTTGTATTGTTATTATTATTAAAAAAAATTTCCAACACTGCTTACTTTTATCTATACTGTTTTAATATTCCATAAAAAGCTTTCATTGCAAATTTTTAATATATCACAGTAATTAAAATAACCTTATTAAGTATCTTAAGAATACTGTGTTTAAAAGCTGGTTTTCATGAGAAAAAAATATCCACGAAATTGTTAGATCATAGGCAGAAGATACAAAAATGACATTTATGTAAAAGAGAAAACTCTATAAAAATATAATTCAACGATATTTTTATTTTGCTGAATAGCGTCCATAAATTAGCTGAATATCGTCTAAAAATTCTTTGGAGAATTATTCCATTTGATTTTATCAACGATATTTCTGAGTATATATTTTTTTCTCCCTCTTTCGGTAATACACATTGGTAATACACTATATTTTTTTCTCTTTCTAAAATTGCGATAATATCCAAGAAATTTCTTATGAAAACCAGCCTTAAGTCTTAACAACATAACATTTCCGGCAGTTATTACAAAACAGAAATAATCTCCTCCATTCGACAATCATTATGTCATCATACAGGATTGCATTATTTGTGTACCTATATAAGATGTATGTGTATAACATATTTCCCAAACATATCACTAAAATATGTACATGTATATACGTATATTTAAAAATACTATAAACATAATCAATTCAATTAGAAAACATATTCCCATTTCTGTACAGTATTTAATCAAAAATGAGTACATATATATTTACAACCCTTAATACATGAGTTATTTATATTTAAGAAACCAAACCTGAGTACATATATATTAAAGAAACCCTTATATTCTTATCTATATACAGTTTGTACACATATTTTTAGCATATATCCATTTGAAATCATAATTACTTATTAGAAAAAGTTAGCGCAAAAAACTTCTAGTCGATTTTAAAGGCAAAATACAATCCTGTCTTTTTATATTATAAAAATATGTTAAACAGAACTTGAAATATATGCATTTAAAAAGAAGCTCTTTCAAAGTTTGATATGTAGGTGCTATAGGAGCTGTAACCGTCAAGGTTCATAAAAAAGTTGTTCTATTAAATTGCTCTTTTAAGAGACCTATGCATACCTAATATTTCATTGCTCTTTATTAAATAGTGTATAAGGTTTGTAAACAGACGGACGGACAGAGTGAAACTTTTCGGAGTGAAATTTTTCAAAATGTGCTTAAAAATATAATTCGTAAAAACATGAAGTTTTTACGAACGACATTACTTATGAAAAAAAATGTATTACATTATGGTCTTTTATAATTGAAATGCGATTTTACATTCGGTATTTGCGAATATATTGTTTAAACTCACTAGGTCCTAATAGTGTACTAAAGAGATTACTGTTTCCTTAAAAGATTTTTTGTAAACGAGTTGTCTCTAATTATTTGCTCTGTTTATTAAATTTAATTAAATGTAATAAAAAATAGAATATTAACTATCAGCATCTGTAAATGCATTGTAATAAGTTAACTACATATATAAATTAAATTATATTAACGCAAAAGCAAAAGTTAATAATTTTTATTTCATAAAGCCAACAAAATACTCCGGGCAACGCCGGGTACTTTGTTAGTCTAATAAATAAGGAAGAAATTCTGTTTGTTTGTGCCCTTTTCACGTAAAAATCACCAGTCCGATTGCAACCAAATTTTGCAGGAACATTTCTACGACCCCGGAAAGTGTTATAGGCTATATTGCGTTTCGGTTCATTAATCTATTGCGACACGAGAGCCTTTTAAGGCTTTTTCGTTTTTTCGTTGTCCTGCTTAAACGGTTCGATCGATTGAGTTGAAAATTTGTACAAATATTCTCCTAAGCTTTGGGTGGTGAAGAAATTTGGATGCAACATGTTACTTGGATTCAGCCTGGCGGGCTTTCAAAAAATTTTTGTTTCCGATTTATGTCCAATTTTGTATGGTGGTTTTATGTTCTAAAAAAAACTCTGTGCCAAATTTTTATGAAGTTCCGGTAACCCGTTTGGGCACGAGACCCGAACGAAGTTTATTAAATTTTTTTGTGGTCCTGCTTAAAAGGTTTAATCAATTGATTTGAAAATTCGCAAAATTCTTACTTTTTAGCAGAAAAGCTCACTGCGCTAATTTGGTTACGACCCATTAACCCGTTTCGGCTCCAGAGCTCACTGAAGTTTTCTAATTTACTTTGTTGTCGTGCTTAAACGGTTTTACCAATTGAATTGAAAATTTACAAAAGTATAGCTCTTCGTCCCACAACATCAATCAGTTGATTTGGGTACGATCCCTTAACCCGTTTCGGCACCAGGGCTGACTGAAGTTTTTTATATTATTTTGTTGTCGCGCTTAAACGGTTTAACCAATTGAGTTGAAAATTTACAAAAGTGTAGCTTTTCCCCCCAGAACATCAATCAGTTGATTTAATTACGATCCATTAACTCGTTTCGGCACCAGGGCTCAATTAAGTTTTATAATTTTTTTGTTGTCGCTCTTAAACGGTTTTACCAATTGATTTGAAAATTTACAAAAGCGTAGCTCTTCGCCCCAGAACATCATTCAGTTGATTTTGTTACGAGCCGTTAATTCGTTTGGGCACCAAGGCTAAATGAATTTTTTAAATATCTTTCTTGTCGCGATTAAACGTTTTAACCAATTGAGTTGAAAATTTACAAAAGTATAGCTCTTCACCGCAAAAGCTCACTCAGTTGATTTGGTTACGATTGGTTATTGATTTGGTTATTAAACAGTTTCGGCACCAAGGCCCATTGAAATTTTTTAATTTCTTTGTTGTCGCGCTTAAACGGTTTGACTAATTGAGTTCAAAATTTACAAAAGTGTATGTCTTTATCACTAAAGCTTTCTGAGTTGATTTTGTTACAGCGGCACACAAACTCATTCAATATATTTTGTCATGATACATTAACACATTTCGGAACGATAGACTATCAAAAAAATGTTTTCTAATTTTTGTCTATTTAGTCAAGATGAATTTATGGTTCTAAATAAAGACTGTGACAAAATGTTTGTTAACGTTTGTTAACCCGTTAAAAATATTCTACCTAATTTTTTGTATTGTTATTATTATTAAAAAAAATTTCCAACACTGTTTACTTTTATCTATACTATTTTAATATACCATAAAAAGCTTTCATTGCAAATTTCTAATATATAACAGTAATTAAAATAACCTTATTAAGTATCTTAAGAATACTGTGTTTAAAAGCTGGTTTTCATGAGAAAAAAATATCCACGAAATTGTTAGATCATAGGCAGAAGATACAAAAATGACATTTATGTAAAAGAGAAAACTCTATAAAAATATAATTCAACGATATTTTTATTTTGCTGAATAGCGTCCATAAATTAGCTGAATATCGTCTATAAATTTTAGACAAGTATTTCATCTGATTTTATCAACGATATTTCTGAGTACATATTTTTTTCTCCCTCTTTCCCATTGGTAATATATGTTTTTATCTTTCTAAAATTGCGATAATATCCACGAAATTTCTCATGAAAACCAGCCTTAAGTCTTAACAACATAACATTTTCGGCCGTTGTTAAAAACACAAATAATCTCCTCCATACGACAATCATCATGTCATCATTCAGGAATGCATTGCTAACATGTGGTGTACCTATACAAAATGTATGTGTATAACATATTTCCCAAAAAATATCATTGAAATATGTAGGTACCAGTAGCGGCTTCTCCTAAGATTCAACTAATTCACTGAATCAGTCGTAAAAATTTTAACTTTACTTAAAACCTAAAAGTTTTAAAAAATTTAAAAATTCTTTACATATATGTATACTTTATATTTTATTGATCACAACAAAAGAGAGCCCATATTTTGGTGCCAAATGCCAATATCAATTTGACCATAGATTCAATAGAAGCAATTGAATCCACAATATTACATAATTCTTCTATATTTTTATTTTTGTTATTTGCATACATGCATTTAAATATTTAATACATATCTATCTATGAATCTATGAAAAAATGATCCAAACAAAATTTTATTTTTATTTTCTCTTCTGCGAATTCGAAATTTTTTTTTTTTGCTTACGTATTTTTAAGATTTTTTAACATTCAACGAAGATTCAATTTTATGCTGTGAATCTAAGCAAAATAATAGTTATGTATTTGTATTGTGTTTTATAAAGAAAAACAAAATAAAAAAACCAAAGAAAAATATCGACCAAGAGAGAATAAAGAAACAAAAATTGTGAATTGATTTGAGAGTTGAGTTGCCTTTTGAGGCTTAAGAGATGAGAGACTATTTTCTCATTTTATTTAGCATTTACGTTTATTCTTTGCTCATACATTTTCATAGTATGTATACTTAATACATAGATACTTAATTTTATTTCACAAATCATAAATCTTAGAAGATTCAATATAAGAAAATGAATCCATGATTTATGACTAGTGTGTAATACTGTAATATCAAGTAATAATGAGTAATGAATGAGATTTAATTTATAAAAATTTTTTTCGTTATGTATATTCATACTTATTGTATGTATATTCATACTTATTGTATGTATATTCATCATACTATAATTATTGATAAATTTAAGCTTTTTAAGTTGATTTGATTTTAAAAAATTTGAAGATTTTGAAAAAAATTTTCCAATTAGTTATTTTAATTCATTAAAAGATACTTTTCTTTCAATTTTCAATTTTAGTTCTTTCAGAAATGATTAAATTTTAGTTTATAAATACAAGATTTTCGCAAATTTCAAAAAAAAAAATTGTTTGGTGGATAGTATAAAAGAAGCATTCAAACTTGCATTATTAATAGAAACTATACCAGCAGAAAAAATTTTTTCTAGCTTAAAAAATATAAAAATTTAAGTTCGAAATTCAATGAGGCAAGACAGAATGTCTAGTTTATCATTAATTTATATTGAAAAAAAAAGTGTTGCAAGAACTTGTAATAAAATAATCTTTTCTGGTAGCCGCCAGTTTTCTGGTAGGTACATACTATATGTATAATGTGCTTATGTTTTAAAAAATAGCATTATCTTCAATTAGAAAACATATTCACATTTCTGTACAGTATTTAATCAAAAATGAGTACATATCTATTTACAAGCCTTAATACATGAGTTATTTATATTTAAGAAACCAACCCTGAGTACATATATATTTAAGAAACCCTTACATTCTTATCTATGTACAGTTTGTACACATATTTTTAGCATATATTAATTTGAAATCAAAATTACTTATTAGAAAAAGTTAGCTCAAAAAAATTCTGGTTGATTTTAAAGGCAAAAAATAATCCTGTCTTTTTATATTATAAAAATATATTAATCAGAAACTGAAATGTAAGCATTTAAAAAGAAGCTCTTTGAAAATATGAAGAGATGTAGGTGCTTTAGGAGCTGTAAGCGTGAGGCTACATAAAAAAGTTGTTCTACAAGATTGCTCTTCTAAGAGATCTATGTATGGCTAATATTTCATGCTCTTTATTAAACACTGTATAAGGTTTGTAAACAGACGGACGGACAGAGCGAAACTTTTCGGAGTGAAATTTTTCAAAATGTGCTTAAAAGTATAATTCGAAAAAACATAAAGTCACATTACTGCCGAAAAAAAATGTATTACATTATGGTCCTTTATGAAATGTGATTTTATGTTTCGGTATTATCGAATAATGTTATATTGCGAAAACTCACTTCGCCCCAATAGTATACTCAATAGATTACTGATTTCTTTAAAAATTTTTGTAAACGAATTGTATCTAATTCTTCTCTCTGTTTATTTAATTTGCTAAAAAAAAATGAATGAAATGTAATTAAATTTTTTATTTTTTTTGTTGGGTTGGTGGAAGACTCGAAAGTCACCAAGAGGAACTGCACGTGCTTCCTCAGGGTAGTGTTGGACTTTAACCAACCAAAACCACCTCCTTTTTAAAACCAAACTTTAGGATGGAACCTTTAATACAAATGTACAGTTTCGTTTTGTCGATAGGGATGTGGGAAGTATAATTGCGGAAAATGGAATTAGGAATTTTTGGATTATGGGGGATAGGTAGGAAAATTTGGAGGCACATTTTGAAGAAAGATGTTAATGTTCTTCTTAAACTTAAGTAAATCATACGCATATGAATTACCAACTTTAGGAAACACATGCGATGGTATATAGTTCCACAAACGGGACGTGCGCATGACAAACGAATTTCCATAAGCTGTATTTCGCCATCTTGATATCTCTACATGGTAGGGATGAGCTTCAGCTGCGCACCTTGTTTCTCGTTGGAAAACTTTGAGTGGAGGCATTAACTGCTTTATTTCATTGGAGCAGGTGTTAATCCCTACGAGATATCTATAAAACAAGGTTAGTGACCCAACTGTACGATGATGACTGACCGAAGTGAGCATTGAAGTTACACTGGGGTCGTTGATAAGACGAATAGCTCTGTTTTGCACATTATTTAGATAACCCAGTGCTGTTTGAGGGCCTGCAGCCCAAATGTGTGCATTATACTCCATTTTCGGCCGAATGTAAGTTTTATAGATATTGAGAAGATCAGATGCAGAAAAGTAAGTTTTGCAGCGGTAAAAAAAACCCAAACATTTAGCTGCATCCTTAGCTATACGAAAAATGTAATTTGACCAAGTCAATTTTTGGTTTAACTCGATAACCAACATTTTTAAATCTGTTGAATGCTGCAAAACTTCTCCATGAAATAATAGGTTGGGAATAGTAGTGGCAATTTGTCGCGAGATCAGACTGCATTGTGTTTTTTTCGTGTTGAAATCAACTCTGTTCACCCCATTTTTGAATTTTTGCTAAATCGTTATTTAGCTCACTAATAGTGAAATTTTTTGCTGTTATATTAATCTGGTGATTAGTGTTACAGCGGCTATGAAATTCATAGGAAGCTGTAATAGGATCGTACGATTCGAAAGGAAATCTCCAATCCATTTTAGAAAGACCCTACCTAGACGTATTGCATTGCATTTTACCAATAGAGCATCGTGCCAAACTCGATCGAAAGCCTTAGAAATATCAAGAGCCACAACATCAGACTCACCAGAATTATGAAGGCTGATGCTTAGCTTCTCACAAAGGTAAGTCATGATATCACCGGTTAAACGACGGGCTCTGAACCCGTATTGACGATCATAAAGCAGATCTTTGTGATCCAGGTATTTCAGAAGCTTTTGGTTCACAATTTTCTCCATTACTTTGGAGAGGACCGAAGGTTATAGCTATGGGGCGTAGTTAGATGGATCGCTTTTATTACCAGTAGTGTGTATATGCCGATTTTGGCCATATAGGGAGTAAAATTTTAATATGAAAAAATTGTTATAAAAAGTAAAAATAGAGCTTTTATGAATTTTTTTTCTTTTATTGTAATTGTCAATCAAATACAACTTTGTAAAGTGTGTATTGTTGATGATGTCTGCTCTTGACAATAAATTGTCAATCAAATACAACTTTGTAAAGTGTGTATTGTTGATGATGTCTGCTCTTGACAATAAATTGTCAATCAAATGCGACTTTGTAGAGTGATAATGTTTGCCATTATGTTTGCCAGAGTGATAATGTTTGCCATTACTACAAATAATGTATTAAATAATAACAATATTTTAATATTAGTATCATTATCATTAATATAAAAAACTGTAAAAAAAATTTCTGGAAAAAATGGAAGCTTTATGTGAAACTTGCGGAAATTTATTTTTAAAGAAAAATCTCAAAAGACATCAAGAACAAGTGTATAATGAAAAAGGGGGGGAATTATGGGTGCGATGTCTGAAATAAAAAATTTCAAGAGCAGATAAACTACAAAAACATATTAAAAGCATTCATCAGAAAGAGAAAAGAAAGCATGAAAGTTCAACAGATGATGAAGAATCAAAGAAAAAACAAAAGATTTCAAATTCAAAATATTGTCATAAATGCAAGACTGAAGTAGATGTAAAATATTGGAATTTTCATGTTCGAACAAATGTACATAAATTAAAAGCATTAGAGCCTTATGATGATAATATCAAAATCGTAAAACAAGGTTTTAGACAAGATTCACAACCTTTATCATACAAAATAATAATGAAAATATACTATTACCAGAAGATTTTTTTGATGCTGATGGTGATAGTATTTTAAAATTGTTATTTAAACAATTAACAGAATCGGAGACCTATAAATTTAACATTGAATTATATTGTGAGTTTATTAAACCACATAATTTAGAAGATGGTGAGGTGGAAAATATATTTAGTGTTAAATCATTTAAATCCAAAATGCTGGTGGTTTACATTGAAAATGAAATTCAAAATGTATTTGATGATATGATACAAAAAATTCTAACAGAAGCTGGAGAATTTCAAAAAAAGGATTCAGGATGGAGTTTTTACAAATTACTACATTTAGAAATTAATGTAAATAAATATAGACCTTTTGCTGGTTCACAAATCATTAAATTACCAGATATAATTAATAATAAAAAGGCTTGTATTAATATAAAAAACAAAGATATATTTTGTTTTAAATGGTGTTTAATAGCCGCTCTAAAAAACACTAAAATTAAAAATGCCCACAGTATAAATAGATATAACATTTATAATATAGCACCATCTAGAATAAATTTAATTAATTCTAAAGTAGAGACATTAGAATTTGGAGATTTAAAATTTCCTCTCCATCAAAATGAGATAAAAATATTTGAGAAAATGAATCCCGAAATTAGTATCACAGTATTTGGATTTGAGTGGATAAAACGAAAAAAGAATAAAGAAATTGAAATAATTGGACCCTATTACCACACTAAAGAACAAAAACGTTATCATATAAATATGCTTTTGTTAACAGAAGATAATAAATCACACTATGTGTGGATAAAAGATTTATCGAGACTGGTGATGGGGCAACTCTCCAAAAATAAACATAAGAAATATTTTTATGATGGATGTTTATGCACTTTTAATTCACAAAACGCTTTAATGATACACAAAAATAAATGCGGGAAAGTGATTACAAAACTGCCAGATAAAGAAAAGAAGTTTATAAATTTCACTAATTTTAAAAAACAATTAGAAGTACCATTTGTAATTTATGCTAATTCAGAAAGCATACTTCAGCAAATTTCAACGTGTGAACCAGAAGATTTCATCCGAAGACCTCATACACAACTGTTATAAAACAGCATGTACCTGTAGCGTTTTCATATTATATTAAGAGCTCGTTTGATGAAAGTTTTAATAAATATAAAGTTTTTACAGGTAAGTGATTGTTAATAATAATCTATAAAAAATTCTCACACTAAATTAATTTTTTCTTTTAGAAGTTGATTGTGGAAAACAATTTATATCATCTTTAGTAAAAGAATGTCAACATCTATATAATAATTACATATTAAATGAAAAACCAATTAATAATTTAACTACGGATGAAAAATTTTATCATAAAACAAAAGAAGTATGTGAAATATGTGAAAAGCAATTTGAGCCAGAAGAAACACGTATAAAAGATCATTGTCATCTAACTGGCAAATATAGAGGACCGACTCATAAATATTGTAATTTATCATATAGTTTACCAAAATTTTTTCCTATATTTTTTCATAATTTTTCGAATTATGATGCTCATTTACTTTTCAAAGAATTAAACTTGGTCGATGGTCCTCTTTCGGTAATAGTTTTGAATAAAGAAAAATATATTTCCATAACTAAAAGCATCTTTTTGAGTTCATACAGAAGTTTTCAGTTACGATTTTTGGATTCATATAGATTTATGCAATCTATTCTTGATTCTCTTGTTCAAGATTTGGGGAAAGAAAACTTAAAAACAATAAGAACTCAATTCCCCAATGATGAACATTTTGATTTACGGAAAGGTGTTTTTCCATATGAGTATATAAATTCCGTCGACAAACTTAATCAAACTTCTTTACCTTGTCAAAATGCTTTTAAAAATGAAATAAGTAACACTAATTGTTCAGATGAAGATTATGAACATGCAAAAAATGTTTGGAATACATTTAACTGTCAATCTTTGGAAGATTATTTAAAACTGTATTTAAAAACTGACATTCTTTTACTTTCAGATGTTTTCGAAAATTTTAGAAAAATTTGTTATAATATATATAAACTAGATCCGGCACAATTTGTAACTGCACTAGATCTTGCATGGGATGCTATGCTAAAATATACTAATATTAAATTAAAATTGATTGATGATATAAACATGTTTAATTTTTTTAAAAGGTGTATTCGTGGTGGTATAAGTCAATGTAGTAAGCGTTATTCTAAAGCTAATAATAAATATATAGGTGAAGAATATGATCGCACAAAACATAATGAATAGATAGTATATTTAGATGCTAATAATTTATATGGGCGGGCAATGTCTAACTATTTGCCATATGGAGGGTTTAAATGGGTGGAAAAACCATCAGAAATTAATGTTTTCAAAATAGCTGATGATTCCGATGAAGGATATATATTAGAAGGTGACTTAAATTACCCGAAAAATTTACATGATATTCATAATGACTTACCATTTTGTGCTGAAAATAAAATATCTCCAATAGCAAAATCTCCAAAATTGGCTAAAAATCTCCAAAATTGGCTAAAAATCTCCAAAATTGGCTAAAAAAATATATTGATTTAAATACTTATCATAGAGCTTTAGCAAAAAATGCATTCGAAAAAAACTTTTTTAAATTAATGAATAATGCTGTATATGGTAAAACCATGGAAAATGTTGACAAAAGAACAATAATTAAAATAGCAGATTCTTGGGAAAGCAAACGGAAGCATCTCGGTGCAAGGGCGCTCATCGCTAAACCCAACTTTCATAGTTTATCACTTTTTGATGAAAATCTTGCTGCAATTCAATTAAATAAAATTAATGTTATTTATGATAAACCTATATATTTAGGCTTTACAGTTTTAGAACTTTCAAAATTACATTTGTATAATTTTTATTATGGTTACATGAAACCAAAATATAATTCGAAAATTAGTTTAAATTATATGGATACAGACAGTTTTATATATTCTATAAGTACAAAAGATTTTTATTCTGAAATAAAACCCGATCTTAAAAAGTATTTCTATACCTCAAATTATGAAAAACATAATCAGTATGGGTTTCCTCTTGTTAATAAAAAAATTATCGGTTTATTTAAAGATGAAAGTAATGGAAAAATTGTAAAAGAATTTATTGGTCTCAGATCAAAAATGTATTTATTAAATGTTTTAAATGATAAAATTATAAAAAAAAGTAATGGTGTAAAAAGTAATGTCGTTAGAAATTTAACCTTAGAAAATTATATAAAATGTTTGTTTGAAAATATTATCGTATATGGAAAAATGAATGTTTTTAGATCTAAGTTGCATACTATATATATAGTCAAACTTTGAATAAGATAGCTTTAAGTCCCTTAGTTGATAAGAGATTTATTTTAGAAGATAAAGTGAATACGCTTGCGTGGGGCCATTATAAAATAAAATAAAATAAAATTCAAATGATTTACGTTTATACTTAGATTTTGCATACAAATTGATAATTTTATTATAAGATAAAAAACCAGAATTAATTTTGTTATAAAATATCATTTTGTGGTTGTAAAGATTGAAAAATAATCTAATTTCCGTATCTATAGTTAATATGTTTACTTTTGATGTAATAAATGGATTGAATATATATTAAATAAAATAAATTTAGTTTTATATAAAATATTTAGTTTATTTCTTATGTATAGGTTTGATTTTATAACTAGACAAATTATAATAATGAATTTCAGTTCCCCAACCAGCTTTTTTTCTATTAGAATCATAGATTACACAGTGCCATTCTCCTCTACTTCGTAAACGTAGTTCATGCAACGTTAAACTCTGTTTAAACTCGGGGACGTAAAATTTATCTTCCTTCAAATGACCCATGCGATGACATAAATACTCATAATACTCAAACTGGAAATTTTTTGAATTTACATATGCAGCTAGAGCTTGATATTTTAGAATAGCAGCTATTATTTTAGAGTAGCAGATATATAGATTTTAGAGTCATCTTTGTAATCAAATTTTAATACTATCTTTAAAATATTACTATTAATAATGATTTATTAAATATTATTTCGATGCGTTTTTATAATAGTGTATTTCTGAATAAATAAAAAAAATTGTTTATTTTAATTTTTTTTCAGTTTTTAATAAAACTGACAGGATACATCTTTAAGTAAACATATTACTTTCGTTATTAAATTATTTTTTAATGCATATAAAAACATTTTAAATACATTATTTACAGCACATTGACAATTTGGAAACATTAATTGATGAATATTGCAGAGAGTCTCATAATTTTCAGTTCGTTTCAAGCTGAAACGATTACTTATATCAATGATATGTGATGAAATAAACTTTTCCAAAAAAAATATCTTTTCTCTCCCTGCAACAGATAGTTCAAAAGGGAATAAATGATATATGGCAAATTGACTTGGTAGAAATGCAAACTTATCACAAAGAAAATCAAGGAAATAAATATTTATTAACTGTAATTGATATATTTTCTAAATACGCGTATGCGCAATCTTTGAAAACAAAAACGTCTGATGATGTAATTAAAGCAATGAAAAAAATTTTTAAGCAAGCTAAATTCTTTAAATTACCAAAAAACATTCAATCTGATCAAGGAAAAGAATTTTTTAACCAAAAATTTCTACAATTAATGAAAGAAAATAATATTAATCATTATAATACTTATTCTAACTTAAAAGCTTCAATATGTGAAAGATTTAATAGAACTTCGAAAAATTTAATGTGGAAGCAATTTAGTTTACATGGTAACTATAAATGGATTAATATTTTACCAAAATTACTTGAAACGTATAATGGGAATGTTCATAGAACAATTAAAATGAAACCAAAAGATGTTACAAAAGAAAATGAAACTTTTTTATTGCAAACAGTATACAACAGACCTAAGATATTTAAAAAAGAAAAGTTTAAAAAGGGTGATTTTGTATGAATTAATAAATATAAAGGAACTTTTAGTAAAGGTTATGAACTAAATTGGTCTTCTGAAATTTTTAAAATCGTTAAAGTTAATATAACAAATCCAGTAGCTTATGTTTTAGAAGACTATAAACAGAATACAATTCTTGGAAGCTTTTATGAATTTGAAATAACTCCTGTTAAAAACTCTAATGCATATCTTGTAGAAAAAATTTTAAGGAAAAAGGGTAATCATATTTAGGTAAAATGGTGGGGGTTTGATAACTCTCATAACACTTGGATTAAGCAGAAAGATCTTATTTAAATTATTAATATAATTTTTTTAATGAATAATAAAAAAAATATTGTATATAATTTTTAATTTTCTTTATTTCTCTTTAAAATTCATTTGGAAATTTATAAAATGTTTTTGTATTTCTCTCTGTAATAGTATAGGAATTTCATAAAAAAGACGAGAATAATTACATAGTGCTGTATTCAGTTCCACTGGAATATAAAAATCTTCTTGTTCTAATTTATTGACACATTTTATTAAACACTTATTAATATATTTTGATATATATTCTTTTATATTATTTTTGACGCTGTTATTATAACACATAACTGCTTGAACAAATTCTTTAATATTAAAAAACCGATCAGCCACTAAAGTAGATAGTCATATCTTCTTTTTCCCTTCTTTACTTCCAAAAGTTAATAAACATCTACCATTCTTATATGTTTTAAATACAGCTATTTTTTTATCTTCTCCATTCATGTTTAAGATGATAATATTGTAAAATTGCTGCCACTCTTCATAACTAATTCTTACTGAATTACCTCTACGATGATAAATAAAAATTTGTGGTTCAAATTTAGTTATATTGTAACCAATGCTAATATAAGAAGAATGATTTAAATCCAAAAAGTAGGTATATGATAATAACAAATCTTTCGGTATGTTCTTTTTAGTGGGAACATTGTGAGCTTTTGATAAATGTTTTTCACTTTTTCTAATAATTCATACCTTTACCCATTATAATTTTTGAATAAACTAACTACATTTTTTCATAATCAGTTATATTTATGTGATAATTTAGTTGCAAGATGTACAAATTTGATATTTATTTCGTTTAATTTTTCTTAAATTAAATATGTTATCAAATAGTTTTTGTATTATATTATCATTTTGTAAATATTTCATTTTGCTAAATATACTCAAAAAGTTTTTCATTTTGATATTTCTTGCACGAAACCATAAATAAACACAACAGTACTGGCCACAAACTATAGAAAAAACATCCTATACACGAGCATATATATAAAAAATTACATTCTATTGAATTATGTTTCAAAAATGTTATTATCTTCTTATTGTTAGGTGGAAAGCCAAATGAATCGAAGTATTCAATACATCCATTTTTAGGTAAAAATAAAGCTAACCAATGTTTCCCGGGTTTATTTGAAGAGTCTGTGTTTATTACTAGCAAAGCCGGTTTTTTAACATAATGCGGAATTTTATCTATTGGAAAAACTCCAGTAAAATATTTATATATTTTATTTATTTATTTTTTATTATTAATTTCAGACAATTTATATAAAAAATTGTGTATAAGAAATTAAATTCTAAACTAAATCTAAACTAATTCTAAAAACTAAAAGTTTATAAATCACATTACAATTTTTTTTTTTTTTACTTGAACAATAGCTAATTTCTAAAGTTTTTTAAATATTTCTTAAGTCTATGTTTAAATTCATGTAAGTTTTGGCTGCGTTTTAGCTGGATGGGTAGAGCGTTAAACATATTTATTGCACTACATTTTAGTCCTTGTAGTTTCTTAGTTGTAGTTGCTTTAGGTACTACAAGATGTCCTCTATATCTAGTGTTGTAGTTGTGCACGTTATCGCTTGTTATAATTGTTAATGAAGATTTCATTTTCTTGTTTATTATTTTATACACATATTTACATTTTTCGAAGTATATTAACTGGTTTATGTCAAGTTCATTTGTGGTTATATACAATTCCTTTGTACTCAATCTAGGGATCAATTTGTATAATGTTTTTAACGATTTTTTCATAATCATACCCATTTGATTGACATGGAATTTTGTACTGTTACTCCAACTGCATATATTGTAACGAATTTTTGACAAGATGCATCCGTTGTAAATTAATTTGGCGGCTTTGATTGGAACACCACCTGCTCTTTTGATTGCCATTATGATCGGTATTATGCTTTTCTTTAATTGTTTAATATGTTTATCCCATTTAAGATTTTCATCTACAGTCATTCCGAGATATTTCATATGTTGAACTCGTTCTACCGTGACACCTCTTGCTTTTATTGTAATTTCATGATATTTTTTCCTAAGTGTTTTGAATACAATATAATATGTCTTTTTGGGATTCATACAGAGACCATTACCGTCCAGCCAATTACCGTATATTTCCATATCTTTATTTAGGTTATTTTCTAGTTGGATTAAAGTTTTAGCCTTACATATAAAATTTGTGTCATCTGCATAAATTGTATACTTTGATTCAAAGTTACACTTTGAGAGATTCGTTACATATAATAAATAAAGAAGTGGGCCCAATATCGATCCTTGTGGGACTCCAGTATTAATCACTAGTTCAGAGCTTACAGTATTTTCAATTCGCACACAATGAGTTCTATTTGACAAATAACTCCTAAATAACCTATTTGCTATACCTCTAATTCCCAAGTCTTCAAGAAAATCTAGTAGTTTGCCATGATTGACAACATCAAATGCTTTACTTAGATCAATAAACATTGCCGCAACATAGTACCCTTCATCTAATGCGTCATGAATTTGGTCTATTGTAACCGACACAGCAGAATCTGTACCACTTCCTTCTATAAATCCATATTGATTCGAATCGAAGCCAATAGTTTGCTTAATAAATGATCTTATTCTTGTATCGATAACTCTTTCATATATTTTACTGATTGAATTTAATAACGATATGGGCCTATAATTTCCACAATCTGTTTTTTGTCCACCTTTGTGAATTGGCACAATGACGGCTTGTTTTAAGCACTCTGGGTAAATTCCATCTGCAAGGCATGAATTTATCATTTTACATAAAATATTCTTGATAATATGTATCAGCTCTTGTAGATCTTTTACAGTAATTTTATCAGCCCCTGGAGCTGAATTTCTATGAAGATTCATAACAATTGTAACAATTTCATGTTCTGTCACGGGCGTTAAATATACTGATCTTAGATTTATGGAATTGCGCATTGTATTTAGCACTCTGCTAGTTCTATTCTTTTTTATGATATTTTCTCCTATTTCATTAAAATATTTGTTTAGTGTATTAGCAGTTTCAATATCACTTGTGGTAATTTCTCCATTTTCTTTAATCAGATTACCAATATAGTCGTTCTTTTCATCCTCTTTATTTTTTATTGTGTAATTTACAACTTTCCATAGTTTTCTATTATCATTTCCTGCTTTTTCAATGCAATTGTTAATGTGGCTATTCTTGGCTTCCAGAATGACATTTTTCATCTTTTTCTTATATTTTAAGTATTTTTCTTTTTTAACCATGTTACTTGGATCTTTTTTGTGCGCTTTATATAACGAACGTCTAATTTTTAATTTGTCAAGAATAACTGGTGTAATCCAATTATTATTTCTTGATCTTATTTCATATGTTACTGTACTGCATTGTTTTGCTTCTTGTATGATTCCAACAAGTTCATCAACTTCAGTAATTTGTTTCTCAGTTAATTTATTAGCAACTCTATTACAGAATTTATGATAGTCTGTTCTGCTATGTGAAAGCTTTAAATAAGGTTTTAATGAAGTTTTTATCATTTGAATACACACTAGGGCACTCTTATGATCAGATATTTCATTATCTTCAATTTTATATGAAATTTTATGTTGATCCTCCATATTTGATATAATATGATCAATTAGCGTATTAGTTGTAGCTGTTTGTCTTGTACTATATGTTTTATTTATGATTTTATAGCCGGAAATGTTTAACATGTCTACATATTTAATAACAGTGGTTGTTTTTTCAAATAAATTTAGATTTACATCAGCAAAAAAGATACAGTGTGAGAATCGATCTACCTTTTTTTGTAAATATTCAATAAATAAAGTGCTATTTTCATTAGGAGCTTTATAGAAAGTACCTATTTTTAGTTTAGGTTGCATATTTAACATTTCAATAACAGTGAAGTTATAGCTTTCATCTTTTTCAACTTCATTATATTTAAACTTATTATTGACAAAGATTGCAGTTCCACCTCCTCTTCTTTCATTTCTACAGTTAAATATTGTATTAAAGTTTTGTATGTTGTATGTATTAATGTTTTGTATGTTGTATGTATTTGCATTAAAGTTTTGTATGTTGTATGTATTTTAAATTTTTTTATATATTTATTTTGATTTAGAATAGTTTCAATTTGAAATGTATTCATTATTCAATTTCAAAAGAAGATAAATCAATTATTTTCTTTTCATCTTTTATATGTTGCAATATATATTCCTTTTTTGCTTTCCCATTATTAACAATTAAGTCAAATTTAGTTAGAGTTTTAATTAGATCGAGATTTATTTGTTGATTAAAAGAATTCCCAAATTTAAATCCTGTTTGAATGTTCTCAATATTGATATCCTTAGTCGGAAATTTATACTGAAACTCTTTGTTGAATGGTTTACAGGAATCTTTAATTCCAGCAAGTGCTACTCGTTTAACAAAAATAGCGTTCGTGTCGTCAGCATAAAATGCTAAATCTACAAGTACACAAGATTTATTACTCATTTTAATTTATATTTATAATTTTTCCTTTTCGAGGTTGTTAAATGAATGAATGGACTTACAAATTGATTTCTGTATTTATAGATTTGTATGACCATTACGATTTTTATCGATTTGTAAACTTGAATCGAATTCACCATAAACAATACAAGTTATAGTTGATGGTAATTTGTTTGAAAATTCAGCTTCAATTCTTAATGAACCCTGGTTTAACAAAGACTGACAGGAATCATTCCCTGCACCATCAGGAGTTAAATCAAAAGCTAGTAGAAAATAGCCTTTACTAAACATAGATTTTGTTATTTGATGTCCTTTGTCAGCATGATATATTCCTGTTCCACTAAACAAGGTATGATATGCTCGTGTATATGTTCTTCTCTGAAAAATTAGTTTCTATAGCTAAATTAGGAATTTGAACACCATTAACATATAACATAAATTGTTTTAAATCAAAATGTTTAAAATTGTAGGGGTTCTTAGATCACTTTCCTGTGTATCCTTCATTTTCAGTCATACAAAATATTATTGTGTTTGGTAGTTGACCAATAAAAACATTGTCTAGACTTATATTGGAAGTATTAGAAGACATCGTAAAAGTTTTAACTTCAACACGTTTATAGTAGTATTTCACATTAGCTTTTTCTAATATGGTATTATGTGCCAATAGTATGCTTGGATTGATTGTAACATGTTTCATAAATAATATTGCCTCTAAAATTTTTATTTCACATTCATCATTATCATCAGAAAAAAAATAAAAATCTGGTTTTTCCAAAGTTAAAACAACGCGAACATCTACATTGTTAATCAAGAATACTGGTTGGTTAAACATATCAACATGTAATTTCCCCATTAATTCTACTTCAGCACTGTTATTGTAAGACTTTTTACGTTCCATACTACTACCGTTATCATGCCTTTGAATATTACCTTTATCCAAGATCCAACCTGAACATTCTAAGTGTGTTTCAGCAGCATTAGTTCCATAATTGAGAAGAGTTTCAATATATGCTCTGTAGTGATAATTTGAATCCGATGGTGTTATATTTTTTCCATTTAATTGAACATTACATTGTTTTATAAGAGAATGAAGTAAATTATTTACAATCCCAGGTTGAGAGATTAATTTATTTTCACTATCTTTATCATCATTCCAAGATGTACCATCTTTTTTTAATATTTGTACTTTAAGTTTTAAATATGTTTCAGATAAATCTCTATACGTATCTCCATGACCTAATGAAATAAATTCGATTGTGGAAGCAGAGTCTAAAGAGGCTATTGGATTTAAAGCAACTTCTTCAGTTTTTAATATGCTCGATTAATTGGACGTGGTGTAAAAATATCCAATTCAGATTCCATGCACTCAATCATTGTTAATCAAATATGTCTGTATATTTTTTTTTCTTTTTGTTATTATTACTTTTTTAGAAGTTATGCGTTTCTTCTTTTTAATTTTTAAATGAATATGAGTTGTGTCGAATGTATTTTTATACCCTTTCGAATAAATCCCTGACCATACATATCATTTAGTTTATTAAAAACACCGAGTCTTATATTCTTTATAGCATCATTTCCTCGATCTTTTATTACTTCCTTTAAATTTCTACCTGTGCTAATGTCTGATAATGAATTTATACCAGCTGACAAAGCTTCTTTTTTTAAAATATCTAGACCCGATGAAAAAATAGGTTTTAAATATCTTAATAAACCACCAAAAAGGTTTCCAATCCCTCTGCCCTTTTGCAAATAAGATGTTCTTTGTAAAAGGGGGCCTATTTCATTGATGTTACCTCCACTTTGATTAAGATAATATTTAATGTATGATTGTTTCATTATGAATAAAAAAACTATATTTTTTTCTTTCTATTTATATATTTTTTATTTTCGAATAAAATGTAAAACAATTTTTGTTGGAAATAAACTTGGTGAAAAATTTATATTTTCACCATATTGATTACAAATGCGAATTGAAATAGTTTCAAATAAACTTTTTTCTACTGGAATATATTGAACGTTTTTAAATTCACTGTTAAAAAGGTTCCTGCAATTTTCACAGTTAATTGTTTTTAATGCTCTTATTGTACTATCTCCATATATATTAGGTTCAATAATATCAGTATAAATAACCATCATACCTGGATATCATTATACATTGAAAATGTTTGTTTAAATAAATCTGGTAAAACTTTTTTTAAATTTACTGCTTTTTCTTTTTGTGAAAGAAGTTCCTTCATCAGTTCTGGGATAGTATATTCAAAGTTTTTTTGTAAAAAAAAGTTTTCTTTTTCAAATGATCGAGATATTCTTACTCTTTTTAATTGATCCGCTGAAGCTATTTTTTTTTATCTCCTTTATAATAATTCTCATTTAACAAAGATTGTGAAACTTCATTAAACAACTCTGTTAAAACTTGTTTTCTTGTAAATCCTGGTTCTGGTGTAATATTATTAATAAAAACTGGTAAAAAATTTATTTTCCAATCATCATTTCTAAATTTATATTTATGAATATCAGGGTAAAATGTATAACCCATTCGCTTATCAACATTTTTTCTAGAATTATTTTCATCTACAGTAACCGTAGTTTTTCCTATTGAAATTAATACACAATTTGTACGTTCATATTTATCTGTTTGAAGAAAATCGTTACAATAAAACTCAGTTAAACCAACTTTCCAATTTTCATTCCTGAGGTCAATACGTCGAGATATTTTATTTGTGAATTGGGAAAGAGTATTTTCAGCAAACATAACTTCTGAAGAATTAGTAGTATTTCGCATTAGCTTTTTCTAATACGGTATTATGTGCCAATAGTATGCTTGGATTGATTGTAACATGTTTCATAAATAATATTGCCTCTAAAATTTTTATTTGACATTCATTATTATCATCAGAAAAAAAATAAAAATCAGGTTTTTCCAAAGTTAAAACAACGCGAACATCTACATTGTTAATCAAGAATACTGGTTGGTTAAACATATCAACATATAATTTCCCCATTAATTCTACTTCAGCACTGTTATTGTAAGACTTTTTACGTTCCATACTACTACCGTTATCATGCCTTTGAATATTACCTTCATCCAAGATCCAACCTGAACATTCTAAGTGTGTTTCAGCAGCATTAGTTCCATAATTGAGAAGAGTTTCAATATATGCTCTGTAGTAATAATTTGAATCCGATGGTGTTATATTTTTTCCATTTAATTGAACATTACATTGTTTTATAAGAGAATGAAGTAAATTATTTACAATCCCAGGTTGAGAGATTAATTTATTTTCACTATCTTTATCATCATTCCAAGATGTACCATCTTTTTTTAATATTTGTACTTTAAGTTTTAAATATGTTCCAGACAAATCTCTATACGTATCTCCATGACCTAATGAAATAAATTCGATTGTGGAAACAGAGTCTAAAGAGGCTATTGGATTTAAAGCAACTTCTTCAGTTTTTAATATGCTCGATTAATTGGACGTGGTGTAAAAATATCCAATTCAGATTTCATGCACTCAATCATTGTTAATCAAATATGTCTGTATATTTTTTTTCTTTTTTTTATTATTACTTTTTTAGAAGTTATGCGTTTCTTCTTTTTAGTTTTTAAATGAATATGAGTTGTGTCGAATGTATTTTTATACCCTTTCGAATAAATCTCTGACCATACATATCATTTAGTTTATTAAAAACACGGCGTCTTATATTCTTTATAGCATCATTTCCTCGATCTTTTATTACTTCCTTTAAATTTCTACCTGTGCTAATGTCTGATAATGAATTTATACCAGCTGACAAAGCTTCTTTTTTTAAAATATCTAGACCCGATGAAAAAATAGGTTTTAAAAATCTTAATAAACCACCAAAAAGGTCTCCAATCCCTCTGCCCTTTTGAAAATAAGATGTTGTTTGTAATAGGGGGCCTATTTCATTGATGTTACCTCCACTTTGATTAAGATAATATTTAATGTATGATTGTTTCATTATGAATAAAAAAACTATATTTTTTTTCTTTCTATTTATATATTTTTTATTTTCGAATAAAATGTAAAACAATTTTTGTTGGAAATAAACTTGGTGAAAAATTTATATTTTCACCATATTGATTACAAATGCGAATTGAAATAGTTTCAAATAAACTTTTTTCTACTGGAATATATTGAACGTTTTTAAATTCACTGTTAAAAAGGTTCCTGCAACTTTCACAGTTAATCAAGAATACTGGTTGGTTAAACATATCAACATGTAATTTCCCCATTAATTCTACTTCAGCACTGTTATTGTAAGACTTTTTACGTTCCATACTACTACCGTTATCATGCCTTTGAATATTACCTTTATCCAAGATCCAACCTGAACATTCTAAGTGTGTTTCAGCAGCATTAGTTCCATAATTGAGAAGAGTTTCAATATATGCTCTGTAGTGATAATTTGAATCCGATGGTGTTATATTTTTTCCATTTAATTGAACATTACATTGTTTTATAAGAGAATGAAGTAAATTATTTACAATCCCAGGTTGAGAGATTAATTTATTTTCACTATCTTTATCATCATTCCAAGATGTACCATCTTTTTTTAATATTTGTACTTTAAGTTTTAAATATGTTTCAGATAAATCTCTATACGTATCTCCATGACCTAATGAAATAAATTCGATTGTGGAAGCAGAGTCTAAAGAGGCTATTGGATTTAAAGCAACTTCTTCAGTTTTTAATATGCTCGATTAATTGGACGTGGTGTAAAAATATCCAATTCAGATTTCATGCACTCAATCATTGTTAATCAAATATGTCTGTATATTTTTTTTTCTTTTTTTTATTATTACTTTTTTAGAAGTTATGCGTTTCTTCTTTTTAGTTTTTAAATGAATATGAGTTGTGTCGAATGTATTTTTATACCCTTTCGAATAAATCCCTGACCATACATATCATTTAGTTTATTAAAAACACCGAGTCTTATATTCTTTATAGCATCATTTCCTCGATCTTTTATTACTTCCTTTAAATTTCTACCTGTGCTAATGTCTGATAATGAATTTATACCAGCTGACAAAGCTTCTTTTTTTAAAATATCTAGACCCGATGAAAAAATAGGTTTTAAATATCTTAATAAACCACCAAAAAGGTTTCCAATCCCTCTGCCCTTTTGCAAATAAGATGTTCTTTGTAAAAGGGGGCCTATTTCATTGATGTTACCTCCACTTTGATTAAGATAATATTTAATGTATGATTGTTTCATTATGAATAAAAAAACTATATTTTTTTCTTTCTATTTATATATTTTTTATTTTCGAATAAAATGTAAAACAATTTTTGTTGGAAATAAACTTGGTGAAAAATTTATATTTTCACCATATTGATTACAAATGCGAATTGAAATAGTTTCAAATAAACTTTTTTCTACTGGAATATATTGAACGTTTTTAAATTCACTGTTAAAAAGGTTCCTGCAATTTTCACAGTTAATTGTTTTTAATGCTCTTATTGTACTATCTCCATATATATTAGGTTCAATAATATCAGTATAAATAACCATCATACCTGGATATCATTATACATTGAAAATGTTTGTTTAAATAAATCTGGTAAAACTTTTTTTAAATTTACTGCTTTTTCTTTTTGTGAAAGAAGTTCCTTCATCAGTTCTGGGATAGTATATTCAAAGTTTTTTTGTAAAAAAAAGTTTTCTTTTTCAAATGATCGAGATATTCTTACTCTTTTTAATTGATCCGCTGAAGCTATTTTTTTTTATCTCCTTTATAATAATTCTCATTTAACAAAGATTGTGAAACTTCATTAAACAACTCTGTTAAAACTTGTTTTCTTGTAAATCCTGGTTCTGGTGTAATATTATTAATAAAAACTGGTAAAAAATTTATTTTCCAATCATCATTTCTAAATTTATATTTATGAATATCAGGGTAAAATGTATAACCCATTCGCTTATCAACATTTTTTCTAGAATTATTTTCATCTACAGTAACCGTAGTTTTTCCTATTGAAATTAATACACAATTTGTACGTTCATATTTATCTGTTTGAAGAAAATCGTTACAATAAAACTCAGTTAAACCAACTTTCCAATTTTCATTCCTGAGGTCAATACGTCGAGATATTTTATTTGTGAATTGGGAAAGAGTATTTTCAGCAAACATAACTTCTGAAGAATTAGTAGTATTTCGCATTAGCTTTTTCTAATACGGTATTATGTGCCAATAGTATGCTTGGATTGATTGTAACATGTTTCATAAATAATATTGCCTCTAAAATTTTTATTTGACATTCATTATTATCATCAGAAAAAAAATAAAAATCTGGTTTTTCCAAAGTTAAAACAACGCGAACATCTACATTGTTAATCAAGAATACTGGTTGGTTAAACATATCAACATGTAATTTCCCCATTAATTCTACTTCAGCACTGTTATTGTAAGACTTTTTACGTTCCATACTACTACCGTTATCATGCCTTTGAATATTACCTTCATCCAAGATCCAACCTGAACATTCTAAGTGTGTTTCAGCAGCATTAGTTCCATAATTGAGAAGAGTTTCAATATATGCTCTGTAGTAATAATTTGAATCCGATGGTGTTATATTTTTTCCATTTAATTGAACATTACATTGTTTTATAAGAGAATGAAGTAAATTATTTACAATCCCAGGTTGAGAGATTAATTTATTTTCACTATCTTTATCATCATTCCAAGATGTACCATCTTTTTTTAATATTTGTACTTTAAGTTTTAAATATGTTCCAGACAAATCTCTATACGTATCTCCATGACCTAATGAAATAAATTCGATTGTGGAAACAGAGTCTAAAGAGGCTATTGGATTTAAAGCAACTTCTTCAGTTTTTAATATGCTCGATTAATTGGACGTGGTGTAAAAATATCCAATTCAGATTTCATGCACTCAATCATTGTTAATCAAATATGTCTGTATATTTTTTTTCTTTTTTTTATTATTACTTTTTTAGAAGTTATGCGTTTCTTCTTTTTAGTTTTTAAATGAATATGAGTTGTGTCGAATGTATTTTTATACCCTTTCGAATAAATCTCTGACCATACATATCATTTAGTTTATTAAAAACACGGCGTCTTATATTCTTTATAGCATCATTTCCTCGATCTTTTATTACTTCCTTTAAATTTCTACCTGTGCTAATGTCTGATAATGAATTTATACCAGCTGACAAAGCTTCTTTTTTTAAAATATCTAGACCCGATGAAAAAATAGGTTTTAAATATCTTAATAAACCACCAAAAAGGTCTCCAATCCCTCTGCCCTTTTGAAAATAAGATGTTGTTTGTAATAGGGGGCCTATTTCATTGATGTTACCTCCACTTTGATTAAGATAATATTTAATGTATGATTGTTTCATTATGAATAAAAAAACTATATTTTTTTTCTTTCTATTTATATATTTTTTATTTTCGAATAAAATGTAAAACAATTTTTGTTGGAAATAAACTTGGTGAAAAATTTATATTTTCACCATATTGATTACAAATGCGAATTGAAATAGTTTCAAATAAACTTTTTTCTACTGGAATATATTGAACGTTTTTAAATTCACTGTTAAAAAGGTTCCTGCAACTTTCACAGTTAATCAAGAATACTGGTTGGTTAAACATATCAACATGTAATTTCCCCATTAATTCTACTTCAGCACTGTTATTGTAAGACTTTTTACGTTCCATACTACTACCGTTATCATGCCTTTGAATATTACCTTCATCCAAGATCCAACCTGAACATTCTAAGTGTGTTTCAGCAGCATTAGTTCCATAATTGAGAAGAGTTTCAATATATGCTCTGTAGTAATAATTTGAATCCGATGGTGTTATATTTTTTCCATTTAATTGAACATTACATTGTTTTATAAGAGAATGAAGTAAATTATTTACAATCCCAGGTTGAGAGATTAATTTATTTTCACTATCTTTATCATCATTCCAAGATGTACCATCTTTTTTTAATATTTGTACTTTAAGTTTTAAATATGTTCCAGACAAATCTCTATACGTATCTCCATGACCTAATGAAATAAATTCGATTGTGGAAGCAGAGTCTAAAGAGGCTATTGGATTTAAAGCAACTTCTTCAGTTTTTAATATGCTCGATTAATTGGACGTGGTGTAAAAATATCCAATTCAGATTTCATGCACTCAATCATTGTTAATCAAATATGTCTGTATATTTTTTTTTCTTTTTTTTATTATTACTTTTTTAAGAGTTATGCGTTTCTTCTTTTTAGTTTTTAAATGAATATGAGTTGTGTCGAATGAATTTTTATACCCTTTCGAATAAATCTCTGACCATACATATCATTTAGTTTATTAAAAACACGGCGTCTTATATTCTTTATAGCATCATTTCCTCGATCTTTTATTACTTCCTTTAAATTTCTACCTGTGCTAATGTCTGATAATGAATTTATACCAGCTGACAAAGCTTCTTTTTTTAAAATATCTAGACCCGATGAAAAAATAGGTTTTAAATATCTTAATAAACCACCAAAAAGATCTCCAATCCCTCTGCCCTTTTGAAAATAAGATGTTGTTTGTAATAGGGGCCTATTTCATTGATGTTACCTCCACTTTGATTAAGATAATATTTAATGTATGATTGTTTCATTATGAATAAAAAAACTATATTTTTTTTCTTTCTATTTATATATTTTTTATTTTCGAATAAAATGTAAAACAATTTTTGTTGGAAATAAACTTGGTGAAAAATTTATATTTTCACCATATTGATTACAAATGCGAATTGAAATAGTTTCAAATAAACTTTTTTCTACTGGAATATATTGAACGTTTTTAAATTCACTGTTAAAAAGGTTCCTGCAATTTTCACAGTTAATTGTTTTTAATGCTCTTATTGTACTATCTCCATATATATTAGGTTCAATAATATCAGTGTAAATAACCATCATACCTGGATATCATTATACATTGAAAATGTTTGTTTAAATAAATCTGGTAAAACTTTTTTTAAATTTACTGCTTTTTCTTTTTGTGAAAGAAGTTCCTTTATCAGTTCTGGGATAGTATATTCAAAGTTTTTTTGTAAAAAAAAGTTTTCTTTTTCAAATGCTCGAGATATTCTTACTCTTTTTAATTGATCCGCTGAAGCTATTTTTTTTTATCTCCTTTATAATAATTCTCATTTAACAAAGATTGTGAAATTTCATTAAAAAACTCTGTTAAAACTTGTTTTCTTGTAAATCCTGATTCTGGTGTAATATTATTAATAAAAACTGGTAAAAAATTTATTTTCCAATCATCATTTCTAAATTTATATTTATGAATATCAGGGTAAAATGTATAACCCATTCGCTTATCAACATTTTTTCTAGAATTATTTTCATCTACAGTAACCGTAGTTTTTCCTATTGAAATTAATACACAATTTGTACGTTCATATTTATCTGTTTGAAGAAAATCGTTACAATAAAACTCAGTTAAACCAACTTTCCAATTTTCATTCCTGAGGTCAATACGTCGAGATATTTTATTTGTGAATTGGGAAAGAGTATTTTCAGCAAACATAACTTCTGAAGAATTAGTAGTATTTCGCATTAGCTTTTTCTAATACGGTATTATGTGCCAATAGTATGCTTGGATTGATTGTAACATGTTTCATAAATAATATTGCCTCTAAAATTTTTATTTGACATTCATTATTATCATCAGAAAAAAAATAAAAATCTGGTTTTTCCAAAGTTAAAACAACGCGAACATCTACATTGTTAATCAAGAATACTGGTTGGTTAAACATATCAACATGTAATTTCCCCATTAATTCTACTTCAGCACTGTTATTGTAAGACTTTTTACGTTCCATACTACTACCGTTATCATGCCTTTGAATATTACCTTCATCCAAGATCCAACCTGAACATTCTAAGTGTGTTTCAGCAGCATTAGTTCCAAAATTGAGAAGAGTGTCAATATATGCTCTGTAGTGATAATTTGAATCCGATGGTGTTATATTTTTTCGATTTAATTGAGCATTACATTGTTTTATAAGAGAATGAAGTAAATTATTTACAATCCCAGGTTGAGAGATTAATTTATTTTCACTATCTTTATCATCATTCCAAGATGTACCATCTTTTTTTAATATTTGTACTTTAAGTTTTAAATATGTTCCAGACAAATCTCTATACGTATCTCCATGACCTAATGAAATCAATTTGATTGTGGAAGCAGAGTCTAAAGAGGCTATTGGATTTAAAGCAACTTCTTCAGTTTTTAATATGATCGATTAATTGGACGTGGTGTAAAAATATCCAATTCAGATTTCATGCACTCAATCATTGTTAATCAAATATGTCTGTATATTTTTTTTTCTTTTTTTTATTATTACTTTTTTAGAAGTTATGCGTTTCTTCTTTTTAGTTTTTAAATGAATATGAGTTGTGTCGAATGTATTTTTATACCCTTTCGAATAAATCTCTGACCATACATATCATTTAGTTTATTAAAAACACCGCGTCTTATATTCTTTATAGCATCATTTCCTCGATCTTTTATTACTTCCTTTAAATTTCTACCTGTGCTAATGTCTGATAATGAATTTATACCAGCTGACAAAGCTTCTTTTTTTAAAATATCTAGACCCGATGAAAAAATAAGTTTTAAATATCTTAATAAACCACCAAAAAGGTTTCCAATCCCTCTGCCCTTTTGCAAATAAGATGTTCTTTGTAATAGGGGGCCTATTTCATTGATGTTACCTCCACTTTGATTAAGATAATATTTAATGTATGATTGTTTCAATATGAATAAAAAAACTATATTTTTTTTCTTTCTATTTATATATTTTTTATTTTCGAATAAAATGTAAAACAATTTTTGTTGGAAATAAACTTGGTGAAAAATTTATATTTTCACCATATTGATTACAAATGCGAATTGAAATAGTTTCAAATAAACTTTTTTCTACTGGAATATATTGAACGTTTTTAAATTCACTGTTAAAAAGGTTCCTGCAATTTTCACAGTTAATTGTTTTTAATGCTCTTATTGTACTATCTCCATATATATTAGGTTCAATAATATCAGTGTAAATAACCATCATACCTGGATATCATTATACATTGAAAATGTTTGTTTAAATAAATCTGGTAAAACTTTTTTTAAATTTACTGCTTTTTCTTTTTGTGAAAGAAGTTCTTTTATCAGTTCTGGGATAGTATATTCAAAGTTTTTTTGTAAAAAAAAGTTTTCTTTTTCAAATGATCGAGATATTCTTACTCTTTTTAATTGATCCGCTGAAGCTATTTTTTTTTATCTCCTTTATAATAATTCTCATTTAACAAAGATTGTGAAATTTCATTAAACAACTTTGTTAAAACTTGTTTTCTTGTAAATCCTGGTTCTGGTGTAATATTATTAATTAAAACTGGTAAAAAATTTATTTTCCAATCATCATTTCTAAATTTATATTTATGAATATCAGGGTAAAGGTATAACCCATTCGCTTATCAACATTTTTTCTACAATTATTTTCATCTACAGTAACCGTAGTTTTTCCTATTGAAATTAATACACAATTTGTACGTTCATATTTATCTGTTTGAAGAAAATCGTTACAATAAAACTCAGTTAAACCAACTTTCCAATTTTCATTCCTGAGGTCAATACGTCGAGATATTTTATTTGTGAATTGGGAAAGAGTATTTTCAGCAAACATAACTTCTGAAGAATTAGTAGTATTTCGCATTAGCTTTTTCTAATACGGTATTATGTGCCAATAGTATGCTTGGATTGATTGTAACATGTTTCATAAATAATATTGCCTCTAAAATTTTTATTTGACATTCATCATTATCATCAGAAAAAAAATAAAAATCTGGTTTTTCCAAAGTTAAAACAACGCGAACATCTACATTGTTAATCAAGAATACTGGTTGGTTAAACATATCAACATGTAATTTCCCCATTAATTGTACTTCAGCACTGTTATTGTAAGACTTTTTACGCTCCATACTACTACCGTTATCATGCCTTTGAATATTACCTTCATCCAAGATCCAACCTGAACATTCTAAGTGTGTTTCAGCAGCATTAGTTCCATAATTGAGAAGAGTTTCAATATATGCTCTGTAGTGATAATTTGAATCCGATGGTGTTATATTTTTTCCATTTAATTGAACATTACATTGTTTTATAAGAGAATGAAGTAAATTATTTACAATCCCAGGTTGAGAGATTAATTTATTTTCACTATCTTTATCATCATTCCAAGATGTACCATCTTTTTTTAATATTTGTACTTTAAGTTTTAAATATGTTCCAGACAAATCTCTATACGTATCTCCATGACCTAATGAAATAAATTCGATTGTGGAAACAGAGTCTAAAGAGGCTATTGGATTTAAAGCAACTTCTTCAGTTTTTAATATGCTCGATTAATTGGACGTGGTGTAAAAATATCCAATTCAGATTTCATGCACTCAATCATTGTTAATCAAATATGTCTGTATATTTTTTTTTCTTTTTTTTATTATTACTTTTTTAGAAGTTATGCGTTTCTTCTTTTTAGTTTTTAAATGAATATGAGTTGTGTCGAATGAATTTTTATACCCTTTCGAATAAATCTCTGACCATACATATCATTTAGTTTATTAAAAACACCGAGTCTTATATTCTTTATAGCATCATTTCCTCGATCTTTTATTACTTCCTTTAAATTTCTACCTGTGCTAATGTCTGATAATGAATTTATACCAGCTGACAAAGCTTCTTTTTTTAAAATATCTAGACCCGATGAAAAAATAAGTTTTAAATATCTTAATAAACCACCAAAAAGGTCTCCAATCCCTCTGCCCATTTGAAAATAAGATGTTGTTTGTAATAGGGGGCCTATTTCATTGATGTTACCTCCACTTTGATTAAGATAATATTTAATGTATGATTGTTTCATTATGAATAAAAAAACTATATTTTTTTTCTTTCTATTTATATATTTTTTATTTTCGAATAAAATGTAAAACAATTTTTGTTGGAAATAAACTTGGTGAAAAATTTATATTTTCACCATATTGATTACAAATGCGAATTGAAATAGTTTCAAATAAACTTTTTTCTACTGGAATATATTGAACGTTTTTAAATTCACTGTTAAAAAAGTTCCTGCAATTTTCATAGTTAATTGTTTTTAATGCTCTTATTGTACTATCTCCATATATATTAGGTTCAATAATATCAGTGTAAATAACCATCATACCTGGATATCATTATACATTGAAAATGTTTGTTTAAATAAATCTGGTAAAACTTTTTTTAAATTTACTGCTTTTTCTTTTTGTGAAAGAAGTTCCTTTATCAGTTCTGGGATAGTATATTCAAAGTTTTTTTGTAAAAAAAAGTTTTCTTTTTCAAATGATCGAGATATTCTTACTCTTTTTAATTGATCCGCTGAAGCTATTTTTTTTTTATCTCCTTTATAATAATTCTTATTTAACAAAGATTGTGAAATTTCATTGAAAAACTCTGTTAAAACTTGTTTTCTTGTAAATCCTGGTTCTGGTGTAATATTATTAATTAAAACTGGTAAAAAATTTATTTTCCAATCATCATTTCTAAATTTATATTTATGAATATCAGGGTAAAATGTATAACCCATTCGCTTATCAACATTTTTTCTAGAATTATTTTCACCTACAGTAACCGTAGTTTTTCCTATTGAAATTAATACACAATTTTTACGTTCATATTTATCTGTTTGAAGAAAATCGTTACAATAAAACTCAGTTAAACCAACTCTCCAATTTTCATTCCTGAGGTCAATACGTCAAGATATTTTATTTGTGAATTGGGAAAGAGTATTTTCAGCAAACATAACTTCTGAAGAATTACTTAATAAAGTTACATAAAATTCATCCATCTTTATAATTATCTATGTATATGTTGTCCAATTATATTCTTTTGTAGATTTTAAATCTTTTAATTTTTTTCCTTTGATTTTGTAATGCTTTGTTTTTTACGGATAGGGAAATTTAATTCTCTTTGTTTTGTTTTAGATTCTGATCGCAAAGAATATTGTTTCTTTGGTTTGTCAAAGAGAGGAACAGATATAACTGAACCGTCATCTGTTTCAAATACTCGAACTGCTGAACTATTTATAGATTTGCGTTCCTTTAAACGAGATCCTGAATAAGCGGCAGATAACACTCGTTTTTTAATATTTTCATCGGTAAAGACATTATCACTATAATCAGAATCATCATCTACAATAATTGAATCCTTATTATATTCTTGTGATTTCTCTAATGGTTCTGTTTCATAAACATCCTCATACGGATTTGTTTGCATTGAAGCATCCTCAAACTTTTTCGTTTTAGTTTGTGTATCTTTATGCTTTTTGATAGTTCTAGATGTTTGTGTACCCATATTTCTCATATAAGTACGTGATGGTGTTTCTTCTCCAATTTGAAGGTTTTCATTAGTCATGAGTGGTTCAACAGGGTTTCTTAATAATTGCTTTCTTCTCTTATCACCTAATTTTACTAGTTGGTTTCGATATAAATGCCATTTTTGAATATCATTCAAATTCTTGTTTAACAAGATTGTTTTCATTACCTTATCTATTTGGCTGAGCTCATTATCGTTTAATAAGTTATCTTTTAATTTATTATTTTGATCAGGATGTAAAACAATCATTCGTTGTAAATTATTCATTTTTGTTTTTGATATGACTCAATAAGTTTTCCAAGTATCCCAGAAAGTACAGATCCAATTAAAATTGGTAAAAATCCTCCATTTTGAATTAACAATTTTCGTTTATAATTTTTTTTTTTTTTTGGACAAGCTAAAAAGCGAAATTTGTTTTTATAATTTTTTAAATGTTGATGTTGACTTTTTGTTATCTTATTATTTCCATTCAATGTATTTATAACAATTTCACAAATTGTTTTAATAACTTCTGAATCACAGTATTTAAGTATATTGTTTCTTAACTTTTGTTTACTATTTTTTAATACATGCAATATATGTTGGTTTTCCTTCTATCGTTTCATTTTTTTCACAATAGTTGTCAATTGTTAATTGCTTTGGAAAACAGTAACATTCAGCAAAATCTTTCTTGAAATCTTGTGTTCTAATACGAAATATATCATTGAACTCTTCAGTAAAATCAAGAACAATATAACTATATGGAAGTGATGTTACTTCGTTAAATACTCTTTGAAATTCTCTAACATTCTCTGGAAACACTTGTCGTGCTAACGGTAAAATTTGAGACTTATCTCTTGGATTTCTAAAAATAACCAAATATTTACAATTAATAGAAATATTTCTTCAAAATTTTCCTTGATGAGCGTCCAGCATTAGATCATCCAAAATAATTAAAGTAGGTTTATCACTTTCAATAGTTTCGGAAATAGTATTTTGATATTCTATGTTTTCAAATTCCAAATTTTTTGGGATAGCATTTATTTCTGAATTGCACCATATGATTTTATCAATCGTTGGAAATACAGTTTTATTTAAGTTATTTTTTAAAAAATAAATTTAACTAAAAGGTTCAAAAATTATATATAAATGAAAAATAATTTTAACAAAACTTCTTTTTATAGAAAAAAATATAGAGATTCTCTATTTCTACTTAGATAAACCTGTTGTCTGTAAAAAATCAAAACATAAGAAAACAAAAACTAAATGTTTTATTAAAGTTGCATTTTTATTTTTTTACTTTTTTTATTTTTTACATAGTTTGTATTTTTTCTTTTTAATTTTTCCCTTATACTACTATTTTTTTCCTTATCCTCATCATCATCTTCATCATCATCATCATCATCGTCATCATCGTCATCATCATCATCACCATCATTACCATCAACATCATTATCAGCATCATATTTACCTTGCTTCATATTCTTTTTTAATATGAAATCGAACATTGCTATGTTCTTTTCTTCATCTCGTTCGTTATACTTTAACCCTCCAAACTGTTTAAGCTGCTTAATATTTTTTTTGTATTAATAATATTTGCAAAGCGTTTGAGTAAATATACCCAAACGGTCTCTCCGTTTAAAATTAACCCTACTAGAAGAGCTTTTCCATATTTTGTTTCCTCTTCTAGTTTGAACTCTTTAATTTTATAAAATTTATTTATTTCCAGATCTTCTAATTTCTTATAATTAGACCCTTTTTGGAAATATTAATAAACTTTTTAATAAAACACATTTTTTATTTTTAATGTAAGAAATTAATTGTATTAATTATTTTTCAAAATGGATCAGTATTTATAGTAATATCAAACTTTCTTTATTTTATTATTTAATACATTATTAGTAGTAATTTATATTTATCAATGTCATTATCATCAATCATTTATTTATCAAGGGCAAACATTATCAACAAACACACTCTTCACAGTCGCATTTGAATGACAATTTATTGTCAAGAGCAGACATCATCAACAATACACACTTTACAAAATTGTATTTGATTGACAATTTATTGTCAAGAGCAGACATCATCAACAATACACACTTTACAAAGTTGTATTTGATTGACAATTTATTGTCAAGAGCAGACATCATCAACAATACACACTTTACAAAGTTGTATTTGATTGACAATTACAATAAAACAAAAAAAATTCATAAAACCTCTATTTTTACTTTTTATAACAATTTTTTCATATTAAAATTTTACTACCCCAAAAAAATTACTCCCTATGGGCATACTCCCAAAATCGGCATATACACACTACTATTACCTTTTTTGGGAATTGGGAAAACATGCGCAACCTTCCATTGGGTAGGATGAATACCCGAAGTGAAGGCGAGGTAGAAAATGTTGAGAAGAGGTTTTGAAATACTGGAGTAGGTATTTTTAAGCACCATGGTAGTTATACCATCTGGACCGACTGACTTATTTGTATCAAGATTTTTCAAGATTTGCATCACCGCCCGGGTTGTGTATAAACCTCCTAATGTAACGGCAACTAATTCAACTTCAGATTCACCACCTGAAGTTGTAATAGAATCTAAAACAACACTAATAAAAAAAAGTATATTTTGATTTTTTTTTATTCTATTTTTTTTAATCACAAAATTTAACTAAAAAATTAAAAATTTATGTTCATATGGAAAATTCAGTAAATATGTAAAAATGCTGAATCTACATTATTTTTGTTTTTAAATTATAAAAACCTTGAACTCTTCAAGTTCAATATTGTTTAAATTAATAATATTACATTAGCAACTTAATTAATAAGAAATGCTTACTTTTTAGTTTTAGTTAGTTTAATTTAAGTAATGATTAAATAAAAATTAATAAGTTAGTTGGTAACCACTGTTCGATAAGTGAATTAATAAAGTTTATTTTAAAGAACGTATATTTTTTTTTTATATAAATAAAGACTTTTTTTTTTGACAAAAAATATAATTGGCGCAGTCGGTAGGATTTCTATCAGAAGAAAAGAGATCTAGTGAAACGGATCTGATTAAAAAAACGAAAAAAAAATAATATTACAAAAACATTTTTTTTAATGTGGGCAACAAAGTAAGCCAAAGTAAAATTTAGTGGTGTATGTAGAAACGAACACACAAAAATAAAAAATTATTTCTAAATATATACATAAGTATATAAATCAAAATTGATCGTCAAATACACAGGAGAAATTTATTCGATCAATATCGTAATATCATGGCAGAAGCAGAAAATGCTAATCGTATTGAACAATGCTTGTAGCACTACTAACTCAGCTATTAGTGCAAAACAACCAACCACAAAATTGGAGATCAAAAATTGAAAAAGAAATTCAATATATTCCAACTTTTAATGGTGAGCCAGGTACTTTACCATCTTTCATCGATTCAGTGACCAGAGTATTAGCTGATCATGTTGCGGAAACTGACCAGGTTTTTAATATTATTTACAACATCAAAATCCTAGGAAGTGCAAAAAATTTTCTCAATGTCAACCGTCCAGCAAATTGGAATGATTGTAAAATAAAATTAAAACAACATTACAGAGCATCAAAAGACCAGATGACAATCACAAAGAAAATTGGAACTTTAAAAGTAAGTAGTATTAAAGATTTAGATAATAAATTAAGATTATTGATAGAAGATGTAACAGAATATGCTGCTTTTGTTGAAGATAGCCAAACAATAATTGATATATTTAGTGGAATGTTAGTTCAGAAAATTAAAGAACTTGCTTCAGGTTCGTTAGCTTATGCAATAATGTCGAAAAATAATTTGACGGAAATTAGGAATATAATAAGGAGTTTTATAGGTTTAGATGACAGTAATCTCAATTTATCTCATAGAAACTTGAATAGAAATAGTGAAAGTAAACATTTTTTTAGGAATGATAATAAAAATAATTAGAATTATAATAATATTGTGTTAATAACAATTCAAATTCGAATTTTAAAAATAATAATAATAATTTCCAATCCCGAGCAAACGATAATATTTATCAAAATAGAAATAGACCTTCTCAGTTTAACCGATATTATAATAGATATAATGACAGACAAGAAGGTAGACAAACTAGACCAATGGAAGTTTATCCAAGTAGACAAACTAGATCAATGGATGTTGATAATTTAAGTAAAAATAATGAAATTAATACAATTGAAGAGAATTTTTTTATAATCCTAGCCTCGGATCAAAATAAAATTTTTACTATTTTAACAATAGAAGAAAAAAATATTCAGCCTTGTTAGATACAGGCTCAACAATAAGCATTTTAAACGAAAATAAAGTTTGTAGTTCTAAGTTCACTGTAATAAATTCAACTGCAATATCCATCAATACAATTCAAGGAGAGGTAAGCAAACCTAATAGAACTGTTGCTACCTTATATCCAACAGAATTTAAATATCCTAAAAATGCAAGAATGAAATGGACTGCTATGAAATTAAACAAGTCATATGACTTATTATTAGGTATGGATTGCATAATAAAAAATGTAAAAGATATCAACGTAGAAAATCAACAAATTAATATGACCAATGGAGTGAGTTTTCCATTCTTAACTAAAACTATTCAAGAAGAAGTTAATGTATTAGAAGTAACTGAAGTTCAAAATCTACAATTGGATCATTTAAATGAAAAAGAAACACATATTATTAAAAGATTAGTTTCGAAATTTAGCAAACTATTATATAAAGAAGGTGATATTTTGACCAGTACAAATACAGTGGTACATGAAATTAAAACAACAACAAGTGAACAAATTAATTCAAAACTTTATCGATTTCCACCTAAACATGAAACTGAAGTGAGGAATCAAATGGAAGAAATGGAAAATTCCGATTATAGTATCTAGTATCTAAAAAAAAAGATAATTCAGGAGTACAAAAATTTAGAATAGTGGTGGATTATAGAAGATTAAATCAGATCACAATTGACGATAAATATCCTTTACCTAATATCGATAGCATCCTGGATAAATTGAAAATAAAAGCCCAATATTTCAGAACTTTAGATTTAGCCAAAGGTTACCATCAGATATTAGTAGCTGAAAAAGATATTGAAAAAACTGCTTTTGTTACTCCAGCAGGTTTATATGAATATGTACGTATGCCATTTGGATTGAAGAATGCACCGGCAACGTTCCAGAGATTGATGAACGAAATTCTTCGAGAATATATTAATCAAATTTGTGTTGTATATCTTGATGATATATTAATTTTTTCGAGAACATTAGAAGAACACAAGAATTCATTAACAAAAATATTTAAGAGATTACAAGAGCACAATCTGAAAATTCAAGTAGATAAATGTTACTTTCTTAAAAGAAATACAGAATTTCTAGGACATATTTTGACAAAGGATGGGATAAAACCTAACCCTGAAAAAATAAAGAATATTCAAGAGTTACAAATTGCAAGAACAGAAAAACAATTAAATGGTTTCTTAGGAGCAACTGGATTTTATAGAAAATTCATCAAGGACTATTCTAAGGTTGCATATCCTATGATGAAATATTTAAAAAAAGATAACAAAATTAATATAAATGATCCGCAGTATATCGTAGTATTTGAAAACTTAAAGAGCTTGATAACTTCACATCCAATTTTAAAATTTCCAGAATACGATAAACCGTTTGTTGTGACCACAGATGCAAGTGATCATGCTATAGGTGCAGTGTTGTCTCAACAAGGGCATCCAATTTGTTATGTTTCGAGAACGCTAAACAATCATGAAAAAAATTATTGTACTACAGATAAAGAGTTTTTGGCAATTATGTATGCAGTAAATTATTTCAGGCCTTATTGATATGGTAATAAGTTCAAAATCATAACAGACTATGTCCCAATTAAATATTTAAACAACAAATACAAAGGAAAAGAATTTTCACAAAGACACCAAAGATGGCTGTTAAAACTTCAAGAATATAATTATGAGATTGAATATTTGCAGGGTAAAGAAAATAAAGTAGCTGATTATTTAAACAGATTAGAAATTACAAAGAAAATTAATGAAGAAAATGATGCAGCATCCAATTTAGAATTATCTAATAACACAAAACATTCTGCAGATGAAAATCAATTAGATCATATAGGAATAAAAGAGGATATCGTAAACAAATATAAAACACAAGTCATACTCACTTACAGTCCTGAAGAGAATATAACACTTCGAAATAGAAGAATTATTGAAATAAATCCGTTAGAAAATGAAAATTTAATTAAAGATATTTTAAAATGTTATATCAAGAAAGGATATACAAGCATTTATTCGGAAGTATCTGATACTGATTATCATAAAATATAACTAATTTTAATATCAATGTTTTCACTCGATTCAAAAATAAAATTTATACGAAGTACAAAAAGAGCAAAAGAAATAAAAACTGAAGAAGAATTACATAAACAACTATCGCTTTACCACACCAAAGAATCTATGCACAGTGGAATAAATGAATGTTACCACAATTTAAAGGACAAAATTTATTTTCCCAATTTAAAGGATCATATTCATTTAATTATTAATAATTGTGAATGTCAACAAATTAAGTATGATCGAAAACCAATAAAATCCAAATTTGCATTTACAGAAACATCGAAAGAAAAAAACGAACATTTGGACATATTTCATTTTAAAAAACAATCCTTTGTTACAGTAATTGATAAATTAACAAAATTTGCTTTAGCATACGGTATAACAGATCGCAACTGGAGAGCAAAGAAAACAATTATAATGGAACATTTTGCAAAATTTGGAAAGCCAAAAAAAATAATTATGGACAATGAATTTAGAGCTGAACAGCTAATTGAGAATTTAAATAGTGAAAATGTTGAAACTCATCTAACAAAAGCAAATAATCACACTGGAAATGCTGATAGAGAGAGACTACACTCAACCCTCTTAGAAAAAATAACAGGAATTGAGGATAGAGAACTTTCAATTGAGATGAAGATACAGATAGCTATAGGAAACTATAACGATTACTATCATTCAACAATAAAATATACACCTAGAGAAGCTAAAGAAAGTATAGATGTTAATAAATTACAAATAAATATAAATAAAATGAAAATCAAATTATAAATAAAAGAAACTTTAATAGAGAACATTATGTAGACAATAGATCAATAGGAGCTATTAGAAATTATAAGAGACTTAGACATAAGGATGAACCATATTATAGACATAAGCCTGTATTAAATGTGCATTATTCGAACATTAAAAGACCTTTAAAAATTTTAGGTTTTCAACATAATAATATTGCTGTTAATAATCCTACCAACACAATTGACGGTAGGTCTACTTCAAGTCAATCCAATTCACGAAGAAGCCGGTTATATTCATATAAAACTCCAACAGATAGAAATAGTAAATAAAACTAATACAATTTTACATATCATAAATCCAAAAGAAATAGATGATATGCTTACACAAATAGAAAAAACTATACAAGAAGAAGAAATAGATAACAAAAATTTATTAAAAGCGGAAATTAAAACAATTAGAGGAAAAATTAAATCTATCATGCCAACCAAAATTAGAAAAATGAGTGGTCTAATTAATTTCATAGGCAGTACTGAAAACTGGTTATTCGGCACAATGGACGATGAAGATCGAGAAGAAATATTAGAACATTTAAAAACTATTGAAGAAAACGATCACAAAGCTATTACTACACTAAATCAACAAATCTCAATAAATTCACATTTTAACGAAACTATAACTATACTTAAACAACAGAAAATAAAAAAAACAGAAGCCTTTAATGAAATACAAAAAAACAGTAAACAAATTATAAGATATTCATTATACTTAGATCAAATAATAAAATTAAGATTTTTAGAAAATAAGATAAACCAAATTCAAGACAATATTGCGTCAGCTAAATATAATTTAATACATCCTAGCATATTAACTGCAGAGAAAATAGAATTATACCAAATTGACTTTTATAAATTAAAATTAAGTAAAATAGGTATTATGAATTATAAAGATGAATTATTGATCACAGATATCAATAAGGCCTTTGATCTAATTCCCTATAAAATTATCTTTAAAGCATAAAGCTGTAAGATTTGCAAGTTATAGCCTTAAATGGTTATCGTTCTATTTTTCATATAGGTCATACCATGTCCTTTTTAGATCTACCATTTCTGAAACTTACGTTGCAAATTCAGGGGTGTCACAAGGCAGCCATCTTGGTCTTTTATTTTTCGTAGTGCCGACCTATGACAGTCCTCTATATTTATCCCACTCATGTCTTCTTAGTTTCGCTGATGACACCACAATCTGCAAAACAATAACTTCCACTCGTGATTATGAGTTGTTGCAGTATGATCTCAACCAGTTTAGTTCATGGTGCAGAAAGAACAATCTCAAACTAAATGTTAGCAAATGCCTAATTATGGGTTTACGCTTTTAAAGGTTACGAGCTAACTCAACAATCAATTATGATTACGTCCTCAACGATCAACTTATTAAAAGAACAGATCGTACTTCTTTCTGATTTGGGACTGATCCTTGATAGTAGGTTAGATTTAAAGAGTCACTACAACTCCATAATAAATAAAGCTAACTCAACTCTTGGATTTATAATGCTTTGGTCAAAAGAGTTTTCTGATCACTATATCACTAAGCAACTGTTTACTACTTATGTAAGACCTATACTTGAATACTCGAGCCAAGTATGGTCTCCATATCGTGATATAGATATTTCACGTATTCAATCGGTCCAAAAAAGATTTCTTCGTTTCGCTTTACGCAACCTTGCTTGGGCTGATCCTATACGTCTTCCTCCATATGAAGCTAGACTTTCTTTAATTAATTTGGACTCCCTCCAGTCACGCCTTCTAGTGGCGGATACGAGTTCAGAAAGAATATGCGTCCAGCAAATTGTTCGCGTTGATATCAACTCCCCCTCTATTCGCGAACAAATGAGGTTTAGAGAAAATCTGCATAATTTGAGATTGGTCGAGCTTTTTAATGTGTCACATCATTCTACAGACAATGGCAAAAAAGAATATGTTATGTTAAGAAAGACTAACTCAAAGTCTGAGCTCTTCGATATTAGCGTTAACAAATTAACACTGAGAGCCAGACTTTAAGCGAGCGTGGTTAATTCTCGTAGTCTGCATGATTAGTCTGTCATTTTTAATCTAACTTGCATGTTAATGTCTTTGTTTTTTTCTTGTTTCTTATTACCATATTACATCATTACTAACATTAAGTAATAGTTACTAACAGAGGTAATGACCAATTAAATATCTAAGTATCATCATTTACTAACATACTATACTAATATACTAACATACTAATCCTTGTAAATGATGACTTTTTCAGTTAATTGTGATAGTTCACTAAATGAACAACATAACTAGTTTAAGCAAATGTCTGATACATAAATTAATAATTTTTTATTTAAAAATTTCTTTGTAAAATTAGTTTGTTTGATTTTATTTAAATTGATAATTTAATCTCTGACTTTTTGGAAGTCAGTCAAACTTTATCCACTTTAGGGTTAATTTTATTATTAATAATTATTCATAAAAATTTTATCCTTTACAATTTAAAATTTATTTTGCTTTTATACTTGATGATAATGCTGACATGAATAATTAATTTTAATTAATTATTAAAAAAAATTTTTATTTTATTACTGTAACAGTAACATCAGCAAAAACAAAATCAATAATATGTACTTAATATTTAACACTTATATTTTTCGACAAAAATTAATTCTATTAATTTTAAGTTTAATAAAGAGAACAAAAAACATTTTTTATGACGAAAGAAAGAAATCTATTTTGGAATATAATTTCTTTTTGTATTTTTTAATGAATAAAATTAAGTTTACGATTACGGAATGAGAATTCACCTATAAATTTTTGAAATGAGAATTTGCCTAAAAAAAAGAATATTATATTAATAAGTGCTAAATTGTTAATATTGCTATCGTATTATAATATTACAGAATTAGTTTACAGAAATTAGTTTAAAAACAAAAACAGTTATATTGTTATACGGAAATAAACAGCATCTTATCAAACAAATTTGATTAAAAGAGCTATAACTTGAAAATCATTGGTCCGACTTATAAAGTTTATATCTTATTAGATTAATAAAAAAAATTAATATACATACACATACAATACACATACCTACATACATTATTTAAAACCGAAAAAAAAAAAATATACATTTTAATAGGTAGTTACTAAACATGTACATAAATGCATTTGAAATCCCTTTCAAAACATTCATATTTGAACAAATATTGTGTATACTCGTTTTGATGTTTTGATGTTTTGATTTAATTGAGTAAATATGCGAGAGAAAATTTTGAGTACTCAATTTGTTCAAGAGAAATAAAATCAAAACATAGAATATAGTGTACTCATTATGAAACTGTACGCAAAACAAAACCATTTGATTCATTTGATTTATACAGTGAGTACACTGAATATTGTCTTTTAAATCTTTAATATCCCCTTTTTTGGTAAAACTATTATTGGTGATAATGAGCAAATTTATAATAACAAAGTATTTTATTACCTATATATTTATCTAGTTTTAATTTTACAAGTTCAATTAAATTATTTATAATACAATAGAAGTCGGACCGACATGATTTAAAAAAGGTACTCGCTGATTTTGTTATTTTGTTGTTGAATCAAATTATTAAAAAAATAAAAATAAGAAAGTTCGACTTTAAGTCCGCCCACAAACATCTCCCCCAAAAAATAAGGTGCCACTTTTTGGTACATTTCTCATTTTTTTTTTTTTTTTAATTTCTATTATAGAATCGGGGACTAAGTTTTCTTAATCACATCGGTCCGACTTCTGGTTCACAAGATACAACGGCTTCTTGCAACTTATGAATATGTACTTTCATTTACTATTTAAAAATAAAACCTCTTTATACCCGTACGATAGGATCGGGTATAATAAAATTACTCCTCCGTTTGTAACACCTCGAAATAAGCGAGCTAGATATACCTTCAAAGGTATGGATCGGATCAGAAAAAAATTCTAAGACTTTTGAGCCATGTCCGTCCGTCCGTCCGTCCGTCCGTCAGCACGCTAACTCAAAAACTAAGAAAGCTAGAATCTTGAAATTTACACAAAATATTCTGGGAGTAATTTGTAGGTTCCCAATTTTTTTTGGTTGAGTTTGGACCAAGCCTTAGGGTAGCTCTCGAACACCTAACTTTTAGATCCCGACATTTTTTTTGAAATAGAGCTATGAAATTTTAACTGCTGATAGATCCCACAAAAATATTAATTTTATTTTTAATAACTTTTTTTTGTAGCCCCACCCGTTACGGAGCTACAGCTCCCCAAAGGTTCAAAAAAGCTCTATATTTAAATTGTTATAGCACAAGTTGTATAAGGTATATCTTCATTTTGAAAACGCCAAACAATTACTACTTTTATTAGCTTTAAAAGTATATATACAATAAATATATATTTGTGGCATACGGTGTCTTAATTTACCGTTATGTGAAACTCAAATTTTGCAAAATCCTTCAACCCTTCTATCTTCTAAACGGTTTAAGTTGGAAACTTGAAATTTTGACAGTTAGATCTTTGAAAATAAGTTAGATCTTTGAAAATAAGTATGAGTCATTTCAGAAATTTTTTTTGTATCACCCCTCGTTTAGGAGTTGTAAGGGGTCAAAAACTGAAAATTTCCTATTTTTAAACACCTGTAACTTGAACACCTGTTAAAATTTTTTTGAAGTAATACACAAAAATGAAAGCTCCAACATTATACTCTTATTTCTGTTAACAACTTTTTTTAATAATATAGGGTTACTTTATAATTGACGAAAGTGTTACTTGGTTTTTTCAAATTTTCTAACAAATTCCTTTAAAACGAATTTTTTCCATTTTGTTTTACTCGATAATTTGAAATTGTTGAGGATATAATGCGTAGTACAAAAAAATGTGAATAAATAAACAACATAACGGTTGCTTGAAGAATTTTTATTATTATTTATATGATATTGATAATATATATACATACTTATATAATATCATGTTTATTTACATATCGTATATGTCACTAGTGAATGAATGATAAGAGTATATATGTATATTATATAGCGCCGTATTTACATACATACATATATGTATTTTATTGTACTTATAAGAAATTATTCTGTCAATGGAATATTTAAATATAATATAATATAATATTTAAAATTATATTTACTATTTTGTACTAAGTAAATTTAATATACATTTACCGCTTAGTATTAAATGTTACTATAGAATATTTGAAAAAGTTTTGGATTGATAATCGTTATGTGGAAGGTTAGAATCTGCTTTAGAAGAATGTACATATAAACATATAGTTTGAATATATGTACAACCCATAAGTTCTAGAAATTATAAAATTCACCCAAATTATTTTAAAATACTAAAATATTAAAAAAATAATATTGTAGGCAGAGTGACTGTGAACATACTAACGGTTCGTACGGGTATCTAAGAGTTGACAAAGTCAACTGTATTCTTCCTCGTTTTTAAATAATTTTAACTGAACGTTTTTTAGCTGAATTTTCATATGACAGTAAATTACTACCAACATAACAAAAATTTTCATCATTAGTCTTCGAGAATTACATTTTAAACTAAACGTGATGTGATACATTTTTTCATCGCGTAAGTGATGATTCTTCAAGAATATGGGTGCATGTATCTATTCTTTGTCTAACTTCTTATCTTAAGAATAAGATTAATGAATTCTTTGCTTTAAAACAAAACAGGAAAAAAAATATACAAAATTTTAAAGATAAAGCCCTTTAATCCCCCGCCCCCTCCCATCCTTGACCATAGAATACTAGTGTAGTGTTCGTATATATATACGATTAGATTTAGATACATAAACAAAAAGATAATACATATGTCATATAATATTACATATAATATTTATACCCGTACGATAGGATCGGGTATAATAAAATTACTCCTCCGTTTGTAACACCTCGAAATAAGCGAGCTAGATATACCTTCAAAGGTATGGATCGGATCAGAAAAAAATTCTAAGACTTTTGAGCCATGTCCGTCCGTCCGTCCGTCCGTCAGCACGCTAACTCAAAAACTAAGAAAGCTAGAATCTTGAAATTTACACAAAATATTTTGGGAGTAATTTGTAGGTTCCCTATTTTTTTTGGTTAAGTTTGGACCAAACCTTAGGGTAGCTCTCGAACACCTAACTTTTAGATCCCCACATTTTTTTTGCAATAGAGCTATGAAATTTTAACTACTGATAGATCTCACAAAAGTATTAATTTTATTTTTTATAACTTTTTTTTGTAGCCCCACCCGTTACGGAGCTACAGCTCCCCAAAGGTTCAAAAAAGCTCTATATTTAAATTGTTATAGCACAAGTTGTATAAGGTATATCTTCATTTTGAAAACGCCAAACGATTACTACTTTTATTAGCTTTAAAAGTATATATACAATAAATATATATTTGTGGCATACGGTGTCCTAATTTACCGTTATGTGAAACTCAAATTTTTCAAAATCCTTCAACCCTTCTATCTTCTAAACGGTTTAAGTTATGTGACAGAAGTTAGATCTTTGAAAATAAGTATGAGTCATTTCATAAATTTTTTTTGTATCACCCCCCGTTCAAGAGCTGTAAGGGGTGAAAAACTGAAAATTTCCTATTTTTAAACACCTGTAACTTGAACACCTGTTAAAATTTTTTTAAAGTAATACATAAAAATTAAAGCTTCAACATTATATTCTTATTTCTGTTAACAACTTTTTTTAATAATATAGCGTTACTTTATAATTGACGAAAGTGTTACTTGATTTTTTCAAATTTTCTAACAAATTTCTTCAAGAAATTTTTTGCATTTGTTTTACTCGATAATTTGAAATTGTTGAGGATATAATGCGTAGTACATAAAAATGTAAATAAATAAACAACATAACGGTTGCTTGAAGAATTTTTATTTATATGATATTAATATGTATACATACTTATATAATATCATGTTTATTTACATATCGTATATGTCACTAGTGAATGAATGATAAGAGTATAGATGTATATTATATAGCGCTGTATTTACATACATATATGTATTTTATTGTACTTATAAGAAATTATTCTGTCAATGGAATATTTAAACATAATATAATATGATATTAAAATTATATTTACTATTTTGTACTAAGTTAATTTAATATACATTTACCGCTTAGTATTAAATGGTACTATAGAATATTTGAAAAAGTTTTGGATTGATAATCGTTATGTGAAAGGTTAGAATCTGCTTTTGAAGAATGTACATATAAACATATAGTTTGAATATATGTACAACCCATAGTTCTAGAAATTATAAAATTCACCCAAATTATTTTAAAATTCTAAAATATTAATAAAATAATATTGTGAGCAGAGTGAGAGGCTGTGAACATACTAACTGTTCGTACGGGTATCTAAGAGTTGACAAAGGCAACTGTATTCTTCCTCGTTTTAATATAAATTCTATAATATAATATTCTAAGCTCTGTATAATTTTTCATTTGAGTACCTCCTATACTCAGTGTATATTGATCATATTTCGAGTACTCGTTTTTGATTTTCAAAACATCAAATCTTTTACGAGATCAAACTTAATACGCATTTGAATTTGATACAAAGAAATAGAGTTGAATATATATTTTTTTACAATCGAGTATAGCTTTTATTAAACTCTTTCTTGATCGAGTGTGGTGAATTACTTGTATAGTATATCGAGTATAGCAATAGAGGGAAAAAACAAATGTATCCATGCACATCTTTAGTAGGTACTTATTCTTCATGACTAAAAAGAATAAAATAAAATAATATAAAAAAAAAATTTTTAAAAACAGCTTTTTTTGAACTAAAAAGTAGAAAATAAATTTTTATTTGCGAATTTTCCTCTTATTTTCTAAATTATATTGTTGCGATGGAAGTTTCTTTAAAAAAAATTATGTCAATATAGCATTTATATCATATATGTGCCATAAAGCCTGTGCAATTAAAATAAAAGCTGGAGGCATTAAACACAAAACTATAAACTTAAATTTTGAAAATATGGCCTGCAGCTTCTATATTAATTTCACGGGCTTTATGGCACATATATAAATGCTATATTGAGATAAATTTTTTTAAAGGACTCCTCAGGAGGTAACTTGTAGTGTTGGATTACTTAGACAACTTCAACTAAAGTTTTATCCACCGCTGTGCTTTATATATATAAAATTTTAATAAAATCAACTGCAAGATGTAAGAATAGAATAAAAATTAAGAAAAAAAGAAAAAAATAATCAAATTGGTTTGGTGACCATTTAAGATAAAAAATTGAAAAATATGAAATATTGAAATAAAATTATTAATTATTTTTTTATAATTGTTTTTTCAAAACCGTAAAACCCAGTTTTATAAGTTAAGTATGTAATTTTTTGAATATACCAAAAAATTTTTATAACACAATTTTTATATTTTAAGGTTTTACACAAAATATAAATGAAAGAAGAAAAATTAGAAAAATATTTTAAATAAATTATTTTATTTGCGAAATAATTGTAAATATTGCTTAAAACTTTATAAACTATTTTTTTCAATTTAAATAATATTCCTTAACTTATCACGTAAATTATTTCATTTTATTATAAAAAAATATCGTAATTTGCTTTTACGAAATAGTTTTTTGGCGCGTTTAAATACAAAAAAAAAATAAAAAATAAAAGTTAAGAAAAAGAAAAGAAAAAAAAATAAAAATTAACTATAAAATTTTTAAAACTATTTCTAAAAACAATGGTGAATCAGTTTTCATGCAAGGTGTGTCATCATGTCAGGGAACGCTTATTGGAAATGTGTTAATTGTCCAACAACATCAAACGAGTCTATGGTGTTAGTTGATACCAATGAGGTAGATGAAAATAGCAAAACTCCTAAAACATCAGTTGAATCTGTGATAATTAATAACAACAATCATAAGATAAGTAATGACGTAAGTTTTTGCCATGCTCTTAATAATAATGCTCAATTAAGCTTAGAAGATGAATTAGAATCTTTCAATTGTACTAATTATACCCCGGAACAATTAGCACAATTTTTAAAAAATCTAGGTGGTGTGTTTTGCTGGAAATTCACAAAAATCAAAAACATTTAGCACTTCAGTTTGAAGAAGTTTTAATCAAAAATGCAGAATTATTGAAAGAAAATTCTAAATTACATGATCGTGCGAATAGTTCCGAAAATCATATCAGCATTTTGGAAAACAGAGTTAACAATTTGGAGTACTTACATGATAAAACGCAGTAGAATTTGTTAAAAAATAATCTTGTACTAGCCGGTCTACCATCGAATCTCATAAACCCAACAGAAACTGTTTTGGCGATCGCAAAAAAAAATTAATGCTAATATTGATAAAAATAATATATCAGATGTTACAAGAATTAATCAAAAAAAAATTTATGAAGCTGGTCCCCAGAAAAAATTATATATTGTTAAGTTTAATTCTGATATCCCAAAAAAAATTATTGAAAGAAAACGACAATATAAGCACCTTTTTACTGTTTTTACTGTTGAATTAGATATGAATAATGATGGCAACAAGAAATATTTCTACGTCACCATCGCCACCATACAGCACTGCAGTCTAATCTTTATTACGAAGCTAAAAATATTAAAATCAAACATAAATTTTAATTTCTCTGGGTCAAAGATAGCACCATTTTCTTACGGAAAAATCATTCCAGCAAAATATTCAAAATATTATCGAAGAACGATATCAATCATATTTATAAAACCTTCAATACCTAAGCACAATATCAACTCAATTCATTTACAAATGGTAAAATTAAAAAGCTGAGCTTTAAAATGTATTTCCTTGTATTTTACACATATTTTTGATTTTACAATTTTACTTATTTATAATTTTTACAAATTGATTATGACATTTTTATTTCTTATCCAAAAAAAAGCAGGAACACAGCTTTTAGTTAATAATCACTTAAGAGAGACTGATATATCCATAGATAGCACTATGAAAGTTTGTGATAAAAGAAAAATAGTTCTGACATTTATCTCTTTCTATTGCACTGATAATCATTTTATTGTTAAATCACAAATCTCTTTTTCTGATAGCACTATGAAATTTTACGATATTACAAAAAAAATTCTCACATCTATCTCTTTCTATCACATTAATAATCTAATTATTGTTAAATTACAAATCATTTTTTTTTTTATATTTTGACCAATATTAATTAATGGAGGAAACAGCGATATATAATTATCAAAATATTTTTGATTTAAATAATGACATTAAAGTGCAATATTATACAGACGAGGGCAGTAAAAATTTTAATATTATATACTTAAACATACGAAGTCTTAGAAATAAATTATATGATCTAAAAGCGGCAGTAAATTGGTATAGTATAAAAATAGATGTGATTGTACTTTCGGAAGTTTGGTTGCATGAGAGTGAAAATATATTCTATAATTTATTTAAAAAACATAATTCTATAATTTATTTAAAACATATTTCTATAATCAAACATAATATAAATATATTTGCAATTTATAGGTCCGACAGAACGGATTTTGATATATTCTTAGAAAAAATAGAAGATTTACTAAAACATAGGAGATCAATCTTTGTAGGTGATATAAATTTTAATTTATTAAATAAAGATACAAATACCAAAGACTACATTAATATGCTACATAGTAATGGATTTATAATTCTCAACAAGATTTCAATTGAATACTCAAGTAGAATAGGTAATACCACTAGGGCAATTATAGATCATTTAATTTCTGATCTCATTGACATGAAATACAATGTTCATGTTTTAGACACAATTTTGTCTGATCACCAAATGCTTTTTGTCAGTATTGACAGTATTTTGTCGATATTGACCCATAAAAGAAAAAAATAACAGTCATAAAATTATTCTAGATTATGACAACATTGATAAAAATGAATTTTGGAACAAGATGCATAACATAAATTCTTTTGATGATATGGTATGCAAACTTACCGAATTGATTGAAACAAATCCAAAAACAATTCAATCAAAATTTAATAACAATAAAAGCATTTGGATGACAGCTGAATTTCGAGAAAATATGAAAATATGCGACTCCTTCTTAAAATTAAAAAAAAAAAATATCCGAATGATACTCATGTCAAAAACTTGTAAGTCAAAAGTTTTTAAGCTAATTGTAAATGCAAAAACTATTGCTCAAATTTCATTTCACAAGATCCTAGTAATGGTAAAAAACTGTGGAGTCTGTATAAGCAAATAATGTTCAGCAACGATCAAACTTATAATAACCAAACCATTAAAACTATTAAGTATAATAATAATATATATTCTAATGAAGAGGAAATTGCTAACACTATGAATGACTTTTTTATCAACGTTACTAAAGATTTAAACATTTCAGATGAACCTGTTGACTTCGAATATTTCGATTTCTTTCAATATAATGTAACTCATCAACTAGTCTTGAGTCTTGACCTTACTACATAGGAGGAAGTTAGTGAAGCTATCACAAATCTTAAAGCCTCAGCAGTTACTGGATTTGGTAAGATATCGGGTAAATTTGTAAAAAAATTCAAATCTTAAAGCCTCAGCAGTTACTGGATTTGGTAAGATATCGGGTAAATTTGTAAAAAAATTCGCAAACCGATTGATTCCAATATTAGTTAAATTTATTAATTTATCTTTTAGTTCAAAAATATTTCCAGACATTTTAAAAACTGCAATAGTAACACTTATTTTCAAAAGCGGCGATGCTACAAATCGATCTAATTACAGGCCAATTTCAATTCTTAGTACTTTTTCCAAAATTTTTGAAACAATCATTAGAAATCGAAATTTAAACACTTTTATGACAGTTAATTGTTTACTAAGTGTAAATCAGTTTGGTTTTGAAAGAAACTCGAATACAGTAGCAGCCTGTCTTAACCTAACCGATTTCATTAGTAAAAATATTGATTCTAAGAAATATGTAGATTATATCTTTTTTGATTTAAAAAAAGGTTTCGACTGAGTTGACTATGAGATTCTTATTCACAAATTTTCTCAACTAGGTTTCGCTGCAGAATATATTAACTTTTTAAATCGTACTTGTTAAATCGAAAGCAGAAAGTTCGAATAAATAATTGTTTTAGCAATCTAAAATCTGTTATTAAAGGAGTACCACAAGGTTCAATTTTAGGTCCCGACCTCTTTAAGCTTAAAATAAATGATATTTGTAAACTAAGTTTGATAGGGTCTTTGCAATTGCATGCTGATGACACTGTATTAAAATATGGTTTAGGAAATGAAAATGAATTAAAAAGAGCTGTAGACCTTCAAAAAATCAATATTTGGCTAAGAAAGCACAAACTTTCTTTAAATATAAGTAAAACTAAAATATTATTATTCCATAACAAAAAGTTTCAAAGCAACAATTTCACATTTAGTAATTCGACAATCGAAGTTGTCAATAAGTTTAACTATCTAGGTCTAATATTGGATAAAAGTCTAAAATGGGATGAGCATATTGACTACATATCTAGAAAAATTTCACCTTACGTTTTTATCCTAAAAAGGTTACGAAATTTTCTATTAGATAAAACTTTATTTGTCATACACTCTTCTCAATATCTTTTAAGAAAGTTAGATATTTTGAATAAGAAGGCTATCAAAACAATACACGGATTGCCAATAAGTTTTCCTTCAGCATCTCTTTACAATCGCAGATATCTAAGTTTTGCTAATACATGTAAAAAAGAATTGTTTCTCACAGCTTTTAAAAAAATTAACAATAAAATAAAACACCACTTTATTCTTAACCGTATGATCGATATTCATAATCACAATACGAGAAATAAAACTAACTTCTATTTATCAATTTTTAAAACTGAACAACAAAAGAAAAATTGTCTTTATAATTACATATCTATACAATGAGTTGCCTTTAACAATAAAATCTATCAGTCAAATATGTGTGTCTAAAAAAGAAATAGTGCAATATATTGTAGAAAATAAGCTGTTGTAGTGTCATTACTTTTTTTTTTACATATTTAGTTAAGTTAATTTATAATTTTATTCTATTTTTTTTTAATTTTAATTTTATACTACGTTTTCTACGTTTTTATATGCTTTTATATTAACTCGTCGGTGTCGGTTTATTTATTGACAGCTTTTTATTAACTTGGTTGGGTAAAGGATGGAATCTTAGAAGCCATTTTAAACACACTTCCCGTTGAGCTAGAGACTTGAAATTTTCTTCATTCATTAGATTAGATCCCGATGACAATACATGATTTTAAAATAATAATATCGAAAAACATTAGAGAAATTAGCTTAATTTCAAAATTAAATTTTCATACAAAGATATAACAGAATTTTTAACAGAATTATTACAGAACCAAAATAAAACATTTTATCTAAATTTACTAAACTCACCAATGCCAATACCAATACGTATACGTAATACATAAATGTTTTTTTTTTCTATAAAAGACTATTGTTTTTTATGTAGCCCTTTGCATTGTATGCGTACATATACAGAGGTACATACTTCAAAATATATAATAATATGTGCTTGGAAAATATTTTTGGTTTGAAAGCTATATAATTGAATTTGAAAGATATGAATGTGTAAACAAATTAATGTGCCGCACTTGAGAACACAGTGTAAAACTTAATATGCATTTACTTAAAATTTAGTAAGCAAGTGTTAAATTTAAGTTTTTTTTCATCAAATCAATTGATTTTTAGTATACATTTTTATTTATAAAAGCAATGTGTTTATTTATAATATTTATAGATACGTGTTTTTCTTTTCTTAATTATAATTAAAATAGGGCTTTTCTTTCGAAACTCTTAACATATTAAAATCGCATATTATGGCCCTAACATTGATATCTAAATTGGGAGCTGCCTTTAAATTAAGATCTATTAGGAAATGATGGTCTGCCCCACTATACCTTTTTCTGAAGTATAAAAACTAAGAATATATTTCCAATTATGTAAAAACATTAAACAACAAAAAGAATATATTAAAAATAAGAAATCCAGTCTTTAAAATAGTAAATAACAACAATATTTTTCTTTTCAATAACAATAATTATGAATTAATCATAAAATACATGTTATGTACATACATACATATATATCTACATCGTCTAGAAAAAGCAAAATAATTTTTTTTTAATTCAAAAACATTAGCATTTAGAAGTAAGCAATTTAATATATTCTCAATTACATACTTTTAAAACCAAACCATATGTAGGTACAATGTACAAAAATGATATGCATATTTTTATGGGTTCTGTACTATTAAAAATCTGCTAACAAGTCACACCAAATTCCCAAATTCCCAACTATTATTATTTAGTTGATTTATCGATTTATTATTTTTAAATATGTAGGCAACAGTTATATTTATATGAATGGACGGTTAACATAAACGAACAAAAAAAAAATTCAGAATGATCTATAGCTAATAATTTCTATTTTTTAAATAGACTATATGCATAAATTTAATATTAAAAAAAAAAAATAAGTTCTTAGCGTACCTAAATAACAGAAAAAAAAAAGTAAAATGTAATACTGGAAGAAAAATAAAAACGAATAGAAAAAAAAGAGAACAAAAAATGTTACTTTGATTGTTTTTAAATATTTTTAAACGCTATTTCTTATGTATATGTGCACATCTGATATTTACCCACATAACAAATAGACAAAAAAAGAAATATTAAAATGTTATGCTATGAAAAGAAAGAAAAAACAAGGCAGTGTATAAATCAAAATTTTTAAAGGGTCGCATTTTAAGTGGAAATAAAGAACATTATAAAATTGCAATATTTTTTTTTAAATTTTGAATTTAGCTATGCAACGTTTTCTTAATTTTTTAAAAATTTTGCCGCATTATGATATAATGCAACACTGAGAAGTTCAGCTCATAATATAGATACATATGTATATCAATGAATATATGGCTACTTATGTATGTAGTTATAGATTTATTATTTTTTAATATGTAGGCAACAGTTATATTTATATGAATGGACGGTAAACATAAACGAACAAAAAATAATTCAGAATGTTCTATAGGTTATAATTTATACTTTTTAAATAGCATGTATGTATAAATTAAACATTTAAAAAAAAAAAAGAAATACTTAGCGTACCTAAATAACAGAAAACAAAAAAAAAGGAAAATGTAATACTGGAAGTAAAATAAAAACGCAGAGAAAAAAAAGAGAACAAAAAATGTTACTTTGATTGTTTTTAAATATTTTTAAAGTATATTTCTTATGCATATGTGCACATCCGATATTTACCCACATAACAGATAGAAAAAAAGAACTATTAAAATGTAATGATTTTAAAAGAAAAAAACATACGTTTGATATCCGTACATAACAGATAAAAAAAAAAAATATTAAAATGTTATGTTATGAAAAGAAAGAAAAAACAAGGCAGTGTATGAATCAAAGTTTCTAAAGGGTTGCATTTTTAAGTGGAAATAAAGAACATTATAAAATTGCAATAACAATTTTATTTAAATTTTTAATTTTGCTTTGCAATGTTTCCTTAATTTTTTAAAAATCTTGCCACAATATATAATACAATATAACAATCAGAAGTTCAGATCATTATAGTACACACACTACTATAATATGTTATGAATGAATGTATCAGTATATATGTGTGTAGTTATAAATTATTTATTTTTTAATACCAACAATTATATTTATATAAATGGACGGTAAACATAAACGAAAAAAAAAAAATTTATGTTTGCATATGAATAGACGGTTAACATAAACGAACAAAAAAAAAAAATTCAGAATGTTCTATAGCTAATAATTTCTATTTTTTAAATAGACTGTATGCATAAATTTAATATTAACAAAAAAAAATAAGTTCTTAGCGTACCTAAATAACAGAAAAAAAAAGTAAAATGTAATACTGCAAGAAAAATAAAAACGAATAGAAAAATAAGGTAGAATGTAAACCAACGGTTTTTAAAAGCGCACATTTCCAAAACTCAATACAAACTGTTTAGAAGTGTGACCTACACAAAAATTTGAAAATTTCATATAAGAAAAAATGTGAAAATAGGACATTTTTGAAATTTTGAGGGGCCGTAAGTCCGGAATCCTATATAACTAAGAAAAGCCGTTAACACACGTAAAAATAAATTATTGAACCTTTAATTTTCATGTCTTGCCGAAGAAAAATTTGTACAGGTGCCTAAGTTACAGGTGTCTAAAAATAGCAAATTTTCAATTTTTGAGGCGTAATAACTCTTAAAGACGGGGTGCTACCAAAAAATTTTCTGAGGAAACTTATACTAATTCTAAAAGTTCTTTCTTGTCTCAAAATTTCAGGTTCCTATCTAAAGGGGTGCCGGAGTTATGCAAAAAGAAATTTCATGCAAAATGTGGTTTTCACATAACGGTAAATTTAAATAGTAAATTACAAAATATTACATAATTTTGATATTGTTTTATATAGATAATAAAATTTTCGATCTTCTGGCGGTTTTAGATTGCAAAATTATTACGCAGAGCCCGAGATATATACATCTGAAAATGGGGCTTTTTTGCAATTTTGAAGAGCTGGCAACTTTGGAACGCTTTACAATTAAAATAAACCTTTAACACACGTAAAAATATATTATTGTAGCTTTAATTTTTATATCTTCCGGAAGTAAAATGTGTACAGGTGTCTAAGTTACAGGTGTTTAAAAATAGCAAATTTTCAATTTTTAAGCCCTAATAGCTCATAAACAGGGGGTGGTCCGAAAAAATTTTTTGAGCAAACTTATACTAATTCTAAAAGTTCTTTCTTGCCTCAAAATTTCAAGCTTCTATCTAGAAGCGTGTCGGAGTTATGAAAGTGGAAAAATCATGCAAAATTTGGTTTTCACATAACGGTAAATTTAAATACTAAATTTAAAAAAATTGTATAATTTTGATATTAATTTACAAAGATAAAAGAAATACTTGTCGAATGACGTTTTCAGATTGAAAAAATCTTAAGCAGAACATAAGATATATGCATTTAAAAATAGGGCTTTTTCAAAGTTTGAGGGGTTGTAGCTCCGTAATGGGGGGGGATACATGAAAAAGTTGTTCCACAAAATTATTTTTTTTATGAGACCTACCTATGGTTAAAATTTTTTTTCTCTATCTTTAACGGTGTAGAAGTTTTGTAAACAGACGGACGGACGGACGGACGGACAGAGTGAAACTAATAAGCACATTTTTTCAAAATTTTTTTGGAAATGTGTTAAAAAGAGAACAAAAAATGTTACTTTGATTGTTTTTAAATATTTTTAAAGTATATTTCTTATGCATATGTGCACATCCGATATTTACCCACATAACAGATAGAAAAAAAGAAGTATTAAAATGTAATGATTTTAAAAGAAAGAAACATACGTTTGATATCCGTACATAACAGATAAAAAAAAAATTATTAAAATGTTATGTTATGAAAAGAAAGAAAAAACAAGGCAGTGTATTAATCAAAGTTTTTAAAGGGTTGCATTTTTAAGTCGAAATAAAGAACATTATAAAATTGCAATAACAATTTTATTTAAATTTTTAATTTTGCTATGCAATGTTTCCTTAATTTTTTAAAAATCTTGCCACAATATATAATACAATATAACAATCAGAAGTTCAGATCATTATAGTACACATACTACTATAATATGTGTATGAATGAATATATCAGTATATATGTGTGTAGTTATAGATTCATTATTTTTTAATACCAACAATTATATTTATATGAATGGACGGTAAACATAAACGAAAAAAAAAAATTTATGTTTGCATATGAATGGACGATTAACATAAACGAACAAAAAAAATTCAGAATGTTCTATAGCTAATAATTTCTATTTTTTAAGTAGACTGTATGCATAAATTTTATATTAACAAAAAAAAATAAGTTCTTAGACCTAAATAACAGAAAAAAAAGTAAAATGTAATACTGGAAGAAAAATAAAAACGAATAGAAAAAAAAAGAACAAAAAATGTTACTTTGATTGTTTTTAAATATTTTTGAAGGCTATTTCTTATGTATATGTGCACATCTGATATTTAGACATATAACAGATAGAAAAAAAGAAATAATAAAATGTCATGCTATAAAAGAAAGAAAAAACAAGGCAGTATATAAATCAAAGTTTTTAAAGGGTTGCATTTTAAGTGGAAATAAAGAACATTATAAAATTGCAATATTTTTATTTAAATTTTAAATACTTATATTTGTCGTTACTAAAAAGAATAAAATAAAATAAATAAAAAAAATGTTTAAAAAAACAGCTGTTTTGAACTAAAAAGTAGAAAATAAATTTTTAATAACAAATTTTTCTGTAATTTTCTAAACTATATTGTTACAATCTAGATTTCTTTGAAAAAGTTTATTTTAATATGTCAAATATATATATAAATATAAGTATATATAAGTTTTAAAGTCTGTGAAATTAAAATAAAAGCTGGAGGCAACAAACGCATAACTATAAACTTATATTTTTAAATTTTGCCTCCAGCTTTTATATTAATTTCACAGACTTTAAAACTTATATATACTTGTATTTATATATATATTTGACATATTGAAATAAACATTTTCAAAGAAATCTCGATTGTAACAATATAGTTTAGAAAATTACAGAAAAATTTGCTATTGAAAATTTATTTTCTACTGTTTGGTTCAAAAAAGGTGTTTTTTTAAAAATTTTTTTTATTTATTTTTTTTTTAATAAGAATTTGCTATTAATAATTTTGTACGTTGTTTTGTCCGATAAGCGAAACTTGTATTACAAATTTAAAATAAAGCTTGATGAAAATTCCGTTTATTAGTCAGAATAACATTTTTTTAGGCCACCAAGGAAATAATGTAATTTTTAATTTTAATAAAAAAATCTAGATTATCAGTTCTAGGAAATGTAATGGTAATCTAGATAAATCAATGTAATAATAATCTAAATTTATAAGAAAAAACTGTACTTTTAACAAAAATTTTATTATAAATAGTCTAAGAATAATTCAAAAATATTCATTATTAATTTGTTAATAAACCAAGGAAGATTATCTCCTTTTAAATTATAATATTTCGTTGTTTTTATTATCTATCACTTAAAATAGATTAACTGGCGCCCGAGCAGGGACCGTTCGTTAGCAATTAGAAAACTCGATCACGTTTACTAATAAATAACTTTTTTAAGGTCTATTCTAATTGTTGTATTGTGATCAAGCCTACAAAATACCTAGAGTGAAGCTGCTCTAGGCACAATATAGCAAGTTGACTAGTCTTTTTTTAAAGAAGGAAAATAAGTAAAAGTAAAAATATTTTTTTTCGCCCTTATGTAAATATAAATTTATTTAAAATGTAAGAAGGTGAATAATAATTATTTAAAATAAAAAATTTTAATGCTTTTAAATTTTAATATTAAAACTTAAATAAAATAAAAAAAACTATAAACAATAAACTGAAAAATAAAAAAAACAAGTGCTTATAACATTGGTACAGTGAAAAAAAGAAGATTCTTTGCTGACAAGTGCATCTGGCCTAGTTAACCCGAAACGGAAAAGAGACAAGAAACGGGGCGTCCTAGTAGTGGATAAACAAACGGGAGCACCAGTGATAAAGTAACTAAAAATCATCAAAAATACTGTTGCAGCCACTTGTCTCGTTAACCAGGAGGATGACGGCGGTGCCGAAAATGATGAACTCAGTCATGAGGAGTACAATTTTCATGTGAGTTTATAAAATTTTTTTTAAGAAAAAAAAAAAATAAAAAAAAATTTCAGGAAAACTAAGATTATAAAAAAATAATCCAAAAAAAGAAAAAATATAATAATAAATAAATATTTTCATAAAGAAAAAATAAAAAATCCAAAAAATAATTTTCATAAAGAAAAAAATAAATTAAGACTTTTTATCTTTGTCCAAGAACAAGTTTCTTTATAATAAGAGAAAATTGAGGCAATTCTCAACGAATTCAACCTGACTTAGCAATGTTAATTTAAGTTATATTTTTCTTCTCTCTCAAGAAGATTCCTTGTCAAGAACAAGTATCTCTTTTCAACAAGAAGAAAATTGCGGCAATTCTCAACGAATTCAACCTCACTTGTCAGGGTTATTGTAAATTTTTTCCAATGTCCGATTTAAATATAGAGTCGTTAGAAAACTCTGATACTGAGTACTTTCTGCACATTTCATAAATTTAAGACGATCAGAATGGAAAAAATGCAATAAAAAATTTATTGAGAGAAAAGTTAAAATTCAAATAAAGAAATTGAATATTAAAAAAACAAATTAAACAAAGCGCAATTAAACATATTAAAGAATTATAAGAAAAACAATTTTGGGCCCAAACAAAATAATTAAGTAGAAAAAATTTGATTTGATGATTTATAAAAAAAAAAATATTATAATTTAAACTATTTTATTAAAAATAATTATTATAAAAAAAATATTATATTTTAAACTATTTTATTATAAATAATTATTATAAAAAATATATTATAAGCTATTAAAGAAATTTTTTACAAAAAAATATATTAAAAATTATATTAAATAAAAAATACATCTCAGTGTAATAGTTAAAGGAAAATCTAGTAATCCATCTTTTTATTATTTTTTTGATCTAAAAAAATTTTTTAAAAAGTACTATTGTCTTATTATATTTATCTTTATTTTAGTGATTGTTTCTAGTAGTTATTTCTTATAAAATAAATAATTTACTAGAGAATAATAATAAACAAGTAATAATAAATAATCTTTATTATTGACAATCAAGCTATATTTAAACTGCAATATAAAATCAAATTATTAAAAGAAGAAATTATTAATATCAACTATAGTATTCATTGGGCTAAACTAGGTATGATCAATTCTTTTCTAGTATCAAAAGTAGAATTAGAAACGATTACTAAATTATTAGATAACGAACAGCTTCCTTATGCTACAGCAGAAGAAGCTTTAGATTTTGTAAACATTAAAATTATAACTAATGGTACTAGTTTATTGAATGTATTAGAAATTCCTTTAACTGAATTAGAAACTAATATTAAGTTATTAATAAAACCAATTAAATTTAAAAATGTTATAAATGAAATAGAATTTAAGGAAATACTGTCAGATAATAAAAAATTGTACGGAATAAAATAAACGATTTAACAATTTGTAATAAAAAGAATATTGTTAACATAGAAAATTCCACTTGTATTAAAAATCTATTTAAAAGCAAAAACTCCATATGCAACACCACCAACAACCACCACATACCAACAATAGAGGAGATACAGCAAGGCATAATTTAAAAAATGTTTATCAATCAACCGCAGGTACACATAAATATCTTAGACAAAAAACCAGTTTTATTATTTAGATTTATTGAGTAAAAAATTATTTTTTATTTATACTTTTTGTCCACAAAATAATTTTATTAATATTTTATTTTTATAAGCCTTAAAATATTATATTTATTTATTATAAAGCCTATATATATTTCGGCACCACTGCCATCATCAGGGCGAATACAATTTAATACTAAACATGAATAATTTTCCTATTTTTTAATATTACACTTATACCTACTAATTAATTACAATTCTAAACAAATATTTAACATAGGTGAATTTCGCAATTCTAATTGTTCGTTCAAAATAGATTGATCACATTTAATTTCATATACACCTGAATTTTTCAATTTATCTAATTTTTCTTTATTATAATTTTACCTATGCTATTGTTGTTATAGAAAGCTACCTTTAAATCCGTTTTTTTTTTCTATTATATTAGCGATTTTATTAGAAATAGAACCCATATATTTTATTTTTACATACTTTTTGTTGTCATTTTTTATGTACTTTGCAGGGTATATTTCATTGTTTATTAGTTTTTTGGTTTTATTGTCAAGTAATTTATAGATCATTTTTTCTTTATACCAATTTTCTAAATCTATATTTATTATTATATGAAGTTCTTTTTTATAAGCTAATTCATCTAATGGAATATTAATTAATCTATTAATCATGGAATGAAATACTGATAATTTTAAATTTGTTGGATGCTTAGAATTTTTAGGTATGATTATATCTCAATAAGTGTTTTTCCTATATATTTCAAAACTTAATCTACTATTCTTACGAATTATTTTTAAATCTAAAAAGTTTATTTTACAATTTGATTATATTTCTGATGTGAATTGTATATTTTTATTAATACTATTAATCCATATTAAAAAGTTGTTCAGGTTCTCTTCAGTTTTTATATCTCTATTACAGTTTTACAGTTTTATTATGTCTATTTCTATTTTCTATTATATTTTTGTTTTCGGGGCCTGGGTGTCCTAGTGGGTATCAGTGTATAAAATACGCTGTAAACACCGAGGGAGTGTGGGTTTAAAGACTGTAAAATTTCCTGCCCACATTTATGTGGCAGAGAAATGCATTAAAAAAAATTTTTTTTTGTTTTCTAACTGCAATAACATATTTTGTTAAGAATAACATAGAATTTTGTAATTCATAATATTATGCATTGTACATAATATGTAGTTTAATAAACCTATCACTATATGCTGAATAATCACATGATTCAACAATATAAAATTGAATTATGCACGTGATTAAATGTGTAAAATTGTACACAAAGTTACTGAAAGGAATATTAAAAATAAAAAGAAAAAAAAAATGTTTGTTAAAGAATAAAAGAACATAGGACTTAAAGTAAATAGGGCTTATAAAACCTTTCTGCGTTGAAAGCCCCAAGAAATTTTTTAAAAAAATAAATAAAAAAAAACCAGTTTTTAAACCTGATATTTGAGAATTATTACAATAATTATCAAACAAAAAATTATTTTGGGTTTTTTCAAATTTTTTTCCTAAAACAATGTGGACTTTTGTAAATTTTGATTCTAATATGGACTTTTATTTTTGTTTTGGAGTATATTATGGAGTTTTTGAAGTTTTGAAAATAAAAATGAATTTAGAACTCATAAATTGCGGTATTTTGACCTGATTTTGTATATAAGTTGACCACGTTAATAATATTCAATACTAAAATATTATAAAAATTCCATAAATAAAAATTATCTAGCAAAATTCTATATTTTAAATAACAAATAAATAATTTTCTTTATTCTTTGAACTGGAATTATTATGTCATCATTAGCATTTAGGTACTTGAATGAAATTACTATAAGAAATTACTATGAAATATAAAGACCCTCAATTGTAAATAAAAACGTGTTCAAACAAAAAATTGTAATTTGACCCTTTAAAGAAAAAAAAAAAAAAAAATTATTATTTTTAAAGGTTCTCATTATGATAATGTTTAAGTGTTCTAAAAAGAAAGTAGGTTTTTATTTTTTAATAAGAATTTGTTATTAATAATTTTGTACGTTGTTTTGTCTGTAAAGTTCTGCTTGATGAAAATTCCGCTTATTAGTCAGAATAACATTTTTTTAGGCCACCAAGGAAATAATGTAATTTTTAATTTTAATAAAAAAATCTAGATTATCAGTTCTAGGAAATGTAATGGTAATCTAGATAAGTCAATGTAATAATAATCTAAATTTATAAGAAAAAACTGTACTTTTAACAAAAATTCAAAAATATTCATTATTAATTTGTTAATAAACCAAGGATTATCTCCTTTTAAATTATAATATTTTGTTGTTTTTATTATCTATCACTTAAAATAGATTAACTGGCGCCCGAGCAGGGACCCTCAAGGGTCTAGGGACCGTTCGTTAGCAATTAGAAAATTCGATCACGGTTACTAATAAATAACTTTTTTAAGGTCTATTCTAATTGTTGTATTGTGATCAAGCCTTCAAAATACCTAGTGTGAAGCTGCTCTAGGCACAATATAGCAAGTTGACTAGTCTTTTTTTAAAGAAGGAAAATAAGTAAAAGTAAAAATATTTTTTTTCGCCCTTATGTAAATATAAATTTATTTAAAATATAACAAGGTGAATAATAATTATTTAATATAAAAAACTTTAATGCTTTTAAATTTTAATATTAAAACTTAAATAAAATAAAAAAAACTATAAACAATAAACTGAAAAATAAAAAAACAAGTGCTAATAACATTGGTACAGTGAAAAAAAAGAAGATTCTTTACTGACAAGTGCATCTGGCCTGGTTAACCCGAAACGGAAAAGAGACAAGAAACGAGGCGTCCTAGTAGTGGATGAACAAACGGGAGCACCAGTGATAAAGTAACTAAAAATCATCAAAAACACTGTTGCAGCCACTTGTCTCGTTAACCAGGAGGATGACGGCGGTGCCGAAAATGATGAACTCAGTCATGAGGAGTACAATTTTCATGTGAGTTTATAAAATTTTTTTTAAGAAAAAAAAAAATGAAAAAAAATTTCAGGAAAACAAAGATTATAAAAAAATAATCCAAAAAAAGAAAAAATATAATAATAAATAAATATTTTCATAAAGAAAAAATAAAAAATTCAAAAAATAATTTTCATAAAGAAAAAAATAAATTAAGACTTTTTAACTTTGTCCAAGAACAAGTATCTTTATAATAAGAGAAAATTGAGGCAATTCTCAACGAATTCAACCTGACTTAGCAATGTTAATTTAAGTTATATTTTTCTTCTCTCTCAAGAAGATTCCTTGTCAAGAACAAGTATCTATTTTCAACAAGAAGAAAATTGCGGCAATTCTCAACGAATTCAACCTCACTTGTCAGGGTTATTGTAAATTTTTTCCAATGTCCGATTTAAAAATAGAGTCGTTAGAAAACTCTGATACTGAGAACTTTTCTGCATATTTCATAAATTTAAGACGATCAGAATGGAAAAAATACAATAAAAAATTTATTGAGAGAAAAGTTAAAATTCAAATAAAGAAATTGAATATTAAAAAATTTTTTTATTTATTTTATTTATTTGTCATTCTGTCACGCTTTTTATTATCTTTGTAATCTGTTAGCAACATTTTTAAGTGTTGGGTGGTGCAGAGGAAAGTGTACAGGTTTCAAAAGTGGGGGTCATGTTGTTCGAATCCAGTTCTCATGCAACTTTTTTTTTTTAACTATCTATTCATCAACATTTTTTGAATAAAATATGTATATATTTTGTATATATGAATTTGAAACTTAAATTTTTATCTCTAAATTCATGCATACAATTCACACGTAATATATTTTTGATCTTTTCTCCTATAATAGTATATTTTTATGTATGTTGCTAAATTATTTTGTTTACAACATTTGTTTAGTATTTAAATCAAAATATTTGCTGTCAACATTCTTTAATGCATATTGAATATGCATGGTTAAAAATTAAGATTTTATGTTCGTAATATATTCATTAAATATTTAAGTGTTGTATAGTGCAGAGGAGAGTTTACAGGTTTTGAAAGTAAGAGTAATTTGGTTCGAATCCAATTTTTGTACGTACATTTTTTTTTTTGTTAACTGTATTCAGCAACATTTTTTTTTATACATAAAATTTTATGTATAATATACACGTATTATTTAATCTTTCCTCCTATACTAATTTAGTTCAATCAATCTTGATGTGCGCATGTGTTTGTATTAGGATTTAGCAAAACACAAAATATATAGGTACAATAAGGTTAAATAAAAATCTGCGAAATTTGAGATTCGTCTTTCTTTTTTATTCCAGCAATTTACTTTTATATTATAACAGTGCAAAATGCTTGCACTAGCAACTCACTTTTATATTATAACAGTCCAAAAAGCTAAAGTTTTGCAAACAATTTTATTTTCTACTTTTTTGGGGGCGAATTCGGTTTTGAGAAAGCATATGTATTTTAAAAATTATATTTTTTACATATTATTTTATTGTTCTCATCTATTCTCAACTTTTGGAGAAATTATTAATTGTAAATTATGTAAAGAAACGATGGTCAAAAATTTTCTGATTATTAATTAATTAATCGAAATGAAGATATTGTAGAAATATGAAATGAAATTGTGATATAAATTAGAAATAATGTCAAACAATATTTATAACTAAATAATAAGACCAGACAGCTTATACGCTACGGTCGTAAACCATTATACATTATTTATATACAAATTAAATATTTTGTTTTTTAAATTACTAACTTAGAATTAAAGTAAAATTGTTATATAAACTTTAAAATTGTTTTTTTAAAATAAAAAAATAAAAAAATAAAAAAATGTCATTTATGAGCGAATGCGTTTTAACATGATATACATGCCATCATTAACATTCTTATTTTTTTTATTTATTTTTTTTTAACTTTCATAGGAACTTATTTAAGAACATATTTCTATAGGAACATATTTAGCACATGTTTTGCAATGACGATCTCCACATGTGTGTGTTTTATTTCCTCTAAAAGTCTTCAAACAACTGACACATCTTTTAACTTGCACACCGATATTTTTTTGATTTACTGATGCCGATGCCAAATGATTATCTTAGCAATGATGACATCTAAAGTATCTACAACAATCTTTACATAATAAAGATACATGTCCCCAATGCCAACAATCACCTGCTTTCGGGCAAGCAGGTGATTGTTGGCATTGGGGACATGTATCGCCACATCTATGTCAATTTTTATTATTATAAGGAATATGACATTCTTCACAATAATACGAAAAACAAAAAGCTGCTGTCAACGACGCTAAAACATTATAATGACCCTTTTGGTATAATAAATTTAATTTTTTCGCAGTATTATCCTCTCCTTCAAAAATTACTTCACGACCTTTAGTTAGTAATATGCGTAAACCATAATTTTGTAGTTTTTAAATACGAATGGAAATTTTTTAGCTTAGAATTCCACATCCTTCATCACGTATATTAACGCGTGTATCGTTCATTAATTTGTTCGCTTTTTAGTTTGTATTTTATTTGGGTTTTGTCTAATCAGGGTCGTTTTCAACTTTAGCTATTGTTTCAACTAATGCTCAAGGTAAACACAGATAAAAATTATATAACTATATTTTAAAATCGAAAGGTAACTAAAATAAATAAAAATAATAAATTTCTAAATAATTAACTTTTTTTTACTTCTTAAACCCATAACGAATTCTATACCCATTTACTTCTTCAATACCTATAACGTATTGCACCTAAGGGTTTGTACATATATGTAGGCAGACGCGATATTCCAAACTTCATGTCCCTTGGTCATATCCTTGGTCTGTTAGTTCTTTTGGCTCTGCAGCTCTCTACCGCTTTTGATTTGGTAATTCTTGCTGAATTACCAATGTAATTTTATTTACTGATAGTCTTTTAGTTCATATAAGGTTAGCAGCTATATAGATTGCCAGATTGCCTCTACACGAGAATCTAATTTCCCAGAAAGGATTCCAAGACCGGTTTTGCCACCAATTTTAAAGTCGTTTGTGGAAATTAATATGACGCTGTTAGGACCAATCCGGAGTGCTATTAGACCAATCTTCTTTCAAACAAACACACCGTACATAAGTATGGGCCCAATTACAGCGGTGCACATGTTTTTGGCAAACATCAAAACGAAAATGATAGCCTAATCCCCGCACCGTTATTTAGCATCAAACTGATCCAATTTCCAAGACATTAGGTTTCTACATTATTTACATTATTAAATGCGCCTTGTATGTGTAGATCCCCACATTTTTTTTGCAATAGAGCTATGAAATTTTAACTACTGATAGATCTCACAAAAGTATTAATTTTATTTTTTATAACTTTTTTTTGTAGCCCCACCCGTTACCCCAAAGGTTTAAAAAAGCTCTTTATTTAAATTGTAATAGCACAAGTTGTATAAGGTATATCTTCATTTTGAAAACGCCATACGATTACTACTTTTATTAGCTTAAAAATAAATAAATATATATTTATAAACTAAATATATATTTTAAAACAAATAAATATATATTTGTGGCATACGGTGTCTTAATTTACCGTTATGTGAAACTCAAATTTTGCAAAATCCTTCAACCCTTCTATCTTCTAAACGGTTTAAGTTGGAAACTTAAAATTTAGATCTTTAAAAATAAGTATGAGTCATTTCAGAAATTTTTTTTGTATCACCTCCCGTTTAGGAGCTGTAAGGGGTCAAAAACTGAAAATTTCCTATTTTTAAACACCTGTAACTTGAACACCTGTTAAAATTTTTTTAAAGTAATACATAAAAATTAAAGCTTCAACATTATATTCTTATTTCTGTTAACAACTTTTTTTAATAATATAGCGTTACTTTATAATTGACGAAAGTGTTACTTGATTTTTTCAAATTTTCTAACAAATTTCTTCAACAAATTTTTTGCATTTGTTTTACTCGATAATTTGAAATTGTTGAGGATATAATGCGTAGTACATAAAAATGTAAATAAATAAACAAGATAACGGTTGCTTGAAGAATTTTTATTTATATGATATTAATATATATACATACTTATATAATATCATGTTTATTTACATATCGTATATGTCACTAGTGAATGAATGATAAGAGTATAGATGTATATTATATAGCGCCATATTTACATACATATATGCATTTTATTGTACTTAGAAGAAATTATTCTGTCAATGGAATATTTAAACATAATATAATATAATATTTAAAATTATATTTACTATTTGGTACTAAGTAAATTTAATATATATTTACCGCTTAGTATTAAATGGTACTATAGAATATTTGAAAAAGTTTTGGATTGATAATCGTTATGTGAAAGGTTAGAATCTGCTTTTGAAGAATGTACATATAAACATATAGTTTGAATATATGTACAACCCATAGTTCTAGAAATTATAAAATTCACCCAAATTATTTTAAAATACTAAAATATTAAAAAAATAATATTGTGAGCAGAGTGACAGGCTGTGAACATACTAACGGTTCGTACGGGTATCTAAGAGTTGACAAAGGCAACTGTATTCTTCCTCGTTCTATCAGCAGTTTTATCATTATTCCAATGTGTTGCATTTTCTTTAAGATCTGTGCTTTTAATCTCAAATATGTAGAAGACAAATCTCTATATGTATGGCCATGACCCAGTGAAACAAATTCAATAGTTGAAGAGTTGTCTAAAGAAGTAATAGGATTGTAGGAAATTTCTTCAGATCGTAAAATGCTAGACTGAATGGGTTGGGTTTTAAAAATTTTCAACTCAGATTTCATACACTCAATCATAATTAATTAAAAATATCTTTTTGTTTCTTTTTGTTATTATCTTTGTGTCGTTTTGACTTAAAATAATTTAAATTTTTAATGAATGGTCTTTTTATAGCTTTTCGTTTTCTTTTACCAGAACCATACATTTCATTCAGTTTTCGTACCGCACCACTTCGTATATTTTTAACAATCTTTTTGGTACGATCTTGCATAACTCCTTTTACATTTGCAGCAGATGCAATATTACATAAAGCATTACTACCAGAGTTAAAAACCTCCTTTTTCAAAATATCAGCGCCTGAAGTAAATAATGGTTTCAAATATATCTAAAAAGTTCTCCAAAAAAGTTTCGCAACCCACGACCTCTTTGAAAAGACACGGTTGATTGTAATAAAGGACCGATATCATCAAGTCCTCTGCCAGATTGAATTAAATAATACTTATAGTATACTCTCTCCATTATGAATAAAAATAAAATAATATATAGTTTTGTAAAATCGCTTTAATGTATACTTTTTTTAAAATGTAATACAATTTTTGTAGGAATTGAGCTATTGGAAAAGTTTATTTTGTATCCATATCTATCACATAAAAGTAATAAAATGTTATTAAATGATTTCTCCACATTGCAATATTGAATATTACTGAATTATTTTACAGTATCAGTGAAAGCATTTTGTATGTTAACAGATCTTAAACACCTTACATCTTTATCACCTATTTTTGGCGCTTCAATTATATCTTTGTATACGAAAACCATATCTGGTTTAATAATTGGAATCAATTGTACACTATCTATAAAAGTTTTGAAAGCTACTATTACACGTGATTTATATTTTTTGAAATCTGTAACTTTCGAAGATACTTGATTGAAACATGTTGTCAAAAGTCATTGCAGGGTATAAGCGTAATTTGCTCTTATTCTTATATCTATTTTAGGCCTAGTAACACATATTGTAGTGTAACTTAAATTTTTAGGTATCTCCTCAGCTTTTGCTGATTATATAATTAAAATCATCATTTATAAAATTAAAAATTCCACAAATCAACTGTCGTTCAACTTCTTTTCATGTAAACCTATTAAGTGGGCGTACATTTTGAATTAGTGTTGGTAGTAGAAAAACTTTCCAGTCATATATATGATTTGTTTTTCTATGTATGGAATATATAATGTTCCAACTTCTATCATATCTTTCTCCATAGCTTTAATAAATATTTGAGTACTTTTTTCCCATTCTTCACCATACACATTTGGAACGAAATCATTAACATACATTTCTGAAATACCAACTTTCCACCTTGAACCAAACATGTATTTATTCATTTTATTTGTAAAAGATGATAATGAATTTTCTGGATAATAGTTCATAGATGATTCACTAAGTAAAGTGACATAAAATTCATCATTTACTTGTATGTTGTCCATGGCTTCCGGATTTATTCTGACGAATTGGAAAACTAAGTTCTGTTTGAGTATTACCTGCTATAGCTGACCTTAAAACACGTCTTGATGAATTATTCAACTCTTTGCTATTCATAGTTTTTTCTTTTTTTGTTAATGGGCTTGGGATATCTAAAGGAACAGTTATAATGTGTCCTATATCAGTTTCAAAAAAATTTGTACATTTTGATTTCTAATTGATTTTCTTTTCAAAGCATTGTCTGAAGCAGCTGACAATGCTTTTGTTAAAACATTTTCTTGAATTTTATCATCAAATACTTCATCATCAGCTTCTTTTTCATATACTTCTTCTTCTTCAAGTACAACTTGTATTCCAACATTTTCATATTCAGAAAAATGCGACTAGGATTCCATCTATACATATTGGTTTTGCACGAGTCTATATATACAGCATCTATATACATTGGTTTTGCATGAGTTTGAGTACCTTTTGTTTCCGTTATTTTTACTTTTTCCTCTTTATTTCTAGGAAGTTTTCGTTTTTTGTTTCTTATTTTAAATAGATTTTGTCTGTATAAATACCATTTTTCAGTGTCCGTAAGATGTTTATTTATCAATATTTTTTTCATAATTTTATTCAAATCATTGAATTCTATGTCTGCATTTTGCTTCATTTTCTCATAAATCTCGGGTTTTAGAATTATCATTTTGTTAAAAGTTCTATTATTCATTTTATAAAATTTCCGATTATACCTGATAGTACTGCACTAAGAAGTATAGGTAAAAATCCACCACGTTGAATAATAATTTTTCTTTTGCTATTTATAGATTTTTTACGGCAAAAGAGTGTTCTCAATTTTTTTTTATACTTTCGTAATTGTGTTGTTGTGTTTTAACTCACATTACAATTATTACCTTTTAAAATATTTAACGCTATTTCACAAATTGTTTTAATTACTTCAAGGTCACAGTATTTTATAATTTACTTTCTGGAATTTTAGTTTAGTGGTTTTTAATAGGTGCAATATATGACGATTGGTCTTCAAACGTTTCATATTCTTCCCCAAATTGTTTTAATCGTACAATAACACAAATCTTTTCCAAATATATCGCTTCCTAATCGAAATATATCATTAACATCTTCAGTAAGATCTATTAATATATAGCCGTATGGAACTGACGTCACATCTTTATATACTTTTTCAAATGCTTTGATTTGATTGGAATGTCTGTGGCGAGCTAGAGGTAATATCTGTGATTTATCTCTTGGATTTTTGAAAAGTACTAAATATTTACAGTTAAGTGAAATATCTCTTGAAAATTTACTCTGGTGAAAAACATTTTGTGTTACAAATATTACAGATAAATTTCTATGATGTGATCCTCTATTAAATAAATCACATACATACTTATCATGAGAATTTAACGTCATATCATCTATAAACAAAGGTTTTTGATTATCATTAAAACCTGGAATAGTGTTACTATATTCTACATCTTTGATTTGTTTTGGAACGGCATTTTTGTCTGGTTTACACAAAATAATTCTATTAATATGTGGTTCCATATTTTTTTTTTTATATTTTATTATTTTTTAAGAATAAAAGCGGTTTTACCACAGCATAATGGCGCCGCCACCATCATAGTTGTATTAGTTATAAACTAGCACTGGTAACCTATATTTATAGGAAATGCTCTTTTTCCGAAGTGAATATAAATGTAAATTTAGTTATTCTCATGAACATTCTTCCGTAAACCTTCAACATGGATAATCAAATTTTTGTAGTTGACCTACAATTTTTAAAAGGAAATGAAAAACAATATTTGCTAAAAGAGCTGGCTATACTAGAAAAAGGAAGTTTAACTCCTACTGTATATCACTTCAAACCACCATACCCTGCAGAAGAACTTTGTCAAGAGGGAAATTATAAGAACCAGTATTGCGAAAATAAAATAAATGGACTTAAATGGAATAACGGTTTAGTTGAATATTTAGACATAAAACCTATATTAAAATACTATTTAGAATCAGCTCAAAAAATGTATGTTAAAGGAGAGCAAAAAAAAAACATTTTCTTGAAAAGTACATTGACAGCGTTAAAATAGAAGATCTAAGCAGAGACTTACCGTCATTATCAAAGATTGAAAATTTTAAATCAACATGTCCTATACACTATAAAAACACCAGTTTCAGATGTGCTGTAAAAAATTGTTTTAATGTAAAAAATTTTTCAACTCAGATTTCTATAAAATTGTAAAATATTTCTAGTTAGATAAAAAATTTTTGAACATGTAAATAAATCTGTTTTATTTCTATATTGCTTTTTTCAAAATAGGTACCAAATGCAATTAACCTGATGACTTGGATTTTTTTTTCTTTTTTTATTCTTTGCAATTGCAATGCAACATACAATGAACCTGTTAATCGTTAAGTACTTCCATAGCTTTAATTTCCTGTTTGTCTTTTTTTTATTTATATTTTTTCAACATTCTTGCAAAAATAAATATCTTATACGACACAGAGACAATAATTATTAGTTTTTTCTTTCCTCTTCTTTCAATACTTAAAGTAGAAAAAAAAAGAAAAAGAACACAAGTAGTTAGGTACATCTAAAAACGCATCACTTTTTTCAATTGTTTGATCATTATGTAGACAGAAAAACAGGTTGCATTTTTTCTTTATGAATTTTAAAGATGCCTTGTACCTTTTAAAATTGTTGTATCTTGTACGTTTAAACTTTTTTTGTTTTTTTCTTCTTACATTTATCAACCATTTTTTCTTCCTACTTTTCATATGCGCCTTACTTAAGCCAAGTATACATGAATATGAAGTAAACTGTCAAAACGTCAAGCTGTCAAGTTGTAAAAAATATTTGTAGCTCTCGTAAAATTTTTTTTTTTTTTTAATTTAATTTAATTTTATTATATTTATATTGGAAAAGAAAAAAAAAAAAAAAAAATGAATAAAGAGGATTAAAAATGACACGTAATAAAAGATATTCAGTTAATCAAATTAAAAAGAGATCGAAGTGTAAAGTTTGCACTTCGGAAATTGTTTCCAGTGATGAAGAAGATCTGAGTCTCCAGTATGATATGTGTAATCAGTGGATACATTTAAAGTGTTCGAAAATTAATAGGAAAAAATTCGATGCCTTAAACAGAAATGAGGATGCACCTTTTCACGGCCATAAATGCTCCCCAGGTTTTCATAAAAATCCTATTACTCATATTTCAAACACAAGTGAATCTAATTTGAAAATGCAATACGATACCATCATTTCAAGATTGGATATTATAACACAGGAGATGGGAGATATGCGTGATTTGATAACCTTTGTTAATCTAAAATACGATGATGTTAATGATAAGTTAAAACAATGGAAAAAAAATATAGAAATAAAAAAAGAAAAAAAAAAACTTAACGAAAAATTGTTGGCGATTAATAAGGTAGTTCATCAACTAGAATATGCTAATGTCAGTAAACAAATCTTAATAAGAGGTGATTATGAAAATTTAAAAAATGTAGATGACATTGCCGGCAAAACATTAGATGCTGCGAAAGCTGTAAACGTAAACGTCTCAGCACAAGATATCGCCAATATCAATATTCTTAGAAAATATAAAGTAAAATCAAAAAATGGGAATGAACACGAAAAAACGATGGCAAATATTGCATTCTCCACTTCTATAACAAAAACAAATTTTATGAAAAAAAAAACATTCTTAAAGACTTACCTAGCTACAAATATTTTCATTTTTTTGATGCGTTGACAAGTGAAACAAACAAACTCTTCAACTATTCAAAAAAATTGAAAACAATTGGTTATGCAGCTGTTTATGTTTTGCTTGGTAAAGTTTTTGTTAAAATAAATAATTCAACTAAGCCTGTTTTAATACAAAATGAGGCTACTGTATATACTTTATTGGCTAATGGACAACAGAAAGATCTATTAACTAACACTGAAGTATTAAACCAAAATAAAACTAATCAAAATGAAACACATAATAATGTATAATAATTTATTTTTATTTTTTCAATTTTTTCTTTTCACTTTGAATTTAATTTTTTGTTATACTTTAATTCATTTAATTTCGTTATTTTATTTTATTTTTTTTTTCCACTATGCTTGAAACATTTAATATAGAATACTATTTTAATCAAAACTTAATTTTAGACACGAAATCTTTTAAAATCATGTATATAAACTCTAGAATTCTATTAAAAAAGTTGGATAAAATTGAGGGAATTCTGGAACAATTTAATGCTACTGTGCATGTTGTAGTCCTAAGTGAAACTTGGTTGCTTTGTGGTGATGAAATTTTTGCAAATATTCGTCATTATACTGGTTTTCATTCTTTCCGTGAAAGTCAAAATATATAATAATAAATAGGTAATAATAAATTATTCTTTATATAACAGGTCCATAAAAAATAATAATAATTATTTACCTAAAAATATAAATTATAATAGCCACATGATACATGAACCAAATGAAATTAATGAATGGTTTAATAAATATTTTGTATCAATTAATAATAATAATGTAATATATGTAGGGTGTGACGAAAATAATTTTGAATTAGATCTTTTATTTGATGAAAAACTTTTAGTATTTAAAACGGTGTCTGTGTCATTGATATTAGAGTATATAAAAACCTTTAGAAATAATATTGCTAGTGGATATGATAGCATGTCTGCAGGTGACCTGAAATGTCTCTCAAATATCAAAATTAGCCTGCTAACCGAAGTTTTCAATCGTTGTATTAATAATTGTCAATTTCCTGATAGAAAGGGGAATCGAATATAGATTTAAATAATAATCGAAGTATTCAGTGCTTCCACTTATTTCTAAACTTCTTGAAAAAGTTATTTTTAGTCAAATATGGAGCCATCTTACTAATTTTAGCATAATTAATAAAAATCAATTTGGGTTTGTTCCAACTTCAAGTAGAACTTCTACTTGTGTAGAAGTTGTGAATATGATTCAATCATCGTTATCCAAAAATAATGTAACACGTTTAATTAGTATTGATTTACAAAAAGCATTTGACTCAATAGATCATGAAGTTTTATTAAGAAAACTTAAAAAATCGCACTTTTCAAATGAAGCGATAAAGATGATTAATAGTTATTTATCTAACCGTCAACAATATGTTCAAATCGGAAATTATAAAAGCAACAAGCACGAAATAAAGAATGGTGTTCCCCAGAGATCAATTCTTGCTCCACTTCTATTTATTATTTATATTAATGATGTGTTTGATCTTCCCTTAAATGGTACTTTAACTATGTATGCGGATGATGCTGTTTTGGTTTATAGTGATATTTCAGTTGAAAAAATTTTTGAAAACATGCAATTTGATTTGAACTTACTCAATGATTATTTTGGTATCAAAAAACTTAAAATAAATATTTTGAAAACAAAATATATAATATTTAAAAAAATATTTCTAATATATACCAACTAGCAATAAGCAATAAAACTATTGAAATGTAAATTCGTTGAAATATCTCGGACTCTACATTGATAAAAATCTAAAATGGGAAACCTATATCAATTATATAAAGAAAAAAGTCATACCATACATTGCAGCATTATATAGATTACGCAAAAAACTACCGTTTGGTCTTCTGCCGCTGCTTATAGAATACAGGAACTAGAGGTACTTCAAAATAAAGCCTTGAAATTTATTAATAATTTACCAATGTTAACTATTTCAAATTTGCTTTATAGCAAAAATTTTCTTCCTCTAGAAAAATTAAAATTTTTGAAATGTGTATGTTGTGTTATAAGTTGATACATAAGAAAATAAAATGTGGCATGATTCTATCCAAAATATCTGAAACTCATTTGTACAATACAAGAAATCGAAATAATTTATCAGCTCAAAGTATTCCAATGCATACGCTCGTATCTAATATGATTTTTCATTTCAATAACATACCCTTCAAATACAAAATTTGAATTCTATCTTGAATTTTAAACACCATTTCAAAGAGTATCTTATGACTAACTAATCCACATTTCGTATTTAATTGTTTTCTTTGATTTTTTCTTTTTTTTTGGTATGTATGTATATAATATAATGTTTATTGTATAATAATCTTACCTAGAAATTGTGTATTATATACTTTAAGTTATCTTACAATCATAATATTTAAATAACCATAATTTTATAAAAAACGTAATTTTGATTTGTTGATTAATTTTAATAACAGACTGTAAATATTTTAAATGTGTAATTCTACACAAGCGTATTGCACTTTTTTTGAATTTACTAATAAAAAAAAAAAAAAAACCTGTACCACGTTAGATATTTTTGATTTCCTGTTTTTTTTTCTTTTTATTCATTTTTTTTTTTCAACAATTAATTAATGGTTTTTCTTTCCTCTTTTTTAAATACTTGTCATAAAAAAAACGTAAAAAAAAAACAAGAAATAATCTCATCTCAAAAATGCTAAAATAAAAAAAAGATTTTTTCTTACTATTTCCATGTTTACCTATTACTTAAAACAAGTATACAATCTTTATAAACAACTAAACTTGTCTGACGGCCGCCACCGGCTGTTTAACTTACTGCCCTAATTACGGTTTGACCTTCTTTTGGGTGACCTTGACCTATTCACCTGTTTGGCCCAAGTGCCTACCTATCTACTGCTGTTAAAAATCGTTATAATGTGTATATAGTATATCTTTTAAAAGAAAAACTATTAAATTAAGACGTTCAATTTTCATACTTGCAAGATATGAATTTAAATAACAAAACTAAAAAGTTCACTTCAACATAAAACAAGAATTTGACGTTATGCATGTGTGGGACTAGCTTTCAGTTCAGCACGAAAATGTCATTAGGTCATATGCACGCGATAGAAGTAGATTTCAAAAACGTATAGAAAAAATTAGTTTTACCATTTCTAGAATCTTAACCTCTGATCATTACAAAATTGTAAAAGCTCTTTTAGTTAAATAAATTTTTTAAACATATTACAGACAAATTTCTATGATGTCAACCTCTGGTATATAAATCACACACATTGATACTTATCATCAAAATTTAGCTGTCCATCTGTTTTATTTTTATAATTGTATGTTTACTATTAGGTTTCAAAAGCAATTAATTTGTCTTTAACTTTTTTTTTATTCCTTACACTATACAACGCAACAATAATAACAACAAACAAGCAAATACAAGATTTCCGGTTATTTTTTTCAACATTCTTACAGAACAGAAAAAACAAACCTTGCATAACAGATGCACCATGAATTATAGTTCCATGAATTTTTTTTTATCTTGTTTCAACAATTTTTTTTATTATCAGCTTTTGTTTTACCATCAGTCTTAAATTATTTGAAAGAGTTAAACTAGTTTTTTCTTTTACAATAGGTAAACAGAAATTAAAAGAATGCATAATATTTTTAAAGACCACGTATTTTTAAAGACCATCATTTAATATACATAAGTCTTATGTAGTACATTCCATAATTATAATTATAGCAACTTTTAATAAGTAATCTTCTTAAAAAAACAGAAAAACAAAATAAATACTGATTTTACTTTGTACTTCTTGTTTATATTTTGTTTTTTATTTTCCTTATTTTACATCTTGATATTCAAAAGTATCTATAAATATTTTTCTTATCCATTAATAAAATCAAGTTTTCTCCTCGTTTCATTTATATTTTCTTTTACCCACCTTTTATTAAGCATAGGAATTTTCTCAATAAAAAAAAACTTGATTGGACTTGAAGAAAATTGCTTATATTTAAAATGATCCTATTACAAAGTTAAATGAATTTATCGACAAACAATCAAAACAAGTTTTTGACCAAGTAACGAAGAATAACCTACATAAAGCCCGTTAATCAATATATACGTCATGCAATATGAAGTGTGTGGGGTCTTCGGTGCGATATGGCATAATTTTTTCCACTTATCTGACTTTCAACCCTCCAATTGAAATTCCGGTTCTTGGGTTCAAACCCCAGTCAGGTCATATATATAAAATAAAAATTTGTAGTAATTTCATATCGTAATAATGTATAACGTATAATTAATATTAGTAATAATAATAATAATAATAATAATAATAATAATAATAATAATAATAATAATAATAATAATAATAATAATAATAATAATAATAATAATAATAATAATAATAATAATAATAATAATAATAATAATAATAATAATAATAATAATAATAATATTAATAATAATAATAATATTAATAATACTAATAATAATAATAATAATAATAATAATAATAATAATAACAATAATAACAATAATAATAGTAATAGTAATGATTATAATAATAGGTACTAATAATAATCAGACTTTCTTATTTCTGCCGTTGAATCAAGTAGACGTGCTTTTAATTTTAAATCCTTAAATTTAATTTAATTTTTTTTCTTAACTTTTATATTTTTATTTATATAAATAAAATAGTTACAACAATAATAATAAAAATTACCTTGAAACGAGGAAGAATACAGTTGCCTTTGTCAACTCTTAGATACCCGTACGAACCGTTAGTATGTTCACAGCCTGTCACTCTGCTCACAATATTATTTTTTTAATATTTTAGTATTTTAAAATAATTTGGGTGAATTTTATAATTTCTAGAACTATGGGTTGTACATATATTCAAACTATATGTTTATATGTACATTCTTCAAAAGCAGATTCTAACCTTTCACATAACGATTATCAATCCAAAACTTTTTCAAATATTCTATAGTACCATTTAATACTAAGCGGTAAATGTATATTAAATTTACTTAGCACAAAATAGTAAATATAATTTTAAATATTATATTATATTATGTTTAAATATTCCATTGACAGAATAATTTCTTATAAGTACAATAAAATGCATATATGTATGTAAATACGGCGCTATATAATATACATCTATACTCTTATCATTCATTCACTAGTGACATATACGATATGTAAATAAACATGATATTATATAAGTATGTATATATATTAATATCATATAAATAAAAATTCTTCAAGCAACCGTTATCTTGTTTATTTATTTACATTTTTATGTACTACGCATTATATCCTCAACAATTTCAAATTATCGAGTAAAACAAATGCAAAAAATTTGTTGAAGAAATTTGTTAGAAAATTTGAAAAAACCAAGTAGCACTTTCGTCAATTATAAAGTAACGCTATATTATTAAAAAAAGTTGTTAACAGAAATAAGAATATAATGTTGAAGCTTTAATTTTTATGTATTACTTTAAAAAAATTTTAACAGGTGTTCAAGTTACAGGTGTTTAAAAATAGGAAATTTTCAGTTTTTGACCCCTTACAGCTCCTAAACGGGGGGTGATACAAAAAAAATTTCTGAAATGACTCATACTTATTTTCAAAGATCTAACTTCTGTCACATAACTTAAACCGTTTAGAAGATAGAAGGGTTGAAGGATTTTGCAAAATTTGTGTTTCACATAACGGTAAATTAAGACACCGTATGCCACAAATATATATTTATTGTATATATACTTTTAAAGCTAATAAAAGTAGTAATCGTTTGTCGTTTTCAAAATGAAGATATACCTTATACAACTTGTGCTATAACAATTTAAATATAGAGGTTTTTTGAACCTTTGGAGAGCTGTAGCTCCGTAACGAGTGGGGCTACAAAAAAAGTTATAAAAAATAAAATTAATACTTTTGTGAGATCTATCAGTAGTTAAAATTTCATAGCTCTATTGCAAAAAAAATGTGGGGATCTAAAAGTTAGGTGTTCGAGAGCTACCCTAAGGCTTGGTCCAAACTCAACCAAAAAAATAGGGAACCTACAAATTACCCCCAAAATATTTTGTGTAAATTTCAAGATTCTAGCTTTCTTAGTTTTTGAGTTAGCGTGCTGACGGACGGACGGACGGACGACGGAAATGGCTCAAAAGTCTTAGAATTTTTTTTTGATCCGATCCATACCTTTGAAGGTATATCTAGCTCGCTTATTTCTAGGTGTTACAGACGGAGGAGTAATTTTATTATACCCGATCCTATCGTACGGGTATAAAAACTGTGCAGTGTTAAATATAAAATTAAAATTATTTGTCGTTTTAACAAATTTTTCTTTAATAAAATTGCTTATATTTAAAATTTTTTATACCCTACACCTAAAGTATAGGGTATATTAACTTTGGTATGGTGTTTGTAACCACCAAAAGAAAGCGAGTTAGATATGGACATGTATATATATTCTGAATCAGGATCACCTCCTCAGTCGATTTAACAATGTCCGTCCGTCCGTTCGCACGACAATTCAAAAACTAATGAAGCTATCTTGACGAAATTTATATAGTCGGTTGCTAATCACGAAAGGAAGGTTTATTTCGAATTTGGACAAAACCGGTCCATGGGGTCGGATTCTGGAAGTTTCCGAATGATTCCGGAGCAAATGAGATTATCGCAAAAACCAATTAAGATATAACCTTCAAATTTGACAGAGTGGTGTTCTTTCATGTTTTATTTAAGTTTCTAAAATTTGAGAGGATTTGGTACATGGGTTTGGATTTTGGAAGCTTCCGAACGAGCCCCAGAGCAAACAAGTATATCTCTACAACCAACAAAGATAGAACCTTTATTTTTAGTACAAGAGTGTGCTGTTATGTTTCCTTTTCTATAAAATTGGAAACCAAAATTTCAAAGAATATGAACCATGGATTCGTATATTGGAAGCTTCCGAACGAGCCCCAGAGCAAACGAGATTATCTCCAAAACCAACAAAGAGAGAACCTTTAAATTTTTTACAATGATGTTACTTCCCGTTTATTTATGTCTCTGAAATTTAAGAGGATATAGTCCATAGGTTTGGATTTTGGAAGCTTTCGAACGAGCCCCAGAGCAAACGAGATTATCTCCAAAAACTACAAAAATATAACCTTTAAATTTGGCAGAATGGCGTTCTTTCATGTTTGATTTAGGTCTCTGAAATTTGAGAGGATTTGGTCCATGGGTACGGATTTTGGAAGCTTTCGAACGAGCCACAGAGCAAACGAGATTATCTCCACAAACAACAAAGATATAATCTTTAAATTTGGCAGAATGGTGTTCTTTCATGTTCGAATTAGGTCTCTGAAATTTGAGAGGATTTGGTCCATGGGTACGGATTTTGGAAGCTTCCTAACGAGCCCCAGAGCAAACGAGATTATCTCCAAAAACAACAAAGATATAACCTTTAAATTTGGCAGAATGGCGTTCTTTCATGTTTGATTTAGGTCTCTGAAATTTAAGAGGATTTAGTCCATGGGTACGGATTTTGGAAGCTTCCTAACGAGCCCCAGAGCAAACGAGATTATCTCCAAAAACAACAAAGATATAACCTTTAAATTTGGCACAATGGCGTTCTTTCATGTTTGATTTAGGTCTCTGAAATTTAAGAGGATTTAGTCCATGGGTACGGATTTTGGAAGCTTCCGAACGAGCGTCAGAGCAAACGAGATTATTTCCACAACCAACAAAGATAGAACCTTTATTTTTAGTACAAGAGTGTGCTGTTATGTTTCCTTTTCTATAAAATTGGAAACTGACATTTGAAAGAATTTGAACCATGGATTCGTATTTTGGAAGCTTCCGAACGAGCCCCAGAGCAAACGAGAATATCTCCAAAACCAACAAAGATAGAACCTTTAAATGTTTCACAATGATGTTCGTTTCCGTTTCATTTATGTCTCTGAAATTTAAGAGGATATGGTCCATGGGTTTGGATTTTGGAAGCTTCCGAACGAGCCCCAGAGCAAATGAGATTATCACCAAAAACAACAAAGATATAACTTTTAAATTCGGCAGAATGGTGTTCTTTCATGTTTGATTTAGGTCTCTGAATTTTGAGAGGATTTGGTCCTTGGGTTCGGATTTTGGAAGCTTCCGAACGAGCCTCAGAGCAAATGATATTATCTCCAAAAGCAACAAAGATATAACCTTTAAATTAGGCAGAATAGTGTTCCTTCATGTTTGATTTATTTTTCTGAAATTTGTGAGGATTTGGTCTATGGGTTCAAATCTTGGAAACTTCCGGACGAGCCCCAGAGCAAACGAGTATATCTCCACAACCAACAAAGATAAAACTTTTATTTTTAGTACAAAGGTGTTCTGTTATGTTTCCTTTTCTGTAAATTTGGAAACTGACATTTGAAAGAATTTGAACCATGGGTTCCTATTTTGGAAACTTCCGGACGGGCACAAGAGCAACGAGCATATCTCCAAAACCAACAAAAAAGAAACCTTTAAATTTAGTACAATGGTGTTCTGGCATGTTTTCTTTATGTTTCTGAGATGGATTCAATGAATTGGAGTGGCAATTCGGGTAACTGACACACACCTCCCAAGGACTAACGATCTTCGAAATTAATAAAGATAAAAACTTAAAATTTTTTACAAAGGTTTCAAGCATATCCCAAGAGGATGCTTCTTTTACGTTCCTGAAATTCGAGTTGAATAAAACAGAAAAGGGAAGAAGTTCAAGCAGCTGCCAAAAAAACTTATGGATTTTTAATTTAATTCGAATTATTCAGGTGTAGGGTATTAATAAGTCGGTTGCATCGACTTACTGTTACATTTACTTGTTTTTAATTACCTTTTACCCAATTTTAAATGGCCCTTTTAATTACTTTGTATTAAACTTATAGTAACTTTTTTAATTAATAAAAAAAAAAAATTTAGAATTAAATAATTCTTAATAAAAAATAATTAATAAAAACAAAAAACAAAATGATTATAGAATGATGGATTGAGTTAAATGCAATAGCCCTAACTGCTCTGTATATGATACAAACACTGAATTGGTTACATGCGACAGTTTTTGTAAAAAGCATTTCCACGGAGTGTGTTTAATCGCTCCCTGAGGAGGATGGTACTCGGCTTTTCATAATATAGTTCAATAACCTTAAAGATAATTATTCTGAACTCGCAGCTATGTGTCATGATACTATCAAATACAATTCAGCGTCATTTAATGAAATGACAAAGGATTACAAGTCCCTTAATGCAACGTTGAACAGAAAGTTGGAAAAACAAAAGGAGAGTATCAATCAAACCTCTGTTTCAATTACAGCTGAGAATCTTACGGCATTAAATAATACGATTAAATCATCGAAACTTTGACGAATAAGTTATTATCTTCAATTATTTTACAAATGCAGAAACTATTCCATTCAAAGTAAAATCAATCATATGATGTTGCTGACAAATTGGTTCACTAAAAAAGAAATTATAAATATTGGTGTTACAATCAAATGTATCTAAGTCAAAATACCAAAGAAGTCTGGCCTCAATCGGATGAACCTTTTAACTACAGTACTTTTGAGATCTAATCTTACAGTACTGTATTTTCAAGATCTAATAACAAGTGGTTAGATCTTGCATTTTCTAATGCATATGATAGCGTAGTGGTAAAGCTAGCTGATGATGCAGTAAACCTTTTCACTAACACCTCTCATCATAACGCAGTCATCTTCGAAATCGTCACTTCTATACCACTTTACACTAAATCGTACAATAACAATATTTTTAACGGATTTTTTTATAAATATTAAGCGTAAAAGTTATGGCTACCCAAACTCAATGTCGAAAGACAACACTTCCTCTTCTTGTCCTAATGTAATCTGTAATTTCTTTGCAGAATGTTTTCAAAAAGTTTATCGTCCACATGAATCTTCTATAATCTTTCAAATGTTTTTTCAAATCGAACAAATAACTTAAATTCAATTATTACGGATTTATATCTTACTGAAAATTAAATATTTGAAGCAATCATTAACATCGATACTAAATAAGGTGTAGGACCTGACTTAATTCTGCTTACATTTTTGTACAATGGTGTCAGTTATTTAAGTCAGTTAAGTTAAGTTAAATTATTATTGTTTTTATTCATTATCAAGCTACATTTTCAAATTCATTTTACATACATATGAATCACTCAGATAAAAAAAAAAGTATTAACAAAAAAATTAATATGATATCTGTACATTTCATACATATAATAACAAGCAATTTAACATTTTGAATATTAATTTTTTTAACTTAAAAAATGTAATTGGGATATCTTATTATTAAGTAGTAGTAAAATTGAAAAAATTAATTTTTTTCTTTAACATTACACATTTAAAAGCGTTAATTACAAATTATAAAATGGACAAAAATAAAAAAATTATCTAAATAAAAACATAAACCGATTTTAATGTATTACAATAAGTGTGTTATGTTTAAATTATGTCATAATTAAAAAAAAAAAAAAAATAATAACTATGACTATATTGATTTCTTAATGCAAATAAAAGAAATTGCTTTTGAACTGATTCGATTCTATTGGAATGAACGTGAAAGGCTGGATTCCATATAATGTTTCCGTATTCTAAGATAGAATGAACTAGTCGTATTTCAAAGAAGATCGTTTTCGTGTAAAGCTTATAACCTTACATTTCTGTATGTTGAGTTCCAATTTAATTGACGTGCACCAAGCTTGCAACACTGATAAGCTTGATTGAAGTATAGCTACATCAGAATTATCTTTAATAACTTAATATATTTTTAGGTCATCAGCAAATGAAATGTGAGGTATATTGCATAGATATTCTGAAAGATCTGAAATAAATACGTTAAACAGAAGTGGGCCTACATGGCTTCCTTGTGGAACACCGGAAGTAACTCCGGTGTTGGATAATACACGTTGAAATTTAACATTTTCAGTTCATTCTGAAAGATAAGAGTTAAGCCACACAAGAAATGAACCCGAAATGCCAAAAGTTGATAGTTTGTTTAGCAAAGTGAAGTGATCTACACGATCGAAAGCTTTGCTAAAATCAGTGTATATTGCATCAGCTTGGTATCCTTTCTCCATTTGATTCAGGATTTCAGATGTGTAAACCATAAGGTTCGTTGTAGTGGAACGACGTTTTCTTAAACCATGTTGTTGTTCATTGATTTTTACATTTATGATAGGAGTAATTCTATCAACGACAATTTTTTTATATGCTATGCTAATGCTATACCTCGATAGTTTTCCACCGATGCTTTAAATTCCTTTTTAAAGATAGCGGTTAAGTAAGACGATTTCCAACCTTGTGGGAAAATCCCAATTAAAAGTGACTTATTGAAAATAAAGTGAAAAAGGAAAATTTGACTGTGAAAACAATTATATAAAAAGGTTGTAGGAATTAAGTCCGGACCAACACTTATTTTTATATCAAGGCTAAAAATTGCTTCAAGAATATCATTTTTCGAAAGATTCACGTCTGTAAATAGCAAATTTGAGGTATTAGATAAGGAGTTAAATGGTAACAAGTGGTAACTGGTGCTGTTGGACGATAAACTTGTTGAAAACGATCGGAAAAGAAGTTGCAAATTTCTTTTGGGCAAGCAGAAACTACATTGTCCTTAGAAATCATTGAATTGGGATTGGCTTACCCAAAAAATTTTTTGGGATTAGTAACAAGTTTGTTGCCAATACCAGTGACATAGTTTTCATATGCTGCATTGGCTTTTTGTTTAAATTCGATAGAAAGTTTCTTATACATATTCAATAAGTCGTCGCATAGTGCTTGATATTATTTAAGTTTCTTGTATATTTTATTGCGCCGATTTCTCAAGTTCCTAAGATCTCTATCTAACCATGGTTCTCTTGTTTTATATTTTTTTGCGAATTTTAGGAACAAAGGCGTCTATAATTAGAAACAGATATACCTCGTACTAAACTACTAAAAATTACTCAAAATTCGTCCAACATGATTAATGATAATACTTTGATAGTCAGCGTTAAAAAAATCATATACAATTTCATTATTGTAAGATGTGGTCAAAAGTGGAATAGAAGTGGAGAACTCGAAAATGATTGCGTTATGATGAGTAGTGTTAGTAAATAGATTATCTGCATCATCATCGAGTTTAACCATCACTCTATCACATGCATTCGAAAATGCAAGATCTAACTACTTGTTATAGTAGGATATTGTTACGATAACTAATAATTTGCTGTAGATCGTTACTATTGAATTCACTAATTAAACCAAAGTCAATTTCGTCCTGAAAATTAAATGGTAATAACAAATTATCCGTATCATCTATAATAAAAGACAGAGAAGGACGGTTGAAATCGCCAAAAACAAAAATTGAATCATCCTCATGCATATCGGAAAAAATATTGTGATATACACTATAAAATTCAGAATATGAGGAATTATCAGAATTCGGAGGAAAGTAAACAATACCTAGGTATAAATTATTCGTACCTAAGTTTATTTTAATAAATGGGTGATCGAAAGATTGATATGTATCAGTAAATATTGGTACACCAGATATATAATTATTAACGGCAAGTAGCATGCCACTTCCCCTCGAACAATTTACAGATAGATAATCACGATATTTCCTGTAAATGGACCAATTTCCATCAAGAATTTCGTCGTTTTTAAAAGAATCATTAAGCCAAGTTTCTGTAATAGCAAGAACACTGAAATTACAAGACTTAGCATCAAGATAAAGTTTATTGAGCTTGTCTCTCATACCACTACAGTTGTTATAAAATATTTTAATGTTATTTAAATTGTTTGTGGTGTGTGTGGTTCTTTTAATAGGAATATTAATAAGATCATTTCGAGGAGCTTGGGGAAAAAACTTATTATATCTTTCACGAGATGAATTCAAGTGATTATAATAGTTACTTTCACAATGGCTCCGATAAGACCGAAGATCCTCTTTTACATGCTTTTCCGAAATATCTATCGAATTATGGAATTTGATGTACAGTTTATACAGGTCATCATATTTAGTAGGAAGTCCTTCATTGTTAATTAAAACTATTAGGTTAGCTCTTGCCTTTTAGAATAATGCTTTATGAATCATTGTGAAGGTAAGCTAAAAATAACCTAACGTTATTATAGACCCGTTCTTCTCTAAATCTTGAGAGAGCATATGTGCTATCACCCTGCAGCGATTCATATGTCATTCTAGTAATTGGCGGCATAAAAGGTTTGACAAATGATTTACTTGTGGTACCAATTGAAGTGCTAGTATTATTATTACTATTGCCACACTTAATTTTATTAGTACCCCCATAAACGAAATTAGGATAATCATTAAAAATCCAAATCTGAAGAAGATGCCGATTAGGTAACAGAGATCGAGCTAGTGTTGAGAGTTCATACTATTGTCATTATTATTATAACTAATACTATTAACCTCATTAATGCTATGGATACTGACATTATCGTCATTATACTGTGTATAATTATTATTATTTTTATTAATTGGAAGCATTAAATAAGGTTTGTTCGAGAAATCAGGAGAGTTATTAAAAGAAGGTAGTAAAGAATGCTTTTTGTATAGTGGTGATGTACGGAACGTAAAATTCTTGTTAGATAAAATTTAACTATTTAAATCAGTATTACTATTATCATTTAATAATGTGTGTGTTTTGGTACTACTTTGTGTTTTTTTAATTGATTTACTAAAGCTAACATGTTTATTATTATCTGTTTTATTATTTTGATTAAATTTAATATTATTATTTTTACTAATATTTTTACTACTACTATTATTATTTTTCTTCATTTTACTATTTTTAATTACATTCTTATTGTTATTATTATTAATTTTATTAATACTACTATTATTCATTTTATTAATTTTCTTATTTTTCTTATTCTTATTATCAAAATTTATAATTCTATTTTTACTATTTTTATTATTTATTTTAGCTTTATTACTTATAGTTTTCCTACTAAAATCATTAAAATCTGCCACTATCGTACCAGGTTTCCACACGGTAGAATTCTGGGTTTCATTAGTTATAATTGGTGGGACACTAATTTTAAAATTAAAATATTTTGGATTGAATTTTAACCAACGTGGAGTAATCTTTTTACAATAAACGTCATCACAATTAAATTTTTTTTTATAAAATCAGTTAAAAAGTTTTCTGTAGTATTAAAGCATAAATTTGAAATTCTTCAATGGTGCTTCATCCAGTATGTCGCTAGAATTCAAAGAAGCATCAATGACCTCAGAAACATCGACGTTAAGTTCAGCAGAATTGTCCAAGGTATCTGATATCCTTAATTCGTTATCCGTATCCTTTTTAGCAGGTTCTTAATTGGAATTATTAATTTTGCAGTTATCCTAAAGTAGCTCTAATTTAGACTTAACAATATCAAAATCTGCTAAAACAACGTCTCTGAAACTCATTGATATATCACTAGCTGTAATATTTTCTTTAAGTGATGAATACTGTTTATTCAAATTATTCGTCACATTTTTTAATTCATCCAAATTTCTATTAATATTATTATTGTTGTTATTTGGAGTTGACAAAGGCTCAACAACAGCTGTAATTGATGAGATTTCTTTTTTTCAAACCTATTGTTTGTTCACTAATAGATTTCTTGACGTCACCTGGAAAACATGCCAAAGTATTATTCATTGCTTCAAAAGTTTTTCCATTTCTTAATAACGGCAGATAATTTTGCTACCGTTCCCAGATGATCAAGCTTCACAACATCAATTGCCTCAAAAATGTTATTGTAGAACTGTTCAAATGTTTTATTTTGCTCTAAACAATTATCGTAAACAAAATGCTTGACAAGAAACGAACTATACCAATTTCTTGGAGCATTGATACAAGCGCCATGAAATTTAAGATGACAAAAACCTCTACAAGAAACAGTTTCAGTTTTTGCATCATTAATCAAACAAATTTTAGCACTGCATTTGAATTCCATATTGTATAATTAATTAATTAAATTTATTTCACAATTTGATAATATTTATAAAAAAATTTTAATTGGGTTAGGTCAACTCACAAACTTTTAGCAAAATTGACAAAAAAAAATGATTTTTAAATTTAAAAAGTTTAAGTATATTAATATTATATTTTAATTATTGGATAATTTGCTGACAGCTACAAATTACAAATTAAAATTAAAAAAATTAAAATTTAAAAAAGTTAAGCGTAACAAAAAGCACGTATTTATACAGTGAAGACTAATTGAACACGTTGACCTGATTTAATTCCCATCCACAAAAAGAGCGACAAAGCAAACGTCGAAAACTACTGTGGTATAGCTACTTTATTGACTATTTCTAAGTTGTTCGAAAAAATGGTCGTAAACAAAATTAGACCCATCATAAACACAAAAATAAATGAACAGCAGCATGGTTTCAGAAAAGGTTGTTCTACCTAAACAAATATTTCGGTTTATACATCTGAAATCCTTAATGAAATGGAAGATGGTCACCAAGTGGATGCTATTTACACGAATTTTAGTAAACCTTTTGATCGTGTCGATCATAGTATTTTGCTTAACATACTAATTGTTGTATTAGGTATTTCGGGTACATTTCTTACATGGCTGTACTCTTACCTAACAAATAGAACTCAAAATATTAAATTCCAAGGTTTTTTATCGAACACAATCAATGTTACTTCAGGAGTAACACAAGGTAACCATTTAGATCCACTTCTGTTTAATATATTAATTTCAGACCTTTCGTTGCATTACTTAATGTTCCATTACTTCAGTCAAACCTTCATTCTTTACAAGAATGGTGGTTTTCAACAAGTTAGAGCTGAACATTCAGAAATGTAAGGCTATAAGTTTTATATGGAAAAGAACTAGTATTTTATTTGATTATTCTATTGATAATGTAACTCTAGAAAGAGTATACAGTATGACCGATTTAGTGATTCTTTTGGATGATAAGCTTAACATCCATCATCACGATGAGCATATGATTTCCAGGGCAAATAAAATGTTAGGACTCATTAAAAAAAGAGCTAAAGAATTCAGTAACATACCGGTGGCAAAATCTCTCTACTGTTCTTTAGTACGATCTATTCCAGAATACGGCAATATTGTTTGGAATCCTTCATTTCAAATACATTCCGATAGAATAGAATCTATACAAAAGCAATTCCTATTATTTGTTTTGAGAAATCAATATAATCCTATTCAATTCTACCTAATTATAATATAAGATTAAATTCATTGAACATGTTAACTTTTTCTTCACGCAGACAGATACTTTCCTGTTTTACTTTTAGCGTTTTAAATAAAAATATTGGCGTTCAGTTTTTGATAGATAGATTTAAATTAAACAATGAAGTTACAGTTACACGAAACACTAAGTATTTAATTGAAAATACTCATAGAACTGAATATGGAAGAAATGAACCAATTACCAGATGTTGCATTACAATCAACAAAAACAGTAATCTTAATTCAACACAAATATTAAGGAACACTTTCAAACAAAAATTAATACAATAATTTTAACCTGCATAATATTATATTACACTTCATATTGTACAAATTATTTTATTTTTACCTAAATGAGTTATATTAATTCAATTCTAACTGTGCTTTAGCTTTGTAAGCAATTTGTAATTTATAAGTTAATGTAATAATTTTTCTATTTTATTTTGTTCATGTTATTATTAAGTTTTAACCGTAAGATTTTTTTTTTAAAAACCTTGTTTTGGTTATAATAATAAATAAATAAATTAACTTTTCAAAATGCTTTTATATTTAATCCAATTACTTCTAAAACTTTAGAATATTTAAGAAAATTGACTCAAGATGATATAGATTCGCGCCATATTAGATCTTTAGGTAATAATTCTTTACAAAATGAATTATTACAATGTAGTTCTGTGATTTTGTATGCTTTATCGTCTATATCAACAGTTTCAACAAAATATGATAAGCGCAGCTTTACATCCACATCAACTTCGACGTCAACATCCACTTCTTCCAATATTTCTACATCTAATTTACCAACTAAGAAAGCTCGTTTTGTAACCAATTGATAAGGATATTACTACAGGCAGCAAGCTGGAATGAGTTAAGCATAAATACGATTGAGATAGTTTTTTGCATTCGTTATACTTCTCCAAATTTGCAGTTTCAACTACTTCTAGTTACCTCAGTTAGTTATTTAAAAATAAATTTAAATTAAACCTTGTTAAAATAGTAAATATTACTCCTAACAACCTTAGATCTAAACCTAAATATAAATCATTCAAAGTTATGGTATCCAAATCCAAAATTTGTGAAATAATTAATTATCAAAGATGAAAAAAAGTTACTATAATAAAAAATTCCATAGATAATTCTAATACTATTCCCCAGGAAAATGTTTCTACATATACAAATACACTTGTTCTGAATCCTTTTGCTGTTCCTTTTAACAATAAAAAAAATTAATATATCATTTCCTGCTTATAATACAAAATCAATTAGGAGTTCAAAATATCCCAACTTTATTCAAGGGACTACTTTCAAGCCAGTATCTAGCAAATCAACTGATACTGACTTAAGGATTAATAATAATAACATCAATACAAATAAAAATAATAAGAATAATAACAATGATAATAATAAAAAAAATAATATTAATAACAATGATAATAATAATATTAATAAAAATAATTCATTATCAATAAATCCGCTTTTACCACCTATTGTCATAATAACAAAACAATCACTAACAGAGGACTGCCAATACGCTTTATCAAGATTTAGAGATGAGAGAATTCTTCTTAATGTAACACTCTTCCTTGCTTATTTACATAACGACTCATATAATCGTGTCATAGAGGGTAAAACAAGAACTAATTTATCTGTTATCATTCACAATGAGGGCCTAACATCTAACTTCAAAGATTTGTATAATCTTTACCTTATATATTACAAAGATATAGTCTTCACAACAAAAGAGGTCAAAGAGGACCTTAAGGCTTATCGTAGTCACTGCGACAGTAACTACTATAATCACTCAAATCAATCTCGTGAGAACTATAACAAGTTTTTTTGGTCGAACTCTAAGTAAACATGTAAATCTAATCTCTTTATCTAACTCGAAAAATAAAATAACCTCAGAAAATACTAACCAGATAAATAAGATTAAAATTTTTTATCATAACTGTACTGGTATGAGCGAAAAGCTTAAAAAACTTTATGTTGATGCTAAAGTCATGCATTTTAATGTACTAGCTCTAAATGAAATACGGCCAAGGAATCGTTTAGAAACCAAGAAATTCTTGATGATAATTGGTCCATTTACAGGAGCGATTGTAATTATCGATTTACAAATAGTTTGTGAGGTGGTGGTGTATTAATTGTTGTAAGTAATAACTTACCTAGTGTACCATTAATCACTAGTACTTTTCAATCATTTGAACACCAATTTATTAAAATTAATTTAGGTAGGAATAATTTATACCTAGGTATTGTTTATTTCCCCCCCCAACTCTGACAATTTCTCGATTTTCGTTTTTGGCGATTTCAATCGCCGGCTCTTTTTTTTTGCTGTTGATGATTCTGACGATGTGTTATTACCAATCAACTTCCAGGACGAGATTAAATTCGGTCTTATCAGCGTTAAGACCGAAACCGTTATTAGTTATCCCAACAACAATAGTAAATGGTTAAATTTTGCATTTTCAAATGCATATGATAGAGTGGTGGTGCTCGCTGATGAAGAAAATTAAATTTATTCATAAAAGACTCTGACTTATAACGCAGTGGTTAAGTCGCCAACATTTCAACCAAAGGATCTTGGGTGCAAACCCCGATCAGGTCATATAAATAAAAAATATGTATATCGTATAATTATAATAGTAGTAATAATAATAATAATAACAATAATAATAGTAATAATAACAATAATAATAGTAATAGTAATGGTAATAATAGTAATAATAATAATAATAAAAATAATAATAACAATAATAATAACAATAATAATAATACACTGATGGCCCTGACTCTGTAGTAAAATAATAATAATATTAATAAGAATACTAATACCAATAATAACAGCCGCTACAGTGACAGTGGGGGTTGTCAATAATTTGCTCATGTTGTTATATACTACTACATGTTGTAACTGTTGTAGCGGCTATAGTCACTGTTACGAAAATTGTAATAATAATAAGCGGATTCATTGTTTCCTTACAATCCCACTCCCAATTCAATGTTTCCGTATCCATTTCCTATCCTTTGCTATCCCTACTCCCTAGCCAATACACTGTGTTCGCTGGGAAGGGTTTCATTTCATTATATTGTCCAAAGGAGAAGATTCAGCAAGAATCTAACAATACCAAGGGGGAAATTCTTGGTGTCTTTGGAAGATTCTTACCTCCCTTAGGAACAAAAAAAAACAAAAAAAAAAAATGAAATCTTATTAATAAATGAACTGGTGTACCTTAAAGTCATACTTCATATTCATGATATCAATAATTCTAATATTCATACCACAACCGTGTTGTCTTAAAGAAATATAATCCATCATCTGAACACTAGAAGTAAAAACATGCTACATTTAGAAAAGAAAAATACTTCTCATTTTGGAACACTAACGACAATTCATCTGGTAATAAAATGGTACAACAATATACCAAATAATGTAAGTACTAGACAATCATCTTACAAAACAAGAGTTAATTAATAACTTATTAAACAATTATGGCAATATTCAATTTAATAATTTAAATCAAGTGTAATCTATTTAATTATTGATCTATTTTGTTTTAAACTTTTTAAATAATTTTTATTTTTTGTTGTTGTTATCTCGTTTTTAAATTTTCATTTTATTTAAGTTTTGTTTTATTAATTTGAAATTCTTATTTTTGTTGCTACAATTTACCTTCTATTTTTTTTAGTTCATTTATTTTTGTTTTTTTATTAATTTTTATTCTTCTTTAACATACCTTCGATTTTTGAATATTTTCTTTTAACTGAATTTAATTTGTTACTGAATTTAAAATATGATTGTTTTTCGTTTTTGAAGAATTGATATTAAATTTAAAATCATATATATATATAGTCTTAACATGAGAATTAATAATATTCTCTTTAGACATTTAAAATAAAACGAGGAAGAATACAGTTGCCTTTGGCAACTCTTAGATACCCGTACGAACCGTTAGTATGTTCACAGCCTGTCACTCTGCTCACAATATTATTTTTTTAATATTTTAGTATTTTAAAATAATTTGGGGAATTTTATAATTTCTAGAACTATGGGTTGTACATATATTCAAACTATATGTTTATATGTACATTCTTCAAAAGCAGATTCTAACCTTTCACATAACGATTATCAATCCAAAACTTTTTCAAATATTCTATAGTACCATTTAATACTAAGCGGTAAATGTATATTAAATTTACTTAGTACAAAATAGTAAATATAATTTTAAATATTATATTATATTATGTTTAAATATTCCATTGACAGAATAATTTCTTATAAGTACAATAAAATACATATATGTATGTAAATACGGCGCTATATAATATACATCTTTACTCTTATCATTCATTCACTAGTAACATATACGATATGTAAATAAACATGATATTATATAAGTATGTATATATATTAATATCATATAAATAAAAATTCTTCAAGCAACCGTTATGTTGTTTATTTATTTACATTTTTATGTACTACGCATTATATCCTCAACAATTTCAAATTATCGAGTAAAACAAATGCAAAAAATTTGTTGAAGAAATTTGTTAGAAAATTTGAAAAAATCAAGTAACACTTTCGTCAATTATAAAGTAACGCTATATTATTAAAAAAAGTTGTTAACAGAAATAAGAATATAATGTTGAAGCTTTAATTTTTATGTATTACTTTAAAAAAATTTTAACAGGTGTTCAAGTTACAGGTGTTTAAAAATAGGAAATTTTCAGTTTTTGACCCCTTACAGCTCCTAAACGGGGGGTGATACAAAAAAAATTTCTGAAATGACTCATACTTATTTTCAAAGATCTAACTTCTGTCACATAACTTAAACCGTTTAGAAGATAGAAGGGTTGAAGGATTTTGCAAAATTTGAGTTTCACATAACGGTAAATTAAGACACCGTATGCCACAAATATATATTTATTGTATATATACTTTTAAAGCTAATAAAAGTAGTAATCGTTTGGCGTTTTCAAAATGAAGATATACCTTATACAACTTGTGCTATAACAATTTAAATATAGAGCTTTTTGAACCTTTGGGGAGCTGTAGCTCCGTAACGGGTGGGGCTACAAAAAAAAGTTATAAAAAATAAAATTAATACTTTTGTGAGGTCTATCAGTAGTTAAAATTTCATAGCTCTATTGCAAAAAAAATGTGGGGATCTAAAAGTTAGGTGTTTGAGAGCTACCCTAAGGCTTGGTCCAAACTCAACCAAAAAAATAGGGAACCTACAAATTACTCCCAAAATATTTTGTGTAAATTTCAAGATTCTAGCTTTCTTAGTTTTTGAGTTAGCGTGCTGACGGACGGACGGACGGACGGACATGGCTCAATTTTTTTCTGATCCGATCCATACCTTTGAAGGTATATCTAGCTCGCTTATTTCGAGGTGTTACAAACGCAGGAGTAATTTTATTATACCCGATCCTATCGTACGGGTATAAAAATGAATGAAATAAATGAAATGATCGTTTTACTAACACTAATCATCATAATGCAATCATCTTTGAGTTTTCTACTATCATCCCGCTCTCGGGCAAAACTTACAATAACGAAATTATATATGATTTCCGTAATGCTGAATACTAAAGTATTAATAATGCTTTATCATCTACTAACTGGGACGACTGTTAGCACAACAGCATATCAACTTACTGTATCTTTTATTTAAAATTTTTTGAAATTATGTTTTTGTCCCTAAAATCCGTAAGACAAACTAAACAACGATACCATGGTTAGATAGTGAACTTAGAACTTTGCGTAACCAGTGCAATAAAATATACAGGAAAATTAAACACGAAATAGCACGAAGCGGTAACTTTTTGAATAGGTATAAGCTACATGCAAATGAATTTAAACTGAAAGCATATACAGCCTACGAAAACTATGTATATAGTATGTGAATAGTATAGGCAAGAAATGAATTAGTGATCCCAAAAAAATTTTCTAATTTGTCAACATAAAACGAAAGATAATCGACTACCCTAATTTAATATCCAAGGACAATACTTTTTCCACTTACCTCTTGTATGACATTGACAATGACATTTTTGAAGCTATTATGAGTCTGGACAAAAAAAGGGTGCTGGACCTGATCTAATCCCTCCACTCTCCTTATATAACTGTACTCATTATCTAATTACTCCTCCTCATTTCATTTTAAACAAATCGCTTTCGAATGGAGTTTTCACACATGTGTGCAAATCCTCTCATTATAGAGGAATAAATAGCCATCCTATCAACCTAAATTATTCGAATTACCAAACTTATTCGAAAAAAATTGTTGAGATTAAATTACTCCTGTAATAAATGCCAAACTTTACGAAGAACATCACGGCTTCAGAAAAGGTCGTTTCACCACAACGATCCCTATATTTTACATATCTGAAATCCTGAATAAAATGGAGAAAGGATATCAAGTTGATGCTTTTTACACTCATTTTAGCAAGGCCTTCGATCGTATAGATCACTACACTTTGCTAAACAAACTTACAACTTTTGGTATCTCAGGTTCTTTTCTTGCATGGCTAAACTCTTATTAATTTGAAAGGGCCCCAAACGTTAAATTTCAAGGAATATTGTCTAATCGAGGTTACTTCTGGTGTACCACAAGGTAGCCATTTAGAGCTACTTTTGTTCAATATATTTATTTCTGATCTTTCAGAATATTTGGGTACTATACCTCACATTGCGTTTGCTAAAAATATATCAAGTCGTAAATGATAGTTCTGACGCAGCTTTACTTCAAACAAGCTTGTAGTCATTACATGATTGGTGTACAACCAACAAATTAGAGCTCAATATACAGAAAAGTAAGGTAATCAATTATACCCGTAAACGTTCTTCTTTAGTGTACGACTACAAAATAGATAATCTAATACTTGAAAGGGTGTTTAGTATTACTGATCTTGGAATTCTTCTAGATAGTAAACTTAACTTTAATCTGCACTATGACCATTTAATTTCAAATAAAATGCTAGATTTCATTAAGAGATGATGAACTAAAGAATTTAATGACTTAGCTGTGACAAAAACTCTATAAAAAAAATGTCAAAAATGTCAAAATCGTCAAAAAAAATTTGCAATAGATGCAATAATAATATTAACATCAGAAAAGATAAAGCACCACCATTGAAGATATAAACTGTATACAAGGAAGCCTAGAGAAACTTTAGTACTGCCCTTCTTGCAAAGGAAAAATGACAAAAAGGAAGTCCACTAGATTTAATAACACAGTTCCTAATATAAAAGTAAACACCAACCATCAGTATGCCAATGGAGCTCTAAGGAATTATAATCAAACCATTATACAGAAGTTCGACGACATATTAAACAAACAATCTTTACAAGAACTTAGGCTAAACAACATACAATTGGAATTGAAATAGATATGAAAAAGCTGAAAAAAAAAAGTTTGCCTGCGTAAAAGTTGGTAAAATATTTGTAAGAGAAAACGAAAAGTCAAAAATTATACGTTTGTTATCAGACAAAAATTTATTAGAATTTAATGTTACCAAATAATTGTGATGATTACAATATTTTACCAGTACCCACCCAAATCGCCAACTTGCCAAGAATTGAATATGTAAAGTTTACAGCTGAATTTTCACTAAAAATATTATATCCAAATATACACAACAAGACTTAAATTCTTAAACATACTCCCCTTGTCTTCACCCTATACTCATAAATACTTTCAATTTACATCAACACTTTTTCAATTTACTGACCTCATACAATTAATTCTAACCAATTCATAAATTTATTGGAATGATATTATAATTTTTGTGTATTAATTTTCAGAAAAAAGTCATTGTAATTTAATTGCATAATAATGTTCATATATTCATAATTCTCTTTTAAGTATTTTAAGTATATATTTATATGTCATCAAGTTTTATTTTCTTTTTTTTTGTAGTACGGTTTATTGTTTACATACATATCATTAAGAATTATAAAATTTACTTAAGAATTTAAGTTTTATGCAGGTAATAAAATTTTGTATTGCATAACTTTTATTTTTTAAGTCTTTAATATATTTTTTTAATATTATGCATATAAATTAGTCATTAAGAATTGCAATCATATTTCATGTATTTTTTCAATACTAATATTATAAAGCCTGTTCTTTTTTGTTTTTTGTTTTAAATATACACATAGCTTGTTTTGGTAATTAAATAAATAAATAAACAATTATAATAATAGTAATAATAATGATAATAATAGTAATTATACCAATAATTGCTACAATGGAACTATCTTGGGTTATATCATGCAGGAAGGTATTATATACTACTGCACGTTGTAATCCACTGATGGTTTGAATCTGTGGTAAAATAATAATAATATTAATAAGAATACTAATATCAATAATAATAATAATAGCTGCTACAGTGACAGTAGGGGTTGCCTTCAATAATTACCTCATGCAGTAAGGTGTTATATACTACTGCATGTTACTGTACTTTTAGCAAAATAGTAATAATAATAGGCGGGTTCATTGTTTCCTTACACTCCCACTCCCAATTCAATGTTTCCATATCCTATTTTTTTTAATCTTTTCCTATCCTTACTCATGCATTAGCAGGTAAGGGTTTCATCCCGTTATATTGGGTAAAGGGGGAGAATCTGACGCTACCTAGGGGAAATTCTTTGTGTCTTTGGAAGATTACCAACTTCCTATGGAAAAGAAAAATGATAAAGTGTCGCCTTTATCTACTTATATGTTTTTATATAGTTGTCTCTTTTCAATCCTTTTTTGGACATAATGAAAATCATGCTTATTTTTACAATATTAACTTGTTAAAAAATATCAATGAGCTCTTCGTAAATTATTAGATTTTTTAACACCCGATTGAGGTAAAATCTTTAAATTTTTTTCAAAACTGTTCAAAAAATAAAAAAAATAATTGAAGAAATAATTGATGTATGATTGATTGAACAAAATGTTTTTGTTTAAAAAAATTGATAGAAACCAATATTACCTGAATTGCTGCACGAGCACCACGACTTAAAGCTGGCATAATGCTTGTATGAATTACACATAATTTTTGTTGTCCATATGTAAAAGCATCAATTGTGTAACATAATTCAGGATTAAGGTTGGTAGGCTCTTTATATAGGGAAGCTGTAATAATTGATCTGTTATTTATAAATTGTCCATATTTATGGTTTGTATAGCTAGAATTTAAAATCGTTAAATTTTTAATTGAATCTGTAATAATCCAATTGTTACTGAGTTCACCGTTAGAAAATTTTGAGCTTGTAATTTCATTAATCAAATCTAAATTTGCATTTCTTCGTTTATAAAAGCTTCTAATTTTTCGTATTAATTTTTGTTTTGAATTATTGTGTATGTTTGCATTTTTTATGGAAAGCTCAACTGATCTAGTATGTTTCGCTAGACTAAAATTTGATGGCACGAAGTATTGTGTTCCTTCAAAATTTGCTAACACCACATTTTGCTTTTGACGTTCTTGCTGGCAATTTTTACAATTTTCCCGTCTTTTTTTATTGCTGCGTTTAAAATTTTTAATTACTTCTCTTGCATTAGAGCCTTTTTGAGAAAACGACTTATGAGTATCAGTAGCAAGAGCAGAAAGCATTAATGTAGTTTCTGCGGATTTTTTTTTTTTTTTTTTTAATGTTGTAAGATTCTGCTTCTGTTGTAGTAGTACTATAGTTTTTGCAGTTTCGTACTTATCTGAATCATCAACATCAGGTGGAGTTTGATCATTTAAAAGAAGAACTTGTGGAGTAATTGAATTTCTATCTATTGAGAAATTGTTCTTTATAAAACCATTGTATCTACGCTGCTCGAGTTTATTTAAGGTAGTTTTAATTTTAGAAGTGTTTATATTTAAGGGCAAGTTATTTCCTTTTTGAATATTTGGAAAAACTACAAATTTACTTTGGAAAGTTTTATCATTTTTCGTCAAATTTTGTAACATTAAAATATGATTTTTTAAGTCTTCTATATTACTTGAAGAATCTGTTGTAGAAATTGGTGAGCTTTTTAAAGTATAAGTTTCTATTGTGGTAGTAATTATTAAATCTTCTTCAGCAGGAGCCTTTTTCAGGGCCATTGGTACAATAAATTTTCGATCTTCAACTGTTAAACCAGGAAATGTCTGTTGGGTATCGTTTGGGTCTTCCTCCAATAGTTCAATATCTTTTTGATCCATTTCTTCTGCAATAACATCTTCAGTCAAGCCATATTTTCGATTTGCAGCTGGTGTTGTTGGAATTTTTTTAGTCAGATTTGATATTACATATCCAGTTGTAGAATTCCGTAAATCAATGGGTTTGATAAAAGCACCAAGCTTTTGTAAGCCTTCTTGGTGCATTAGGGCTTGTTCATCTTTTGTTATGTTTATTGGAACACTATTATTTGTTATCATTTCAAACTCAGCACGAAATTGAATAAAAGGTGATTTTATTCCCAAGCAACTGAAAATAAAAATAGAACACAATTAAAGCTCTATTATATTAAAAAATATATATTAATATATCTAATATTATGTCTTTTTTTCGTAGATATTTAATGTTCATTGTCCATTTTCAGACATTTTTAAATTGTAAAATTAAAAACAAGCACACACCATTTAACCCCGAAAACTACAGTTAAATGGTAAAACTGTCAACAAATGATGTTTATGTAAAGTAAATAAATAAGATTTTATGAAAATCTGAAAGATGATTTCGTAAGAATATGAATCAATTTATTTATAAAACTTATAAGAAATTGTAAGAAAATTGAGACAGAGAGTAAAATAGTGTTGACACTTTTAACGATAAGAACATTTAATAATAAATTAAAATTGTAAAATAGCGAAATTAACATTAAATGTTTATTTACAAAATATGATCAATAAATCATTCGAAGTATCAATACAAGCTATTTTGGGTTATATTTCCGTACGATTTCTGTGGAATTGTGTGTGACGAGATTAAGAAAAAAGGATTATATTTAAATTTTTCTGATTTTTTACGTTCATTATATTTAAAATATTGATTCAAACTTTTAATTTTTTAATCTTAATAAAGTTTTGTAAATGAAATTGTATGTGAATTTTTTAAATAAAGAAAAAAAAAATTTTTTTATGCTTGTGTACAAGCTACTGGAAATATCATGATGCTAAATGCGCAACAGTGGCACCTCTGTGAAAATATAGGCACAAAATATTTATATATTAACTTATATAACATCCATTCATTTCTTAAAACAGGTGTTGCAAAGCTCTTTCAAACTAGTTATCGTACTCCAATATGTGCAACTGCTAGTTTAAATATACCGTTATTTTAAAGAAAAAAAAATTAATTTTTAGGTTTTTTAATTTTTTGAAAAATATTTCCATGTTTTATCAATGCTTTTGAATAATGAATGTATGATGATTTTGAATCATGTAATTTGATTTTATTTTTAAGGATCTATGCTACGCGCTGATGATGCTGCAATAAAATATTCGGCAAAAATGAATTGGAATTAAGAACATATTGCACGATTTATTTTTATTTGATAGTCTAAAATCGTCTAGTAATAGAATTAAAAAAGACCAAACTTCTACTGTTTTGAAACGAGATATTTAAGAATATATCATTTTTGTACAATAATATATATAATAACCAAATCAAGGTACTGAAAAACTTTAAATAGCTAGACATGGGCATTGATTGTAACCATAGACTGGTATTGGAAAAAGACTTTTAAAACTAAAGGGACACTCCGCGAAAAGACTTTTAACAAAAGGGGAACTTCGCAAAAATACTTTTAACAAAAGAAACACTTCGCAGAAAGACTTTTAACAAACTAATATTATTAACAAACAAATATTTTTGTAATAAATATTTATTAAAAAGATATGCATAGATATATGTATATTAGGAGTGATTTTAGTTGGCATCAAAATCAGGGTTTTAATAATTTGTTAAGCTGGGGGTTTGGGGGGACTATTTAAAAGTTGTTTAGTTGAAGTGAGGGCTTAACACTTGCCAAAACTCGAATGACAAACATCTATTTCGCCTAAGTCCATTTATCAAAAAACTCACAATGCACAAAATTAATTAGCGGATTTCTCACTTAACAAATTTGCAATTGGCAAATATCTATTTGTCAAGATTTTAAAAAAAATGTCTTTTTAGCTAATTCGGAGGGATTTTGTATAGTTGGTTACACAATTAGACTTGCCCCTTTTCTAGAATATTTATTTATATTTAAAATAAGTGAGATTCTGAATTAGGAGGGATTTTAAAGTCAGAGTTATACGCTTTTCCCACACTATTTTTATGTATGTATATGTGAGATTCTCAATTAAAAGAGATTTTATAGTTGGTGTATACATGTACATATGTACATATATGTACAGAAATATAAATACTATACTTTCTTTATTAAATATATATTTTAAAAAGTTTGTTTATTAAATATTAGTTTGTTGAAAGTCTTTTTGCGAAATGTCCCTTTTGTTAAAAATCTTTTCGCAAGGTGTCCTTTTTGTCAAATGCCTTTAGCTGAAATGTCTTTTTGCGAAATGACTTTAGGCCAACTGTTATATATTATTTACACATTATACTTAAACTGGTATTCTATCATTGAAAGTGATATTTTCATTAATTTCTTGATTTATATTAAAATAATTTAATATCATAAAACTTTGTTTGAATTCTCTTAAATTACTATTACATACTGTTCCAGTTAAATTTATTGAACAATTATTAAAACTGAAGATGTGATTTCCATTTATTCTAAATTTTCGTTCATCACAAGTACTATTAAAATTTACATTAATCTGATTTATTGGTAAAATTAATCCTATTCTTAAAACATTTTTAAACAATTTTCTTTTAAAATACAGTTTTCCGATATTACCAGTAAGTAATGGGGCACCTTGGCGTGGGAATTATTTGCGAGAAAGAGATAGCAATATCAATGTCAATGAACTCATGACAAAGGTGTTTGAACTTTTAAGGAATGTTTTTGGCGCGTGCGCATAGGAATGTTATTAAGCTTTATGATCACGACAAAGGTGTTTGAACTTTTAAGGAATATTGTTGGTGCGTGTGCATAGGAATGTTATTAAGCTTTATGGTCACGAAAAAGGTGTTTGAACTTTTAAGGAATGTTGTTGGCGCATGTGCATATAGAAAAGTTGTTTATTGTGAATAATTGCATTATAGATTGAAATGTTTTTTTTTTTTTTGCATTATGTTAGTTTGAAAGCTTTTTTAACACAAAAATGTAGTTGTTATTTATGAGATAAATAAAAAGCAGTTATTGACCTTGATATTGTTTTCTTAGTTTAAAGTAATTTAAAGTAAATGTTGTATGTATAAAATCGTGAAAAAAAAAGAAAAAAAAGTTGTTTAGATTAATTAAAAAGTTGTATTAGAAAGATAAAAAAAGTTGATTTATAAGTACATGTTATTGTAGAGCGAAAATTTAAGAACACGTGTAGAAAAATGAGGTGTAGTATTTATTTATTTTTTTTTAATTATTAATTTAATTTAGAGTAAAAAAACAAAAAGAAAAGAAAAAAGTTGTATTTATTCATTTATAATTACTTGTTATTGTAGAACGAAAATTTAAGAACAAGTATAGAAAAATTAGGTGCAGTTTTTAGTTTTTTTTTTTTTTTTGCATTGTTAAAATGCTAGTTTGAAAGCTTTTTTAACACCAAAATACAGTAGTTATTTATAAGATAAATAAATGCAGGTATTACCCTTGATATTGTATCTTAGTTTTATGTATTATGCAAATTTGAGATATGTTATTGAAAACTATAAATGTGCAAAAAAATTTAATAATTAATTGTAAAAATAAAAAAGCAAATTAGTTTCATATAATATCGTTTTTATTTACCCAAGAATTGTGATCTTTATCAAAACCTAACCATTTAACAAAACTTAGATTTCCGTTTCTTTTCAATATTTCTTCAACAAGAAAAATGTCAGGATTTTTGACTCGAGTAAGTTCAGTATCAGTAAAAAGAACCTGAAATCGCTGTTTTTGTATAATCAAGTAAGTTGTAAGTAATTGAGTCTGTGCGTTTTACTTCTTTAATTGTAAATATTTCTGTTGACCAGTTTGTTTGATAACCTTTTGGAAAGTTTCCTTTGTATTTACTTATGCGTACATAATCTCCAACTTTGTATTTTGCTTTCTGATAAAATTTCGGTAGCATGTAAATGTTCTTCAAAATATATTTCTCGTTTGCTTTTGTAACACTTTTTTAGGTTGAAGTTTAATTGTATGATGATATGTTGAGTTGTATTTCTCAATAAGGGAGGGCAAAATATCCACTTATAATTACCCTGAAAACTAAACTTCTGGATGCTTTCATTTCATAATATGTATGATAATGATTATTTTTTTTTTATTTCCCTAAGTTTTCTAAATTCTTTGTTAAAAAACTCTTTACCTTGATCAGGTTGAATATTTTTTGGGAGTGGTCCAGCACCGTTGAAAATGTTTTGCATGCCAAGTAAAACGTTATTAGCATTTTTAGTTTTAATAAGCTCAGCATAAGCATATTTTGAAAAGATATCTATTACAGTTAATAAATATTTATTTCATTTGTTATATTTTGCATATGGAATCATTTCTAGTAAATCGATTTGCCATGTATCGTTTAAACTTTTTGAATAAATTTTCTTCGACGAAAGTTTGTCTCTGGTCTATGTATTTCCTTCTGGCTGGTCTATGTATTTCCGATACTATTTGTGCCCTTGACATTATGCCTGTACCATTTAATCAGATTTTCCAATTTTATTTTATAATTTTCTATAGAGCAAAAGTTACATGTATCCAGTCCAGATGACAAGTTGTCGTAAGCCCAAGAACAAAGAGCAAAATGAGTTCCGTATATTGACGTAAATGTTTCTGTTGTTGAAAATTCTTTAATGCATTTATACATGTGAAAAATACGTTGCTTATGCTCATTTAATAAGACAGAGAGAAATATGATTTTAAAACCTCTTCCACTTCTTTCACCACCATCTTTTAAAATGAGAATAAGTTATACACGTTTATGCTTTTATATATATAAAGAACAAATCTAATTACCTTTCAATGACTTCTAAAACACGAGCCAATAATGATATAATTTAATCATCCATTTACAATTATGGTTGCGGGAACATCTGGATATGGAGAAACAATTTCCATCTGGATTTGTATGTAACTTAATTAAAAATATTAACAGATTGATACATCCAAAAATTGAAAAAATAAAATGGTGTAACCCAGAAATGTCTGCTATTCCAACAAATATAAATTTCCCTGATATAAATTTTTATAACAGAATTCCAGAAGAGCTTGGGGAAAATAAACCTACTTTAATTGTTTTAGATGATTTAATGTTATATTCTGCAAATAAACAGGTATGCAAACTTTATACTAAAAGTTCGCACCATCGCAATTTATCTATTATATTATTAAAGCAAAACGTTTCTCATCAGGAGAAATTCTCTCGAGATATTTAATTAAATTGTAAATATTTGGTGCTTTTTAAAAACTCTCGAGACAAATCCCACCTGATAGACAACTGTATCCGGTAAATATAAAAGGTTTCCTAGGGGTATATAATGAATCAACTTCAAGTCCACATGGTTATATTGTGTTAGATTTAACATAAGACGTTAACGATTTGTTTCGTATTAGAACTAATATTTTTTTTCTGTCTTTCCCTTTTTCTCTAATTAATTATGTCAATTTATAATGTTAATGATTACAATTCTTCGCCTTTATTGAATCAAATTAATTACCATAATTATAATTTTAGTGTTGCTCAACAAAATATTAGGAGTCTTAGAAAAAATTTTGATGTTTTTGTAACCAATTTACTAGCTCTTGATCATTTGCCAGATATTATATTCCTAACTGAGATTTGGATTTTTGATTATGAGGTAATTAATTTCAATTTTCCTAATTACAATTTTTATGCCTTTTGTAACAACACATATGCAGCTGGTGGTGTTGCAGTTTTTATAAGAAATGATATTAAATATGTGGTGGAATCTGTTAACCTAGTTAATTCTGATATTTTAAAATTCGACTGTGTCATCAATAAACTTTCTTTTTGTTTTATTTGCATATGCAGATTTCATAATCGAAATATTCCTGCTTTTTTAAATGAATTTTCTTCTTTTATTAAACAAATCAGCTCAAAAAATTGTGTTGTACTTGGTGATATTAATATTGACATTTTGAGTAGTTCAAATTATGTTAAAGATTATCTGTGTTTAATGTCTTCATTTGGTTTTTATTCAACAATTAATGACCACCTCCACTACTTGCATTGATCATATCTTTGTTAGAACTCAAAAAATCATAAATGTCAATTTAATTGGTATAGTAATGGACTTAAAAATTAGTGATCATGCAATGACAAGTAAATTAATAATATTCCTACTAATGCTAAATCAAAATATACTACAAGAAATACTATGAGACCTGAATATGTTAAATTAAATGAATGTTTGATATCTGAATCATGGCTAGAAGTTTATGCTGAAGATGAACCTTCAATTGCTTTTGAACAATTCATTTCAATTTTAAATAAGCATATTGTCACAAGTTCATGTAATTATGTACATTATTGTAATAAATTTAAAAAACTTAAGCCATGGATGTCGAATGAACTAAGAAAAATAAGAAATAGGAATAAATTTATTAAACGAGTCAACAATACGTGTTTCTCTAATAATAGATTAAAACTTTATGTTAAGAAGCTTAGTAAGTCTATAAAGGATGATTTAGATAAATGTAAGGAAAATTACTATCTTAGAGAGTTTAATAACTCTAAAGGGAACGTGAAGAAAGAATGGAGTCTTGTTAACAAACTTCTTAGTAAAAAATCTAAGAATAATGAGGTAGTGTTGGAAACTAATGAGAATTTAATTTCGGATGATAAAACTATTGCAAACCATTTCAATGAATTTTTTATAAATATTCCTTCTAAGTTTAAGTTAACTAATTCTTTTATTAGAGCAGAAGATATTACAATAACTGAGTTATCCCCTAGTTTATCTAGCTTTTTTTTTAATCATATTTCTGAACTTATAACTATAATTATAAAAATTCTAACTCATGTTCATTTGGCAATGTTTCTAATAATCTGGTTAAAAAGATTTCTTGGTTTATTGTTGATGTGCTAGCTTTTATTTTTAATAAAAGCGTAATATCTGGTATTTTTCCATAAGAATTAAAATTAGCTGTAGTTATACCTCTGCACAAAAAGGCAGTAAATCGGATATGAATAACTATCGTCCAATATCTTTACTATCTACGTTTTCCAAAATCTTTGAGAAAGCGATTAAAAGCAGAATTTTAAAGTTTTTAAATAGGAATAATTTTTTCAGTATAAATCAATTTGGCTTTCTCAGTGGTAAATCAACAGAAGGTGCCTTATTAAAGTTTTGTGAGGAACTTTATTATTCTCTGAACAACTCGAAAACTTCATCAGCTTTATTTATTGATATTACGAAGGCATTCGATCTAGTTGATCACGAAATTCTTCTTGCAAAATTGCATTGTGCTGGTTTTAGAAATTCTATAAACTGGTTTCGTTCCTATCTCACCGGCAGATGTCAATCTGTAACAATTAAAAATCTGCATAGTAATTTGTTGTCTGTGAATCATGGTGTGCCGCAAGGCTCTGTTTTAGGTCCTATTTTGTTTATTATTTTTATAAATTCACTTTACGCTCAACCTTTTAAAGGCAAACCTACGGCTTTTACCGACGATACTGTTTTCACTTACAGTAGTATTAATCACTTTGAAGTAGTAGTAGATATGAATCATGATTTAGATTTATTGAGGCGATGGTTCTTTAAACATAACTTATCAATTAGCAATAAAACTAAATACATGACTTTTAGCATTAGTTCTTCACTAGTTATTGATTATAACTTGTACTATCATGGATCTACTTGCAATAAATTACCATTACAAGTTGTTTCATTTATTGACAATTCTGTTAACCATTATTGTAGTGATTGCTTTAAAATTGATTGTGTTACAAATTTCAAATATCTTGGATTGTTTATTGATTCTAGACTTAATTGGAGCCATCACATTGACTACTTGATCTTTACCTTAACAATGTTATTAGGCAACTATATCACATTAGAATATATGGCTCTTTAAATCTGGCATCCATGGTTTATTATGCTCTTTTTCATGCTAAGCTTCAGTATGGAATTGTATGCTGGGGTGGTGCCTACTGTAACAAAATAAGGCCTCTACTGATTGTCCAAAAAAGAGCTATCAGAATAATCTGCAAAAGCAGCAGAATGTCACCCTCTTTTGAACTATTCAAAGTGCTAAAAATACTGAAAATTAGAAACCTCTCTTTTTACAAAACTTTGAAAATCTTTTATATGCAATCGGGGAATATGGTCTTAAGCCGTTTGTATAGATATAATCTGAGAATCAATAAGAGAAGTCTGGTCTCTGTTCCTCTTTTTAATAGACATCACTACTGCCAATTCTTTACAATCACAGCACCTAAACTCTTTAATAAATTACCTTCTAATATAAAAAATTCAAACTCACTATCAAGATTTCTCAAACTGACTAAAAAGTGGCTTTTAAATATTAATTCTGCAAATGCTGATGAGCTTTTAAATACATTAGTTTGAAATTTTACATAAATCTTTAAAATTGTTATTTTTGTTTTTGACGGATTTTTTTATTTATTTGATTTTTATTTTTTGTAACCCCATACATACATAATTTTATTAAATGCATTCTAATTTTAAACTATTCAATACTTGCTTTTTAGCGACAGAATAGATTTTCTTTATTCATATCTATCTTATTTTAAGTTTTTCTCATTTGAATTATTTGGTAGCATTTATTGTTCTCTTTCTTTTATTTTAATACGTTATTTTGAATAATTGTTGCTTTAAATTAAATTTAATTTAGTTTAATTGAAAACATATTTTGAATTTGTAATATAGTACTATAAATGTAAATAAAAAAAAAAACTAGGAAATTCCAACAAATTATAACAAGGTAGAATGTAAACCAACGGTTTTTAAAAGCGCACATTTCCAAAACTCAATATAAACTGTTTAGAATTGTGACTTGCACAAAAATTTGAAAATTTCATGTAATAAGAAAAAATGTGAAAACAGGACATTTTTGAAATTTTGAGGGGCCTTAATTCTGGAATCCTATATAACTAAGAAAAGCCGTTAACACACATAAGAATATATTATTGAACCTTTAATTTTCATGTCTTGCCGAAGAAAAATTTGTACAGGTGCCTAAGTTACAGGTATCTAAAAATAGCAAATTTTAAATTTTTGAGGCGTAATAACTCTTAAAGAGGGGATGCTACCAAAAAATTTTCTGAGGAAACTTATACTTATTCTAAAAGTTCTTTCTTGTGTCAAAATTTAAGGTTCCTATCTAAAGGCGTGCCGGAGTTATGAAAACAGAAATTTCATGCTGAGGTTTTGAAAATGTGAAAAAAAGAAAATGTGGTTTTGACATAACGGTAAATTTAAATAGTAAATTACAAAATATTGCATAATTTTCATATTGTCTTATGTAGATAATAAAATGTTCGATCTTCTGGCGGTTTTAGATTGCACAACTATTACGCAGAGCCTGAGATATATACATCTGAAAATGGGGGTTTATCGCAATTTTGAAGAGCGGCAACTTTGGAACCCTTTACAACTAAAATAAACCTTTAACACAGGTAAAAATATATTACTGTAGCTTAAATTTTTATATCTTGCATAAGTAAAATGTGTACAGGTTCCTAAGTTACAGGTGTTTAAAAATAGCAAATTTTAAATTTTTGAGCCCTAATAGCTCATAAACAGTGGGTGGTCCAAAAAAATTTTCTGAACAAACTTATACTAATTCTAAAAGTTCTTTCTTGCCTCAAAATTTCAAGCCTCTATCTAGAAGCGTACCGGAGTTATGAAAGTAGAAAAATCATGCAAAATTTGGTTTTCACATAACGGTAAATTTAAATACTAAATTTAAAAAAATTGTATAATTTTGATATTAATTTACAAAGATAAAAAAAATACCTATCGAATGATGTTTTCAGATTGAAAAACTCTTAAGCAGAACATATGATATATGTATTTAAAAATAGGGCTTTTTCAAAGTTTGAGGGGGTGTAGCTCTGTAATGGGAGGGGCTACATGAAAAAGTTGTTCCACAAAATAATTTTTTTTATGAGACCTACCCATGGTTAAATTTTTTTTTCTCTATCTTTAACGGTGTAGAAGTTTTGTAAACAGACGGACGGACAGAGTGAAACTAATAAGCACTTTTTTTCAAATTTTTTTTGGAAATGTGCTAAAAACTATTGCTGAAACTGCAATCAATTATTAAATGGAAATAATAAAATATCACCAGCACAAAAAGCAAAATTAAGAAAACATAAAAAACAATTAAGATTTCTAGCCTGTGCTAAGAAAAGTATAAAAGGATTTTTACCTACATTAATTGCTACTATATCATCTGGTGTAATAGGAAAACTTCTCAGTAAGACATGATGCTGCGAATGATTGTTATGTCACCAGAAATATTTTCGAAATTTAGCAAGTTATTTCAAAATGATAAAAACTTGGATTTATTGAATCAAAAAATGAAAAAAGTTTTATATGATAAAAAATTAAAATCATTGCAAAAATGGTACTTATATCGTCAAAAACTTCTCAAATATGGAATTAACAAAAAACATGCAAAACGATTACCAGAAAAGGCTAATAATCTTACATTTGATAAAGGCACTCAAACAAAATTCTTTTCTAAACGAAATGCATTTAGAGAAACTGAATTACTTAAATACAAATCAACATCAGTACAGACCGATTTTTTACCATTAGTTACCGATGATGTGTTTGAATATGACCCTAAAAAAGAATTTTCAAATATGGATATCGATTTAACACATTACGATTTGGATGATGAAAATTCATTTAAAAAATTAGCTCAAACTGAAATGTTGCAAGATGAAAAATTAGTAGAAAGACCATCTCTAAGCTCTTATTATCGAATGTTTGAAACACCAAATGGTGATGTAATTACCGTTGCTGTACCTTCTCCTGAAAAAAAGAAGACACTAAGATCGGCCGGTAGTTCAATTTCCTCAACTATACTTTCACAGTTTCCCGAAACAAAAAAACGAAAACTAAAACCTTTACTAAGAAGTCCAAAACTAAGAACTTCATCAACACCTGAATGGACAACATATAAATAGTTCCACATTTTATGTTTTAGCAGAAGTTAACAAAGATGGATAGTCAAGATGACTTTTATGTAACATAGTTTAGTAATGATAATTTAACTAGAAACAGTGTTAGCTTCATTCGAAAATAAATTACCTATTCACTTTGATTTAAGAAATGGAAATTGGAGAGTTGGTCTTTCAGAAATATATCTGAACGATTTCCTACAAACAGAAGAATTTAACAAAGAGATTTGTGCATTTATCAATATTGGGCAGTATAATTTTTATGTAATCTATAGGCTACACATATTATTCATATGACGATTCGGAATTACATTTGGATGATTCGAAGTTTAATTTGCCCACTCTTATTAAAAATATAACTCCTAATCCCGGGTTTACTCGAAATCAAGTTTTCAAAGAATTTTTTAATGAAGTTTTGACATATATCTCTACTCCTAAAAATTGATGTAATATTTAAAAAAGTTTCAGAATCTAACCGAGGGGATTTAATTCGAATATCGCAGACTTTTGATGAAGATCTATTTCTATATAAAAGTTAATCAAAGTTATAATGTAAAAACATTACTAACTGAATTATTTCAACAGAAAAAAAACATAAAAAATTTCAAAACAAAATTACCTGAACTATTCAAATTAGCTGTTGCTAATAATAAAGATGAATTGAATGGAATGATGATGATTTATTCAGATATCATTCAATCATCTGTTTTTCGAAGTAGCAAAGTTGAGAGCTATCAACATAGAAAATTGTAGAATACCTACAAATATTGAATTTGAAAATATTCATTACATACCTATAGAAAAAAATTGTTTTGAAACGATAGCAATTAAAATTTGTAACCAATACGGTGATGGAATAAATTTTGTTTCCAGTTACTATCCAACAAAAATTGTATTACACTTTAAAAAGCATTGATTGCCCAAAAACAATATAAATACTACTACTCAAATATGGTATCCTTCATGGTATCTCCATGTTTGATGGAGAGAGCTTACGTGAGATATTATTCCTCTCAAGTAGGAGGAGGAATCAACGATATTGGACCTTTATTACAGTTTTATCCAGCTATACAAAGAGGTCGTGGTTTTGGAAATATATTTGGAATTTTAATTCGTTACTTAAAGCCAGTTTTTACAACTGGCCAGGTTGGGACTTAATTAAACGAGGAAGAATACAGTTGCCTTTGTCAACTCTTAGATACCCGTACGAACCGTTAGTATGTTCACAGCCTGTCACTCTGCTCACAATATTATTTTTTTAATATTTTAGTATTTTAAAATAATTTGGGTGAATTTTATAATTTCTAGAACTATGGGTTGTACATATATTCAAACTATATGTTTATATGTACATTCTTCAAAAGCAGATTCTAACCTTTCACATAACGATTATCAATCCAAAACTTTTTCAAATATTCTATAGTACCATTTAATACTAAGCGGTAAATGTATATTAAATTTACTTAGTACAAAATAGTAAATATAATTTTAAATATTATATTATATTATGTTTAAATATTCCATTGACAGAATAATTTCTTATAAGTACAATAAAATACATATATGTATGTAAATACGGCGCTATATAATATACATCTTTACTCTTATCATTCATTCACTAGTGACATATACGATATGTAAATAAACATGATATTATATAAGTATGTATATATATTAATATCATATAAATAAAAATTCTTCAAGCAACCGTTATGTTGTTTATTTATTTACATTTTTTTGTACTACGCATTATATCCTCAACAATTTCAAATTATCGAGTAAAACAAATGCAAAAAATTTGTTGAAGAAATTTGTTAAAAAATTTGAAAAAATCAAGTAACAATTTCGTCAATTATAAAGTAACGCTATATTATTAAAAAAAGTTGTTAACAGAAATAAGAATATAATGTTGAAGCTTTAATTTTTATGTATTACTTTAAAAAAATTTTAACAGGTGTTCAAGTTACAGGTGTTTAAAAATAGGAAATTTTCAGTTTTTGACCCCTTACAGCTCCTAAACGGGGGGTGATACAAAAAAAATTTCTGAAATGACTCATACTTATTTTCAAAGATCTAACTTCTGTCACATAACTTAAACCGTTTAGAAGATAGAAGGGTTGAAGGATTTTGCAAAATTTGAGTTTCACATAACGGTAAATTAAGACACCGTATGCCACAAATATATATTTATTGTATATATACTTTTAAAGCTAATAAAAGTAGTAATCGTTTGGCGTTTTCAAAATGAAGATATACCTTATACAACTTGTGCTATAACAATTTAAATATAGAGCTTTTTTGAACCTTTGGGGAGCTGTAGTTCCGTAACGGGTGGGGCTACAAAAAAAAGTTATAAAAAATAAAATTAATACTTTTGTGAGATCTATCAGTAGTTAAAATTTCATAGCTCTATTGCAAAAAAAATGTGGGGATCTAAATTTAGGTGTTCGAGAGCTACCCTAAGGCTTGGTCCAAACTCAACCAAAAACCTACCTCAAAAAAAGAACCTACAAATTACTCCCAAAATATTTTGTGTAAATTTCAAGATTCTAGCTTTCTTAGTTTTTGAGTTAGCGTGCTGACGGACGAACGGACGGACATGGCTCAAAAGTCTTAGAATTTTTTTCTGATCCGATCCATACCTTTGAAGGTATATCTAGCTCGCTTATTTCGAGGTGTTACAAACGGAGGAGTAATTTTATTATAACCGATCCTATCGTACGGGTATAAAAAGAGGCTGTAAACACAAGTAAAAATATTTTTAATGATATAGCATCTGGTGCAAACATAAAAGAAGCCGTAATTGATCAAAGCAAAGGTGGCATAAAAAATTTACGGAAATCAGTACTTAACCAGCTTCATTCGATGTATGGTGGAAAACGAAGAGCTATAAAAAGACAAAGAGCTATGAAAAGACGAGTAGTTTTTAAAAAGACACATTTGAAGTCGAAAAAGCGACGAAGAAAGCAAAGTAAAATCTTCGATATATTTAATTAAAAATGGAATAAATGAAATCTGAACTTGATCTTTTTGCATCATTACCCGTATAAACAAGTATTTTGCGTTCATGAAATTTTTAAAAATAAAATAAAAGAAAAACAATTCAATTTTTGTAATTCTATATTTATTTTTGTTCTTTTTTAAATTTCCAGAATTAGATCAAAGAGTGCCATATTCCATTGTGCGGTGTCCCTGTAAATTTAAATTTTTTGGAATTAAGCTCTTGCAGCTCCGCCTCCGTTGTTACCTTTTTCGAAAAACGTTCTGGCAAAAAGAACGTTATACATTTTTTAGTTGACGGGTCCTGCACCTTTGCCAAAAGAACTCTTTGGCCCCTTTTGGTTTTTAAAAACCACCAATTTAACACATCATAATGCACTCCCACAGTAAGTGTGTCGATTGCCTGGTACACCTCTTGTTCCTCTTTTCCTGCGGCAGTAAAATTGTTTGAAAAAGACTAAAAGAAAAAAAAATTTATATTTTTATTAAAAATAATTTATATATAAAATTTTAATTAAAAAGTTTTACTTACCATAGTTAATATATTACCAATTATTGAAAGAAGTATGAAGAAATTATAAATTTATAACCCTTATATATGATTTAAGCAATGATAATAATTTTCCCCACCGGAATTTAAAGATAAAATTAAAATACTGAATTTTAAATTAAATTTTAATCATTAACAACATCAGAAATACTCGTAACTAAGTTTTTTTTTTTTTATGAAGAATTTGCAACTTTGTAAAAATATAAATAAATCTTTTAAAATAATTTATTTTTTTTTTATCAACTTTGTAAGAAGATAAATAAATCTTTTAAAATAAAAATAAATTAATTGCAATTTGAACGTACGATATGAACCCATCATCACTAAATTCAACAGCAATAGCTAAGTTCAGGCTGTGTTCAGGAAAATTTAGATTCAATTATTACGAATATTTGGTCTTTCGTATGGATATTCAAAATATTAAATTTTATTGCCCTTGGTAAAAAAAGGATGTCACTATTCACGAATTAAGGAAAAATTGTAGATGGCTATGAAAAAAGAAAGGTGCAGATGGAAAAAATAAATTTACTGCAACCTATATGTATGAAAAAATAATTGCAAAATGAAAAATAATACAAGTTTTGCTTCGATTTCTGTAAATACTAATTAAAGGATGCTAAATAAAAAATAAATAAATAAAAAAAAATTGGTTTTTCTTTTTATATAAAATATTTAATTACAGCACTTTAACATATTTTACATTATTTTATAGCTTCTTACTCTTTTATATCCAAAAGCTTGAGAAGAAAAGTCATCAAAGAATTTACGTTTTTCTGATTTTGTCTGATATTTTTTGATTTCGGGGACCGTAACAACCTCATGTTTTAGAGTGCGTCGGATATTGTAAGAAAGTATATTGATATTGGTGTCATTTTAGTTGAGTACAGCATCATTAATTGAATTGAAATTAAGCTTTTGAGAAACTGAGTAGTTAAGATTAATTCCTTTGACTTTGCAGGTAATCTTTTCTTTTCCATCTTTAGTACTATATACTTTGTAAGCATAATTTTTTGGTCCACCACTTACTAATTCTGTGATGTAACTGTTGACTCCATAGCATTCTAGCGCATCCGTCATATCACCAATAAGGTTCCCTATTTCTGGTTCATATTGTCGTCCTTTACTTATATATATTACCGAATCTGTATCACAATATAGTACACGATCACCAAGTTGTTGCAGATAATTATATAATTTAAGACGAGTCTGAGTAGGTGTGTAGGCGGCAATGCATACATTTACGGTAGGTAAAATGTCTGCTACTTCCTCTTTATAGTGCCAGGGAATTACAATATTCTTTTCATTCACAGGTAAAATATGGAATACTTCTATATTTGGGTTTGTTACCATTTCATAAAGTTCTGATGGATCATTTACTATCTTTGTTTTTTGTTGATTCTCTCTATGACCAAACTTTCCCCAAAAAGAGTTTAGCATTAATTTTGCAAATGATCTTAATCCAGAATTGTGACAAATTTTAGAAGACTCCAGCTTAATGTTTTATTTTTTTAGAAAATGTTCAATGTATTTTGAAGATTTCTGGACCAGCCAGAAGCTTCTTGTTTCATTTTTAAAAACTTATCCATCATGTTAGTGAATAATCCATCAATATTTGTTAATTCATCATATTGCACGACATTGTATTTCCATATTTCATAAATATTTAAAATTTATAACCCAATTTAACTGCTGTATTAACTTCATCAACAACCCATGTACTTAATAAGGCTCTTTCTTCATGTGAATGTGAGCAAAATTCAATTTGATTTTTCTGAACGCTGCAGCTTTTGCATAAGGTAAACATAAGTTTACCATTTTGTTTAAGCTTATATTTTATATAAGTTTACCATTTAGTTTAAAGTAATATTTTACATTTAATAAGTTCATCAGTATCTTCCAAATTTAACTTAGAACACTCTGAATTTCCTATATAAATTGTAGGGTGTTCAACTGGAAATTTTCCATATTTACAAACCCACGGATACAATGAACACACATCTATATATTTAATTTTTTCACCATCTTAGCATTTATAATAACTGCATATGTTATCTGTACGACCTTCGTAAAATGCATCTCGTGGGTTTCATGGTGTACAATTTACTAAAGGATGATTGTTTAACCATTCTGTTTCTGATTTGCTTAACTTTCTATGAAATTCACAATTCCACATTTCAATTACTTCATACCTTTCCCTTAGTCTTTCTGATTTAGCAACAGTTTTTTCATATCTACTATTTAATGTGTCATTGGGATCATTTAGTAGCGAAATATCCCTATTATGCTGCAGACAAATTGGATGCCCATGAAAGTAGCACTCATGAAACTCAAAAGCTTGTCTAGTCTTCTCGCAATATCCATCTACTTTAACACCGCTTACCACAGCTTCTCGCCCTTTAGCTGCATGACGTATATTGATTCCTCTTTTTTCCTCTCCGTATATCAACCAGCATAAAGCTTCCTTTGAATAGTTGTTAGCATATCTGCAACCATTCTTGGGGATTATTCCAATTGTATTGGAGTTGGAATACCAAATTATACTTTGCAACAATGTAATTTAAAAAATAAATAATGAATTTTAAATGTTTAATTAATTTATAATTAATTTCAAATAAAAACATTCCATTTTATTTTTAAAAGTCACGATTACTATTAATTAATTTTAATTTTATGCACATTCCACTTTTTAAAAATTGCGATTTTTATACTATTTAATTTCAAGATTAATTTCAATACAAAGTAGCTAATTGACAATAGAATGTAGGTTGCGGCGAATGATTTATTAATTTTAAATGTCAACACATTCCATTTTATTTTTAAAATCACGATTTCAATACAAAGAGTTAACACAATATATTCAATACTTTCATTTTATAATGTTCCAACTTGTATGTACAATAACTAAAAATTTAGTTCACATTATACAAAGTAACTAGCAGAAAATTTACCAATAACAGAATAAATAATTTCATATCAAACACCTGCATTTTTGCTATAAAAAATTAATCACTAAATATAACTTTTTTTTCTCATGATTTTATACATACATATAATATCAATACCTGCATTTTATTTATCTCATAAACAATATCAAGGTTAATAACTGCATTTTATTTATCTCATAAATAACAACTGCACTTTTGTGTTAAAAAAGCTTTCAAACTAACATAATGCAAAAAAAAAAAAAACATTTCAATCTATTATGCAATTATTCACAATAAACAACTTTTCTATATGCACACGCGCCAACAACATTCCTTAAAAGTTCAAACACCGTTGTCGTGATTTCATTGACATTGATATTGCTATCTCTTTCTCGCACAAAATTTCCACGCCAAGGTGCTCCATTACCTACTATTACCAAATCTTTTATATCTTTATACCTGTACGATAAGGATCGGGTATATTCAAATTGCTTCTTCGTTTGTAACACCTCGAAATAAGCTAGCTAAATATACCTTAAAAGGTATGGATTGGATCAGAATAGAATTCTAAGTCGATTAAGCTTTGTCCGTCCGTCTGTCCCTCAGCAAGATAACTCAAAAACTAAGAAAGCTAAAGCCTTGAAATTAATACAAAATATTCTTACAACAATTTGTAGGTTTCCAATTTTTTTTGGTTCAGATCCGACCGAAACTTCGGGTAGCTCTCGCACACCTAACTTTTAGATCCCACATTTTTTCTGAAATAGAGCCATGCAATTTTAGCTGATAGATATCATAAAAATATTAATTTAATTATTAAAAATTATTTTTTCTGTAGCCCTACCCGTTACGGAGCTACAGCTCCCTAAAGTTCAAAAAAGCTCTATATTTAAATTGTTATAGCACAAGTTGTATAAGGTATATTTTCAATTTGAAAACGCCAAACCATTACTGCTTTCATTTGCTTTAAAAATATATATACAATAAATATATACTTGTGGCATACGGTGTCTTAATTTGCCGTTATGCAAAACTCAAATTTGGCAAAATTCTTGATTCCTTCAATCTTCCAAACGGTTTAAGTTGAAAACTAGAAATTTTGAGAGAAGTTAGGTCTTTGAAAATAAGTATGCGTCATTTCAGAAAATACTTTTGTATCGCCCCTTTTGGAGCTGCATGTGGTTAAAAACTAAAAAATTCCTTATTTTTAAACACCTGTCCAAATTTTTTTGAAGTGATGTACAAAAAGTAAAGCTGCAATATTATATTTTTATTTCTATTAACAACTTTTCTTAATAATATAAGGTCACCTTAAAATTGACGAAAGTGTGACTTCATTTTTCTAAATTTTTTTAACGATTTTTTTGCATTTTGATTTACTCAATAATTTGAAATTGTTGAGGATGATGCGTAGTACAAAAAAAATTAAATAAATAAAAATAATACGGTTGCTTGAAGAACTTATTTTTATATGATATTAGTATACATACTTAGTACACATACAACTCATGTTTTATTTAGTATACATACAACTTCATGTTGATATTAGTACAACTCATGTTTATTTACATATCGCACATGTCACTGATAAATGAATGATATATAATACATATGTATAGTATACATATATAGTATATGTAGTATAGTAGTATAGTATAGTATATGTATGGTACTATCGAATAGGTATTTGGAAAAGTTTTGGATTGATAATCGTTTTGTGGAAGGTTAGAATCTGCTTTTGAAGAATGTATAAACATATAGTTTGAATATATGTACAACCCATAGTTCTAGAAATTATAAAATTCCGCCAAATTATTTTAAAATACTAAAGAATTTAAAAAAAATAATATTATAAGCAGACTCACAGGCTATGAACATACTAACGGTTCGTACGGGTATCTAAGAGTTGACAAAGGCAACTGTATTCTTCCTCGTTTTTATTTTCAACATTAAAATTTTTATCGCCATACTTTATAATTCCTTGGTGTTCAAAAATTAGTTCATTATTTAACTTATTTTGATTAGGAAAATAAAGTTTTCTTTATGTATGGCTATACTGGCTTTTAAAGGGGCAATTTAATACGTTGAAATTTATTAAAATCAATATCAAATTGTAAAATTTCTTCATTTGTTAGTATATTACTGTGTATTATTCCTAGTCTAGCTGATGCTATATTGTCTTGAATGTGTTCAATGTTATCTTGTATAATTTTAATTTTTATTGCAAAATCTGTGTAAAGTAGTATAATATAGATAATTATATATTTAAGGATCTGTCATTTTCGATAATTTGTTTAAGTGTTACACATAACAATTTAATTAAAGTAACATTAGATTGAAATAATTTATTTTATTTTTTATAATCGGGAACTTTATAATCGGGAACTTCGTTTATAATCGGGAACTTTATAAACTTTCGTTCTCGCTCAATATAGAATTAACGGGAATTTTAATGTTTTACTTTCAATCAAAATTCTTTCTGGTTCCTACATAAGCGGCTTCTTTTTAATAATTTTTGTTACTGTATCAGCAAAATCTTGATATAAATAAAAGTTTTATTATGAGTTATATGTTTCCTGCGAAGCATTTATATAATATCTTGTAAAAAATTAAAAACAAATAAATTAATATTTAAAAAGTATATTTTTTTGTTTATTTAAAAATTAATAAATATCTTTCGTCGGTAGGATGTGTCAAGTATTACTTTTTCAAAAGAAGTGAAAATATACGTACGAACCAACAATAACAAAAAGTCAACTACCAACCAATAACAACAAAAAATCAACTGTCAACTAACAACAAAAAAAGTGCACTTTCAACTAAAAAGAAAATCTCCAATTAATATTGGAGCCTTCAAAGTTAGTTAATCTTATGCAGTTATGTTATTTTTATCACAAATATAGTACAATAAATCTTTCAAAATCTGTTGCTAGTGTTAAAAAGCAATAAAATTTTGAATATTATGAAATTTAAAGTTTTAATTCTGAAAAAAATAAATAAATAGGAAATTTGGCATTAAATAAATATACGTATATAATTCTATAACATTTTAAAACAGCAACAGAATTGTTTTGCTATAAATTATAATTTGAATTTTTTTTTAACTTTAAATCTTATATCTCAACATTATATTTGAAATTTTTTTTATAACTAATATCATAAAGTAACTATATACATAGAGTATTCACATGGAAGAACGAGAAAGAATACAGTTGCCTTTGTCAAGCCTTAGATACCCGTACGAACTGTTAGTATGTTCACAGCCTATCACTCTGCTTACAATATTATTTTTTTAATATTTTAGTATTTTAAAATAATTTGGGTGAATTTTATAATTTCTAGAACTATGGGTTGTACATTAATTCAAACTATATGTTTATACATTCTTCAAAAGCAGATTCTAACCTTCCACATAACGATTATCAATCCAAAACTTTTTCAAATATTCTATGGTACCATTCAATACTAAGCGGTAAATGTATATTAAATTACAAAATAGTAAATATAATTTTAAATATTATATTATATTAATGCGTACATAGTATATTTATATTGTTATAAGTATATCGCCATACATTGCAATATTTCTTTAAAAATATTTCCATTCATAAAATAATTTCTTATAAGAACAATAAAATACATATGTATATGTATGTAAATACGGCGCTATATAATATAAATCTATACTCTTATCATTCATTCATCAGTGACATATACGATATGTAAATAAACATGACATTATGTAAGTATATATGTATATCAATATCATATCAATAAAAATTCTTCAAGCAACCGTTATGTTGTTTATTTATTTAAATTTTTTTGTACTACGCATTATATCCTCAACAATTTCAAATTATCGAGTAAATCAAAAAGCAAAATATTCGTTAAAGAAATTTGTTAGAAAATTTGAAAAAATCAAGTAACACTTTCGTCAATTATAAAGTAACCCTACATTATTAAAAAAAGTTGTTAACAGAAATAAAAGTATAATGTTGAAGCTTTAATTTTTATATATTACTTCAAAAAAATGTTAACAGGTGTTCAAGGTACAGGTGTTTAAAAATAGGAAATTTTCAGTTTTTGACCCCTTACAGCTCCTAAACGGGGGGTGATACAAAAAAATTTTTGAAATGACTTATACTTATTTTCAAATATCTAACTTCTGTCAAAATTTCAAGTTTCCAACTTAAACCGTTTAGACTATAGAAGGGTTAAAGGATTTTGCATTAATTCAGTTTCGCATAACGGTAAATTTAGACACCGTATAGCACAAATATATATTTATTATATACATGCTTGTAAAGCTCATAATAGCACCTATCGTTTGGAGACTGAAGATATACCTTATAGAGCTTGGGTTATAACAATTTAAATATAGAGGTTTTTCGAATTTTGGCAGGTGTAGCTCCTTAACGGGTGAGGCTACAGCAAAATTAATGTTAGCATAAAATTAATATTTTTATGATATGTATCAGCAGTTAAAATTTCATGGCTCTATTTCAAAAAAATTGTGGAGATCTAAAAGTTAGTTGTTCGGGAGCTACCCGTAGTTTTGGTCGGAACTCAACCAAAAAAAAAATAGATCCACAAATTGATCCCAGAATATTTTGTGTAAATTTCAAGATTCTAACTTTCTTAGTTTTTGAGTTAGCGTGCTGACGGACGGACGGACATGGCTTAATCGACTCAGAATTTGATTCTTATCCAATCCATACCTTTGAAGGTATATCTAGCTCGCTTGTCTCGAGGTGTTACAAACGGAGGAGTAATTTATACCCGATACTTATCGTACGGGTATAAAAAAGTTAGACAGTGTTTTTTAATTTCATAAAATCAACTTGATCGTATTTTAGTTTTCGTTTTTTTTTTGTTTGTATGTCAAATTGATGTATGAATATACTTTTGTATATATTTCTTCATATAACTTTTTCGACTTCTTAAAAAAAGAAAAAACCTCGATTCTACCTTGATTTTTTATCAATCAATTTTAGTTTCTTTCATAACCCAACTATAGGTACAAAAATTATTATTGTAAAAGTATAAAATATGAAAAAATGAAGAATCAATTTATTTTGTACACAAATAGCCTTTTTTTTAGAGTTTTCGTTGAATGTTCCTGCTTGTAAGTGTAAAGGCGTTGTTATAAATATCGTGCAATATATAAGGCGTTGTTATAAATATCGTAAATATATGGTAAGTTGTTTAACTTTTGCAGAATGTTTTTTCTTTTAAAAAATACCTTCTTAATTTTTAAAATTTTTAAATTCTGTTTTTTAATATGACTAACTATATGTAGCTACCTTATTCAATATCAAAACACATTTAAAGAATTCTGCTATCTAGAAGAAATTATTTCATGAGAAATTTCATGGATTTTGTCGCAACTTTAGAAAGAGAAAAATATAGTGCACTACCAGTGGGAAAGAGTAAGAAAAAAAATTATATTATTAAAAAACATTACAGCAACATTTTGACAGTTAAAATTGAACATAACCTAATTTATTAATGTTTATATTCATATTTAGTTAAAAATTTTAAATTTTTTATTTATAAAGTTGATAAAAATAATATACATAGTTTATTAATAATATTTTTATACCGATAATATAGTCATTATACCCTACACATTAAGTATAGGGTATATTAACTTTGGTATGGTGTTTGTAACCACCAAAAGGAAGCGAGTTAGATATAGACATGTATATATATTCTGAATCAGGATCACCGCCTGAGTCGATTTAGCGATGTCCGTCCGTCCGCCCGTCCGTCCGTACGCACGATAACTCAAAAAATAATGAGGCTATCTTGATGAAATTTATACTGTAGGTTAACAATGACTAAGGTAAGGCGGGGATTGTAAATGGGCGAAATCGGACCATGCGTTCGAGTACCTCCCATACAACTCCCAAAACCTAATACGCATATTTTCGAAATTAATAAAGATAGAAACTTAAAATTTTGTACGAGGGTGTGTTTTTCTGAATCCCTGATATCCCCTAAATTTGAGATGAATTGGAGTGATTGTTCGGGTACCTCCCATACAACTGCCAAAACCGAACATGCATATCTTCGAAATTAATAAAGATAGGAACTTCAAATTTGATACGAGGGTGCTGTTTCCTAAATCCCTGATTTGCCTAAAATTTGAGATGAATTGGAGTGGTCATTCGGGTACCTCCCATACAACTCCCAAAACCGAACAAGCATATCTTCGAAATTAATAAAGATAGCAACTTCAAATTTGGTACTAGGGTGTTGTTTCCTGAATCCCTGATTTGTCCAAAATTTAAGATGAATTAGAATGGTTGTTCGGGTATCTGCCACACAACTCCTAAGACCAAACAAGCATATCTTCGAAATTAATAAATATATAAACTTGAAATTTGATATAAGAATGTTCTACCCTGTTGATGTCTCCAAAATTTGAGATGAATTGGAGTGGTGGTCCGCGTGCCTTCACAGACTTCCCAAGACCTAACAAGCATATTTTCGAATTTAATAAAGATAGAAATCTGAAATTTTGTACAAAGGTTGTAAAAGCATTTATATTTTTAGCTTAGTTATATTAAATACCTAACTAAAATAACTTATGGATTTTTAATTTAATTTGAATTTTTTAGGTGTAGGGTATAAATAAGTCGGTTGCATCGACTTACTGTTACTTTTACTTGTTTTAATATAGTTTCTCACTAAAAAATAAAATTTTGATATTTGTTTATTTTTTTAACACTTCAAAATTTAAATGCCATGTACTTAGTAGAAATTTTTTTGTAAGATATACAATTTTTGCATACATATGTAATTCGTGGATATTTATGGTTACTTTCTTGGACATTTTCAAATGTTTCATGATTATTGTTTTAGCTTAATCTCTTTCTAACACATATTACTTTTATATGTTCTGCCTATGCTCTAACATTTTCGTGGACATATTGTTCTAATGAAAACCAGCTTTAATATGTATATGTAATTATACATTCAGTAAATTTGATCTTGACTATACCTTTGTGGGTCCACAAAGGTTAATACTAATATTTTAGAAAATTTCAATATTCCATCCAAAAATATTTTTTAATTTTTAGAAGAAATATTCTTCTAAACAAAAAAGAAAAAAATAAAAACAAATAGATTTCCGTTACAATTTACATCCCACTTGCAATATTATAATAACATTTTGTTGGCTTTCAAATATTATATATGTGTTGTGTAGAGTTATTCTTTATGAGATCTATAAAATTTCATTTTAAAATTATAAGAACATCTGTTTGTGATGCATAGATAAATATGTATGTATGTATGTATGTATGTATGTAACAATATAAAATCAATTTTTAGAGAAAAAAAAAATCAGTTCGAAGAAAATGAATTATGAACTGAATGAATGAAAAAATATTTTTTGCTTTGTTTTTCTTATATTCTTGAGTTCTTTATGTATATAGTTACTTTATGCTAATATGTATATAGAATCTCTATAATATATAAACAGAAATAAAAATTTAACTATATTTTTTTTTTACAAAAAAATAAATTCTTATTATATTGTTTATTAAAAAATAATATATATATTAAAAAATTAAATAAATGTATTGTCTAAGAAACAGTTTGATTTTTTAAAATACACAAATTACAGTCTTAAAGTTAAGCCTATTAGGACTATTAGAAAAAATACCAACCTTTATGATAAGTATCGAAACTTTAACTAAACCTCTAAGTAATATTTCAATAAATAGTAATCCTTCAAATCAAACTTCCTTTAATAAAATCACTAAGTTAAACATAACACCTGCGTCAGAACTGACAATTGATCCCATAAAATATATAGGTAAATTACCTAAATTTTCTGGTGATTTCAGAGATTTACAAAATTTCGTTGACTTAATAAGTAAAATTAGTGCAATTATGTTAAATTTTAACGAATTATCGCAAAATATATTTTGTGACATAATTAAATCAAAACTTCGTGACAGAGCACGAGAGGTCATTGAAATAAATAACCATGTTACTTCGTGGCCTGAAATTAAAGAAATTTTAATCAATAATTTTGGTGATAATTTTGGTCAAGTTTAGAAGAACCATTCGCCCAACTACGCGCAGTGGCATTTAAGACAAATTGCGTTGACTTCTATAATGACGTTAAAATTGCGCTTAGGCGACTAAACCTTAAAACTCGATTATCAACTGATGGTGACCTTTCAGCTGTTCAAACCAACATAGATAATAACAAAATTCTGTTCTAACCATATTTAAACATAAACTTCCCGAATCAATGTGGTCGATTTTATATTGTCGCAATGCTGAAACTTTGAAACAAGCAACGGACTTACTTTCGAAGCAGGTTATGTTCATTTTTCAAATTCTCAAATGTCTCACTACCAAATTAAACAAAGACCTTACAGTAGTTAGGATATGAGAGTGCGGATATATGAAGCGAAGAGGAAAAAAGTCTTAGGTATGTATTTTAAATGGGTGTTAGTTGCTTTAGATATTGGGTTTGAGTCTGTGAAAGGGAAAATGAAGTGAATTTAAGGTGTAATGTAAGAATAATGTGGGTTGTGTATTTAATAAAAATAAGAGTGGGGATTGTGTATTTGGTTTGATATTTAAATAATAATATAATAAATATTATTATATTTAAATACTGAATGTGGATTGTGACTTTTTGTTGCTATTAAAATAATAATAAATATTGTTATACATATTTCAATATTGAATGCGGATTGTGTCTTTGGTTTGATATTAAAATAATAATAATTATATTTAAATATTGGATGGCGGTTTAGTAACTTTAAAAGATCTTTAAATATTGAAATAATAGCAGTGAAATTTTGGGTGGTGGGTTTTTCATCTTTGAAAGATCTTTTAATGAACTGGTTTTCTGCAAGATGGCGGTGGCGAGGGTGCTGGTGGTCGCATTGGGTTGTTCTAAGCTTGGGTTGTGGTTGCACTAAAACAAATTTTTTTTTGCCAAAAATTTTAGAAAAATCAAAGTACTGGCAAGGAAATTGATCATAATAATAAGGTTGGTATAACTTCAACGCTAAAAAATTATATTTCACTTAATGAAAACGAAAGCAGTGCTTTATTCAATGCGAATTGGTCCCCAAAAACATCAATTCAGTTGGAAGAGCATTATTTCAGTTTTTACGTTCCTTTAAAGAGATTATTAGGATTTGCAGAAGATTATAAAAACTATATTCCTAATGCACAACATGAATTAATATTAACACGCACTGGAAGCAACAACAATTCATTAATATGTTCAAATGCTACTGAGAAGCCGGATATTACTATTACAAAACTAAACTGGAGAGTTCAACATGTTAATTTGACGGATGGACAAAAAGACCTATTATATAAAAGTATTGGTAATGGTTCTGTTATGAAAATGGGTTTTAGAAGTTGGGACTTAAATGAGAATCCTTCATTACCGCCAGCAAATCACTTCATTTGGAATGTTAAATCATCTTCACGATTAGAAAAACCTCGATTTATTATTTTCGCTCTACAAACTGATCAACAAAATATTGAAGAAAATCTTTCAAAAGACCCTTCAAAATTTAATCATTGTGATGTTTCTAATTTAAAAGTATATTTAAATATATAAGTATATTCAAGTATATCCATATGAAGATATGAATTTTGAGTTTTCAAAAAATCGTTATGATTTAGCATATGAAGCATACTCGAATTTTCGAAGTGCTTACTACAATCATCAAACATCAGAACCTTCAGTTTCATGGGAGAATTTTAAAAATTCATCTCCAATTTTTATAATTGACACCCGCTACCAAAATGAAGATCCTAAAATGGGTGCAGTTGATATAAAAATTGAACTGAAAACTATGAAAAGAATTCCAGAAAAAACTACCGCTTTCTGTCTCATTATTCATGATCGCTTAGTGGAGTTTAAACCGTTAACAGGTGACGTAAATAAAATTATTTATATTTCTAAAAAAAAAAAAAAAAAAAAAAAAAACGAAACATTAAAAAACCTGAAATCTTGGTGTATTTTTGAAACTCCTCATTTATTGTTGGGATATTTTTTTATTATTGCATTACACTGTATAAGTTTTTTAATTTACAACTTTATAAATATATTAAATTTTATCTTTTGAAACATAAAAATGGAATATGTAATTATTGATATTCAAGGTTTTCGAGATAATCAAAATAAGTTTATTATAAAAGAAATTGCGCGCTTATCATACAAAAATAACAAATAAATGGTTAACAAAAAATCATCATGGATTTGCTTGGAATGATGGATCATCTCATTTTTGTAATGTAATTAATTTTTTAAAAAGATATATAGATTATCAAACTATAGTTTACGTTAAAGGGTTTGAAAAACAAAAAATTATTCAAAGTTTTTTCAAGCGAAATAACGTTATACACTTAGATGAACAATAATCAACAAGTTTGAAAACATTAAAAAAACTTTATGAAAATCAATGCAAAAAATGTCAATTCAATCATATGGGATATTGTGCTCTTCAAAATGTTTATTTAATAAAAAAGCTGATATAAGCAATTTAATCATATATAAACTCTTTCAAATATTGAAGTTAGTATTAATCAAAAACTTAAAATCAAATAGTAAACATCAATATGCCTACATATTTGAAATAAAAAACAATGGAAAACAAAGAGCAGAAAAAAAATAATAATTTTCAAGTATATAAAAGTCCATCAAAATCAACAACATCACTATCATGCACCTTATCGTGCGTGAAATCAGCATCATCAGCAAGTATGTACAATATAAGGAAAAAAGAAAAGGATCGAAAAGACAATTGTTGTCCATTGTCATAGTTTTAATTATCAAATCTGTAAAATAATTTTCTGAAATTAATAAAAAAAAAAAAAGTGAAAGAAAAAAACATTAAAATAGGTTTTTAAAATTAAACAAAAATTTATTAAATTTCTTCCATTACAAATTTCAGTTTTACTGAATTGTTTTCTTTAGATAAAATAATGAATTTATATAAAATTTCATTATTTTTAATTTTTTTATTAATTTTTTTTATTATATTTGCTGTATAATTTTTCAGCATAATTTAAAGGTAAATATGTATAAGAATCTTTCATCGTTATACATATACTCTTTAAAATTTTTCCATCAGGCTTCACAAATTTGGAGTCCTTTTCTTCAATGTTTGTAATTATGAACTCTTTGTTCATTGGTAAGTTCGTCATCGCAAAATACTTGCGATAAACGGGAATGTTGTTGACCTGCTCAATAAAATTAAATAAATCCTCATTGGATTCATCGTCTTCTACATCGCTTTCATCATCTACAATTATGTTGTTGAATTCCATCTCCAAATTCCTTTTTGCTCGTTTTTTCCTTTCGTCTTCTGATGAAATGGTGGTACCAGATGATCTCCTCATTTTATTTTAATATTTATAATAATTTATTTAAGAAAAACTTAAAGTTGTTTTGAGATGTTTATTGTTTAATTTTTTATTTTAAACAACTTGTAAAATATATTTAAGCTTCTGTTTTTATACGATTTTAACGGAAACTTAATATAAAAAATATTTTCTATTCTTAATAAAAAGATTACAATGCTAAGGTGGCTATGGGTAGATAAATTTATTATGAGGAATATCAAAAAAAAAAAAAAAAAAATTTTTTTTTTCTTATTTAACTTGTATGTATGTGGTTTTATAGTACCAACATTTAGTTCAAACATTATACTTACAATATGGTTGGTTCTAAATGAAAGAATTACTAGAAACTAATAGTGTTTGCGGTTTATGTTAAGTTTAAAAATAAAAAGAAAAAAAAGTTTTGTGGTTTATAATATTTCTCCTAAATGTGTACTACTAAAAAAAATTATTTAGGCTTTATCTTTCTATTGCAAACAGTTATTCTAAATTTATAAGAATTTTTTTTTTTTCTAATTTAATTAGGATGTATGTGGTTTTATAGTACCAACATTTATTTTAAACATTTAGTTTATTCCTCCTATATGTGTACTAATAAGATCTTGAAAACACAATTATTTAAGCTTTATCTATCCACCTAATGTCAAAAATAGCGCCATTTTTTTAATTACCGCCATATGAAATTTTTTAAATTGTCAAAAGTCATCTCATATGGTTTTGAATCCATTTTGAACATAGATAACATAGATAATATATACCACTAAATTTAAAGCATATTTAAAGATATAGATAATATATACCACTAAACTTAAAGCATATTTAAATATTTAAAGTGATTTAAAGACATAGCTTATATATACCACTAAATTAAAAACATATTTAAAGATTTAAAGTGATTTAAAGACATAGATAATATACCACTAAATTTAAAGCATCTTTAAAGATTTTGAATTGATTTTTGTGCATTGATATAAGTGCATTGTGTGTATTTAATAAATAAAAACATTTTTCAAAAAAATGCAAAGCATTTGTTTTAGTATTATTATTATTATTACTGATTATTACTTTATTATTGTTTAGTACTTGTATTGTACTATATAGTTATATTTTATAAAATAAGGATAATATTTTGGAAGTTTGGAGCTACATATATGCTACAAATCGGATTGTATTTTTTTAAATATTTTTAATTTTTAAGCATGGTAGGTATTAAGTGTTAAACATATTTTTTTCAAAATTATTCATAAAAATTTCTGCAAAAAGTGGTGACATAGGGAAGCCTATCGTTAAACCATCGTCATATTTGTAAAATTTATTGTTAAATTGGAAATAATTTTGGTTTAAACATAAATGAAATAATTTTCAATTCTCTTTTTATAAAAATATTTAATAAACTATTGTCAATAAAATTGTGTAGAATTTCTTTCACTTCAGCTATTGGTATTGATGGACATAAATTTTTTACGTCAAACAAAATTAACATAGAATCATGTGGAACTTCAACATTTTTGATTTTATTAGTTAAATCTAGCGAATTCTTTATGGAATATGTCGAAATAAAATTTTGAATCCTTGATAATTTTCTCATTTAGAAATTGGCATAATTTATATGATGGAGCAGTTATAAAAGCAGTGACAGATCTAACAGAGTTATCTAGTTTATGAGTTTTTATCAGTCCATTGTTGAAGGAGCTATCGGGTTCATATTGATATATCTATATTCATTATTTTAAAATAAAAATTCACACTCCTTTAAACAATTCCGAACCTCAGTTTGATATCTTATTGGGGGGTCACTTCTAACTTCTAATCGCTCTTGTATTCGTATGAAGTCCATCATTTTATTTATTTACTTTATCAACTATAACTATGGCATTACTTTTATCAGTTTTTGTTAAAATTAAATTATTGTCTTTTATTTTCTTTTTTAAATTATTAATCACTTTTTGTTCCAAATTCTTGGAACAAGTATTAAAATTTTTAACATTATTATTAAACAAGTTGGCATATGAATATTGAAGTGTCAAAGATTTTTATTCAAAGCAGCATCTAAATCAATTGCTATATTCACAACATCTTGTTTTTGTGTAGTTGGTGGAGAATATTTAAAACCTTTGTTAAGCAAAACTAATTTCTCATTATTAAGGGTAACATTTGATAAATTTTCTACTCTATGACTGAAATTGTGAGTAATGTTTAAATAGTTGCTTTTATTTTTAATAAAATTATTATTTTTTTGCTTTTTAATTAAAATATTAAGTTTATTGCGTTTAATATAGTACAACTTTTTTGATACAACTCCACGTAATTGCCTGACTCTATTATCCAACCAGTCAAATTCAAAAGTTAATTCAGTGTGAATAATTAAAGTCAATTCAGTGTGAATAATTTTTAGATGTAGTCTCAAATTGTATGTCTTAGAGTAGATACTAATCCCTAATTTTATTAACTAACCAGATTCTTTTTGCTTGGAGAACTGCATTCTGAGCACAAACTCACGAACGAAGTTCAGGTTCAAAAACTGAAATAAAATTGTATTTTGATGAACTCAATAAACTAAATTCAAAAATTATTTTTTCATTCGAAATGGAAAATAAAAAATAAATTAATTTTTTAGATCTCACCATTAAACGTTCGAACAATAATTTTACTTTTAAAATTTTTCGAAAACCCTCAGCTACAGATATAGTTATACCAGCAAATTCTAGGCACTCTTGAAAACTAAATTAAGCGCTTTCCATGCCTTGACAACTAGGATGGTACGTATATCAATGAATGAAGTTGATTTTAATAAGGAAAAAGATGTACAGGAGCTAGAAAGGCCAGGTGTACAGGAGCTAGAAAATTTCCAGCTTCAATTTCCAAAATTTTTGAAAATGGAACTTATGAAGTTTTATTTGATGATGGCTTTATTAAAATTGTTAAAGCTGCCCATATTTCTAACGTAAGACAAACTAAATCTACATTGCCATCTACTAATATAGAAGATGTAAATGAACAAGGAATTGAGACAACTTCTTGACCTATTAAGGCTGTATTAAACAGCCCGACGCAAAATTCATGTAAAGCTCTAAAAGCAAATAAAAAGTTTTGTCCTCTAGTTTCAAGAGAATCATTAAATTTGGAGGAACTAAATCTCCCATACATTCCTGAAGATGGGAAATGGTGTTGTCATTGGGTTAATGATAAACCTATTAGAAAAGAAGGATTTTTAATGGTTGGAGATCATAAAAAACCAATAGTCATCGTGGATGATTGGAGACTCCCACTAGGTTGGATAAAGCGTATGTATCAAAGATCAAATGTTTTAGGAAAATAGGATGTTATACTAGTGAGTCCGCAGGGTAAGCGTTTCCCTTCTAATTTATTTCAAACAATTTATTGAAGAACAAGGTCAAGTATACAATCTTGATGTATACGACTTTAGTATACATAGAAGAAGAGCAAAAGATATTAATGCATACGTGCGAACAAAGGATTATAAACCTCTCCCTACTATTCCAGAGGATGTAGCATATACAAATGTTAAACCAAATGAGGGTGGATTACCAGTCGCTCTAATATCATGCTCACTAAATTCAAATGTAATGTCAAGTGTAACCTCAATTGAAAATGAATTACAACAATCAACTTCACCGACTTCTCCAAAATTAAAAAAAGAAGTCGTTGAAGATACATCATCTTCTGTTGTTCAGTTGGAAGATGGATGGGTTTATGTTAGTGGGCTAAAAGTTCAAATTATAGAAAACTTATTTAGATGCCCAGAAGAAAATTCTAACAAAAACTTTCGAGAAGAAAATCACTTACAGATTCATGTTAAAATTATTAGAAAAATTACTTGGAGTTTATTTCAATGTGCAGGAACTAGCATTCAAACGTACGATTGGTGAGCCAATTGAAGATTCTTTACCAAAAAATCATCTACCTAATGCTAAATTTTTTCCTAAAGTCCACCAACAGGAAATTCAAACCAAAACTCAGCGAAGACAGAAAACTTTAACTCCCAGTTCTCTTGTTACAACATATATAAATTTAGGATCACCATCATCAACCACAAATTATCAATAATAGCAAGATTTCATTGTTACCACCAGAAAAACTTATTTCTGGAGTCATTAATGTGGATACGCAATCCGTTGATATTTCTTCAATATCATCAGTTCAAAATATAAATGATCAATCTTCGTTACATCCAACTGGAGATGATAACAAAGATTTTGACGAAAAAAATGTTATTATGACAGCCCCAATTGATACACCTGTTAAAGTATCGACACCTATTTCTACACCGAAAACGTTAAAATACAAATCTCAAAAACAAAAGTAAATACAAATCTCAAAAACACTATCTAATAACCATTTACTTGATACAACCGTAAATTCCTCAACTGCTCTATCACCACGCTTCAATGATTTTGAAGAAACCCGTCATTCTTTTAATATGACTCCAGAAATTTCAAAAATATCGTCAACAAATTTGGAAAAGTTGAAAAACTTTCAAAGCATAATTGTAAATAAATCTATTGATGGAAATAGTCACACAAATGGGAAGTTTCCCTGATCAAAGTCAAAGTCCTCAATATGTGCGAGAAAATAGTGAATTAATAAAAATTGTAAAAATGAAGAAAAAATGAACTTCTTATGTTCTTATACTGAAGAGGATGGTTTAATGATACAATGTGAATTATGTTTATGTTAGCAACATGGGATTTCTAATGGCATTGAAAAAGAATCGCAAGCACCAGAAAAATATGTTTCTTATAAATGTAGAAACCCTTCAAAAGGTTGTGAAAGTATAAAATATGTACATAATCGAGATTGATTATATGAAAGCAAGCTTTCAATAGCTAATTATCGTGGTAACAGTCAAGCAGAAAAAGAAACATTTGAATTGTTGAAAGGATTTCATACTTTGACCGGAAATCTTTTGGAAATAAGAAAATTTTTACATAGTTTAAAGGTTAAAATGATTATTGCCCGTAACAAAGATTATCCAAAAATGTATTTGTGGGCCAAGAAATGGGAGGAAGAAAATTCAGTTAAAAAAGAGAATTCTAAAAATCTCTTTAACAAAGATCCAGAAATGAAAAATTTAGATGAAACATTAAAGGATGAAAAAATCGAACAAAAACCAATAGAAGAAAAAAAAAATCATCAATCAAAAATCAAGAAAAAATTCAATCAACAATTCCGTAACCTGAAGCACCAACTGAGCCAGGTGAATGTCAGTATCGTTTATTAGAACACATAAAGATGCAAACACAAAAAGCAAAGAACCGTTTGAATAATATTGAGTATCAGATATTTGAAATCGAAATGCTAGATGGTTACTTTCGTTATTAAGAGATTTGAGAGTAATGAAAAAGATATCCAAAATTAATACTGTCTCGAAAACTTATGGTTATTAATGGTATCATATTTCCTTTTAATTAATTAATAGCTTTTATTTATTATTTTATATTTTAATAAGTAATTTCTTTTTAATATTATCAAATATAGGTTTTTAATTTTTTGAAATGTTTTATTTTAAAAAAAAATAGATTTTATAAGTAAAACTCCGTTTTCAAATTTTGTCATTCAGAATTTGAACGTCATTTTTACGTCACTTTTTTTATATTTTAATTTTTTTAATTTTTATTTACAATCATTGATCTTAGTTGATTTGTTTGCGTTTCTATATTCTAAGTAGTTTTGTTTTGATTATTTGTGTATATATATACTGTTAACACACTCTAATTATGTAAGAATATAACTGATAATAATATATACTAATATATGTAAGTATATATTATTATTTGCATATATTGTTTATTTGTTTTATAACTTTTTATATATTATTTTATTTTGTATTTGGTAAATCAGCTGTAATATGCATGTACTTTTGTATGTAACTTTATTATGTTGATGACTTAGTATTTCTCTGAAAATGGTTAAATAAACCGAAATACGCGAGTTATATGATCATCCTAAATATATAACCATAACTTAACTTAACATATAATTTAACTTAATATTGTATAATTAACATTTATTTTTATGTAAACTAAATTTCATATGTTGTTCACCTTTTTGTTCAGACGCAATGTCAGCAGAATTAAATTAGTTAATAACAATTGGGAAACTTTAAATATTAATTATCCAAATTTCTTTAACATAATATATGTTTCGCTGACAATGCATCCTTTTAACTATAAATACCTGTAATATTTTATTCTGAAAGAATTATTATTATCATACCTGTAACCAGTAAAGTCAAATTAAAGAATATTTAAAAAATAAAGTTTGTTTTTTTTTATTAATGTAAAAACGAAACTTATAAGTGGCGCAGTCGGTAGGATCCAAAAACAGTGATCCTTTTAATTAAAGTGTGTTCCGGTTAATATATATATCGCTTAAAATTAAATATCTAATAAAAAAATAAAATAAGAACTAATTTTAATAAATATATTATTAAAATAAACAAAAAAAAAAAAAAAAAAAACATTAAACTATTTTTAATTTAAATAAAAACATTTTAATAAAATTAAAATAAAATTGTGAAAATTTTTATAACAAAAGAATATTGTTATTAAATAATTTATTAAAACTGGAATTTAATACCACAAAGGAATATTGTGAAAAATTAGAAATCCAGAATTTTTGTGAACGTGAATAATTTGGAAGCAACAAGATTAAGCTGTATATTATATAAAGTGCAAATTGGAAACACATCAAAAGGTCAACTGGTGAACTTCAGTTCTTTAATTTGGATCCTAGAACAACAACGAGCCTACAGATACAATGAGTATTTTTCTTCTCATGCTCACGTAAGTCAAAATTTTTATTACTATCCTATACTTCCTTCCAAATCAATTCCTATTAAATTAAAGTAAGAGAAAACAAAAAATATAAGAAAATTATAAATATATAAGATAATAAGAAAAAAAAATTTATAAAATAAAAAGTATAAAAAATTAAAATTTTTAATATTTTCACTGTGATCAAGCCTATTCTTCGATACCTAAGGTGAGGCTGCCTTAGGCACAGTGAATTATTCAAAAAAAAAAAAAAAAAAAAAAAAAAAAAAAACTTATTTCTTAGAAAAATATAAATGTTCAAAAGGTCAAAAGACTTTAAACCTAGAGTTGCTCCATATTCTCCTCGAAATTTATCTGAAAATTTATTAACTAGTACTCCTGCTTCCCTAGATTTCGAAAACAATAACCAAATTAATCTTGATAACCTTTTAAATTCAAGCTTAGATTCTGTTCATAGTTTTAACTCGTACAATTCGGAAATAACCATAATGCAAAACAGTGACGCTATCAATCGCATTTATAACAGTCTTAGAATACCAGATGCAATAAAGGATTTACCAAAATTCGATGGAAATCCAAGATTATTGCACGATTTCATCGACAATGTCGAAGGAATCCTAACTTTAATAACTGAAATTGACGGGACTTTGTATGACAAAATTATTCTTAGGGCAATTAGAAACAAAATTGAAGGACAGGCTAATGAAGTTCTAAATATGTATAGAACTCCATTAGAATGGGAAAAAATGAAAGAGAACCTGATTCTTCATTACTCTGATAAAAGAAACGAGACATCCCTTATAAAAGATTTGCATACGTTAAAACAGAATAACAAAACAGTAGAAAATTTTTATTCTGACGTTATAGAAATTCAAGCTACCATGTTTAATCATATAAACATACATGAAAAAGCTCAAAGTGTTATAGCTGCAAAGAAAGATCTTTATAATGAAATGTGTCTTAACGTTTTCTTATCAGGACTTAAAGAACCATTAGGGTCAACCATCCGTGCTATGCGACCACAATCTTTAGCAGTTGCATTCTCCTATTGTATAAAGGAACAAAATATATTCTATACAAGAGTTTTTAATCAGCAGACTTCTAAAATAAAGCCCATTCAAAATAACAATAATTTCAGTAATTTTACAACACCATATAGACCAAATGGAGGACAAGGAATAATTCCAAAAAATAATAATAATAGTTTTACTCAACCTAGACCGAATAATCCTTTTAATTATCGTACCAACAACAATTTCTTTAACAACCAAAGGAATCAATTTGTTAGACCCGCAGCTAATAATCAGTTAGCACAGTATAACAGACCAACTACATCATATCAGCCAAGACCAACCCCAATGGACATTGGATCAGCCAGATCAAGATCATTAATTCGAAATCAAAATTCAACTCAGAGACCAAACTTTAATAAATTTAATAACTTTAGACAAAATACGCAATTACCCAACTTTATTAGCGAAGAACTTTTTAACGTAGAAGAACAAAATCCAAAAGATGACAACATTTATTCTAATGATCATTTTTATACAAACTTGGACAACTATTACAACTATAATATAGAAGAAGACATTTCCGAAAAACCTGATATAGAAGTAGATGATTCAAATTTTTGCTTACCTGCCGATTCAAACCCACCGGATACATAGATGTTAATAAACATGGAAATATACTACCATATATACAAATTTTATATAATAATAAGCCATTAAAATTTCTAATTGACACAGGAGCTTCCTCTTCTTTTATTAACCCCGTTTTAGTAGACCCAAATAACATAACCCAAATTGAACCAGTTACAATAGTTACAGGTTTAAATAAACATAAAATAAACAAAAAAATTACTTTACCAATATTTAAGGAATTTCAACAAATAGGTCAAATGGAACTTTTACTTTTTAAATTTCACGGCTATTTCGATGGACTCATCGGATTAGACATTCTTACTCTTCTAAAAGCCAAAGTAGATATTGCAAATAAAAAATTATTAACTGCAAATACAGAAATAAATCTTCACTTTAAACCTAACTTAACTTCTGAACAAATTCAAATACCACCTAAATCAAAATTAATTGTAAAACTACCAGTAGATTATAAAAATGGCAGCATTCATATCAATAACATTGAAATTTGTCCAAAAATATTAGTTTCAGAAGGAATTTATTTAGCAAAAGATTGGTATAGTTTGATAGAAGTTACCAACATTTCAAATAAAGAAGAAATTCTTTATGTAGACCAACCTATTAAAGTTCACCCATTTTTAAAAGAAGAATTTTCTGAAATAAATAATTTCAAAATTAATTACAATTGTAATTCAAATATTTCTCGTCAAGATATAGTAGATTTAATAAGAACCTCACATTTAAATAACGAAGAAAAACGAAATTTATTAGCAGTTTGTAAAGAATATGAAGATATTTTCTTTAAAGAAGGTCAATCTCTCACTTTTACTAATCAGATTAAACATAATATTAAGCTAACAGATGATTCGCCTATTTATGCCAAATCTTATCGTTACCCATACATTCATAAGAATGAAATCCAAACCCAAATAAAGGATATGTTAAATCAAGGTATAATTCGAAACAGTTACTCCCCTTGGAGTTCACCTGTTTGGATTGTTCCGAAAAAACGCGATGCAAGCGGTAAACAAAAATGGCGATTAGTAATCGACTATCGCAAATTAAATGAAAAGACCGTAAGCGATAAATACCCCTTGCCTAATATAAATGAAATACTGGATAAATTAGGTAAATGTATTTACTTTTCAACTTTAGATCTTGCAAGCGGATTTCATCAAATCGAGATGAATCCTGCAGATATACAAAAGACCGCATTTTCGGTAGACGGAGGTCATTATGAATATATCCGTATGCCTTTCGGTCTAAAGAATGCACCATCCACATTCCAACGTGTGATGGATAATGTTCTTAAAGATCTGGTTGGACGAATATGTCTCGTTTATCTCGATGACATTATAATCTTTTCAACATCTCTCCAGGAACATTGCGAGAACCTTCGGAAGGTATTTAAAAAATTACAAGAAGCTAATTTTAAAGTCCAACTCGATAAATCAGAATTTCTAAAAAAAGAAATTGCATTTCTTGGACATCTTGTAACAACTGATGGAGTTAAACCGAATCCTGATAAAATTCATGCTATAAAGAAATTTCCTTTACCCAAGACCCCAAAAGAGATAAAATCATTTCTTGGTCTTCTAGGATATTATAGAAAGTTTATCAAGGACTTCGCAAAACTTACCAAACCTTTATCTGAATGTTTGAAAAAAGGTAAGAAAATTATACTAGACGAACGTTATATTAAAACATTTGAAACCTGTAAAGATATTCTAATGAATGATCCAATCCTTCAATACCCGGATTTCTCTAAACCTTTTATAGTCACTACTGATGCAAGCAATTTTGCCATTGGTGCCATCCTTTCACAAGGAACAATTGGACAAGATAAACCGATATGCTATGCAAGTAGAACGTTAACAAGCTCTGAAATTAACTATTCAACCATAGAAAAGGAACTGTTGGCCATAGTTTGGGCAACAAAATATTTCCGGCCTTACATCTTTGGAAACAAATTCAAGATAGTAACCGATCACAAACCTTTAGTTTGGTTGATGAATCTTAAAGAACCCAACTCAAGACTTGTTCGATGGCGACTAAAACTCGAGGAGTTTGATTATGAAATTGTGTATAAAAAAGGCGTAATAAATTCAAATGCCGATGCTTTAAGTCGCATTAAAATAGATGAAATACATGCACACGATCTTGATGCAAATTCTACTGTACAAGGAACATTTGGATCAACTGTTCATTCAGCTTCAGAAGATATGAATGACGGAATTCCCATTGCAATACGACCGTTAAATGAATTTAACCATCAGTTAATTTTGTCAATCTCAGATAGAAAACCTCCAATTCAACTTGAAGTACCTTTTCGGAATAAACAAAAACGAACTATAAGGTTACCTAACTTTACAGAAGAAACCATAACTGACATTTTAAAGAAATTTGTACCTCATAACAAACTTACCGCTATATATACAGACGATTCTACTTTTAAACTCATTCAAAGTTCTTTTTCAAAACATTTCGCTAGATGTGGATCATTAAAACTTATTCGTTGTACCGAAATACTAAAAGATATAATCAATGAAGACGAACAGGATAAAACAATTAGGGACTATCATTTAAAAAATAATCATAGAGGTATCACTGAAACAATACTTCATCTCAAAAGAGAATTTTATTTTCCATTAATGAAGGAAAAAATTAGTAAAATAATAAATAATTGTGATACTTGCAATTTATTAAAATATGACCGTCACCCACCTAAACCAAAATACGAAATACCTGTAATAGCTAAGAAACCTATGGAAATTTTACACATAGACATATATTCAATAAATAATCATAAAATCTTAACTATAGTTGACAAATTTTCTCGATTTGCGGCAGCCTACACGGTAACTAACAGAAATAGTTTAAATATGATAAAATCTCTAAGAAATTTCTTTAGCCTTCACGGCATTCCAGAAACAATTGTGTCAGACCAAGGCGGTGAATTCACATCAACCATATTTCAAGATTTTTGTGGACAATATAATATCAATCACCATCTTACATCATTTCAACAAACTAGTAGTAATGGCATCGTAGAAAGAATGCACTCTACTTTAACTGAAATATATAGAATAGTACATGAAAAATCAAGAGACAAAGACCATGACGACATCTTGAATGAATGTTTAATAACTTATAACAATGCAGTACATTCTACAACAAAACTGACACCGTACGAATTATTTTACGGAAGACCATACACCTTTCTAAAACAAATTTCACCTAATAACGAACATGACTACCTAGAAAAACTGAACGAATTTCAAAATAAGCTTTTCCCAGAAATAGAAAAATTAGTAGAAAATAAAACAAAAACCTTAATCGAAAAATTAAATAAAAATAGACAAGAACCAGAAAACTATCAAGAAAACGATCAAATATTTAGAAAAGAATTTAAAAGAAATAAAATGACACCAAGATTTTCAAAACATAGGGTAAAAGAAAACAGGAAAATAACAATTAAAAATCTTAAAAATAGAAAATTTCATAAAGCTAAAATTAAAAGAAAACTTAAATTTCAGAATAATAACAGTCAACGGACAGAGACTGGAAATACAAGACCTGACGGAGAATAAAATACTTACGTTAAAATTAGACACAGCTAGAACAATAAAAGGTTACAACAATCTGTTACATATAGTAAGACTAGATACATACATAGAAACCATTGACAAAATCGAGGATACTATAAATTCTTTAAACAATGACTCTTTATTACAAGGCTCAATAAATATAACTAAATCAAAATTACAAAATTTAAATCAAAAATTAAATACTTTATATCCAAAATTAAAAATTAAAAGAGGTCTTATAAATGGCCTAGGTACCATGATAAAAACTATAACAGGTAACATGGATGCAAAAGATGCACATAATATTAACGAAGCAATTCAAACTTTAAATAGAAACCAACAAAATCTAAATAAAGAAATTGACAACCAAATAGGTATTAATTATTTAATGCAAGAAAGATTTAACAATATTACCAGACATATAAATGACCAACAAAAAACCATTTCGCTGTATTTAAGAAATTATCAAGATGAACTTAGAAATAGCATATTAAAATCAGGTTACAATGAAAAATTAGTAATTCAATCTCAATATATCAATCAAATTAACTACAATATAGATCTTTTAAATAATCACTTAACAAGTTTAGCAGAAGCAATAGTACTAGCTCGGTTAAACATTATATCAAAACAAATTCTTAGTATAAATGAAATAAGCGATATTCGAGAAAAATTTAATAATAATTCAATTCAATTCAATTCAGATGAGAATATCTACCAATTACTAGGTTTACAAGCCTATTATAATAATACTAATATTATTTTTAACGTTAAAATTCCAATTTTATCCCCTGAATCATCCTCAATGATTCATGTAATCCCACTTCCTATTAATAATACAAAAACCATTCATACAAAACCTTTTTTAACATATAACCTTAATAACATTCAATATTTTGACGAAGCATGTCCAAGAGTAGAAAATATATTTTATTGTACTGAATCTACAAATCAAGAAATAACAGAAAAATCCAGCTGTATTGGCAAAATAATCCAAAACCTTCCAGCCAATTGCACATTAAGAGAACAACTATTTGTACCAAAGATCATCCAGCCAGAACCAAATTACATTCTTATCATGAACAGTTCAGAAATAACATTAAAATCATCCTGTGAACCTCATCAAATCAAAGTTAAAGGGACCAAGTTAATACATTACAATAATTGCACTATTGAAATAAACAATTTTTACTACCAAAGCTTCAATACAAAACATTGGGATGAAATTCATTTGTTACCTTCAATACCACTACGAATCAACTACTCAAACAACATCAAAGATCTAAACCTACAGAAATTAGAATCATTTCATATCGAAAACCAAAAAACAGTAAAACTATTGGAAGTTGCAACATCAGAAAAACAAATCATTAATTTTATTATAATATTAGTAACTCTATTTTTTTTTACTATAATTATACTAATATACCTCTTTTATAAGAAAATTTCAGAAAAGCAATTTAGTATTCCAGTCACAAATCATATCACACAAAATGACATTCCAGGAAAACCAGCATCAACTCTTCGATGGCCCACACTTCACACAAAGGGGGGAGGAGTTATATGATCATCCTAAATATATAACCATAACTTAACTTAACATATAATTTAACTTAATATTGTATAATTAACATTTATTTTTATGTAAACTAAATTTCATATGTTGTTCACCTTTTTGTTCAGACGCAATGTCAGCAGAATTAAATTAGTTAATAACAATTGGGAAACTTTAAATATTAATTATCCAAATTTCTTTAACATAATATATGTTTCGCTGACAATGCATCCTTTTAACTATAAATACCTGTAATATTTTATTCTGAAAGAATTATTATTATCATACCTGTAACCAGTAAAGTCAAATTAAAGAATATTTAAAAAATAAAGTTTGTTTTTTTTTATTAATGTAAAAACGAAACTTATAAGTCGCGCATATAAGAATTTTAAATAATTTTTTTTTTTATTTGAAACATCAAGTATACGTCTTTTTAATAATTTTTTATTATAAAAATAGGTACTTTCTATAAAGCTGCTAATGAAAATAACACTTTATTTATTGAATATTTACAAAAAAAGGTAGATCGATTCTCACACTGTATGTTTTTTTTGCTGATGTAAATCTAAATCTATTTGGAAAAAGAAAAACTGTACATTAAATATGTAGATATGTTAAACATTCCCGTTAAACATACCCGTTAAACATACCCGTTAAACATTTAAAATCATATATAAAACATACAGTACAAAACAAACAGCTACAACTAATACGTTAATTGATCATTTTATATCAAATATAGAGGATCAACATAAAATTTCATATAAAATTGAAGATAATGAAATATCTGATTATTAGAGTGTTCTAGTGCGTATTCAAATGATAAAAACTTTATTCAAATCTTATTTAAAGCTTTCACATACCAGAACAGACTATCATAAATTGCGTGATAGAGTAGCTAATAAACTAACTGAGAAACGCATTAGTAAAGTTGATGAAGTTGTTGGAATCATACAAGAAGCAAACCAATGCAGTACAGTAACATATGCAATAAGATCAAGAAATAATAATTGTATTACACCAGCTAATCTTGGCAAATTAAAAATTAGGCGCTCGTTATACAAAGCGCACAAAAAAAATTCAAACAAAAAAACAAAAATACTTAAAATATAAAAAAAAGATGAAAAATATCATTCTGGATGCTAAGAGTAGTGACAATAACAACTGCATTGAAAAAGCAGGAAATGATAACAGAAACTATGAAAAGTTGTAAATCACACAATAAAAAATAAAGAAGATGAAAAGAACGACTATATTGGTGATTAAATAAAATGAAGAAATTACCACAAGTGATATTTAAACTGTTAATACTCTAAACAAATATTTTAATGAAATGAGAAAACATCATTAAAAAGAATAGATCTAGCACAGTGCTAAATACAATGCGCAATTCCATAAATCTAAGATTAGTATATTTAACGCCAGTGACAGAACATAAAATTGTTACAACTGTTTGCAATCTTCATAGAAATTCAGTTCCAGGAGCTGATAAAATATTACTGTAAAAAATCTACAAAAATTGATACATTTTATCAAGAATATTCTACGTACAATGGTAAACTCATGCCTTGTAAATCGAATTTATCCAGGGTGCTTAAAACAGGCCGTCATTGTGCCAATTCACAGAGGTGGACAAAATACGGATTGTGGAAATGATAGGCGTAAATCGCTGTTAAATTCAATTAGTAAAATATATGAAAGATCTATCGATGCAAGAATAAGATCATTTATTTAGCAAAGTATTGGCTTCGATTCGAATCAATATGGATTTATAGAACGAAGTGGTACAGATTCTGCTGTGCCGGTTACAATCGACCAAATTCATCACGCAGTAGATGAAGGGTACTATCTTGCGCAATGTTTATTGATCTAAGTAAAGCATTTAACCGGAATAATCGGATTGGGGTAAACCTGGGCCGGATTCAAGGGGTTATACGACCCGTGCCGATGATCAGCCTGACTGCGGGCTCAGTCTTAAAAATAGCCCAGTCGCGAACGGAGTATTCGGAGTACCTGGCGACCCTCCGAATTAATTAGCTTTACCCTATGTATACGAATCTCTGCATAGGGCGGACCTTCCTTTTCTTCTTACTCGTGGGTTCAAATTATGGAACAAAATTTAAAAAATTCGGAAAGAGTTAGCCGGCACTTCCCAAAAGTCGGAAGTAAAGCGACTGAACCAGACACTAACAGTGCTAGGGAAAGTCGCGAACAACCAAAGACGGTACGCAAAGTGTGCCCGTCGAAACAAGCCTTCTTCGATAAACGGTCGGCCTATAAAATAATTGAGAGGTTAAGCTCTCTCAATATTGGTCAGTTATCTGAGGCGCAAAAGAACTCATAAGCCTGGGCCAAAACAGTAGTAGGCCAGGTCAAGCCTCAAGAAGGACAAACCCCAGGTTCATCGAAGGGCCTTATATCCAAAAGACAGAGGTCACAAGATGAACTACAGGGTAGTTCCAAAAAGGCTAGGTTGGTAGGGAGCAACCAGGTAACCAAGCCGTTCAATGAAATTGCCAAGGATAGTTTAATTCTGGCAATCATTGATGATGGGTTAACGGATGGGAGTATTTCTCCCAGTAACTGCAAGAAAGTTTTTGTTGCTTTAAACACAACTTTCTTCCAGGTACTGGAAGAAAATCCGGGAGCACCACCCTCCTATAAAGACCCTGGCTGGCATCAGGACCACGTAAAATTGACAGCTTGCGCTGATCAGTGATCGGTAGATCTCTACAAGCAGGCGATAGGTAAGGTGAGAAGTCTGTGGCCGGGGGCCAAACTCAAAGCCGTAAGCAGGGAGGCAATCGCTAGCAGACCAAGAGCCAAGGTATGGGTGCCTAGGGAACCTGCCAAAGCAGACACGATCATCAAAATGATGAAAGTGTCAAATCCCAACTTCCAACTCACAATTGGAAGATTGGCAAACTAGGGCAAGTAGTAGGAGAATCCCGACAGGTGCTTCTCATTATCAATAAGGACTCCCTACAACCCCTAGCGAAAGCCAAAGGAGTCATTAGTTACGGCTTCCCAGCGGTAACACTGAAGGTGTATAAGAAGGATGAGGTAAAAGCCTCAAGGAGCATCGGTGAAGGCCCAAGTCAAGCCCAAGAGGCAGACTCTGACCAATCCGATGTCGTTGATGTAGCATCCTCCTCGGCTCCAAAGAGAGTGAATGATATCATCAAGGCTGACGATGAACACGATCTACTTAGATCTGATTCTGACAGCTTTGATGATGCCGAAAGCTTCTCAATGGACTTTGAGGATGAAGCTAACGCGACGTTGGGGAGATGGCTCATTTAATGAAAATACTCCAAATTAATCTCCATCACTCCAAAGCGGTTTCCGCCGCACTTGAAATCCGCCTCAGGAGAACGGGCGATGATATTATCTTGTATAATAAAGAGGTATGCAAACCTAGAGCGTGCATACTTACCAGTTCCCAAAACTATCTAAATCACATTGAAGATGAATGTGATCTTCAACACAAGTAATTGTCTAAAAATTTTTTATGTCGTCAGCGTAGATAAGAACGTTACTATATTGAACATTTGAAACAACATCATTAATTGAAGGTATAAAAAATAACGGACCTAGATGACTAGCGGAACGCCAAAACTTGCTACAAAATATGAGGAATTAAGATGACGGTTTGAGCTCCTGATTCTATGTTATTAATTATAATAGAAGTTGTTTCAACGTGTTTTGTTATGGTTGACCTTTTTTTTACAAAGCCATGTTGATTAAGTACTAAAATTTTAGCGCAATTCGAATAATATATATTTTCAAAAATTATTTTCTGAAAAATTTTAGGAATACACGATAGTTTGGCTATAGAACGATAATTAGTAACATCATTATTAGCACCTTTTTTATGTATTGATCTAATATAGTCTTCCTTTCATAAATCGGGAAATATGCCTGTTAGTAAGGAAGTTCTAAAAAGTAGCGACAAAGATAATGCCAGAGATCTAGCTTAATTTTTCAATATTATCTCTGGAACTAAATCTGGCCAAAGTAAGAATTATTGCCAATGATTTCGAAGTACGTTTTTACTAAATTTCCATCAAGATTTATAAAGTTCAAAGAAATTTTAGGATTATTATTAAGATATTGGAAGTAGCTTGTATCAACGATGGAGTCAGAGTTAGAAAATGAACTTGAAAAGTACTTATAAAAAAACTCACATATTTTAGTGGAATTATTACCTATTTGCGAAATTATTAAAATTCATGTAAGTAAGAAATTGATCGCATTTCCTTTTTGAATTAAAAAAATTCCAAAATAACTTTGGATTACGTTTTAAATTTATAAAAGTACGATCAACATATAATTTATAAAAATGTTTTCCACTTCGGCTTTAAAATGGTTAAATAAATTAAAAAAGTTAATATAGTCTTTATTTTGTGCTGATTTTAAATAATTACGTAGAGCTTTGTTCTTTCGATTTTTCAAACTCTTCAGATTAGGAGTAAACGACGGCGTACTATTGTTTAATTTGTTGAATTTAGAGGGAGATTTGTTGACAAATTTTCTAGTATGGAACAAAAAGTTTCGTATTTTTCAACTGGTGAATTTGGAGGAATATAGCAATTAATAAAAAATTAATTTTTATTCAAAAGTTGAATTTTAACTACAATTATCTCTAAGGATTCATTTACGGATATATTAATTTCAGATACATTTTTAAGGTATAAATTGTTGATCTAATTCACTAGAGTTGTATATGTCATTTCGCAAAACAGAATAAGACGAATTAAAAATTTCTAAATTTTTTATAGATGAGGTTAACCATGTTTCTGTCAAGAAGTACACATCATAATCCATAATAGCCAAATTCAATAGGAAATTTTGTGATTTTTGACGAAGCTCTCTGACATTTTGATAATAAATTTTAACATTAAATATTGAAGGATTCTGTAAAGAAATTTTATTTGAAAAATATTTTGTGGAAGAAGTCTCTGTTATTTTTATTAGAATACGGATCGAAAAAATTTGTTGAATGTCTCTCTAGTCCTTTGCATGTACATCATTCTTTAAATTGCAAAGAGTATATTTTTGCAGCATTTATAGACATTGAAAGAATGTTTAATAACGTCAATCAGGCAGCAATTGTAGACGCACTCATAAGCCTAGGAGTAGAACCAGAGCTAAGAGCACTAATAGCTAATATGCTAAATAGCAGGGCCATCAATTCCAACTTAGGCAACGCTTCTGAAAAAAGGTTTGTGAAGAGAAGGACTCCGCAAGGAGGGGTGCTATTTCCCCTTCTTTCGAATAATATGGTAAATAAACTTCTTAAAATCCTGGAAGAGGCAGGCTGCACAACAATCGGCTATGCGAACGATGTTGCTGTCGTTGTCAGTGGCAAGTTACCACACAGTCTCAGGGACGTTTTGCAACTTGCACTAAACAAACAACATGGGCTGCAGACCGTAGGCTGTCAGTAAATCTACAGAAAACAGAACTGGTCCTTTTTACAAGGAAATATAAAATTCCTAAAATAAAGCCGCCTTTGTTAAATGGCTCCATTCTTACCGAAACGCCGAAATTTGTGGGTCTAACTCTAGACAGGAAGTTAAGCTGGAAGGTTAACATCTCAGAAAGAGTAAAGAAGATGTTCACCTTCAAAGGCGTCAATAGCATTCTACTCTTGCAAAAAAGCCATTGGTAGGAAATGGGGGCTTACTGGCTATACACACCCGGCATACACATACACACATACACCCGGCATACACATACACATCATAACATACTCACTGGCTATACACATATTTACTAATCTGAATATCAGTCATAATTTCCGATTACCAGACCATTGTAGCGCCTTCCGAGCGGAAATTATGGCAATTCAAGAAATTCTACTTCTACTGAATAGAAGCCTTTTGACTGTAAATCAAGTAAAGCAGAATATTTATATATATATATGTATATGTGAGATTCTGAATATTTCTATATATGTATTTATAGAAATTTTTCAGAAATATTTATTTTCCAGAATATTTATATATGGTTTCTAGCATTGTGCGACAAAAGAGACATCTGTATTAAATATAACCTATTGTTTATATTTGACGCGCATTTCGCGTAACTCTTTTATGTTCAGTTACCACATTCGGCCTTCCTGACTTATAATTTGCCACGAATGGCTCGAGGGCGGATTTTATCTCTTCGAAAGCTAACATTTAGCATTCTTCCATATTAAATTTTTCATTATTCCTCAGGAAATCTGACAAAGGTTTGGCTATAATTGCATAATTTCGAATAAACTTCCAGAAGTAAGAAGTTGCGCAAAAATCGCTGTTAGGCTTTGGGATCTTTTGGTACCTTAAAATCGGCTACTGCTATGGTTTTTCTTCGGATGATTTTATCGTACAGTTTTTTGTGATATACCCCAAGATATTAACCTTTGTTTTGAATAGTTTGCATTTTTCTCATTTAAATTTTAAGCCGTTTGTTGCAGCTGTTTCTAAAGTTAATATCAAATTGTCTATGGTTTCCTTTTCATCCCCACTTACAACTATAATGTCGTCCATATAGATAGTTATTATGCTTTTTTGAATCAAATTCCTTAGAACGGCGAATATGAATCTTGAAAACACGTTTGGCGAATCACTAATTCCGAATGGCACACCCAAATTCGCACTCTCCGTTATTGCTAACTTATGGAAAAACCCATTCGTCATATCCAAAGTTGAAAATACCTTAGCACATTGGAGTCATTCCAGAACATCATCCATCTGAACCATGTTAAAATTATCCCTAAATACTTTGTTATTCCGCTTCCTATAATCACAATCACTAATCACTTTTCGAACCTATTTCTACCAATAACGTCAAACTACCGAACCTAGTGACCTCTACTTTTTTCAAGCCTACTAAAGTTGTCGTGTCTCCTTCAAGTTTTTTTTTCCTTTATTGAACAATTATTTAATTTTATTTACCTATAAATTTACTGATTTGGTATTAATTTGTGCAGAAAAATTTAAAATATAATAACAATTAAAAAAAATTAAAAAAAAAAAATTATTAAGAAATTTACAAAAACATTAAAGCGGAAATAAAATATACAATATAATAAAATTTAAAAAATATCAAAAATCAAAAATAATATATTTAAAAAATAATAATATTGCTTCCTTTTTTTGTGTATATATCTGTTAGTATATTAATTAATTAATTAATTTGTAAGTAAGGTTATACAATTTTTTTTTTTAATGTATTTAGGTCAGATATTAATTTTATTTCCTCTGGTAAGTCGTTGTAAATTTTAAGACAGCTGTAAAGGCAGTTGTTCTTTTGCTGGGTTGTTCTGAAAAGTGAAAGGTAGAATTTTGATTTATTTCGGGTATTGTGATCGTGTAAGTCTAAATTTCTTTTTAATATGAAACTGTGTTTTATTTGGTGAAGAATAATTTTCAAAGCAGTTTTAAGAAGCTCCAAAGAAAAAATATTTTCTAAACTTTGATATTTATTTGTGTATGAACTATTTGTAGGGTGGAGAATAGGAAACCCTAGGGCAAACTTTCGCATTTCTATTCTATTTCTTATCATCGTATCTAATCTGTTTAAATGAATATGTAAGATAGAAAATGTGGGATTTAATATAAGAAGAGTAAATTATGAAAATAGCTTGTTCGGATAAAAAGTTACGTAGTAACTTACGCAAAAGAAATATATACGGCGTTATGTTTTTAAGTACTTTATCTATGTGGCAGCTCTAATAAGATTTGCTGTCGATTATTAGCCCTAGATTGTTGAAGTTTTTTACAATTTCTACATTTTCATTATTATATTTGAAAGAGTTTTCAAAGTTAAATGCTTTATTTTTAAACATAAGGATTTTAGTTTTTTTTAAGTTTAAAATAAACAGATTTTTTGTTAACCACTCCTCGATTAATCGAAGGTCGTGTTTGATATAAGTACGAATAATTCCCTCTAAGTTATCAACATATTTGAGTACAGCATCATCTACAAATAACTGAACGTTGCCTTTTAAGTTAAGATGAGTAATATCATCAATATGTGATTTGAATAGTATGGGCCCTAAAATTGAGCCTTGTGGTACATCTTTTCTTTTCAACTCTTCTTTACTAAAACAATTATTTATTTTAAGTATTTGTTTACGGTTCTCAAGATAAGATTTTAAAAAATTTATATGATTAGAGCTAAATTTAAGTTTTGACAGTTTCAAGAGTAAAATATCGTGGTTCACACAATCGAATGCTTTTTAATATCAAGAAACACACAATTAACGAATTTTCCAGCATCGCCTGGAAATTAAATCATTTAAGTAAAAACAAGCAGCTGCAGTATTTGATTTTTCCTCGAACCCCAATTGATTCTCACTTAGTGTGGGATTATTACAAATAAAGTAATCCAATCTACTTTTAATAATTTTATCAAAGATTTTAGAAACAGCAGGTAGGACGGAAGCCGGTCTGTAATTAGAACAATCAGTAGCTAATCGGTTTTTAAAGATTGGTGTTACAATAGCTGTCTTTAGACAGTGACGGTACGTATATGATTGAAAAGAGTTATTAATATATTTAACTAGGATATGTGTTAACCGTTCACTTTTTTATGAATTTGGCAGAAATATTATCGTAGCCTGTTGCAGCTGCTGAGTTTAGTGATTGAATAATTTTCAAGACTTCACCTTCATTGGTGGGAGATAAGCCAAAATTATTATAAATATTTCTTGTAAATTGATTAATGTAATTTAGATCAATATTGCTTATTGGAATATTTATTTCCCTAGTTATATTCGCGAAGTAAAAATTAAAAAAGCAATACCATCTTCATTTTCAAGTACTTTAGAGTTTGAATGAATTATCTTAATTGTTTGATTCGAGTTTGGGTGATTAGAATTGAAAATAATTTGTTTATCCCATAATTCCATCCTATAATTTGCACTTTTTAAGATTTCGTTAGAATAATATTTTATTTTAGCCTCAATTATTAACATTTGGACTCTATATTTATATTTGTTGTAAAGCGTTGTAATGTGACAATCATCCGGATATTTCCTTTTATATTTAAGAAAAGAGTCTCTAACTTTTATTAAGTCTAAAATTGCTTGAGTAACTCAATTTTTCTTTTTTTATCCAGTTTTAACTGGTATGCTTTATTTATTTGCATTAATGACGGTTTTTAATTTCTGAATTAAACAATCAAAATCTTCATCCGTATGAATATTATTCCAGAAGTTATCCTGGCCTTCATTTTCATAACTTAATGTAGGCCAGGATAACTTACATAACTTAATTAATGGTTTTATATGACCTTCTGTTTTAAGTTACTGGTTTATGATTGATACTAATAAAGAACATTTGATGATCAGAGAGACAGGTATCTAGTATGTAAAACCAGTATTTAGTATCAATAATATCACTAAGGAAATTATCAATGATTGTCTTTGAACTTCTATCAAATCTAGTAGCAAATTCCTCAGAGATCCTGTTACAGACTAGCAAACCATTGCTCATAATAATATCTGTGTATAAATTAATTTCTGCGTTTTGATGGTTTAGTAAGTTGTGGTTAATGTCCCCGAGAATTAGTGATTTTTTATAATGCAGAGTAGTATCATATATTTTACAGATAAAAGAGTCGATAGGTGTTTCGTGTGCCCTATATATAACAAAAATATTAATGCTCAATTTAGATAATTTTATTCCCAGAATATTAGTTTTTTGAAATTCCTCATAGTATATTTGATAACTATCGACTTTTTCAATCACGTACATGGCGACTCCTCCAAATGATTTATCTCTGTTGGCAAAGTAGGCATTATACCCTTCAATGTTATAAAATTTATTTTCCATATTATTTATCCAAATTTCGGGAAGAATAATTATATGGATCTTTCTTTAAAAATTGCTAATGAAAGGCTCTAAATTATATAGTTTATTTCTTATACTCTGAATATTAAAATAAACTATATTAAGATTATTTTGAAATTTTGTATTACTTTGGTTGGGGTCAAAATAAGGAAAATGATCTATTCTTAATAGATCTTTGATGTTAAAATTATCCTGGGCCATTATGAAAGTTTAATATGAAATATAAAAATATAATTAGTACACAATTATTTGATCGATTGAGTATATAACAATTATTATTTATTGAGTAAAGGTTTTGATAGTTATCCGTAATGTTTATTGTGGAACAAACAGTACTAGTCAGTACACAAACCCTAATGAGATGGTTATTTTTATTAAATAGAGTAAAAATGGAAATAAGCAGATGATTTAAAATTCTACAAAATTCGGATATAGTTCTAGATACTAAATCTAGAATTTGTTGTGATGAAAAATTATTATATGCTCGAAAACTGTTATATGATACTAGATATAGAAATTGTTTTGATGAAAAATAATTATATGTTCGAAAACTGTTATACAAAAGTAACAACTTCAATTTACTCAGCTATTTCGAAGTTTTGGTTATTATGTATAAATAGTATATATAGTGTGCCTTTTTGGATTTGAAGTAAATAAATTAAATGAAGATGAATTAAATTAAGATGAAATAAATTATCATGTGAACACAGAATAAAGGGTATAATAATTATAAGTGTGATTATATATGTGAAACTAAATTTAAATATTCTTTAAGATAACAAGAACTGTGATACAAATTTCAAATATGTAGAAAATTTAAACAGGTTAAACAGCATTGGTTAGTTGAATTAAATGTTATTAATATTATTTTCGTATAAATCAGTAATATTGTACGAAATTGATTATGTGTGATATTAATGGTAATATTATATTTGGTTATTATTATTTTAGATAAAAAAAATTAAGAATGTGCAATATTATTGAGCAATAAATAAATAAAATGGTTACTAAAAAAACTAAAAAATGAAGCAATATTTATTGATATAGTTATGAGTTGAAATCTACATAAAAATTTAAAATACACAAAAATAGTAAATAAAGAATTAAAATTAAAGAAAATTTAAACCAACTAAAAAGTGATAAATTGAGCAGATTGTTAGTGTTGAAAGAAATTAAGGTTATTAAAGTAAAGTTTAGATTAATACTAATATTAGATATTGATGTTATTCTTTTAATTAAAAGTGATAAGTAAGTGCTTCTAATGCAATATTTTTTAAAATTTATTTTAACAATTATTCTTATGTTATTAAATTGATAAATTATTTTTAAATTATTTTGATTTTTAATTTTATAAACCTTTGATTGACCTGTCTTCCTGTATATAGTGTTTTCCTTAATCCAGAGGTATTTACATTCTTGTTCAATTTTTATTTGTCGTGCCTGATAATAAAGCTTTGATTGGTATTCAGTGGGGAGCTGCCAAAAAAATACTTCCCTGTTATTTGTACTGTCAATAGCAAGTTCCGAAGTGAAAATACGCTTACTTTTTTTTTTTTTTCAAAAAGTCGTTTTTTGTTAATTCAGAATTTAATTTCAGGAGGTATAGAGTTTGATTATTTTTATTATTCTCATTATTTTCGGGTATATTTTTCTTTACGTCTTATTTCTGTCATGCTAATAATATTTTCTTCTAATATATTTGTATTCAACTGTTCACCAACCTTCATAATAGCTCCTCTTGGATTTTTTATATTGGCTGGAAGTCCGGTAATTACTAAGTTGCATCTATTTACTTCTTGCTCTTTTTTGTTAATTATGTTTTCCATAATGTTTATCTGTTTTTCCATAAGATTTACTTTATTTTTCAGCTCTATGTTCTCATTAATAATCAGCCCGTTTGTCTAAGAAGATCTTCTATTTGTTGACTAAAATAAACCTGAGAATGATGAATATCGATTACCATTCGGATCAATTCTTTTACACAGGTGGACATTGAATCATTGAAAGGATTTTTTAGTAACTTAATCTCCTCTGGTGTTATGTACTGTGTAAGGTTACCTTCCACTAGTAAATAGTTGACATCTTCTAATACATACTGCCTGCTATTATCATCTCCCATAATAATGATCGATTCATCAACTGGAGGACAATCCTTACAACTCCAAATTGCAGAACCCGACTCAACCGCCTTTATTACCTCTTTGGACGCTTTTGTGCATTTGCGGTGAAACGATTTTTTGCAGCTGCTGTAATGTATGGCTTTGACCTTCCCGGAAAATTTTTGCTTGCAGAAATTACATGCTTTGTTTGCTTAATAAATAGGAATTAATGGCAATTAATTCTATTGAATGTGATTGAATCTACCTTACCAAAAGAAAAAATATTATTCATTTCTTGGAAGAAAGCCCAATGAAATAAAATACGTACATTCTATTGCCGCACCATTTCGAAGTTCCCTAAAAAAAAAAATTAAAATTGTATATAATGTTTTATAAACTATGTACCTACGAATACGATAATCTTTCTTTTATCGTCATGTATAATACCAAGTTCAGATGATTTCACTAAAAATTTAAAAATCTTAATTTGATTACAATTTTTTATATGTATGTATATGAAAAAAATTAATAACACAATTATTCAGTCAGAAAAAAAAAAAATTAATTTATTAATTAGTACACAAACTACAACAAACAAAATTATTATTTTTTTTTTATATATATATTTTTTTTTTAAGTCTATATACTAAATACTGATTAATCAATCAGTATATAATATTGTACTTGCGATTTACATATGTTGAGAAACCAGAAAAATATGGTTTTATCAATCGGATTTTTGATGAAATCTTTCGTTTTGATTTTTGATCAAATCTTGACTAAACTTTCCGTCTCAATTTTTTGATGAAATTTTGATAAAGAAAAAATAGCGATTAGCCGATCTGATGATCTTGATTTAAAAAAAAAATTTAGCTTGATTAAAAAAATGTTGTATATAATTAAAATTCTTGACTGCCTCTATGACATCTTGATACAAGATGGCGGGAAGCTTAAAATTTTGCTTAAATCTTGATAAAAAAAATGGCCGGATGACGGTACTTTTTTGGTCTGATCCCGATTGTATCCTCAATTTGTAGGAAAACGCACGATAATTTATTCTTTAATATTTTTATTTATTCTTCAATGTGTTATTATAAAAATTCAACTTAAACTTGAAACTTTAATTGGAAAATAATTATGCAAAATTAGCGACCTTATGTCCTCCCAGCTTGATGGCTATTACATGAAGACCCATCACGTTTTTTCTAAAGCTTTTCTAATTCGTTTTCGAAAATATTTAAATTATATACTTGTCAACAAAGGAGACATCTGGTTTCGAGCATAGTGCGACAAAAGAGACATTTGTATTTTAAAATTTAACCTACTTAAGAACTTAAACATAATAAATATTTAAAATTAAAAAAAAAAAAAATGATATAAAAAATTCTTTAAGTCCAAAAATATAAAACTAATGACCTACTTAATTTTATTTTCAAGTAACGATAATAATAAACAGTAAAAAAAAAACCAATATAAATAACAATTTTCGGGTGAAATTAGAACAAATATTAATGATGTTACAGACAATTTCCAAGGAACGATCGTTAAACTATTAAATTAAATAATATTTACTTATTAAATAATATATAAATTGTAAAACAAGATAAATTTAAAAACTCTGGAAAGAATTCGTAAGGCAAATGGGTGTGTAAAGTTCTAAAAATGGATACATGAAAATTGAATAATTGCAATTCTTCATTTAAATTTTAAAGATTTTATTTTTCTTTTTTGAAATTATAACTATTGTTAAATATACGATTTCATAATACAGATTGCTTTTAACATTAATATTTATTGGATATAATTTTTTATACCCGTACGGTAAGGATCGGGTACATTAAAATTGCTATTCCGTTTGTAACACCTCGAAATAAGCTAACTAGATATATCTTCAAAGGTATGGATCGGATCAGAATCAAATTCTAAGTCGATTAAGCTTTGTCCATCTGTCTGTCCGTCTGTCGGTCAGCAATATAACTCAAAAACCAAGAAAGCTAGAGTCTTGAAATTAACACAATATATTCTTACGTCAATTTGTAGATTCCCTATTTAAATTGTTATAACACAAGTTGTATAAGGTATATCTTCAATTTGAAAACGCCAAACGATAACTGATTTTATTGGCTTTAAAAATATATACGTGTACCATACGGTGTCTTAATTTACCGTTATGCAAAATTCTTGACTCCTTCTATCTTACAAACGGTTTAAGTTAGAAAATTGAAATTTTGAGAGAAGTTAGAGAAAAGTTAGGTTAGGAAAATAAGTAAGAGTCATTTCAGAAAATATTTTTGTAACGTCCCCCGTTTTGGAGATGTATGGCGTCAAGAACCAAAAAATTCTTTATTTTTAAGCACCTGTAACTTGAACACCTGTCCAAATTTTTTTGAAGTAATACACAAAAAGTAAAGCTCCAACATTATGTTTTTATTTCTTTTAACAACTTTTCTTAATAATATAAGAATATTATTATATTATTATACTTTTCTTAATAATATAGGGTTACCTTAAAATTGACGAAAGTGTGACTTCATTTTTCTGAATTTTTCTAACAAATTTTTTTAACGATTTTTTTGCATTATTTTTTACTCGGTAATTTGAAATTGTTGATAATGATGTAGTACAAAAAAAATTAAATAAATAAAAATATAACGGTTGCTTGAAGAATTTATATTTATTACTATACATACTTATATAACTCATGTTTATTTATATATCGTATATGTCACTGATGAATGAATTATATATAATACATATGTATAGTTTAAATTATTATACATTTGCCGCTAAGTAAGTGGTGCTATAGCATATTTGAAAAAGTTTTGGATTGATAATCGTTATGTGGAATCTGCTTCTGAAGAACGTATAAACATATAGTTTGAAAATACATATGTACAATCCATAGTTCTAGAAATTATAAAATTCACCCAAATTATTTTAAAATAGTAAAAAATTAAAAAAATAATATTATAAGCAGAGTGACAGGCTATGAACCTACTAACGGTTCGTACGGTTATCTAAGAGTTGACAAAGGCAACTGTATTCTTCCTCGTTTTTTTTGTAACTCTTTTACTTTTAATTTTCTTGTAACTTTAACTTTTTATTAAATTTGATGCCGTTTTTATCTTTTATGGATAATGTAAAATCGTTAATGTAAAAAAAAAATAATGGAAGTGTAAAAAAATAACTCACCCAGTTTTTCGGAAATGGAAAAAAATTTTGAATCACTCAACAACACCATTATTACTTTCAAAACAGAACATAAAAGATATATTAATTACTTAATAAAAGTTGAAATACATAAATTAACAAATGAAATTTCAACTTCTAATAATTTACCACACGGCTTATATAATTATATAATAAGGAACTTAACGGATCAATTGATAATTTAATAAATATATGTGTTTCTATTTTTGAAAATGCGAGCAGAATTGAAATTTTAATGAGCTTCAGAGATGTAGTATTGGCTGATATTCTTAAAGGTAAAATGATTTTAATCAAGATTTAATTTTAATGATTTTAATCAATAATTTTAATGATTTTAATCAAGACTTTATAAAAATTCACAGTGAATGAATAAAGGTATCTCAAGTAAATCACCTAAGTCATTGTTCGACGAATTAAACGAAATGGACATCGCTGCGTCAGGCAAACTTAAAAAAACAACAAGGGAAATAATGGACGATATTTCAATAAAAATAGAAAAAAAAATAAAAGTTGTTGATCCACCAGATGTTATATGAAAGCCGGAATTTATCGGAAGAATTTTAAATCTCAGCGTTAACACTACAGAAGTAAAACTGGTCAAATACATAAGCAGCAAGTTGTAATGCTATGATGTTCACTGCTAATTAATAACACTGAAGTGGCTGAAGTATAAACCGAAATATCACACTTTTAAGGTTAGTGTACTGTTAGTGTAGTGTTAGTGTAATCAAAAGTGAAACAAATTAAAAACAGGAGCTTGTGGCAGATAGGGACTAATATAAGCAGTTTTAAAAATTTAGGTAATAGTAATTTAAATACAAACACACAAGATTCAATAAACACAATTCATTCAAAAAAAGTAAAGCAAACACTAAATATTCAAACTATAAGAATTTTAATGGGCTAAAATTAATAAAGCAAAAAATAAACAAATCAGAAAAAAAGATAACACTAATTTGAAAAATAGCCATAATAACAATAATAATAATATCAATATTTTACAACAAGGAAGATGACGACCTTTGTGTAGACGATAACCAAACTCAATATTAAAATTTTTATTGATCAAGATGATTTGCCTTCTACCCCAAAGAAATTACTGAAATTATTTGTTAAGTATCATGAAGGTTTCAGAGCCTCCTCTAAATCGGTCGAAAAAGATCTACAAGCCTATTGTAGTCTCCTTAAAAGCAAAAGAATTTAGTATTACAAAGAATTAGAAAAAGAAGTAATAATTTTTTTCGTTCCTTTAACATTAATACTAACCTAGTTTCAGTTCATACATTATCTAGCTTTAAGGTACATAAAAATAATGACAGCAATAAACTTAAAATCTTCTATCATAACTGCAGTGGTATGAGAGGTAAGTATAAAAATCCTACATGTTGATGCTAAGTCATGTGAATTTAACGTGTTAGCTATTACCGAAACTGGTTAAATGATTCCTTCAAAATCCAAGAAATACTGGACAGTAATGTCGATTTACAGCAAAGACAGGGATTATAATTCTGCAAACTGTTCCCGTGGAGGCGGTGTTCTTCTCGCAGTTAATAACAAGTTGTCTAGTACTCCATTACCTACTATGACCTCTTACTCATTCGATCACAAATTTATAAATTAGCTAATCACATTAACAAACTAAATATCAATAATCTCAAAATTTTGTACAACAACTGCAATGGTATGAGAAGTAAACTTAAACAATTATATATTGATGCAAAATCATGTAATTTTAGTGTACTAGTGAAATATAGTTAAATGACTCTTTTAAAAACGAAGAAATACTGGACAGTAATTGGTCTGTTTACGGACGCGACCGTGATTATCTTTCTAATAACTGTTCAAGAGGAGGGGGTGTGCTAATTGCAGTAAAAAATAACTTGTCTAGTATACCTCTAGTTACTAGAACGAGTCACTTATTCGAACACCAATTTATAAAAGTAGACCTAGGTACAAATTATATGTTCCTTGGTATAGTTTACTTTCCTCCTAATTCTGACAACTCTTCATATTTGCATTTTTACGATATATATGACAGTATTATCGCTAAAATGAATGAAGAGGATTATATTTTTGTGTTTAGTGATTTTAATCGCCCTACAATTTCTTTTGTAATTGACGAATCAGATAATCTGTTCCTACGAATCCATTTTTTTAACGAAATAGATTTCGATCTTATTAGTGTTTTTTATGGTAACGATTTTCAACAGATTATCAGTTTTCCTAATAACAACAACAAATGATTGGATCTTGCATTTTCGAATACATATGACAGATTGCCGGTAAAGCTCGCTGATGATGCAGAAAATCTTTTTACTAACACCACTCATCATAACGCAATCATCTTCGAGTTTACAACTACTAACCCAAACTTTTCCAAATCATACAATAATACAATTGTATATGATTTTCAAAACGCTGACTACCAACGTATAAATTATGCTTTGTCAGTCATAACAGGATACCAACAATAGGATACTAACTCATCACAACAGGATACTAACTCATCTATTTACATCTTCTATTTAAAAATTTTTGAAATAATTAATTCATTTGTGCCAAAAATACGAAAAAAAGATAAAACCACTGAACCTTGATTAAATAGAGATCTCAGGACATTGCGTGACCAACGCAATAAACTTTTCAAAAGAATAAAAATACAAATAATCCTAACATTAACTTGCTGAATACTTACAAGGATATTGCCTTAGATTTTAAGCTTAAAGCAAATTCACCATATGACAATTATGTTACTGATATCGGTAATAGGTTAGTTACAGATCCCAAAAATTTTAAATAAATGTAAAACCTTTGGTTATCCCAATTCTATGTCAATTGACAATACTTTTTCCTCTTGTCCAAGAGATATCTGTAATTTCTTTGCTGATAATTTTCAAAAAGTTTATCGACCACAAGAACTCTTCCCTAATAGGGATTATATAAATTTTAATTCAATAAATAGTCCTAATTCATTAATTTCCGACTTGCATCTTTCTGACAATGACATTTTTGAAGCATTAAAGAACCTTGACACCAAAAAGGTGCTGGACCTGACTTAATCCCACTGAACTTTTTGTACAATTGTGCTCAATATCTTGTTCATCCGCTGCATACTATTTTTAATTGGTCATTATCGACAGAGATTTTTCCAGATGTATGGAAATCCTCCTTTATGACTCCTATTCATAAAAAGGATGATAAAGCATCTGTGGAAAACTACCGTGGTATAGCTATTTTATCAACTATACCTAAAATGTTCGAAAAAATTTTTGTTGGTAAAATTATGCCAATTATCGATACAAAACTTAATGAACAACATCATGGTTTTAGAAAATACCGTTCTACTACTACGAACCTTATGATATACACATTTGAAATTTTGAATCAAATGGAAAAAGGGTACCAAGTTGATGCAATTTACACAGATTTCAGCAAAGCTTTTGATGGTATTGATTGTATCGCTATGTTAAAAAAACTTGCCACGTTCTGGTTCTTTTCTTATATGGCTCCATTCTTATCTTAGTGGAAGAACTCAAAATGTTAAATTCAAAGGTATATTATCGAAAACTATCGATGTCACTTCAGGAGTACAGCAAGGTAGTCTTTTAGGTCCACTCTTCTTTAATATATTTATTTCTGACTTTTCTGACAAATTAGGTTATATACCGCACATTGCGTTTGCAGACGACTTAAAAATATATCAAGTCATTAAAAATAGTTCTGATATAACGTTACTGCAGTTAAAACTTAATAATTTACAAGAATGGTGCTTATAAACGTAAGTTTCGAGTGAAACTTACGTTTAAGTTTAATAAGTTTCACTCGTAAACGATTTACTATCCTTAACGATCATACAATTCAAAACCTAACCCTTGAACTGGTATACAGTATTACTGATCTTGGTATTATCCTCGACGATAAACTTAGCTTTAACTTACACTATGATTTCATGATCTCTAAAGCAAATAAAATGTTGGGATCTATTAAAAGAAGAGCTAAAGAATTTAACAATATAGCTCTCGTGACAAAAGCTCTCTACTGTTCCCTTATACGATCTATTTTAGAATATGGTAACATTATTTGGAATCCAGTTTTTCAAATAAATTCTGAATTGAATCAGTTCAAAAACAATTTCTCTTATTTGCTTTAAGAATTCAGTTTAATCCTTCCGACTATGCAAAAACAACAACAAAAAACAAAACGAAAAAAAATTTTATTGTAAATGATGGGGTTAGGCAAACAAGATACACGAGATTCTTAGTTGAACAAACTCATAGAACAGAATACGGAAGAAATGAACCTATAAACAGATGTTGCACTATCTTCAATAAGCACAGTTATCTTTTTTCTTCATTAATTTCAAAAAGAACATTTAAATCTCAATTACACCAACATTTTTCCCTTCAATGACCTTACACAACTTTTTTTAAGTCATTCCAATTCATAATTATACATTTAAATTTTTAAAGTGCATTTTGTTTAAGTCATCAATTTTTGTATTAAAGGAATTAAAGTATTATGTCATATTGTAAAAATTAAAGTTTTGTTAAATAATTTAATTAAAAAAATTTTTTTTTTGTTTTTTAAGTTAAGTTAAGCGCTCTGTAATCACATTTCATGTTTTTGTTTTTTTTTTTTGTGTATTATATCATTGTTAAAAAAAAAAGAAAAATAAATAATTGTATTCATATCAATTTGCTACCGTGCTTGGTATTTATAATAAAATAAAATAAAATATCTCTGGGTTAAGGATAGTCAGATTTTTATATGTGAAAAGGAGAGTAGCAAACATTACAAAATCTCTTCACAAAATGATATTGATTCTATCTGTAAGGTATTTACGTAATTATCCTTCACAAGGGCATTCACTAACAAATATTTTCATAATTTAATTACTAATCACTATAGTTTTAATTTATTTTATATACTAAATTTTTCAAACTTTATTTGCTTTGCCAACATTTAACTTATATATTTTTTGAAATATCATAATTTGCATTTACAACAAAAAAATATTGCAATTTATATTTTTAATGAATTTTTATTTTTATTTTCAATTTTTATTTTTTTTAACTTTAAAATTTTTACAATTGCATACATTACTTTATCTTATAACAAAATAAATTACACTGGGTTTGGATCATATTATATATTATTAACAATAATGCCAACTTTTTTGGAATTTTATATTAAATATTTTAAACTTAATCGGAAATGTGTATATTATCTAGAACAAACTATGTTAATATGTTTACGTATTATACAAAGCAAAAAAAATTATTTGTTTAAAATTTTTAATATACACTTATCTTTTATAATTTCAACTTTTTCAATCTTAATTTTAATTAATTTAAATATTACTAATTCTAAAAACTTAATTAGTCTTACAATATTAATAATATTTCTTAAATGTAATGCAATAGTATGTATGAGGAAGAGTTTCAGTTATCAAATTTCTTAGTTGTTAAATTAATAAAACATAATATTAATATATTTGCTTGTTACAGATCGCATTACACTAATGAAGAAGATTTTGTTAATAACATTGATGATCTAACATTTACTTATAAAAGATCGCTAATAATTAATATCAATTTATTAGACCAAAACAATAGAATGGTCCGAAACTATTGTAATACTTTATTAAGTAAGGGTTTTATTATTTGTAATGAAAAAACTGAACAATTTGCTACAAGGGTATGGATGGTTAAAACTGTAATATACCATTTTATTCTTTAAATATTCTTTTCATATAATGGATACCTCTTTATCTGACCACAAAATGTTTTTTATTAGTTTCGACGAAAAGCCAAAGAATGTATCAGTATAATAATGTGAATGTAGAATTTATCAGAAACTTCAACTATCTAGGTCTAATACTTGACAGCAAATCAAATTGGAGTTCACATATAGAAAAAGTAATTAAAAATATATCTCCATACATATTCTTAATGAAGAAACTACGAAAATTCCTTTCTGATCATTCAATATACACAATATATGCATCATATATAAAATCTCACATTTCCTACCTTTTACCCATTTGGAGTAGAGCTTCACAAAGTTATCTAAACAAATTAGATATGATGCATAAAAAATGTGTCAAGTTTGCCCAAGGGCTGCCCATGTTACACCCATCTGATTCTATATACAATGATAAATATCTAAGCTTAAAAAATATTATATTATTTGAACTCTATAAAACTGCGTTTAAAATCATTCACAACCAACTAAAACATAACTTCATTCTAAATAGGAACCTAGACATACATAATCATAATACTAGGAATATATCCAACTTCTACCTCTCTCTGTTTAGAACAACACATCAAAAAAATAATTGCTTGTATAACTGTCTTAAAGCCTATAATGAACTGCCAGAACACCTGAAGTTAATTTCTAACCTTAATTTATTTAAACAAAAAATAAAATCAACCTTATTTAGCATATAACATTATAAAAAAGACTAGTAGAAATAGAAAAAAAATAATAATAATAAATATACTAATTACACTAATAAACAAACTAAAACACATTAATAGATGTAATCTTTTTTCTTGTTTGTTAAATCATTAATTAATTGATATTATAAAATTTATAAGATCATACAGCATTTTGCTAAGGTCCTTGATTTATATAAAAATAAAAAATAAAAAATTTATTGTCATTTACATTCAAATCATGTAGATTTCATTTATATATAAATAAAGAAAAAAAAAAAAAAAAGACAATGTCGATAAAATTAAAACTGTTCTAAAATACGATAATGTAAGCAATGATTATATTTGACAAAATTTAAATGAGTGCGAAAGATTTAGTGAAAATGTTCATAATTTAGGTCAATTAGTTATTGGGCACACTTGGACGTTTCGTATAAAAAGCTTTAAGAGAAAACATGAATGGATGACGGAAGAAATATCTCGAAATTTGATGATCCGTGATTCTTTTTATAAATATTTAAAAAAAAGTACCCAATTGATGATCATGTTAAAAACTTATATAATCTATATAAAAACAAAATAAGAAATTTCAACTGCTAAAGCTAATTATTATTCTCAACAAATTTTGAAAGACTCTGGCAAACCCAAAAACTGGATTATGCTAAATGAGACACCCAATATTTGTGAAAGCAAACTAAAAGTTATTAATTACAATAATGAGATTATATCTAATCCTTATGATATAATGAACAAATTCTTAACATAAGTAATATAATGAACAAATTCTTAACGATAACAGATACGTTAGATATATCAGGCGGAGAAATTGAATATGATTATCTTAATCTTAATAACTTCTCTCGAAATGTATATCATAACTTTAGTTTAGATTTAGTGAACCTAAAGGGAGTAAATTCTGCGATTAATTCTTTAAAACTGCTGCAACAGATTGCGATGGGATTTCAGCCAAATTTTGGTAAAATTTATTAATAACTGTTTTGTAACGCACTCCTTTCCTGATTGTCTAAAAAAGGCTGTTGTTACGCCAATTTATCAAAGTGAAGATGCCACAAATCCCTCAAACTATAGGCCAGTATCGGTATTATCGAGTTTTTCAAAAGTATTCGAAATTATTGTAAAAAAGAGACTCGACGCATTTATGTGAAATAATGGAATTCTGAGCTCAGAACAATACGGGTTTGAGGAAAACTCGAATACAACCGCTGCTTGCTTGGCCTTAACTGATTTTATTACCAAAAATATGGATAATGGAAAATACATAGCTTGTGTTTTTATTGATTTACATACATATGTTAATATTTATTTTGAAGAATACAATAAAAATATAATAAAATAAATTAAAAATTATGTTACCAAGAGTGTGCTAAAATTACGATGACGACTAATATAAGACTAATAATATATAATCATAAAGAAACTATATTATATAGAGTAATCATCCCGAACAAAATTTGTTAGCTAACTGTACAAAATAAAGTACCCCGAAAATGTTTACAGAAAAATATATTGCTATACAGAATTCTCAAATCTAATGCAGAAATCATAAGTACATACATAAACTATGTCTACCGCTTATAAAAAATATTATTGATATTGTTATGATCAGAATTCTATATTTTTAATGTAATTTTTATAGATGTGTGAGTGTCTATAAGAATTTGAATAGAATCATTTTAATATGTGCATACGATTGTTTTTTATGTGAATTGCTATCTGTATTTGTAAAATATATATTATATACGACGAGGAAATAATGTATATTAACATTTAAGTACAGAGCGGTCGTTTATTTTTTAACAGCTTTTTATTAACTTGGTTGGGTAAAGGATGGAATCTTAGAAGGCATTTTAAACACACTTCCAGTTGAGCTAGAGACTTGAAATTTTCTTCATTAGATCAGATCCCGATGGCAATACATGATTTTAAAATATTAATATCGAAAAACATTAGAGAAATTAGCTTAATTTCAAAATTAAATTTTCATACAAAGATATAACAGAATTTTTAACAGAATTATTACAGAACCAAAATAAAACATTTTATCTAAATTTACTAAACTCACCAATGCCAATACCAATACGTATACGTAATACATAAATGTTTTTTTTTTCTATAAAAGACTATTGTTTTTTATGTAGCCCATTGCATTGTATGTGTACATATACGTAGGTACGTACTTAAAAATATGTAATAATATGTGCTTCGAAAATATTTTTGGTTTGAAAGCGATGCATTTGAAAGATATGAATGTGTAAACAAATTAATGTGCCGCACTTGAGAACACAGTGTAAAACTTAATATGCATTTACTTAAAATTTAGTTAGCAAGTGTTAAATTTAAGTTTTTTTTCATCAAATCAATTGGTTTTTAGTATACATTTTTATTTATAAAAGCAATGTGTTTATTTATAATATTTATATAGATATGTGTTTTTCCTTTCTTAATTATAATTAAAATAGGGCTTTTCTTTCGAACTCTTAACATATTAAAATCGCATATTATGGCCCTAACATTGATATCTAAATTGGGAGCTGCCTTTAAATTAAGATCTATTAGGGAATAATGATCTGCACCACTAATGCCTTTTTCTGAAGTATAAAAACTAAGAATATATTTCCAATTATGTAAAAACATTAAACAACAAAAAGAATATATTAAAAATAAGAAATCCAGTCTTTTTTAAAAATAGTAAATAACAACAATATTTTTCTTTTCAATAACAATAATTATGAATTAATCATAAAATATATGTTATGTACATCGTCAAGAAAAACAAAATAATTTTTTTTTAATTCAAAAACATCATTTAGAAGTAAGCAATTTAATATGTTCTCAATTACATACTTTTAAAACCAAATTTTTTTACTACATACGTATGTAGGTACAAACATGTACCAAAATGGTATGCATATTTTTATGTACATACTATTAAAAATCTGCTAACCCAGTCACACCAAATTCCCAAATTCCCAACTATTATTATTTAGTTGATTTATCGATTTATTATTTTTTAATATGTAGGCAACAGTTATATTTATATGAATGGACGGTAAACATAAACGAACAAAAAAAAATTTTATGTATGCATATGAATGGACGGTTAACATAAACGAACAAAATAAAAATCAGAATGTTCTATAGCTAATAATTTCTATTTTTGAAATAGACTGTATGCATAAATTTAATATTAAAAAAAAAAAATAAGTTCTTAGCGTACCTAAATAACAGAAAAAAAAAGTAAAATGTAATACTGGAAGAAAAATAAAAACGAATAGAAAAAAAAGAGAACAAAAAATGTTACTTTGATTGTTTTTAAATATTTTTAAAGTCTATTTCTTATGTATATATTGTGCACATCTGATATTTACCCACATAACAGATAGAAAAAAAGAACTATTAAAATGTTATGATTTTAAAAGAAAGAAAATACGTTTGATATTTCCGTACATAACAGATAAAAAAAAAATATTAAAATGTTATATTATGAAAAGAAAGAAAAAACAAGGCAGTGTATGAATCAAAATTTTTAAAGGGTCGCATTTTAAGTGGAAATAAAGAACATTATAAAATTGCAATATTTTTGTTTAAATTTTGGATTTAGCTATGCAACGTTTTCTTAATTTTTTAAAAATTCTGCCACAATAAATTAATAATAAAAAAATTCAATATATTCTATATTATAACAGGTAATAATATACTTATAGACTGTGAGGACAACTGTAAAAATTCAAAATTAAACAAGGAAAAAAAAAAAACCAATTCAATTCTTATATTTGTCGTTACTAAAAAGAATAAAATAAAATAAATAAAAAAAATTTTAAAAAAAACAGCTTTTTTGAACTAAAAAGTAGAAAATAAATTTTTAATAGCAAATTTTTCTGTAATTTTCTAAACTATATTGTTACAATCGAGATTTCTTTGAAAAAGTTTATTTCAATATGTCAAATATATATATAAATATAAGTATATATAAGTTTTAAAGTCTGTGAAATTAAAATGAAAGCTGGAGGCAACAAACGCATAACTATAAACTTATATTTTTAAATTTCACGAAATTTTGGAAAAGAAATACAAAAATATTACTACCATATATACATGGATGATGGATCATAAAGATTCGGGAAAACTGAATGTGCATTTAAGTATAGGGATCGCGAAGAAAAATTCCACTTACCTAAATATTTCTCTGTATTCTATAACAAGAAGAATTAAGCAATTAGTTAATCAATCAACAAAGCAATTGTGTTCTCTATGGATTCCAGGACATTCTAATATAAATGACAAAGAAAAAGTCGATAATTAGCAAAGAAAGTTATCACAGGTCCTGTTATTAACGATTTTAAGTGTTCTATATGTAGAGATTTTCGCTCAATCCGTAAAAGCAAAATAATAGAATCTTTCAATCAAGAATGGATCAATATTCCTCCCGATAATAAGCTAAAACAAATTAAAAGTTTAATTTTTAAATGGAAAACCGTAGATTATCTATAAGTAGAAAAAACTCAATTATTGTTACTAGATTACAAATCGAACTTACAAATTGTACCCACAAATATTTACTTGAAATGCCCGGACAGCTTAAATTCCCATTTGTTCATTCGACAATACTTCTATAATTTCTGTTAAACATATTTTCGAAATGTGCTTGCATTACAGTGATAATAGAAACCTTTTCAAGTTTAATGGAATTTCAAATCTAAAAGAAGATAGTCAAGATTCCATGGAAAGTGTAATTCCTTTTATAAAAACTGTAAATCTTTTTAACATAATCTAAAGTAAATATTATACCTCTTCAAGAACTAATACGATATCTACTTTTATATAATAAAATCAATACAAAGAAATAGATTTATTTTTATCGAATTACGTTTATAATTATATTTTGTTAAATGTGCATTATCATTTAATTATTATAATACTGTAAAAGATTTCGTTAAGTTAAGTTTGTTCTGTTAAGAATTAAGTATTATAAAATTTGTAAATCTAATTTAAGTTATTATAAGAAAAAAGGAAAAAAAAACTAATTTGGAGTTGCAATTTTGTAAAACCTTTTAAATGTTAAAAGTCCCTGTAAAAATTAAATAAATAAGTAGTATAAATTATATTTGTAATATAATCTAGTTTGATTTTAAATTTTAAACTGAACAATTTCAATTTAAAAAAATCATATTATTTCGTCTTATTTTAATTTAGTTACATGTGCAGAAAAGCGCTCGAAAGTTACTAGAAACTAATAAAACTTAATTGTTTCTTGTTTGATGTTATATGGTCAATAAATATATTGATATTTCCCTTTTTGCTACGTAAATTTTTTAAATTTAAAAATTTTAGTTTTAGTTTAAAATACTTACATCCATGTTGGCATTCCTCGTAGTGTACTAATTCTAGTAATATTGCAGATTACTAAAATTATTACATTATTTAAAAAAAAAACAAAAATACTTTTATTCAATATTTTCATTTTTTCTATTTATAGTTACGTTTGCATGAAAAAGACTGAAACTATTTAAAATTAATTATCATAAAAACAATTTTAACGAAGAAAATTAGACATATTGTGTAATAAAATTTTTAATAATAAGTGTATTTTTTTTTTTGCACAAATTAATAATTGAAAATTTCTTAGTGGGCCTCAACTTTGTTGTCTGAGAAACTCCTATTCACGAAGTGTTGTGAAGATGATGAGCACTTGCTGAAATGGTTTCTGTCAATTTATCATTTCCTGAAATAAGAATAAAACGATTTAATTATTATCAAATAAGTTTTTTAACATTAATTAGGGTTAGTTGGTTTACATGGCTACTTTGTGAAATTCTATTTTAGAATAAACGAAAAGTCAAATAGACGACAATAGCGATTCTTTTTGCAATTTCTGTATTATGCTGTATTATATGTTTTAAGGAATATTCCTCACCGGCCAGTATACACCTTAATTATCGCTTCTTTCCATTGATGTTTCGTTCTATTTTTTATAAGCAATTCTTTGTTTTTTTTTTTTAATTATTTAGTATGTCTTTGCTAATGGGCAATAAAAGCTCGAAACACGTCACAGGTTTAATGTAATAACGAAGACTATAAGGTTGAAACAAAAATAAAAATGAGACATAAAAAAATAAAAATTTGTTTTTGTATTTATTTGTATTTAATAAATTATTTAGTTTCATCTTAATTGAAGTTTTGTAATTATTTAAACTACCTCACCTAGATTTTTTTATTTTTGCAAGCTTATAGCTTATAGTTTTGTATTTATTGCATTTAAACCAAACATTTAGTTTCAATCAAAAACATGGAATATATTAATAGTCTAATTACTGACTAAACAAAAAATGTATGATATATACATCTGAAACTAAGGCTTTTTTGCAATTTTGGAGGGCTGTAACTTTGGAACCCTATACAATTAAAAGAAACCATTAATAGATATAAAAATATATTACTGGAGCTTTAATTTTCTTGTCTAGCCGAAGAAAAATGTGTACCGGTACCTAAGTTACAGGTGTTTAAAAATAGCAAAATTTTTTTTTTTTTCTTTATTTCAATTAATTATTAATACTTAAAAACTAAAAACATTCCTTTTATATTTCATACATAAACTTATAAATTGTTAAAATTTTTGGTTAATATGTTTTTGTTTTATAATTCTAAATTCATCTTAAAATCTAAGTTTGTTATGACCCTAGCCTAAGCCGTTTGGTCTTATAAATTTTGAGGATTAACGTGTTGGTTGAAATAAGTAATTATTACCAATTATAATAAGTAATTTTATTCTTTTTTTTTTTTTTCTTCTTGTTTTAATTCAATTTATTAACTACAACTAAGTTTGAATATAAGATTTTTGATAATATTTTAAGCAGTTTAAATTTAAAAAAAAAATTTTTAAAACTAAAATTAAAATACAGTTTAATTTTAAAAAATTTGCTTAATATTTTAAGCAGTTTAAAAGTTTACAAATTTTGTATATAATCTTTTATTATCTTTTTAAAATGGATTATGTTGTTTGTTTTTAATTTCATTAGGCAAATCATTGTATATTTTAAGACAGTTGTATAGACAATTGTTCTCGCGATTACCTGTCCTAAACAGAGTTAAATAAAAGTTCAATCTGTTTCTTGTATTACGGTTATGAATATCTATCGATCTATTTAAGATAAAATTGTGCTTAATTTCGTTATTTATAATTTTGAATGCTGTTATATATAACTCATATTTGCATATATGTGAAAAGCTGGTATATTGGGCTGTATACAGCATACTTGTGGGATGCATAATGGGATATCTATGAATTATTTTGATTGCCTTTTTGTTTAATATATCTAGTTTATGTAAATGAATTTGTGGCGCTCTGCTCCAAATGGGATTTAAATATGTAAGATTTGATAGAATAAATGAAGTATAAATAATATACAAAACATTTAACGTGAAATATTTTTGAAGTCTTCTAAGTATAAAAATGTATGGAGTTATTTTCTTCGAAACAAGATCTATATGTTCTTGCCACTTCATTTTATTATCTATTACTAATCCTAAGTAGTTGAAATTTTTTACAATTTCACTACTTTTGTTATTATAAATAATATTAGTATTTTGGAAATTTTTGTTTTTGAAAAATATAACTTTAGTTTTTTTAATATTTAAAAGAAGGCGATGTTTTTTCAACCATTCATCGATCATTTTAACATCCATTTCAATATCATATTTTACTTCTTCTTCGTGTTTCCTATCGTATTTTAGTACAGCATCATCTGTAATAAGCTGTATTGTACCCTTTAAATTTAATCGCGATATGTCATCTATGTAGATTTTAAAAAGATCTGGCCCCAAGATAGAACCTTGTGGAACACCTTTTTTATTCTCTTTTGGTTTGCTTTCTATACTGTTAAGCCGAACTTTTTGCAAACGATTGCATAAATAAGATTTAAAAAAAGATATTGGACTTGGGTTAAAGTTCATTTTTACTAATTTAAATAGGAGAATTTCATGATCTACACAGTCAAATGCTTTTTGTAAATCAAGAAAAACGCAGGCAACATATTTCTTATCATCTATACTTTTAGAAATAAAATTTGTAATATTTGTAAATTTGCAGGCAGCGGTTGTGTTAGATTTTTTTTCAAAACCATATTGATTCTCACTAAGTATCCGATTATTAATAATAAATGAACTTATTCGGTTTTTTATAATTGATTCGAAAATCTTCGAAAAAGCACTTAGGACAGAAATTGGTCAGTAGTTTGACTGATTAGATACGTCTCCGTTCTTAAAAATCGGACTTACAACTGCTGTTTTAAGTGATTGCGGGAAAGTATTTGTAAAGAAAGAAAGATTTATAAATTTAACTAAAATTGGAGTAAGATGATGGGCGAATTTTTTAATAAATTTAGCTGAGATGTTGCCATACCCAGTAGCTGCTGTTAATTTCAAGTTATTAATCACAGTGCTCACTTCTTCAGCATTAGTTGGACTCAAATTAAAACTCTGACGGATATTACGAGAAAATTTATTCATATAATTATAGTCCAATTCCTCCGTAGACACATTAATTTCTTTCGTTACATTAATGAAAAAATCGTTTATTGATTCAGCAATGTCACGCGGATTATCAATTATTTTGTTGCTAACCTTTAAAGTCTTGATAGTATTTTTAGTGCTCATACATTCAGTATTATACATAACATTTTTATATAAATCCCAGAGTCTTCTGCCATTACATGGATAGCGCGCGATTTCAGTAGAACAATAATTTACTTTTGCCTGATCTATTAGATTCTTGACTTTTTTTTTATGTATATAAAACAGATTTTTAACATGGGCATTATCTGGGTACTTTTTACGGAATTTAAGGAAAGAATCGCGTATTTTAATTTCAATTTTTGACTCCTAATAGCTCATAAACAGGGGGTGGTGCAAAAAATTTTTCTGTGCAAACTTATATTAATTCTAAAAGTTCTTTCTTGTCTCAAAATTTCAAGCCCCTATCTAAAAGCGTGCCGGAGTTATGAAGGTAGAAAAATCATGCAAAATTTGGTTTTCACATAACGGTAAATTTAAACACTAAATTTAAAAATTATATATAATTTTAAAATTGACTTATAAAGGTAAAAAAAATTCCTGTCGAATGGCGTTTTCAGATTGAACAAATATTAAGCGGAACATGAAATATACGAGTTTAACGGACGGACGGACAGAGTGAAACTAATAGGCACATTTTTTCAAATTTTTTTTGGAAATGTGCTAATAAAAACCACCACACCTAAATTTGCCGTAAACAGTTTGGAAACTGAAGATCTAAATATCACACTGTAGTTTCTTTCTTTGAAATAAAAACTAATCCATTTAATAAGGCTATCTATAAAACCATATTTCTTTAATATTTACAGAAACCCCCTTGATTGTTAATAAATCTGATTCAATTGACAACTGATTCTTTTCTGAATATTTAGTTACAGGATCATCAGCGTACAATTGAATAATACCCTTTAATTTTAAGTGTGTTATATCATTAATAAAAATCTTGAATAAACCTGGGTCAAATATCGAACGCTGAGGTACTTCTTTGGAAGTGCTGTAAGATTTGTTTATTCTAACTTTTTGTTTTCTATTTGTTAGATAGGTTTTAATATAAAGTAAATATTTAACTTTGAAATTTAACTTAACTAGTTTATGTAGCAATATATTGTGATCAACGCAATCAAAAACTTTTTGAAGATCTAAAAACACACATCCAACATAATTTCTTTGATCTATATTTTTTGAAATAAAATGTGTTAGGTTAAGCATGCCGCTGTGGTGTTAGTTTTCTTCTCAAAGCGGTATTGATCTTCATGCAGCACATTATTATTAGAAATGAAAACATTTAATCTATTTTAATAATTAAGTATTTCAAATATTTTGAAAAGGCACTTAGTACGGAAATGAGTCCATATTTCGACTAATTAGTTTTGAGTCCATTTTTATGTATTGCAGCTACTATAGCGACTTTTAATGCTGCAGGGAAGTTCGATGTTTGAAACGAAAGATTAATAAACCTCACAAGTTTTGAAATTAATTTTCCGGCATATTTTTTTATGAATTTAGCTGAAATTAAATCATATCCAGTAGCTGCAGATGATTTTAATTTACTTATGGCTAAACTAACATCTTTAGCAGAGGTTGGATATAATTCTAACCTATCGTAGATGTTTTTAGAAAGTTGGTTTAAATTTCTAGGATCATTTGTTATCTCCAATTTCCTAGTTAAAATCACAAAATATTCGTTCATATACACGACAATCTCCTTCTCATTAGAAATACTTTCATTATTGTTAGTATATATTTAGAATTTTAATGAAAACTTTGGAGTGGGATGGTACCTTATTTAACATAATTTTTTTACATACATTCCATAATTTTTTACTATCAGGAGGATCCCGCTATAGTTCATAATATCATTATTTCGCTTGATAATAATTAATGTTTTAACTTTTTTTAAATAGCATAGATACGTGTTCTTCATATGGGTATTGCTTTTTATATTTATGGAAAAGGTCCCTAATTTTAATTGTCAAGGATATGGAAATAATAATGATATGTTATAAGTTACAGTTATAACATGATCTAATATAGTTTTAGTATTTGTGCCAATTCTTGTCGCGTGTTTTTCTGATAATTTATTATTTAAATAGTAACCATTACTTAGCAGAGTGTTTACGTATTATTTAACGTCAGTGGTCTGCTGCTTCAATAAGTTTATATTAAAATCATCTAGTATGTATGCATTTTTATATTTGACAAGAATTTCATCTAATTTATTTATAAATTCATTATTATTTGCGTTTGGTGCTTTGTAAATCCCGATTACATTAACCTTTGGTTTTAATAATTTAACAATTAAAAAATTTGTGTTTGAGAATTCCTTCTCAAAAGCTAAGGTACTAGACAGTTTTCAGTTACATAAATCGTACAACATCATAGGGGTTCTTTCGCTTAGAAAAATAAGAAGAGTAGCTGGGCAAGTTAAAAAATTTCTTTTTCTGATTCCCTCAACGAAATTTCTGCTAAAATTATAATGTAAATTTGATATTTATAAAAGATTTCAAATTTGACAATTCATGCCTTAAACTACGAATATTTAAATATAACGTGTTAAAATTGTTCTTGTACAAGCTAATTGTTAAAATGTTATCTAAACCTGTTGAATGGCCTATGTTTAGGTAATTTTCCACATTAATAATATCGTTATGTGTAGCAATTGTCATCATTTCTTCTTAATAAAGTAATATAATAGTTATTTTTTAAAAATAAAAGACTATACTTTCGTACAACTGATCGAAGAAATTTTCTTAAAATAATTATTGGATCACCATCTGAAATTGCAATAACAATTAACGCAAACATTATGAAAAAATTATAAATAAAATTATCCGAAAAGTTTCACTCTGTCTATTTGTCTGTTAACAAACCTTATACAGTGTTTAATAAAGAGCAATGAAATATTAACCATACATAGGTCTCTTAAAAGAGTAATGTTGCAGAACAATCTTTATGTACCCTCAACCATTGGAGATCCTACAGCATCTAAAGCTCTTCAAATTTTGAAAAAGCTTCTTTTAAATGGATTCATCTCAGGTTCTGTTTAACATATCCTTGTAAGCACATTATACATATAGTATGTACATATATCAATGATATTTTTCGAGAAATGTATTATACAGAGGCATCTTATGTATATTCAAATAGATCACATGTCAGTAATGAATTCCTGAATGATGACATGACGATTGTCGTATGGAGGAGATTATTTCTGTTCTTTAATAACGGCCGAAAATGTTATGTTATTAAAACTTAAACACAGATACTTAATAAGGTTATTTTAATTACTATTATATATTAGAAAATTTGTATTGAAAGTTTTTTATGGAATATTAAAATCAATATAGACAAAAGCAAAGAGTGTTGGAAACATTTCTTTAATCATATAATAACAATTCAAAAAATTGGGCAGAATATTTTAATAGGTACTCGGGCGAAAATGGGTTAACGAACGTTAACAAAAATTTATCACAGACGTTATTTCGATCCATAAATTCACCCTGCCAAATTAGAGCAAAATTGAGAACAAAACTTTTTTTTGGCAGTCTATAATGCTGAAATGGTCTTTGTATAACGGCAGAATTAATAGAATGAGCTTCTGTTTTAAAGTGCAATAATTGTGCCAATTTTCAATTCGTCAAACCGTTTAAGCACGACAGCAAAAAAATTAAAAACTTCATTGAGGCCTGCTGATGAAATGTGTTAATGTATCGTAACTAAATCAACTCAGTAAGCTTCTATGGTAAAGAGCTACACTTTTGTAAATTTTCACCTTATTTGGTCAAACCATTCAAGCGCGACAATAAAGAAATTAAAAAATATCATTAAGTCCTGGTGCCGAAACGGGATAATGGACCGTAGCCAAATCAACTGACTGAGCTTTTAGGGTGAAGAGCTACACTTTTGCAAATTTTCAACTCAATTGGTCAAACCGTTTAAACGCGACAACAAAGTAAATTAAAAAACTTCACTGAGCCCTAGTTCCAAAACGAGTTATTGGATCGCCACCAAATTAACCTAGTGAGCTTTTGTGCTAAAGAGCAACACTTTTGCGAATTTTCAAATAAATTGATTAAACCGTTTAAGCGGCAGAACAAAAAAATTTAATGAACTTCGTTCGGCTCTAGTGCCCAAACGGATTACCGGAATTTCATACAAATTTATTATGCTAGGAGGAAGATTTGTACATATGTTCAAATCAATCGGTCTGTTTCAAATGGCTTAAGCAGGACAACGAAAAAACCAAAACGCTTCAAATAGCTCTCGGGCCGTAATGGGTTAGTGAACCGAAACGCGATATATCCTATACCTCCTTCCGTGAAAATGTCGTAGAAATGCCTATAACTCCTTGTGGTAGGAATGTTTCGGCAAAATTTGGTTGCAATCGGACTGGTGGTGTTTACGTGAAAAAAGCACAAACAAACAAATAAACAGAATTTCTTCTTTATATGGGGTTTTTCAATTAGTACTTTTATTGATTGTCTTTTTGATTTATGACCTTTTTCACCTCTTCAAAGGGCCGTCAAAGGTTTGGTTATTTTAGCGTAATCGTAAATAAACATTCTTTAGTAAATTGTCATACCTAGGAAAGATCTTAATTTTTTTAGATTGCTTGGGTTTGGCATATCGCAAATTGTTTCTCCTCTTTTAGGATTTATATTAATTCCTTCTGCTGAGATCACAAATCCTAGAAATTCTACTTCGGTTTTCAAGAACTCGCTTTCATCCAATTGGACTTTCATGTTTGCAGCTTCCAACGTATTAAATATTTTTTCTAAATTTTTAAAGTTATAATGACGTCTATATAAACGTAACAAACTTCCCAATATAATTCCTTAAAATATCATCTAGGGTTCTCTGAAATATTGCGGGAGCATTTTTTAAACCAAATGGAAGCCTATTAAACTCATATTTTCTGTTATTGACGGAAAATGCCGTTTGCTCGATATCGCTTTCTCTTTGTGGTATTTGGTGAAATCCACTCTTCAAGTCTAAGACAGAAAATAGTTTGTTTTCATCCAAATTTGATAGTATTTCACTGATCTCGTGAATTGGATATTTGTCTGCTATTGTTATCTGATTAAATTTGCGGTAAGATATTACCATTCGGTACTTTTTTCACTTGACGCATCTTCTTTCTTTGGAACTATCCATACTGGTGAGTTGTATGGTCTAATAATTCCTTCTTCAAAAAGTTGTCTAATTTGTTTATCCATTTCAGATTTTAGGACCATAGGATAAGGATATGACTTTAAATATACCGGGTCATCCGTTGTAGTTCTTTTATATGCAACTACTCTAGTCGTATAGGTAAGTTTCTCGTGAGGATTGGCGAAAAGACTTCTATAATTATTTACTAATGCATTAAGTTTTTCTTTTTGAGTTTCATCTATATGTGCAGTCCTTAGTGCAATATTATTTATAATGTCGGAAATGTGTTGTTTGATTGGAATTCTCACCTTATTGTCTAATTCTCAATAGTCGTCTTTTGTACGGATAACTGCATTCAATTGTCTAAGTGTGTCATTACCAATGATTCCCTCGAATGACGTCAGATTTGGTAGTAAATAGAACTTTAATTTGGGTATTTTATTTTTATAAAGATTGACTTCCGTGTGGTGTGTTATTATCACATTACCACCAACAGAGTTTGCTTGAAAATTGATTTTGTTTGATCCTTGAGAATTGATGTGTAGAGATGTGAAAGGTGTTTCTATGTGAAACCCTAGGTAGTCCACCTTGCTGTTCGTCTGATTTCTATTTTGGTTGCTTATCGTCCAATTTCGATCACAGATGTAGTGCTTGGGGAAGATCTTGAAGGTGACTTATGCTCAATAATTGCGGTAGTTTTCCATTCAATCCTCTAATAATCCTCGCAGCGAGTGCTTTTTGCCTATAATTTTTCACCATGGCTGTAAACGCATCTGGTCTTAGTGCCATTGAGGAGAGTTTCTCAAGTATCATTGTATTTTTTGAGTCTTTTTTTTTTTAATTTCCTTTCCTTAAACTTTAATAAGATTGAATTATCAACTCTATAATTTCAAGTTTTTAATTCGAATTCTTAATTTCTTCTTTAATATTTTCTTTTCTTTCTGTATCTGCCCTAATGATCGTTTGTAATAGGCAGTAAAATCCTCGGTATTAGAATTATCTGATACTATTTTGGACATTACAAAAATTTTATATTTCCCTTTTTAAATCTTTTTTTTTTTTTTGTAAAAATATTGCAAAATTTATTTTAAAGATACAATGTTTTTAGTAAGCAAAAATTTATTCTAAAAATATTCAATAGGTACATACAGATGTGTGTACTTATTGACGGGTTCACTATGAAATTTTATTAATTTTTATGATATTTTTATTTTTTATAAAATTTTTCTAGATTCCCCTTTTCGCCATACAGATGTGGGTACTTATTGACGGGTTCCCTATGAAAATTTATTAATAATTTTTATAATATTTCTTTTGGCCTTATTTTAGAAAATTCTTCTTGATTTCCCCTTTCGCCATACAGATGTGGGTACTTCTTTACGGGTTCACTATAAAATTTTCTTATTTTCAATTTTTAAATTTTCAATGTGCTATTTAAATTTTATTTTTATAATTCTTTTTGCCTTTTAATTGATTATCTTAGGAAAAATAGAATGTCTTACTGTCGGGCAATTAACCAGTTTTAATTTTCCCCATACACATGTGGGTACATGTGGGTACGGAAATTTAGTTAATGTACCAGAATGTTCGTAAAACTTCTAATAAATACTTTCGCAAAGAAAAAATTATTTATTTTTCTTAAAAATCGATTTTTAATATATTTCTTCAATATTATTTTCTTCATTATTTATTAAATTTTTTAATTTAAAAAAAATTTACTTAAAAGTTTATTTTAATCTTTTTTTTTAAATGTGCCATATCAATTCTTTAAAGTGGGCCATAACCTTTTTATTATATTGTCTTTTTTAGTTTTATTTTAATTTTTTAAATAAATACAAATTACATTATTATTACTGTTGTTCTCATGATGGTACCGCTGCGACGTCAATAAACAATCCCTCTTTGATTTGATGTTCTTCTTCTAATTGTTTCTTATTTTTAGTAACCGTATACGTTAACTATGCTAGTGATGTTCAATCTATCGAATTTTCACTTAATTTTTTGTTTTTTCTTTTTTTATTTATTGTTTTTTGTTTTTTTTTACTTCAAAATAAAAAATTTTTTTTTTCAAGTTTTTTTTCTTAATTTTATGAATTTTGAAGCATTGTTTTTTAAAAGTTACTTTTCTTTTTCTTATTGTTTTCAAATGTTACTTTTTGTTACACTTTTTTTCTTTAAATATAAATTTTAACAATAAATATTAACTTTTTCTTTAAATTTAAGGCTTAACTTTTTTTCCTTTAACTTTAAATTTTAACTTTTTAGCACATTTCCAAAAAAATTTTGAAAAAATGTGCTGATTAGTTTCACTCTGTTCGTCTGTTTACAAAACTTCTACACCGTTAAAAATAGAGAAAAGAAATTTGAACCATAGGTAGGTCTCATAAAAAAAATAATTTTGTGGAACAACTTTTTCATGTAGCCCCATCCATTACGGAGGTACAGCCCCTCAAACTTTGAAAAAGCCCTATTTTTAAATGCATATATCTTATGTTTTGCTTAAGATTTTTTCTGAAAAGTCATGCGACAGGTATTTCTTTTATCTTTGTAAATTAATATCAAAATTATGCAATATTTTTAGATTTAGTATTTAAATTTACCGTTATGTGAAAACCAAATTTTGCATGATTTTTCTATTTTCATAACGCCGGCGCGCTTTAAATAGAGGCTTGAAATTTTGACGCAAGAAAGAACTTTTAGAATTAGTATAAGTTTGCTCAGAAAATTTTTTGGACTACCCCCTGTTTAAGAGCTATTAGGGCTGAAAAATTGAAAATTTGCTATTTTTAGGCACCTGCAACTTAAGCACCTATACAATTTTTTTTGCGGCAAGACATGAACATTAAAGCTCAAGTAATATATTTTTACGTGTGTTAATGGTTTTTCTTATTTATAAAGGATTTCGGACTTAGAGCCCCTCAAAATTCCAGAAAAGTGTTATTTTCACATATTTTCTTATTATAAAAAATTTCTTAAATTTTATTTTTTAAATTTTAAAATTTTTGTGCAAGTCACAATTCTAAACAGTTTGTATTGTATTTTTGAAATCTAGGCTTTTAAAAACCGTTGGTTTACATTCTACCTTGTTTTCTTTAAATTTAAATCATAACTTTTTATAACCGATAAGGTACTATTTCCCCCATCGTTATTATGACAATATCGTTATCAGAAAAAAATCTTTCACAGTACCTAGAGAAGCCTCACTCTAGGTTGCGAAGTGGCGGGCTTGTTCCATAGTAATATAGTTTTTTCCTGATATCTGACGGAGCAGATTTATTTATTAACGAAGCGCGGTCTCTGGACCCTTGGATAAACCCTTCGGCTAATCCTTGGATCCCTACTAGGGCCCCAGTTTGGATGAGGGTTTTAAAATTAAAAAACGCTTTTTCCAATTTTTTTTCCAAGAGTATAACCTCTTGGTTTTAATTACAAATCTTAAGTGTCTTACAATATTTTTTTGCTTCTATTTATATCTAGAATTTTTGTGAATAGATTTAATGTTTTTTTTACATTTTAGTTTTTCTTGCTAAATTTACAATTTCATTTTTTATTATTTAGCATTACAGTTTCCTACTTTTTCTTTTTATTTTTATTATTTAATATTATAATTTCCTACCTAAACGGTAGTGCGTTAAAAAAATTTTTTTTTATTTAACATATTTTTTTTTTTATATTGTTTTGAAATTGAAGTTTTACCCAAAGCATATGGTCGTTTTTATTTTATTATTGGATTTTTTTATTACAACGTAAAAACCCTTACCTACTTTCTTTTTTTCCATAATTAGTCACAATATTCTTTTGTTTATTTTTTTCTTAGTTTCAATTTTTACTTTAATACTTTTTACAATTAGTCATAATATTCTGATTTTGTTACCTTAAACTAATTTTTTATTTTGCTTTTTTCTTTTAACATAACATTGTTGTTGTTATTAAATTTTAACAATTTTGTTTTCATTTCTTTTGTTTTTGTTTCTTACAATTGCATTAAAGTTCATTAATTTGTTTGCGTAATCAAAATATTTTAATAACATAATAATTAATATAGATTTTTATATCAATTATAAAAGTGCTTACTTACTAGTGCTTAGGTTGGGTATTATGGAATAGTTACAAATGTTACAATATAATAATTAGTTTAGGATATTTTAATCGCTAAATTTTTCCACCTTTTAGAGTTTTACTTGTTAATTTTGGTTTGAATAACATTTTTTTTTTTCCTTTTTTTTTTCAAGCAAAAATTGTAAGTATGATAAGAATTGCAGAAAAAAGTCCAGCAAAAATTATAAGCACGATAAAAGCATTACACGACAATGCAAGAATAGTTGTATCGCATAATGGCAAGCTGAGTACACCAATCAAAATAACAATAGAAATAATACAAGGATGCCCCTTATCGCTACTGTAATTCATCACAGTGCTCGATAATTGTATGGGAGAAATAACAGAACTATGCAAAGAATCAACAGGTAACACTCACAGTAACTGCAAATCCTAGAATATGGTGATGACATTGATCTACGAAGCCACTCAGCGTCTATAGTTTGTCTACCATCAATAGTTTGAAAAAAAAGCCGAAAGAATAGGTCTTCCAATAAACATAAATAAGATCAAGTGCATGAGAATCAACAACACAAGCCAAGTTCCAATTCTTATACACAATACCTAAATAGAAGAGGTATCAGAATTTGAATACTTGTGAAGCATATGGTACTGTGACATACTTGTGACAGATGGTGGTGCAAATTGAGATATAGAACACAGTATAGCAAAAGCCCGAAGTGTGTTCGAAAGACTATGGTCAATATGGAAGTTCGAGGCATGTGTAAAATCAGTATTGGTATATGGAAGCGAGACGTGGCTTGTATCTATAAATAATATACAGAAACTACAAGTCTTTGTAAATGAATGCTTGAGAATAATATGTCGTATATTTTGGCCAAGGCGAATAATGAACGAAGAGCTTTGGGTAATGATGAGGTAAGAGCCGATCCAAATAAGAAAGAAGAAGCGGAAATGGATTGGTCACAATCTAAGGCGCCCGAAGACATCAGTGGTACACCAAGCTCTAGAATGGAACCCCCAAGGTAGAAGAAATGTGGAAGGCCAAAAGCAACCTGGAGAAGAACTGTGCAAAAAGAAAGTGACCTATTTGGAAAATCATGGTCGGAAAGATTAGCGCAAAACAGAGATAATTGGAGAAGCTATGTTGAAGCCCTATGTTCCCTAGAATAGTAAGGAGAAAAAAAAATTGTTTACCTGATAATATCTAATACTCTATATCATTTGTTAAAACATGTTCCGACTTGTCATGTTTATAACAAATGTTATTCTGAAAAAACATGTTCTGATTTGTTTATAAATGTACATATTTATAATACTATCTTGCTGATTTTAAATATTCTGTTATCTCTTTTATTGCTATTTCATCATGGGTTAAGGGTGTAACTTGTGTGAAAACAAGTTTAACTTGTTTTGTCAACGTCTAGTTCACAGCTGATTCATAGTTATCATGAAAGTGTGACAAAGATAAAATTTTATTAATAAATATGCTAACTACCTTGAAGCTCATCCAGCAAGCTATATGGTGTGCCTGCTTGCAAGGGAATTACAAAAAAGAAAACAATTTAAAATGTATCCAAAGCAAATCAAAGAACGTGAGTTAAAACAACAGACCTAGGAATTTTGAATTTAGTAAGGTTAAAAACGGCTTATCGTTTGGCCAAGTACCACAACATAGTGCAAAATATTTAACTAATATATTAAAAGAAAATAACATAAAACAGAATAACATAAACGATAAACGCGATAAACGCGATATACGAAACCATGGACTAGGTTAAATAAGCTAGAAAACATACTACAATAGTTATACCTAAACAGCAAAAAATTAATAAATAACGGTCGAAAATAAATTTAATATTAGTTTTTGGAGAGTTGGATTGTCATTTTCATTCAGGGGGCAAACCAAATTCGTGGGTTACTAATACAAATAAAATCCAAACCTATTTGATTTCTATAATACAATAGAAATATCGCTCAGATCATTCTGCTGTGATACCGAATTTAATCGAATAGATTATCAAAAGTCTAAATAAGTGCAGTTTTGCAAATAAATCAAACTTATCAAATATTTGAGTAAGTTTTAAACAAGATATAGAAAAGGAAATAAATTTAACAGCTAAAATAAAATATAAAGAAGAAATAGATTTTTCTATAGAATTGTCAAAATTATGCAAAATGCTGAACAAATCAACTATTCATTAAGTGCAAAGAATTAAAGATATATGTAATTGGAAATCCTTTTGAAGAAAAACAAATATGCTTTACAATATTTCTATTATGTAGGTCAGGCTTTATAAACTAAGACAAATATTACTTAAACATTATTGAGATATACTTCCATCATACTTTATTAAAATATAAATAGGATGAGGAGTTTTCTATCATATATAAAAAAACCAAAGCAGATGCGCCTCCAGATAATGGACCTAATGATTCAAAACGTACGGAAAACGTAAATACTGCGGAAATGTCAAGTTAACTATTATTGTATGTTATTATTATGTGTATGGATATGTTCGTGTTTTCAAAAAATAAAAAAACAAGGTAAAATGTAAACCAACGGTTTTTAAAAGCGCACATTTCCAAAAGACAATACGAAAGTTTAGAATTGTGATTAGCACAAAAATTTGAAAATTTCATGTAAATAAGAAAAAAAGTTAAAATAGAACTTTTTTGGAATTTTAAGGGGATGTAAGTCCGGAACCCTATAAAACTTAGAAAAACCGTTAATACACGTAAAAATATATTATTGAACCTTTAATTTTCATGTCTTGCCGAAGAAAAATTTGTACAGGTGCCTAAGTTACATGTGTCTAAAAATAGCAAATTTTAAATTTTTGAGGCGTAATAACTCTTAAACAGGAGGTTCTACCAAAAAGTTTTCTGAGGAAACTAATTATGAAAGTTTTTTCTCGTCTCAAAATTTCAGGTTCGTATCTCAAAGCGTGCCGGAGTTATAAAAAAAGAAATATCGTGGAAAATTTGGTTTTCACCTAACAGTAAATTTAAATAGTAAATCACAAAATATAAATAATTTTGATATTCTTTTACAGAGGTAAAACAATTTCCGGTCTTCTAGTGTTTTTAGATTGTAAAACTACTACGCAGAGCCCGAGATATATACATCTGAAAATAGGGCTATTTTGCAATTTTGGAGGGCTGTAACTTTAGAACGCTAATAATTAAAAGAAATCATTAACACACATAAAAATATATTACTGGAGCTTTAATTTTTTTGCCTTGCCGAAGAAAAATGTGTACAGGTACATAAGTGACAGGTGTTTAAAAAAAGCAAAATTTCAATTGTTGACCCCTAATAGCTCATAAACAGGGGGTGGCGCAAAAAAAAATTTCTGAGCAAACATATATTAATTCTCTAATCACTAAATTAGTCAACAGGGGTACACCACAGGGAGGTGTAATATCACCTATGCTATCGCTAATGGTTATAAACAAAATTTTAATGACACTTACTGCAGAAGGAATAAAGGTAGTGGCGTATGTGGATGATGTGGTGATACTAGTATCAGGGCAGTTTATATCCGTGATTAGTGAGATCATGAATAGAGCTCTAAGCAAGGTTCACAACTGGGCCTAGGCCCTCACAAGTTGTGGCCTAGGTGTCAACTCAGAGAAGACTGAAATGGTACTCTTCACGACAAGATCCAAAATACCTACTTTTGTCCTTCCGAAATTCAATAATTATACTCTAAAACTGACTACCAGCGCTAAGTATCTAGGCGTTATTCTAGACTCGAAGCTTTCCTGGAAATCTAACATTGAGCATAGAGTTAAAAAGGCTTGCGTTGCTCTCTATGCTTGCAATAAAACCATGGGCAAGAAATGGGATATGCAGCCAAATATGGCGCTTTGGACGTACACAGCCATGGCTCGCCCAATCCTTACCTATGGATCGCTGGTGTGGTGGCCAGCGATGAATCGTAAATACAATATAACAAAACTAAATAGAATACAGAGATGGGCATCAGTGGGCATTACAGGAGCAATACGATCGTGCCCTACTGATGCTCTGAATACTATTTTATTTCTTTTACCTCCGGATCTATACATTAAGTATGTCGCAACGTGTAGTGCAGTACGACTCAGAAAGTCTGGGTGATTTGCTACTAAACCATATGCCAACGGTAATATTCTGGAGGTATTGCCAAGGGACTTTATACCAATCCTGACCGACTACTGTTCCCATACTAAACTTCGGGAACAATTTAGCCGTAGAATTTTCATCTAGAGCGGAATGGAGGGGCAGAGTTGTGAAAAAGAACTTCGATGTCACTATCTTCACCGACAGATCCAAGATGAAGGAAGGAGTCGGTGCTGGTATTTTCTCGGATAAACTCAACATTTCAAAATCCTACAGACTCCCCGACACAGCTAGCATCTTCCAGGTGGAGATACTAGCAGTTAGAGAGGCTGCTCGAATTCTGAACGGAAACAACACACAGATGAGGCGATTAACGAGAACATTACAACCTCAAAGCAACAGTGCCAAGAGGAACTTTCCCTAACAAGCGAAAGGTTAAACATAACCTTCTTGTGGGTGCCTGGGCATAGTAATATTGAAGGAAATGAAAAAGCTGACGAACTAGCAAAGAAAGGAGCTACACAGAATACTAACTCTCCGGAAAGAGTCAGTTGTCCAATTATTACCGTTAAGGAACGGATCCTTTCTTTGTATGTAGCGAAATCACAAAATAGGTGGAGCAATCTAAGCAATTGCACCATATCAAGAACATTGTGACCTACATACAACAAAAGGAGATCAAATGAGTTGATATCCAAATATCGCACAGACATAGCCAGACTAGTGGCAATCATCACAGGCCACTGGCCAGTGGGCACGCATGCAGCCAAATTAGGAATCCCACACAATACCTCCTGCAGGAGTTGCAAAGAAGCAAACGAAAGTGAGAATCTGGAGCACTTTCTTTGCAGATGTCCGGCCCTAGCTAGAGCCAGACTTCTCTCACTCGGTAAACCGTTCTTCCACAACCTCAGCGAGCTTTCCAAACACAAAATCAAAAAACTGATTTTGTATCTCAACCGCTCATGTTGGATATAAAACTGCAAACAATTTAAAAACACAGTTCACGTGAGTGCAGTGGTATCAAAATGGCGCAATCTAGTGCCAATTGAGACCTTCACGTAGCATCGTGAAGGTCACCACGCTACCAACCTACCTGTATTAATTATAAAAGTTATTTCTTGTCTCAAAATTTCAACCCTCTATCTAAAAGCGTGCCGGAGTTATGAAGGTAGAAAAATTTGGTTTTCACATAACGGTAAGTTTAAATACTAAATTTAAAAACTATATATAATTTTGATAGGAACATGAAATATACGCGTTTAAAAATAGGGCTTTTTCAAAGTTTGAAGGACTGTAGTTCCCTGATGGATGGGGCTACATGAAAAAGTTGTTCCACAAAATAAATTTTTTTATGAGACCTACCCATGGTTAAAATTTTTTTCCTCTATCTTTAACAGTGTAGAAGTTTTAGAAACAGACGAACAGAAGAACGAACGGACAGAGTGAAACTAATAGGCACATTTTTTCAAAATTTTTTTGGAAATGTGCTAAAAACATAAGGTTAGTTTTTCATTTATTTTGAATCTTTTAAGTAAACAAAATAAAAAATTTAATTGTTTAATTTAATTTTTCAAATGTTTTACTTTTTGTGATTAGGACAAAAATAACAAAACAGGACAAATACACAAAATTAGTACGAAGGGTAAAAAAAAATAACTTGGAAAATAATAGAAATAACGGTTTTAACATAACTGAGATTTAAAAAAGGAAGAATAGTGTTCAGGTGACCATTAACTGAAAATCAATGCAATGACTTGGTGTAAACCCACGCTAATACCCCTTGTAACATTACTTGTCAAAACCGGGTGCACTCCGTTTTCTCGAAAAGATTTTATTTAATGTCATTTTTAAAGCTCCGCATCGATATCCTGAAAAAAAAAATCTGGAACAAAAAAAATACTGAATCAAGAAAAATCTTGAAAAACAAAAACCCGAAAAAAAAATCTTGAACAAAACAAATCTTGAAAATAAAAATTTGAATTAAAAAATTTTGAATTAAAATTATTTATTTTTGAAATGATGAATTGAAAATAAAAAAATTTGGCTGCTACCGCCAAACTCTCGTTAAACAAATTATTGGAACTCTGATTTTTTATCCAATTCTAAAATCTCCAAGAATTATTCTTTTTACATACATATTTAAAAAGTAGAAGCTTTTAAAATAATGGGGGTACCTCTCCCATACCCCCGCTAAACAAATTAGTAAAACTTTTTTTTTGTAACTAAAAAATCCCTCCTATTTATGTTTTTGCATACATTTTTCAATATTAAAACATTAAAACACATTTTAAAATAGTGAAGGATGCCACTCCTTCCCTCCTAATTAAGTTTACGCACACATATTTCAATATTAAAACATTAAAAACATTTTAAAATGGTGAAAGATGCCGCTCTTTTCCTCCAAATTTTGTTTTTGCACACATATATCAATATTAAAACATTGAAAAATATTAAAATAATGAGGGATATTTTCCTTCCCTCCTAATTATGTTTTTGCATACATATTTCAATATTAAAACATTAAAAAATGTTTTGAAATATGTGGTGATTAACAAACCTAAATATTCTGATAATGGGCTAATTTTTCCCATTCGATGAAAGGGCACAACAGTCTCTTTCGATCGCTCGGGGTGTTAACATTATCTATCAACTTCTCTCATTCTTTTATCCTGTAAAAAATGATAATATAAAAGAAAGAATAAAAATGCCCGTAATTTGTGCTAAATGCAAAATTATTGTGCTAATGCAAGATTTACTTGTTAATTGCACCCCGATTTGTATAAAAATTTTTTACTTAAATTGTTCTAACATTACAAGCGGTGCATTAAAATTAATTAATAAAGGAAATTATAAGCTTTTTTGGAAATGTGATGAATTCTGTAATATTACAATAATAAATTTATTTAACAAATTGCATAATTTAGCCGGGGCAATTCAATCGATAAAAAGCGATTTATTAAAAATTGTCTTATATAAATCCGGATACATCTGTGATACCCGTAAATTCTCACAATTTAACACAAAATATATTTCCAGCATCCAATTGAGAATCTAAAATTCAAGATAATCAATCCAATCAAGAATTTTCTAATAATTATAATATGGTGGAAAATACTGATAAACTAAATCTACCAAAAACATAAAATACCATTGCCACAACATTGGAGTTTGAAAATAAAGCGGGATTGTGGAAAAATACAGTTTCTGAACTGGTCGTCGTTCAACGCTAGAAATGGATCCATGTTTCGAGGTTAGGAACAAATACTTCACATGATGATATTGCTTCACATGATGATATTGATAAAGCTTCTGGGATATTAATTTTTCCGCGATGGTGACTCCTGTTTGAAAAGTTTTTTGATTTTTCTACTAAGAGGCCTCGTTTCCACCCCCTTAAGCTGGATTTCTTCTTAGCACATGATACAAATAGTATTTTTATTTATAACTTTAATTGATTTATATAATTTTAATCACTAAATGATTTTTTTTATTTTTATTTTATTTTCTTGGTACCAAGTTTTTTCGTTTTTTATAAAAATTTTTTTATATATGTTTTAAAAAAATTTTTATTTCCTTATTTGTTTTATTTTAATTAATTATTTTTTAGGCCTGTTTTTTCTTTTATTTTATTTTTAATTTTTTTTATGTTATTTTATTGTTGTTTCTTTATTTTCTGATTTTAAATTGTTTTTATACTAGTACTAGTTTTTTTGATTTTTTTATTTTTTTATTAAAAAATATTTTTTTATATTGTTTTAGTGATTAGATTTTTAATTTAGTTAAACTTCACTAATTTAATTACTACTAAACGGGTCCCTGCTCGGGCGCCAGTTAATTTTATTTGCTCATATAAGCCACAAAAAAAAATAAATAGATTTATTTTGTTTAACAATAGTTTTTTTATTTATTTTAATTTACAGATTTTTTTTATTAATACAAATAATTTTACAAATAATATTTTATATAAAAAAATCTAAACCTTTCTTTTCAGAAGTTAATTAAGAAGTAAAATTTATTTGAATATTAATTATTCATTCTATCTGCACAAATACGCCGCGTAGATAATTTTTTTATTACGAAATGCATCGTAAGCATTTAATATGATTTTAGTGTGAATGTCCGAAATTTGTTATAAAATTATAAAAAAATTATTAATTTAGAATTATTGAAATTTGATATTATGAATTCAAAAAAAGTTTAATTTAATGAAAGGTTAACGGTTGTTAACTTATATACTCTCCCGATTAATGAGATAGCAGGATTTATAATAATGTAAGGATGTATCTATCATACTTTCACGATGAAGGTGATGTGTGTATTGAAGGTCTTACAAAAACAAACATCAAAGTACTTATTGATCAAGAAGGGTTTCCAACGGATTACGAAGAATTAAGTAGAATATATTATAGATATCATGAAAGTAGAGGTATTCCCCAAGAACATGTTAAAAAAGATCTGCAAATGCATAGACGTCATATTGACAACAAACACAGAGAGAATCTTCAAAAACTAAGAGAAACTTGGCGTAATTATATGATAGGTATTCCATAATGATAGACCCAAATGAAAACAATATAGGTGAACTCAACATTCTGTATTTGAACATCTACAGCATTAGAAATAAATTGTTCCAACTTGAGATACTTATAAATGAATGTGAACCAGAATATGATATAGTAATAGTTACAGAAGTATGGTTATATGATAGTGAGATTGGAATCTTTAACTTACCTAAATTTAAAGCAGTATATCTCTGTAGGAATAAAAATAGAGGAGGTGGAACAGTAATTTTTATAAAAAATAAGATTAATTTTAATGAAATAGTTAAGGAAGAAAAATACAATTTTACAATTGTTGAAATTCAAATAGGTACAAATAGGTAAAATTAGAATAGGTACGTTTTATAAAGCCCCAAATGAGAACAGTACGCAATTTATAGAACATATGGAAAAAAAATTGGAAAAACAATCAAACTGCATCTTGTTTGCTGATACTAATATCAACCTTTTTAACAGATCCAATTCATTAATTGCGTATACAGACATGTTATTAACATCTGAGTATAAAATTGTAAACAAAATTCACATCACAAGAGATTCCGCTAATTCAAAAACCCCAATAGATCATATTTTGTCAAACTTAAGTGATAAATATAATATAAATTATAAAATTAAAGAAAACAGTCTTTCTGATCATAAAGTATCAATAACTAAAATAAAAACTATCGATATTAAAAAGAAAGCAATGAAAACACAAATTATAAATAAAACCGATTATCAAAAATTTTATAAGTTAGTACAAATCCAAGAACAAAATAATAACTTAACAGATATTGATACATTGATTAAAATAATCCAGGATGCGAAAGAGACCAGTACGAAGAAAATTTTATTAAGAACTAGAAACAATAATTGGATAAAGTCTAATATACTCAAAAAGATGAAAACAAGGTGCCCCTTATATGATGCTCGTAAAAAAGACCCAAATAATAATGCAAAAAAAGACAGGTACGTGAAACGTAAAAAGGAAGTGACTAAAATAATAAAAGAAACCTAGCAAAATCACATTAATAGCAGTATTGAAAAGGCTAGAAACGATTCGACAAAATTATGGAAAATCATCCACAATACAATTAAAAACAGTGAAAATACTATAAATGAAAATATTTGTATTATAATCCAAGAAAATGGGAAAATTACAGAAACTGATAGAGAAAATGCTAATGCTATGAATAAATTTTTTGGGGAAATAGGAACACATGTAGCGAATGGAATTAATAAGTCGAACAAATCGGATGATCGACGTGAAAATAGTATCAACCCAAAAACCATTTATTTAAGTCCAGTGGATGAAAATGAGATTTTCAATATTATCAAAAACTTAAACTGCAATGCTGCTGTGGGTTTAGATAATATAACAGTTAAAGATCTACAGATACTAGCGGAAATTCTAAAACAACCCATCACGCATATGATTAATAAATCCTTTGAAGAGGGAAAAATTCCTACATGCTTAAAGAAAGCGTTTATTATTCCTATTCATAAAAATGGCTCAAAATCTTTATGTGGCAATTATAGACCAATATCTATTTTGAATTCAATTTCGAAAATATATGAAAAAGCTATAAATAGAAGAAACAGAAAGTTTATAAAAGATTCGATCGGATTTGATCCCAATCAATATGGATTTTTAGAAAGTAGTGGTACTGAATCAGCAATTTCGGCAACATTAGAACAAATATACGATGCAGTAGATGAAAAAATGTATGTAGGTGCTATATTTGTAGACTTAACTAAAGCATTTGATGTTGTTAGTCACGCAAAGCTCCTCCACATTTTGAATAACTTAGGAATAAGAGGTTTGTGTAACTCTTTAATAAAAGATTACTTAATTAATAGAACACATTGTGTTAACATTAATAATACAATTAGTGAAGAGCGAATATTACAGCGAGGGGTTCCACAAGAATCACTACTTGGGCCTTTATTATATCTTTTATACATAATGGATTTTCAAAAAAGTAAATTGACCTCACAATATAATATTTATGCGGACGACACAAATCTTATAGCAAAAGCAAAAACCTTAAGTGAGCTTGAAAACATAATAAATAATGATATGAGAATTTTTTCTGACTGGTTGGATGAGAAAGAACTTTGCCTGAATGCTAAGAAGACAAATTAAATAGTATTTAAAACTCCAAAAAAAGCTACCATGAAATTGATATCAAAGTAAAAAACAGCATAGTACAAAGAGTTAGTAATATAAAGTATCTGGGAATCATCATCGATGAAAAATTTAAATGGGACGATCACATAAACCACATAAAAAAATGTATTGTTCCAATTTCTATTGCAATAAATAGGGCTGGTGGTTTGCCGGAAAAAGCAGCAAAACTTGTTTTCAAATAGTTATATATTATCCAAAATTAGATATAATATTTGTAGCTGGAGTCACGCTCAAAATTTCATATCAAACAAATTGGAATAGTTATGAACAAAACACTGAAGTCGCTTTCTTAACAAGACTAAACTTCTGAACTCTATGAAAAAACTAACCTAATGGATATAAATCAATTGATTTACTTTGAGAAGTGCAAATACATTTATAAAATTGAAAATAATAAACTAAAATCAAATTTGAAAATAATGAGACAGGATGTGATACATAGTTACCAAACCAAAAACAGGAGAAATATCATAGTACCCAAATTAAACACAACCATAAAACTTAAAAGTCTAAAATGCAGTGCAATAAAATTATACAATTCTCTGCCAAATGAAATTAAAAGTAGCCAAAATATATACATTTTTAAAAATAAACTTAAAAAATTTTTTAAAGGAACTTTGAACAACTTAGAATTAATAAATAATTATTATTTTTGTTTTTTTTAACTTATTTCATTTTTAAATTTCAATAGTAACTTTTATATATTGTAATATATTTAGCAATGAAAATTATATTTCAAATAAACTTATTATTGATCGATCACTAATCAAGTGTTTTAGACTCGTCAAAAGAAATGCAGACATCAATAAATTAACGCGAACTAATCCCGTGTTGCCATATGGCAACAATAGCAATCTATATATTTTAAATCATATAGTAACCATGCCAATGAAAATTTTACAGTTTTAATATAAATGATACATTAGTATTGAATCTCTTTTTTTTGTAATATACAATAGTTCAGTGGCACATTTTGATTGATTGGTTATTAGTGTATCTAAAAATAACATTTTCGAAATTCAAAAATAACTTCATTTTACTACTTAATTTTTTTAGTTTTACATAACTGTTGCCATTTGGCTACACGGGGTTTACATTTGAAATTTGAAAAAAGCACCTGAATATCTTAATGAAATATCATCACAAAATAGTGATAATGGTGACGTACAAGCTATTTTCATACAACCTCCTGAATATGACGGAAAAATTAGTGGCGAAGATGATGCTGAAGATCTTGAAATACCTGATAATGTTTGTCCAGCACACCTAAAATCTGGAAATTTCTTCGAATTTAATCGAATAGATTATCAAAAGTCTAAATAAGTGCAGTTTTGCAAATAAATCAAACTTATCAAATATTTGAGTAAGTTTTAAACAAGATATAGAAAAGGAAATAAATTTAACAGCTAAAATAAAATATAAAGAAGAAATAGATTTTTCTATAGAATTGTCAAAATTATGCAAAATGCTGAACAAATCAACTATTCATTAAGTGCAAAGAATTAAAGATATATGTAATTGGAAATCCTTTTGAAGAAAAACAAATATGCCTCACAATATTTCCATTATGTAGGTCAGACTTTATAAACTAAGACAAATATTACTTAAACATTATTGAGATATACTTCCATCATACTTTATTAAAATATAAATAGGATTAGGAGTTTTCTATCATATATAAAAAAATCAAAGCAGATGCGCCTCCAGATAATGGACCTAATGATTCAAAACGTACGGAAAACGTAAATACTACGGAAATGTCAAATTAACTATTATTGTATGTTATATGTGTATGGATATGTTCGTGTTTTCAAAAAATAAAAAAACAAGGTAGAATGTAAACAAACGGTTTTTAAAAGCGCACATTTCCAAAAGACAATGCGAAAGTTTAGAATTGTGATTAGCACAAAAATTTGAAAATTTCATGTAAGTAAGAAAAAAAGTTAAAATAGATCTTTTTTGGAATTTTAAGGGGATGTAAGTCCGGAACCCTATAAAACTTAGAAAAACCGTTAATACACGTAAAAATATATTATTGAACCTTTAATTTTCATGTCTTGCCGAAGAAAAATTTGTACAGGTGCCTAAGTTACATGTGTCTAAAAATAGCAAATTTTAAATTTTTGAGGCGTAATAACTCTTAAACAGGAGGTTCTACCAAAAAGTTTTCTGAGGAAACTAATTATGAAAGTTTTTTCTCGTCTCAAAATTTCAGGTTCGTATCTCAAAGCGTGCCGGAGTTATAAAAAAAGAAATATCGTGGAAAATTTGGTTTTCACCTAACAGTAAATTTAAATAGTAAATCACAAAATATAAATAATTTTGATATTCTTTTACAGAGGTAAAACAATTTCCGGTCTTCTAGTGTTTTTAGATTGTAAAACTACTACGCAGAGCCCGAGATATATACATCTGAAAATAGGGCTATTTTGCAATTTTGGAGGGCTGTAACTTTAGAACGCTAATAATTAAAAGAAATCATTAACACACATAAAAATATATTACTGGAGCTTTAATTTTTTTGCCTTGCCGAAGAAAAATGTGTACAGGTACATAAGTGACAGGTGTTTAAAAATAGCAAAATTTCAATTGTTGACCCCTAATAGCTCATAAACAGGGGGTGGCGCAAAAAAAAATTTCTGAGCAAACATATATTAATTCTCTAATCACTAAATTAGTCAACAGGGGTACACCACAGGGAGGTGTAATATCACCTATGCTATGGCTAATGGTTATAAACAAAATTTTAATGGCACTTACTGGAGAAGGAATAAAGGTAGTGGCGTATGTGGATGATGTGGTGATACTAGTATCAGGGCAGTTTATATCCGTGATTAGTGAGATCATGAATAGAGCTCTAAGCAAGGTTCACAACTGGGCCTAGGCCCTCACAAGTTGTGGCCTAGGTGTCAACTCAGAGAAGACTGAAATGGTACTCTTCACGACAAGATCCAAAATACTTACTTTTGTCCTTCCGAAACTCAATAATTATACTCTAAAACTGACTACCAGCGCTAAGTATCTAGGCGTTATTCTAGACTCGAAGCTTTCCTGGAAATCTAACATTGAGCATAGAGTTAAAAAGGCTTGCGTTGCTCTTCTATGCTTGCAATAAAACCATGGGCAAGAAATGGGATATGCAGCCAAATATGACGCTTTGGACGTACACAGCCATGGCCGCCCAATCCTTACCTATGGATCGCTGGTGTGGTGGCCAGCGATGAATCGTAAATACAATATAACAACACTAAATAGAATACAGAGATGGGCATCAGTGGGCATTACAGGAGCAATACGATCGTGTCCTACTGATGCTCTGAATACTATTTTATTTCTTTTACCTCCGGATCTATACATTAAGTATGTCGCAACGTGTACGACTCCGAAAGTCTGGGTGATTTGCTACTAAACCATATGCCAACGGTAATATTCTGGAGGTATTGCCAAGAGACTTTATACCAATCCTGACCGACTACACTGTTCGCATACTAAACTTCGGGAACAATTTAGCCGTAGAATTTCCGTCTAGAGCGGAATGGAGGGGCAGAGTTGTGATAAAGAACTTCGATGTCACTATCTTCACCGACAGATCCAAGATGAAGTAAGAGTCGGTGCTGGTATTTTCTCGGATAAACTCAACATTTCAAAATCCTACAGACTCCCCGACACAGCTAGCATCTTCCAGGCGGAGATACTAGCAGTTAGAGAGGCTGCTCGAATTCTGAACGGAAACAACACACAGATGAGGCGATTAACGAGAACATTACAACCTCAAAGCTTGTTAGACAGTGCCAAGAGGAACTTTCCCTAATAAGCGAAAAGTTAAACATAACCTTCTTGTGGGTGCTTGAAGGAAATGAAAAAGCTGACGAACTAGCAAGGAAAGGAGCTACCCAGAATACTAACTCTCCGGAAAGAGTCAGTTGTCCAATTATTACCGTTAAGGAACGGATCCTTTCTTTGTATGTAGCGAAATCACAAAATAGGTGGAGCAATCTAAGCAATTGCACCATATCAAGAACATTGTGACCTACATACAACAAAAGGAGGTCAAATGAGTTGATATCCAAATATCGCACAGACATAGCCAGACTAGTAGCAATCATCACAGGCCACTGGCCAGTGGGCACGCATGCAGCCAAATTAGGAATCCCACACAATACCTCCTGCAGGAGTTGCAAAGAAGCAAACGAAAGTGAGAATCTGGAGCACTTTCTTTGCAGATGTCCGGCCCTAGCTAGAGCCAGACTTCTCTCACTCGGTAAACCGTTCTTCCACAACCTCAGCGAGCTTTCCAAACACAAAATCAAAAAACTGATTTTGTATCTCAACCGCTCATGTTGGATATAAAACTGCAAACAATCTAAAAACACAGTTCACGTGAGTGCAGTGGTATCAAAATGGCGCAATCTAGTGCCAATTGAGACCTTCACGTAGCATCGTGAAGGTCACCATGCTACCAACCTACCTGTATTAATTATAAAAGTTATTTCTTGTCTCAAAATTTCAACCCTCTATCTAAAAGCGTGCCGGAGTTATGAAGGTAGAAAAATTTGGTTTTCACATAACGGTAAGTTTAAATACTAAATTTAAAAACTATATATAATTTTGATAGGAACATGAAATATACGCGTTTAAAAATAGGGCTTTCTCAAAGTTTGAAGGACTGTAGTTCCCTGATGGAAGGGGCTACATGAAAAACTTGTTTATGAGACCTACCCATGGTTAAAATTTTTTTCCTCTATCTTTAACAGTGTAGAAGTTTTGGAAACAGACGAACAGAAGAACGAACGGACAGAGTGAAACTAATAGGCACATTTTTTCAAAATTTTTTTGGAAATGTGCTAAAAACATAAGGTTAGTTTTTCATTTATTTTGAATCTTTTAAGTAAACAAAATAAAAAATTTAATTGTTTAATTTAATTTTTCTAATATTCTACTTTTTGTGATTAGGACAAAAATAACAAAACAGGACAAATACACAAAATTAGTACGAAGGGTAAAAAAAAATAACTTGGAAAATAATAGAAATAACGGTTTTAACATAACTGAGATTTAAAAAAGGAAGAATAGTGTTCAGGTGACCATTAACTGAAAATCAATGTAATGACTTGGTGTAAACCCACGCTAATACCCCTTGTAACATTACTTGTCAAAACCGGGTGCAATCCGTTTTCCCGAAAAGATTTTATTTAATGTCATTTTTAAAGCTCCGCATCGATATCCTGAAAAAAAAAATCTGGAACAAAAAAAATACTGAATCAAGAAAAATCTTGAAAAACAAAAACCCGAAAAAAAAATCTTGAACAAAACAAATCTTGAAAATAAAAATTTGAATTAAAAAATTTTGAATTAAAATTATTTATTTTTGAAATGATGAATTGAAAATAAAAAAATTTGGCTGCTACCGCCAAACTCTCGTTAAACAAATTATTGGAACTCTGATTTTTTATCCAATTCTAAAATCTCCAAGAATTATTCTTTTTACATACATATTTAAAAAGTAGAAGCTTTTAAAATAATGGGGGTACCTCTCCCATACCCCCGCTAAACAAATTAGTAAAACTTTTTTTTTGTAACTAAAAAATCCCTCCTATTTATGTTTTTGCATACATTTTTCAATATTAAAACATTAAAACACATTTTAAAATAGTGAAGGATGCCACTCCTTCCCTCCTAATTAAGTTTACGCACACATATTTCAATATTAAAACATTAAAAACATTTTAAAATGGTGAAAGATGCCGCTCTTTTCCTCCAAATTTTGTTTTTGCACACATATATCAATATTAAAACATTGAAAAATATTAAAATAATGAGGGATATTTTCCTTCCCTCCTAATTATGTTTTTGCATACATATTTCAATATTAAAACATTAAAAAATGTTTTTAAGAAGCTTTTAAAATAAATATGTGGTGATTAACAAACATAAATATTCTGATAATGGTAATTTTTCCCATTCGATGAAAGGGCACAACAGTCTCTTTCGATCGCTCGGGGTGTTAACATTATCTACCAACTTCTCTCATTCTTTTATCCTGTAAAAAATGATAATATAAAAGAAAGAATAAAAATGCCCGTAATTTGTGCTAAATGCAAAATTATTGTGCTAATGCAAGATTTATTTGTTAATTGCAGCTCGATTTGTATACAAATTTATTGCTTAAATTGTTCTAACATTACAAGCGGTGCATTAAAATTAATTAATAAAGGAAATTATAACCTTTTTTGGAGATGTGATGAATTCTGTAATATTACAATAATAAATTTATTTAACAAATTGCATAATTTAGCCGGGGCAATTCAATCGATAAAAAGCGATTTATTAAAAATTATCTTATATAAATCCGGATACATCTGTGATACCCGTAAATTCTCACAATTTAACACAAAATATATTTCCAGCATCCAATCGAGAATCTAAAATTCAAGATAATCAATCCAATCAAGAATTTTCTAATAATTATAATATGGTGGAAAATACTGATAAACTAAATCTACCAAAAACATAAAATACCATTGCCACAACATTGGAGTTTGAAAATCAAGCGGGATTGTGGAAAAATACTGTTTCTGAACTGGTCGTCGTTCAACGCTAGAAATGGATCCATGTTTCGAGGTTAGGAACAAATACTTCACATGATGATATTGAAAATTATATTTCAAATAAACTTATTATTGATCGATCACTAATCAAGTGTTTTAGACTCGTCAAAAGAAATGCAGACATCAATAAATTAACGCGAACTAATCCCGTGTTGCCATATGGCAATAGTAGCAATCTATATATTTTAAATCATATAGTAACCATGCCAATGAAAATTTTACAGTTTTAATATAAATGATACATTAGTATTGAATCTCTTTTTTTTGTAATATACAATAGTTCAGTGGCACATTTTGATTGATTAGTTATTAGTGTATCTAAAAATAACATTTTCGAAATTCAAAAATAACTTCATTTTACTACTTAATTTTTTTAGTTTTACATAACTGTTGCCATTTGGCTACATGGGATTTACATTTGAAATTTGAAAAAAAGCACCTGAATATCTTGATGAAATATCATCACAAAATAGTGATAATGGTGACGTACAAGCTATTTTCATACAACCTCCTGAATATGACGGAAAAATTAGTGGCGAAGATGATGCTGAAGATCTTGGAATACTTGACAATGTTTGTCCAGCACACCTAAAATCTGGAAGTGAAATTGTTTTTAAAAGTGGTTGACGTGTAACTATTTTATGTAATAAAGAAGAAAATAATTTTAATAGTAACATCGAAAATAAGTTGCTGGATATGTCAGATAATGATGCCGATTCAAATAACAATAATTTTGATGATACAAATTTATTACTTCCATCAATATTGAATGAATCTGCAACATCACAGCTGAAAAAGGTAAAAAAAAAGTGTCAACTTGTTCAATGATTTTCCCAACTAAGAAAAATGATAAATTTACTTGGACAATTAATGATGATTCATCAGCAATCATACCAATATTTGCAGAACAAAATTATAAGTTACCAGAAATGTTATTACAAAATTTTTTATTATTTTTTTAAATTTTGAATAAACACCAAAGCAAACTAATTTTCACCTTTTCTACTTCAATTTCTTAATGAAAAATTTTCAGAGAATAAATGAAGGTTAGTCCCGGTGATGCCATGTGGCAACAGTCATTTTTAAGGAAACCAGGTACAATATAAAAATTCCAAGAATACAGCTTTTCTGTTTAGACCTCATAGATCAATACCCATACATTTAAAACCCAAAAAATTAAAAAAAAGTTCTGGGACTATTCGGGTTGGAACATATCTTTTAAAATAAACGTTCCTCCTGAATATCATAGAATAGTAAGGTCTACAAATTTCCGGCCAGCTGGAGTGGAAATTAAAGATTTTTTAGTTCAAAAAAATCAACCGACAGTGCATATGAATTTAATAGATCAGTTTTTTCATCTAATAAAAGTTCGTCTTATTCATCATATTCATCATATTCATTATTCATCATATTCATCATTATATTCTTCATCATATAATAAATTCACAACGTATTATCATACAGGAGGCTTACGCACTAAAACACATGAATTTTACCGGTCTGTTTCTGATAACTCTCTCTCTGTAATAGCATGTACTGAAACATCATTACATGATACCATTTACTAATCTGAATTATTTAATGAGTGAGATTACTGTGTTTTTCGTAGTGATACAGATTTAACTGCTATAAATAAACAACTTGATGGTTGTATTCTAATAGCTGGCAAAACATCGTTTGTTAGTCAACCTATCTCACTCTTACATAATAGTGGTAATGTAGAGCAATTATGTATTAAAGTAAATATTAAAAATTCTAATAATGTTCTTGCAAAAAATAATATTTTTTTTATATTAAGTTATATTCCTCCTAGAAGTTCATCTGATATTTATAGTATGCATGTTGAAAATATTAAAACAATTTTTAATAATTATAATAATGACGAAAATATTTTTTGTATTCTTGCTGATCCGGATGATAATAGTAATAAATTTTTAGTGCCATTTAATTTTAATTTAAATGAATCTTACATAATCGACACATTATTCTCGTTTGACTTAGTTCAGATTAATAATATTTATAATATTTCAGACAGATTATTAGATCTAGTGTTTGTATCTAAAGATATCTTAGTATCAATTTATGAATTTGATCTTCCATTTGCTAATAAAGATTTATATCACCTTGCGTTATTCTTAAATTTTGATCTTATTACTGTTAACAGACTGTTAACATTTCAAAATTTAATTTTAAAAATGGTGATTTATCTCGTTTAAATGATTTTTTGCTAAATATAAATTGGAATGAAATTCTAACTACCAAAAATAGCCTTGATTGGTATTATAAATATTTCATAAATTTATTATTTGATGGTTTTGCTAAATTCATTCCCTTGAAGAAAATTATTTCAACTTGTCATCCTCCATGTAATAAAAGACTGCTTGCTTTAAAAAATGCAAGGAATAATGCACATAAAAGATATAAATTAAGCTCCTCTTTAGCTGATAAAATTGTTTTTCAGAGACTTCAGAGAAGTTTATTAATATTCGTAGAAATTCCGCTTTCTTCAAGGAATTTCCTACAACAACGAAGCTGGTACAGATCTACAATCAACTTGCAATGTATTTGCTAAGTATTTCGAATCTGTCTTTATCGAGTCACAATCAAGAATAAGTTTTCCAAATTACCATCGTTCAATTGTTGATTTAAGATGTTTACAACTATCATACGGTCATATATTCAATAAAACTCTTGGTAAAAATTTAAGTGCTGGTCCAGACGGCATCCCAAATTTTCTATTAAAAAATTTTATCCATAGTTTGACTTACCCATTATGGTTAATTTTCAATAGATCATCAGCTGAAAAAATGTTTGTAGATGCTTGGAAAATTTCAGTTATTGTTCCTATTTTCAAATCAAGATCCAAAATTCTCACAGAAAATTATAGGCCCATTGCTAAACTATGTTCCATTTCCAATCTTTTCGAACCTATCGTAACTGATAAAATCTATTTCCTGGTTAAAGAGCATATATCTCCTCACCAGCATGGTTTTATGGAGGACAGGTCTACAACCAGAAATTTGGCTGTATTTCTTCATTCAGTTTTCAATGCAATTGAAAAAGGCTACCAGGTCGATACAATATTCACCGATATTTCAAAGCTTTTGATCATTTCTTAATTCTTTCCAAACTTCAAGCTCTTGGTATTCAAGGTAATTTTCGTACATGGGTTCAATCATATTTAATTGGTCGAATAAGATGTACTATTGGATATCTTGACGGAACGTTTACGACCAATTAAATATAATTGAACCCATGTAAGAAAAGTACCTTGAATACCAATACCAATACCAATTGCTCTTATATACTTCTCTTGTCCGTCCACACCTTGAATATGCCTGTCCAATTTGGATGCCATATTATGCCAAACATATCAAAAGATTAGAATCCGTTCAAAGGAATATGATTAGATTCTGTCTACGCAAGTTCGACTGGCAACCTAATGTTACTGGCTATCTAACTAAATATCAACTAATAAAGTTGTCTACTCTTGAGATCAAACGTAATGCCGCTTCTCTTATGTTTTCCCATGCCATCTTAACTTCTAGAATAAACTATCCTTCTATTATTAACCTTTACAATATATATGCGCCAATGTGCGGTTTCAGAAGCCAAAGAATTTTGTACCTGCATAGATATGGAACAAATTATGGTCTTTCTGAACCCATAACAAATTCTCGGCGCTTGTTTAATGACAGTTTTTCTGTAGTTAACTTTAATTTTAGCAGATATGTTTTTAGAAGGAAGATCATCATATTCTTTGACACTATACACTTCTCTTAATCCTGAATCATAATTTTTCACATCGTAAACTCTACTATTTTATTACGTTAGCATTTGCATATTCTAATGTATTTATATTTTAAGTTGAAGTTTTTTGGTTATTTAATGAATTTTATAATATCTTTGTAAATAATTTTTGTAAATTTTTGTTTTGTTTTTATGACTTTTTTTATTCTTTAAAGCTGTTTCTTTCTTATTACTTTTTTTCTTTTTTTATTATCGTATCTTAATTTTAATTTATTCTCTAAGCAAAATCTCTAAGGGGAATTACCCAGTAGATTTAAATAAATAAAAGAAGTTTACAGATCAAAAGCGATTACTATCATTTATTACATTTATCTACATTTAAGCTAAAATTATTAAGAACACACCACTTTCAAAAAAAGTTAAGATCATCTTGAAGAAGTAAAGTATCACTAACAGAACAAATAGTTTTAAAGATTTTCTTATATTCAGAGTTTATAATAATTTTGCAATGTTTTATAATTCTAGTAACATAATCTATTGAAAGTATAAAAAAAAGTGGTCCAAGATTGCTCCTTCAAGGTACACCAGAATTAAAAATAAAAGAATCTGAAATTACATTTCTAAATTTAACTTTATAATTTCGGTTGAATAAATAGGATTGAATCCATTTTACGAGAAAACAAGGAAAGCAAAATTTTTCCAATTTAAATAGAATCACAGAGTATGGCAGTATATCAAATGCTTTACTTAAATCAGTATAAACAATATCTGTTTGAGCCCCGGTCTTTATAGTATTAAGAAACATGAAGCCGATTCTACCAAGTATGTAACGGTGGATCTACATTTTAAAAATCTATGTTGATTGCGGAAAATTAAATTTACACAATAACTGTAAATGTGATGATATACCATGAGCTCAAATAATTTAGGAATATTAGTTAGCTTTGCAATTGGGTAATAATTAGATATCTCACTTTTAGAATTTTTTTTATGAACACGTTTAATAAAAGTAGTTTTTCACAAATTGGGAAAGACCCCCGTTTTCAAAGACTTGTTGAAAAGAATAGACAAAGGAAAAGGTATGAACTTTTTTAATATTTAAAAAAGCTGTGAACACATTTTTAGTATAATAGCTGAAATACTATGAGGACGGGATATCTTGTTGAAACATCTTCATTAATATTTATTATAATTGTTTATCTGATAATAACTATAATTCTATTAAAACATCTTCCGATTTGTCATGTTTATAACAAATGCTATTCTGTAAAAACATTTTCCGATTTTTTTATAAATGTATATATGTATGTATGTATACTGATAATACTATCTTCCTGATTTTAAATGTTCTATTATCTCTTTTATTGCTATTTCATCATGGGTTAAGGATGTAATTCGTGTAAAAACAAGTTGAACGGCCATTTAAAGTTTTATCTAGGAACTTGCACCAATCATGTGTTTTAAAATAGATTGAAAATCTTAGAGAAAACATTCAAATTTTTCAGTTAGAACGTATGGCCATAATCAAAAAAATGTATCAACGTCTAGTTCAAAGCTGATTCATATTTATCATGAAAGTGTGACAAAGATAAAATTGGACAAGATTAATTAAGCTAGAAAACATATAACAACAGTTATACATATACAGCAAAAAATTAATAAATAATTGTCAAAAATAAATTTAATATTAGTTCGTGGAAGGTAAATGGTATTTCTAAAATGCTTGCACTGGAACTATTTTTAAAAGCTCGAAATATCGACGTGTGTCTATTATCAGAAACTCTTATGACAAAGCAGTCAGAACTAAAAATATTAAACTTAGACAAAATTAGCTTAGAAGATCAGGATTTAGACTCAGATCATTCTGCTGTGGTACTGAATTTAATTGAATAGATTATCAAAAAACTAAATAAGCGCAGTTTTATAAATAAATCAACAGTTTGAGTACGTTTTAAACAAGAGATAGAAATGAAAATAAATTTAAGAGCTAAAATAAAATATAAAGAAGAAATAGATTTTTCTATAGAATTATCAAAATGATGAAAAATGCTGCATGGAATAATACAAAGGAATACAAGTATACATCGGCAGGATACAATTATCCAAGAGATATCTTTATTATGTTAAAAATGAAAAGAATAGCTAGATGTAGATGTCAACAAACACAAATTAAATGATAATGCTCCGCAAAATGGTGTAACAATGCTAACATACATAATGAATACTATATTAAGACTAAATTATGTAACAAATGTTTGAAAGGTGGCAGAAATAGTTATGATATTGAAGCTAGAAAAGCCTCCAAATGAATCAAAATCTTATAGACCGATATCTCTTTTACCGACAATGTCAAAACTTTTAAAGTTTGAATTTAGAAAAAAAAAACATTGAACTATTTATTAAGTGCAAAGAATAAAAGATAGAATTGGAAATCCTTTTGAAGGAAAACAAATATGCTTTATAATATTTCTATTATGTAGGTCAGACTTTATAAACTAAGATAAATATTACTTAAACATTATTTAGATACACTTTCACCATACGTTATTTAAAAATAAACAGGATAAGGAGTTTTCTATACACAGAGAAAACAAAGCAGATGCGCCTCCAGATAGTGGGCCTAATGATTCAAAACGTACGAAAAACGTAGATATTACCGAAATGTCAAGGTAACTATTATTGTATGATTGAAAACATGCGGGAAACGTTTTTCGAAGTTATTTATAAAGCCTGGAAACGCGTTTGAAATCAATAAAAAAAGATAATGTAAGTTTTTCATTTATTTTAAATTTTTTAAGTGAACAAAAAGAAAAATTTAAGTTTTTAACCTAACTTTTCTAATGTTGTACTTTTTGTGATTAGGACAAAAATAACAAAACAGGACAAATACTCTCAATTAGTACGAAGGGTAAAAGAAAATAATTTGGTAGGAGATTTTACTTCTAACCTTTCAAGTTAAACTTTGTTTTGGGAAGAAACTATAAAAATCAATTGCAATTGAAAAAATTTCTTTACCTTAAAATCAAAAAAATTCTAATGTTTTTTACCACTTTTTATAAAAAAAAAAATTTATTTTTATTTTTAATTCTTAAAAACCAATTCTAAAATTTTAAATTTTATAAGAAAATTATTTTTGTGCGCTTAAATTATAACTTGTCGTTTGTAATACATATTAAAAATAGTTTTTGACAACTGTCATTTAATTTTGAAAAATTTCGAATTAACACTTAATCACGCGTTTCCAATAATATTAACCTTTGCTTTATAGTAGTGATTTTCCATGTTTAGAAAATATTACTGTAGCTACATTTACTGACGATACTGCAATAATGGCAGTAACTTGGGGCTGCATACAACAATTTAACAAGTAATAAGATTATTTTTATGACCCATAAAATGGCAAATTAAGTTTAATAAACTTAAATCAGTGGAAGTAAATATTACATATAAAATCATATATAATGCCCATGCCACAACGTTTTAATGGGGTAGATATACCCCAAGAAAGACTAGAATCGACATATAGAAAAAAGTGTTGGCTCCTAAATCAAAAGCTTAGGTTGCCAATGGAGTTTAAAATTTTGTTATATAACCTACATTCCGAAAATGCTAATAAAGGGTTTAAATGAACTACACTACTAAAAAGATTGAACTACACTACTCTCAAAGAGAAAAATTTTCAATTAAGATTTTATTTTCATTTTGATTTTCTTTTTATTTTCAGGTTGTAATTTCAATTTTAGTAAAATATATTATTTAATATTGATTTCTAAAATATTGAAATATTCTCAATCTATTTTAGATTACTATGTAATTCGTTACGTTCTTTAGAAAGTTGTATAAGCAATTATTGTCAATCAGTTTTAAATAAAGATAGTATATTGGTTAGTTAATTTCCAGTATTGTGAGTATGAATATCTATCATTCTATGCAGAATGAAACTGTGCTTAATTAAGTTATTTGTAATTTTACATGCTAAGATTAACATCTCAGATTCGCGAATAGTAGAGAAGTTTTGATATTTTTCTGAATAAAACTTATTATTGAGGAATAGAATTGCGTAACCAATTTTTATACCCGTACGATAAGTATCGGGTATAATAAAATTACTCCTTCGTTTGTAACACCTCGAAATAAGCGAGCTAGATATACCTTCAAAGGTGCGGATCGGATCAGAAAAAAATTCTAAGTCGATTGAGCCATGTCCGTCCCACCGTCCGTCAGCACGCTAACTCAAAAACTAAGAAAACTAGAATCTTGAAATTTACACAAAATATTCTGGGAGCAATTTGTAGGTTCCCTATTTTTTTGGTAGAGTTCCGACCAAAACTTCGGGTAGCACTCGAACATTGAACTTTTAGATCCCCACATTTTTTTTGAAATAGAGCTATGAAATTTTAACTGCTGATAGATCTTATAAAAATATTAATTTTATTTTTAAGAACTTTTTTTTGTAGCCCCACCCGTTACGGAGCTACAGCTCCCCAAACAGCTCAAAATAGCTCTATATTTAAATTGTTATAGCAGAAGTTGTATAAGGTATATCTTCATTTTGAAAATGCCAAATGATTACTGCTTTTATTAGCTTTAGAAGTATATATACCATACATATATACTTGTGGCAAACGGTGTCTTAATTTACTGTTATGCGAAACTCAAATTTTGCAAAATCCTTTAACCCTTCTATATTCTAAACTGATTAAGTTGGAAACTTGCAATTTTAACAGAAGTTAGATCTTTGAAAATAAGTATGAGTCATTTCACAAATTTTTTTTGTGTCACCCTCCGTTTAGGAGCTGTAAGGGGTCAAAAACTGAAAATTTCCTATTTTTAAACACCTGTAACTTGAACATCTGTTAAAATTTTTTTGAAGTAATGCACAAAAATTAAAGCTTCAACATTATACTCTTATTTCTGTTAACAACTTTTTTTAATAATATAGGGTTACTTTATAATTGACGAAAGTGTTACTTGATTTTTTCAAATTTTCTAACAAATTTCTTTAACGAATTTGTTGCATTTTGTTTTACTCGATAATTTGAAATTGTTCAGGATATAATGCCTAGTACAAAACAATGTAAATAAATAAACAACATAACGGTTGCTTGAAGAATTTTTATTTATATGATATTGATATACATACATACTTATATAATATCATGTTTATTTACATATCGTATATGTCACTGATGAATGAATGATAAGAGTATAGATGTATATTATATAGCGCCGTATTTACATACATATATGTATTTTATTGTACTTATGAGAAATTATTCTATGAATGGAAATATTTTTAAAGAAATATTGCAATGTATGGCGATATACTTATAACAATATAAATATACTATGTACGCATTAATATAATATAATATTTAAAATTATATTTACTATTTTGTACTAAGTAAATTTAATATACATTTACTGCTTAGTATTAAATGGTACTATAGAATATTTGAAAAAGTTTTGGATTGATAATCGTTATGTGGAAGGTTAGAATCTGCTTTTGAAGAATGTACATATAAACATGTAGGTTGAATATATGTACAACCCATAGTTCTAGAAATTTTAAAATTCACCGGAATTATTTTAAAATATTAAAATATTAAAATCAAACGGTGTCTTAATTTACTGTTATGCGAAACTCAAATTTTGCAAAATCCTTTAACCCTTCTATATTCTAAACTGATTAAGTTGGAAACTTGCAATTTTAACAGAAGTTAGATCTTTGAAAATAAGTATGAGTCATTTCACAAATTTTTTTTGTGTCACCCTCCGTTTAGGAGCTGTAAGGGGTCAAAAACTGAAAATTTCCTATTTTTAAACACCTGTAACTTGAACATCTGTTAAAATTTTTTTGAAGTAATGCACAAAAATTAAAGCTTCAACATTATACTCTTATTTCTGTTAACAACTTTTTTTAATAATATAGGGTTACTTTATAATTGACGAAAGTGTTACTTGATTTTTTCAAATTTTCTAACAAATTTCTTTAACGAATTTGTTGCATTTTGTTTTACTCGATAATTTGAAATTGTTCAGGATATAATGCCTAGTACAAAACAATGTAAATAAATAAACAACATAACGGTTGCTTGAAGAATTTTTATTTATATGATATTGATATACATACATACTTATATAATATCATGTTTATTTACATATCGTATATGTCACTGATGAATGAATGATAAGAGTATAGATGTATATTATATAGCGCCGTATTTACATACATATATGTATTTTATTGTACTTATGAGAAATTATTCTATGAATGGAAATATTTTTAAAGAAATATTGCAATGTATGGCGATATACTTATAACAATATAAATATACTATGTACGCATTAATATAATATAATATTTAAAATTATATTTACTATTTTGTACTAAGTAAATTTAATATACATTTACTGCTTAGTATTAAATGGTACTATAGAATATTTGAAAAGTTTTGGATTGATAATCGTTATGTGGAAGGTTAGAATCTGCTTTTGAAGAATGTACATATAAACATGTAGGTTGAATATATGTACAACCCATAGTTCTAGAAATTTTAAAATTCACCGGAATTATTTTAAAATATTAAAATATTAAAAAAATAATATTGTAAGAGTGACAGGCTGTGAACATACTAACGGTTCGTACAAGTATCTAAGAGTTGACAAAGGCAACTGTATTCTTTCTCGTTTTTAATTTAAATTATTATATAATTAACTTAAAATTGAATTATTGTATCGAAATACTTGGAGTCGTTTTCTAATGAGGATTTTAAATATCTTAAAAAAAGTTGGTGAGAATTCAATCTCAGGACGATAATTTAGAGTTTAGACAAATATTTGTTCCTTCTTTTTTTTAAATATTAGAGTTAGTGTTGCTGTTTTTAAGGATTTAGAAAAATAAAAGTTTGGAAAGCAAAACAAATTTAATTAAAATTAGAATCAATTTTTCAGAATAATAAAAATAAATTTCGTTGAAATATGCTCCACAACAGTCGTTGCATTGGATATTAGTTACAATATAACATTTTTAATTTCTTGATAACAAGAGTCATATAACTCAATCGGTTACTGTATATTAGAGGTAAATTCGCTAAAGTACTTCAAGTTAATTTGAGCTTTATTAATTTTTAGTTCCTTTGTTATTATTAATACTACGAATAATATTAACATTTGGCAGATCCCCTTTGGAAATTATTTAATATGTCAATTCAATGTGGCTTTTTCCATGTGGCCTGAGCCTAGGAAACTGTCAGTTACTAACGAAATACTTAAAAAAAGGGCTCGTTACGATGCAAGCAATTATTTTTTTTTTATTTACTACGTATAATTGTACCTTTGTATAGTTTGCTTTCCTCCTAATTCTGACAACTCTTCATATTTGCATTTTTACGATATATGTGACAGTATTAACGCCAAAATGAATGAAGAGGACTATATTTTTGTGTTTGGTGATTTTAATCGCCCTACAATTTCTTTTGTAATCGACGAATCAGATAATCTGTTGCTACCAATCAATTTTCTTGACGAAATAGCTTTCGATCTAATTATCATATACTTTACTTAAATCAGTATAAACAATATCTGTTTGAGCCCCGGTCTTTATAGTATTAAGAAACATGAAGCCGATTCTACCAAGTATGTAACGGTGGATCTACATTTTAAAAATCTATGTTGATTACGGAAAATTAAATTTACACAATAACTGTAAATGTGATGATATACCATGAGCTCAAATAATTTAGGAATATTAGATAGCTTTGCAATTGGGTAATAATTAGATATCTCACTTTTAGAATTTTTTTTATGAACGGGTTTAATAAAAGTAGTTTTTCACAAATTGGGAAAGACCCCCGTTTTCAAAGACTTGTTGAAAAGAATAAACAAAGGAAAAGCTGTGAACTTTTTTAATATTTAAAAAAGCTGTGAACACATTTTTAGTATAATAGCTGAAATACTATGAAGACGGGATATCTTGTTGAAACATCTTCATTAATATTTATTATAATTGTTTATCTGATAATAACTATAATTCTATTAAAACATCTTCCGATTTGTCATGTTTATAACAAATGTTATTCTGTAAAAACATTTTCCGATTTTTTTATAAATGTATATATGTATGTATGTATACTGATAATACTATCTTCCTGATTTTAAATGTTCTATTATCTCTTTTATTGCTATTTCATCATGGGTTAAGGATGTAACTCGTATAAAAACAAGTTGAACGGCCATTTAAAGTTTTATCTAGGAACTTGCACCAATCATGTGTTTTAAAATAGATTGAATATCTTAGAGAAAACATTCAAATTTTTCAGTTAGAACGTATGGCCATAATCAAAAAAATGTATCAACGTCTAGTTCAAAGCTGATTCATATTTATCATGAAAGTGTGACAAAGATAAAATTGGACAAGATTAACATATAACAACAGTTATACATATACAGCAAAAAATTAATAAATAATTGTCAAAAATAAATTTAATATTAGTTCGTGGAAGGTAAATGGTATTTCTAAAATGCTTGCACTGGAACTATTTTTAAAAGCACGAAATATCGACGTGTGTCTATTATAAGAAACTCTTATGACAAAGCAGTCAGAACTAAAAATATTAAACTTAGACAAAATTAGCTTAGAAGATCAGGATTTAGACTCAGATCATTCTGCTGTGATACTGAATTTAATTGAATAGATTATCAAAAAACTAAATAAGCGCAGTTTTATAAAGAAATCAACAGTTTGAGTACGTTTTAAACAAGAGATAGAAATGAAAATAAATTTAAGAGCTAAAATAAAATATAAAGAAGAAATAGATTTTTCTATAGAATTATCAAAATGATGAAAAATGCTGCATGGAATAATACAAAGGAATACATGTATACATCGGCAGGATACAATTATCCAAGAGATATCTTTATTATGTTAAAAATGAAAAGAATAGCTAGATGTAGATGTCAACAAACACAAATTAAATGATAATGCTCCACAAAATGGTGTAACAATGTTAACATACATAATGAATACTATATTAAGACTAAATTATGTAACAAATGTTTGAAAGGTGGCAGAAATAGTTATGATATTGAAGCTAGAAAAGCCTCCAAATGAATCAAAATCTTATAGACCGATATCTCTTTTACCGACAATGTCAAAACTTTTAAAGTTTGAATTTAGAAAAAAAAAACATTGAACTATTTATTAAGTGCAAAGAATAAAAGATAGAATTGGAAATCCTTTTGAAGGAAAACAAATATGCTTTATAATCTTTCTATTATGTAGGTCAGACTTTATAAACTAAGACAAATATTACTTAAACATTATTTAGATACACTTTCACCATACGTTATTTAAAAATAAACAGGATAAGGAGTTTTCTATACACAGAGAAAACAAAGCAGATGCGCCTCCAGATAGTGGGCCTAATGATTCAAAACGTACGGAAAACGTAAATATTACCGAAATGTCAAGGTAACTATTATTGTATGATTGAAAACATGCGGAAAACGTATTTCGAAGTTATTTATAAAGCCTGGAAACGCGTTTGAAATCAATAAAAAAAGATAATGTAAGTTTTTCATTTATTTTAAATCTTTTAAGTGAACAAAAAGAAAAATTTAAGTTTTTAATCTAACTTTTCTAATGTTGTACTTTTTGTGATTAGGACAAAAATAACAAAACAGGACAAATACTCTCAATTAGTACGAAGGGTAAAAGAAAATAATTTGGTAGGAGATTTTACTTCTAACCTTTCAAGTTAAACTTTGTTTTGGGAAGAAACTATAAAAATCAATTGCAATTGAAAAAATTTCTTTACCTTAAAATCAAAAAAATTCTAGTGTTTTTTACCACTTTTTATAAAAAAAAAAATTTATTTTTATTTTTAATTCTTAAAAACCAATTCTAAAATTTTAAATTTTATAAGAAAATTATTTTCGTACACTTACTTTATATCTTGTCGTTTGTAATACATACTAAAAATAGTTTTTGACAACTGTCATTTAATTTTGAAAAATTTCGAATTAACATTTAATCACGCGTTTCCAATAATATTAACCTTTGCTTTATAGTAGTGATTTGCCATGTTTAGAAAATATTACTGTAGCTACATTTACTGACGATACTGCAATAATGGCAGTAACTTGGGGCTGCATACAACAATTTAACAAGTAATAAGATTATTTTTATGACCCATAAAATGGCAAATTAAGTTTAATAAACTTAAATCAGTGGAAGTAAATATTACATATAAAATCATATATAATGCCCATGGCACAACGTTTTAATGGGGTAGATATACCCCAAGAAAGGCTAGAATCGACATATAGAAAAAAGTGTTGGCTCCTAAATCAAAAGCTTAGGTTGCCAATGGAGTTTAAAATTTTGTTATATAACCTACATTCCGAAAATGCTAATAAAGGGTTTAAATGAACTACACTACTAAAAAGATTGAACTACACTACTCTCAAAGAGAAAAATTTTCAATTAAGATTTTATTTTTATTTTGATTTTCTTTTTATTTTCAGGTTGTAATTTCAATTTTAGTAAAATATATTATTTAATATTGATTTCTAAAATATTGAAATATTCTCAATCTATTTTAGATTACTATGTAATTCGTTACGTTCTTTAGAAAGTTGTATAAGCAATTATTGTCAATCAGTTTTAAATAAAGATAGTATATTGGTTAGTTAATTTCCAGTATTGTGAGTATGAATATCTATCATTCTATGCAGAATGAAACTGTGCTTAATTAAGTTATTTGTAATTTTACATGCTAAGATTAACATCTCAGATTCGCGAATAGTAGAGAAGTTTTGATATTTTTCTGAATAAAACTTATTATTGAGGAATAGAATTGCGTAACCAATTTTTATACCCGTACGATAAGTATCGGGTATAATAAAATTACTCCTTCGTTTGTAACACCTCGAAATAAGCGAGCTAGATATACCTTCAAAGGTGCGGATCGGATCAGAAAAAAATTCTAAGTCGATTGAGCCATGTCCGTCCGCCCCTCCAACAGCACGCTAACTCAAAAACTAAGAAAACTAGAATCTTGAAATTTACACAAAATATTCCGGGAGCAATTTGTAGGTTCCCTATTTTTTTGGTAGAGTTCCGACCAAAACTTCGAGTAGCACTCGAACATTGAACTTTTAGATCCCCACTTTTTTTTTGAAATAGAGCTATGAAATTTTAACTGCTGATAGATATATAAGATATCTATATTTTTATAGATATATCTTATAAAAATATTAATTTTATTTTTAAGAACTTTTTTTTGTAGCCCCACCCGTTACGGAGCTACAGCTCCCCAAACAGCTCAAAATAGCTCTATATTTAAATTGTTATAGCAGAAGTTGTATAAGGTATATCTTCATTTTGAAAATGCCAAATGATTACTGCTTTTATTAGCTTTAGAAGTATATATACCATACATATATACTTGTGGCAAACGGTGTCTTAATTTACTGTTATGCGAAACTCAAATTTTGCAAAATCCTTTAACCCTTCTATCTTCTAAACTGTTTAAGTTGTAAACTTGCAATTTTGACAGAAGTTAGATCTTTGAAAATAAGTATGAGTCATTTCACAAATTTTTTTTGTGTCACCCTCCGTTTAGGAGCTGTAAGGGGTCAAAAACTGAAAGTTTCCTATTTTTAAACACCTGTAACTTGAACATCTGTTAAAATTTTTTTGAAGTAATGCACAAAAATTAAAGCTTCAACATTATACTTTTATTTCTGTTAACAACTTTTGTTAATAATATAGGGTTACTTTATAATTGACAAAAGTGTTACTTGATTTTTTCAAATTTTCTAACAAATTTCTTTAACGAATTTGTTGCATTTTGTTTTACTCGATAATTTGAAATTGTTCAGGATATAATGCCTAGTACAAAACAATGTAAATAAATAAACAACATAACGGTTGCTTGAAGAATTTTTATTTATATGATATTGATATACATACATACTTATATAATATCATGTTTATTTACATATCGTATATGTCACTGATGAATGAATGATAAGAGTATAGATGTATATTATATAGCGCCGTATTTACATACATATATGTATTTTATTGTACTTATAAGAAATTATTCTATGAATGGAAATATTTTTAAAGAAATATTGCAATGTATGGCGATATACTTATAACAATATAAATATACTATGTACGCATTAATATAATATAATATTTAAAATTATATTTACTATTTTGTACTAAGTAAATTTAATATACATTTACTGCTTAGTATTAAATGGTACTATAGAATATTTGAAAAAGTTTTGGATTGATAATCGTTATGTGGAAGGTTAGAATCTGCTTTTGAAGAATGTACATATAAACATATAGGTTGAATATATGTACAACCCATAGTTCTAGAAATTTTAAAATTCACCGGAATTATTTTAAAATATTAAAATATTAAAAAAATAATATTGTAAGAGTGACAGGCTGTGAACATACTAACGGTTCGTACAAGTATCTAAGAGTTGACAAAGGCAACTGTATTCTTTCTCGTTTTTAATTTAAATTATTATATAATTGACTTAAAATTGAATTATTGTATCGAAATACTTGGAGTCGTTTTCTAATGAGGATTTTAAATATCTTAAAAAAAGTTGGTGAGAATTCAATCTCAGGATGATAATTTAGAGTTTAGACAAATATTTGTTCCTTCTTTTTTTTAAATATTAGAGTTAGTATTGCTGTTTTTAAGGATTTAGAAAAATAAAAGTTTGGAAAGCAAAACAAATTTAATTAAAATTAGAATCAATTTTTCAGAATAATAAAAATAAATTTCGTTGAAATATGCTCCACAACAGTCGTTGCATTGGATTTTAGTTACAATATAACGTCTTTAATTTCTTGATAACAAGTGTCATATAACTCAATCGGTTACTATATATTAGAGGTAAATTCGCTAAAGTACTTCAAGTTAATTTGAGTTTTATCAATTTTTAGTTCCTTTGTAATTATTAATACTACGAATAATATTAACATTTGGCAGATCCCCTTTGGAAATTATTTAATATGTCAATTCAATGTGGCTTTTTCCATGTGGCCTGGGAAACTGTCAGTTACTAACGAAATACTTAAAACAAGGGCTCGTTACGATGCAAGCAATTATTTTTTTTTTATTTACTACATATAATTGTACCTTTGTATAGTTTGCTTTCCTCCTAATTCTGACAACTCTTCATATTTGCATTTTTACGATATATGTGACAGTATTATCGCTAAAATGAATGAAGAGGACTATATTTTTGTGTTTGGTGATTTTAATCGCCCTACAATTTCTTTTGTAATCGACGAATCAGATAATCTGTTGCTACCAATCAATTTTCTTGACGAAATAGCTTTCGATCTAATTAGTGCTTTTAATGGTAACAATTTGCAATAGATTATCAGTTTTCCTACTAACAACAACAAATGGTTGGATCTTGCATTTTCGAATGCATATGACAGAGTGGTGGTAAAACTCGCTGATTATGCAGAAAATCTTTTTACTAACACCACTCATCATAACGCAATCATCTTCCAGTTTACAACTACTAGCCCAAACTTTTCCAAATCATACAATAATGCAATTGTATATGAAAAACGCTGACTACCAAAGTATAAATTATGCTCTATCAGTTATTTATTGGCCCGACCTGTTATCACAACAGGATATTAAGTCATCTATCTCTATTTTCTATTTAAAAATTTTTGAAATAATTAATTCATTGTTGCCAAAAAAGAAAAAACGAAAACGAAAAAAAGATAAAACCACTGAACCTTGGTTAAATAGAGATCTCAGGACATCGCGCAACTACCGCAATAAACTCTTTAAAAGAATAAAAAATACAAATAATCCTAACATTAACTTGCTGAATATTTACAAAGATATTGCCTTAGATTTTAAGCTTAAAGTAAATTCAGCATATGACAATTATGTTACTAATATCGGTAATAGATTAATTACAGATCCCAAAAAATTTTTTGACTTCGTTAACATTAAACGTAAAACATTTGGTTATCCAAATTCTATGTCCATTGACAATACTTTTTCCTCTTGTCCAAGAGATATCTGTAATTTCTTTGCTGATAATTTTCAAAAAGTTTATCGGCCACAAGAACTCTTCCCTAATAGGGATTTTAAATTTTAATTCAATAAATAGTCCTAATTCATTAATTTCCGATTTGCATCTTTCTGACAATGACATTTTTGAAGCATTAAAGAACCTTCACACCGAAAAAGGCGCTGGTCCTGACTTAATTCCACCTACCTTTTTGTATAATTGTGCTCAATATCTTGTTCACCCGCTGCATATTATCGACAGGAATTTTTCCAGATGTATAGAAATCCTCCTTTTTGACTCCTATTCATAAAAAGGATGATAAAGCATCTGTGGAAAACTACCGTGGTATAGATATTTTATCGACTATACCTAAAATGTTAGAGAAAATTCTTGTCGGTAAAATTATGCCAATTATCTATACAAAACTTAATGAACAACAGCATTGTTTTAGGAAAGGCCGTTCTACTACTACGAACCTTATGATATACACATCTGAAATTTTGAATCAAATGGAAAAAGGGTACCAAGTTGATGTAATTTACGCAGATTTCAGCAACGGTTTTGATCGTATTGATTGCATCATTTTGTTAAAAAACTTGCCACGTTTGGTATATCTGGTTCTTTTCTTTTATGGCTCCATTCTTATCTTACTGGAAGAACTCACAATGTTAAATTCCAATATACCTTGGACCGAAAACTCGAAACTCGAAAATCGAAAGGTAGTCATTTAGGTCCACTCTTGTTTAATATATTTATTTCTGACTTAACTAACAAATTAGGTTATATTCCGCACATTGCGTTTGCAGACGACTTAAAAGTATGTCAAGTCATTAAAAATAGTTATGATATAACGTTACTGCAGTCAAAACTTAATAATTTACAAGAATGGTGCTTATTGAACAATTTGGAATTAAATGTACAGAAATGTAAATCCATAAGTTTCACTCGTAAACGATCTTCTATCCTTAACGACTATACAATTCAAAACCTAACCCTTGAACGGGTATACAGTATTACTGATCTTGGTATTATCCTCAACGATAAACTTAGCTTTAACTAACTTCATGATTTCTAAAGCAAATAAAATGTTGGGATTTATTAAAAGAAGAGCGAAAGAATTTAACAATATAGTAGTGACAAAAGCTCTCTACTGTTCCCTAATACGATCCATTTTAGAATATGGTAACATTATTTGGAATCCAGTTTTTCAAATAAATTCGGATAGAATTGAATCAGTTCAAAAACAATTTCTCTTATTTGCTTTAAGAATTCAGTTTAATCCTTCCGACTATGCTAATCTTCCGAGTTACAATATAAGACTTAAATCTTTAAACATGCTAACCTTGTCATCTCGAATGAAAATTTCTTCATCTTGCTTCACCTACGATGTTCTTTATGACAATATTAACATTGAATATTTGAAAAACAATTTTATTATAAATGATGGGGAAAGGCAAACAAGATACACGAAATTCTTAGTTGAACAAACTCATAGAACAGAATACGGAAGAAATGAACTAATTAACAGATGTTGCGCTATCTTCAATAAGCACAGTTATCTTTTTTCTTCATTAATTTCAAAAAGAACATTTAAAACTAAATTACACCAACATTTTTCCCTTCAATGACCTTAGACCATTTTTTTTTTTTAACTCATTCTAATTATAATACTCATAATTACCACTCATAATTATACATTTATATTTTTAAAGTGCATTTTGTTTAAGTCATCAATTTTTGTATTAAAGTTATTAAAGTATTATGTCATATTGTAAAAGTTAAAGTTTTGTTATGAATTTAAGTACTGTTTTGTACTTAATGTCAATGTTAAAAAAGAAAAAAGAAAAAATTGAAAAGTAATAATTTAATTTTAAAAATTTTTTTTAAGTTAAGTTAAGCGCCCTGCAATCATATTTCATATTTCATGTTTTTATTTTCTGTTTTTTATGTATTATATCATTGTTAAAAAAAAAATAAAAATAATTGTATTCATATAATATGTACATACCTTGCTTGGTATTTATAATAAAATAAAATAAAATAAAAAATAATTACAACTATCTAATTTATGAAAAGATATCTAACAATTTTGTTGTTGGCATGTGAGGGATGGATCCAGTCAACCATAACCTTGAAATACTTAAATATAGTGTCTAGTATAGTCACATTTTTCTAGTATTTTTTTTGTTTTTGACTGCTACTGATTGTAAACTGTGTGGTTGAATTTGAGTTTGTACTGGTGTTTAGACAGTTGCCGCCATTGTCATTGTCATGCTAAAGTTATCAATTGCTGCTGAGGAATCCTCTTTATTGGTTAAAGGAAAATTTAGCGAAATGTTTTCTAGCGAAGAGTATTTCTAAACACAGTCCAATCTGCGTATTTTGTATATAGTTTTTGATTTTTTGGTTTGTCAAAACAAGGTTAGATAGACGAGTGGTCTGAAGACAGATCAAGACACGTTTCAGCCTTTATTTAATTTGCGTTAATTCGCTTAGTGGTACAAAAACCAATCAAATCTTGGGTTTTATTGGATTGATTAGCCAATACGTCGGTTCCCTTGTTAATTATGACGAAGCTTATTTTCTTGTATTGCCGTAAGCAATTGCCTTCCTTTGTAGGTAATTGTTCTGGATTCCCAGAATGTTTGTTTAGCATTATAGTTTCCTACTGCGATGAATCTACTACCAAGCGATTTCAAATATTCGGAATATTATTTTTTCGAAATACTGTGATTACATGTGCTGTATAATGCTGCAAATGTAATGAACCCTACCCAATCTTCAACTGTAATACCTAATAATAACCGCCGCACCTCCATGAGCCTTGCCATCAGAATGTTTTGTGTCACATGTTGTGTAGTTGCTTATTATAAAATAACGTCTCTCTGTAAAATAATTAATGTCTAATTTGTGTTTATCAATAAATATTTTTAACGTTCGGTAGGAAAATTGGTGCAGGCTTCGATTGCCTTCCTTTTACTTCTTGACCCTCTTCATTATCAGGTTCGTTACCATTAAATTCAGTGACTCTATTTTCTGTGCTTAAATTATGTAATTAGTAGTCTTTTAATCTTGTTTTTTTTGGATTTGGCATTTCTGTGGAGTATTTCTTTTGTTGCTTCTTATTTAAGTTTTTCACATTTTCTTTATTTCTATTTTTAACAATTCTAAAATTTTGCACACTATTAACATTTACCTGTTCAGGATCCATGATTACTATGTTACTTGAGTTAGCTAGAAGATGCTAGCACTCTTCATCATACTCTGAATTGTTGATTTCTGTTTTCAGATTTAATAATATTCGAACTAAATCTGGTTTTGTACTAAATATTTAAATAAAGATGACCTTGTTTTTCTAACTGACGATCTTGGTAATTTTTGGGAAAGGACTTAGCCAACAATTGTTTGAATTTTTATTAAATTTAACTTGTTGAAATGCTAGAATCTTTTTGGTGCATTTAAGATTTCTATATTACATTAGATTAGTTACTATTATTACTTATTAGTATCATTATTATTAATTAGTAGTTACTAACAGTAACAAAAACTAATAAGTTTTTCTAAAATTTAACATCTTTCACTAACATGCTAACTCCTGTAAATAATAACTTCTCAGTTAATTGTAGTAGTTCCCTAAATTAATAACATAAATTATTACTATTATTAAATTATTTACTGTATGTGAAATAACCTGATTATTATCACTTATTTTATTGAGGTACTAAAGAGCTTTAATCATATGGATTATCTGTATTTAACAGGGTTGTTCTATATATATTGTATAAATTTTTGCTATTTTCGTGATTAAATGCTTTATTATACTTTTTTTTATAGAGTTCTCAAACGTGTAAGTCCTTCGAATACTGTTTCTTATACTTAAAGCAACACTCTTTTTTTAATGTTTTTGTAAAATTGTGATTGTTAGTTAATTATTGATTGTTGGGATCTTTCTGGTGTTATAACAAATAATTGAACTAAAACCTGATAATATATCATCAAAGTTTGTATATAATTCTAAGCTAGACCATATAATATCATTATTAATTATTATTATTATTATTCTTATTATTAATATAAATATTTGTCCAGAAAAATGATGTGTAACAAACGCATTCAATTTAAAGTGTTGTATTGGATCTGTTCTAGAAATCTGAATCTGAATATGATCTGAATAGAAAAAAAATAAAATATACATAGCTATAATGTATGTATAGGTATAATTTTTAATTGGAAATATTTTTATGTTTTAAAACTATGATACATTACAAAAGGGTAAAGGGAAAGACTAAGTCATTTATTTATTCATATTTTACTAAGTTTCAGTTTCTGGAATCATTAATTTCACTAAGTCGTTGATTACTCGGCTGTAGCTATTGTACAAGACTATGAGACGTTACTTTTATTTCTACGCCATCTGTTATCTTATACAAAAATTATAGTTTATCATTATTTTATTATATAGCTATTAACAATATGATATTAAATTATAATTTATAGGGCATACATACTTATTTTTAATTTAATTATATTCTATTAATTATATATTATAAGAAAAATGTCTAATATTTTTTATTTATCTATATGACCCAGCCGGGGTTTAAATCCGAGATCTTACGTATGAAATGCCGGTGTCTTAACAACTATACCATTGGCTGGATAATGATAATGATTAATAATGTAATAATATCGTTTAGAGTAAACTTTCTAGACTAAACTTCAATTTATGCCCCGGATAACTATAAAATCAGATACAGTTATTTTCCAAATTCCGGCCAGCCAGGATGTATGCATATACATTTATGTATATATATCTATTTTGAAGAAATTTTATAGACGGTTGCGAAATCAGATTTGCCCCTTTTTCCAGAATAAGTATACATATATGTATGTCTGAAAATCTGAATTGGGAGGGAATTTGGAGTGATTCAAAAATACCAATGAAACTTCTGACACGTCACCATCAAAGTATAGTTATAGGAAGTAGTTTTACTTTTTACTAAACCTAATGCATTTTTCACACAGCAAAAAAGTCTATTTTCAAGAGTAGGTGCAATATATTTTTCTATTTTCCATACCCACTGTTCTAAAATAAAAAAAATAACACTATGTATTTTTAAATGGTAATTTTATTACGGGTACCTACCCAAATAAATTTGCTGGTGTGCGAGTATAATGTATTAGCACAGGGATAACTGAAATTGGAATTGTGTGTATGTATACGCGTAGTAGATACCCAAATGAGTATTTTATTATTTTTGGTTTCAATTTCAAATCGCTTTTTTTATTCTGTCTTTTTCGTGCATGATAATTTTTTAAAACTATACACTTTTTACATTAAGTTAGCTTAATTTAGTTACAAAATATTTTTATAGTGTTTTTTTATTCTTCTTATTAGTATACATATTTAGTGTGTCTGACTCTGACACGGTAGTGTGCAGGTACGTTTCCGGATGGAAACATAATATTGTTTTGTAGGTACAAATTATACATTATATACATACATTATTTACATTATATAAAGTACAAATTATACATTATTCCGAAATTGCAAAAATAAATACCTATGTATATAAAAATAAAATCTACCATAATTAACTCCGTCATTCTATACAGGACACTCCGCAAAGTCCTGTTCCTAATATTAGTAAAAAGTTTATAAAGCGACAGTTTATCGCGAATATAATTTTATTCAAATTCGAAGGATTATCGAAATATTGTAATAAAATTAATAAATAAACTTTAAATTAATAACAAAAATAAAAAGTGTGTGCTATTGAAAGTGTTGTGTGATCCAGATAACAAAATCAAAGGAATATTGGTATGAATAAAATCCAGATCCAGTCAACAAAAAACAATAACATACAATTTAACTTTTGAGTTTTCAATCTCTTAAGCACCTAGACGATGAAAATTGTTAATCTAATACTGTAAGTAAATAAATCTTTTATTATTATTATCAAGAAAATTTTTCCGTTAAAAATTTATACATATATATCCTTAACAACTGGAATTCCTAAAAATATCCAGGATCTAAATAGCCTAGTAAACGTTTTTACTAAGGCCTGCAATAAGTCCTTAGAACATTCATGTCCCATCAGTAAACCTAGGGGAAAACCTAAACCACCTTGGTGGAATGATGAAATCAAAGCTCTGAGGAAAGATAGTAGGAGGAGGATAGTAAGAGTTGACAAAGGCAACTGTATTCTTTCTCGTTTTTAATTTAAATTATTATATAATTGACTTAAAATTGAATTATTGTATCGAAATACTTGGAGTCGTTTTCTAATGAGGATTTTAAATATCTTAAAAAAAGTTGGTGAGAATTCAATCTCAGGATGATAATTTAGAGTTTAGACAAATATTTGTTCCTTCTTTTTTTTTAAATATTAGAGTTAGTATTGCTGTTTTTAAGGATTTAGAAAAATAAAAGTTTGGAAAGCAAAACAAATTTAATTAAAATTAGAATCAATTTTTCAGAATAATAAAAATAAATTTCGTTGAAATATGCTCCACAACAGTCGTTGCATTGGATTTTAGTTACAATATAACGTCTTTAATTTCTTGATAACAAGTGTCATATAACTCAATCGGTTACTATATATTAGAGGTAAATTCGCTAAAGTACTTCAAGTTAATTTGAGTTTTATCAATTTTTAGTTCCTTTGTAATTATTAATACTACGAATAATATTAACATTTGGCAGATCCCGTTTGGAAATTATTTAATATGTCAATTCAATGTGGCTTTTTCCATGTGGCCTGGGAAACTGTCAGTTACTAACGAAATACTTAAAACAAGGGCTCGTTACGATGCAAGCAATTATTTTCTTTTTATTTACTACATATAATTGTACCTTTGTATAGTTTGCTTTCCTCCTAATTCTGACAACTCTTCATATTTGCATTTTTACGATATATGTGACAGTATTATCGCTAAAATGAATGAAGAGGACTATATTTTTGTGTTTGGTGATTTTAATCGCCCTACAATTTCTTTTGTAATCGACGAATCAGATAATCTGTTGCTACCAATCAATTTTCTTGACGAAAAAGCTTTCGATCTAATTAGTGCTTTTAATGGTAACAATTTGCAATAGATTATCAGTTTTCCTACTAACAACAACAAATGGTTGGATCTTGCATTTTCGAATGCATATGACAGAGTGGTGGTAAAACTCGCTGATTATGCAGAAAATCTTTTTACTAACACCACTCATCATAACGCAATCATCTTCCAGTTTACAACTACTAGCCCAAACTTTTCCAAATCATACAATAATGCAATTGTATATGAAAAACGCTGACTACCAAAGTATAAATTATGCTCTATCAGTTATTTATTGGCCCGACCTGTTATCACAACAGGATATTAAGTCATCTATCTCTATTTTCTATTTAAAAATTTTTGAAATAATTAATTCATTTTTGCCAAAAAAGAAAAAACGAAAACGAAAAAAAGATAAAACCACTGAACCTTGGTTAAATAGAGATCTCAGGACATCGCGCAACTACCGCAATAAACTCTTTAAAAGAATAAAAAATACAAATAATCCTAACATTAACTTGCTGAATATTTACAAAGATATTGCCTTAGATTTTAAGCTTAAAGTAAATTCAGCATATGACAATTATGTTACTAATATCGGTAATAGATTAATTACAGATCCCAAAAAATTTTTTGACTTCGTTAACATTAAACGTAAAACATTTGGTTATCCAAATTCTATGTCCATTGACAATACTTTTTCCTCTTGTCCAAGAGATATCTGTAATTTCTTTGCTGATAATTTTCAAAAAGTTTATCGGCCACAAGAACTCTTCCCTAATAGGGATTTTAAATTTTAATTCAATAAATAGTCCTAATTCATTAATTTCCGATTTGCATCTTTCTGACAATGACATTTTTGAAGCATTAAAGAACCTTGACACCGAAAAAGGCGCTGGTCCTGACTTAATTCCACCTACCTTTTTGTATAATTGTGCTCAATATCTTGTTCACCCGCTGCATATTATCGACAGGAATTTTTCCAGATGTATAGAAATCCTCCTTTTTGACTCCTATTCATAAAAAGGATGATAAAGCATCTGTGGAAAACTACCGTGGTATAGATATTTTATCGACTATACCTAAAATGTTAGAGGAAATTCTTGTCGGTAAAATTATGCCAATTATCTATACAAAACTTAATGAACAACAGCATTGTTTTAGGAAAGGCCGTTCTACTACTACGAACCTTATGATATACACATCTGAAATTTTGAATCAAATGGAAAAAGGGTACCAAGTTGATGTAATTTACGCAGATTTCAGCAACGGTTTTGATCGTATTGATTGCATCATTTTGTTAAAAAACTTGCCACGTTTGGTATATCTGGTTCTTTTCTTTTATGGCTCCATTCTTATCTTACTGGAAGAACTCACAATGTTAAATTCCAATATACCTTGGACCGAAAACTCGAAACTCGAAAATCGAAAGGTAGTCATTTAGGTCCACTCTTGTTTAATATATTTATTTCTGACTTAACTAACAAATTAGGTTATATTCCGCACATTGCGTTTGCAGACGACTTAAAAGTATGTCAAGTCATTAAAAATAGTTATGATATAACGTTACTGCAGTCAAAACTTAATAATTTACAAGAATGGTGCTTATTGAACAATTTGGAATTAAATGTACAGAAATGTAAATCCATAAGTTTCACTCGTAAACGATCTTCTATCCTTAACGACTATACAATTCAAAACCTAACCCTTGAACGGGTATACAGTATTACTGATCTTGGTATTATCCTCAACGATAAACTTAGCTTTAACTAACTTCATGATTTCTAAAGCAAATAAAATGTTGGGATTTATTAAAAGAAGAGCGAAAGAATTTAACAATATAGTAGTGACAAAAGCTCTCTACTGTTCCCTAATACGATCCATTTTAGAATATGGTAACATTATTTGGAATCCAGTTTTTCAAATAAATTCGGATAGAATTGAATCAGTTCAAAAACAATTTCTCTTATTTGCTTTAAGAATTCAGTTTAATCCTTCCGACTATGCTAATCTTCCGAGTTACAATATAAGACTTAAATCTTTAAACATGCTAACCTTGTCATCTCGAATGAAAATTTCTTCATCTTGCTTCACCTACGATGTTCTTTATGACAATATTAACATTGAATATTTGAAAAACAATTTTATTATAAATGATGGGGAAAGGCAAACAAGATACACGAAATTCTTAGTTGAACAAACTCATAGAACAGAATACGGAAGAAATGAACTAATTAACAGATGTTGCGCTATCTTCAATAAGCACAGTTATCTTTTTTCTTCATTAATTTCAAAAAGAACATTTAAAACTAAATTACACCAACATTTTTCCCTTCAATGACCTTAGACCATTTTTTTTTTTTAACTCATTCTAATTATAATACTCATAATTACCACTCATAATTATACATTTATATTTTTAAAGTGCATTTTGTTTAAGTCATCAATTTTTGTATTAAAGTTATTAAAGTATTATGTCATATTGTAAAAGTTAAAGTTTTGTTATGAATTTAAGTACTGTTTTGTACTTAATGTCAATGTTAAAAAAGAAAAAAGAAAAAATTGAAAAGTAATAATTTAATTTTAAAAATTTTTTTTAAGTTAAGTTAAGCGCCCTGCAATCATATTTCATATTTCATGTTTTTATTTTCTGTTTTTTATGTATTATATCATTGTTAAAAAAAAAATAAAAATAATTGTATTCATATAATATGTACATACCTTGCTTGGTATTTATAATAAAATAAAATAAAATAAAAAATAATTACAACTATCTAATTTATGAAAAGATATCTAACAATTTTCATTGCAGTTCGGACTGTTGGCATGTGAGGGATGGATCCAGTCAACCATAACCTTGAAATACTTAAATATAGTGTCTATATACTAAATATACTAAAAATATAGTGTCGCCATGTGAAACTCCGATCTAAATTTAGGCCAAGATATTTTGCGTGATTTGCTTATGGTAAAGCAACATTATTTAAGGAAACGGGTAACCGGTGATAATTATTTAAGGACACGTTTCTCATCGTTGTAAAAGTGATATGTTTTGAATTTGATTCATTGGCTTTTTTAAAAGGAGTTCCCCATTTTAATAAGTTTTACTGAACCTTTTAACTTTCTGGTGGCTCTGCACAGTAGTAGCTTCAGTTGAAGTCAGATGTAGCAAATAATTCTGGATTGCCATATTTTTCTTAGTTTCCTTTTTTCTAGTATTTTTTTTGTTTTTGACTGCTACTGATTGTAAACTGTGTGGTTGAATTTGAGTTTGTACTGGTGTTTAGACAGTTGCCGCCATTGTCATTGTCATGCTAAAGTTATCAATTGCTGCTGAGGAATCCTCTTTATTGGTTAAAGGAAAATTTAGCGAAATGTTTTCTAGCGAAGAGTATTTCTAAACACAGTCCAATCTGCGTATTTTGTATATAGTTTTTGATTTTTTGGTTTGTCAAAACAAGGTTAGATAGACGAGTGGTCTGAAGACAGATCAAGACACGTTTCAGCCTTTATTTAATTTGCGTTAATTCGCTTAGTGGTACAAAAACCAATCAAATCTTGGGTTTTATTGGATTGATTAGCCAATACGTCGGTTCCCTTGTTAATTATGACGAAGCTTATTTTCTTGTATTGCCGTAAGCAATTGCCTTCCTTTGTAGGTAATTGTTCTGGATTCCCAGAATGTTTGTTTAGCATTATAGTTTCCTACTGCGATGAATCTACTACCAACATGATTACATGTGCTGTATAATGCTGCAAATGTAATGAACCCTACCCAGTCTTCAACTGTAATACCTAATAATAACCGCCGCACCTCCATGAGCCTTGCCATCAGAATGTTTTGTGTCACATGTTGTGTAGTTGCTTATTATAAAATAACGTCTCTCTGTAAAATAATTAATGTCTAATTTGTGTTTATCAATAAATATTTTTAACGTTCGGTAGGAAAATTGGTGCAGGCTTCGATTGCCTTCCTTTTACTTCTTGACCCTCTTCATTATCAGGTTCGTTACCATTAAATTCAGTGACTCTATTTTCTGTGCTTAAATTATGTAATTAGTAGTTTTTTAATCTTGTTTTTTTTGGATTTGGCATTTCTGTGGAGTATTTCTTTTGTTGCTTCTTATTTAAGTTTTTCACATTTTCTTTATTTCTATTTTTAACAATTCTAAAATTTTGCACACTATTAACATTTACCTGTTCAGGATCCATGATTACTATGTTACTTGAGTTAGCTAGAAGATGCTAGCACTCTTCATCATACTCTGAATTGTTGATTTCTGTTTTCAGATTTAATAATATTCGAACTAAATCTGGTTTTGTACTAAATATTTAAATAAAGATGACCTTGTTTTTCTAACTGACGATCTTGGTAATTTTTGGGAAAGGATTTAGCCAACAATTGTTTGAATTTTTATTAAATTTAACTTGTTGAAATGCTAGAACCTTTTTGGTGCATTTAAGATTTCTATATTACTTTAGATTAGTTACTATTATTACTTATTAGTATCATTATTATTAATTAGTAGTTACTAACAGTAACAAAAACTAATAAGTTTTTCTAAAATTTAACATCTTTCACTAACATGCTAACTCCTGTAAATAATAACTTCTCAGTTAATTGTAGTAGTTCCCTAAATTAATAACATAAATTATTACTATTATTAAATTATTTACTGTATGTGAAATAACCTGATTATTATCACTTATTTTATTGAGGTACTAAAGAGCTTTAATCATATGGATTATCTGTATTTAACAGGGTTGTTCTATATATATTGTATAAATTTTTGCTATTTTCGTGATTAAATGCTTTATTATACTTTTTTTTATAGAGTTCTCAAACGTGTAAGTCCTTCGAATACTGTTTCTTATACTTAAAGCAACACTCTTTTTTTAATGTTTTTGTAAAATTGTGATTGTTAGTTAATTATTGATTGTTGGGATCTTTCTGGTGTTATAACAAATAATTGAACTAAAACCTGATAATATATCATCAAAGTTTGTATGTAATTCTAAGCTAGACCATATAATATCATTATTAATTATTATTATTATTATTCTTATTATTAATATTAATATAAATATTTGTCCAGAAAAATGATGTGTAACAAACGCATTCAATTTAAAGTGTTGTATTGGATCTGTTCTAGAAATCTGAATCTGAATATGATCTGAATAGAAAAAAAATAAAATATACATAGCTATAATGTATGTATAGGTATAATTTTTAATTGGAAATATTTTTATGTTTTAAAACTATGATACATTACAAAAGGGTAAAGGGAAAGACTAAGTCATTTATTTATTCATATTTTACTAAGTTTCAGTTTCTGGAATCATTAATTTCACTAAGTCGTTGATTACTCGGCTGTAGCTATTGTACAAGACTATGAGACGTTACTTTTATTTCTACGCCATCTGTTATCTTATACAAAAATTATAGTTTATCATTATTTTATTATATAGCTATTAACAATATGATATTAAATTATAATTTATAGGGCATACATACTTATTTTTAATTTAATTATATTCTATTAATTATATATTATAAGAAAAATGTCTAATATTTTTTATTTATCTATATGACCCAGCCGGGGTTTAAATCCGAGATCTTACGTATGAAATGCCGGTGTCTTAACAACTATACCATTGGCTGGATAATGATAATAATTAATAATGTAATAATATCGTTTAGAGTAAACTTTCTAGACTAAACTTCAATTTATGCCCCGGATAACTATAAAATCAGATACAGTTATTTTCCAAATTCCGGCCAGCCAGGATGTATGCATATACATTTATGTATATATATCTATTTTGAAGAAATTTTATAGACGGTTGCGAAATCAGATTTGCCCCTTTTTCCAGAATAAGTATACATATATGTATGTCTGAAAATCTGAATTGGGAGGGAATTTGGAGTGATTCAAAAATACCAATGAAACTTCTGACACGTCACCATCAAAGTATAGTTATAGGAAGTAGTTTTACTTTTTACTAAACCTAATGCATTTTTCACACAGCAAAAAAGTCTATTTTCAAGAGTAGGTGCAATATATTTTTCTATTTTCCATACCCACTGTTCTAAAATAAAAAAAATAACACTATGTATTTTTAAATGGTAATTTTATTACGGGTACCTACCCAAATAAATTTGCTGGTGTGCGAGTATAATGTATTAGCACAGGGATAACTGAAATTGGAATTGTGTGTATGTATACGCGTAGTAGATACCCAAATGAGTATTTTATTATTTTTGGTTTCAATTTCAAATCGCTTTTTTTATTCTGTCTTTTTCGTGCATGATAATTTTTTAAAACTATACACTTTTTACATTAAGTTAGCTTAATTTAGTTACAAAATATTTTTATAGTGTTTTTTTATTCTTCTTATTAGTATACATATTTAGTGTGTCTGACTCTGACACGGTAGTGTGCAGGTACGTTTCCGGATGGAAACATAATATTGTTTTGTAGGTACAAATTATACATTATATACATACATTATTTACATTATATAAAGTACAAATTATACATTATTCCGAAATTGCAAAAATAAATACCTATGTATATAAAAATAAAATCTACCATAATTAACTCCGTCATTCTATACAGGACACTCCGCAAAGTCCTGTTCCTAATATTAGTAAAAAGTTTATAAAGCGACAGTTTATCGCGAATATAATTTTATTCAAATTCGAAGGATTATCGAAATATTGTAATAAAATTAATAAATAAACTTTAAATTAATAACAAAAATAAAAAGTGTGTGCTATTGAAAGTGTTGTGTGATCCAGATAACAAAATCAAAGGAATATTGGTATGAATAAAATCCAGATCCAGTCAACAAAAAACAATAACATACAATTTAACTTTTGAGTTTTCAATCTCTTAAGCACCTAGACGATGAAAATTGTTAATCTAATACTGTAAGTAAATAAATCTTTCATTATTATTATCAAGAAAATTTTTCCGTTAAAAATTTATACATATATATCCTTAACAACTGGAATTCCTAAAAATATCCAGGATCTAAATAGCCTAGTAAACGTTTTTACTAAGGCCTGCAATAAGTCCTTAGAGCATTCATGTCCCATCAGTAAACCTAGGGGAAAACCTAAACCACCTTGGTGGAATGATGAAATCAAAGCTCTGAGGAAAGATAGTAGGAGGGCTTTTAATAATGCCAAAAAATGAATGAGATACAGGAATGGAGCTCTTATAAAGCGGCTCTTAGTCAGTACAAAAAAGAACTTAAAAAGGCGAAAAGAGACATCTGGAGACTGCGGAGGTATAGAGAACGTCTCCGAGGCATCTAGACTTAGGAAAATTCCATCGAGAAACCCCATAGTACCCAGTCTTCAGACAGTCTCAGGGACGTTTTGCAACTTGCACTAAACAAAATCACAACATGGACTACAGACTGTGGGCTGTCAGTAAATCCACAGAAAACAGAACTGGTGCTCTTTACAAGGAAATATAAAATTCATAAAATGAAACCGCATTCGTTAAATGGCTACACTCTTACCTTTAGCGAAACGGCGAAATTTCTGGGTCTAACTCTAGAGAGGAAGTTAAGCTGGAAGGCTAACATCTCAGAAAGAGTAAAGAAGGCCTCAATAACACTCTATTAGTGTAAAACAGCCATTGGTAGGAAATGGGGGCTTCAGCCATATATGACTTAATGGTTATACACATCCGTAGTAAGACCCATTCTTATGTACGGAGTCCTAGTATGGTGGAAGGCAATCGATAAAGAGATCAACCGCAAGGCAATCGCTAGGGTCCAAAGAACTGCCACACTATGTATTAGTGGCTCTTTAATAACAATCCCTTCTGCGGCATTGGACATCATGCTTAATCTGATGCCTGTAGAATATTATAATAAATTTGCAGCCGTAAACACAGCTGTGAGATTAAAAGCTACATCCCAGTGGATCAATTCACAAGAAGGTCACTCGGATATCATAAAACAATTCAAGTCCACTCCCGCCTTGGTGGACTACACGTCCCCCACTTACTTCTTCAGGAAATCTCATGTGACGAGCATACCAAGCCGTGAGAGTTGGAACTCGAACACAGTGATGACCTTCGAAGGAGTACAATTCTACAAGGATGGTTCAAAAATGAACAGCAGTGTAGGATGCGGGATCTTCTCAGATAATCGGAATATCAGTCATAATTTCCGATTACCAGACCATTGTAGCGTCTTCCAAGCGGAAATTATGGCAATTCAAGAACCCTTGATTCTACTGAATAGAAGCGTTTTGACTGTGAAGCAAGTACGTATTCTGTCAGACAGTCAGGCTACGTTAAAATCTCTGGAATCAACATGCACAACCTCGAAGACTGTAATAAACTGCCGAAAACTTCTTAACGAGATGGCCAGGCAGTTTAGCATTCAGCTTTGCTGGGTACCGGGTCAACGAGGTATTCCGGGAAATGAAAAAGCGGATGAACTCGTAAGAATTGGTACAACCTTACAAGTTCTGCCGGATAGGGCAGGACTAGGGGTACCCTTTCCACAAGCAAAACGGTATTTCGAGAGGAAATAACGGATATGGTAAATTAAAAATGGTCAAACTTAACCTCGTGCAATATCACAAGATTGATATGGTCCAAAACCGATTTAAGACGATCCAATGATCTGCTTTCCCTCAAAAGGGCAGACATTGGAATGACAATGCGAATAATCACCGATTACTGTCTAATAGGGAAGCATGCCAGAAGACTTGGCTTATCCGCAAACGACTATTGTAGAGCCTGCAAGGATGAAGAAAAGGAGGAAACTACTCTCCATCTCCTATGCACAAGACCGGCCTTGTCGGCAAGAAGGGATACCTATTTGGACAATATCTCTTCGACAGCCTTAGCGATCTGTCAGGTAAAAATGTGTATTCTTCGCTTTGGAAAAAGCTAAAATTGGTTTTAACGAGTGGGGTAGAAAAGCTTCTATGTGGTATCACAATGGACCAAATACGTTCTAAGTGTGCCTTTTTGGCAGCCACCTTAACCTAACCTATCCTAAAATATTACGCAAAATTTTTGTGTTCAATATACTTTATTTAAATATTAAAAGAAATAATAATAATAATTTATTATTAAAATTTTTGTGTTCAAAATTAATTATTTAAAAATATAATATATTATAATTATATTTAAATTATAAATTGTATAAATTAAATTAAAATATTGTTTTTAATAAAAAATTAATGCCTTATAATAAAAGTTCACCAAAAAAAAATTGAAAAAGAGCCATACCCAAAACTTGAAAGTTTAAAAAATATAATTAGAAATTTTTCTAAAAATAATAATTTTGAACCAATCAGTGAAGATTTGTTAAATTCTCCTGAACATTTGTGTGAATTAGATACAGAGTACTATCCAATTCTTGATACGCCGGTAGTAAATTTTTTTTATTTAATATGGCAAACAAGGAACCACAACCGGGTGTCGCTGGTATTAGCAGTATCCCAAATGCTAATCCTCGTGCTATAACATCCATAGATATTTTCAATAACTTAAGAATACCAGATGCCATTAAGGATTTACCCCAATTTGACGGTAATCCAAGGCTACTATATGATTTTCTAGACAATGTCAATGAAATATTAACGCTAATTTCCGTAACAAGTGGCACAAGTTATGGCCAACTATTAGTTCGAGCGATAAGAAATAAAATTGTCGGTCCAGTTAATGAGATCCTAAAAATGTACGGCACTCCACTTAATTGGGATAACATTAAGGAAAATCTAATACTTCATTACGCGGACAAAAGAAATGAGATATCCTTAATTAAAGACCTACATTAGTTAAAACAAAATAATAAAACTGTCGAACAATTTTATAGTGAAGTTATAGAATTTTTCGCAAGTATTACGAATCACGTCAATATTCACGGAAGAAACCAAAACGTTATTAATGCAAAAAATCTTTTTACGAAAAAATGAACATAAATACATTCCTTTCGGGTTTAGAAGAACCCCTTGGCTCAACAATAAGAGATGCAACCAACTTCATTAGTAGAAGCATTCTCCTATTGCATGAAAGAGCACAACATATCATATTCTAATTTTGAACCAAATAAAAATCTATCAACATACCACCAAAATAGATGGAATATAAATGAAAATTTTTCTTGTAACAGACCAAACAACAACTTTAAACGTTCACAACAGCCAAATCATTTCCAAAGACAATATCAAATTAATAATCAATTTAGACAATATCAAAACAACAATCAATTTAGAAATAACGAACAAAGACAATATCAGAATAACCAATTTAGAAATAACTATCAATCAAGACAATTTCAATCAAGTTTCCAAACTAAACCTGAGCCAATGGACGTTGCTACAGGTAATACTGTCCAAATGAGACAGAACTCTTCTAATAGAAATAATTTCAATAGGCAATAGAGAACAATAGAGAATTATAGAGAATTATATAATTACAGAACAATAGAGAATTATATAATGTTACAGAAACTCAACCATATAGACAAAACCTCGATGATTTCTACGACTACCAAAATAAAAATCAAAATCATCATAATCTCGATGATCATCATAATCTCGATGAAAATTTTCTCCAAACAGCCTCACAGAACCAATTGGATACATAGATATCAATAAACACGGTTCTAATCTACCTTACATCAATATTTCTTCTTTTTTCGCAAGACCACTTAAATTTTTAATTGATACAGGGTCTTCCTCTTCTTTTATAAACCCAGAATTCATACATCCCAACGATTCAAGACAAATTAATCCCATAATAATTAATACAATTTTGAATAAACACCAATTAAATAAAGAAGTAATTTTACCAAATTTTTATGAATTTAAAAAACCTGGTTACTTAAGATTTCTAATCTTTAAGTTCCATAATTATTTTGACCGATTACTAGGATTAGACTCACTCTATTCTCTTGGAATTTTAGTAGATCTTAATAAAAAAATATTAATATAAAAAAATGGTGTAATAATACCTTTAAGTTTTAAACCAAATTATATGTCTGAAAAATATATTATACAATTCAAAATATATTGTTAAGATACCTGTAGACATTGAAAATGGAGACATATTTATTGAAAGAACAAATATCAAACCAAATTTAGAAATATCTGAAGGAGTTTATTATACCCATAATTGGTATAGCTCTGTTGAAATAATAAATAAATCAAATAATGAACAAATTCTTTTTCTTGAACAACCTTTAAAAGTTAGAAATCTTTCTGAAAATAGTTATCTAGAAATCAACAATTTTAATATATCTTATGATGAAATTAATGAAACAAATGAAACTATATCAATGAAGTTTTAAGGAGTAATCATTTAAACCAAGAAGAAAAAAAATCCTTAGTAAAACTTTGCAAGGAATATGAGGAGATATTCTTTAAGACCAATAATACATTATCGTTCACCAATGAAATTAAACACGAGATAAAGACCTCTGAGAAATCCCAATCTATACAAAATCGTATAGATACCCTTACATACATAAAGAAGAAGTTAGGAAACAAATCAACGATATGCTTGATCAATAAATAATACGACCAAGTTTTTCTCCATGGAGCTCACCAGTGTGGATTGTTCCTAAAAAATTAGATGCATCTGGCCAACAAATATGGAGACTGGTCATAGACTACAGGAAGTTTAATGAGAAAACAATTAGCGACCGTTATCCCCTACCAAATATCACGGAGATCTTGGACAAACTTGGCAAATGTATGTACTTTACAACGTTGGACCTTGCCAGCGGGTTTCACCAAATAGAGATGGCAAAGGGTGATATTCCAAAAACAGCATTCACAGTTGAAGGGGGGCATTTTGAATATGTACGTATGCCTTTTGGTTTAAAAAATGCGCCCGCAACATTTCAGAGAGTTATGGACAACGTACTTAAAGAACTATAGGGATCCATTTGTTTAGTTTACTTAGATAACATAATAGTTTACTCAACGTCATTACAGGAACACATTGAAAATTTACGAAAACTTTTTCAACGTTTAAAAGAAGCTAATCTAAGGATACAACCAGATAAATCAGAATTTTTGTGTAAAGAAGTAGCTTTCCTTGGACATATCGTGACAACCGAAGGAGTTAAACCTAACCCCGAAAAAACTAGGGCTATAAGGGAATTTCCAATACCCAAAACCTAGAAAGAGATAAAATCCTTCCTTTGACTTTTAGGTTATTATAGAAAATTTATAAATAATTTTGCAAAACTTACTAAACCGTTAACTGAATGCTTAAAAAAGAGAAAACAAATAATTTTAGATGAACGATATGTAAAAACTTTTAAATTGTGTAAGGACCTATTAACTAATGATCCGTTGTTGCAATATCCGGACTTTAATAAACCTTTTGTTTTAACTACTGACGCCAGTAACTACAATAGGCGCCGTTCAAGGCCCAATAGGGAGTGATAAACCCACATGCTATGCTAGTAGAACACTTACAGATTCTGAAGTAAACTATTCTACTATAGAAAAAGAACTATTAGCCATAGTTTGGGCTACCAAATATTTTAGGGCTTATCTTTTTGGGAGAAAGTTTAAAATCGTTACTGATCATAAACCACTTACCTGGATAATGAGTTTAAAAGACCCTAACTCAAGATTAGTTCGATGGCGGCTAAGACTTGAAGAATACGAAATCGTATATAAAAGAGGAACTCAAAATCAAAACGCGGACGCTCTAAGTAGGATAAAAATTGAAAATTTACCACCAAAAATTACGGAAATAAATATTAACGAATCTGAAAATAATACTGATGCTGCAACTATCCACTCAGCACCAGAAAATATGGGTGATGGTATACACATCTCAGAAAGACCTCTTAATGAATTTTCTCTCCAATTAATTTTTGAAAAAACTAATGTAACCCTTTGTACTAATTTAGAAATGCTTTTCAAAAATAAACAAAGAAGAACAATTAAAATGCATAAATATTCAGAACAAAGTATGATAGAACTATTTAAAAAATTTATATCACCAAATAAATTAAATGCAATATATACAAAAGATGATGATATATTTAAAATAATCCAAGAAGTTTTTAGTAAACATTTTTCTCAATCTAAAATACGTCAAGGACACGTTAAAATTAACTGTTTCTGAAATTCCACAAAAACCTCTTGACATTGTACATATAGACATATATTGTATCAACAACCAACAAATTCTAACTATTATAGACAAATTTTCTAAATTCGCTTCTGCCTTTACCTCATCTATAAAAAATAGTTTACTCATAATCAAATCTCTCAAAAATTATATCAGTTCATATGGTACACCCAGAAAAATTGTTTCAGATCCCGGAACGGAATTTACAGGAATAATATTTAAAGACTTTTGCAAACAATATGGCATTGATCACCATGTAACTTCTTTTAGCAATAGCAATAGCAACTCCCCCGTGGAACGTTTCCATTCGACACTTAATGAAATTTACAGAATTATTTATACAAAACAAAAATCTAAAGACCATGACGAAATTCTATCTGAATCCTTAATAACTTATAATAACGCGATCCATTCCGCTACAAAATTAACTCCATTCGAAGTATTTTATGATAGAACTTATAAATTTAACAATAATTCTCAACATAATATTGTATCCAACTCTAAAATCCATCTTAATTGCATTTTTTTTTTACATATTTCAAAAAAACAAAAAGGTAAAATAAATGTATGAGATATAAGGTGTGGAAATGTATTTTTATTCAAATTTTTTGTACTTTTGCTGCTAATATTTTTTTCAGCAAAATTATTTTATTTATTTTATTAGATAATCGAATCGATCATAGGAAAATTTACATTTATTTTCGTTAATTTTCACGTTAAATTTATTAAGACGTTGAAAAACTGTGGTAATAGTTTCTTGCATTTTTCTATATCAGTCGTAATATATCGTCAATATATCACATTATCGATATTTCTTAAAATTTCTTCCATTATATGTTGAAAAATTGCTACGGCACTTGCTGTACCGTAAGTTAACACAGTATATCTATATAGTCGAAAAGAGGTCTTAAGTGTAAAAAATTCTTTTGAATTAGCACTAATTTTTAAATGCTGATAAGTGCCACGCAAATCCAAAACTGTAAAAAGTTTCCCTTTGGATAATAAAACCCAGATATCATCAAGATGCGGCAATGGATATGTTTCAACTTCAATAACTTTATTTAAGGTTTGTTAAAAATCCGTGTAGATTTTAATTTCTTCACCATTTTTTTTTGAAACCACGACAATTGAGGAAGCCCATTGACTCTTCATAATTGTTAACAGCACTCCCCCTTCGACCACGGATATTAATGTTTACTTCAAAGTGCTTAATTACTGATTTTGATTTCGAAAATACTGGATTATATTTTTATTTTAATTCTTTTATAAAATCCCTGACTTCTTTTTCGGAAACTTGATTTTCTTCCTTAGCATTTGACTACTTATACTTATCCTTCGACTTTGACTCTGATTTCTTCTCCCGATTATTCCTTATACCGATTTTGTCTAAAGATAATATATTTTCCCACCAACTAGGCTGCAAGGCGTCTAACCAATTCGGACCAATATACCTTCAGTTTTATTAACTTCAACTAACGGTAGGTTTTGATTTTCATTTTCTCTACTTACCTCTACTATAATTTCACTCACGACATTTAAGTTTTGATTATTCACTGCTCGTATTTTTTTGCTGGATTTTATATTGCAGCTTTCGTAAAATGTTATAAATGCATTGTGTTACTTATTATACTTAAAACTGCGCCAGTGCCTATTTCGACATTCACATTTTTTTGGTCCCTTTTTTGAACCTAAAACGAGAATAAATTTCGGCTTTTTTTGAATGAAATTTTGACATTAATGTTTCTTCCAATGATGTAAATGGTTCGCTTATTGAATCTTTTGGAAATAAAACAGTTTCAGCTTTCTCGGCTAATTCATGCCCGCCAAATACAAATAAGCATTATATCTTTTTTGCATCTTCTACTATGTTATTAATTAGTCTAAAATTTTCAAACTGATTTACAAAAACTTAAATTGGTGCTTTGTATTTCAAGAGGCTCCAATGAACCGAAGAATCTTACTTGCGATAGCTGACTTGAGTTCCCACCATTAGTATTTGAACCAGAATTATTAGTATTTCCATCGTTTGGCATTATTTTAATAAAATTCTTCTTTTTTTTTCTTTGTTACGACAAATACAATTTTTTTTTTTAGACACGCGCTCAATTTATCCCGTTCGGTGAATTTCTTATTGATAACTTCCACACGTGCTCAATAGAATTTGAAAAAAAATTTTTTTTTTTCTTTATTTTTATTTTATTTTTTTTTTAACAAAATTTCAATTTTTAAAAGTTAATACAAGGTTACACCGTTCCTCGTCGCCAGATGATATATTTGACTTAAAAACATGTGGTTCTTCGCGAGAAGTCTGAAAGACTGATTAATTATTATATTTGATTTTATGATTTGACTTTTATGATTTATGTAAACTACTTTTTCATCAACTAAAGTGTTCACATGTTTGTGATTACATTACAGAAATATAGGATTTCCCGTCTTAGTAAATCTAATAATGAACTTGCTGAGAAAGTTATTATGAATACTACTCAAGAATCTATCTTTTTAAAAGGGTTGTCATCTTCAACAAACAAAAATAATATATCTAAATTTTTAAAACTTAATTTTAATGTTAAATATGACTCCATATGCAAAAATATGACTCCATCATTTAATAAAAAAAATTCTTCTATAGCTGCTTTAAAATTGATGTACCTGCTGGTTTATGACTTCTTGCCCATGTGAGTTAAAAATAGAAACAATTGTAAGTAACTATCTCGAACTAGGTTGCCAAGTCAATCACACAAGAAGGTAACATTAGTGCTAATTTTGAGTTTTCCAAAAGCTCTAAATCTAGAATAAAAACTAAAAATAATATAAATAATAAACATGAGATTAGGTACTAACATTGCAATATTAAGAATAATAGATTTCAGTTGTTGCACAACAATGGCTTGAGTAGTGAGGAAATGAACACGGTGTATTTCACTTCTGATCGTAAAAAAATATCTCCTCTATTTGTTGGCTTTGGCTATAAATTTTCTTGTTCTGTTAACAATCTTAAAAATAATAAGCAAAATAACGATCAAAATAGTAATACTAAAAATAAGAAAAAGAACAAAACTTCTAATGAAACTCATCAAAGTAAAGTTAATAATTATGCTTATAACAGAAACCATAATAAAATTAATAATATTATTATCATTATTATTATTAATATTAATATTGTTTCTAATTCCGAGCATCAACCTGATATTCCATCTACATTTTCTACTCCAAATTCTAATTCTAATTCAAAAAGAGGAATGCATAATGCTCAAACTTCTGTCACAGTAACTCCTTGCGATTCTACAATCAGCAGTACGGATAATAATCCCAATACGACACATCAATCTACTGCTTCTTCTTCATCCTCCTCTCAACGTTATTCTAACTTTAAACCACGCTCGATCTATTATCTCTACATCCTTTTCTGATTTAATAAATTCTCCTAACTTTGTTAATCCACTTATTCCTCCAATCGTTCGTTTAACTCAAAATAGTTTTGAGAACGGTGACAATGTGTATGCTGTTTCTAGACTAAGAAATACTAGGATATATGAAAATGTAAGTTTCATATTTATACATATAAGCAGGATGATTATGTTTGCATGGAAGGTAAAACTAAAACTAGTATTAAAGTTCTAATACAACAGGAAGGCCTGCCGTCTGATTGCAAGAATCTACTAAATTTGTATGTGAAATATCATGATACACTTAGAATATCTTAAAAGGCGGTTAAGGCTGATCTGGACGCTTACCGTTCCGATAATGGAAGAAAAAGAATCAATTACTTACTGAGAACAAAGCAAAATCACAATAGATTTTTTCGGCCCAACTTATTGTTTGATTTACCTAAATGTTTTTCTTAATTCTAAAATTCTAGATTTTGATTTTTATATTTTAAAGGAAACGTGGCTTCCTTCTATCAATTCACCAGAATTATTTAATCATTCTTTTTCTGTTTTTCGCAAGGATAGGTATAACATTGACCACCTCTCTCATAATTTGTTAATTCCAAAAGGTGGTGGCATATTTACTGCTTCGAAATCTACATTTGATATTGAAGACCTATTTCTTCAATCATTATGCCATTATTCATGAATGCATTAGCAACTTGTGGTGTACCTATATAAGATGTATGTTTATAACATATGTATTTCCCAAAAAAATATCATTGAAATATGTACATACTATTTGCATAATATGCATATGTTTAAAAATACTATAAACACAATCAATTAAATTAGAAAACATATTCAGATTTCTGTACAGTATTTAATCAAAAATGAGTACATACATATTTAAAGAACAGAAACATTCTCATCCATATACAGTATTTAGCACATTTCTAAAAAAAATTTGAAAAAATGTGCTTATTAGTTTCACTCTGTCCGTCCGTCCGTTTGCCCATTTTTTACAAAACTTGTACACAGTTAAAGATACGGAAAAAAAATTTTAACCATGGCTAGTTCTCATAAAAAAATTAATTTTGTGGAACAACTTTTTCATGTGGCCCCATCCATAAGTGAACTACAGCTCCTCAAACTTTGAAAAGGCCCTATATTTAAACGCGTATATTTCAGAATCCGCTTAACAGTTTTTCAATCTGAAAACGCCATTCGACAGGATTTTTTTTTACTTTTATAAAACAATATCAAAATTATATATCGTTTTTAAATTTAGTATTTAAATTTACCGTTATGTGAAAACAAAATTTTGCATGATTTTACTACCTTCATTACTCCGGCACACTTTTAGATAGGGGCTTGAAATTTTGAGGTAAGAAAGCACTTCTAGAATTAGTATAAATTAGCTCAAAAAAATTTTTTGTACCTGTTTATGAGCTATAAGGGCTCAAAAATTGAAAATTTGCTGTTTTTAAACACCTGTAACTTAGGCACCTGTACACATTTTACCTCGGAAAGATATAAAAATTAAAGATACAGTAATATATTTTTATGTGTGTTAATGGTTTCTCTTAATTGTATAGAGTTCCAAAGTTACCGCTCTCCAAAATTGTAAAAAAGCACTATTTTCAGATGTATATATCTCAGGGTCTGCTTAGTAGTTTTACAATCTAAAAACACTAGAAGACCGGAAATTTTCTTACCTCTATAACACAATATCAAAATTATGCAATATTTTGTAATTTACTATTTAAATATACCGTTATGTTAAAACCAAATTTTGCATGTTATTTCTTTTTTCATAACTCCGGCACGCTTTGAGATTGGAACCTGAAATTTTGAGACAAAAAAGAGAACTTTTAGAATTAGCACCCCTGTTTAAGAGGCGCCTCAAAAATTCAAAATTATTATTATTATATTTAGACACCTGTAACTTAGTCACCTATGAAAATTTTTATTCGGCAAGATATGAAAATTAAAGGTTCAATAATATATTTTTACGCGTGTTAACGGTTTTTCTTAGTTATATAGGGTTCCGTATACAGCCTCTCAAAATCGCAAAAAAGTCCTATTTTCACATTATTTCTTATATGCAATTTTAAAATTTTTGTGCAAGTCACAATTCTAAACAAATTGTAACTTGCAATTTGAAACAAATTGTGACCTGCAATTGTGAAAACAAATTATGACTTGCAAAGCGCAAATGTGCGCTTTTAAAAACCGTTGGTTTACATTCCACTTTGTTTACACATATTTTTAGCATATATCAATTTTAAAACGTATCTATTTACTTTTTAAAAAAAGTTAACGTAAAAAAATTATGGTTGATTTATAAAGGTAAAAACTAATCCTGTCTTTTTTAAATTAAAAATATGTTAAACAGAACCAGAGATTAAGCATTTAAAAAGAACCTTTTTCAAAATTTGAAGAGGTGTAGGTGCTGTAGGAGCTGTAATGTAATGGTGAGGCTACATAAAAAAGTTGTTCTACAACATTCCTTTTTTAAGAGACCTATGTTGTAGAACAACTTGCTTTTTTAAGAGATGCATGGTTAATATTTCATTACTCGTTATTAAACAGTGTATAAGTTTTGTAAACAGACAGAGTGAAACTAATAGCAAATTTTTCAAAATGTTCTTAAAAGAATAATTCATAAAAACATGAAGTGACATTACTTACGACAAAAATTGTATTACACTTTTTGTCTTTGTTAATTGAAATGCGATTTCATGTTTCGGTATTACCGAATATATTGTGAAAACTCAATAATATACGCCCTCATAATATGCCCAATAGATTATTGATTCCTTTAAAGATTTTTTGTAAACGAATTCTCTCTAATTCTTTCTTCTGTTTATTCAATTTGCTAAGAAAATTGAATGAAATGTAATTAAATGTAATAAAAATTAAAATATTAACTATCAGCATCTGTAAATGTATAGCAATAAGTTAACTATATTAATTAAATTATTTTAATTATTTATTTATTTACATTAATATTACAAATCACATAGGATATTGCAATAACAAAACCATCGGTATCAATACTATTATTAAATTATACACTAATATTATTTATTTTGTTTATATTATATATTTTATATTTACGTTATATTTGGTAGCAAGGAGGATTTGTTTTCAATTAATAAAACATGCTACTTGTGCAGTATTTGAACCCACACTCCCTCGGTTAATATGCCACGTATTTAACCACTAGACTACCGAGGACGCTAATTAAATTGTATTAACGCAAAAACAAAATTTAATAATTTGTTTTCTCATAAAGCCAACAAAATACTCCGGGCAACGTCGGGTTCTCTACTGGTCTAATATATAAGGAAGAATGAAGTTTATAATATGATATATAAGTCTATGAAGTATACGATATGAAGTATATATTATAAGTTTATTATAATGATATATAAGTCTATGAAGTTTATTAATTTTGTTTTTGCCTGAGTTGATTTCGTTACGACGCATTAACCCGTTTCGGCACCAGGTCTCAATGAAGTTTTTTATTTCTTTGTTGTCGCCCTTAAACGGTTTGACCAATTTAGTTGAAAATCTACAAAAGTGTAGCTCTTCACTCCAGAACCTTTGGTTATGATCCGTTAACCTAATGTGGTACTAGGGCTCAATGAAGTTTTTTAATTTCGTTGTTGTCGCGCTTAAATGGTTTGACCAATTTAGTTGAACATTTACAAAAGTTTGGCTCTTTATCACAAAAGTTTGCTGAGTTGATTTGGTTACGAAACATTAACCCGTTTCAGCATCAGGCCTCAGGACATGAAGCTTATAATTTTGTTTTGTGTTGTGCTTAAACGATTTCACCAATAGAAAGATTGCACAAGTATTAAAAACTATCAAAAAGGATTTTTGTTTCTAATTTGTGTCTAATTTGGCAGGATGAATTTGTGGTTCTAAATAAAATCTGTGACAAATTTTTTTTTAACGTTCGTTAACCCATTTATTAAAACCAAGAGTTGAACTTCAACTAAACGTTTTTAATAAAATATAATATATACAACCTTAACTTATAAACATCTTATTACTATGAGAGAACTAACAGTAATCTTATACATTACTGAGAGAAGTAGACATATATACATAAAAATACAAGATAATAATTATATACATTACACTTCTTCTAACTTTGATAAAATTATACTTTTGCATCTTAAAGTATATAAATCAACATTATCAAATTATACATATAATAAACAATGCTTACATCTTATTATTACTGTACCTAATACAATAAGTAAGCCTAAACAAGTTTAATTAATAAATTTATTCAAACAAATTCTGTGTTGAAAATATCTACTAAGTTTCTTCTTTTATTTGTAACAATGACATTTTCATGAACTTTCAAATTTCTGTAATTATCTTTATTATATATTTTTCTTAATTGTCTAATATGTGCTTTACGGCGACTACCATTTACTTTAATTTCATACAATATAACATTACCTAATCTTCTAACAATTGTAGCCGGCACCCATTTTCACATTACATTAAATACAGTCTTTATTTTATTTTATATATTATATTTTCATTTACTTTAAATTCTACAAATTTCTTATTTATTTGAAAAAAATTTACTTTTGATTATTATTTTTAATTATTTCTTTCTCTTTCTTATTTAAAATTTTTGGATTAACAATATCTATATTTAATATCGGAGTATGTTTAAATATTAAACTAAAAAGTGTTTTATTTGTAGTTGTTATTGGTGTGCTACGATATTTAAATAAAAAATTGTTCAACTTTGTTTGTATTGGTAATGTTTTATATCGTGTATCAATAAAAAACTTTTTAAGTTTATCTTTGAGAGTTTGCACTCCCCGTTCTGCTAACCCATTTGGGGGTGGATGGTACTATGTTTACAAATAATGTCATTATGTTTGCAAAATTCTAAATATTCGTTTGACTGATATGGTGGGCCATTATCAGAAACTAAAGTTTTTGGTAAACCAAAATAAGCTACACGTTACTTAAGGAATCAATAACAGATTTTGCAGTTGTGCTGCTCATAAATTTTACATCAATCCAGCTACTGTAACTATCTACTATAATTAAATATGTATTGTTCTCGAAACAAAAAAAATTTATATGAACTCTTTCAAAAAAATATTGAGATTTTGACCATGGACTAAAGTTATTCGAAGTTGGATGCTTCTGAGAACATTCACAAAATACACAGTTTCTCACAAAATTTTCAATATCCAAATCGATATTTGGTCACCATACATAAGTTCTGACTACTGATTTCATTTTAACTACATCGTCATTGTGTGCTATGTAATAATTCCAAAATTTCTTTTTGATTTTTAGTTGGAATTACAATTCTATTTGCGTAAAATAAACAACCATCCTCACACCCTAAAGAAAACCTTTCTCTAAAATATATTTTAACTTCTTCGGATACTGGATTGTGCCAACCATTTTTAACAAAGTTATCCACTAATTTAAAGTAGAATAGGAAATATTCTTGACAGAAATTGGTCATATTTCCACGAAATTTAATTTTAATAATTTATCAGCTTCCACTTCAGTTTTGCCCGCTAAAAAGTCTTGACAAACCATCAGCATGTGTCATTTTTGACGCTTTCTTATACTCAATCGTATAATAATATGTGCTCAAAAAAATAGACCAGTGATGAACCCTCAAAGCTGCTACAAGAGGAGCCTTTCTTTTGTCATTAAAAATCTCACGAAGTGGCTGATGATTACTAAAAATTTTAAATTTTCTGCCATAAAAATATTTATGAAATTTTTTTACCGAAAACACTATCACCAATGCCTCTCTATGTAGTTTTGGATAATTTTGTTCTGTTTTATTTAATATAGACGATGTAAATAAAACAGGATACCATACCACACCACAGGATCGATACCATCAAATATGTGGCATGGTATTCCTGCAACTCCATATATACTGGCGTTGCAATAGAGAACTATTTCTTTTTCAGGATCATAATGAGATAAGATCTGATTTTGTAAAATCAAATTAAAAAACGCCTTTTCATGTTTCTCATGCCAATTAAATTTAACACCTTTTTTATTAAATCATATAAATCTTTTAATTCACAAGAAAGTTTCGGCGTTCTTTGTGAATAATAATTAACTAGATCAAGAAAAGAACGTGATTGCGTTAAATTTTCTGGCCTAGGCACATTTTTAGCCGCGTCGAGCTTTTTAGGGCTAAGAGCTATACCATCACCTGAAATTTCGTGTCCTAAATATTCTATTTTTCTTACAAAAAATCTGCGTTTATCACCATTGATCTTAACATTATGTTCTCTTAATTTAAGTAATACTTTTATCAAATTCGTTTGGCATTTCTCAAATGTTCTACTACCAACCAAAATATCGTCCAAATAACATTTCACTAAATCCAGTCCCAACAAAATTTGATCCATTGTGGATTGAAAAATTGCTGGTGCTGATTTCAACCCAAAAACTAATCTTCGGAATCTAAATAAACCTTTATGGTTATTTAGCGTCAAATATTCTTGACAACTTTTCTCTACTTGTAATTGTAAATACGCTCCCTCTAAATCGATAATACAAAAAAATTACAACCAGTTAACCCAACGAGTATATCGTCAATTCTTGGAAGTGGATAATGGCCGGAACATACAAATTTATTAATAGACACTTTACAGTCTACACACAATCTTAACGATTTATTATTTTTTCCACAACAACCAGTGCCGAAGCCCAATTTGAATACCTGACCGGATATATGATACCTAGTTCACATAAACGATCCAATTGTTTTTCAACCTGTTTTCTTAAGCCAAATGTATTACATAGGGCTTAAAGAAAATAGGCGTACAATTTTCTTCAATTACATTTCGTGTAATTGTAATTTACAAATTTTGAATGGAATTAACCAAATTTGCATCAAAAATATCAGCAAAATCATCTTTAATTTTCTGAACACAATCTACTAAATTATGTTTTTTTCTAAGTTGTTTTAAATCGTTATGACACATGTTGATTTTCCAATTAGGAAGCAAAACATCTAACCACGATCTACCCAAAAGTGGAATAAAATTCATTTCCGAATTTAAAACATATAGGTCTAAATTGAACAATTTCTTATTTTCTATATCCGACACTGAAACTTTAGCAACACCAACTACATTATCTTTATTACCATTAATTACATTGAATACTTTCTGAATTTTATTTAAAGTTACGTTCGCAAAATATTTTTGGGAAAGTATATTTATTTATTACGGTTTCACACGCTTCGGAATCAATTTCAAATTCAATTATGATATAATATTATTTATAACTTTTCGATTATGAATATACATTGGCATTAAAAAACCTAAATCTGACTTTGTTACAGTAATATCGCCTAAGTTATTAACATTTTTCTCAGTATATGTATTTCTCTTATGACTAAAATTTTTATTGTATTTTTTATCAGCAAAATTTTTATTATTTTTTTTATTACAATACTTAGCTATATGACCAAAATTTTTACAAAAAAAATACTGTACAGATTTCCAAGTTTTACCTCTATTTTTGTTTGTTTGGGATTCCTTGAAAAACCTTGGGTTTTTTTTCATAAATTGGTTGATTTGATGAGTTAAATGCATAAACTGGTAATGAGTTCTAATTCTTCTTTCAGTTGACAACATTTCTTCTTTAAAATCTTCTTGGACCATTTAATCAAAATTTTCAATTTTTCTTTATCGATTAATTTATTTCTAATATGGTCATTTAGAATACCCATTATTAATTTATCCATTAATAAGGTATCTCTAAATGCACTAAGATGCACATCTCATAATCACATGTTTCCATCAAACCTCGAATCTCCAAAACGTAATCCGTAATTGATTCTGCTGGCAGTTGTTTCCTAGATAAAAATTTATCCCTTTCTGCGGTGACATTTCTTTTCGGCTCAAAATGCCGCTTTAATTTCTTTATTAATTCTTCATATTTTTCACATTCCACTTCCTTAGGTGCACATAATTTAACAGTAATTTCGTATAAGACAGCACCACCAAAACCAATTAAAAATGATATTTTATCTTCTTCCTCCGTGATTTTATTTCATTTTAACAAGTGTTCCAACTTTTTTAAAAAATGAAGAAAATTGTCATCAAGGTTGAAATTACATTAATGTTGTTTTCTTCATGTTGTTTTAATTTATTTTAATAAATTATTTATAAACTTGTATGTTCACCTCGTCGCCAATATTATGTACTCAAACCAAGAGTTGGACTTCAACTAAACGTTTTTATTAAAATATAATATATACAACATTATACTTATAAACATCTTATTACTATGAGAGAACTAACAGTAATCTTATACACTAATGAGAGAAGTAGACATATATACATAAAAATACAAGATAATAATTATATAATACATTACACCATTTACGCAAGAGTACCTATTAAAAATATTCTGCTTAATTTTTTTGTTGTTATTATTATTAAAAAGATATTGCTTTATTAATTATTATTTATTTATTATTAAAAGATATCTTTACTTTTGTCTATATTTTTTGATATCCCATAAACAAATTTCAATGCAAATTTATAAGAAAACATATTCAAATTTCTGTACAGTGTCAAATCAAAAATGAGTACATACATATTTAAAGAACAAAAACATTCTTATCTATATACAGTTTTTTACACATATTTTTAGCATAGATCAATTTTAAAACGTATCTAATTACTTTTTAAAAAAAATTAACGTATAAAAATTATGGTTAATTTATAAAGGTAAAAACTAATCCTGTCTTTTTTAAATTAAAAATATGTTAAACAGAACCAGAGATTATGCATTTAAAAAGAATCTTTTTCAAAATTTGAAGAGCTCTAGGTGCTGTAGGAGCTGTAATGGTGAGGTTACATAAAAAAGTTGTTCTACAACATTGCTTTTTTAAGAGACCTATGTTGTAGAACAACTTGTTTTTTAAGAGATGTATGGTTAATGATGCATATATTTCATTACTCTTTATTAAACAGTGTATAAATTTTGTAAACAGACAGACGGACAGAGTGAAACTAATAGCAAATTTTTCAAAATGTTTTTAAAAGAATAATTCATAAAAACATGAAGTGACACTACTTACGACAAAAATTGTATTACACTATGGTCTGTGTTAATTGAAATGCGATTTTATGTTTCGGTATTACCGAATATATTGTGATTTAAAGATTTTTTGTAAACGAGAATTCGTCTAATTCCTCTAATTCATTCCTCTGTTTATTCAATTTGCTAAAAAAATTGAATGAAATGTAATTAAATGTAATAAAAATTAAAATATTAACTATCAGCATCTGTAAATGTATAGCAATAAGTTAACTATATTAATTAAATTATTTTAATTATTTATTTATATTAATATTACAAATCACATAGGATATTGCAATATTACAAAACCATCGGCTACTAAGGTCTTTATAGGTCGAATACTATTATTAAATTATACACTAATATTATTTATTTTGTTTATATTATATATTTTATATTTATATATTTTATTTGGTAGCAAATAAAATATATAAACTCCCTCGGTTAATAAGCCACGTGTTTAACCGCTAGGCCACCGAGGACTCTAATTAAATTATATTAACGCAAAACAAAATTTAATAATTTGTTCTCTCATAAAGCCAACAAAATACTCCGGGCAACGCCGTGTACTCTGCTAGTAATTCATATAAATCACAAACTAATTTCAGTTATCAAAACTACCTCAGTTATACTGCTTCTAATATTGTCAATAATTCAAAAATATTTTGGAAATCTGTTAATTCAAAAAGCAAATCCGATGAATATCCTTATTTTTATCCTTTAACGCAGAACTTCAGATAATCGATGCTTAATCGCTTATTATTTTAAAATTTTCTAGTTCCTACACCCCCAATTCACTTCAAGTAAATAAAGTTAGGTTTAGCCACTTATATCCTTATTCTAATAATCCTTTATCTCATATCAATTTTTCGCTTAATGAAATTTTAAAATATTTATCTCCTGTAAATAACGAGGCAAATTCCGGTTCTCATAGTATTCCCGCTATTATATTAAAAATGTGCTCACATTCTTAGTTCACAGATTTTCCTTTGTCTATTCTTTTCAAGAAGTCCTTTTTTCCCAATTTGTGGATAAGTTCTTTTATTAAACCTGTTCATAAAAAAAATTCTCAAAATGAGATATCTAATTATACCCAATTGCAAAGCTATCTAATATTCCTTAATTATTTGAACTCATGGTATATGATCACATTTACAATTATTGTGTAAATATGATTTCCTCTTAACAACATGGATTCTTAAAATGTATATCCACCGTTACAAACTTGGTAGAAACGGCTTTCTTAATACTACGAAGACCAAGGCTCAAACAGATGTTATATATACTGATTTAAGTAAGGCATTTGATATGTCACTGTCACACTCTGTGATTTTATTTAAATTGGAAAAATTAGGCTTTCCTTGTTTTCCCTTAAAATTGATTGAATCCTATTTAGTCAACCGAAGTTAAAAATATTTGCTCTGTCAGTGATACTTTACTTCTTCAAGATGATCTTAACTCTTTTTGGAACTAGTGTGTTCTTAATAATCTTAGCTTAAATGTAGGTAAATGTGATAAATAATAATCGCTTTCTATCTGTAAACTTCTTTTATGTGCCCTTTTATCGAATTAACTATGGGAAAAATGTGCCATTCATCAAAATGTTTATGTTAGTTAATCGCTACATAGATTTAATTAATTTAGATTTGAGTAAAACTCAACTTAAAAGATTCCTATTTCAGATTCTGCCTTAGTCTATACTCAGCTTACAGCTATACCAATTTTTCAATACTTTTGTATAACTGAATTAATATAATTTTTGGTTTGGGTAATAGCTTTTATTTTTTTGTTTTTTATAAGTTTAAATTAGTCTCAAGTTTTTGTAATATAATTTAATTTTTTTTTTTACCTATTTTTTTTGCATTAATTTTCTTAAATTTAATGTAACACTGTAATTAGTTTGTTTTAAACTGAAATAAGTAAACAATAGGTAAATCATAATAAAAGATTTCTTGAATTTGTGATTGCTATGTCGCCTATAATAATGTCTTTTAATCTCAATGGAAATATTAGGATTAATTATTTTACAGTCGTAAACAAAAAAATTGTGTTAAATTACTATAATAATTTTAACATATTATACTTAAATATGCAAAGCCTTAGAAATAAATTAAGCAATCTAGTAGAAATATTTATAAATTCTTTAATTATAAATTCTTTAAACTATACATATGATAGTTTTAACTGAAACATGCCTTTTGAAACATGAAATTCAGTTCTATAATATCCCAGGGTATGATGCGTACTTTTCAAAACGCGAAAACCGCGAAAGCGAATGGTGGAACAACAATTTATATATTCGAAAGGAGAAATAGTAACTTGATATTTGAAGAAAATTTTTGTTCTAATATTCTCATAGTAAAATTTTCAAAAGAAAATATTAAAATAATGGGGATTTATAGTCGCAACAAACAAATCTTAACGTTTTTTTTGATAAATTGGATGAAATAACAGATAGATACAAAAACTTATTAATTTTATGGGATTGTAATATAAATTTGTTAGATGTTAACAGTAGTGAGATTAAATTTAGCTTGAGACCATTACTGTCCAATGGTGTTTTAGTATATAATAATTTAAATAAAAGGATCGCAACTAGAATAAGCGCTAGGTCTAAATTAATAATAGACCACTTTTGCACAGATCTGGTAGATTACAGTTATAATCTCCACGTTACTGACACATCTGATCATCTAGTGCTTTTTGTAAGTATGAACTTAAATATTAGTGAGAAGGTTACCACATAAACGGTTCTGAATTATAAAAAACTCTACAATGATATTTTTGGGGGAATTTATGAACATATAGTAACCTATATGTTTATAAAAGCAATATCGGAAAAAATTGCAAAATATAAAGAAATTGGAACATCAAAAAATGTAAAAAAACCATGAGTGGGTAACAGAAGATATAATTACTTTTATTAGAATTCGGAAATCCTCTTTTTAATATAAAAAATATAAATATAAAACAGTAGCTGGAAGGTACGAATATTATAAAGATCTAACAAAAAGGGAAGTAAAGAGGACTAAACAAAGCTGTTTTAAAAATTTATTAACAAGCCATTCTAACAATAGTAGGAAATTGTGAGATTTGTACAAAAGAATTAATAAACAATAAATGCAGTACAGCAAAATCCAATCATTTGGTAGAAATTGTTCATAACAATACTACAATAAATTCTCTACAGCAAATTTCAAATACAATGAACTCTTACTTTATTGATGTCACAAATACTTCAAATTTATCCACCAACCCAATTGACAAAAATTATTTAACTTCCTTTCCGAAAACATTCTATGTAAATTTTTCTCTAATGTCCATTGATTTAGAAGAAGTCAAGTCAACTATTGACTCATTAATATTAGGGTGTGCAACAGGATATGATAATGGGACGAATGCATAAAACTAAGTTTAAACTTAAATCTCACTTCAGTAATTTACAGTTAAGGTTGTTATCAATTATAACACCCAAATATTTGTAAGACTCCACAATCTCTAGGCGACAATTTTTGTAGCTTATTTTAATATTATTATCGAATTTTCTTTTAAATATCATGTATTTTGTCTTGTTCGTATTAACTGATATTTCTATTATTAATCCAGCGTTCTATTATTTTCAAATCATTATTTATTGTTTCTTCTAGCGTTTCATATGAATTGTGACTATAAAAAATTGCCAAATCATCAGCGTACATGAACGGTTTGCCTGCTAATTCTAATTTAAGAAAATCATTGATATAAATAGAAAATAAGGTAGGGCCTAGAGAGCTTTTGTTAAGTAACTTTTGAACCCATTGAACTCAACTCTCTTTATTCCGCATTTGAATAGGATCTTTAACAAAATGCTTCTAACAATTTAATCAAAAGTCTTTTGTAAATCAAAAAATACAGTCACAGTACAGTTTAAATGCTTAGACATAACAAATTAAATAATGAACTAAAAAATTCAAATTCATTTAACCTATTTCAAAAAAGAAAAAATATTTTATTATTTTGAACGCGTAATTAAAAGATATAGAAATACTAATTTGTGAATTTACTACCTGTAATCAATGTAATATATGTAGGTATATTTTAACTTCAACATTTATTTTTTTATTAATATGATATAAGTTAATATTAAATGATTTTATTAATACTATGTTACTAATGTAATTTTTTTTTTATGGTAACCTGAAGTTTTAGTTTTAATACATATATTTTTATATAATCGACATCATATCTTAGGCTAGAGTTTCAATTGAACAATTGCACTATTTTTATTAAAAGCTTTTATTGAACTTACTCGTGGTTCAAGGAATCGTGGAATCTTGCAAGTTATTAGACACACTCCTCGTTGAGCTAGAGACTTAAGATTTTGGACTAAAATCAGCTTAGATTTCAGTGACAATACATGATTCTAAAATAATAGAGAGGTTAACCAAATTAGCAATTCAGAATATTCATACAAAGATATTACAGGTTTTTTAACAGAATTATTACAGAGTAAAATAAAAATATGATATTTGCCTTGACATGTGTTTGTTTGGTTATTGCCTTTTAATTAGCTATAGACAAAACTAAATGTATATATGTAATATATAATTTTATACATTTAGTTTATACATTTTTCTTTTTCATGAAACACACAAACGAAGAAACCGCAATTTTTGTTTGTTGCATTATATGTATGTATGCAGACATTTACATTAATAAGGGCTGTGCATAATTCATAATGAATTATGGCCCCAAAAATAAAGCTAATTTGGAGTATTCTTTCATGATTCGCTTATAATAGTAATTAATCAAAAGTATTAGTATTGTTTGTAAAATATTTTAATATATTTTTGATACTGACATCAGTAGTGTAGCAAAGGGTTTCTATTTTGATACGTATTTATACAGGCTGCCTTGAACTATAACACTAATATTAAAAATAATTAGGAGTTATTTTAGAGTAGAATTCGAAACAAGGTATTTCCTTTTTCCAAATTAAAAAAAAAATACTTTTACATTTAACTATGATTTGCAAATTTATTTTTCAACTCTTCTACCATTTTACAATTTAGAATATTATAAAAATGTGATTGTAAAACTAGTTTTAAAATTTTTTATGTTGTTAAAGTATAATCAGGTATAATTATTGTTATAAACAATAAATCGTATAATAATTAATTGTGGTATATCATCATAATGCAAATAGATGAATGCATATTATGTTGTTTTAAAGTATGTAAAACAAAAGAAAGAAAGAGAAAGGAGAGTCTGAAAGAAAAGTCTGAAAATCATAAATTCAAAATCAAGAATGACATACGAAAAAAATTTCATTAAAATGTTTTTTTAGTTTAAAATACGAAAAATAACATCTGTTGAAGTTTAAAAAAAAGTCAAAATTAAATATAATTTATGATGATTAAAAAATTGCATGGATTAGACACATATGCTCAGTCCGACGAATATGTATATATCTATATATCTATATATTTGTAGGTATATGTGGCTTTCTGAATTAGGAGGAATATTAGAGTTGGATTCTAAGGCGGTTGTTATGATTTAAGCGTGTTGCGTGTATATCAAATCGGTTTGAATACATGCGCGTTTTTTAGTATAAATTCTTTATACGATTATTTAAGAAAAATGGCAAAAATAGATAATGAAGTTTTAAATAGTGAAGTTTTTAAGCGAAAAGCGTTATGGGATGTTTCATCAAAAGACTATAGTAGACGGGAAATACAAAAGAAACTGTGGCAGGAAGTTGCTGTTATTCTAAATAGTCAATGTAAGTAAAAATATTTTGTTAACAAATTTATCATTTATTGATTCAATTTAATTGAAAAGTATGTTTTTATTACATTTCGTAAATTTAATCATTAATATGTGCCATTTGGAAGCCGAAATACCAAAGGCACATTCAATAACTTTTCTTGTTCTTGTATGCATTTCATTAAACAATTCTTCATCAGCATCTTTTGCGCAGTATGGTTTCAGTAAATATTGTTTTAAGGGATAAGCATCATCCCCTAATAAAAAAAATGGCGCAATAATGTCTGTTACAGGTAAACATGCCGGATCGGCTAAATTAAATTTATTATTTTGTAAGAGTTTATACAAAATAGACGAACTAAAGATGCCACCATCACTTTGTCGACCTAGAGCTCCTACTTCAACGCAAATAAATCTGTAGTTAGCATCTGCAACAGCTTGTAAAACAATAGAAAAGTAGTGTTTATAATTATAATATAAACTGCCGGAATTTCCAGGTGCTTTAATTCGAATGTGCTTCCCATCTATACATCCAATACAATTTGGAAATTTCCATCGAATAAAAAAATCTTTTGGTACTTTTTGAAAATTTGACTTGGTTTGGGTATGTGCTTGTCAACAAAGACTTCCCATATAGCTGCACACACTTCTCTAACAATTAATGATATGCTGCTATGACCCATTCCATAACTATAGGCTAAGCTTCTATATGAATTTCCAGTTGACAAAAATCTGAAAATTAATGTACTACATTAATGTAGTATTTTTTTTAATACGTAGGTATTTTATTTTAGATAACGATATTAAAAAACGTTGGAAAAATATTAAAAAACGTTTCTTTTAAAGACAACTACAGAAAGAAGCTCAAAAAACAAAAATTATCGAAATCAGGAAGTGGTTGTCCTGTAACCAAACCAAAATGGCTATTATTTGAGAGTTTAAATTTCCTTAGAGATATTATAGCTGAAGTGCCATTACAAAGAAATCTTCCAGAATCTGAAGTGGTTATTGTAGAAAATGAAATATTATCGGAGACAAATACCGAATTTCGTACATCACAAGAAAATGATGCTTCAGCACCGAACATTCTCACAGCTCATTCAACATGAAAGCCGAAAAAAAAGGCGAAAACTGATGCAAAAGAAAGTTTTCTCGACATTGAAAGAGAAAAACTAAAATTACTCAAAGAAGAAAAGGATTTAAAGTATGATGGTGATTACAATTTTTTAATGAGTTTTCTACCTCATATGAGAAATATGTCAGAAGTTTCAAATTTAAAATTTCGAACCGAAATGAGTAAAGTGTTATTGAAAATTACACAAGAAGAATTACGTGAAAAAACGTCTTTACCATCATGTTCATAGGACAATACGAATTCTTCTTATGAAGATTTTGAAGTAAACTACCGATTTGAAGATTATTAGTTTTTTTTTATATGTTTTTTCAATTTTTAATGTTTAATTTTTATTTTTTCATCAGAATTACACACCTTTTCCAGAATATTCATATATAAATACCATGTATATGCAAGATTACTTATATTCTAGGTATTCAAAGGTTTTTACATTTTTAATTTGATTTAAGTGAATATTTTCTAAAGTAAAATTTTTTACAATTTTTATTAAATTTAACTCATTTACTATTGGTATAATAGGTATATCTTTATACTTTTTGATTTTATTAGAAAATTGATTATTTTCTATATTCAATTTACAATTACTATATTTAATTAGATTGTTTCCTTTAATTGTTATTTCTTGATCTATACAATTTTGTATAATTTTTATTTTATTTGAATTTAAAATTACAATTATTTCATCATTAATTTGTGTTACAGATTTTAAATTATTTATTTTATAATTACATGTATTATTTTCTTTTAATAAATTTTTTACACAATTATTTTTGGGATATTCTAAGTTTTTCTTCAACAAACATTTTTCATTATTATATTTAAAGATTTCTTTATCTTTTAGAATGACATTTTGTATAGGCACATCTAATTGTTCGTGGTTTTCATTTGGAAATGGTATTATTAAAGCGTTAGAATAACTTTCGGTAGTAAAGTTTGGAAGAAATAGAACAATTATTATAAGGCCATCATTAAACAAAACACTACTTTTTATGTAAGGCATGACGTCGATGGTTAGATTATAACTTTGAATTTCGTCATCCGTAAGTATGTCGTGTGCGAGAACTTCTAAGCGGCTTAATAGAATAATATCTTTTATTTGCAGAAGATGGTTGTTAACTGAAGTTATTTGTTTGAACAGTTGAAGTATGAAGGAAGGTTGTGATATTTTTGCTATGAAATTGTTAGTCTGGTTTTCAATTTTGTTAAGAAATTGAGAAATTTCCATTTGTTGGTTATTAACATGTTCGGCTATTGTGTGGATATTTTTGTCGAAATTTTTGTTAATAATTATCTGGTCGTTGATTGTGTTTATCATTTGTCGACTATTTAAGTTTAAATTTTGCAATTGGTTGAAAATTTGTTCTGAGTCTTCACTGTCCATTGTGCCTATCAAAAATTTCATTATTGCACCTAGGGCGTTGAAAAGCCCGCGTCTGTGTCTTATTTTTCCAGTAAGTTTAGGGACTAAGGAATTTAAAGTGCGTTGTAAGGTTGATAGTTCTGTCGTTAAAATTTTATATTCTGTGGTTGTTGTATTTAAATTAAGCAAATTGAAATTGTTATGTAATTTATTATTATTTCTTGGTACTCCGTAATGTTCGCGATATGTACAGTTTTCGTATAATTTTCAATTATTTTTTGTTCTTTCAATTTTATGATGGTAAACTCATTTTCATCCTTAAGTTGGCTTATTTGTATAGATTGAAGGAATACTGGAGAAATGAAGAGGAAAATTAATAGTAATTCCATTTCCTAAAATAGATAAGATTGGAAAGAAATTATTAGTTAACATTTTTACATTACTGAAATTTGAATTTTCTTTTACGTTGTTTTTTGCAATACTTTACTTTTCTATTATTGCCTGTATCTACTATATGCCTGTTGTCTATTTTAAATTTTTTAGAATTTTTTATTTAGGCTTGCATTTGGCAATGTCCCTATCGACAACAATATTTGTGAGTACGTTTTCGTTTGATGTTTTATTTCTATTTAACGCTGATCTTTTTCTTTTTTCTTCATCAAATTGTTCGGCTAAATTTTCAATTTCTTCTTTCGGAATGTTTTTATTTAGAAAATCGATTGGCTTTCGTCTAGTAGTAGAATGAATTGTTCTATTGCATGACATTATAATTTTGAAAATTTTATCGTCTAATTCATCAGTTTCGTCAGTTTTGTCAATTTCTAGAATTCTGATGTGTTCATTGAGTTTTCCGTGTAACCTTTCAACATCAGAGTTGCCCGTTTTGTTTCAAGGAGTAGTTTAATGGACCTCAATTTGGTTTTCTAAAAGAAATTGTTCTATCGCACTATGTATTATGCCCTTTTCATTATCTGTTATTAGTTTTTTCATGTTGCCTAAATAATCTAACCTTTCTTTTAGTGCCTTTGAAATGGAAATCCACGTCCTATCATTCAATTTATGAATGGTAGCATGTTTGAAGAACTTATCTATCATAGTCAGATACATAACATTCCTACGTGGAAACCAAATGTCCATGTGGACAATATCGTTGAATTGTTTTGGAGATTGCGTAATTTTGAATGGGAGTTGTGCAGGTCTCCTATCATGTTTGGCTAAGGTACAAACTTCGCAGTTATTCACAAATTTGTGTATACATAATTGCAAATTAGGATAATAATACAGCTCTTTAAGTTCGGAAAATATTTCGGAAATACCACGGTGGTCATTGCGAAGATGTTAATTTTTTATAGTCTCTAGCATTTTATTTTTATCCGTTATATCTTGTAATTTTTTTGTGGATTTTAATATTTTTAAACGTTGGTTGTTGGCAAAATATTTAAGATAAAGATCTTGAAAGTTAAGATAAATGTCAATATCGTCACTGTATACACATATTAGTCATTTTTGAGGTAGACAATGATTCATTTTTTCTAATAAGTTACTGTTTTTAGTAATGTACAGGAGATTTTGATTATTGGTTATTTAATTAGATTGTTTCCTTTAATAGTTATTTCTTGATCTATACAATTTTGTATAATTTTTATTTTATTTGAATTTAAAATTACAATTATTTCATCATTAATTTGTGTTACAGATTTTAAATTATTTATTTTATAATTACATGTATTATTTTCTTTTAATAAATTTTTTACACAATTATTTTTGGGATATTCTAAGTTTTTCTTCAACAAACATTTTTCATTATTATATTTAAAGATTTCTTTATCTTTTAGAATGACATTTTGTATAGGCACATCTAATTGTTCGTGGTTTTCATTTGGAAATGGTATTATTAAAGCGTTAGAATAACTTTCGGTAGTAAAGTTTGGAAGAAATAGAACAATTATTATAAGGCCATCATTAAACAAAACACTACTTTTTATGTAAGGCATGACGTCGATGGTTAGATTATAACTTTGAATTTCGTCATCCGTAAGTATGTCGTGTGCGAGAACTTCTAAGCGGCTTAATAGAATAATATCTTTTATTTGCAGAAGATGGTTGTTAACTGAAGTTATTTGTTTGAACAGTTGAAGTATGAAGGAAGGTTGTGATATTTTTGCTATGAAATTGTTAGTCTGGTTTTCAATTTTGTTAAGAAATTGAGAAATTTCCATTTGTTGGTTATTAACATGTTTGGCTATTGTGTGGATATTTTTGTCGAAATTTTTGTTAATAATTATCTGGTCGTTGATTGTGTTTATCATTTGTCGACTATTTAAGTTTAAATTTTGCAATTGGTTGAAAATTTGTTCTGAGTCTTCACTGTCCATTGTGCCTATCAAAAATTTCATTGTTGCACCTAGGGCGTTGAAAAGCCCGCGTCTGTGTCTTTTTTTTCCAGTAAGTTTAGGGACTAAGGAATTTAAAGTGCGTTGTAAGGTTGATAGTTCTGTCGTTAAAATTTTATATTCTGTGGTTGTTGTATTTAAATTAAGCAAATTGAAATTGTTATGTAATTTTTTATTATTTCTTGGTACTCCGTAATGTTCGCGATATGTACAGTTTTCGTATAATTTTCAATTATTTTTTGTTCTTTCAATTTTATGATGGTAAACTCATTTTCATCCTTAAGTTGGCTTATTTGTATAGATTGAAGGAATACTGGAGAAATGAAGAGGAAAATTAATAGTAATTCCATTTCCTAAAATAGATAAGATTGGAAAGAAATTATTAGTTAATATTTTTACATTACTGAAATTTGAATTTTCTTTTACGTTGTTTTTTGCAATACTTTACTTTTCTATTATTGCCTGTATCTACTATATGCCTGTTGTCTATTTCAATTTTTTTAGAATTTTTTATTTAGGCTGCATTTGGCAATGTCCCAATTGACAACAATATTTGTGAGTACGTTTTCGTTTGATGTTTTATTTCTATTTAACGCTGATCTTTTTCTTTTTTCTTCATCAAATTGTTCGGCTAAATTTTCAATTTCTTCTTTCGGAATGTTTTTATTTAGAAAATCGATTGGCTTTCGTCTAGTAGTAGAATGAATTGTTCTATTGCATGACATTATAATTTTGAAAATTTTATCGTCTAATTCATCAGTTTCGTCAGTTTTGTCAATTTCTAGAATTCTGATGTGTTCATTGAGTGTTCCGTGTAACCTTTCAACATCAGAGTTGCCCGTTTTGTTTCAAGGAGTAGTTTGATGGACCTCAATTTGGTTTTCTAAAAGAAATTGTTCTATCGCACTATGTATTATCCCTTTCATTATCTGTTATTAGTTTTTTCATGTTGCCTAAATAAACTAACCTTTCTTTTAGTGCCTTTGAAATGGAAATCCACGTCCTATCATTCAATTTATGAATGGTAGCATGTTTGGAGAACTTATCTATCATAGTCAGATACATAACATTCCTACGTGAAAACCAAATGTCCATGTGGACAATATCGTTGAATTTTGGAGATTGCGTAATTTCAAATGGGAGTTGTGCAGGTCTCCTATCATGTTTGGCTAAGGTACAAACTTCGCAGTTATTCACAAATTTGTGTATACATAATTGCAAATTAGGATAATAATACAGCTCTTTAAGTTCGGAAAATATTTCGGAAATACCACGGTGGTCATTGCGAAGATGTTAATTTTTTATAGTCTCTAGCATTTTATTTTTATCCGTTATATCTTGTAATTTTTTTGTGGATTTTAATATTTTTAAACGTTGGTTGTTGGCAAAATATTTAAGATAAAGATCTTGAAAGTTAAGATAAATGTCAATATCGTCACTGTATACACATATTAGTCATTTTTGAGGTAGACAATGATTCATTTTTTTTTATAAGTTACTGTTTTTAGTAATGTACAGGAGATTTTGACATTTTTTATTCACTAATTTTTGTAGTAAATTTATCATTGGGACTTGAAATTAGATAAATTTCATTTTTAAATAAATTAACAGGTTTTTCTGTTATCCTAATATGGAATGAATCGTCTTCGTTTACGCTATGTATTGTAGCATCAGTAGACATGATTTCCTCATCATTGTTACTGTTCGCTGTATTGTGTGTCTCCACTTCGTTTAGAAATTGTAGCATCGATGGTTCGATTGAACATTCGTTGTTATCGTAAATGTTATTATTACTATAGGGGAGTCGACTTAAACCGTCTGCGATTTGATTGCCCTTCCCTTTAATGTAATTTATTTGAAAATTATATTCATTCAATTTGATCTTCCATTTTTGCAGCTCTATATTTGGTTCTTTAAGGTTATTAGGCCACACAAGAGGTTTATGATCACTTTGAATTATAAAATGTCTACCGTAAAGGTAAGTATGAAAATGTTTGGTAGCCCAAACGATAGCAAGAAGCTCTTTTTCTATAGAGGAATACCTTATTTCGTGGTTGTTTAATGTTCGAGAGGCATAGGCTACCGGGTGGTTATTTTGACTTAGTATCGCGCCTACTGCAGAGTTGGACGCTTCCGTTGTTAAATTGAAATGTTTGGTAAAATCTGGATTCTTTATAATGTGCTCGGTTGTTAAGAGCGTTTTTAATTTTTTAAAAGCTTCTATGTATTCTTTGTCCTTTTTGTTAATTTTAGATTTTTTTTTCAAATAACGTATTAACGGATAGGCTATTTTGGAGTAGTCTTTAACGAATTTTCGGTAATAACCGGTTATCCCTAGAAAAGATTTTATTTCTTTTTGCGAAGATGGAAGAGGGATATTTTGGATGGTACTAATTTTTGATGGGTCTGGTTTTATACCCCCTTGAGTAATTGTCCCAAGAATTTAGTAGATAGTTGAACAAAATTACATTTATCAATTTGTATCGTTAAATTCATTTCACGTAGCCTCTGTAATATTTTTTTTATTGAAATTAAGTGTTCTTGAAAGGAAGATGAGAAGATTAAGATGTCGTCCAAATATGCAACAAACATATATTTTGTTGATGAATTCACTTAAAACGTGATTCATCAACCTTTGAAAGGTGGGCGGTGAGTTTTTCAACCTGAAGGGCATACGAGTGAACTCATAGTGATCACTTCTAGTTGAAAATGCCGTTTTGCACCGGTGAATTGGGTGGACTTCGATCTGATGAAATCCTTATCCTTTCGCCAGATCTAGAGTGCTGAAATAACGGCAGTTTCCCAATTTTCCAAAGATATCTTCAATATTGGGCATTGGAAATTTGTCATCGATTGTGTTATTATTAAGTTGACGATAATCGATAACGATCCTCCACTTTTCCTTGTTGGAGTTGTCCATCTTTTTTGGGACAATCCAAATAGGTGCGTTGTATGGTGACATACTATTAACGATTATACCTTGATGTAACATTTCTTTAATCTGACGATCGTCCTCGTCTCTATGGATTTCAGAATAACGATATCCTTTAGAATATACCTGTATGTCGTTTTTTGTTACTATCTTATGCTTAATTTCGTTGGTGAAAGTGAGTTTTTCATTCTCTTGATGGAAAACGTCTTTAAAAGTATTTAAAAGTGATTTAATTTGTGAAATATTTTTATTGCTTAAGTGAGATGGAAAATTAAAATTAATTTCGTTGTTATGGTAACAGCGATTGAGGCTGAAAACATTAACAGAATCGTCCACATATTGGTTTTCGTAATATTTTTCTTCTTCATGATTTAGGAAGAATGGAGTAGAAGTTTCTTTCTTTATAATCTATGTTAACTGTATTTAATGTGGACAAGATGTTATTACCTATTAGTCCATCAAAAGAACTATGAAACGGAAATTCAAGAAAATCAACAAAATAATCAGGTTCATAGAAAATTTTGAAAAGAGGGAACCTGCATCTAATATTTAAAGAGAGTTTTCTGTTGAAAGCTGTGAGTGGGACAGCTTTAATTGTGGTTTTCCACTTAGGATTGCAAAGTTTGGTATTAATGATACTGTACTCTGCACCAGTATCAATAATAAACCTTAATATATTGCCTTTTAATTTAATAGCTATATAGGGTAATTGCTTCAGGCGTTGTTTTGAAAATTTGTGTTCGTTCGTTTCATTTTTATCGTTTATCGTTCGTTTCATCATTTAGATTCATTGAAATGTCCATTGGTTCGATGCTTGGTGTTCTGTTATTTCCAAAATTTCTGTTACCAGAATAATTAAGTTGTGAGACGCGATAGTTGTTTGAATAGCGATTCGATTTATTGATTCTAGAAGAGTTTTGTGCGTTAAATCGACGAGAATTGTTTGATTGAGAATTTAATTGGTTTGGGTTATTATGGTGATATTGCTGTGAATTTTGCGTAGTGAAATTATTATTATCATTTCTTGTTGGAAAATTTGAATTGTTATTATGGTGATATTGCTGTGAATTTTGCGTAGTGAAATTATTATTGTAATTTCTTGTTGGAATTGTTGAAAATTTGAATTGTTATTATGTTTGTTGTTTACTAATTTGGTTAGAATTATAATTCTTTTGAAAAGAGTTATTAAAATTATTTTGTTTATTTCGATTATTATTATTTTGAATACCTTTGAAATTCAGATAGTTGTTTTCCGCTATAATCTGGTAAGCATCAAATAATGTTTTTGGGTCTCTATTAATAATAATTCCCCTGACAGGTTCAGGTAAATTATCCTTAAAAGTGTTTAAAGCAATTCTTTTATTTGCTTCTATTTTATCTTCACTGTCCTCGTTCTGTAGTATAAGTACGTTGTTAATGCGTGTTAGTGTACAATTGATTGATTGATTGATTGGCTTATTTGTATAGATTGAAGGAATACTGGAGAAATGAAGAGGAAAATTAATAGTAATTCCATTTCCTAAAATAGATAAGATTGGAAAGAAATTATTAGTTAACATTTTTACATTACTAAAATTTGAATTTTCTTTTACGTTGTTTTTTGGAATACTTTACTTTTCTATTATTGCCTGTATCTACTATATGCCTATTGTCTATTTCAAATTTTTTAGAATTTTGTATTTAGGCTTGCATTTAGCAATGTCCCTATTGTCAACAATATTTGTGTGTACCTTTTCGTTTGATGTTTTATTTCTATTTAAATACGCTGATCTTTTTCTTTTTTCTTCATCAAATTGTTCGGCTAAATTTTCAATTTCTTCTTTCGGAATGTTTTTATTTAGAAAATCGATTGGCTTTAGTCTAGTAGGAGAATGAATTGTTCTATTGAATGACATTATAATTTTGAAAATTTTATCGTCTAATTTATCAGTTTCGTCAGTTTTGTCAATTTCTAGAATTCTGATGTGTTCATTGAGTATTCCGTGTAACCTTTCAACATCAGAGTTGCCCGTTTTGTTTCAAGGAGTAGTTTGATGGACCTCAATTTGGTTTTCTAAAAGAAATTGTTCTATCGCACTATGTATTATGCCCTTTTCATTATCTGTTATTAGTTTTTTCATGTTGCCTAAATAAATTTTAAAATGGAAATCATTCAATTTATGAATGGTAGCATGTTTGGAGAACTTATCTATCATAGTCAGATACATAACATTCCTACGTGGAAACCAAATGTCCATGTGGACAATATCGTTGAATTGTTTTGGAGATTGAGTAATTTCGAATGGGAGTTGTGCAGGTCTCCTATCATGTTTGGCTAAGATACAAGGTTCGCAGTTATTCACAAATTTGTGTATACATAATTGCAAATTAGGATAATAATACAGCTCTTTAAGTTCGGAAAATATTTCGGAAATACCACGGTGGTTATTGCGAAGATGTTAATTTTTTATAATCTCTAGCATTTTATTTTTATCCGTTATACTTTGTAATTTTTTTGTGGATTTTAATATTTTTAAACGTTGGTTGTTGGCAAAATATTTAAGATAAAGATCTTGATGGTTAAGATTAATGTCAATATCGTCACTGTATACACATATTAGTCCTTTTTGAGGTAGGTAACGATTCATTTTTTCTGTAAGTTACTGTTTTCAGTAATGTACAGTATTATTATTCTTATTCTTATTCTTATTCTTACTCTTATTTTTATTCTTATTCTTATTCTTATTCTTATTTTTATTCTTATTCTTATTCTTATTTTTATTCTTATTCTTATTCTTATTGTTATTGTTATTGTTATTGTTATTGTTATTCTTATTCTTATTTTTATTCTTATTCTTATTCTTATTCTTATTCTTATTCTTATTCTTATTCTTATTCTTATTCTTATTCTTATTCTTATTCTTATTCTTATTCTTATTCTTATTCTTATTCTTATTCTTATTCTTATTCTTATTCTTATTCTTATTCTTATTCTTATTCTTATTCTTATTCTTATTCTTATTCTTATTCTTATTCTTATTCTTATTCTTATTCTTATTCTTATTCTTATTCTTATTCTTATTCTTATTCTTATTCTTATTCTTATTCTTATTCTTATTCTTATTCTTATTCTTATTCTTATTCTTATTCTTATTCTTATTCTTATTCTTATTCTTATTCTTATTCTTATTCTTATTCTTATTCTTATTCTTATTCTTATTCTTATTCTTATTCTTATTCTTATTCTTATTCTTATTCTTATTCTTATTCTTATTCTTATTCTTATTCTTATTCTTATTCTTATTCTTATTCTTATTCTTATTCTTATTCTTATTCTTATTCTTATTCTTATTCTTATTCTTATTCTTATTCTTATTCTTATTCTTATTCTTATTCTTATTCTTATTCTTATTCTTATTCTTATTCTTATTCTTATTCTTATTCTTATTCTTATTCTTATTCTTATTCTTATTCTTATTCTATTCTTATTCTTATTCTTATTCTTATTCTTATTCTTATTCTTATTCTTATTCTTATTCTTATTCTTATTCTTATTCTTATTCTTATTCTTATTCTTATTCTTATTCTTATTCTTATTCTTATTCTTATTCTTATTCTTATTCTTATTCTTATTCTTATTCTTATTCTTATTCTTATTCTTATTCTTATTCTTATTCTTATTCTTATTCTTATTCTTATTCTTATTCTTATTCTTATTCTTATTCTTATTCTTATTCTTATTCTTATTCTTATTCTTATTCTTATTCTTATTCTTATTCTTATTCTTATTCTTATTCTTATTCTATTCTTATTCTTATTCTTATTCTTATTCTTATTCTTATTCTTATTCTTATTCTTATTCTTATTCTTATTCTTATTCTTATCTTATTCTTATCTTATTCTTATTCTTATTCTTATTCTTATTCTTATTCTTATTCTTATTCTTATTCTTATTCTTATTCTTATTCTTATTCTTATTCTTATTCTTATTCTTATTCTTATTCTTATTCTTATTCTTATTCTTATTCTTATTCTTATCTTATTCTTATTCTTATTCTTATTCTTATTCTTATTCTTATTCTTATTCTTATTCTTATTCTTATTCTTATTCTTATTCTTATATTCTTATTCTTATTCTTATTCTTATTCTTATTCTTATTCCTTTTCTTATTCTTATTCTTATTCTTATTCCTTTCTTATTCTTATTCTTATTCCTTTTCTTATTCTTATTCTTATTCTTATTCTTATTCTTATTCTTATTCTTATTCTATTCTTATTCTTATTCTTTTCTTATTCTTATTCTTATTCTTATTCTTATTCTTATTCTTATTCTTTTCTTATTCTTATTCTTATTCTTATTCCTTATTCTTATTCTTATTCTTATTCTTATTCTTATTCTTATTCTTATTCTTATTCTTATTCTTATTCTTATTCTTATTCTTATTCTTATTCTTATTCTTATTCTTATTCTTATTCTTATCTTATTCTTATTCTTATTCTTATTCTTATTCTTATTCTTATTCTTATTCTTATTCTTATTCTTATTCTTATTCTTATTCTTATTCTTATTCTTATTCTTATTCTTATTCTTATTCTTATTCTTATTCTTATTCTTATTCTTATTCTTATTCTTATTCTTATTCTTATTCTTATTCTTATTCTTATTCTTATTCTTATTCATATTCTTATTCTTATTCTTATTCTTATTCTTATTCTTATTCTTATTCTTATTCTTATTCTTATTCTTATTCTTATTCTTATTCTTATTCTTATTCTTATTCTTATTCTTATTCTTATTCTTATTCTTATTCTTATTCTTATTCTTATTC